>CM055128.1:157862781-159093085 GCA_029206835.1 Rana muscosa
GCCACCTGAACTTGAAGAGCCGGATCTTCGCATCTTCAGCCAGGTATAGTATTTTCTTTCTCGTACATCACGGGACACAGAGCGACATAGTCATTACTAATGGGTTATATAGATACCGTCAGGTGCTGGCACTGGCAACTTCCAAAACCGGAAGTACCCTCCCCTATATAAGCCCCTCCCATCCGGGAGCACCTCAGTTTTTTGCCAGTGTCTAAGGTGTTGGCCAAGAAGAAACATGTGTTTTTCACTGAGCTTGCGTACAGGTTCTTTTGGGCCTCAGTAAGCTATTCCGGATCCGACCAAAAAAGCTTCATAGCTAAACGGTCGGTACCCGGGCCTTGCAGAGAAGAGCAAGGTTTTGCCTGTAATGCTTCTCTTAGGAGAGCTGGACCCTGGGATCCAGAGCTCTGGTCATACCCACGACCAAGATGTTTTCTGTGCAGGGTGCTATACAGGGGAGTGGAATCCTTGGGAACCCGGTCCCTGAAGGTTTGATTACAATGCCTGCCGTGATAGGTGAAGTTTGGGCTTTTGTGGACCAAACAAAGTCCTGCGGCGGGGAACAGGTAAGTGGGGGCCCCCAGGAACTTGGTTCTATTGGGGGACCCCCAAGCCTAATTTGTCTTTCTGTCTGTTACCTAATGGTATTCCCGCAAAATTCTGTGCATGCCTGTAACTACTAAAAAAATGTAATAATTTTTAATGGTGGTCAAGAAAAAAAAAAAAAAAAATTTTTTTATATATATATTTAATATATTAGACTGCGGTACCTGTGTTTGTCCACTAGAGGCCGCTGTGGAATGTTTTCTTGTCATGTGGACTAGCTTCTTCTCAGCAGAGCAAAGTCCAGGCAGATGGTGAGTTCTCTTATAGGAAACTGCTTCCTCTGCCATGTTGCAGTGCTCGTCCATCCCCCGGCCTGTGGCAAAGAGGGGCCCTGGCTCCTGTCCCTTGTTACCATTTTTTGAAATTAGCGCCGAAGGCGCACGTGGCCGCGCGCGTGCACGCGCCTCTATATATAGAGGTGAGGCGGGAAAGGGGGCGGAGCCTGGGGGATGACATTCTGTGCGCGCCGCAGCGCTTCTGCGCATGTGCGGGCGTCCCAGCAGTTTAAAAAAAACACAATATTGTAGTGAGCTGGCTATGAAGTACAGAGACAGAGCTGGCAACATTTAAAGGCATACAGCAAGCGGTTGATACAGGCATCCCCTAGAAAGGCACATTAGTAGACACCAACTGTTTCTTATAGCAGCATTTATGCTAGACTATTATCAGTAACTGGTGTATTTCGGCTGGAATACCTCAGCTTTGTGGCTTAGGAATATGCCGTCTAAAAACTCCGGGACTAGAAATTCCAGGAGGAATAGGGGGTCTCCATCGGGCTCTGAGGATCTTGGGCATGCTTTGGCTGCACCAGTCTCCCCTGAAGAATCAGAGGTTAGTGACCGTAGAGCACCCTCAGGAGTACCTGGTACTGTGGCTGTCCTCAGTTCACCTGCTCCTGTGTATGTAACAGAGGAGGTTTTTTCCTCAGCTCTGGGAGGGCTGGAAGAGAGATTGTCAGCATTGATCGCTGCTTCCCTGTCACAGGAGAAAAGCGCTCGATCTCCGTCTCCCCCCTCAGAGTGCCTGTTAACAGAGCAACAGTCCCATACAGAGGTCGACCTACCTGAGGGGGATCAGGATGAGGTCGATTCGGTTGCAGAGGAATCAACAGTGGAAGAGCCGTTCTCAGCATCACATGCTGAAAGGTTATGGGTTCAGTCCCTGACTAATATGGTCCGATCAGCATTTAAAATGGCACTTGCGGAGCCATCCTCCACTTCTGTCTCCTCGTTGGGGTCGCTAAAAGCTCCCCAGACTGTTTGTTCCTTTCCGATCCATCCTTTACTGGAGGGGCTCATTTACCAGGATTGGGAGCATCCTGACAAAATATTTACTCCCCCCAAGAGATTTCCGGTGGTCTATCCCATGGAGGATAAGTTCATCAGAAAATGGAGGGTCCCTACAGTGGACGCAGCCATCTCTTGTGTGAATAAATCACTGACATGTCCGGTGGAAAATGTCCAAATGTTCAAGGACCCAATAGATAAAAAATTGGAGTCCTTATTAAAATCTGCTTTTTCTACAGCAGGATTGGTGACACAACCAGCAGTGGCAGCTATTGGGGTCTGCCAAGCAGTGAAGGATCAGTTGAAACAGGTCTTAAGGGACTTGCCGGATCAGCAGGCTCTTGCCCTAGCTGATCTACCTAGAGCCTTATGCTTTGCGGTGGACGCTATAAAGGATTCAATCCATCAGGCCTCCCGCCTTACGCTGTCTAGTACATATGCGCAGGCTTCTATGGCTCAAAAACTGGTCTGCTGAAGCTCCCTGTAAAAAATTGCTGGTTAGCTTCCCATTTCATGGGGAGCGCTTATTCGGGGAAGACCTGGACAAGTATATCCAGAGAATTTCCAGCGGTAAAAGTACACTTTTGCCGGTTAAAAATAGAGTTAGAGGTCCCTCTTTTAAGAGGCCGGCTTCTCCAGTCCCTAGGACATCGGCTGTGAAACAGTTCCGACGGCCTCCTCGGTCAAATCCCGGAGGTAGAAATCAGGGACAGTTGCAGGGTAACAAAAAGCCCTGGAGCAGGAGAGGTACAAATCCTCCCCCAAAGTCAAATGCATGAAGGGTTGCCCCCACCCAATCGGGTGGGGGGAAGACTTCAGTTGTTCACAGAGACCTGGCGGGACACGATCCGAGACAGATGGGTGCTCTCCGCAGTAAATCTGGGATACAAATTGGAGTTAAAAAACTCCCCTTCTTCCCGCTTTATAAGGTCAAACGTGCCAAGGGATCCCCAGAAGAGAGGATCCCTCCTGTTGGCACTAGAACAATTATTGCTTCAAGCAGTAATTATAGAGGTTCCCCTGGAAGAGTGGGGGTTCGGGTTTTACTCAAACCTCTTTACAGTTCCGAAGCCAAACGGGGACGTGAGGCCCATACTAAATCTAAAAGGGCTAAACAAATTCCTGCATATCAGGACTTTCCGGATGGAGTCGATCCGATCGGTAGCCACTGCCCTACAAGGGGAGGAATGGTTAGCCTCGATCGACATCAAGGATGCTTATTTGCACATTCCCATCTTTCCAGCCCACCAAAAATTTCTACGCTTTGCGGTAGAAGGCCGCCATTTTCAGTTCAGAGCCTTACCCTTCGGTCTGGCCACAGCACCAAGAGTGTTCACAAAAATTTTGGCCCCATTATTGGCCAATCTAAGAACACGAGGTGTAACGATAATGGCATATCTAGACGACTTGTTGCTGATAGACCACTCAGTGGAAAAACTAGAAGTGGTTGTTCACGAGACAATCAAGTATCTGGAATATCACGGTTGGATTATCAACCGAGACAAGTCAGCCCTAAAGCCAGTCAAAAGTCTGGAATACTTGGGGCTAAGGCTGGATTCAGACCAGAGAAAAATTTTTTTGCCTCAAGAAAAGGGGTCGTCTTTGAGAGATTTGATCCACTTAGTGGGCTCAAAAAGACAGCCATCCATACGCCTGTGCATGAGGCTGCTGGGAAAGATGGTGGCATCATTCGAAGCAGTACCCTACGGTCAATTCCATTCAAGGAAGTTGCAAAGGGCCATACTGTCAGCCTGGAACAAAAAAGTTCAGGCTCTGGACTTACCAATGTCCTTGTCCCCTTCCGTTCGCAGGAGCCTCCGCTGGTGGTTGGTTCCCCAGAATCTGGAAAGAGGGAAATCCTTCAGTCCGATTTCCTGGAAGGTGGTCACTACAGATGCCAGCCTTGTAGGCTGGGGAGCAGTACTGGAGCAATGGTCTCTCCAGGGCAAGTGGTCAGAAGCAGAAAAGGCCCTGCCCATCAATCTCTTAGAGATACGAGCAGCCCGGTATGCCCTAGTAGCATGGACATCCAAACTCCAAGGGTCCCCTGTCAGAGTTCAGTCAGACAATGCCACAGCAGTGGCATATATCAATTGTCAGGGGGGCACCAGGAGTCGTGCAGCCCAAAGGGAGGTAAATTACATCCTGAGATGGGCAGAAAGATATGTCCCAGCCATATCTGCGGTATTCATTCCAGGGGTGGAGAATTGGAAGGCGGACTTTCTAAGTCGCCAACAATTATGCCCAGGGGAATGGTCCCTTCATCCCGAGGTTTTCCGGACAATATGTCAGCGGTGGGGAACACCGGATGTAGATCTGCTAGCATCCAGATTCAACGCAAAGGTGGACAGGTTTGTCTCTTGGACAAGGGATCCCCTAGCTTGCGGCTCGGATGCCCTAGTGTTCCCTTGGGATCAGTTCAAGCTGATATATGCATTCCCACCGCCACAATTGTTACCTCGATTACTCCGCAGAATCAGGGTAGAAAAGAAACCAGTGATTCTGGTGGCTCCAGCGTGGCCCCGAAGAGCATGGTACGCGGAGATTGTAAAAATGTCTGTGGGGAGTCCTTGGACCCTCCCACATCCTCCGGACCTGCTTTCGCAGGGACCGATATACCACCCTTCCTTACCAGCCCTAGGTTTGACGGCCTGGCTATTGAAGCCCACATTCTAAAAAAGAGAGGGCTCTCTAATGCTGTGGTGTCTACCATGATCAATGCCAGGAAGCCGGTATCCAGGCAGATCTACTATAGAATCTGGAAGGCGTACATCGCCTGGTGTGAGGCCAGGAAATGGCATCCACGTAAATACGTAATAGGTAGGATTCTGGACTTCCTACAATGGGCTGTAGATAGGAAGCTTGCCTTGAGTACTATCAAGGGTCAGATTTCGGCCTTGTCAATATTTTTTCAAAGGCCCTTGGCTTCGCATTCACTAGTCAAAGCCTTTATACAAGGAGTGATGCGTATTAGTCCTCCGGTTAATATTCCCATATGTCCATGGGATCTAAACTTGGTTCTGTCGGTTCTACAGAAACAACCATTTGAACCATTACAGCATATTTCCTTGGTGCTTCTCACCAGGAAATTGATTTTTCTAGTAGCCATTTGTTCGGCTAAAAGAGTATCGGAATTAGCAGCTATGTCCTGTAAGGAGCCATATCTGGTTATCCATAAGGACAGAGTAGTGTTACGTCCTCATCCAGCCTTTCTTCCTAAGGTGGTATCGAGTTTTCATTTGAACCAAGATGTGGTTCTTCCTTCTTTTTTCCCCAAACCTACTTCGGTAGAGGAAAAGTTATTGCATTCTTTGGATGTAGTAAGAGCAGTTAAAGCTTATCTAAAAGCCACTGCTCAGATTCGCAGAACGGATACTTTGTTTATTCTTCCGGAAGGCCCCAGAAAGGGTCAGGCAGCGTCAAAATCTACTTTAGCCAAGTGGATTCGACAGGTCATAATACAAGCCTATGGCTTGAGAAGTAGACCGCCTCCGTTCAAAGTTAGGGCGCACTCCACGAGAGCAGTTGGAACTTCATGGGCAGTGCATCACCAGGCCTCCCTGGCTCAAATCTGTAAGGCCGCAACATGGTCTTCGGTACACACGTTTACTAGGTTCTACCAGGTGGACGTTAGAAGTCAGGAGGATGTCGCCTTTGGGCGCAGTGTGTTGCAGGCCGCAAAAGATCCTCATGTCTGATAGCGCTCAGCTTATATATGGTGTATCCCCCCCCTCATTTGGCATTGCTTTAGGACATCCCATTAGTAATGACTATGTCGCTCTGTGTCCCGTGATGTACGAGAAAGAAAATAGGATTTTTATAACAGCTTACCTGTAAAATCCTTTTCTTGGAGTACATCACGGGACACAGAGCTCCCGCCCCTCTTTAGGGACACTTATTGCTTTGCTACAAAACTGAGGTGCTCCCGGATGGGAGGGGCTTATATAGGGGAGGGTACTTCCGGTTTTGGAAGTTGCCAGTGCCAGCACCTGACGGTATCTATATAACCCATTAGTAATGACTATGTCGCTCTGTGTCCCGTGATGTACTCCAAGAAAAGGATTTTACAGGTAAGCTGTTATAAAAATCCTATTTTTGCTGATAATTATTGTCCACTAAGTAGAATTGTGTTGAAATGATTGGATTAGTGTCAGGAATGGTGTCATTACTGGGCTCACCTGCTGGTGGCACTGTTGCATTCGGCAGCAGTGGGTGTAGTTCTGGTGGCCACCAGCGGGTGTCTCCTCACCAAGACTTTCCACCAGCGATCTAGCACACCTGATCTGGGTCTGCTGGACTATATAAACCCGCCCTTAACAAAGCTCAGTGCTCCAGAATTCCTTCTGTAAGCCTGGTCCCTGCCTGAACCTGATCCGTTACCTGGTCCTGAACCTGATCCTGATCTGTTCCCTGCCTTGTCCTGGACTCTGATCCTTGTACCCTGTCCCCTGAGACCTGTCCCTTGATACCTGTCCCCTGATACCAGCTCCCCCTTGCTGACTGCTCCCAGTACCTGGCCTTCTGCTCCCCTTGTCTCTCATCCCTGCCTTGTTCATGTATGTGTGTTCTCTTTTGTACATATTAGTTAGCTAGTTAGATTAGGTTGATTTGGGGGTTTGTTGTGTTCCTTTGTATTTGTTTCTTGTTTATGGTTTCCTGTGGTTTTGTTTACACGTGTGTCTTTATCTTTAATAAATATTTATATTTTTCACTTACTCTGTTCCTGATTCCTTAATGTGCAGCCCAATGATCTGACCACCTGTATTGGATGTCTGTGTATAGCATCCTCGTGACAATTAGCCATAAATGATATCATCCCCCCCCCCCAAAAAAAATATGCACCAGTCATGATATCCAAATTGTGTGTGATAGATTCCCCAAATAATACAATTTTTAATTTTATTTTATAAACAGGATGAGGCAAGCCAGGAGGAAGAGGCTCAGGAGTGTGGCAGGCAGGAGGAGGCAGGGCCAAGTGGGACTCAGCAGGTCCCCAGGCCTAGTGGCAGCACCGTCTCCCAAGTGGCTCCCCTCCACGTCAGACCGCCAAAACAACGGCGGATGACACAAGTGGAGGAGGAGTCACTAAAGATGATTTGGGAGGCTGCTGCCATCATGAGGGCCCCCCTCAACCCTACGGAGGGGTTTAGCAGCTATCTGGCGGATAAGTTGCTCTAAATGGAGGCGGGACAACGGGCCCTTTGTGAGCACCTCATATACATGGCCGTACACATGGGGGCGAGGGGGCAGCTGACTGAGGCCACCCATCTGTCACATCAGGCCAATCCCTCTCCTCCTTCTCCTCCTTCTCCTCCTCCTCCTGCCACATCACCACCCACAGTGGCCCAGCCTGCAAGGGTGCGAGGACGGGGCCGTGGAGAGAACGCTGCAGAGAGGCGTGGAAGGAAGGCTACAGGGAAGAGCAGGAGGTGATTCTCTGGCCTCGAGCTGCTCATCCAGAAGTTGCAGGTTGATGGAGTACCACAGTTTGGGATGATGTATGTCTTTGGCTGCTGCTCCTGATTTCATGCTGTTGTTGATTTTATTATTCATCATAGTCAGGTCTGCATTTGGGATCTAATGACTTGATATTTTCTGCTAATTTCTGAATAGTTGCCCTTCGTTTTTTGTTTGCTTTTTTTCCAAAATAAATGGAAATTTGATTTCAGCCAACATACATGCCTGATGTGTTTTTTTTTTGGAGTAGCAATAACATTTCATAAATACAATGTGTAATTAATAACAAGGGACACCAACCTCCATGGGGAAACGAGAAAATAAAAAATGTTGTTCTGAGAAATTGACACACCAAAAAATGCACAACAAATTTAAATACAAAAACAAAAAAAAGGTGTAATTTGTGAGGTCAGCCTTTAAGAATTAAACTAATTATTCCTAAGATCACAAGAAAGAAGAAAGACATACGTTTGTCAGAACTCGTGATAAAGATCTGCAGCAAAAATGAAATTTTAAACACCGTTCTAAAGCAACAAAACATGCGCTGTATAAAACGAAGCAATAACTTGCAGAATGACGAATGTGCTCTCTCCATTAGGAACGCTAGTTTTACCAGAACGAGCGCTCCCGTCTCCTAATTCAGTCTGAGCATGCGTGGGTTTTTTAACCGATGGACTTGCCCATAGACGATCGGAAATTACCATCGGTTTTTTATCCATCGGAAAATTTTAAAACAAGTTCTATTTTTTAAAACCGATGGAAAAAAGACCGATGGGTACCATACACGATCGGTTGGTCTGATGAAAACCATCCATCGGACATGTTCTGCTTCGCGTTATTGAACTGTTGTATAACACTAGTCAGACAGCTTAACAATAATTCAGAAGTCAAGAAACGGGAGACATCAAATCTGTATGTATTCTTTTTCCGAATAACTTTGTAAAACTACAACATAAGCATAAACAAACATATGTGTCAGTACATTAAAACATTATACAGCAGCCTCACTCTACCAGTGAAAGTACTCACAGACAATTCCACCATTAGTCCAAGAATAGACAGGAGCTCTTCTACATGCAGTCTGCTTGGATCAGAGAGCAGACACGAAATGAAGGAAATGCAGTTCCAGGTTAAAGGTTACTGCCTTAACTGTGAAGGAATTCCTTTTCCTGTGACAAAATAATAACTAACTCTGGCCACTAGATGGCAACAATGTCAAACCAACATTGCAATATAATCTGTAACAGCACATAGCACATATTATTATGATGATATGGGCAGAACACTCCCTGCCTGGCATAATTTATTATGTCATTACATAAATACCACTGCTATGCAGAAAAACATATAAACAAGAAAATGGAATCCTAGCTAGTCCGAGATCAAAACTATAATGTCAGTTACAGGTCTGAGATAAATTCTGGTGGTCTCATTTTTCACAATCTTGACCTCCACCTTTCTGACCTTGCCATCTCTGCTTGGTAGAGCATTGACAATAAGTCCTACGGGCCACTCATTTCTGCTCTCTTGGTTGTCCTTTAACAGAACAACATCACCCACTTTTACATTTGGGCGATCCTCAGTCCATTTCCTGCGGCGTTGCAAATTTGACAGATACTCCCTCTTCCATCTTTTCCAAAAGGTGTCTGCCAAGCATTGTACTTGCTTCCATTGTTTTGCATGAACTTCTGTTGTACTTATGGTTCCAGATGGAGCAGACAAAGAGTTCACCTTTTGAGTCAACAACATTGCTGGGGTAAGGACCATAGGAGTATCTGGGTCTGAAGACACAGGAACTATAGGCCTGGCATTCATAATAGCTGAAACCTCTGCCATAAAGGTGCTTAACGTCTCATGGGTCAAGTGAGCAGGTTTGGTTTGTAGCAACATAGCATCCAAGATTTGTCTAGCAATACCTATAAGTCTCTCCCAGACACCACCCATATGTGAGGAGTGTGGAGGATTAAAAACCCATGTACATCCTCTGTCTTGTAGAAAGTCTTGTAATTGTGATTCACTGTCACAAATGTTAAGTTCTTTGCAGGCTCCCACAAAGTTTGTTCCTCTGTCAGAACGGAGCAGTTTTGCTGGGCCACGAATTGAGAAGAATCTCCTCAAAGCGTTAATAAAGCTTGATGTTGACATGGCTTCAAGTAGCTCTATGTGTACAGCTCGGGTGGACAAACAAGTAAAAAGGACTGCCCATCGTTTACTGTCCGCACTGCCTCCTCTAGTGCGACGGGTTAAAACAGACCATGGACCAAATACATCTAAGCCCACATTGGTGAAAGGTGGTTGAGCAATTACTCTGTCCTCTGGTAGCTCTGCCATCCTTTGATTTTGTAATCTTCCCAGCAGCTTGCGACAGATGACACATTTGTGTATAGCAGCTGATACTAAGCGTTTGCCACCAAGAATCCAGAAACCTGCGGATCTAATTACACCTTCTGTGATGTGTCGCCCTTGGTGAACTACTTGTTCGTGATAGTACCTAACAAGCAGTGCTGCAATGTGGTGATCATAAGGTATGATGACAGGCTGTTTCTGCAGGGGAAGGGTGTCTGTACTCAAGCAAAGATCTTTAAGGTCTTTAGCTCTGTCTGCTACAGGGAAGGCTTCCATTACTTTTTGGCTGTTGGAAGCGATTTTATGAAGACGCAGGTTGGATTCTGCCAGCATTTGCTTTGCTTTACTAAGGATGGAAATTGCCTCTTCAGGTGTGCTAGTAGAAGCGAGTCCATCATCTACATAAAAATGTCTCAATACAAAATGTTTGGCCTCTTGTCCATAGCACTCTGCATTTTTCTGAGCAGCCTTTTGCATGCAGTATATAGCGACAGCAGGAGAAGGGCTATTACCAAATATGTGTACTTTCATTCTGTACTCGACAATTTCTTTGTCTATGTCATGGTCTTTGTACCAGAGAAAACTTAGAAAGTCTCTGTGATCTTCTCTTACAAGAAAGCAGTAAAACATTTGTTGCACATCTGCTGTGAAGGCAACGGGCTCTTTTCTGAAACGCATGAGGACACCTAGCAAAGTATTGTTTAGGTCAGGGCCACTCAACAGTACATCATTTAAAGAGACTCCTTTATACTCTGCGCTGGAATCAAAAACTATTCTTATTTGGTTGAGTTTGTGTGGATGGTAAACACCAAACATTGGTAGATACCAGTGTTCCCTGTCTGCTTCAAGTGGTCCTGCAACTTCAGCGTGATTGTTGTCTAGCATCCCTTTAATGAATTCAGTGAAATCTCTTTTCACTTCTGGCCTTCTCTGCAGAGTTTTGCTGAGTGAATGCTGACGCTTCATGGCTTGCTCCCTGTTACTAGGCAAAACACGTCTTGGTGTGCGAAAGGGAAGAGGGGCTACCCAACTGTGATTGTCATCTTGGTAAGCCTCTTTATCCATAATCTGCAAGAAGGTCTGATCCTCTATAGAGAGGGCCTGTTTATCGTCATCTTTAGTTTTCTGGAACACTGTAATCCCTAGATTGTCTGTCTCAATGTTGGAATTGACTTCTTCTTCACCACATAGTGTAGGAGAGTCAAAGAGTTGTGTTGACCTATCAAAGCTTTCCTTGACAACAAAGCTGTTGTGACAGGGACTGAGAAGAGATGTGCGTCCATTTGTTAACACAGACGTCTTCAAAGTGCTGATATTGTCAGGCTGGTGCACTGTTCCCAGGAAAACTTCTCCTACAATGACCCACCCCAGGTCCAGTCTCTGTGCATAGGGGGCATTATAAGGTCCATTGATTTTCTGGCGCACCTTGTGTACCTGAAGGATGTCTCTCCCAAGAAGTAGTAGAGTTGAAACATCTGGCTCAACAGCTGGGATAAGGTGAGCAATTGAGCGGAGGTGAGGGTGGTGTTGGGCTACTTCTGGAGAGGGAATCTCAGTTTTGTCGTCAGGTATCATGCCACACTCTATTAGGGTAGGAAGTGGGAGCTGTACTTTCTTATTGAAGGATTCAATGGTAAAGTCGGAAGCTCTTCTCCCTGTGGTATCAATTGTCCCCGCACATGTCCTTAGAGTGTATGGAACCGCACTTGCTTTAAGATTAAAGATATCAAAGAATTCTGGCTTTGCAAGGGATCTGTTGCTCTGTTCATCTAGCACTGCATACATTTTCACTGCCCTTTCTCTCTTGCCAGTGGGATACACAGTCACTAAACAGATTTTCGAGCATGAACTTTTTTGCCTTGTCCACATACTTTAGTGCAATTAGACATCACTGAGGAGAGTGGGGTCTCTTGTTGCTCCCTGCCCTGATCTTTCCCGGGTTCTACAGTCTCTAGTGAGATGTGAGCAGGACCTGGGTGCAAAGCTGTTGTATGTCTCTCACTGCCACATTCTGTACATTCTACTTGTATTTTGCAGTCTTTGGCAATGTGATAAGTGGATCCGCAACACTTGAAACAGATGCCGTTCTGTTTAAGGAAGGACATCCGCTCTGCAATGGGTTTGCTTCTAAAGCCTTTGCATTTCTTTAGTGGATGTGTTTTTTGTGTATCGGGCAATGTCTATCAGGGTTCTCTATGGTGTGTACCTTGTGGATGCTTTGATAGTCTGTGACTTCTGAAGGTACAGTTGTTTTGTGTGTGGATACAGAAGTCCTACCGTGAGGTCTGTGAGGTTTCTCAGGTCTGTGCGATTGATTGCTGAAGTCGAAACTAGGATCACTTCGGATTTTCGCTTGCTGTCGGACAAATCTAGAAAACACAGAGAAAGGGGGGAAAGCAACACCATAATCTTCTTTGAATTTACCTCCCACAGACATCCACTTGTCTTGCAGATTTGAGGGTAGTTTCTCTACTATGGGATTGGTGCCTCTAGCTGTATCTAGATATGAAAGTCCTGGCAAGTAGCCATCCTCTTTGGCATATTCTATCTCTAATAGAAGATCACTTAGTTCTTGTAGACGCACATTGTCTCTGTAGCCCACCTTGGGAAAGACTTCAAGTTTTTTCAACAGTGCTCCTTCTATTACCTCTGGGGATCCATACGTTTCTTCTAGTCTTTTCCAGGTCATATTGAGTCCTGCTGCAGGGTTGAACAGGTTTTCTCTTCTCATCCTCTTAGCATGCTCTGCTGACTCGGTACCGAGCCATTTTATCATCAAATTAAGTATGTCTGCTGATGAAAAGTTTAGACCTTCAGTTGCATTCAGAAAGGAGGATTTCCATGCCCAATAGTTTTCAGGACAGTCATCAAATTGGAGAAAGCCTGAGCTAATCATTTCTTTGCGGATGAGATATTTGGTGACATCCACTGCACATTGTTGTTCGCCCATGTAATCTATATGTTGAGGTGATGGGAACACTTGTTTTTTGTTCTTAGGGGTTTCTGGTGCTTCCCTCTTGATTTGCTGGCAGCCGCTGACCTCATGTGGTTGATTGGGCCTGCTCAGGGGGCATGTTGATCTCGGTCTGAATTCCTTTGCTTCAGGTTTAAGAGGCTGTTCTTTCGCATGCGCATCAGTAAGGTTCTGGATGTACTTACTTGTACGATCTGTAGAGGATAGAGGTTTTTCTGGAACCTCTGGGTCTTTATACGATTTTTCACTTCCTGACCGACTAGTTCCCATGTAGGCAGCGGCCTCAGCTTCAGCAGCTGCAGCAGCGGTCTGTCGCTTCAGGATGAGCAATTTTGCTTCTTCTTGTGCTAACTCCTGCATCATCATGGCTTCTTTTTGTGCTATGGTAGCTTTCTTTTCTGCTAACTCCCGCATCATCATGGCTTCTTTTTCTGCGTACTGTAGCTGGATGCGGGCAGCTTCTGCCTTGGCACGAGCTTTAACTGCTAAGGAACTTGCTGAGGACATCTTGCTAGCTCGTGAAGATCTGGACACATGCGATTGTGCATCCTCTTGCTGGGCACTGGGAATGTTCTCCCTGTCTTGCTGTGTTGGCGATAGCGTGTCATCAGCCTGGTACTTTGTTCCTGATCTTAGACTCATGCTGTACTGATGGCGTCTCAGTTTATTCCAGACTGCCACGTGGTTGTCTTTTTACTGTTCTGCTTCGCGTTATTGAACTGTTGTATAACACTAGTCAGACAGCTTAACAATAATTCAGAAGTCAAGAAACGGGAGACATCAAATCTGTATGTATTATTTTTCCGAATAACTTTGTAAAACTACAACATAAGCATAAACAAACATATGTGTCAGTACATTAAAACATTATACAGCAGCCTCACTCTACCAGTGAAAGTACTCACAGACAATTCCACCATTAGTCCAAGAATAGACAGGAGCTCTTCTACATGCAGTCTGCTTGGATCAGAGAGCAGACACGAAATGAAGAAAATGCAGTTCCAGGTTAAAGGTTACTGCCTTAACTGTGAAGGAATTCCTTTTCCTGTGACAAAATAATAACTAACTCTGGCCACTAGATGGCAACAATGTCAAACCAACATTGCAATATAATCTGTAACAGCACATAGCACATATTATTATGATGATATGGGCAGAACAGGACAGTTTTCATCAGTCAAACCGATCGTGTGTACAGGGCTTAAGTGAAACACTGACTGTCTGCAGCTAGCACAATCACCTGCCTTCCTGTCACAGTATAGAGACTAACTGTATTCAAGTGAGCTTTAGGTGAACGCTATGCAAAGCACACAGTAGTACACTAAGTGAAACACTGACTGTCTGCAGCTAGCACAATCACCTGCCTGCCTGTCACAGTATAGAGACTAACTGTATTCAGGGGAGCTTTAGGTGAACGCTATGCAAAGCACACAGTAGTACACTAAGTGAAACACTACTTGTCTGCAGCTAGCACAATCACCTGCCTGCCCTTCACAGTATAGAGAGTAACTGTATTCTGGTGAGCTTTAGGTGAACGCTATGCAAAGCACACAGTAGTACACTAAGTGAAACACTGACTGTCTGCAGCTAGCACAATCACCTGCCTGCCTGTCACAGTATAGAGACTAACTGTATTCAGGTGAGCTTTAGGTGAACGCTATGCAAAGCACACAGTAGTACACTAAAGCCCTGTACACACGATCGGATAACCTATGGATTTTCGTCCGATGGATTTGACCATCGAAAATCCGATGAAACTGTTTTTCATCAGTCTTGGCCACACACTATCAGTCAAAAAACCGACGGCAAGAAAACGACGGCACGTACAAAACGTACGACGCGCTATAAAAGGGCCGAACAAATCTAATGGCGCCACCCCTTGGGCTGCTTTTGCTGATTTCGTGTTACCGTGTGTTAGTAAAAGTTTGGTGAGAGCCGATTCGCGCTTTTCAGTCTCCGTGCTTTGCAGATCATTTCCTGGTGTTCAGTTTGTGCTTGTGGGTTCGTATTTGTGATTCAGTGCGCGCAGTCAGGTCGTTACTGCCTTGCAGTGCCTTCTTGGCCGCTCGTTTACTGTTTTTCAGGTCGTTCTTCTCAGGCCTTGCTGTTCCACGGTGCATTCTGTTTGAGTGCGTTCTGACCTGGCGACCGGTTTAAAACCATGTTTGAAGTGCGTTCTCGTTCTCAAGCTCGTGCTGGCTTTGGACTTGGTGTTGCAGTTAACACTGTAACCCGAGTTCAGTCTGTGAACAGGGTGAGGAGGAGTTCATGGACTAAGAATTGGTTGCTCCAGCGGGACCAATTCTCTCATATGCCTCTGCTGCGGGAAATCCATGAGAATAATCCTGATGATTTCAGGAATTATCTCAGGATGACGGACCCCGTTTTTCAACGTCTGTTGGATTTGCTGTCCCCCTATATCACGAGGCAGGACACTGTGATGCGCCAGGCCATCACTGCCGAGCAGAGGCTTATTGCCACGTTGAGATACCTGGCGACTGGGAGAAGCTTGCAGGACCTCAAGTTCTCAACAGGCATCTCCCCCCAGGCTCTCGGGATCATTATCCCTGAGACGTGTTCGGCCATTATTCAGGTCCTGCAGACGGACTATATGAAGGTAATTTTGCTCCTTTAACATCACATTATATGTTTTTATTGTTTTATAATGTTTTTTTTTTTTTTTCCTCCTAACCCAAATTTGCCTGTTTGTAATATCCTGGTAATGTCCCCATTTTCCCCATGCATGTTTTTACCTGCAAAGGCCTTTTTGGGCCCTACATGCCTATTTCCCTTCACTAACCTCTCCAGCATGCTATCCTGGGCCCAAACCCAGCTAGCCTTCTATTTTCCTTTTCAAATTTTTGGGGTCAGTGCCCTCGTAGTTTGACAACCCACCCTCCCCCCTAAAGATGTAAAAATAGTTTTAGTTCTCAATCAAGCTCAGCAGAGTGGTAGAGCCTTTTTCTGGATCCCCACAATCACCTCAAGCCCCCCCCCTTAGATTATTTTAGAATGTCCACTCAGCGGGGGTGAGGCATCTGCTAAGTGGGCCTTTTGTTTATTGGTAGGAAATACTCCCTTAAATAATAATGTTAGAATGATGTTGGTCAACAATGTTTTTGTGTGTAATCTGCTTGCACTGTAAACATAAACCGTACTAATGTCTTCTTTTTGTTTGACTCCACAGTTCCCTAGCACACCACAGGAATGGCTGACTGTGGCCTCCCAATTTGCCCAGCGGTGGGATTTCCCCAACTGCGGAGGGGCAATTGATGGGAAGCATGTCCACATAGTGCCGCCACCCCGTTCGGGGTCATACTATTTTAACTATAAAGGTTTTAATAGTATTGTGTTAATGGCGGTGGTGTCGGCACGGTACGAGTTCCTGTATGTGGACGTGGGGAAGAACGGCCGGATGTCCGATGGTGGAGTATTCGCTGAGACGGAGTTCGCTCACCATCTGCAGGCTGGGGGTCTTGCACTGCCTCCAGATGCAGAGAACGTGGAAGGGCTACCGTTCGTTTTCATTGCGGATGAAGCTTTTGGACTTGGACCACACCTCATGCGGCCGTTTCCCCAACGCACCCTCACCCCGGAGAGGAGGGTTTTTAATTACTGGCTGGCCAGAGCCTGGAGAGTTGTGGAGAATGCCTTCGGGATAATGGCCAGCCGGTTCCGCCTGTTTCAGACAGCTATACATTTGGCGGAATATAAACTGAACCACATTGTGTACTGCTGCTGCATATTGCACAACTTTTTAAGATAATTCTCAGCTACTTATGTGTCATCAGTTGGGCCTGAGGCCGGTCCATCTGAAATGACAATTCTGACCGGCCTCAATACTGCCCGTACTGGCTTGGCCCCCCAAAGTGCCCGTGAAGTACGTCAGAAATACGTAGAGTACTTCACAGGTAGGGGGGCCATCGCAATGCCAGACCACATCTGACATTTTATAACCTTTTTAAAATAAAATAAAAATTATATTTACTACAAACTTGTGTTGTCATTCTTGTATTTTGGGTTTATGTGTCTCCCAGGTTCTAGTAGTGCCAAGTGTATTTGTCCTTAGTAAATAGCCTCAAATCTCACAGGTAAAAACCTTGATTTTGCATCTTCAGAACTGCTATTGAGCATAGAAAGAACAAGCCACACCTTTTTTAGACTTCCCGAATGTTTTTATTGATTGCACCACATTTTTGGGTGGTTTTCGATATTCAAGCCTTTTTTTTGTTTGGGCGGCTTTTTTTGCAGAAACCTGCATGGGTCAAAAGCCAAAAAGTTTTTTTATGAATAAGTGACAAAATAACACAGTGAAAAATACAAACATGAGATGGGGTGATGTTACCCCTGATCCATCCCAAATGTGAAGAACCACACTTTCTTTTTGGGGCTCAAATGGGTATCTTCAACATGATCCCATGGCTAAGGTAAACATGTGCTATCTGCCATCATGGGGGATCAATGGACGTGCTTTGGGGGTGAAAACCCTTCCTCTCACCTACTTGAGTAGGGAGGAAGAGGTTGCACCCCCAAAACAGGGACATAGATATCCTGTGACGGCAGATAGCACATGTTGAGTCACTGTGTGCATGTTCACATTTGGGCTGGTGGAAATCCCATTGTAAATTTCTGACGCATAACAAAACACAAAGACAGGGGGGGTTCATACTATTCTCCCCAAAATATCTATAATGTTTTTATATTTTTGCTCAATCACATTCATTCTCTTTCTCATAATGTCCATTTCGCTACTGCATTCCATGATTTCCTGAATGATTATTTTGGCGCTGGCACTCGAGAATGGAGGATTTGGACTTCCTGACACCCCCCCACGTTCAGTCCCTAAAAAAAATAAAAATTATTTGAACTATGCAGGCCTACATCTGTATTTACCTTGAAGTTGTGGTGACAGACACTGACCTGCTGATAAGCTCCACCTCTCCTTCCTCCACCTCCCCTTCCTCCACCTCCGCTTCCTCCACCTCCGCTTCCTGAACATGCTGATCTTGGTCTGCTTTGTGATCTTCGGGGAGTTTCTGTGTGTGGTGTTTGGTTCCTCGTCTCCTGAGCATGGTGTCCTCCCAGTCTCCTCTCCCCTATGGGAATGTCAAAAATAATGTATCCTTTAGCACACAGAGTTTTTAGGCCTGAAAATGGATTCTCATTGTTTTGAAGTGGGGTACAATTGATATTTGGCCCTGAGTTTCAAGATGAACATATGAGATCTTGCAAACTCTACAAAGCAACATGTTATTTTTGAGGACACTCACAAATACACTTGGATAACCATCAAGGTATCCACTGGACCACCTGTGTGTGACACCGTTTATAAATTTGGTCATGTGGCCCAGACTATAGTATCTTGATCCAGAAAAAAAAATGAGTACACAACTGCTGGAGTGTCATCTCCTTTACCCAGAATACAGTTTAGCCTTTCATTCACATTCTAGTTTTCCTTACAACACATCATCTAGCCAACAATGTGTAGATAAACATTGTTTAAGTAAAATGAGGCATGCCCACATGTAGTTTACGTGGATATGTGTCAAACATGTTTGGGGGAAGAGCAACAATTTTTTTTTACCACACATTTACCAAATAAGTGGACTCTCCACTTAACATAAAAGTTGACATTTTAAAATGTGAAACCAGTCAAGCCAAGCACATTTTGCAAAACATGGAAGAATACATATTACAATGTGAAAGAACACAGTAAAAAAAACTTACTTTTTTCTATGCTTTTTAGAAGCTTCCTATACTGCTCCGGCTCCCTCAGCTTTAGGTCTGATCACCTTTTACGGAGTTGTTCCTTGGATCTCCTGACCCCATATTTTTTATAGAGAGTCTTCGCCACTTTGTCCATAATTTGTGACTTCCGGAGATTAGGGGTGTCGTATGGGCCATGCTTGCCGTCGTAATCCTTCCTCCGCATAATGTCCACCATCTCCGCCATCTCAGCAAAAGACATATTAGTCGCCTTGTATCTTTTTTTACTGGATTGGGACGTTTCCGCCTCCGGGCTTTCCTCGTCGGTAATTTCTACAAAAGAAGCCACCTGTGTCTGCGACATGTCGCCGTCTCACACTGTGCGCCGATCGTTAAGGGGCGGGGAAATGCAGAAAAAGTCCGTCATGGGCGGGCGACGACGGCGGAGTTACACGCATGCGCAGGGTATAAAAAGGGGAAAGAAGTTATTAGGGATGCGCGGAGTAAGGACGACCGGAAGTGAACAAACAAACTCAACTAAGGTCAGAAGGGAACTCGGGCCTGCAGTGGCCTATGTGAGGGGGTTAGCTCGGCAGCGGGTGTGTGTGACCCCCGGGATGGGCTCCCCAGACAAAAACAGGCCCAGCAAACGGAGGTTGTGGTTTTCAAAATCAAAAAGGTGCGGTTTATTTTCTATTTACAGTGACAAAACACAGCAAAGCAAAAGAAACATAAATAAAATAAATCCTGGTCAACTTGACCTCTGACTAAACATACAGGTTTCCTAACTAACAACTGGGATCAGCCTAGTGCTGTCCTAGTCCCTAAGTCCCTGGTTTTAAATGTCCAAGCAAATAGCCACACAGGCTTTTTCTCACCGCACAGGGGTTCACTCTCCCTAGACAGTCCACACAGGTCTGGTTCCAGGCATGAGCTAACATCTAATGAAGCTGGGAGTTCTTATAGAGGCCTAAATGAGCTGACAAGGTTCAGCTGGTCTCCTCATCTCTGTCTGCACGACGCCCCACACTCTCCCTAGAGGTATGAGTCATCCATGAGCCCACTAGCCTTATACAACTCTCCACCTAGTTGTATAAGTCGGCGTAAAGCCTGAATCTGGGCGAAATATATCTACCCCCCTGGATGCAACCAGGTGACTTTACCTTCCTGCTGTCACATACCCCCCCCTCTTGTTTTAACCTCGGGGTTGGAACACCAGCAATCAGGCATTCATGTACTCGAGACAAAGCATCCACATTCCCCATTTGAACGCCAGGGCGATGCTTTACTGTGAAGTTGAATTCCTGGAGGGCCAGGAACCACTTATTCACTCTTCTATTTGTTTCCTTGTTTTGAGCCATCCACTTTAACGGAGCGTGATCCGTAACCATGTCAAAGTGCCTACCTAGCAGGTAGTACCGAAGGGAATCTAGAGCCCACTTCACCGCTAAACACTCCTTTTCAACGGTGGCGTAATTTACCTCATGGGACTTCAACTTCCTGCTGAGGTAAATGACTGGGTGCTCTTCCCCGTTCCAGACCTGGGACAATACTGCTCCTAACCCCACATCTGACGCATCACTTTGTACGACAAAGTCTTTAGAGAAGTCGGGTGAGTACAACACTGGCTGGCTACATAAGGCTTGTTTCAAGAATTGGAATGCTGCCTCAGCCTCGGGGGTCCATTTAATCATGACCGACCCTTTCCCTTCGTCAGGTTGGTTAGGGGCACAGCCTTAGAAGCAAAGTGGGGAATGAATCGCCGATAATACCCAGCGATTCCCAGAAAGGCTCGTACCTGCTTCTTGCTGTTGGGACGTGGCCAACTCTGAATGGCCTCGACTTTGTTGAGTTGGGGTTTTATTACTCCCCTCCCAATGGTGTACCCAAGATATTTGGCCTCCTCCTGCCCAATGGTACACTTCTTGGGGTTAGCCGTAAACCCCGCTTCCCGAACAGAGTCCAGGACTGCTTGCACTTTTGGCAGATGTGAGGCCCAATCTGTGCTATGGACAATTACGTCATCCAGGTAAACCGCAGCATACTCCCGATGGGGCCTCAGCATCTGGTCCATTTTCCGCTGGAATGTGGCCGGCGCATTCTGTAACCCGAACGGCATTCTTTTATATTGGAACGCCCCGTCTGGGGTTACAAATGCGGTTTTCTCTTTGGCCGACTTGGCCAGGGGGATTTGCCAATACCCTTTTGTGAGGTCAAGAGTCGTCATGTATCGGGCTGTTCCCAGCCGGTCGATCAACTCATCTATACGTGGCATGGGGTAGGTGTCAAATTTTGTAACTTTGTTCAACTGACGAAAATCGTTACAAAATCGCCAGCTCCCATCCGGTTTAGGCACCAACACAATGGGACTAGACCAATCACTTTGGGACTCCTCTATCACCCCTAAGTTCAGCATTTTCTGTACTTCCTCCCGTATTGCCTCCCGTCGGGTCTCTGGGATCCGATAGGGTTTTAACTTCACCCTTTCACCGGGCGGGGTAATGATGTCATGCTCTACCCCAGATGTTTGTCCCGGCAGCTCAGAGAACACCTCCTTGTTGCGAAGCACAAACTCCTTAACCTCCTGTTGTTGGGGTTGTGACAAGGTGGCTGCTATTCCAACCTCAGGAATCACGCAACCAGTTTGAGCTGGTGACCAAGTGTCTGCGACTAGGGACTCTCTATCCCTCCAGGCTTTCAACAGATTAACGTGATAGATCTGTTCGGGCTTTCGCCTTCCTGGTTGTCTGACCTTGTAATTCACTTCGCTCACTTTTTCCATTATCTCATAGGGGCCTTGCCATTTGGCAAGGAATTTACTTTCAACCGTAGGGACAAGTACCAGTATCCTATCCCCCGGGGAAAAGGTACGGGTCTTGGCTCCACGGTTGTACACTCTCTGCTGTGCTAACTGCGCTTGGGCCAAATGTTCCTTCACGATGGGCATTACCTGTGCAATTCGGTCTTGCATCAGGGCGACATGCTCAATCACACTCCTGTGGGGAGAACTCTCACTTTCCCAAGTTTCCTTGGCAATATCCAACAGCCCTCTTGGGTGTCTCCCATACAGTAACTCAAAGGGGGAGAATCCCGTAGAGGATTGGGGCACCTCCCTAATAGCAAACATCAGATAAGGAAGTAGACAGTCCCAATCCTTTCCATCTCTATCCACCACTTTCTTCAACATTTGTTTTAGGGTTTTGTTGAATCTTTCAACCAGCCCATCGGTTTGGGGGTGATACACAGATGTACGTAATTGCGTCACTTTGAACAATTTACACAGCTCCTTCATAACCCGGGACATAAAGGGTGTACCTTGGTCCGTAAGCAGTTCTTTACAAATACCCACCCGGCTAAACACAAGAGATAGCTCTTTGGCTATGGTCTTGGCCGAGGTATTTCGGAGAGGGATCGCTTCTGGATAACGGGTGGCATAGTCCATTATAACTAATATGTACTGGTGCCCCCTAGCGGACTTGATTATAGGCCCTACCAAATCCATGGCGATCCTCTCAAACGGGACCTCAATGATGGGTAGAGGGACCAGCGGGCTACGGAAATGTGGCATCGGGGCCGACCTCTGACACACAGGGCAGGAGGAACAATAATTTTCTATGTCCTTCATCACCCCCGGCCAATAGAATCTCTGTAATACCCTCTCTCGGGTTTTCTCTGTCCCCAGATGACCTCCAAGAATGTGCCCATGGGCCAACTCCAACACCAACTTCCTGTAAGGTTTGGGCACCACAAGCTGCTCAACGGTTTCTTCTGCCCTTTTTGCCACCCGATACAGTAGGTCCTTCTCTACGCTGAAGTATGGGTAAGTGCAGGTATTATCTGGGTTCACTAACTCGCCATCTATTTTCACTACGTTTTCCCGTGCCTTTATTAGGGCGGGGTCTTTCAACTGTTCTGTGGCAAAGTTTTCCCTGTGAACCTCAAGATCAGAAAACTCCACAGACGGTAGGTTTTCGTCTGAGGAGGTGGGCTCCTCTCCAGTTTCTTGAGTCTCCCCTGCCAATACTGATAAGGGAAATTCCGGAGAGTCCTCACCACTCTCAGGGGAGTTCTGGCTATCACATTCCTGGTACATAGGGGCACCAGTGGGGGGCTCAGGATCATCCCACAGTTCCCAGAACTTCGGAAAATCCCTTCCCACAATGGCGTCATGCGGTAACTGAGATACTAAGCCCACTGGATGAGAGAGGGTACCTTTGGGGGTCTCGAAACACACTGTAGTCACTGGATACTCTCGGGTGTCCCCATGCACACAAATAACAGCTACCTTGCTATTCCCAAAGACCTCTGTTTTAACTAACTCAGCCTTTATCAGGGTCACAAGGCTACCTGAATCCAGCAATACCACAACATTTCTACCATTAACACACATTTTGCATAAATGTTTCTCAGTTCCTCGAATGGCAGTGCATGCGACTGTCGCACACAGCGACTGACGTCTGCCCGTCAGAAAGTCACACTGCATGGGTTCCTCCACAACCGGGCAATTGGCTGCAATATGTCCCGCTTGCCGGCAGCGGTAGCAAACGATCCTTCTTGCCGCCTCTTGAGCCGCTGATTTCCCAGGCTGTTCTCGCCAAACTTGGGGTAGAGCTCCCACCCTCTCACTCTCTCCACCCTCACCCCTTGGAATCCTCTTATCCGCCCCTGGGGATGGTCTGGTCTTAGGGTGGAAAGTCTGAGTGTCTCTGGAAGAGGCCGTCAGGTTCTCTGCAGCCAAGTATCTCTCTACCCGAACCACAAGTTTACCGGCCGTTTCTGGGTCTCCATGGCTTACCCACTTTTGGATGGCAGTAGGAAGAGCTCTCAAAAACCGATCCATTACAACACGTTCCACAATCTTTGGTGCGGACAAAGTCTCTGGCTGTAGCCACTTTCTGCTCAGGTGAATGAGATCATACATTTGAGACCTGGGGGGTTTTCTAAGCTGGAAAGTCCAGTTATGCACACGCTGAGCCCGGACAGCCTGGGTGACACCCAGCCTTGCCAAAATTTCAGCTTTTAGCATCACATAGTCTTTTGCTTGGTTAGGCTCTAGGTCATAGTAAGCTTTCTGCGATTCACCAGTTAACAGAGGAGCCACCAGTCCAGCCCACTGCTCCTCAGGCCACTTTTCTCTTTCAGCGGTCCTTTCAAATGTGGTCAAAAATACCTCTGGATCATCCTCTCCAGTCATTTTGTCAATAAACGACTCACCCCAAAGGACGCGGTATTAGTGGGACGGCTTTCCTCACTGGTCTGCGGACGTTGCTGCATTACTGCTTCCATTTGTTGTAGTCTCTGCTCTTGCTTCTGTAACAGGTCTATGAAGCGGGCCTCAGATTGCTGCTGGGCTTGTTGCTGAGCTTCCAGACTCTGTTGGTGAGCTTGCTGCTGGGCTGCAAGGCTCTGTTGACGAGCTTGCTGCTGGGCTGCAAGGCTCCTTTGCAAACCTGCATTTGTCTGCTGTTGATTGGCATTTGCTAGAGCCAGCTGTTTCAGTATCTCCTCCATGCTGGCTTAAAAAAAAACTGCCACTGGTTCTCCACCAACTGTGAGGGGGTTAGCTCGGCAGCGGGTGTGTGTGACCCCCGGGATGGGCTCCCCAGACAAAAACAGGCCCAGCAAACGGAGGTTGTGGTTTTCAAAATCAAAAAGGTGCGGTTTATTTTCTATTTACAGTGACAAAACACAGCAAAGCAAAAGAAACATAAATAAAATAAATCCTGGTCAACTTGACCTCTGACTAAACATACAGGTTTCCTAACTAACAACTGGGATCAGCCTAGTGCTGTGCTAGTCCCTAAGTCCCTGGTTTTAAATGTCCAAGCAAATAGCCACACAGGCTTTTTCTCACCGCACAGGGGTTCACTCTCCCTAGACAGTCCACACAGGTCTGGTTCCAGGCATGAGCTAACATCTAATGAAGCTGGGAGTTCTTATAGAGGCCTAAATGAGCTGACAAGGTTCAGCTGGTCTCCTCATCTCTGTCTGCACGACGCCCCACACTCTCCCTAGAGGTGTGAGTCATCCATGAGCCCACTAGCCTTATACAACTCTCCACCTAGTTGTATAAGTCGGCGTAAAGCCTGAATCTGGGCGAAATATATCTACCCCCCTGGATGCAACCAGGTGACTTTACCTTCCTGCTGTCACACCTATAATGGTTCATGATTGTAAAGGGCAATATTGTGATAAGTTGAGGAGAATCAAATCTGATCTGTTTTTTTATTTTACTTGTTTTTTTACTTGCTGATCCAAAAAGATGCATAAACTACGTGAGCCGGAGGTGATGCTGATTTTTATAGACAAATATAAGGAACAGCGCAACCTGTGGGAACTGAAACACCCAGCGTACCACAAGAGTGATGTACATCGGGCAACTATTACCAAATTAGCAGAGGATATGAAGCCATGGATCCCAGATGCAGACTACACTATGATCAATAATAAAATCAACAACCTGCGTAATTCCTATAAAAAAAAATACAAGGAAGTGCGCCAGTCAAAGAGATCAGGAGCAGCAGCCGACGATGTAGTAAAGCCCAAGCTGTGGTACTACAAACATCTTCAATTTCTGGATGACCAGATCGAGGCCAGGGAATCTATTTCCAGCCTTCCCTCAACCCTTCCTTCCACCCTTCCCTCCAGCGTTCCTTACACCCTTCCCTCCACCCTTGCAGAGGTGGAGGAGGAGCCACCTGAACTTGAAGAGCCGGATCTTCGCATCTTCAACCAGGTATAGTATTTTTGCTGATAATTATTGTCCACTAAGTAATATTGTGTTGAAATGATTGGATTAGCCATAAATGATATCATCCCCCCCCCCAAAAAAAAAAATATGCACCAGTCATGATATCCAAATTGTGTGTGATAGATTCCCCAAATAATACAATTTTTAATTTTATTTTATAAACAGGATGAGGCAAGCCAGGAGGAAGAGGCTCAGGAGTGTGGCAGGCAGGAGGAGGCAGGGCCAAGTGGGACTCAGCAGGTCCCCAGGCCTAGTGGCAGCACCGTCTTCCAAGTGGCTCCCCTCCACGTCAGACCGCCAAAACAACGGCGGATGACACAAGTGGAGGAGGAGTCACTAAAGATGATTCGGGAGGCTGCTGCCATCATGAGGGCCCCCCTCAACCCTACGGAGGGGTTTAGCAGCTATCTGGCGGATAAGTTGCTCCAAATGGAGGCGGGACAACGGGCCCTTTGTGAGCACCTCATATACATGGCCGTACACATGGGGGCAAGGGGGCAGCTGACTGAGGCCACCCATCTGTCACATCAGGCCAATCCCTCTCCTCCTTCTCCTCCTCCTCCTGCCACATCACCACCCACAGTGGCCCAGCCTGCAAGGGTGCGAGGACGGGGCCGTGGAGAGAACGCTGCAGAGAGGCGTGGAAGGAAGGCTACAGGGAAGAGCAGGAGGTGATTCTCTGGCCTCGAGCTGCTCATCCAGAAGTTGCAGGTTGATGGAGTACCACAGTTTGGGATGATGTATGTCTTTGGCTGCTGCTCCTGATTTCATGCTGTTGTTGATTTTATTATTCATCATAGTCAGGTCTGCATTTGGGATCTAATGACTTGATATTTTCTGCTAATTTCTGAATAGTTGCCCTTCGTTTTTTGTTTGCTTTTTTTCCAAAATAAATGGAAATTTGATTTCAGCCAACATACATGCCTGATGTGTTTTTTTTTGGAGTAGCAATAACATTTCATAAATACAATGTGTAATTAATAACAAGGGACACCAACCTCCATGAGGAAACGAGAAAATAAAAATGTTGTTCTGAGAAATTGACATACCAAAAAATGCACAACAAATTTAAATACAAAAACAAAAAAAAAGGTGTAATTTGTGAGGTCGGCCTTTAAGAATTAAACTAATTATTCCTAAGATCACAAGAAAGAAGAAAGACATACGTTTGTCAGAACTCGTGATAAAGATCTGCAGCAAAAATGACATTTTAAACACCGTTCTAAAGCAACAAAACATGCGCTGCATAAAACGAAGCAATATCTTGCAGAATGACGAATGTGCTCTCTCCATTAGGAACGCTAGTTTTACCAGAACGAGCGCTCCCGTCTCCTAATTCAGTCTGAGCATGCGTGGGTTTTTTAACCAATGGACTTGCCCATAGACGATCGGAAATTACCATCGGTTTTTTATCCATCGGAAAATTTTAAAACAAGTTCTATTTTTTAAAACCGATGGAAAAAAGACCGATGGGTACCATACACGATCGGTTGGTCTGATGAAAACCATCCATCGGACAGTTTTCATCAGTCAAACCGATCGTGTGTACAGGGCTTAAGTGAAACACTGACTGTCTGCAGCTAGCACAATCACCTGCCTTCCTGTCACAGTATAGAGACTAACTGTATTCAAGTGAGCTTTAGGTGAACGCTATGCAAAGCACACAGTAGTACACTAAGTGAAACACTGACTGTCTGCAGCTAGCACAATCACCTGCCTGCCTGTCACAGTATAGAGACTAACTATGTTCAGGTGAGCTTTAGGTGAACGCTATGCAAAGCACACAGTAGTACACTAAGTGAAACACTGACTGTCTGCAGCTAGCACCATTACCTGCCTGCCTGTCACAGTATAGAGACTAACTGTATTCAGGTGAGCTTTAGGTGAATGCTATGCAAAGCACACAGTAGTACACTAAGTGAAACACTGACAGTCTGCAGCTAGCACAATCACCTACCTGCCCTTCACAGTATAGAGACTAACTGTATTCAGGTGAGCTTTAGGTGAACGCTATGCAAAGCACACAGTAGTACACTAAGTGAAACACTGACTGTTTGCAGCTAGCACAATCACCTGCCTGCCTGTCACAGTCTAGAGACTAACTGTATTCAGGTGAGCTTTAGGTGAATGCTATGCAAAGCACACAGTAGTACACTAAGTGAAACACTGACTGTCTGCAGCTAGCACAATCACCTGCCTGCCTGTCACAGTATAGAGACTAACTGTATTCAGGTGAGCTTTAGGTGAACGCTCTGCAAAGCACACAGTAGTACAGTAAGTTAAACACTGACTGTCTGCAGCTAGCACAATCACCTGCCTGCCCTTCACAGTATAGAGACTAACTGTATTCAGGTGAGCTTTAGGTGAACGCTCTGCAAAGCACACAGTAGTAGGGATGAGCCGAACACCCCCGGGTTCGGTTCGCACCAGAACCTTCGAACGGACCGAAAGTTCGCGCGAATTTTCGAACCCTATTCGTTATAATGGACGCGAACGTTCGAAATCAAAATTGCTAATTACAACGGCCAATATGCATGTTAATGTCATAAAACAGGTTTGGGGACCCGGGTCCTGCCCCAGGGGACATATATCAATGCAAAAAGAAATTTTAAAAACTAAAGTTTTTTCGGGAGCAGTCATTTTAATGATGCATAAAGTGAAAAAAAAAAAAGTGAAATTTTCCTTTAAATATGGTACCTGGGGGGTGTCTAAAGTATGCCTGTGAAGTGGCATGTGTTTCCCGTGTTTAGAACTGTCCTTGCACAAAATGACATTTGTAAAGGAAAAAAAGAAGCCATTTAAAACCACTTGCGGCTTTAATGTCATGTCTTGTCCTGGCCGCCATATGGCTGAAAATCCTTGAGAAAAATGGCATGGCTACCCCATCACCCCCCCCCCCACCCCAGCCCCTTTGGGTCTTGTATGGATACTAAGGGGGACCCCGCACCCAAAATAAAACCCTATACCTACAACCCTATATACTCTGAACAGCAGTATATAGGTGGTGCAAACAAGACATGGACTGTAGGTTTGTTCTTAAGTAGAATCTGAACAGGTACATTATGAAGTGTAGCTACATCCCAAAAAAATCAATTTTTAAGCTTTTTGGAGAACATAGGGAGGGGTTATCACCCCTGTAACATTTGCTGTCTTTGCACATCTGTTCAGAACATGTCACCTCACTTTCCGTCCCAATGACAAATGTTTTTGGAAAAGTGGGGTTTTAATTGAAACAAGGATTGGTGATAAAGCATCAGTAGAGAGGAGATACCTTTTTCCCAAATTAAATCTAACAGGATAGAATTTTCCTTCCTTGGGGTAGATTTCCTCTCACTTCCTGTTTTCTCTTGCCGTTTGCAAGTAGGAGTCGTTTGTAAGTTGGATGTTTGAAAGTAGGGGCCTGCCGTATATACTCTGCAGAAATTTGCCCTATTAGATGTTGGTGTAGCCACAAGACTGGTGGGCACAGGAATGGGCCCTGCTGTGAGTTAATAGATCAAGATTTGTACTTGCATGCACCTGTTGAACCGGGCAGAAAAATTGGGCCTTTGGTGGTGGTGGTGGTGGACGGTGTTGCCACAAGACTGTAAGCCCTCACAGTTACTCTTGGTGGGTGCAGGAATGGGCCCTGCTGTGAGTTATTAGATCAAGATTTGTAATTGCATGCACCTGTTGAACAGGGCAGAAAAATTGGGCCTTTGGTGGTGGTGGTGGTGGTGGACGGTGTTGCCACAAGACTGTAGGCCCTCATAGTTACTCTTGGTGGGCGCAGGAATGGGCCCTGCTGTGAACTATTAGATCAAGATTTGTAATTACACGCCCCTGTTAAACAGGGGCTGAAAAATTGTGCCTTAGGCATTGGTGCTGGTGCCACAACACTGCAACCCCTCACAGATACTGTACTTGGAGCACAGCAGTCACACCTGTTGCGAAGCATCTTTTTAAAAAATTGTAATTACACGCCCCTGTTATACAGGGGCTGAAAAATTGTGCCTTAGGCACTGGTGCTGGTGCCACAACACTGCAACCCCTCACAGATACTGTACTCTGAGCACAGCAATGAGACCTGTTGCAAAGCATTGCCTAAAAATTGTAATTACACGCCCCAACAGGGGCTGAAAAATTGTGCCTTAGGCACTGGTGCTGGTGCCACAACACTGCAACCCCTCACAGATACTGTACTCTGAGCACAGCAGTCACACCTGTTGCGAAGCATCTTTTTAAAAAAATTTAATTACACGCCCCTGTTATACAGGGGCTGAAAAATTGTGCCTTAGGCACTGGTGTGGTGGCATGGATCATTGAGGAGGAGGAAGAGGATAGACAGTGAACATAACAGGACAGTCACTCAGCATCAGCATAGGCAGTCTTGAAGGGATGTGACATTATAAATTATTCCGTTATATCCGCTTCAGGTGTCTGGTAGCTGGTGGTGATCCAAGACTGATTCATTTTTATGAAGGTCAGTCGATCAACCGAGTCGGTGGACAGGCGCACCCTATGATCGGTGACAAATCCTCCAGCAGCACTGAATGTGCGTTCGGAAAGAACGCTGGATGCAGGACAGGCCAGTAGCTCAATTGCATACTGTGCAAGCTCTGGCCAGTGATCCATCCTCAGGACCCAGTAAGCCAGAGGATTTTCGGTGGGAAAGGTGTCCAAGTCTGACCTTGCCCCTAGGTATTCCTGCACCATGTATATCAGATGCTGGCGATGGTTGCTGGAACCGATCATACCTTGGGGCTGCGGACTAAAAAATTGTCTGAACGCATCGGTCAGACGTCCACCTTAGCCACCGCTCCTTCTGCTACTGACCGAAGCCTCAGCAACTCGTCGTCCAGGACCAGGAGTTTGTAACCTCCCAGTTTCTGGGAACGCGTTGCACAGACCTTTCTGCAAGGCCTCCCTGAGATGTCTCATCCTCTGCTCCCTCTGCGACGGCAAGATAAGGTCCGCAACCTTACCCTTGTACCGTGGATCAAGGAGAGTGGCCAGCCAGTAATGGTCACTCTCCTTGATCCGAAGAACACGAGGATCCTTCCGCAGGCTTTGCAGGATCAGGGAGGCCATGCAGCGTAGGTTAGCTGAGGCATTCGGTCCGGAGTCTTCTGGGTCACTGAGGATGACATGATCGCCAGCCACCTCCTCCCAGCCACGTACAAGTCCACTGGTTTGTTGGGACTGTACATCATCCCTAAAAGACTGCTGCTGCTGATGCTGAGTGCCAGGCTCCACCTCCATGCTCACACAATCCTCCTCCTCCTCCTCCTCCTCCTCCTCTTCCTGTGTGATGGGTGGGACAGAAGGAACATTGTCTGGATAAAGGGGGCCTTGAGAGACAAGGAAGTCCTCCTCTTCCTGCCTCTGTTCTGCCTCAAGTGCCCTGTCCATTATCCCACGCAGCGTATGCTCCAACAGGTGGACAAGAGGTACAGTGTCACTGATGCATGCACTGTCACTGCTCACCATCCTCGTGGCCTCCTCAAATGGTGAGAGGACAGTGCATGCATCCCTGATCATGCTCCACTGGCGTGGGGAAAAAAAGCCAAGCTCCCCTGACCCTGTCCTGGTGCCGTAGTCGCAAAGGTACTCATTGATGGCCCTCTGCTGCGTGTGCAGTCGCTGCAGCATGGCCAACGTTGAGTTCCACCTGGTGGGCATGTCACATATTAGGCGGTTCTTGGGCAGGTTCAGCTCCTTTAGCAGCTCAGTCAGCCGAGCACTGGCATTATAAGATCGGCGGAAATGCACACAGACTTTCCTGGCCTGCCTCAGGACATCCTGTAAGCCTGGGAACCTGCCCAAGAACCGCTGCACCACCAGGTTGAGGACGTGAGCCATACAGGGCACATGGGTGAGCTGCCCCTGTCGCAGGGCGGAGAGGAGGTTGGTGCCATTATCAGAAACGACCATTCCTGGCTTAAGCTGGCGTGGCGTCAACCACCTCTCGGCCTGCCCCTGCAGAGCTGCCAGAACCTCTGGCCCAGTGTGGCTCCTGTCCCCCAAACACACCAGCGCAAGCACGGCATGGCATCTTTTTGCCTGCGTACTCGCGTAGCCCCTTGTACGCCTACGGAGCACCGCTGGTTCCGAGGACAGAGCACTCGAAGAGGACATGGAGGAAGAAGAAGAGGAGGGGGTGGAGGAGAGAGGTGTGTCACAACCAGTAGTAGCATTTTGGAGGCGTGGTGGCGGAACAACCTCCAACACTACTGCACCTTGTCCTGCATCCCTCCCAGCTGCCAATAGAGTGACCCAATGGGCCGTGAAAGAAAGATAACGTCCCTGTCCATGCCTGCTGGACCATGAGTCAGCGGTAATATGCACCTTACCGCTGACCGCCCTGTCCAGCGAGGCATGGACATTGCCTTCCACATGCCAGTAGAGAGACGGAATCGCCTTCCGTGAGAAAAAGTGGCGTTTGGGAACCTGCCACTGAGGAACCGCACATTGAACAAACTCACGGAAGGGGGCCGAGTCTATCAACTGAAAAGGCAGCAGTTGAAGTGCTAGCAATTTAGCCAAGCTAGCATTCAACCGCTGGGCATGTGGATGGCTGGGAGTATACTTCTTTCGACGGTCCAGCAGCTGGGGCAGGGAAATTTGCCTGCTACAATCGGACGTCGGTGTACTGCAAGTACTTGGTTGTGACACACCTAATTCTACACCTTCAGTCCTCTCAGAGCAGCTTTCAGAGAGGACTGAAGATATAGTGGGGATGGAGATCCCAGCTGATGAGGAGCAAGGAGAGGTCCGCTTTGTTCTTTGGTGTGGGTCTTTTATGTGTGCTTGCCAACGAGCTGCATGGCAGGTCGACATATGTCTGCTCATGCTTGTGGTGCCCAAGCGGCTGATGTTTTGACCACGCGAGATACGCTTGAGACAAATATTGCAAATAGCAGTGGTGCGATCTGATGCACTCGTCTCAAAAAAGGCCCACACCAAAGAACTTTTGTGATAACGTGCAGAGGCAGCTCCCTGCACATGCGGAGCACTGCGGTGTGGTACAGTTGCTGTGCTGGCCTCTAGCTGGCCTCCAGGGGGCATCCTGCCTCGTTGGACATGTGACGCTGCATCCTTCTCCTCCTCCTCCTCTCTCCCTTCAGGCACCCACGTGGAGTCAGTGACCTCATCATCCCCTCCCTCTTCACCACTAGAGCAAACCTGGCAGTAAGCTGCAGCTGGTGGAACACTACTGCCAGATTGCTGTCCTTCAGCATCCCCTCTCTCTGCGCGCACACTACTGACTTCCTCAAGCTGGGTATCATCATCCGAGCCTTCGAATCATTGGGCATCCTCCTGGAGCATGTACCCAACACTGTGCTCAAACAGTTCGGGGGACTCCTCAGGAGGACATGGTGGGTCTAGGGAAGGGGTGGCTGATGATGCCATTGAGTACGCGTTGGCAGCTGCTCTGCCAGTACCCTGAGCCTGGGTGAGAGAGGATGAGGAGGATGAGGAGGGCTTGGTCATCCATTCTACCAAGCCTTCGGCATGATGCGGCTCCACATGTCCAGCTGCCGAAAACAAAGACAAGCGTGTCCCATGGCCACGTGCTGATGACGATGCACGACCACGTCCACGGCCAGCACTGTTGTCTCTAGAAACAGAGCCTGCCTGCCCTGTGTTCTTGCCTCGGCACGCTCTGCCTCTCATTGGCGGTCTTCCAGCCATTGTAGTCGGTAGTGTATATAGTATAAAAAATAGAACTCCTATGTGTGCTCACAACACACTGTAGGTCCTATGGGTGCTGACACTAACACACTATAGGTACTATGTGTGCTGCTGACAAGAAAATATAGGAGCTCTGTTTGCTGCCACTAACACACTAGAAGTCCTATTGGTGCTTCTGAGATGAAAATATAGGAGCTCTGTGTGATGCCACTAACACACTAGAAGTCCTATGGGTGCTTCTGAGATGAAAATATAGGAGCTCTGTGTGATGCCACTAACACACTAGAAGTCCTATGGGTGCTGCTGAGAAGAAAATATAGGAGCTCTGTTTGCTGCCACTAACACACTAGAAGTCCTATGGGTGCTGCTGAGAAGAAAATATAGGAGCTCTGTGTGATGCCACTAACACACTAGAAGTCCTATGGGTGCTTCTGAGATGAAAATATAGGAGCTCTGTGTGATGCCACTAACACACTAGAAGTCCTATGGGTGCTGCTGAGAAGAAAATATAGGAGCTCTGTTTGCTGCCACTAACACACTAGAAGTCCTATGGGTGCTGCTGAGAAGAAAATATAGGAGCTCTGTGTGATGCCACTAACACACTAGAAGTCCTATGGGTGCTGCTGAGAAGAAAATATAGGAGCTCTGTTTGCTGCCACTAACACACTAGAAGTCCTATGGGTGCTGCTGAGAAGAAAATATAGGAGCTCTGTTTGCTGCCACTAACACACTAGAAGTCCTATGGGTGCTTCTGAGAAGAAAATATAGGAGCTCTGTTTGCTGCCACTAACACACTAGAAGTCCTATGGGTGCTGCTGAGATGAAAATATAGGAGCTCTGTGTGATGCCACTAACACACTAGAAGTCCTATGGGTGCTGCTGAGAAGAAAATATAGGAGCTCTGTGTGATGCCACTAACACACTAGAAGTCCTATGGGTGCTTCTGAGATGAAAATATAGGAACTCTGTGTGATGCCACTAACACATTAGAAGTCCTATGGGTGCTGCTAAGAAGAAAATATAGGAGCTCTGTGTGATGCCACTAACACACTAGAAGTCCTATGGGTGCTTCTGAGATGAAAATATAGGAACTCTGTGTGATGCCACTAACACATTAGAAGTCCTATGGGTGCTGCTAAGAAGAAAATATAGGAGCTCTGTTTGCTGCCACTAACACACTAGAAGTCCTATGGGTGCTTCTGAGAAGAAAATATAGGAGCTCTGTGTGATGCCACTAACACACTAGAAGTCCTATGGGTGCTTCTGAGATGAAAATATAGGAACTCTGTGTGATGCCACTAACACACTAGAAGTCCTATGGGTGCTGCTGAGAAGAAAATATAAGAGCTCTGTTTGCTGCCACTAACACACTAGAAGTCCTATGGGTGCTTCTGAGAAGAAAATATAGGAGCTCTGTGTGATGCCACTAACACACTAGAAGTCCTATGGGTGCTTCTGAGATGAAAATATAGGAACTCTGTGTGATGCCACTAACACATTAGAAGTCCTATGGGTGCTGCTGAGAAGAAAATATAGGAGCTCTGTTTGCTGCCACTAACACACTAGAAGTCCTATGGGTGCTGCTGAGAAGAAAATATAGGAGCTCTGTGTGATGCCACTAACACACTAGAAGTCCTATGGGTGCTTCTGAGATGAAAATATAGGAGCTCTGTGTGATGCCACTAACACACTAGAAGTCCTATGGGTGCTGCTGAGAAGAAAATATAGGAGCTCTGTTTGCTGCCACTAACACACTAGAAGTCCTATGGGTGCTGCTGAGAAGAAAATATAGGAGCTCTGTGTGATGCCACTAACACACTAGAAGTCCTATGGGTGCTGCTGAGAAGAAAATATAGGAGCTCTGTTTGCTGCCACTAACACACTAGAAGTCCTATGGGTGCTGCTGAGAAGAAAATATAGGAGCTCTGTGTGATGCCACTAACACACTAGAAGTCCTATGGGTGCTTCTGAGATGAAAATATAGGAGCTCTGTGTGATGCCACTAACACATTAGAAGTCCTATGGGTGCTGCTGAGAAGAAAATATAGGAGCTCTGTTTGCTGCCACTAACACACTAGAAGTCCTATGGGTGCTTCTGAGATGAAAATATAGGAACTCTGTGTGATGCCACTAACACACTAGAAGTCCTATGGGTGCTGCTGAGAAGAAAATATAGGAGCTCTGTTTGCTGCCACTAACACACTAGAAGTCCTATGGGTGCTTCTGAGATGAAAATATAGGAGCTCTGTGTGATGCCACTAACACACTAGAAGTCCTATGGGTGCTGCTGAGAAGAAAATATAGGAGCTCTGTGTGATGCCACTAACACACTAGAAGTCCTATGGGTGCTTCTGAGATGAAAATATAGGAACTCTGTGTGATGCCACTAACACATTAGAAGTCCTATGGGTGCTGCTAAGAAGAAAATATAGGAGCTCTGTTTGCTGCCACTAACACACTAGAAGTCCTATGGGTGCTTCTGAGAAGAAAATATAGGAGCTCTGTGTGATGCCACTAACACACTAGAAGTCCTATGGGTGCTTCTGAGATGAAAATATAGGAACTCTGTGTGATGCCACTAACACACTAGAAGTCCTATGGGTGCTGCTGAGAAGAAAATATAGGAGCTCTGTTTGCTGCCACTAACACACTAGAAGTCCTATGGGTGCTTCTGAGATGAAAATATAGGAGCTCTGTGTGATGCCACTAACACACTAGAAGTCCTATGGGTGCTTCTGAGATGAAAATATAGGAGCTCTGTGTGATGCCACTAACACACTAGAAGTCCTATGGGTGCTGCTGAGAAGAAAATATAGGAGCTCTGTTTGCTGCCACTAACACACTAGAAGTCCTATGGGTGCTGCTGAGAAGAAAATATAGGAGCTCTGTGTGATGCCACTAACACACTAGAAGTCCTATGGGTGCTGCTGAGAAGAAAATATAGGAGCTCTGTTTGCTGCCACTAACACACTAGAAGTCCTATGGGTGCTTCTGAGAAGAAAATATAGGAGCTCTGTGTGATGCCACTAACACACTAGAAGTCCTATGGGTGCTTCTGAGATTAAAATATAGGAACTCTGTGTGATGCCACTAACACATTAGAAGTCCTATGGGTGCTGCTAAGAAGAAAATATAGGAGCTCTGTTTGCTGCCACTAACACACTAGAAGTCCTATGGGTGCTTCTGAGAAGAAAATATAGGAGCTCTGTGTGATGCCACTAACACACTAGAAGTCCTATGGGTGCTTCTGAGATGAAAATATAGGAACTCTGTGTGATGCCACTAACACATTAGAAGTCCTATGGGTGCTGCTGAGAAGAAAATATAGGAGCTCTGTGTGATGCCACTAACACACTAGAAGTCCTATGGGTGCTTCTGAGATGAAAATATAGGAACTCTGTGTGATGCCACTAACACACTAGAAGTCCTATGGGTGCTGCTGAGAAGAAAATATAGGAGCTCTGTTTGCTGCCACTAACACACTAGAAGTCCTATGGGTGCTTCTGAGATGAAAATATAGGAGCTCTGTGTGATGCCACTAACACACTAGAAGTCCTATGGGTGCTTCTGAGATGAAAATATAGGAGCTCTGTGTGATGCCACTAACACACTAGAAGTCCTATGGGTGCTGCTGAGAAGAAAATATAGGAGCTCTGTTTGCTGCCACTAACACACTAGAAGTCCTATGGGTGCTGCTGAGAAGAAAATATAGGAGCTCTGTGTGATGCCACTAACACACTAGAAGTCCTATGGGTGCTGCTGAGAAGAAAATATAGGAGCTGTTTGCTGCCACTAACACACTAGAAGTCCTATGGGTGCTTCTGAGAAGAAAATATAGGAGCTCTGTGTGATGCCACTAACACACTAGAAGTCCTATGGGTGCTTCTGAGATTAAAATATAGGAACTCTGTGTGATGCCACTAACACATTAGAAGTCCTATGGGTGCTGCTAAGAAGAAAATATAGGAGCTCTGTTTGCTGCCACTAACACACTAGAAGTCCTATGGGTGCTTCTGAGAAGAAAATATAGGAGCTCTGTGTGATGCCACTAACACACTAGAAGTCCTATGGGTGCTTCTGAGATGAAAATATAGGAACTCTGTGTGATGCCACTAACACATTAGAAGTCCTATGGGTGCTGCTGAGAAGAAAATATAGGAGCTCTGTTTGCTGCCACTAACACACTAGAAGTCCTATGGGTGCTGCTGAGAAGAAAATATAGGAGCTCTGTGTGATGCCACTAACACACTAGAAGTCCTATGGGTGCTGCTGAGAAGAAAATATAGGAGCTCTGTTTGCTGCCACTAACACACTAGAAGTCCTATGGGTGCTGCTGAGAAGAAAATATAGGAGCTCTGTTTGCTGCCACTAACACACTAGAAGTCCTATGGGTGCTGCTGAGAAGAAAATATAGGAGCTCTGTGTGATGCCACTAACACACTAGAAGTCCTATGGGTGCTGCTGAGAAGAAAATATAGGAGCTCTGTTTGCTGCCACTAACACACTAGAAGTCCTATAGGTGCTGCTGAGAAGAAAATATACAAGCTCTGTTTGCTGCCACTAACACACTAGAAGTCCTATGGGTGCTGTTGGGGTGCAATGCTGTGCTAACAGCACTGCGGTTGGTACTACTGCAATACTGTACTAACAGTAAGCACGCACCAGACTATCCCCAGCAGCAGCTAATAACACGCTAACTGTGCAATCAGCAGCAATGAACGATCAATGACTTAGGTAGCAATGGTTTAGCAAAGAAATAGCCAATGGTTTAGCAAAGAAGAGCAAATCTTTCAGTATCAAGCAAAGACAGAATCAGCAGACTGATCTCTCCTAAAGCCGGAACTCATGTGACCGGGGCCGATGGCGTGGCGGCCTTTTAAATGGTGGGGCATGTACTAAAGCCCCTGAGCTGTAATTGGCTACAGGCGTCCTGCCTGTAGCCAATTATTGCTCTCCGAGTTTCGGGCGCTGTGATTGGCCAAGCATGCGGGGTCACAGTGCATGCTTGGCCAATCATCAGCCAGCAATGCACTGCACCGGCCGCGCCGGCCGCAATGCATTGCGGGGCCGCTCGCATCACACGAATGTGATGCGAACGGCCCAAATAGTTCTGGGCTCGACGAGCGAGCGAACGCCCGGTGCTCGATTCGAACATGGGTTCGAATCGAGCACCGGGCCCATCCCTACACAGTAGTACACTAAGTGAAACACTGACTGTCTGCAGCTAGCACAATCACCTGCCTGCCTGTCACAGTATAGAGACTAACTGTATTCAGGTGAGCTTTAGGTGAACGCTATGCAAAGCACACAATAGTACACTAAATGAAACACTGACTGTCTGCAGCTAGCACAATCACCTGCCTGACCTTCACAGTATAGAGACTAACTTTATTCTGGTGAGCTTTAGGTGAACACTATGCAAAGCACACAGTAGTACACTAAGTGAAACACTGACTGTCTACAGCTAGTACAATCACCTGCCTGCCTGTCACAGTATGGAGACTAACTGTATTCAGGTGAGCTTTAGGTGAACGCTCTGCAAAGCACACAGTAGTACACTAAGTGAAACACTGACTGTCTGCAGCTAGCACGATCACCTGCCTGCCCTTCAAAGTATAGAGACTAACTTTATTCTAGTGAGCTTTAGGTGAACGCTATGCAAAGCACACAGTAGTACACTAAGTGAAACACTGCCTTCCTGCAGCTAGCACAATCACCTGCCTGCCTGTCACAGTATAGAGACTAACTGTATTCAGGTGAGCTTTAGGTGAACGCTATGCAAAGCACACAATAGTACACTAAATGAAACACTGACTGTCTGGAGCTAGCACAATCACCTGCCTGACCTTCACAGCATAGAGACTAACTTTATTCTGGTGAGCTTTAGGTGAACACTATGCAAAGCACACAGTAGTACACTAAGTGAAACACTGACTGTCTACAGCTAGTACAATCACCTGCCTGCCTGTCACAGTATGGAGACTAACAGTATTCAGGTGAGTTTTAGGTGAACGCTATGCAAAGCACACAGTAGTACACTAAGTGAAACATTGACTGTCTGCAGGTAGCACAATCACCTGCCTGCCTGTCACAGTCTAGAGACTAACTGTATTCAGGTGAGCTTTAGGTGAACGCTATGCAAAGCACACAGTAGTACACTAAGTGAAACACTGACTGTCTGCAGCTAGCACAATCACCTGCCTGCCTGTCACAGTATAGAGACTAACTGTATTCAGGTGAGCTTTAGGTGAACGCTATGCAAAGCACACAGTAGTACACTAAGTGAAACACTGACTGTCTGCAGCTAGCACAATCACCTGCCTTCCTGTCACAGTATAGAGACTAACTGTATTCAGGTGAGCTTTAGGTGAACGCTATGCAAAGCACACAGTAGTACACTAAGTGAAACACTGACTGTCTGCAGCTAGCACAATCACCTGCCTTCCTGTCACAGTATGGAGACTAAATGTATTCAGGTGAGCTTTAGGTGAACGCTATGCAAAGCACACAGAAGTACCCTAAGTGAAACACTGACTGTCTGCAGCTAGCACAATCCCCTGCCTGCCTGTCACAGTATAGAGACTAACTGTATTCAGGTGAGCTTTAGGTGAACACTATGCAAAGCACACAGTAGTACACTAAGTGAAACACTGACTGTCTGCAGCTAGCACAATCACCTGCCTGCCTGTCACATTATAGAGACTAACTGTATTCAGGTGAGTTTTAGGTGAACGCTATGCAAAGCACACAGTAGTACACTAAGTGAAACACTGACTGTCTGCAGCTAGCACAATAACCTGCCTGCCTGTCACAGTATAGAGACTAACTGTATTCAGGTGAGCTTTAGGTGAACGCTATGCAAAGCACACAGAAGTACACTAAGTGAAACACTGACTGTCTGCAGCTAGCACAATCACCTGCCTTCCTGTCACAGTATAGAGACTAACTATATTCAGGTGAGCTTTAGGTGAACGCTATGCAAAGCACACAGTAGTACACTAAATGAAACACTGACTGTCTGCAGCTAGCACAATCACCTGCCTGACCTTCAAAGTATAGAGACTAACTTTATTCTAGTGAGCTTTAGGTGAACGCTATGCAAAGCACACAGTAGTACACTAAGTGAAACACTGACTGTCTGCAGCTAGCACAATCACCTGCCTGCCTGTCACAGTATAGAGACTAACTGTATTCAGGTGAGCTTTAGGTGAACGCTATGCAAAGCACACAGTAGTACAGTAAGTTAAACACTGACTGTCTGCAGCTAGCACGATCACCTGCCTGCCCTTCAAAGTATAGAGACTAACTTTATTCTAGTGAGCTTTAGGTGAACGCTATGCAAAGCACACAGTAGTACACTAAGTGAAACACTGACTTCCTGCAGCTAGCACAATCACCTCCCTGCCTGTCACAGTATAGAGACTAGCTGTATTCAGGTGAGCTTTAGGTGAACGCTATGCAAAGCACACAGTAGTACACTAAGTGAAACATTGACTGTCTGCAGCTAGCACAATCACCTGCCTGCCTGTCACAGTCTAGAGACTAACTGTATTCAGGTGAGCTTTAGGTGAACGCTATGCAAAGCACACAGTAGTACACCAAGTGAAACACTGACTGTCTGCAGCTAGCACAATCACCTGCCTGCCTGTCACAGTATAGAGACTAACTGTATTCAGGTGAGCTTTAGGTGAACGCTATGCAAAGCACACAGTAGTACACTAAGTGAAACACTGACTGTCTGCAGCTAGCACAATCACCTGCCTTCCTGTCACAGTATAGAGACTAACTGTATTCAGGTGAGCTTTAGGTGAACGCTATGCAAAGCACACAGTAGTACACTAAGCTAAACACTGACTGTCTGCAGCTAGCACAATCACCTGCCTTCCTGTCACAGTATGGAGACTAAATGTATTCAGGTGAGCTTTAGGTGAACGCTATGCAAAGCACACAGAAGTACCCTAAGTGAAACACTGACTGTCTGCAGCTAGCACAATCCCCTGCCTGCCTGTCACAGTATAGAGACTAACTGTATTCAGGTGAGCTTTAGGTGAACGCTATGCAAAGCACACAGAAGTACACTAAGTGAAACACTGACTGTCTGCAGCTTGCACAATCACCTGCCTTCCTGTCACAGTATAGAGACTAACTATATTCAGGTGAGCTTTAGGTGAACGCTATGCAAAGCACACAGTAGTACACTAAATGAAACACTGACTGTCTGCAGCTAGCACAATCACCTGCCTGACCTTCAAAGTATAGAGACTAACTTTATTCTAGTGAGCTTTAGGTGAACGCTATGCAAAGCACACAGTAGTACACTAAGTGAAACACTGACTGTCTACAGCTAGTACAATCACCTGCCTGCCTGTCACAGTATGGAGACTAACTGTATTCAGGTGAGCTTTAGGTGAACGCTATGCAAAGCACACAGTAGTACAGTAAGTTAAACACTGACTGTCTGCAGCTAGCACAATCGCCTGCCTGCCCTTCACAGTATAGAGACTAACTGTATTCAGGTGAGCTTTAGGTGAACGCTCTGCAAAGCACACAGTAGTACACTAAGTGAAACACTGACTGTCTGCAGCTAGCACAATCACCTGCTGCCCTTCACAGTATAGAGACTAACTGTATTCAGGTGAGCTTTAGGTGAACGCTATGCAAAGCACACAGTAGTGCACTAAGTGAAACACTGACTGTCTGCAGCTAGCACAATCACCTGCCTGCCCTTCACAGTATAGAGGCTAACTGTATTCTGGTGAGCTTTAGGTGAACGCTATGCAAAGCACACAGTAGTACACTAAGTGAAACACTGACTGTCTGCAGCTAGCACGATCACCTGCCTGCCCTTCAAAGTATAGAGAATAACTTTATTCTAGTGAGCTTTAGGTGAACGCTATGCAAAGCACACAGTAGTACACTAAGTGAAACACTGACTTCCTGCAGCTAGCACAATCACCTGCCTGCCTGTCACAGTATAGAGACTAACTGTATTCAGGTGAGCTTTAGGTGAACGCTATGCAAAGCACACAATAGTACACTAAATGAAACACTGACTGTCTGCAGCTAGCACAATCACCTGCCTGACCTTCACAGTATAGAGACTAACTTTATTCTGGTGAGCTTTCGGTGAACACTATGCAAAGCACACAGTAGTACACTAAGTGAAACACTGACTGTCTGCAGCTAGTACAATCACCTGCCTGCCTGTCACAGTATGGAGACTAACTGTATTCAGGTGAGCTTTAGGTGAACGCTATGCAAAGCACACAGTAGTACACTAAGTGAAACACTGACTTTCTGCAGCTAGCACAATCACCTGCCTGCCTGTCACAGTATAGAGACTAACTGTATTCAGGTGAGCTTTAGGTGAACGCTATGCAAAGCACACAGTAGTACACTAAGTGAAACACTGACTGTCTGCAGCTAGCACAATCACCTGCCTTCCTGTCACAGTATAGAGACTAACTGTATTCAGGTGAGCTTTAGGTGAACGCTATGCAAAGCACACAGTAGTACACTAAGTGAAACACTGACTGTCTGCAGCTAGCACAATCACCTGCCTTCCTGTCACAGTATGGAGACTAAATGTATTCAGGTGAGCTTTAGGTGAACGCTATGCAAAGCACACAGAAGTACCCTAAGTGAAACACTGACTGTCTGCAGCTAGCACAATCCCCTGCCTGCCTGTCACAGTATAGAGACTAACTGTATTCAGGTGAGCTTTAGGTGAACACTATGCAAAGCACACAGTAGTACACTAAGTGAAACACTGACTGTCTGCAGCTAGCACAATCACCTGCCTGCCTGTCACATTATAGAGACTAACTGTATTCAGGTGAGTTTTAGGTGAACGCTATGCAAAGCACACAGTAGTACACTAAGTGAAACACTGACTGTCTGCAGCTAGCACAATAACCTGCCTGCCTGTCACAGTATAGAGACTAACTGTATTCAGGTGAGCTTTAGGTGAACGCTATGCAAAGCACACAGAAGAACACTAAGTGAAACACTGACTGTCTGCAGCTAGCACAATCACCTGCCTGCCTGTCACAGTATAGAGACTAACTGTATTCAGGTGAGCTTTATGTGAACGCTATGCAAAGCACACAATAGTACACTAAATGAAACACTGACTGTCTGCAGCTAGCACAATCACCTGCCTGACCTTCACAGTATAGAGACTAACTTTATTCTGGTGAGCTTTAGGTGAACACTATGCAAAGCACACAGTAGTACACTAAGTGAAACACTGACTGTCTACAGCTAGTACAATCACCTGCCTGCCTGTCACAGTATGGAGACTAACTGTATTCAGGTGAGCTTTAGGTGAACGCTATGCAAAGCACACAGTAGTACACTAAGTGAAACACTGACTGTCTGCAGCTAGCACAATCACCTGCCTGCCTGTCACAGTATAGAGACTAACTGTATTCAGGTGAGCTTTAGGTGAACGCTATGCAAAGCACACAGTAGTACAGTTAGTTAAACACTGACTGTCTGCTGCTAGCACAATCACCTGCCTGCCCTTCAAAGTATAGAGACTAACTTTATTCTAGTGAGCTTTAGGTGAACGCTATGCAAAGCACACAGTAGTACACTAAGTGAAACACTGACTGTCTGCAGCTAGCACAATCACCTGCCTGCCTGTCACAGTATAGAGACTAACTGTATTCAGGTGAGCTTTAGGTGAACGCTATGCAAAGCACACAGTAGTACACTAAGTGAAACACTGACTGTCTGCAGCTAGCACAATCACCTGCCTTCCTGTCACAGTATAGAGACTAACTGTATTCAGGTGAGCTTTAGGTGAACGCTATGCAAAGCACACAGTAGTACACTAAGTGAAACACTGACTGTCTGCAGCTAGCACAATCACCTGCCTTCCTGTCACAGTATGGAGACTAAATGTATTCAGGTGAGCTTCAGGTGAACGCTATGCAAAGCACACAGAAGTACCCTAAGTGAAACACTGACTGTCTGCAGCTAGCACAATCCCCTGCCTGCCTGTCACAGTATAGAGACTAACTGTATTCAGGTGAGCTTTAGGTGAACACTATGCAAAGCACACAGTAGTACACTAAGTGAAACACTGACTGTCTGCAGCTAGCACAATCACCTGCCTGCCTGTCACATTATAGAGACTAACTGTATTCAGGTGAGTTTTAGGTGAACGCTATGCAAAGCACACAGTAGTACACTAAGTGAAACACTGACTGTCTGCAGCTAGCACAATAACCTTTCTGCCTGTCACAGTATAGAGACTAACTGTATTCAGGTGAGCTTTAGGTGAACGCTATGCAAAGCACACAGAAGTACACTAAGTGAAACACTGACTGTCTGCAGCTAGCACAATCACCTGCTGCCCTTCACAGTATAGAGACTAACTGTATTCAGGTGAGCTTTAGGTGAACGCTATGCAAAGCACACAGTAGTGCACTAAGTGAAACACTGACTGTCTGCAGCTAGCACAATCACCTGCCTGCCCTTCACAGTATAGAGACTAACTGTATTCTGGTGAGCTTTAGGTGAACGCTATGCAAAGCACACAGTAGTACACTAAGTGAAACACAGACAGTCTGCAGCTAGCACAATCACCTGCCTGCCCTTCACAGTATAGAGACTAACTGTATTCAGGTGAGCTTTAGGTGAACGCTATGCAAAGCACACAGAAGTACACTAAGTGAAACACTGACTGTCTGCAGCTAGCACAATCCCCTGCCTGCCTGTCACAGTATAGAGACTAAGGGGCTGATTTACTATAACTCCAGGAAGTACTGAGCACATCGCAAAAAATAGCTCAAATTTTTGACAATTAAAAATTCCATGCGCGAATTTGCAAATGAAAAAGAGCGCTATTAGCAGCAAACAAGTGTTAGTAAATGTGAAATCAGCGCTAATTAGCGAATCCGCGTACGTGCAAATGCCAATTTCCACTAAGTTTTTATATAGCACTGCACTGTAACCATGATCCATGTATATGAAAGAAACATTTTTATATGAGATGTGCTCTATCTATTGATGTATATTGCAATTAGGATTCCTAGTTTTTTTCTTCTTTTGCTAACGAATGCATTTATGAAGGATTATTACATAGTAATGTCTGCTATTATGTAAAATTACATGTATTAAACATTTAGGTTACCTATTTGTTGTATGTTGTTTTTTTCATGTTTTTATTTTTTCATTTAGGTGGCTATAAAGCGGTAATTATTTATGTTCATTCTTTAATCATACTACACTATTATGCAGGTCTTGTACTTAGCACAATGGCTTAGTGGTCTGCTCCCATGTCTATACAGCTCTCATGTTACAAGTTCAAATACCAGCCAACCTACCATCCAACAGCTATGTTTATTATTTGCACAAGCAAATTAAAATAAACAAACAAAGAAATGTAAACTGCCCGTTAGCTAGTGTGTGATGTTTGTAAGTCCACACCATACTATTATTGAATAAACGTGCATTGGCTAATTGGCATTCACCTATTTTCAGCATATACTGCTTTAGCTAATTGGCATTTGCCTTTTTCACCAATACAATCTTTTAGTATCTCTCTGTGGGATTTGAACCCATGAGTGCTTCGAAGCCTGAGTTTTTCAAGGTAGAAGTGCTGACCACTAGCCTATTGAGCCTAGCACAAACATCTACTAGTGTGTGTAGGTTAAGGAGATATTTCTTACTTCTTAATCTAGGCTTACCTGTAGATGCAAGTTGTCTAAGTGGGTTTACAACCACTTTAATATTATTGTAACAACCATGCTCATGCTGATGTGGCATTGGCTAATAGGCATTCGCCTCTTTTCAGCATATGCTGCTGAGTGTTTGATGGTGGGACTACTTTATATTCTAGGTATAATAGTACTCAGCACAGTGACTTAGGCCCCTTTCACACTTGTGCGACCTGAAAGTTGTGTGATTTTGATGCGACTTTATGCAATGCCTGTGTAATCTTGAGGTCTATGGACGCAGGAGTCACAGGGAAAGGCGCGCAAACTTTCGTCTGCATTTTTTCTGCGATCCCAGGGAATGCCTGTGTAAACTTAAGGTCTATGAACCTCAACTCGTATCAAAGTCGGACCAAAGTAGTACAGGGACTACTTTGAAGTCGGTGTGACTTGAAGTTTCACAGATATAAATGGTACACATTGAAAATCATGGGGTATGACTTGTCATGCAACTCTGATGACCAAAGTCGCAGGAAAAGTCGCTCAAGTGTGAAAGGGGCCTCAGCCCGACTTTGTGAGCGATTTCAGAGACATCAGTGCACTTTCCTGCACAGATGTCTAGTGAAATCACATAGGTCTCAACTGTCCCTGATTTGGAACAAAGTCCCTCTGTCCCTCTTTCCTCCTCATTTGTCCCTCATTTTGTTTCGGATCTGTATAGTTTGATATTAAATGCAATTTTTATCTTTCAAAAAGTGTTTCCCAGCGCTAAACCTTTCATCTAATTTCTAAATTGCTTTGTTTGTAAATTCTCAAAGCCAATCTAAAGGGATATTATTGTTAAAAAAAAGCACTTGGGGGTTTAACTAATACATATATATATATTTTAATAATTCTCCTTTAAGAAGGTGTTTTAGGAGGTGTGTACTATGCCTACATACTTTTGCTAATAGTTGTCCCTTATACCCATCTCAAAAAGTTGGGAGGTAAGAAATCGCCTCCTGAAGTCGCCCAAAGTAGTGTAGGAACTACTTTTGGGAATCTGTGTGGCGTTGCACCAATTCGGACAGTTCTATTGCCGTCAATAGGCGCCGATCTGGCCTGCAATTTGACATGTCAATTCAGAGCTATGTGAACATGGGTAAAGTTGCATAGATATGAATGGAACTCATAAGGGGGGGGGGGGGGGATACCTTTAATGCGACTCTGAGGTCCAAAGCTGCATGAAAAGTCACATAAGTGTGAAAGTAACCTAATGAGATTAAATGATAACACCTTTGAATAAAGCCCCATTTGCACTTGTGCTACCTTAACCACTTAACGACCGCCCACCGCCGATTTACGTCGGCAGAATGGCACGGACAGGCAGAATCACGTAGATCTACGTGACTGCCTTTGTACAGTTGGGGGGTCCATCCGGACCCCCCTTCTGTGCCGTGAGCGGTCGTTACTTCACCGGGAGCGATCCCAGATGAGGGGGCGGCCTTTCGATTCCGGCCCCCCCCTCGCGATCGCTCCCGGCGAATGGAAATGCCCCCTCTGTCTGTGTCAGACAGAGGAAGCAGGAGGAAGTGATGTCATCTCCTGTGCGGCGCTCACATATACCGAGCGCCGTACAAGAGAAGACATCAGGTCAGTGAGCACAACACTACACTGACACCAGGACACATAGGAACACTAATCGCCCCCCCCAGGACCCCCAGACCCCCCCAGATCACCCCCCAGATCACCCCCCAGCCCCCAGTCACAGTGTCACTGATTGCAGTGACCATTTATTTAGTGATCACTGCAATCAGTGACATTTGTGACTGTGAAAGTGTCACTAAAGTTTAGTTTTAGGTCCAATGTAGCCCCCTAACCCCCCCTAATAAAGGTTTAACCCCCTGATCACCCCCCAGATAACCCTTTCACCCCCTATCACCGCTGTCGCTATGCGATCATTTTTCTGATGGCTGTCTTAGCATCAGTGATGGCGATCGGTAGCCAGTAATTTTTTTTAGGTTCGCCGCAGGTTTTTATAGCGTCGGGTACCCCAATATATTATCTAATAAAGGTTCAACCCCCTTGATCGCCCCCCAGGTAACCCTTTCACCCCCTATCACCGCTGTCGCTAATCGATCGTTTTTCTGATGCTGTCTTAGCATCAGTGATGGCGATCGGTAGCCAGTAATTTTTTTTAGGTTCGCCGCAGGTTTTTATAGCGTCAGGTACCCCAATATATTATCTAATAAAGGTTAAACCCCCTTGATCGCCCCCCAGGTAACCCTTTCACCCCCTATCACCGCTGTCGCTATGCGATCATTTTTCTGATGGCTGTCTTAGCATCAGTGATGGCGATCGGTAGCCAGTAATTTTTTTTAGGTTCGCCGCAGGTTTTTATAGCGTCGGGTACCCCAATATATTATCTAATAAAGGTTTAACCCCCTTGATCGCCCCCCAGGTAACCCTTTCACCCCCTATCACCGCTGTCGCTAATCGATCGTTTTTCTGATGCTGTCTTAGCATCAGTGATGGCGATCGGTAGCCAGTAATTTTTTTTAGGTTCGCCGCAGGTTTTTATAGCGTCAGGTACCCCAATATATTATCTAATAAAGGTTAAACCCCCTTGATCGCCCCCCAGGTAACCCTTTCACCCCCTATCACCGCTGTCGCTATGCGATCATTTTTCTGATGGCTGTCTTAGCATCAGTGATGGCGATCGGTAGCCAGTAATTTTTTTTAGGTTCGCCGCAGGTTTTTATAGCGTCGGGTACCCCAATATATTATCTAATAAAGGTTTAACCCCCTTGATCGCCCCCCAGGTAACCCTTTCACCCCCTATCACCACTGTCACTAAGCGATCGTTTTTCTGATCGCTGTCTTCGTGTCGGTGATGCCAATCGGTAGCCAGTCATTTTTTTTAGGTTCGCCGCAGGTTTTTATAGCGTCAGGTACCCCCAAATATGATCTAATAAAGGTTTTAACCCCCTAATTGCCCCTAGTTAACCCTTTCACCAGTGATCACCATATAAGTGTTACGGGTGACGCTGGTTAGTTAGTTTGCTTTTTATAGTGTCAGGGCACCCGCCGTATATAACCCAATAAAGGTTTAACCCCCTGATCGCCCGGTGGGTGATATCAATTAGGTTTTAGCGTCAGAGAGGGTCTGCGTCACACCCCAGGCAGCGTCAGGTTAGTGCCAGTAACGCTAACACCCACGCGTAAAGCATACACCCCCCTTAGTGGTATAGTATCTGAACAGATCAATATCTGATCTGATCAGATCTATACCAGCGGTTTAGGGTTCCCAAAAACGCAGTGTTAGCGGGATCAGCCCAGATACCTGCTAGCACCTGCGTTTTGCCCCTCCGTCCAGCCCAGGCCACCCAAGTGCAGTATCGATCGATCACTGTCACTTACAAAACACAACACACATAACTGCAGCGTTCGCAGAGACAGGCCTGATCCCTGCGACTCCAGTGCTGTAGGAGGTGATTTCACCACCACAGTTAAAAAAAAAAAAGCATATATGCCGAAGCATGGGGGCAGCAGGGGCAGCAGGGCGGAGGAGCAATTTTGCTCCTAATGCCGCATACATACGGTCGAAATTCCGACGGAGGCTTGCCCGTGGAAACGTTTGACCATGTGTGTGCGGCATAACTTTTTTGCGGGAGGATGCCCCCATGCTTCGGCATATATAAATGGTGCATGTATGCCCATCATTAGAAGTGGGTGGATGAAGGGCGGTATTCTAATGGTGGGCATACCCACCAATCAATCTCTTTTTTCGTTCAGCCAACAGGCTGCATGAAAAAAAAAGATTACAATACATGTCCAACAAGGACCAGCAACGTACTGGTATGTTGCTGGACTTTGAATGGTTATACCAGATTGATGCCTGCGGGTTTAGGCATCATCTTGGTATCATTCTTTTCAGCCAGCGGCCGGCTTTCATGTAAAAGCAATCACAGCGGCTAATTAGCCTCTGGACTGCTTTTACAAGCAGTGGGAGGGAATGTCCCCCCCCGGATATAAAAAGCGCCATTGGGAAATTGGGAAAGCATTTTATCACACCGATCTTGGTGTGGTCAGATGCTTTGAGGGCAGAGGAAAGATCTAGGGTCTAGAAGACCCCAGTTTTTTCAAAAAAAGAGTACCTGTCACTACCTATTGCTATCATAGGGGATATTTACATTCCCTGAGATAACAATAAAAATTATAAAAAAAAATATATATGTAAGGAACAATTTAAAAATAAAATAAAAAAGCAAAATTAATAATAAAAAAAAAAAAAAAAAAAAAAAAAGCACCCCTGTCCTGCCCTGCTCTTGCCCAATGGCGAACGCAAGCGTCGGTCTGGCGTCATATGTAAACAGCAATTGCACCATGCATGTGAGGTATCACCGCGAAGGTCAGATCGAGGGCAGTCATTTTAGCAGTAGACCTCCTCTGTAAATCTAACGGGGTAATCTGTAAAGGCTTTTAAAGGCTTTTAAAAATGTATGTAGTTTGTCGCCAATGCGCGTTTGTGCGAAATTTTAAAGCATGTCGTGTTTGGTATCTATGTACTCGGCCTAAGATCATCTTTATTATTTCATCAAACATTTGGGCAATATAGTGTGTTTTAGTGCATTAAAATTAAAAAAAGTGTATTTTTTCCCCAAAAAATGCGTTTGAAAAATCGCTGCGCAAATACTGTGTAGAAAAAAAAAATGCAACACCCACCATTTTAATCTGTAGGGCCTTTGCTTTAAAAATATATATAATGTTTGGGGGTTCAACATAATTTTCTTGCAAAAAAAAAATATGTTTTCATGTAAACAAAAAGTGTCAAAAAGGGCTTTGTCTGCAAGTGGTTAGAAGAGTGGATGTAAGCTTCCTAATGTTGTGTATAAAATGCCAGAACAGTTCAAAACCCCCCCAAATGACCCCATTTTGGAAAGTAGACACCCCAAGCTATATACTGAGAGGCATGTCGAGTCCATGGAATATTTTATATGTTGACACAAGTTGCGGAAAAAAGACAATTTTTTTTTTTTAATTCTTTTTTTTGCACAAAGTTGTCACTAAATGATATATTGCTCAAACATGCCATGGGCATATGTGGAATTACACCCCAAAATAAATTCTGTTGCTTCTCCTGAGTACAGGGATACCACATGTGTGAGACTTTTTGGGAGCCTAGCCGCGTACGGGACCCCAAAAACAAAGCACCGCCTTCAGGCTTTCTAAGGGTGTAAATTTTTGATTTTACTTCTCACTGCCTATCACAGTTTCGGAGGCCATGGAATGCCCAGATGGCACAAAACCCCCCCAAATGACCCCATTTTGGAAAGTAGACACCCCAAGCTATTTGCTGAGAGGTATTGTGAGTATTTTGCAGATCTCGCTTTTTGTCACAAAGTTTTGAAAATTGAAAAAAAAAAAAAAAAAAAAAAAAATTTTCTTTCTTCATTTTCAAAAACAAATGAGAGCTGTAAAATACTCACCATGCCTCCTCAGCAAATAGCTTGGGGTGTCTACTTTCCAAAATGGGGTCATTTGGGGGGGTTTTGTGCTATTTTGGCATTTTATGGCCTTAGAAACTGTGATAGGTAGTGAGGAGTGAAATCAAAAATTTGTGCCTAGAAATCCTGAAGGCGGTGCTTGGTTTTCGGGGTCCCGTACGCGGCTAGGCTCCTAAAAAGTCCCACACATGTGGTATCCCTGTACTCAGGAGAAGCAGCAAAATGTATTTTGGGGTGCAATTCCACATATAACCATGGCATGTGTGAGCAATATATCATTTAGTGACAACTTTTTGTAATTTATTTTTTATTTTTATTTTTTGTCATTATTCAATCACTTGGGACAAAAAAAAAAAATATTCAACGGGCTCAACAGGCCTCTCAGCAATTTCCTTGGGGTGTCTACTTTCTAAAATGGGGTCATTTGGGGGGGGTTTTGTGCTATTTTGGCATTTTATGGCCTTCGAAACTGTGATAGGTAGTGAGGAATGAAATCAAAAATTTGCGCCCTTAGAAATCCTGAAGGCGGTGCTTGGTTTCCGGGGTCCCGTACGTGGCCAGGCTCCTAAAAAGTCCCACACATGTGGTATCCCCGTACTCAGGAGAAGCAGCAAAATGTATTTTGGGGTGCAATTCCACATATAACCATGGCATGTGTGAGCAATATATCATTTAGTGACAACTTTTTGTAATTTTTTTTTTTTTTTTTTTTTTTTTGTCATTATTCAATCACTTGGGACAAAAAAAAAAAATATTCAATGGGCTCAACATGCCTCTCAGCAATTTCCTTGGGGTGTCTACTTTCCAAAATGGGGTCATTTGGGGGGGTTTTGTACTGCCCTGCCATTTTAGCACCTCAAGAAATGAGATAGGCAGTCATAAATTTAAAGCTGTGTAAATTTCAGAAAATGTACCCTAGTTTGTAAACGCTATAACTTTTGCGCAAACCAATAAATATACGTTTATTGACATTTTTTTTACTAAAGACATGTGGCTGAATACATTTTGGCCTAAATGTCTGACTAAAATTGAGTTTATTCGATTTTTCTTATAACAAAAAGTAGAAAATATCATTTTTTTTCAAAATTTTCGGTCTTTTTCCGTTTATATCGCAAAAAATAAAAATCGCAGAGGCAATCAAATACCATTAAAAGAAAGCTCTATTTGTGGGAAGAAAAGGACGCAAATTTCATTTGGGTACAACATTGCATGTCCGCACAATTTACAGTTAAAGCAGCGCAGTGCCGAATCCCAAAAACAGGCCTGGTCCTAATGGCCCGAAATGGTCCGGGGCTTAAGTGGTTAAAATTGCACAACTTTGCCATGACTTGAAGCAATGTCTGTGTTATCTTGTGGTGTATGGACCTCAAATCGCATCAAAGTCAAACCAAAGTAGTGCAGGGATGAATTTTCCCCACTTTCAGGATGCACAAGTGACAATAGGGCCAAATTCAAAGATATCCTTGAATCTCTTTCACACTGCTGCGACCTGAAAGTCACCCTAATTTGCTGCCACTTTGTCGCTGCAACTTGGCCCCAACTTCTGGGAATGCCTGTGTAATATTGTGCCCCTATGTACCTCAAGTCACATGAGGCTCTGTTTCCACTATTGCAACCCTAAATTCGCATGATTTTGCCACAATTTTTTGCCGCGATTTTGATGCGACTTGGAGCAATGCCTGTATATTCTTGAGGTCTATGGACCTCAAGTCGTATCATAGTGGGACCAAAGTAGTGCAGGGACTACTTTCAAGTCGCTGCGACTTGATGTCACACATTTGAACCATACTCATTGGAAATGCGACTTTGCAGTCCCAAGTTGCATGACAAGTCGCACTAGTGAAAACCGAGCCTGAAAGTCACAGCAAAGTAGTACAAGGACTACTTTGAAGTTGGTCTGACTTAAAGTAGCACAGATATGAATGGTTATCATTGAGGATCATGAAAAGTCGCCCAACTGTGAATAAAGTCATATATATTTTAATAGAAAGGCGCTCTCATTTATACTTGCATAGTCCTTACTGATTTACATCAGCAGAACAAATGCAGAAAGTAGTGATGTGTGCACATGGGCCAGAAGCAAATGTGTGGTGATAAACAAATCAATGAAGCCCACCCACACCAAATCCACCCCCACCTTGAGTAAGCACAAGTACATATCCTACACTTACCCGGCAAATCAGCAGCACTTCCTCTATCTATGCTAAAGAGGGACCTCGCCATGTCCACCTAGATGGAGATCCTGACCAGCACAGGAACTTCCGGGTAATTACAATGACTCATTTCCAGGTCAGGAGATGAAACCACGCTCTGTTGATCGCAGCTGCAAATATTTGATCTCAATCACACTTAGAATTTATTATTTGCAGATATGCAAATCTGTATTTCTACATATGATATTTGAAGGTGAACTTAAGGGAGTTTGAAAAGGAATGGTGTCTCTGCCATAGCAGCAGGTGAATTACAAAGGCAAAAGGCCCGGTTTGAGCTCTGCTTCACACTGACAGCGGGAGGAAATCATTCAGCTGAACTCATACGATTTCATTCCCGCATGTCATTCCCGCATGTCATTCTCAACTGCGGGGGGGGGGGGGGCGTCAGAGACATCTGTGCAGGTTTCTGCACTTATATCAATACAAATCACACCAATTAGAACAGCGCAATCGCCACCGATCTGCCATGTCAAATCACACCAATGTGAACCAGAGCTGACACATACAACACTGTCTATCCTCCAGCTGAATTCATTACCTGCAATTCTCCACAGCTGTTATATATAAAGATTCCACCTTTATCATTTACTTGCAGGTGTGCTGAAGCCTAGGTTTACATTGGGGCGATTTGTCATGCAATTTCAGAAATCAAATCGCATGACTATTGGTGGCAATGGCACTGTTCCAATCGATGCAACCCCAATTTTGTGGCGCCGCACCGATTTCCAAAAGTAGTTCCTGCACTTCAATAGACATTTGGGTATGAAGCCACACAGATGTCTATCAAGTAGTACCTAAAATCGCACTAGCTTAAGTGAAGTAGCGCGATTTCAAAGTAGCATCAATGTGAACAAGGGCAAAGAGATTCATTTTTTGGTGCACAAAGCCATATAGAAATAAAATATTAAGGATTTTGCACTTTGCCAAAAAAAAAAAAACACACACACACACACACACACACACACACACACACCAAAGCTCAATAACATACTTTTATTTTGCCAGCAGAAACAAAATTATGTACATTCATTTACTAGCTTCAAAAAAAATTTGGACAGGATATATGGTGCTGCATTTAGCAATTGGATTTTAAGGGCCCTGCTCATAGTAACTTACAATCTAAAATTTGTCAAAACCTTAGAGTGCACACAGCTTTACTTTTAGTGTATAACGGGCAACACCTCACATTTTTATCTGCAAGAATATAGAAACATACTCAAGTCATTATTCTTACAAAGCATTCCAACATAATATTAAAAAAGACATGTTCAAAACACCCACCCGCACCCCACAATCCACATATACATACATTGGTGACCATGTTCTGCTGGAATCTGCATTTCTGTGTACATGATTAAGCAATGAGATCCAAGAGTAGAAGGTCAGCAGATGCTTCCAAACGATTTTGCACGGTCAGACAGGAACAATACACACACAATTTTTGATTGAAAAAATGCACAAGAATTTCAGCAAATACACTAGTTGGGGGGTTTGTCAATCTGCACAATATCATGCCTTCTCCCCCCACAAATTACAGCAAAAAACCTGGCCTTCTCAGACCAAACGATCCCCCATACTGCAGGCCTTTATATAAGAGAGGTTGTATTGTTAGCACACTGACACACGCCCAATAGAAGTACACACCCAATAGAAGTACACGCCCAATAGAAGTACACGCCCACCAGTATCTTTCAATCTGTCTCTTCGTGTATGTCTAAAGTGATTTCACCTGATGGGCAGGAACACATAATACTATTTACAACTGTGTTAGCCCTTGGCTATGTGCATCAAATCTCCAACTACAGGCCAAAGATCCAAGTCCATTTGCATGCACATAAACAAAGCAACAGTTTTCTAAGCATATGTACCTGTGCAGTGTAAACCCTACAATTTTAAATGTCCAAGTCCCTGGGCATGATTAGTGCTAACAAACATTAACATCGGGCCCTGGCTCCAATGAGCTTCCAATCTAAAGTCCAAAATAAACTTTCTTACATTAGAGACTATTTTGACAGGAGACAAATAAAATACCAGCATGTCTTAGGATTGTGGTGAGAAACCCACACATGGAAAACATATAAACTTCAACATAAGCATTAGCATGTTGGGGAATTGAACCAGCAACCCCAGTGTTGCTAGACGCAATTGCTGCCCACTTAGCCACCAGGCAGCCTCACACATGTGTTCTGCATCTCTGTGGTGTGAACCAGCCCTAAGTCCATAGCCAAGTTCCGTGTCTCCAAGCAATATATTGGCCTAAGTATTGGGACGCCTGCCTTTAAACGCACATGAACTGTAATCACATCCCAGTCTTAGTCCGTAGGGTTCAATATTGAGTTGGCTTACCCTTTGCAGCTATAACAGCTTCAACTCTTCTGGGAAGGCTGTCCACAAGGTTTAGGAGTGTGTCTATGGGAATGTTTGACCATTCTTCCAAGTGATTTGTGAGGTCAGGCACTGATGTTGGACGAGAAGGCCTGGCCTGAAGTCTCTGCTCTAATTCATCCGCAAGGTGTTCTGTTGTGTTGAGGTCAGGACTCTGTCCAGGCCAGTCAAGTTCCTCCACCCTGAACTCACTCATCTATGTCTTTATGGACCTTGCTTTGTGCACTGGTCCAAATCATTTGGTGGAGGGGGATTATGGTGTGGGGTTGTTTTTCAGGGGTTGGGCTTGGCCCCTTAGTTCCAGTGAAGGGAACTCTTAAGGCATCAGCATACTGAGACATTTTGGACAATTTCATGCTCCCAACTTTGTGGGAACAGTTTGGGGGTGGCCCCTTCCTGTTTCAACATGACTGCACAGCAGTGCACAAAGCAAGGTCCATAAAGACATGGATGAGTGAGTTTGGGGTGGAGAAACTTGACTGGCCTGCACAGAGTCCTGACCTCAACCCGATAGAACTCCCTTTGGGATGAATTAGAGCAGAGACTGCGAGCCAGGCCTTCTCATCCAACATCAGTGCCTGGCCTCACAAATGCACTTCTGGAAGAATGATCAAACATTTCCATAGACACACTAAACCTTGTGGACAGCCTTCCCAGCCTTCCCAGAAGCTGTTCTAGCTGCAAAGGGTGGGCCAAATCAAAATTAAACCCTACGGACTAAGACTGGGCTGCCATTAAAGTTCATGTGTGTGTAATGGCAGGCGTCCCAATACTTTGGGCTAAGTTGTGTATCTGGCAAGATTTACAATGGTGGTGGAACCCTCCTACACATAAATACAACATTTAGACATAGTTTTAGGACCTGGGAGATGAGACAACTTTTCTACATGAAGCAGTATGTTTGGGATTTGAACGCAGACACTAATGGATGCTAAGCAGACGTTCTAACCTCTAAGCCACAGAGCTGCCACATGTGGAAACCTCCTACACGTAAATACACATAAATACTGCATTTCTTTGGATATACAGGAGATGGAATTACATTACTCAAGAGTTATTCTTCTTGATTTATTCTGTGATATTTGGTGTTTTTTGGGGGTGAGTTTAGAATAGTGATATTACCCTCAACTGTTGGGGAATTACATTTTTATTTCTGATGTTGGAACACATATCAGATTTTTGGGGCTCAAATTATGATTATTTAGCAATAATAAAAAGCACAAAAAAATTTGACTAATTTTAAATTTGCATCAGCAATGGTAATGTTTGTACTTTGTAAAGAAACCAGTGTGATTTGGGTAAAGATTGGTGTGAGATGGAGAGTAACTAGTGAAAGTGACAGAGAAAAATATATTTTATCAAAACATTCCACATTCTAGCTTTCTTTAAAAACAAAATGTTTTAATTAGAAGCAACATTGTTGCAAAGGAAAATTTATTTCAGAGAAAGATACATTTCATCTCAACATTAAAAGGAATTATTTGTGAAAGTTACAATTGTATCATTAGAATCAATGGCTAAAACTTGCACTGGACTAAAATAACTCAGATTTTCACTTCCAAAACATGCTCTTTAATTAGCTCTCATTTCGGTATTTACTATAACTCTTGTGAAAAAAGTCACTTGAGTTAAAATTTGAGTTATATTATCTCTGGGCATGCTCAGTTTAGCTTGCAAATAGTTGACCAAAAACGGGCATTTTTTTACTTCGAAGGCCTCGTACACACGACCGATTTTCTCGGCAAGAACCAGCAAGAAACTTGCTGGCAGAGAGGTCTTGGCGAGTAAATCGGTCGTGTGTACGCTGCTAGCGGGTTTCTCGTTGAGAAAACCGACAAGAAACCTCGACGAGAAAATAGAGAACCTGCTCTCTATTTTCTCGTCGAGATTCTCCTCGGCATGTTTCTCGACGAGAAAAGTGAGTGTGTGTACACTTACCTGTCCGCCCGGAAGCCCGCGCATGTTCGAAATGAATTCGACGCATGCGCGGTAGCTTCCTAGGCATACGTAGGGTATACCAAGATGGCGGCGACGGCATCGAATGTGACGAGCGCATGCTCGACGTAGTCGATGACGTCACCGCGTACACTCCTTTCAAAGAACTGCGGGTTCTTTGAAACGAGCGTGTGTACACTCGGCCGGGACAAGTTTCTTGTCCAAGAATCTCGTTGAAAAAAACGACATGTTTTTTTCAACGAGAATCTCGGCCCTGTGTACGAGGCCTCAGACTTTTTAAAGATATTTCAGCGTAGAAATCACTTTTTCACACAGTTTAAAAGCAGATTATCTTTAAATAATATACCGCATATTTCAGTACCATTTAGGCAATTATATCATGCTCTAAACATTATTTCCATGTGCACAACTCCAGCTTTTAGTAGAGTAAGGATTTGGGCGCTATTTGGATTCTAGGAGCTATAGTAAATTCGATTTTGGTAAGTATTTTTTCTCCAGCGCTATAGTGAATACCGTTTTAGTGCTAATGAGCGCAAATTGTCGCGATTTGCGCTAATTAGCGCGAATTCACGGCAATTTGCACTAATTAGCGCCGCGGCGTTATAGTAAATTACCCCCCTAACTGTATTCAGGTGAGCTTTAGGTGAACACTATGCAAAGCACACAGTAGTACACTAAGTGAAACACTGACTGTCTGCAGCTAGCACAATCACCTGCCTGCCTGTCACAGTATGGAGACTAACTATATTCAGGTGAGCTTTAGGTGAACGCTATGCAAAGCACACAGTAGTACACTAAGTGAAACACTGACTGTCTGCAGCTAGCACAATCACCTGCCTTCCTGTCACAGTATAGAGACTAACTGTATTCAGGTGAGCTTTAGGTGAAGGCTATGCAAAGCACACAGTAGTACACTAAGTGAAACACTGACTGTCTGCAGCTAGCACAATCACCTGCCTGCCTGTCACAGTATAGAGAGTAACTGTATTCAGGTGAGCTTTAGGTGAACGCTATGCAAAGCACACAGTAGTACACTAAGTGAAACACTGACTGTCTGCAGCTAGCACCATTACCTGCCTGCCTGTCACAGTATAGAGACTAACTGTATTCAGGTGAGCTTTAGGTGAAGGCTATGCAAAGCACACAGTAGTACACTAGGTGAAACACTGACAGTCTGCAGCTAGCACAATCAATCACCTGCGTGCCTGTCACAGTATAGAGACTAACTGTATTCAGGTGAGCTTTAGGTGAACGCTATGCAAAGCACACAGTAGTACACTAAGTGAAACACTGACTGTCTGCAGCTAGCACAATCACCTGCCTGCCTGTCACAGTATAGAGACTAACTGTATTCAGGTGAGTTTTAGGTGAACGCTATGCAAAGCACACAGTAGTACACTAAGTGAAACACTGACTGTCTGCAGCTAGCACAATCACCTGCCTGCCTGTCACAGTATAGAGACTAACTGTATTCAGGTGAGCTTTAGGTGAACACTATGCAAAGCACACAGTAGTACACTAAGTGAAACACTGACTGTCTGCAGCTAGCACAATCACCTGCCTACCTGTCACAGTATTGAGACTAACTTTATTCTAGTGAGCTTTAGGTGAACGCTATGCAAAGCACACAGTAGTACACTAAGTGAAACACTGACTGTCTTCAGCTAGCACAATCACCTGCCTGCCATTCACAGTATAGAGACTAACTGTATTCAGGTGAGCTTTAGGTGAACGCTATGCAAAGCACACAGTATTACACTAAGTGAAACACTGTCTGTCTGCAGTAGTGATGAGCCGAACACCCCCGGGTTTGGTTTGCACCAGAACCCGCGAACGGACCGAAAGTTCACACGAACTTTAGAACCCTATTAAATACAATGGATGCAAACGTTCAAAATCTAAAGTGCTAATTATAACGACTATTATGAATGTTATTGTCCTAAAAAGGGTTTGGGAACCCGGATTCTGCACCAGGGGACATGTATCAATCCAAAAAAAAGTTTTAAAAACTGCCGTTTTTCGGGAGCAGTCATTTTAATGATGCATAAAGTGAAAAAAAAAGTCAAATATTCCTTTAAATATCGTACCTGGGGGGTGTCTAAAGTATGCCTGTGAAGTGCCACATGTTTCCCGTGTTTAGAACTGTCCCTGCACAAAATTACATTTCTAAAGGAAAAAAAGCCATTTAAAACTGCTTGCGGCTTTAATGTAATGTCTGATCCCGGTAATATGGATGAAAATCTTTAAGAAAAATGGCATAGCTACCCCATCACAGCCCCCCCCCCACCCCAGCCCATTACCAGCCCCTTTGGGTCTTGTATGGATATTAAGAGGAACCCCGCACACAAAATAAAAAAGGCCCTATATACTCTGAACAGCCGTATACAGGCGGTGCATACAAGACAGGGACTGTAGGTTTGTTCTTATGTAGAATCTGTTTGTAATTTTGAACAGGTACATTGTTTAAGTGTAGCTCCAGCCAAAAAATCTATTTTTAAGCTTTTTGGAAAACATAGGGAAGGGTTATCACCCCTGTAACATTTGTTTTGCTGTCTGTGCAGTGTGCACCTGTTCAGAACAGTTCACCTCACTTTCCGTCCTAATGACAAATGTTTTTTGAAAATTTGGGGTTTTTATTGAAACAAGAATTGGTGATAAAGCATCAGTGGAGAGGAGACCCTTTTTTTCCCATATTAACTCTTACAGGAGAGAATTTGCCTTCCTAGGGGTAGATTTCCTCTCACTTCCTGTTGTATCCTTCCGTTTGCAAGGAGGAGTCGTTTGTAAGTTGGATGTTTGAAAGTAGGGGCCTGCCGTATATACTCAGCTGAAATTTGCCCCTTACATGTTGGTGTTGCCACAACACTGTGAGCCCTCACAGTTACTCTTGGTGGGCGCATGAATGGACCCTGCTGTGAATTATTAGATCAAGAATTGTAATTGCATGCCCCTGTTGAACAGGGGCTGAAAAATTGGGCCTTTGGTGGTGGTGGTGTTGACACAACACTGTAAGGCCTCACAGTTACTCTTGGTGGGCGCAGGAATGGGCCCTGCTGTGAATTAGTACACACGATCATTATTCACGGCGGTTAAAAAACCGCCGTGAATAATGTCATTAAAAACGAGGGAACAGCTTGTTCCCCACACACGGTCGTTTTTCACGTAGTTTTTTCTCTTGTCGAGAAAAACGACCGTCTGTGGGCTCCGCGGCAGTGTTTCCCTATGGGAAACACTGGTGAGAAAAACATGTCGAAAAAAATGACGAGAAAAATTAGAACATGTTCTAATTTTTCTCGCAGTTTTTAATGCCGTTTTTCTCGTCGAAAAAAACGACAGAAAGCCCACAGACTATCGTTTTTCTCGTCGAATGGGAAAAATTTCGTTTTTCTCGATGAGAAAAACGGCCGTGTGTACGCGGCATAAGATCAAGAATTGTAATTGCATGCCCCTGTTGAACAGGGGCTGAAAAATTGGGCCTTTGGTGGTGGTGGTGGTGGTGTTGATACAACACTGTAAGGCCTCACAGTTACTCTTGTTGGGCGCAGGAATGGGCCCTGCTGTGAATTATTAGATCAAGAATTGTAATTGCATGCCCCTGTTAAAAAGGGGCAGAAAAATTGGGCCTTAGGCACTGGTGCCACAACACTGCAACCCCTCACAGATACTGTACTTGGAGCACAGCAATGAGCCCTGTTGCAAAGTATTGCATCAAAAATTGTAATTACACGCCCCAGTTAAACAGGGGCTGAAAAATTGGGCCTTAGCCACTGGTGCTGGTGCCACGACACTGCAGCCTCTCCCAGATACTCTAGTTGGAGTGCAGGAATGAGCCCTGCTGCAAAGCATTGCATAAAAAATTGTAATTACATGCCCCTGTTAAACAGGGGCTGAAAAATTGGGCCTTAGCCACTGGTGGCGGCACCCAGAAAGAAAAATGTTCTTCCAAGCTATCATCATCAATCGGATCATTGAGGAGGAGGAGGATAGTCAGTCAACATAACAGGACAGTCTCTCAGCATCAGCATCAGACTTGAAGGGATGTGACATTTGAAAATAAATTAGTCTGTTATATCAGCTTCAGGTGTTTGGTAGCTGATGGTGATCCAAGACTGGTTCATCTTTATGAAGGTCAGTCGATCAACAGAGTCGGTGGACAGGCGCACCCTGTGATCCGTGACAAATCCTCCAGCAGCACTGAATGTGCGTTCTGAAAGAACCCTGGATGCAGGACAGGCCAGTAGCTCAATTGCATACTGTGCAAGCTCTGGCCAGTGATCCATCCTCAAGACCCAGTAAGCCAGAGGATTTTCGGTGGGGAAGGTGTCCAAGTCTGACCTTGCCCCTAGGTATTCCTGCACCATGTATATCAGACCCTGGCGATGGTTGCTGGAACCAATCATACCTTGGGGCTGCGGACTAAAGAATTGTCTGAACGCATCGGTCAGACGGCCACCTTCCCCACCGCTCCTTCTTTGACTGACCAAAGCCTCAGCAACTCGTTGTCCAGGACCAGGAGTTTGTAACCTCCCAGTCTTTGGGAACGCGTTGCACAGACCTTTCTGCAAGTCCTCCCGGAGTTGTCTCATCCTCTGCTCCCTCTGCGACGGTAAGATAAGGTCCGCAACCTTACCCTTGTACCGTGGATCAAGGAGAGTGGCCAGCCAGTAATGGTCCCTCTCCTTGATCCGAAGAATACAAGGATCCTTCCGCAGACTTTGCAGGATCAGGGAGGCCATGCAGCGTAGGTTAGCTGAGGCATTCGGTCCGGAGTCCTCTCGGTCACTAAGGACGACATGATCCGCAGCCACCTCCTCCCAGCCACATACAAGTCCACTGGTTTCTTGGGACTGTAAATCATCCCTAAAGACTGCTGCTGATGATGCTGAGTGCCAGGCTCCACCTCCATGCTGACACAAACCTCCTCCTCCTCCTCTTCCAGTGCGATGGGTGGGACAGAAGGAACACTGTCTGGGTAAAGGGGGCCTTGAGAGGCAAGGAAGTCCTCCTCTTCCTGCCTCTGTTCTGCCTCAAGTGCCCTGTCCATTATTCCACGCAGCGTATGTTCCAACAGGTGGACAAGAGGAACAGTGTCACTGATGCATGCACTGTCACTGCTCACCATCCTCATGGCCTCCTCAAATGGTGCCAGGACAGTGCATGCATCCCTGATCATGCCCCACTGGCGTGGTGAAAAAAACCCGAGCTCCCCTGACCCTGTCCTGGTGCCGTAGTCGCACAGGTACTCATTGATGGCCCTCTGCTGCGTGTGCAGCCGCTGCAGCATGGCCAACGTTGAGTTCCACCTGGTGGGCATGTCACATATAAGGCGGTTCTTGGGCAGGTTCAACTCCTTTTGCAGCTCAGCCAGGCGAGCACTGGCATTATAAGATCTGCGAAAATGCACACAGACTTTCCTGGCCTGCCTCAGGACATCCTGTAAGCCCGGGTACCTGCCCAAGAACCGCTGCACCACCAGGTTAAGGACGTGAGCCACACAGGGCACATGGGTCAGTTGTCCCTGTCGGAGAGCGGAGAGGAGGTTGGTGCCATTGTCGCAAACTACCATTCCTGGCTTAAGCTGGCGTGGCGTCAACCACCTCTCGGCCTGCCCCTGCAGAGCAGACAGAACCTCTGCCCCAGTGTGGCTCCTGTCCCCCAAACACACCAGCGCAAGCACGGCATGGCATCTTTTTGCCTGCGTACTTGCGTAGCCCCTAGAACGCCTACGGAGCACCGCTGGTTCAGAGGACAAAGCACAGGAAGAGGCCATGGAGGAAGAAGAGGAGGGGGTGGAGGAGAGAGGTGTATCACAACCAGTAGTAGCATTTTGGAGGCGTGGCGGTGGAACAACCTCCAACACTACTGCACCTTGTCCTGCATCCTTCCCAGCTGCCAAAAGAGTGACCCAATGGGCCGTGAAAGAAAGGTAACGTCCCTGTCCATGCCTGCTGGACTATGAGTCAGCGGTAATATGCACCTTACCGCTGACCGCCCTGTCCAGCGAGGCCAAGACATTGCCTTCCACATGCCGGTAGAGAGCCGGAATCGCCTTCCGTGAGAAAAAGTGCCGTTTGGGAACCTGCCACTGAGGAACCGCACATTGCACAAACTCACGGAAGGGGGCGAGTGTACCAACTGAAAAGGCAGCAGTTGAAGCGCTAGCAATTTAGCCAAGCTAGCATTCAACCGCTGGGCATGTGAATGGCTGGGAGTGAACTTCTTTCGACGGTCCAGCAGCTGGGGCAGGGAAATTTGCCTGCTAGAATCGGACGTCGGTGTACTGCTAGCAGAGTGCCCGCAAGTACTTGGCTGTGACACACCTAATTCTACACCTTCATTCCTCTCAGTGCAGGTTTCAGAGAGGACTGAAGGTATAGTGGGGTAGGAGATCCCAGTTGATGCGGTGCAAGGAGAGGTCCGCTTTGTTCTTTGGTGTGGGTCTTTAAGGTAGGCTTGCCAACGAGCTGCATGGCAGGTCAACATATGTCTGGTCAAGCATGTGGTGCCCAAGCGGGTGATGTTTTGGCCACGCGATATACGCTTGAGACATATGTTGCAAACAGCAGCTGTGCGATCTGATGCACTCGACTCAAAAAAGGCCCACACCAAAGAACTTTTTGAATAACGGGCAGAGGCAGCGCCCTGCACAGGCGGAGCTCTGCGGTGTGATTCCGTCGGTGTGCTGCCCTTACGCTGCCCCCCCGAGGGCATCCTGCCTCGTTGGAGATGTGCCTCCTCCTCATCCTCCTCCTCCTCCTCTCTCCTATTAGGCACCCACGTGGAGTCAGTGACCTCATCATCCCCTCCCTCCTCATCACTGGAGCCAATCTGGCAGTATGCTGCAGCTGCTGGAACATGACTGCCAGATTGGTGTCCTTCTTGAGCATCCCCTCTCTCTGCTCTCACGCTACTGCCTTCCTCTAGCTGGGTATCATCATCAGACCCTTCGAAACGCTGGGCATCCTCCTGGAGCATGTACCCAACACTGTGCTCAAACAGTTCGGGGGACTCCTCAGGAGGACATGGTTGGTCTAGGGAAGGAGTGACTGATGATGACATTGATACCAGGGAAGAGGACGCTTTGGCAGCTGCTTTGCCAGTACCCTGAGCCTGGGTGAGAGAGGATGAGGAGGATGAGGAGGGTTTGGTCATCCACTCTACCAAGTCTTCGGCATGATGCGGCTCAACACGTCCAGCTGCCGAAAAGAAGGACAAGCGTGTCCCATGGCCACGTGCTGATGGCGATTAGACATGTGCACTGCCAAAAAATTTGTTAGTTTTCGTTTTCGTTTCATTTGTTTGTTTTTTTTTTCGTTTTTCGCGTCATTCGTTATGATCGCAATTCGTAAATTCGTAAATTTGTACATTCGTAAATTTATACATTCGTAAATTTGTACATTCGTAAATTTGTACATTCGTAAATTTATACATTCGTAAATTTGTACATTCGTAAATTTGTACATTCATAAATTTGTACATTCGTAAATTTATACATTCGTAAATTTATACATTCGTAATTTCGGAAATTTGGAAATTCGATATTTTCGAAAACCCGAAAATTTGAAAATCTGAAAAAATAACTATTAAATTATAGGTATTGTAATTTCCTTTCAAATTTGGCTGTTAGCGAACGTAACGAATACAAATTTATCTGAAGTTACGCATAACCTGAAATAACAAATGCCGCATCTAAACAAATGGAACGGAACAAATTAATAATAATAATAATAAAACGTTTTTATTATTATTATTGTTATTTATTATTATAATTAATTAATTACGTTCCATTCGTTTAGATACGGCATTCATTATGTCGGAAAACAATTCGTAACTTCGTTAAGTTCACTAACAGCCAAATTTGAAAGGAAATTACAATACCTATAATTGAATAGTTAGTAATAGTTAAGTTATTAGTTAATTATTATTTCAGATTTCCGAATTTACTAATTTACGATTGTACGAATGTACAAATTTACGAATATTCGGAAATTCGTGAATTCAAATTTACGAATTTCCGGATAGTTGTACATTCGTAAATTCGTGCATTGGTAAATTCGTATATTCGTAAATTCGTACATTCGTAAATTTGAATTTACGAATATTCGTTAAAATTCGTTAAATGAGTTTTCGTTAATTCGGATATTTCCGAATTAACGAATTTGTCGAAATTCGTTAAAAAACGAATTCGGAACGAAACGAATTGCACATGTCTAATGGCGATGCACCGCGTCCACGACCAGCACTGTTGTCTCTACACACAGAGCCTGCTTGCCCTCTTTTATTGGCTCCTGACTGTCTGCCTCTCCTTGTTTGCCTTCCAGACATTCTAATGGCCTGCAGGGAGATGGGAAAACCAGCAATAAGGCCTAGCTTCAGGAGTATATTTTGCAGGAATCACACTACGCCTGCTGTAGGTGCTGCAAATGCCTGTTGGTGTAACACACCAGGAAAACGCAGCAATACAGGCTAACTTCAGGTGTAATATGATCAGGAGGCACACTCCGCCCGCTGTAAGTGCTGCAAATGCCTGTTGGTGTAACACACCAGGAAAACGCAGCAATACAGGCTAACTTCAGGTGTAATATGATCAGGAGGCACACTCCGCCCGCTGTAAGTGCTGCAAATGCCTGTTGGTGTAACACACCAGGAAAACGCAGCAATACAGGCTAACTGCAGGTGTAATATGATCAGGAGGCACACTCCGCCCACTGTAAGTGCTGCAAATGCCTGTTGGTGTAACACACCAGGAAAAAGCAGCAATACAGGCTAACTTCAGGTGTAATATGATCAGGAGGCACACTCCGCCCGCTGTAAGTGCTGCAAATGCCTGTTGGTGTAACACACCAGGAAAAGCAGCAATACAGGCTAACTTCAGGTGTAATATGATCAGGAGGCACACTCCGCCCGCTGTAAGTGCTGCAAATGCCTGTTGGTGTAATACACCAGGAAAAAGCAGCAATACAGGCTAACTTCAGGTGTAATATGATCAGGAGGCACACTCCGCCTGCTGTAAGTGCTGCAAATGCCTGTTGGTGTAACACACCAGGAAAAAGCAGCAATACAGGCTAACTTCAGGTGTAATATGATCAGGAGGCACACTCCGCCCGCTGTAAGTGCTGCAAATGCCTGTTGGTGTAACACACCAGGAAAACGCAGCAATACAGGCTAACTTCAGGTGTATAAGGTGCAGGAGGCTTAGCAACAATGACACTGACACTGTCCCCTGCCTATCCTTCTCTCTCCCTGCACACAAGGTTTATCAAAGTATATGACACTGACACTCTCCCTGCATATCCTTCTCTCTCCCTGCACACAAGGTTTAGCAAAGAATATGACACTGACACTGTTCCCTGCCTATCCTTCTCTCTCCCTGCACACAAGGTTTATCAAAGAATATGACACTGACACTCTCCCTGCCTATCCTTCTCTCTCCCTGCACACAAGGTTTAGCAAAGAATGTGACACTGACACTGTCCCCTGCCTATCCTTCTCTCTCCCTGCACACAAGGTTTAGCAAAGAATATGACACTGACACTCTCCCTGCCTATCCTTCTCTCTCCCTACACACAAGTTTGAGGTACAAATAGCACTGACACTGTCCCTGCCTATGTAACTCTTTCCCTGCGCCGGAACACACTACACAAGGCCGCTGCGCTGGCGGCCTTTTATAGTGTGGGGCGTGTGCTAAACCCCCTGAGCTATAATTGGCCACAGGCAACCTGCCTGTGGCCAATTATGGCTCTCCTAGCTGCCGGCGCTGTGATTGGCCAAGCATGCGGGGTCACAGTGCATGCTTGGCCAATCACAGCGCCGGGATTGCACTGCGATGGCGCAGTGTATTATGGGCCGTTCGCGTCACTCGAATTTGGCGCGAACGGCCCAAATTGTTCGATGTTCGCCGAACGGTCGAACAGCCGATGTTCGAGTCGAACTTATGTTCGACTCGAACACCGAGCTCATCCCTAGTCTGCAGCTAGCACAATCACCTGCCTGCCTGTCACAGTATAGATACTAACTGTATTCAGGTGACCTTTAGGTGAACGCTATGTGTGATGTTTGTGCTGGAACACTGTGTGACCCTTCACCTTTTTCTCCTGATGCATGCTGGGAAGGGGCTGTACCAGGAAGTAGTGAGAGTGGTGTGTGAGACTGGGAAGCAGCAGCAGCATGATATGCATAGATCTGGTAATGACAGAAGCCTGTTGTATTAGGACTCCTCCATGTAACAAGTCATTATGTTCTGAGTGAGTAATAAACCCTTCCATGTTTAAGAAGTTCATCTGGCCTGTGTGTAACTTGCTGAGCAGATACCGGAGCATTGCTAGTAACACTCTGAGAGACCCCGTGTCTAAGGGACATAACAGTGGCGACGAGGGTTGCGGATTTTAGCACACATGGCCTTCATAGGGTTTATTCAACCATTTGATCCTGCTGCTGAATCATGGAGCTCCTGGGTGGAGAGGCTGGAGCAGTATATGGAAGCAAATAGTGTGGCTGCAGAAAAGAAAGTTGCAGTTTTCCTCACAATATTGGGTCAAGCTGCATATGGCACTCTCAGAGACCTAATTTCTCCAGACAAGCCAGCCTCTAAGCCCCTGCCTGAGTTAATTCAGAAGCTACATGAGCACTACAACCCAAAGCCATTAGAGATTGCAGAGCGGTTTAAATTCTACAGTAGAAGGCAGCATGCCGGGGAGGACATAAAGACTGTGAGGGGGTTAGCTCTGCAGCGGGTGTGTGTGACCCCCGGGATGGGCTCCCCACACAAAACAGGCCCAGCAAACGGAGGTTGTGGTTTTCAAAATCAAAAAAGGTGCGGTTTATTTTCTATTTACAGTGACAAAACACAGCAAAGCAAAAGAAACATAACCAAAATAAATCCTGGTCAAGTTGACCTCTGACTAAACATACAGGTTTCCTAACTAACAACTGGGATCAGCCTAGTGCTGTCCTAGTCCCTAAGTCCCTGGTTTTAAATGTCCAAGCAAATAGCCACACAGGCTTTGTCTCACCGCACAGGGGTTCACTCTCCCTAGACAGTCCACACAGGTCTGGTTCCAGGCATGAGCTAACATCTAATGAAGCTGGGAGTTCTTATAGAGGCCTAAATGAGCTGACAAGCTTCAGCTGGCCTCATCAACTCCCTGTCTGTACGACGCCCCACACTCTCCCTAGAGGTATGAGTCATCCATGAGCCCACTAGCCTTATACAACTCTCCACCTAGTTGTATAAGTCGGCGTAAAGCCTGAATCTGGGCGAAATATATCTACCCCCCTGGATGCAACCAGGTGACTTTACCTTCCTGCTGTCACATACCCCCCCCCTCTTGTTTTAACCTCGGGGTTGGAACACCAGCAATCAGGCATTCATGTACTCGAGACAAAGCATCCACATTCCCCATTTGAACGCCAGGGCGATGCTTTACTGTGAAGTTGAATTCCTGGAGAGCCAGGAACCACCTATTCACTCTTCTATTTGTTTCCTTGTTTTGAGCCATCCACTTTAACGGAGCGTGATCCGTAACCATGTCAAAGTGCCTACCTAGCAGGTAGTACCGAAGGGAATCTAGAGCCCACTTCACCGCTAAACACTCCTTTTCAACGGTGGCGTAATTTACCTCATGGGACTTCAACTTCCTGCTGAGGTAAATGACTGGGTGCTCTTCCCCGTTCCAGACCTGGGACAATACTGCTCCTAACCCCACATCTGACGCATCACTTTGTACGACAAAGTCTTTAGAGAAGTCGGGTGAGTACAACACTGGCTGGCTACATAAGGCTTGTTTCAAGAATTGGAATGCTGCCTCAGCCTCGGGGGTCCATTTAATCATGACCGACCCTTTCCCCTTCGTCAGGTTGGTTAGGGGCACAGCCTTAGAAGCAAAGTGGGGAATGAATCGCCGATAATACCCAGCGATTCCCAGAAAGGCTCGTACCTGCTTCTTGCTGTTGGGACGTGGCCAACTCTGGATGGCCTCGACTTTGTTGAGTTGGGGTTTTATTACTCCCCTCCCAATGGTGTACCCAAGATATTTGGCCTCCTCCTGCCCAATGGTACACTTCTTGGGGTTAGCCGTAAACCCCGCTTCCCGAACAGAGTCCAGGACTGCTTGCACTTTTGGCAGATGTGAGGCCCAATCTGTGCTATGGACAATTACGTCATCCAGGTAAGCCGCAGCATACTTCCGATGGGGCCTCAGCATCTGGTCCATTTTCCGCTGGAATGTGGCCGGCGCATTCTGTAACCCGAACGGCATTCTTTTATATTGGAACGCCCCGTCTGGGGTTACAAATGCGGTTTTCTCTTTGGCCGACTTGGCCAGGGGGATTTGCCAATACCCTTTTGTGAGGTCAAGAGTCGTCATGTATCGGGCTGTTCCCAGCCGGTCGATCAACTCATCTATACGTGGCATGGGGTAGGTGTCAAATTTTGTAACTTTGTTCAACTGACGAAAATCGTTACAAAATCGCCAGCTCCCATCCGGTTTAGGCACCAACACGATGGGACTAGACCAATCACTTTGGGACTCCTCTATCACCCCTAAGTTCAGCATTTTCTGTACTTCCTCCCGTATTGCCTCCCGTCGAGCCTCTGGGATCCGATAGGGTTTTAACTTCACCCTTTCACCGGGCGGGGTAATGATGTCATGCTCTACCCCAGATGTTTGTCCCGGCAGCTCAGAGAATACCTCCTTGTTGCGAAGCACAAACTCCTTAACCTCCTGTTGTTGGGGTTGTGACAAGGTGGCTGCTATTCCAACCTCAGGAATCACGCAACCAGTTTGAGCTGGTGACCAAGTGTCTGCGACTAGGGACTCTCTATCCCTCCAGGCTTTCAACAGATTAACGTGATAGATCTGTTCGGGCTTTCGCCTTCCTGGTTGTCTGACCTTGTAATTCACTTCGCTCACTTTTTCCATTATCTCGTAGGGGCCTTGCCATTTGGCAAGGAATTTACTTTCAACCGTAGGGACAAGTACCAATATCCTATCCCCCGGGGAAAAGGTACGGGTCTTGGCTCCACGGTTGTACACTCTCTGCTGTGCCAACTGCGCTTGGGCCAAATGTTCCTTCACGATGGGCATTACCTGTGCAATTCGATCTTGCATCAGGGCGACATGCTCAATCACACTCCTGTGGGGAGAACTCTCACTTTCCCAAGTTTCCTTGGCAATATCCAACAGCCCTCTTGGGTGTCTCCCATACAGTAACTCAAAGGGGGAGAATCCCGTAGAGGATTGGGGCACCTCCCTAATAGCAAACATTAAATAAGGAAGTAAACAGTCCCAATCCTTTCCATCTCTATCCACCACTTTCTTCAACATTTGTTTTAGGGTTTTGTTGAATCTTTCAACCAGCCCATCGGTTTGGGGGTGATACACAGACGTACGCAATTGCGTCACTTTGAACAATTTACACAGCTCTTTCATAACCCGGGACATAAAGGGTGTACCTTGGTCCGTAAGCAGTTCTTTACAAATACCCACCCGGCTAAAAACAAGAGATAGCTCTTTGGCTATGGTTTTGGCCGAGGTATTTCGGAGAGGGATCGCTTCTGGATAACGGGTGGCATAGTCCATTATAACTAATATGTACTGGTGCCCCCTAGCGGACTTGATTATAGGACCTACCAAATCCATGGCGATCCTCTCAAACGGGACCTCAATGATGGGTAGAGGGACCAGCGGGCTACGGAAATGTGGCATCGGGGCCAACCTCTGACACACAGGGCAGGAGGAACAATAATTTTCTACGTCCTTCATCACCCCTGGCCAATAGAATCTCTGTAATACCCTCTCTCGGGTTTTCTCTGTCCCCAGATGACCTCCAAGAATGTGCCCATGGGCCAACTCCAACACCAACTTCCTGTAAGGTTTGGGCACCACAAGCTGCTCAATGGTTTCTTCTGCCCTTTTTGCCACCCGATACAGTAGGTCCTTCTCTACGCTGAAGTATGGGTAAGTGCAGGTATTATCTGGGTTCACTAACTCGCCATCTATTTTCACTACGTTTTCCCGTGCCTTTATTAGGGCGGGGTCTTTCAACTGTTCTGTGGCAAAGTTTTCCCTGTGAACCTCAAGATCAGAAAACTCCACAGACGGTAGGTTTTCGTCTGAGGAGGTGGGCTCCTCTCCAGTTTCTTGAGTCTCCCCTGCCAATACTGATAAGGGAAATTCCGGAGAGTCCTCACCACTCTCAGGGGAGTTCTGGCTATCACATTCCTGGTACATAGGGGCACCAGTGAGGGGCTCAGGATCATCCCACAGTTCCCAGAACTTCGGAAAATCCCTTCCCACAATGGCGTCATGCGGTAACTGAGATACTAAGCCCACTGGATGAGAGAGGGTACCTTTGGGGGTCTCGAAACACACTGTAGTCACTGGATACTCTCGGGTGTCCCCATGCACACAAATAACAGCTACCTTGCTATTCCCAGAGACCTCTGTTTTAACTAACTCAGCCTTTATCAGGGTCACAAGGCTACCTGAATCCAGCAATACCACAACATTTCTACCATTAACACACATTTTGCATAAACGTTTCTCAGTTCCTCGAATGGCAGTGCATGCGATTGTCGCACACAGCGACTGACGTCTGCCCGTCAGAAAGTCACACTGCATGGGTTCCTCCACAACCGGGCAATTGGCTGCAATATGTCCCGCTTGCCGGCAGCGGTAGCAAACGATCCTTCTTGCCGCCTCTTGAGCCGCTGATTTCCCAGGCTGTTCTCGCCAAACTTGGGGTAGAGCTCCCACCCTCTCACTCTCTCCACCCTCACCCCTTGGAATCCTCTTATCCGCCCCTGGGGATGGTCTGGTCTTAGGGTGGAAAGTCCGAGTGTCTCTGGAAGAGGCCGTCAGGTTCTCTGTAGCCAAGTATTTCTCCACACGATCCACAAGACCATCGGCCGTCTCTGGGTCTCCATGGCTTACCCACTTTTGGATGGCAGTAGGAAGAGCTCTCAAAAACCGATCCATTACAACACGTTCCACAATCTTTGGTGCGGACAAAGTCTCTGGCTGTAGCCACTTTCTGCTCAGGTGAATGAGATCATACATTTGAGACCTGGGGGGTTTTCCAAGCTGGAAAGTCCAGTTATGCACACGCTGAGCCCGGACAGCCTGGGTGACACCCAGCCTTGCCAATATTTCAGCTTTTAGCATCACATAGTCTTTTGCTTGGTTAGGCTCTAGGTCATAGTAAGCTTTCTGCGATTCACCAGTTAACAGAGGAGCCACCAGTCCAGCCCACTGCTCCTCAGGCCACTTTTCTCTTTCAGCGGTCCTTTCAAATGTGGTCAAAAATACCTCTGGATCATCCTCTCCAGTCATTTTTGTCAATAAACGACTCACCCCAAAGGACGCGGTATTAGTGGGACGGCTTTCCTCACTGGTCTGCGGACGTTGCTGCATTACTGCTTCCATCTGTTGTTGTAGTCTCTGCTCTTGCTTCTGCAACAGGTCTATGAAGCGGGCCTCAGATTGCTGCTGGGCTCGTTGCTGAGCCTCCAGACTCTGTTGCAAAGTTGCGTTTGTCTGCTGCTGGGCTGCAAGGCTCCTTTGCAAACCTGCATTTGTCTGCTGTTGATTGGCATTTGCTAGAGCCAGCTGCTTCAGTATCTCCTCCATGCTGGCTTAAAAAAAAACTGCCACTGGTTCTCCACCAACTGTGAGGGGGTTAGCTCTGCAGCGGGTGTGTGTGACCCCCGGGATGGGCTCCCCACACAAAACAGGCCCAGCAAACGGAGGTTGTGGTTTTCAAAATCAAAAAAGGTGCGGTTTATTTTCTATTTACAGTGACAAAACACAGCAAAGCAAAAGAAACATAACCAAAATAAATCCTGGTCAAGTTGACCTCTGACTAAACATACAGGTTTCCTAACTAACAACTGGGATCAGCCTAGTGCTGTCCTAGTCCCTAAGTCCCTGGTTTTAAATGTCCAAGCAAATAGCCACACAGGCTTTGTCTCACCGCACAGGGGTTCACTCTCCCTAGACAGTCCACACAGGTCTGGTTCCAGGCATGAGCTAACATCTAATGAAGCTGGGAGTTCTTATAGAGGCCTAAATGAGCTGACAAGCTTCAGCTGGCCTCATCAACTCCCTGTCTGTACGACGCCCCACACTCTCCCTAGAGGTATGAGTCATCCATGAGCCCACTAGCCTTATACAACTCTCCACCTAGTTGTATAAGTCGGCGTAAAGCCTGAATCTGGGCGAAATATATCTACCCCCCTGGATGCAACCAGGTGACTTTACCTTCCTGCTGTCACAAGACTTATATCATTGCTTTACGTAAACTAGCTGCCACTTGTCAGTTTGGAGAATACCTGCAGAAGGCTCTCCGTGACATGTTTGTTATGGGACTCTGCGACCCAGCCATACAGAAACGCTTACTCACAGAACCCGACTTGACTGACGAAAGCCACTGACCTTGCTATGGTCATGGAGTTGGCTACACGGGACGCCACCCTACTGAAGGCACCACCTGAAACTCCTGCAAGCCAGAGAGGAAAAATTCCACTCTGCTATCACTCGACACCCAAGACGGCCGTCTCCAAATCTTCCTAAACCTCGCCACCCTAATTCTTCTGTCTCTAGGACACCAACTTGCTACCGTTGTGGTAACACTACTCACAGTGCACCTGCTTGCAAGTTCAAGGATGTCATTTGTTTTCTTTGTGGAAAGACTGGCCATATTGGGCGTGTTTGCCGCAGCTCACGCTCCCCGAACACTACCACAAAAGTTAAACGTAAACAGACATTTCATATGTATACTGACAATCACGGCTCCGGCTCTGATGAGGAAACCTGTGTCCAGCATGTTGGACTGTTTCGGGTAGCTGGGAGTACTCCTGCGATTAAAGTGGATGTCACACTCAATGGCTGTCCTGTCTCCATGGATGTTGATACAGGGGCGGCAGAGAGACCCCGTGTCTAAGGGACATAACACTATGCAAAGCACACAGTAGTACACTAAGTTAAACACTGACTGTCTGCAGCTAGCACAATCACCTACCTGCCCTTCAAAGTATAGAGACTATCTTTATTCTAGTGAGCTTTAGGTGAACGCTATGCAAAGCACACAGTAGTACACTAAGTTAAACACTGACTGTCTGCAGCTAGCACAATCACCTGCCTGCCTGTCACAGTATAGAGACAAACTGTATTCAGGTGAGCTTTAGGTGAACGCTATGCAAATCACACAGTAGTACACTAAGTGAAACACTGACTGTCTGCAGCTAGCACAATCACCTGCCTGCCCTTCACAGTTAAGAGACTAACTGTATTCAGGTGAGCTTTAGGTGAACGCTATGCAAAGCACACAGTAGTGCACTAAGTGAAACACTGACTGTCTGCAGCTAGCACAATCACCTGCCTGCCCTTCACAGTATAGAGACTAACTGTATTCTGGTGAGCTTTAGGTGAACACTATGCAAAGCACACAGTAGTACACTAAGTGAAACACTGACTGTCTGCAGCTAGCACAATCACCTGCCTGCCTGTCACAGTATGGAGACTAACTGTATTCTAGTGAGCTTTAGGTGAACGCTATGCAAAGCACACAGTAGTACACTAAGTGAAACACTGACTGTCTGCAGCTATCACAATCACCTGCCTGCCTGTCACAGTATAGAGACTAACTGTATTCAGGTGAGCTTTAGGTAAACGCTATGCAAAGCACACAGTAGTACACTAAGTGAAACACTGACTGTCTGCAGCTAGCACAATCACCTGCCTTCCTGTCACAGTATAGAGACTAACTCTATTCAGGTGAGCTTTAGGTGAACGCTATGCAAAGCACACAGTAGTACACTAAGTGAAACACTGACTGTCTGCAGCTAGCACAATTACCTGCCTGCCCTTCACAGTATAGAGACTAACTGTATTCAGGTGAGCTTTAGGTGAACGCTATGCAAAGCACACAGTAGTACACTAAGTGAAACACTGACTGTCTGCAGCTAGCACAATCACCTGCCTGCCTGTCACAGTATAGGGACTAACTCTATTCAGGTGAGCTTTAGGTGAACGCTAGGCAAAGCACACAGTAGTACACTAAGTGAAACACTGACTGTCTGCAGCTAGCACAATCACCTGCCTTCCTGTCACAGTATAGAGACTAACTGTATTCAGGTGAGCTTTAGGTGAACGCTATGCAAAGCACAGAGTAGTACACTAAGTGAAATACTGACTGTCTGCAGCTAGCACAATCACCTGCCTGCCTGTCACAGTATAGAGACTAACTGTATTCAGGTGAGCTTTAGGTCAACACTATGCAAAGCACACAGTAGTACACTAAGTGAAACACTGACTGTCTGCAGCTAGCACCATTAGCTGCCTGTCACAGTATAGAGACTAACTGTATTCAGGTGAGCTTTAGGTGAACGCTATGCAAAGCACACAGTAGTACACTAAGTGAAACACTGACAGTCTGCAGCTAGCACAATCACCTGCCTGCCCTTCACAGTATAGAGACTAACTGTATTCAGGTGAGCTTTAGGTGAACGCTATGCAAAGCACACAGTAGTACACTAAGTGAAACACTGACTGTCTGCAGCTAGCACAATCACCTGCCTGCCTGTCACATTATAGAGACTAACTGTATTCAGGTGAGTTTTAGGTGAACGCTATGCAAAGCACACAGTAGTACACTAAGTGAAACACTGACTGTCTGCAGCTAGCACAATCACCTGCCTGCCTGTCACAATATAGAGACTAACTGTATTCAGGTGAGCTTTAGGTGAACGCTATGCAAAGCACACAGAAGTACACTAAGTGAAACACTGACTGTCTGCAGCTAGCACAATCACCTGCTGCCCTTCACAGTATAGAGACTAACTGTATTCAGGTGAGCTTTAGGTGAACGCTATGCAAAGCACACAGTAGTGCACTAAGTGAAACACTGACTGTCTGCAGCTAGCACAATCACCTGCCTGCCCTTCACAGTATAGAGACTAACTGTATTCTGGTGAGCTTTAGGTGAACGCTATGCAAAGCACACAGTAGTACACTAAGTGAAACACTGACTGTCTGCAGCTAGCACAATCGCCTGCCTTCCTGATACAGTATAGAGACTAACTGTATTCAGGTGAGCTTTAGGTGAACGCTATGCAAAGCACACAGTAGTAAACTAAGTGAAACACTAACTGTCTGCAGCTAGCACAATCACCTGCCTGCCTGTCACAGTATAGAGACTAACTGTATTCAGGTGAGCTTTAGGTGAACGCTATGCAAAGCACACAGTAGTAGACTAAGTGAAACACTGACTGTCTGCAGCTAGCACAATCACCTGCCTGCCTGTCACAGTATAGAGACTAACTGTATTCAGGTGAGTTTTAGGTGAACGCTATGCAAAGCACACAGTAGTACACTAAGTGAAACACTGACTGTCTGCAGCTAGCACAATCACCTGCCTGCCCTTCACAGTATAGAGACTAACTGTATTCAGGTGAGCTTTAGGTGAACGCTTTGCAAAGCACACAGTAGTACACTAAGTGAAACACTGACTGTCTGCAGCTAGAACAATCACCTGCCTACCTGTCACAGTATTGAGACTAACTTTATTCTATTGAGCTTTAGGTGAACGCTATGCAAAGCACACAGTAGTACACTAAGTGAAACACTGACTGTCTGCAGCTAGCACAATCACCTGCCTGCCCTTCACAGTATAGAGACTAACTATATTCAGGTGAGCTTTAGGTGAACGCTACGCAAAGCACACAGTAGTACACTAAGTGAAACACTGACTGTCTGCAGCTAGCACAATCACCTGCCTGCCCTTCACAGTATAGAGACTAACTGTATTCAGGTGAGCTTTAGGTGAACGCTATGCAAAGCACACAGTAGTACACTAAGTGAAACACTGACTGTCTGCAGCTAGCACAATCACCTGCCTGCCTGTCACATTATATAGACTAACTGTATTCAGGTGAGCTTTAGGTAAACGTTATGCAAAGCACACAGTAGTACACTAAGTGAAACACTGACTGTCTGCAGCTAGCCCAATCACCTGCCTGCCTGTCACAATATAGAGACTAACTGTATTCAGGTGAGCTTTAGGTGAACACTATGCAAAGCACACTGTAGTACACTAAGTGAAACACTGTCTGTCTGCAGCTAGCACAATCACCTGCCTGCCTGTCACAGTATAGAGACTAACTTTATTCTAGTGAACTTTAGGTGAACGCTATGCAAAGCACACAGTAGTACACTAAGTGAAACACTGACTGTCTGCAGGTAGCACAATCACCTGCCTACCTGTCACAGTATTGAGACTAACTTTATTCTAGTGAGCTTTAGTGAGCTTTAGGAACTCAAGTTCGACTCGAACATTGCCTGTTCGCCCGTTCGCCGAACAGCGAACAAATTGGGGTGTTCGCAGCAAATTCGAAAAGTCTATGGAAGAAATCTAAAGTGCTAATTATAAAGGCTTATATGCAAGTTATTGTCATAAAAAGTGTTTGGGGACCCGGGTCCTGCCCCAGGGGACAAGTATCAATGCAAAAAAAAGTTTTAAAAACGACCGTTTTTTTGGGGAGCATTGATTTTAATAATGCTTAAAGTGAAACAATAAAAGTGAAATATTACTTTAAATTTTGTAAATGGGGGGGGGGGGGGGGTGTATATTATGCATGTAAAGTCGCGCATGTTTCCCGTGCTTATAACTGTCCCTGCACAAAATGTAATTTCTGAAGGAATAAAAGTAATTTAAAACTCACTCGCAGCTATTAATGAATTGTTGGCTCCCGGCAATACATAGAAAAGTTATTGATAAAAAAGAAAAAAAAGCGTGGGGGTCCCCCCAAATTCAATTACCAGGCCCTTCAGGTCTGGTATAGATATTAAGGGGAACCCCGCCGCAAATAAAAAAAAAATGCTTGCGGTTCCCCCAAAATATCCAAACCAGGCCCTTCAGATCTGGCATGGATTTTAAGGGGAACTCCATCCCAAATTTAAAAAAAAATGGCGTGGAGTCCCCCCAAAAATCCATACCAGACCCTTATCCGAGCACGCAACCTGGCAGGCCGCAGGAAAAGAGGGGGGACGAAAGAGCGCCCCCCCCTCCTGAACCGTACCAGGCCACATGCCCTCAACATGGGGAGGATGTCCCCATGTTGATGGGGACAAGGGCCTCATCCCCACAACCCTTGCCCGGTGGTTGTGGGGGTCTGCGGGCAGGGGGCTTATCGGAATCTGGAAGACCCCTTTAACAAAGGGGACCCCCAGATCCCGCCCCCCCATTAGAATTGGTAAGGGGTACATTGTACCCCTACCATTTCACAAAGAAAGTTTAAAAAAATGTAAAAAAAAACACACAAACACTTTGGAAAAGTTCTTTATTAAAAAATAAAAAATAAATAAAAAAACAAACATTCCAGCGATGAAATCCAGTGTCCCGCGACAATCCGATGTCCAGCGCTGTCCGTCATTGGCTGAGGCTGAGCGGACCTGATGGGGAACTTCCTCCGCAGTCTATTAAATGTATAGACCCGCCCCTTCTAAAGTTCCCCATCAGGTCCGCTCAGCCAATGAATAGGTGTAAGGCTAAGCGGACCAGATGCGAAACGTGAGAAGGGGCGGGTCTATTCATGTATTACACAGTGAAGAAAGTTCCCCATCAGGTCTGCTCAGGCCAATGACGTAGGCGGGGTCTGACATACCGAGGGGGCGGACCTGATGGGGAACTTCCTTCACTGTGTAATTCATGAATAGACCCGCCCCTTCTCATGTTCCGCATCTGGTCCGCTTAGCCTTACACCTAGTCATTGGCTGAGCGGACCTGATGGGGAACTTTAGAAGGGGCGGGTCTATTCATGTATTACACAGTGAAGGAAGTTCCCCATCAGGTCCGCCCCCTCGTATATCAGACCCCACCTACGTCATTGGCCTGAGCGGACCTGATGGGGAACTTCCTTCACTGTGTAATACATGAATAGACCCGCCCCTTCTCACAGGTACGAAATTTAAAGTAAAATTTCACTTTTATTTTTTAATTTTAAGCATTATTAAAATCACTGCTCCCGTAAAAACGTCAATTTTTGTAACTTTTTTTTGCATTGATACATGTCCCCTGGGGCAGAACCCGAGTCCCCAAACACTTTTTAGGACAATAACTTGCATATAAGCCTTTATAATTAGCACTTTAGATTTCGAACGTTCGAGTCCATTGTATTTAATAGGGTTCTAAAGTTCACGTGAACATTCTGTCTATTCACAGGTTCTGGTGCGAACCGAACTGGGGGGTGTTCGGCTCATCCCTGATAGGGACTAACTTTATTCTAGTGAGCTTTAGGTGAACGCTATGCAAAGCACACAGTAGTACACTAAGTGAAACACTGACTGTCTGCAGCTAGCACAATCACCTGCCTGCCTTTCACAGTATAGAGACTAACTGTATTCAGGTGAGCTTTAGGTGAACGCTATGCAAAGCACACAGTAGTACACTAAGTGAAACACTGACTGTCTGCAGCTAGCACAATCACCTGCATGCCCTTCACAGTATAGAGACTAAAGCCCCGTACACACGATCGGTTTGACTGATGAAAACCGTCCGATGGATGGTTTTCATCAGACCAACCGATCTTGTATGGTACCCATCGGTCTTTTTTCCATCGGTTGTAAAAAATAGAACTTGTTTTAAAATTTTCCGATGGATAAAAAACCGATGGGAATTTCCGATCGTCTATGGGCAAGTTAATCGGATCAAAAACCCACGCATGCTCAGAATCAAGTCGACGCATGCTCAGAAGCATTAAACTTCATTTTTCATTTTTTACGTCACCGCGTTTGGAACGGTCGGTTTTTTCACTGATGGTGTGTAGGCAAGACTGATGGAAAACAGTTTCATCGGATATCCGATGGACAAATCCATCGGACGAAAATCCATAGGTTATCCGATCGTGTGTACGGGGCTTAACTGTTATCTGGTGAGCTTTAGGTGAATGCTATGCAAAGCTCACGGTAGTATACTAAGTGAAACACTGACTGTCTGCAGCTAGCACAATCACCTAACTGCCCTTCACAGTATAGAGACAAACTGTATTTAGGTGAGCTTTAGATGAACGCTATGCAAAGCACACAGTAGTACACTAAGTGAAACACTGACTGTCTGCAGCTAGCACAATCACCTGCCTGTCACAGTATAGAGACTAACTGTATTCAGGTGAGCTTTAGGTGAATGCTATGCAAAGCACACAGTAGTACACTAAGTGAAACACTGACTGTCTGCAGCTAGCAAAATAACCTGCCTGCCTGTCACAGTATGGAGACTAACTGTATTCAGGTGAGCTTTAGGTGAACGCTATGCAAAGCACATAGTATTACACTAAGTGAAACACTGACTGTCTGCAGCTAGCACCATCACCTGCCTGCCTGTCACAGTATAGAGACTAACTGTATTGAGGTGAGCTTTAGGTGAACGCTATGCAAAGCACACAGTAGTACACTAAGTGAAACACTGACTGTCTGCAGCTAGCACAATCACCTGCCTGCCTGTCACAGTATGGAGACTAACTTTATTCTAGTGAGCTTTAGGTGAACGCTATGCAAAGCACACAGTAGTACACTAAGTGAAACACTGACTGTCTGCAGCTAGCACAATCACCTGCCTGCCTGTCACAGTATAGAGACTAACTGTATTCAGATGAGCTTTAGGTGAACGCTATGCAAAGCACACAGTATTACACTAAGTGAAACACTGACTGTCTGCAGCTAGCACAACCACCTGCCTGCCCTTCACAGTATAGAGACTAACTGTATTCAGGTGAGCTTTAGGTGAACGCTATGCAAAGCACACAGTAGTACACTAAGTGAACTAATGACTGTCTGCAGCTAGCACAATCACCTGCCTGCCTGTCACAGTATAGAGACTAACTGTATTCAGGTGAGCTTTAGGTGAACGCTATGCAAAGCACACTGTAGTACACTAAGTGAAACACTGACTGTCTGCAGCTAGCACAATCACCTGCCTGCCTGTCACAGTATAGAGACTAACTGTATTCAGGTGAGCTTTAGGTGAACGCTATGCAAAGCACACAGTAGTACACTAAGTGAAACACTGACTGTCTGCAGCTAGTACAATCACCTGCCTGCCTGTCACAGTATAGAGACTAACTGTATTCAGGTGAGCTTTAGGTGAACGCTATGCAAAGCACACAGTAGTACACTAAGTGAAACACTGACTGTCTGCAGCTAGCACAATCACCTGCCTGCCTTTCACAGTATAGAGACTAACTGTATTCAGGTGAGCTTTAGGTGAACGCTATGCAAAGCACACAGTAGTACACTAAGTGAAACACTGACTGTCTGCAGCTAGCACAATCACATGTCTGCCCTTCACAGCATAGAGACTAACTGTATTCAGGTGAGCTTTAGGTGAACACTATGCAAAGCACACAGTCGTGCACTAAGTGAAACACTGACTGTCTGCAGCTAGTACAATCACCTGCATGCCCTTCACAGTATAGAGACTAACTGTTATCTGGTGAGCTTTAGGTGAATGCTATGCAAAGCACACAGTAGTACACTAAGTGAAACACTGACTGTCTGCAGCTAGCACCATCACCTGCCTGCCTGTCACAGTATAGAGACTAATTGTATTCAGGTGAGCTTTAGGTGAACGCTATGCAAAGCACACAGTAGTACACTAAGTGAAACACTGACTGTCTGCAGTGTTGTGGAGAATTTTTTGAAGATGTATTTAATATGTATTGTCATAGTGTCACCCAGTGTTAGTACTTCTGCAACCCGCTCTAAAGAGCTGACTGGGGCAGTCTGAGGCTGGTTGAATCCCGTCTGGTAGGGAAAAACGTCTTGAGGTTGGAGTGTGATGTTTGCAGCGTGCGGATATGCTCGCCGACGAGGGCCCTCTGTGCATTAGCACGGACGATCGTTGAGGAGGGGATATGCTCGCTCTGCAACGACATCATTGGTTATAGGCAGATGCGCGCTCTTGTTTTGGCGATGTGTTGATCAGCATTGGTCCGGACGCGTAGCGTGCGTCTGCAGATAGCCTCCCACAAGCCATAATAGTATAATCTGAATATGCGTTATTCTACCGTGTTTCCCCGAAAATAAGCCCAGATCTTATATTAATTGTGTCAACAAAAGACCCAGTAGGGCTTTTTTTCGGGGTAGGTCTTAATATATTCTCTCTCTCCCTGCCTATCAGGAATCCCCAATTTGAACAAACTTAAAATGCCCAAATCCTTTCTTTTACAGTAGCACACAATACAGAATGTGTGTGCCCCTGCAATCCAACAGTGCCAAACACCCGGGCCCCCTCCCTCTGCAATGCTCAAAGCAGGGAAGAGAGCACACCAGCATGTGAAGAAAAATAACCTGTGAATACCTTGTGGAGACAGGAGTATCCATGCTGCATACCCAACCCATGTTGATTGCAGAGGCTCTGCACCGTACTTTCCGTGACCCGCCGAAGCTCTGTGGAGGGAGGGGGCCGAGATCCCCTGCAGACAGGCGGTAGAAGAGGAGACCAGCTGGGAGATCAGTTGAGCGCCGCTCTGTATGAAAGGCACCTGACAGCGCTAGACACACAGCACACTGCCGTAACAGGATCTGACACTATTAGAGACACACACACACAAAACACTGCACACCGCTGTAACAGGATCTGACACTATTAGAGACACACGCAGCACACCGCCGGCGCCGTAACAGGATTATACCGCGTTTCCTTGAAAAGCACACAATCACCTCGAACTAGGGCTTATTTTCGGGGTAGGGCTTATATTGCAGCCCTCCTGGAAAATAGCGGTAGGTTTTATTTTTGGGGAAACACGGTATGGAATAGCGTAGAATGAGGATTCCTATCAGCGGTAATATGAGAGCTTGCGAGCGTTGTCAGAGTCAGGGAAAGCGTCCATGTTTTAAAGCAATACGGCTTCGTTTGCTGGGAGCATACATTCTTTCCCTGCCCGGACACGCCCATAAGACTTTAGCCATCATGTTATTGTATTATTATTATTGTATTATTGTATTGAATTGTATCCTTTAAGCTATATTTCTTGTGTGGTATTCATGTACTGGATTGTATGGGACATCTTGTTGGAAGGATGTCCTTGTATGGTGGTCTGCTGGGTGGAGGTCACTTCCTATGGAGGAGGTCACATGCTGTGATGACCACTCCCATGGGGGAGGTGATTATCTGCTGGTGAGAGCTTTTGATAATAAACAGGAGCCGTGAGGCTCGATCCGACGAGTCATGCTGGGATGCTGAGATGAGAACATAGCTGTCTGGTGATGCTTCATTCTTGGAATTAATGGGGACGGATGAATGGTGAGTGAATTTTAGCCTAAAGATAGCATTATTGCAATAAGATGAAATCTGAAGTGTATGCTTATTTAGCACAGGAAAAATAGGCTGCGTTCTCGGGAACCAACCAATATTTCCACAACAGTAAATGGCGGCTCTGAAGGGACTAGATGGAGCCCCTTTAGGCATCGAGTCGAGATGGGGGAGTATGGATGCACGATCCGATGCGTGGGGGCTCTGCTCTGTAAAAGAACACATTTTTTGTTTTTTTTAAATAATGCTGTAAGTTTGCAGTATGTGTGTGTGTATGTCTATGAGAGATGTGTGTGTGTGTGTGTGTGTGTGTATGTCTATGAGAGATGTGTGTGTGTGTGTGTGTATGTCTATGAGAGATGTGTGTGTGTGTGTGTGTGAGTGTATGTCTATGAGAGGTGTGTGTGTTTGTGTGTGAATGTATGGAACAAGTAAATTGCATGAATTTTGTAGTGTGTAGAGAAGTTGAAAATGGCTGCCCCCATGAGGTTTAGCGGGGGTGGGGCAGGCAGCATGGCCATCAGTGACCAGCATGGTTGATAGTTCTGTGTATCTGTTGACTTTCCAATTTTCAGAACAAAGTTGTGTGTAGTGTTTGTGCCTGTGTGAATGCTGATGGAAACTGTATATTGTGGATGAAATGTAGGTATAGATGTGGGATTATTCAGCCTGCAATGTGTGTGTTTGGCTGAGCTGTTTGTATTTCTCAAAGTCTTGTTCCTGTGCACCATGAGGTTTAGTGGGGGAGGGGTGCCAGCATGGCCATCTACAATGGTGGAAGTTGGTGACTCTCTGTGAATAGCATGCAGGAGTTTTGTGCTCGAGGGGCTACGCCCTGAGAGATGATCTGATGTTACAAGCAACAATATACTGTATGTGTGTAGCATTTGTGATTTCTATGAAAATTAGATTTCTACCATCGTATGGGACCAAGACACATGTCCTCATAATTGTAAAAATATTTTAAGTAAAGGGTCTGGTTTTAAGTTGAAAGCAGCCTGCTGCAAGAGGCCAAGCATTGTTGAAAGCCAGACAATAGTAGATGTTAGGCATGTGCATTTCGTTTCGTTCCGAATCAAAATTCGGATGAATTTTCATTATTCGGACGTTCGGATGCATCCGAATTAACGAATTACAATGCTAACTAGTTCAACCGAATCCGAAATAACGTTTCGAATCAAAAAACCACGGACGAAATTCGAATCGAATTCGAAAAAAATTCGAATTGAATTTGAAAAAAATTCTAGTCGAATTGAATTTGAAAACAATTAGAATAGAATCGAAAATATTGGAAAGAATCAAATAGAAAAACAATAGAACAGAATAGAATAAAATACAATATATATATTATATTTTATTCTATTCTGTTCTATTTTTTTTCTAGTCTATTTTCTATTTCTATTCTAATCTTTTCTAATTGGAATTCGAAAAATTAGTCGCATTCGAAAATATTTCAACCAAATTCGAAAATATTTCTACCGGATTCGATAATATTTCATCCGCATTCGTTAATATTTCAACCAAATTCGATAATATTTCAACCGGATTCGAAATTATTCCAAGCGAATAGAAAAGACCATCTTCCGACATTCGAATTTCGTATAGAATGAATTCAAATTCCAATAAGAAAAGATTAGAATAGATATAGAAAATAGACTAGAAATAGACTAGACTAGGGAAATGGCTTCTAATAGTTTGCAGGAGACCTGCAAAAAAAAAAAAAAGAAATAGATGCTTATAGTCTGCAGATCTGATGAGAAAATGAAATAGATACTAATAGTCTGCAGGAGATCTGCAAAAAAAAAATATAAATGCTAATAGTCTGCAGGAGATCTGATGGAAATAAATAGTAATCTGCAAAAAAAAAATGAAATAGATGCTATTTATTTCCATCAGATCTCCTGCAGTATATTAACATCTATTTAATTTTTTGCAGATCTGCTGCAGACTATTAGCATCTGTTTCATTTTTTTTTTCTTTTTCTTTTTTTTGCATTAGAGCAGCCATTTCCTTTATTTCAGCAGATCTCCTGCAGACTATTAGCATCTATAAAAAATTTTTTTTGCAGATTACTATTTATTTCTATCCGATCTCCTGCAGACTATTAGCATTTATATATTTTTTGGTTGAAATATTAACGAATGCGGATGAAATATTATCGAATCCGGTAGAAATATTTTCGAATTTGGTTGAAATATTTTCGAATGCGACCGATTTTTCGAATTCCAATTAGAAAAGATTAGAATAGAAATACAAAATAGACTAGAAAAACAATAGAACAACAGAATAGAATATAGATACTATCTATTTCATTTTTTATTTTTTTTGCAGATTACTATTTGTTTCGGATGAGACCTGCAAAAAAAAAATAAAAAAAATATGAAATAGATGTTAATATACTGCAGGAGATCTGATGGAAATAAATAGTAATCTGCAAAAAATCCGATTGAAATATTATCGAATCTGGTTGAAATTTTTTCGAATTCGGTTGAAATATTTTCGAATCCGGTTGAAATAGTTTTGAATACGGTTGAAATAATTTTGAATCATGTTGAAACAATTTCGAATCATGTTGAAATAATTTCGAATCCAGTAGAAATATTTTCGAATTCGGTTGAAATATTTTCGAATGCGACCGATTTTTCGAAAACTAAATGAAATCCGAAAACGAATTTAACAAATTTAACGAATCGAACTAAACAAAATTAATTAATTAATGAATTAAAACAAAACAAAACAAAACATATTTTTTCCTTTTGCACATGTCTAGTAGCTGTTTTGTTGAAAGGAATACGCCCTTTGAATGGTTGCAGGCTGTTTTAGATGCTAGCATTGAGGAGTTATATTTCTCAATGGCTTATTATGGAAGCTGATGCCACAGTGTGTATGTGTAGAGAAACGTGTTGTTTTAATGTTGTGCATGTAGCTAACATTTTTGAATGTGCTGTTTAGTGGCCAAAGGGTCTTTAACCACTTCCCGCCCCGTCAATAACAGATTGACGTCCGGGAAGTGGTTCAGTTATCCACACTGGACGTCATATGACGTCCTGCGGGATAACAGCCGCCGCGCGCCCGGGGGGGCGCGCATCGCGGCGATCGGTGGAGCGGTGGGTCAGTCTGACCCACCGCTACACTGATCTTGGTAAAAAGCCTCCGGCGGAGGCTTTTTACCACGTGATCAGCCGTGTCCAATCACGGCTGATCACGATGTAAACAGGAAGAGCCGTTGATCGGCTCTTCCTCACTCGCGTCTGACAGACGCGAGTAGAGGAGAGCCGATCGGCGGCTCTCCTGACAGGGGGGGTTCACGCTGATCGTTTATCAGTGCAGCCCCCCCTCGGATACCCACACTAGACCACCAGGGAACCCCCCCAGGACGCCCCAGGAAGCCCCAAGCATGTGGATGGCCCCCATGGCCATCCACATGTAATAAAAAAAAATATATGCCAATCAGTGCCCACAAATGGGCACTGACTGGCACTATGATGGCACCACCACAATGTGTGGTGGTTGGCATTGCTGGGCATCAGTGTCCATCAGTGCCACCTACTAGTGTCCATCAGCGCCACCTATCAGTGCCCATCCGTGCCCATCCGTGCCCATCTGTGCCCATAAGTGCCCACCTATCAGTGCCCATCCGTGCCACCTATCAGTGCCGCCTATAAGTGCCCATCAGTGCCGCCTATAAGTGCCAATCAGTGCCGCCTATGAGTGCCAATCAGTGCCGCCTATGAGTGCCAATCAGTGCTGCATACCAGTGCCACATATCAGTGCCCATCAGTGCCGCCTATCAGTGCCCATCATCAGTGCCCATCAGTGCCACCTCATCAGTGCCACCTCATTGGTGCCACCTCATTGGTGCCCATCAGTGTCTCCTTATCAGTGCCCATCAGTGCCGCCTTATCAGTGCCCGTCATTGAAGTAGAAAAGGTACTTATTTACAAAAAAAATTAACAGAAACAAAGAAAAACGTTGTTTTTTTCAAAATTTTCGCTCTTTTTTTATTTGTTGTGCAAAAAATAAAAATCGCAGAGGCGATCAAATACCACCGAAAGAAAGCTCTATTTGTGGGAACAAAATGATAAAAAATTTGTTTGGGTACAGTGTAGCATGACTGCACAATTGTCATTCAAATTGGGACAGCGCTGAAAGCTCAAAATTGGCTTGGGCAGGAAGCTGTATAAGTGCATGGTATTGAAGTGGTTAAAATGTTTTAGTGCTCATGTGGTGTCTCAGGTGTGAGGCTTTGTGGAGATGGCATGAGCCTTGTGGAGTGTAGCTGACTCAAGACACACATTTTTCAGTGGATTTTAATGGTCATTTAGAAAACTTTTAATGTTTGTCAGTGTTTGCGGAGATGTTTTGGCTAGTAGCGAAGAGATGCTGGTTTTGGCGGGAAAAAGTAATGGCGCCATTCCTGGCTTTTGTTGTTGGCTAGGGATGGGCCCGGTGCTCGATTCGAACCCATGTTCGAATCGAGCATCGGGCGTTCGCTCGCTCGTCGAGCCCAGAACTATTTGGGCCGTTCGCATCACATTCGTGTGATGCGAGCGGCCCCGCAATGCATTGCGGCTGGCGCGGCCGGCGCAGTGCATTGCTGGCTGATGATTGGCCAAGCATGCACTGTGACCCCGCATGCTTGGCCAATCACAGCGCCCGAAACTCGGAGAGCAATAATTGGCTACAGGCAGGACGGCTGTAGCCAATTACAGCTCAGGGGCTTTAGTACACGCCCCACCATTTAAAAGGCCGCCACGCCATCGGCCCCGGTCACATGAGTTCCGGCTTTAGGAGAGATTAGTCTGCTGATTCTGTCTTTGCTTGATACTGAAAGATTTGCTCTTCTTTGCTAAACCATTGGCTATTTCTTTGCTAAACCATTGCTACCTAAGTCATTGATCGTTCATTGCTGCTGATTGCACAGTTAGTGTGTTATTAGCTGCTGCTGGGGATTAGTCTGGTGCGTGCTTACTGTTAGTACAGTATTGCAGTAGTACCAACCGCAGTGCTGTTAGCACAGCATTGCACCCCAACAGCACCCATAGGACTTCTAGTGTGTTAGTGGCAGCAAACAGAGCTCCTATATTTTCTTCTCAGCAGCACCCATAGGACTTCTAGTGTGTTAGTGGCATCACACAGAGCTCCTATATTTTCTTCTCAGCAGCACCCATAGGACTTCTAGTGTGTTAGTGGCAGCAAACAGAGCTCCTATATTTTCTTCTCAGCAGCACCCATAGGACTTCTAGTGTGTTAGTGGCAGCAAACAGAGCTCCTATATTTTCTTCTCAGCAGCACCCATAGGACTTCTAGTGTGTTAGTGGCAGCAAACAGAGCTCCTATATTTTCTTCTCAGCAGCACCCATAGGACTTCTAGTGTGTTAGTGGCAGCAAACAGAGCTCCTATATTTTCTTCTCAGCAGCACCCATAGGACTTCTAGTGTGTTAGTGGCAGCAAACAGAGCTCCTATATTTTCTTCTCAGCAGCACCCATAGGACTTCTAGTGTGTTAGTGGCATCACACAGAGCTCCTATATTTTCTTCTCAGCAGCACCCATAGGACTTCTAGTGTGTTAGTGGCAGCAAACAGAGCTCCTATATTTTCTTCTCAGCAGCACCCATAGGACTTCTAATGTGTTAGTGGCATCACACAGAGCTCCTATATTTTCTTCTCAGCAGCACCCATAGGACTTCTAGTGTGTTAGTGGCAGCAAACAGAGCTCCTATATTTTCTTCTCAGCAGCACCCATAGGACTTCTAGTGTGTTAGTGGCAGCAAACAGAGCTCCTATATTTTCTTCTCAGCAGCACCCATAGGACTTCTAGTGTGTTAGTGGCATCACACAGAGCTCCTATATTTTCTTCTCAGCAGCACCCATAGGACTTCTAGTGTGTTAGTGGCAGCAAACAGAGCTCCTATATTTTCTTCTCAGCAGCCCCCATAGGACTTCTAGTGTGTTAGTGGCAGCAAACAGAGCTCCTATATTTTCTTCTCAGCAGCACCCATAGGACTTCTAGTGTGTTAGTGGCAGCAAACAGAGCTCCTATATTTTCTTCTCAGCAGCACCCATAGGACTTCTAGTGTGTTAGTGGCAGCAAACAGAGCTCCTATATTTTCTTCTCAGCAGCACCCATAGGACTTCTAGTGTGTTAGTGGCAGCAAACAGAGCTCCTATATTTTCTTCTCAGCAGCACCCATAGGACTTCTAGTGTGTTAGTGGCATCACACAGAGCTCCTATATTTTCTTCTCAGCAGCACCCATAGGACTTCTAGTGTGTTAGTGGCAGCAAACAGAGCTCCTATATTTTCTTCTCAGCAGCACCCATAGGACTTCTAATGTGTTAGTGGCATCACACAGAGTTCCTATATTTTCATCTCAGCAGCACCCATAGGACTTCTAGTGTGTTAGTGGCATCACACAGAGCTCCTATATTTTCTTCTCAGCAGCACCCATAGGACTTCTAGTGTGTTAGTGGCAGCAAACAGAGCTCCTATATTTTCTTCTCAGCAGCACCCATAGGACTTCTAGTGTGTTAGTGGCAGCAAACAGAGCTCCTATATTTTCTTCTCAGCAGCACCCATAGGACTTCTAGTGTGTTAGTGGCATCACACAGAGCTCCTATATTTTCTTCTCAGCAGCACCCATAGGACTTCTAGTGTGTTAGTGGCAGCAAACAGAGCTCCTATATTTTCTTCTCAGCAGCACCCATAGGACTTCTAGTGTGTTAGTGGCAGCAAACAGAGCTCCTATATTTTCTTCTCAGCAGCACCCATAGGACTTCTAGTGTGTTAGTGGCAGCAAACAGAGCTCCTATATTTTCTTCTCAGCAGCACCCATAGGACTTCTAGTGTGTTAGTGGCAGCAAACAGAGCTCCTATATTTTCTTCTCAGCAGCACCCATAGGACTTCTAGTGTGTTAGTGGCAGCAAACAGAGCTCCTATATTTTCTTCTCAGCAGCACCCATAGGACTTCTAGTGTGTTAGTGGCAGCAAACAGAGCTCCTATATTTTCTTCTCAGCAGCACCCATAGGACTTCTAATGTGTTAGTGGCATCACACAGAGTTCCTATATTTTCATCTCAGCAGCACCCATAGGACTTCTAGTGTGTTAGTGGCATCACACAGAGCTCCTATATTTTCTTCTCAGCAGCACCCATAGGACTTCTAGTGTGTTAGTGGCAGCAAACAGAGCTCCTATATTTTCTTGTCAGCAGCACACATAGTACCTATAGTGTGTTAGTGTCAGCACCCATAGGACCTACAGTGTGTTGTGAGCACACATAGGAGTTCTATTTTTTATACTATATACACTACCGACTACAATGGCTGGAAGACCGCCAAGGAGAGGCAGAGCGTGCCGAGGCAAGAACACAGGGCAGGCAGGCTCTGTTTCTAGAGACAACAGTGCTGGCCGTGGACGTGGTCGTGCATCGTCATCAGCACGTGGCCATGGGACACGCTTGTCTTTGTTTTCGGCAGCTGGACATGTGGAGCCGCATCATGCCGAAGGCTTGGTAGAATGGATGACCAAGCCCTCCTCATCCTCCTCATCCTCTCTCACCCAGGCTCAGGGTACTGGCAGAGCAGCTGCCAACGCGTACTCAATGGCATCATCAGCCACCCCTTCCCTAGACCCACCATGTCCTCCTGAGGAGTCCCCCGAACTGTTTGAGCACAGTGTTGGGTACATGCTCCAGGAGGATGCCCAACGATTCGAAGGCTCGGATGATGATACCCAGCTTGAGGAAGTCAGTAGTGTGCGCGCAGAGAGAGGGGATGCTGAAGGACAGCAATCTGGCAGTAGTGTTCCACCAGCTGCAGCTTACTGCCAGGTTTGCTCTAGTGGTGAAGAGGGAGGGGATGATGAGGTCACTGACTCCACGTGGGTGCCTGAAGGGAGAGAGGAGGAGGAGGAGGAGGATGCAGCGTCACATGTCCAACGAGGCAGGATGCCCCCTGGAGGCCAGCTAGAGGCCAGCACAGCAACTGTACCACACCGCAGAGCTCCGCCTGTGCAGGGCGCTGCCTCTGCACGTTATCACAAAAGTTCTTTGGTGTGGGCCTTTTTTGAGACGAGTGCATCAGATCGCACCACTGCTATTTGCAATATTTGTCTCAAGCGTATCTCGCGTGGCCAAAACATCAGCCGCTTGGGCACCACAAGCATGAGCAGACATATGTCGACCTGCCATGCAGCTCGTTGGCAAGCACACATAAAAGACCCACACCAAAGAACAAAGCGGACCTCTCCTTGCTCCTCATCAGCTGGGATCTCCATCCCCACTATATCTTCAGTCCTCTCTGAAAGCTGCTCTGAGAGGACTGAAGGTGTAGAATTAGGTGTGTCACAACCAAGTACTTGCAGTACACCGACGTCCGATTGTAGCAGGCAAATTTCCCTGCCCCAGCTGCTGGACCGTCGAAAGAAGTATACTCCCAGCCATCCACATGCCCAGCGGTTGAATGCTAGCTTGGCTAAATTGCTAGCACTTCAACTGCTGCCTTTTCAGTTGATAGACTCGGCCCCCTTCCGTGAGTTTGTTCAATGTGCGGTTCCTCAGTGGCAGGTTCCCAAACGCCACTTTTTCTCACGGAAGGCGATTCCGTCTCTCTACTGGCATGTGGAAGGCAATGTCCATGCCTCGCTGGACAGGGCGGTCAGCGGTAAGGTGCATATTACCGCTGACTCATGGTCCAGCAGGCATGGACAGGGACGTTATCTTTCTTTCACGGCCCATTGGGTCACTCTATTGGTAGCTGGGAGGGATGCAGGACAAGGTGCAGTAGTGTTGGAGGTTGTTCCGCCACCACGCCTCCAAAATGCTACTACTGGTTGTGACACACCTCTCTCCTCCACCCCCTCCTCTTCTTCTTCCTCCATGTCCTCTTCGAGTGCTCTGTCCTCGGAACCAGCGGTGCTCCGTAGGCGTACAAGGGGCTACGCGAGTACGCAGGCAAAAAGATGCCATGCCGTGCTTGCGCTGGTGTGTTTGGGGGACAGGAGCCACACTGGGCCAGAGGTTCTGGCAGCTCTGCAGGGGCAGGCCGAGAGGTGGTTGACGCCACGCCAGCTTAAGCCAGGAATGGTCGTTTCTGATAATGGCACCAACCTCCTCTCCGCCCTGCGACAGGGGCAGCTCACCCATGTGCCCTGTATGGCTCACGTCCTCAACCTGGTGGTGCAGCGGTTCTTGGGCAGGTTCCCAGGCTTACAGGATGTCCTGAGGCAGGCCAGGAAAGTCTGTGTGCATTTCCGCCGATCTTATAATGCCAGTGCTCGGCTGACTGAGCTGCAAAAGGAGCTGAACCTGCCCAAGAACCGCCTAATATGTGACATGCCCACCAGGTGGAACTCAACGTTGGCCATGCTGCAGCGACTGCACACGCAGCAGAGGGCCATCAATGAGTACCTTTGCGACTACGGCACCAGGACAGGGTCAGGGGAGCTTGGCTTTTTTTCCCCACGCCAGTGGAGCATGATCAGGGATGCATGCACTGTCCTCTCACCATTTGAGGAGGCCACGAGGATGGTGAGCAGTGACAGTGCATGCATCAGTGACACTGTACCTCTTGTCCACCTGTTGGAGCATACGCTGCGTGGGATAATGGACAGGGCACTTGAGGCAGAACAGAGGCAGGAAGAGGAGGACTTCCTTGTCTCTCAAGGCCCCCTTTATCCAGACAATGTTCCTTCTGTCCCACCCATCACACAGGAAGAGGAGGAGGAGGAGGAGGAGGAGGAGGATTGTGTGAGCATGGAGGTGGAGCCTGGCACTCAGCATCAGCAGCAGCAGTCTTTTAGGGATGATGTACAGTCCCAACAAACCAGTGGACTTGTACGTGGCTGGGAGGAGGTGGCTGGCGATCATGTCATCCTCAGTGACCCAGAAGACTCCGGACCGAATGCCTCAGCTAACCTACGCTGCATGGCCTCCCTGATCCTGCAAAGCCTGCGGAAGGATCCTCGTGTTCTTCGGATCAAGGAGAGTGACCATTACTGGCTGGCCACTCTCCTTGATCCACGGTACAAGGGTAAGGTTGCGGACCTTATCTTGCCGTCGCAGAGGGAGCAGAGGATGAGACATCTCAGGGAGGCCTTGCAGAAAGGTCTGTGCAACGCGTTCCCAGAAACTGGGAGGTTACAAACTCCTGGTCCTGGACGACAAGTTGCTGAGGCTTCGGTCAGTAGCAGAAGGAGCGGTGGGGAAGGTGGACGTCTGACCGATGCGTTCAGACAATTTTTTAGTCCGCAGCCCCAAGGTATGATCGGTTCCAGCAACCATCGCCAGCGTCTGATATACATGGTGCAGGAATACCTAGGGGCAAGGTCAGACTTGGACACCTTTCCCACCGAAAATCCTCTGGCTTACTGGGTCCTGAGGATGGATCACTGGCCAGAGCTTGCACAGTATGCAATTGAGCTACTGGCCTGTCCTGCATCCAGCGTTCTTTCCGAACGCACATTCAGTGCTGCTGGAGGATTTGTCACCGATCATAGGGTGCGCCTGTCCACCGACTCGGTTGATCGACTGACCTTCATAAAAATTAATCAGTCTTGGATCACCACCAGCTACCAGACACCTGAAGCGGATATAACGGAATAATTTATAATGTCACATCCCTTCAAGACTGCCTATGCTGATGCTGAGTGACTGTCCTGTTATGTTCACTGACTATCCTCTTCCTCCTCCTCAATGATCCATGCCACCACACCAGTGCCTAAGGCACAATTTTTCAGCCCCTGTATAACAGGGGCGTGTAATTACAATTTTTTAAAAAGATGCTTCGCAACAGGTGTGACTGCTGTGCTCAGAGTACAGTATCTGTGAGGGGTTGCAGTGTTGTGGCACCAGCACCAGTGCCTAAGGCACAATTTTTCAGCCCCTGTTGGGGCGTGTAATTACAATTTTTAGGCAATGCTTTGCAACAGGTCTCATTGCTGTGCTCAGAGTACAGTATCTGTGAGGGGTTGCAGTGTTGTGGCACCAGCACCAGTGCCTAAGGCACAATTTTTCAGCCCCTGTATAACAGGGGCGTGTAATTAAATTTTTTTAAAAAGATGCTTCGCAACAGGTGTGACTGCTGTGCTCAGAGTACAGTATCTGTGAGGGGTTGCAGTGTTGTGGCACCAGCACCAGTGCCTAAGGCACAATTTTTCAGCCCCTGTTGGGGCGTGTAATTACAATTTTTAGGCAATGCTTTGCAACAGGTCTCATTGCTGTGCTCAGAGTACAGTATCTGTGAGGGGTTGCAGTGTTGTGGCACCAGCACCAGTGCCTAAGGCACAATTTTTCAGCCCCTGTATAACAGGGGCGTGTAATTACAATTTTTTAAAAAGATGCTTCGCAACAGGTGTGACTGCTGTGCTCCAAGTACAGTATCTGTGAGGGGTTGCAGTGTTGTGGCACCAGCACCAATGCCTAAGGCACAATTTTTCAGCCCCTGTTTAACAGGTGCATGCAATTACAAATCTTGATCTAATAACTCACAGCAGGGCCCATTCCTGCACCCACCAAGAGTAACTGTGAGGGCTTACAGTCTTGTGGCAACACCGTCCACCACCACCACCACCACCACCAAAGGCCCAATTTTTCTGCCCGGTTCAACAGGTGCATGCAAGTACAAATCTTGATCTATTAACTCACAGCAGGGCCCATTCCTGTGCCCACCAGTCTTGTGGCTACACCAACATCTAATAGGGCAAATTTCTGCAGAGTATATACGGCAGGCCCCTACTTTCAAACATCCAACTTACAAACGACTCCTACTTGCAAACGGCAAGAGAAAACAGGAAGTGAGAGGAAATCTACCCCTAGGAAGGAAAATTCTATCCTGTTAGATTTAATTTGGGAAAAAGGTATCTCCTCTCTACTGATGCTTTATCACCAATCCTTGTTTCAATTAAAACCCCACTTTTCCAAAAACATTTGTCATTGGGACGGAAAGTGAGGTGACATGTTCTGAACAGATGTGCAAAGACAGCAAATGTTACAGGGGTGATAACCCCTCCCTATGTTCTCCAAAAAGCTTAAAAATTGATTTTTTTGGGATGTAGCTACACTTCATAATGTACCTGTTCAGATTCTACTTAAGAACAAACCTACAGTCCATGTCTTGTTTGCACCACCTATATACTGCTGTTCAGAGTATATAGGGTTGTAGGTATAGGGTTTTATTTTGGGTGCGGGGTCCCCCTTAGTATCCATACAAGACCCAAAGGGGCTGGGGTGGGGGGGGGTGATGGGGTAGCCATGCCATTTTTCTCAAGGATTTTCAGCCATATGGCGGCCAGGACAAGACATGACATTAAAGCCGCAAGTGGTTTTAAATGGCTTCTCTTTTTCCTTTACAAATGTCATTTTGTGCAAGGACAGTTCTAAACACGGGAAACACATGCCACTTCACAGGCATACTTTAGACACCCCCCAGGTACCATATTTAAAGGAAAATTTCACTTTTTTTTTTTCACTTTATGCATCATTAAAATGACTGCTCCCGAAAAAACTTTAGTTTTTAAAATTTCTTTTTGCATTGATATATGTCCCCTGGGGCAGGACCCGGGTCCCCAAACCTGTTTTATAACATTAACATGCATATTGGCCGTTGTAATTAGCAATTTTGATTTAGAACGTTCGCGTCCATTATAACGAATAGGGTTCGAAAATTCGCGCGAACTTTCGGTCCGTTCGAAGGTTCTGGTGCGAACCGAACCCGGGGGTGTTCGGCTCATCCCTATTGTTGGCCATGTGGTTTGTCTGCCATCTTGAGGCGCAGTGTTTCCTTAGCCTGTGGGTATCCTATAGGGGAACGCACAGCCACTTTTCCTTTGTGTGTGGGAACCCATGTGGTCTTGTGTTTTTAAGTGATTCATTTTGAAGTCCCATGTTTGTGCTGGTTTTGGCAGGAAAAATTGCATGCGTTAATGGCGCCATTTTGTTGTTGTCCATGAGGCTTGCGATGGTTCATCCACCATTCGTGGGCTTGCCTCTGGTAAGCTGCTACCTTACTATGGTGGAGGGCACCTTTGTTTGCTGATGTCACTGGGTGTTGCATAATCATCTACTGATCTCATCTTGTGATTTTCAGGATTTATGCCTTTGCATGGGACTATTAATCCATCATTTAGTTCTATAATTCAGTATTGTGGTCTAATTTTTTGTTTTTTTTTATTGCATCATCTGGGCATTCATCTGGACTTTTGTCATATGTTTTATAATCATTGGACATTGATTTTTGGTATCTAGTGCAGTTTGACCTGTGCACTTCTGGGGAGAGTGGTGAGACACCAGGGTGACATACTGAGAGGCTCTTTTTGTTTAATGTCAAATGGTTTTTCTAAGCATCGCCTTTTGAGTTGAGTTGAGTGGTATCTTGATATAGCACGGTCTTACACCGAGGGGTCCCGACGCGCTTGCAGACACATGCTGGGGCCCATTTATAGAGGGGATCTGGTTGACCTACTAGCATGTCTTTGGAGTGTGGGAGGAAGCCAACGCAGACATAGGGAGAACATGCAAACTCCATGCAGATGGTGTTAGGATGGGGATTTTTCTGTTTTCATTTAAGTGAATGTAAGCTATTGCAGGGTTAGCTGACTTTGCAGTATATGAGCGGCGGTTTTTGTATCAGATTTCGTTTTTAAGTGAAAACTCTACGTTACGCTGAATTTTGATAGATTGTAAGACTAACAGTGTTTTTGTACAATGGTGTGTGTTTTTATGTTTAAATATTTGGGAGTTTCCCAGAAGGCAATTCATTGTTTTTGAAGCTTGTTCTGTATAGCCATCTGTTGGCAGGAGTTTGTATTTGAGTCTCAACTTGTGGTTTGACTTCCAGGGGATGTTTGGGTCAGAGGGCATTCCCTCCCATTTGCAAAAGGGGGGTTTGTTCCATCATTTCCTTAAAGTTTTTTTTTTAAATTGTTGAAATATATATGATGTTTAGCCATGGATTTGTTTTGGTGTCTTGATGGACAAGGCGATGTGGTTTGGCTCCCCCTCCCCCTCTTCCTGTACAAATGATATGTAAATAAACCAGTAGGGGTTTTAAGTAGCTGAGCATGCAACAAAGTTTTTTTTCAGAATTTATGTATCAGAGGGAAGTTGGTGGGAGGAGCTTGGGGTTGTCTGAAAGCTTGGCCAATGAGATTTGTGCTCGGAAGGAAAATGGAAAGCATTTTGGCGTTTAAAAATGTTTTATATTTTGTTCCAGTTTTGTGAAGTTTTGTACTGTAATACAGTTTTGGGTAGAGAGCAAACAGGGGGGCATCACCATTATTGTTTTATCATCTGGATACAGAGAGAAGCCACATTGTTCTGCAGGTGGTAAACGGGCGTAAGTGTTCTGTGTGGTTTAGTCTGGCGACGCAGTGTATGGGTGTATAGCGGAAAATGCTTGTGTATGCATTCACTGTGAGGGGTAGAGGCCTAATTTGGGGGGGTGATAACGCCTCGGTTAGGGTTTCTAGTTGGGGGACTTGACCAGATAGTGGTTGTTGTCCTTCAATCCACCATAGAAGAAGACACCGGGCGGTGCTCCCCGAAATGGGTGCAACGGTTTACCCTGGACGCAGGGCTAAGACGATAAGCCGATTCGAATTGCCATGGACACAAGGAGGTCTGTGCAAAGGGAAGGAATGAAGGCTTCCCACAGTCAGACGGTCACACGGTGCACAAAGCCTAGTTTTGGGGCAAAGGCCTTTGAACCCCAAAAAGATTAACATAGGTGGTCCAAGGATACCATTTTGGGTATCCCTCTGGAGTTGATGTAGTTCAGCTGCGGCTTCAGAAATCTGTAATGATGAGTGTTGATGGAGGTGTAGTACACGCTTTTGTGATTCTCAGAGGAGGAACGGTGGTTAAATTCTCATGTCCGTTTGTTTGAACTTTGTATGGCTGGTCCATGCAAGGTTCTCGAGCTGCTCTCATGTTTGTCCCATTGTATTTTTTTTCTATTGCTGAAAGAGTGAAGGGAGAATTCTGGCTGTTTTGTTTTTTTCATTTTTGGTTTTGGAAACTATGAAGTATCTCCCCCATATTTGTATCTGAATGTTTGTATGTAGTAACATGAATATGTTCGAACTTACCGCGGCGATCCTCCGATGCGTCGCGGCTGTTGTATTTTTGTAGGAACGGGAAAAGTAAGGGTTACAGAGGGTTTTGTTTGAATCAGTTTTGAAAGAATGTCATTGACAATTTACCAATGTACAGGAATGTCATTATTGTTTACAATTCTTTGCAGGTTAAATATGAAGGATAGAGTAATGATTTTGCTTATAAGTATTTTTCAGGTCCAAGGAGTTTGTACACAGAGAATAGGTGTATGTAGACAGCTGTACATATGGATAAATATGAGTCTAAGGAGGTAAAAGTATCATAGGCTATTTCATTGTTTGTTTGTTTTTTCCTGCACCACTCATTTCTTCCTTCAGTTTCTAATGAGGAAGAAAATGGGGGGAGAAGTGATAAATGTAAGAATGACAGTTTTTTTTTCAAACAAATAATGTTAACCTCTAATTCTAACCAAGTTTGTGCCAAGACTGTCTTTCTTTGATAGAATTTGAATCGGCAAGCAGCAGTCTGGTGAAGTAGGTTCCCATCCCAGATGCTAAGAACCTTTTGCCAATGGTTCCAGGTATTGTAAGCCACGCACAGGTTATGCAGTGACCACAGTCCTGATGTCTGGGTTATTGTCATATGAGGGTTGTTTGGAGGTCAATCAAAACCAGAGTCGTACTTTCTTCATTAGCTGTCACTTATATTCTCGGCTGATGGGGTGGGTGCGATCGCTGTGACATGAACTTCAAAATGTCCACCACAGGGTTCACGAGTCCCTCCTGGACCCTGACACAATAACCAGTTTACATTCTTTCCAACCAGGTGACTGGGTGGTTGTAAAGAAGCTTGAGGGATGAGACCATGCCAGCCACTGCAAGAAGCGGCTCAACCACATCAAAGAACTGAGTAGTATCTTTGTTTATTTATATTTTTATTGTTTAGTAAATTTTAGCAAGGGTAACGATGAAAAGCATCCCAAGTTATTATTTAAAGTGTATTTCTGACTAGCTCAGAAAGCGAACAGGACCGATTGCTAGGTCTGTTCTGAGTCTCCAACCGAGTTTTAGTACCACAGCGATGACAGTGGTACATGCCATTTATGATATTATTATGGGTATGAGGAGTTTTGACAATCTGGTGAAGACTCCAAACAGACACTTGTCAATGGAATCTAACGATGCATTTTTAGAGGGTAAAATTGGTTATAGTTTTAATAGCTCTGCCTCTTGTCGGTTTGGGTATCTAGGCAGCCCACAAGTGTGTTTGAACTTTAGTTTGGTGCTTCTGTGGATCTGCAGCTTATAAAGGTAATTCCCCCAAAGCAAGAGGTTCATGCGTGATGGTGAAGCTGTCCCAGCATCTTATGTTGCGGCCGATCGCGAGGATCTGATGGCGTGATAAATTAAGAATGGCAGGGACAGCTAGAAGGGAATTGTTCACCAACCCCGACCAGGTCTGGGCATGGTGTCCTGGATGTACAAGATGGGGGGGGGCTCGAGCTTAGGATACGATTGAACAATTCTCATCCGTTAAGGATAGGGTTCTTCATGTAACTGTTGAAGCCAGAGCTGTAGCTAAGTGAAGGTTGGGAGTCCTTTTAGGGGTCTGGGAATCTTTGGGGGTCTAATTTTTATTTTACAGCGGATCAGGGTTAAAGGAAGTGGGAATATATATACTCATGTAGTTTTTATTTATATTCTTTCTATGTCGTGACAAGGTGCTCCTGTTGCCTGATTGGACGCGTGACCAGAGTTTCCTTGATGAGACGCCCCGAAACCAGACCCACATACAAGACACAGAGGATCACAGACGGATCGGCGATTACTACAGCTCACCATGTCGTGTCCTCCTTTATAAGTCATGTCTCCTGAAGAACAGAGTCTACATGTCAAGCTGTGTTTTTCCTTTTTATGGACTAAGGACTGATTCATTTCCAGGTGTAAGAAGGAGATCAAGTTTCATTGAGGGACATGGGGTGCATATGACAAAAAAATGAGGACTGTTGTGGAGAATTTTATGAAGATGTATTTAATATGTATTGTCATAGTGTCACCCAGTGTTAGTACTTCCGCAACCCAGTCTGAGGCTGGTTGAATCCCGTCTGGTAGGGGAAAACGTCTTGAGGTTGGAGTGTGATTTTTGCAGCGTGCGGATATGCTCGCCGACGAGGACCCTCTGTGCATTAGCACGGACGATCGTTGAGGAGTGGATATGCTCACTCTGCAACGACATCATTGGTTATAGGCAGATGCGTGCTCTTGTTTTGGCGATGTGTTGATCAGCATTGGTCCGGACGTGTAGCGTGTGTCTGCAGATAGCCTCCCACAAGCCATAATAGTATAATCTGAATATGCGTTATTCTATGGAATAGCGTAGAATAAGGATTCCTATCAGCGGTAATATGAGAGCTTGCGAGCGTTGTCAGAGTCAGGGAAAGCGTCCATGTTTTAACCACATCAATACTGGGCACTTTAGCCCCCTTCCTTCCCAGACCAATTTTCAGCTTTCAGCGCTCTCGCATTTTCAATGACAATTGCGCGATCATGCTACACTGTACCCAAATTAAAATTTTTATCATTTTGTTCACACAAATAGAGATTTCTTTTGGTGGTATTTATTCACGACTAAATTTTTTATTTTTTGCGATATAAGCGAAAAAAGAGCGGAAATTTGAAAAAAATATATATTTTCGTCTTTCTATTTTTAAAAAAATCCAATAAAATCGAATTTTGTCATAAATTTAAGCCAAAATGTATTCTACTACATGTTTTTGGTAAAAAAAAAATCCGTTAAGTGTATAATAATTGGTTCGTGTGATCACGGACATATGTACGCAAATGATCATGTACAGATGTGCGCAGGTGATCACGGACATATGTGTGCAAATGATCATTGGGACATATGATTTTACTGTCACATATGTGGGGGACAGGTGTTTTTACTATGTGGGGACATGTGTGTGTGGGGACATGTGTGTGTGTGGGGACATGTATTTTGGGGACATGTATTTTGGGGACATGTTTGTTTACTTGTATGTGTTTACACTGTGTGGGGACACTAGGCTGGTGATCAGTGAGTAAAAAGCTGAAAAAAACAGCTCATACTCACTGATCACCAGCCAGCTGCAGCGATCCACTCTCCTCTCCTCACCGACGACTTCTGTGTGAGGAGAGGAGAGCTGATTGCCTAGCAACTGGCTCTCTGTTTACATCACATGACGGCTGTGATTGGACAAGGCCATCATGTGATCAGGAGGGCCAATCACAGAGCCCTCCTGCCGAATCGAGATGCGCCGTGTCCGGGTGACACGCGTGCATCGGGATCGCGCCGCTGTGCGGGAACGCGCGCGCGATCCCCCTCCTTCTGAGGGACGTTCCTGAACGTCCACTCAGAAGGAGAGAGCGCCCACCCGGTCGTATATGTACAGTGGCTGGGTGGGAAGTAGTTAAAGCAATACGGCTTTGTTTGCTGGGAGCATACACGCTTTCCCTGCCCGGACACGCCCATAAGACTTTAGCCATCATGTTATTGTATTATTATTATTGTATTATTGTATTGAATTGTATCCTTTAAGCTATATTTATTGTGTGGTATTCATGTACTGGATTGTATGGGACATCTTGTTGGAAGGATGTCCTTGTATGGTCATCTGCTGGGTGGAGGTCACATGTTGTGAGCTCACTTCCTATGGAGGAGGTCACAAGCTGTGATGACCACTCCCATGGGGGAGGTGATTATCTGCTGGTGAGAGCTTTTGATAATAAACAGGAGCCGTGAGGCTCGGGCCGACCAGTCATACTGGGATGCTGAGATGAGAACATAGCTGTCTGGTGATGCTTCCTTCTTGGAATGAATGGGAACGGATGAATGGGGAGTGAATTTTAGCCTAAAGATGGCATTATTGCAATAAGATGAAATCTGAAGTGTGTGCTTATTTAGCAGAGGAAAAATAGGCTGTGTTCTCTGCATACAACCTATATTTCCACGACAGCAGCTAGCACAATCACCTGCCTGCCTGTCACAGTATGGAGACTAACTTTATTCTAGTGAGCTTTAGGTGAACGCTATGCAAAGCACACAGTAGTACACTAAGTGAAACACTGACTGTCTGCAGCTAGCACAATCACCTGCCTACCTGTCACAGTATAGAGACTACCTGTAACGCCGAGCGCTCCGGGTGTCCCATCCTTCCCGGAGCGCTTGCGGCGTCGGTCCCCCTGCAGCGCTCCGGTCAGCCCCCTGGCCGTGGGCGCTGCTCTGTTACCGGCGGGGATGCGATCCACACGGCGGCACATCTCCGTCCGCGGATCGCATCCCATCCTACTCACCATCCCCCTCCTGCTCCTTCCTGGCGCGTGCGGCCCCGCTGCGCTCTAGGGCGCGCGCGCGCCGGCCTTCTGAGATTTAAAGGGCCAGCGCACCATTGATTGGTGCCTGGCCCAATTACTGTGTGCACACCCAAATCTGATATAAACCCACTTCCCCTTCCTGTCCTTGCCGGATCTTGTTGTCTTAGTACCCTGTGGAAGCGTTTTGTGAGTTGCCTTGCCTGTGTATCTGACCTGCTGCCATTGTCTCATACTACGAACCATTGCCGCCTGCCCTGACCCTCTGCTACGTCTGACCTTGCCTCTGCCTAGTTCTTTTGTACCGCACCTATCTCAGCCGCCAGAGAGGTGGAGTCGCTACTGGAGGACACGACCTGGTTGCTACCGCCGCAGCAAGTCCATCCCGCTTTGCGGAGTGCTCTGGTGAAAACCGGTAGTTGCTTAGAACCGGTCCCTCAGTACGACCCGTGCCATCCCCTCTCTGGTACAGAGGATCCACCTCCTGTATCCCCACTAGCCGTAAGTCCGGCCCGTGACAGTAGATCCGGCCATGGATCCCGCTGACGTGCCGCTGCCTAGTCTCGCTGATCTCACTACTGTGGTTGCCCAGCAGTCGCAATTGATTGCCCAACAAGGACAGCAGCTGTCGCAGTTGACCGCCATGATCCAGCAGCGTCTGCCGCCACAAGCTCCAGCATCTTCCCCTCTCCGAGCTGCCGCTACTACCTCGAAGATCCGCTTGTCTCTTCGGGAGAAATTTGATGGGGATCCTAGGATGTGCCAGGGATTCTTGTCCCAATGTTCCCTGCATCTTGAGATGATGTCAGACCAGTTTTCCACAGAACGGTCTAAGGTGGCATTCGTGGTCTGTCTGTTGTCTGGGAAGGCCTTGGCCTGGGCCACGCCACTCTGGGACCGCAATGACCCTGCTACAGCCACCGTTCAGTCCTTCCTTGCTGAGGTTCGTAGCGTTTTTGAGGAACCAGCCCGAGCCTCATCCGCTGAAACCGCCCTGCTTAACCTTGTCCAAGGAAACTCCTCTGTGGGCGAATATGCCATACAGTTCCGCACACTGGCCTCAGAGCTAGCTTGGAATAATGAGATTCTCCGTGCGACCTTCAAGAAAGGTTTATCCAGCCACATCAAGGATTGTCTGGCCGCACGAGAGATACCCTCCTCCCTGACGGAGCTCATCCACTTAGCTACCCGCATTGACATACGCTACGTTGAAAGACGCCAAGAGCTTCGCCAGGAGAAAGATCTTGTTCGCACCAGGCGTTATCCGCGCCTGACTCCTCTCTTCCTGAATCCAACGCATCCTGATACTATGCCTTCCGTTGAGGAGGCCATGCAGGTGGACCGATCTCGCCTGACCCTACAAGAGAGGACTCGCCGTAGGAATGAGAACTTATGCCTTTATTGTGCGAGCTTTGAACATTTCCTAAAGGACTGCCCTATTCGTCCTCTACGTCAGGGAAACGCCCGCACCTAGTGAACGTGGGAGAGGCGTTACTAGGTGTGAATTCTTCCTCTCCACGTCTGACTATTCCTGTGCGGATTTCCCCTTCTGCTGGCTCCCCCTTCTCTGCGGTGGCCTTCCTGGACTCTGGTTCTGCAGGAAACTTTATTGAAGCCTCTTTCATGAACAGGTTCAACGTTCCTGTTATCCGTCTCATCAAACCCTTCTTCATTTCCTCTGTAAATGGAGAGAATCTGGATTGTACCGTGCGTTACCGCACCAAACCCCTGCTCATGTCCGTTGGTGTTCTTCACCAAGAAAAAATTGAATTCTTTGTTTTGCCGAACTGCACTTCTGACATCCTTCTTGGCCTACCCTGGCTCCAGCGCCATTCTCCTACCCTCGACTGGACCACTGGGGACATCAAATCCTGGGGCTACTCCTGCCACAGGCATTGTCTTAAGTCTGTACCCACCAGTCAAGTTCCCATCGCTACTCCTTTGCCCGGCCTTCCCAAGGCCTATCAGGACTTTTCTGATGTCTTTTGCAAAAAAACAGGCGGAGGTCTTACCACCACATAGACCTTACGACTGCCCCATTGACTTGCTCCCAGGTACTACACCACCCCGTGGCAGAATTTACCCTCTCTCCTCTCCTGAAACCAAGGCCATGACTGATTACATACAGGAGAACCTCAAGAGAGGTTTTATTAGGAAAATCATCTTCTCCAGCCGGAGCGGGGTTCTTCTTCGTTGCCAAGAAGGACGGATCACTACGCCCTTGCATAGACTATCGTGGTCTCAATAAAATCACTATTAAAAATCGCTACCCTCTGCCTCTCATCTCGGAGCTCTTTCACCGTCTGCGTGGAGCAAAAGTTTTTTCGAAATTGGACCTCAGGGGCGCTTATAACCTCATCAGAATCCGTGAAGGAGATGAATGGAAAACCGCATTTAACACCAGAGATGGTCACTTTGAATATCTCGTCATGCCATTTGGACTTTGCAACGCTCCTGCAGTCTTTCAGGATTTTGTCAATGAAATCTTTCGGGACGTACTGTATACCTGTGTGGTTGTCTATCTTGACGACATCCTAATCTTCTCTACCAACCTTGAGGAACATCGGCTCCATGTCCGTCAAGTGCTCCAGCGCCTCCGCGTAAATCATCTTTACGCTAAATTTGAAAAATGCCTTTTTGAGCGCAGCAGCCTTCCTTTCCTAGGTTATCTGGTCTCAGGACAAGGCCTTCAAATGGACCCTGACAAGCTCTCCGCAGTCTTGGATTGGCCACGCCCCTCTGGACTCCGTGCTATCCAACGCTTCCTTGGATTCGCCAACTACTATCGTCAGTTCATATCCCACTTCTCCACCATCGTTGCTCCTATAGGGGCACGGACTAAGAAAAACGCGAATCCAAGGTCCTGGCCGCCTTAAGCGGAAGAAGCCTTTACTCGCCTTAAGACCGCCTTCTCCTCTGCACCTGTCCTGTCTCGACCAGACCCCATAAAGCCATTCTTCCTTGAAGTTGACGCCTCCTCGGTAGGAGCCGGAGCTGTTCTTCTTCAAAAAAACGCTAAAGGAGGACACGTCACGTGTGGTTTTTTCTCTAAAACCTTCTCCCCTCCTGAAAAAAACGATTCCATAGGTGACCGTGAACTGTTGGCCAACAAGCTGGCATTAGAAGAGTGGAGACATCTCCTGGAAGGATCCCTTCACCCTATCTCCATCTACACTGACCATAAAAATTTGTCCTACCTTCAGTCCGCTCAGCGCTTAAATCCTCGCCAGGCCAGGTGGTCATTGTTCTTTGCCCGGTTCAATTTCCAGATCCATTTTCGTCCCACAGACAAGAATGTCAGGGCTGATGCCTTGTCCCGTTCCTCCGATGCCTCTGAAACCGGGACTCCCCCTCAACACATCGTACCCCCTGAGTGTCTGATTTCCTCTGCTCCTGCTTCTCTGGTGCCAGTTCCTCCAGGAAAAACTTTCGTTCCTCCATGTCTTCGTCTCCAGATACTCAGGTGGGGCCATTCCTCGCATCTAGCCGGTCACGCTGGGATCAAAAAATCCATACAATTGATGGCCAGACACTATTGGTGGCTTACCCAGGAAAAAGATATGACTGACTTTGTACGGGCCTGCACTATCTGTGCACGTGACAAGACTCCACGCCAGAAGCCTGCAGGTCTTCTCCTTCCTCTACCTGTGCCTGAACAACCATGGTCCCACATTGCCATGGATTTCATCACGGACCTTCCTTTGTCTCATAGTAACACTGTCATCTGGGTGGTCGTTGACCGCTTTTCGAAAATGGCTCATTTTGTCCCGCTTCCTGGTCTGCCTACTGCACCTCAGTTGGCGAAGCATTTTTTTCTTCAAATTTTCTGTCTCCATGGGGTACCCTCACATATCGTCTCTGATAGAGGCGTTCAATTCATCTCAAAATTTTGGAGAGCTCTCTGTACTCAACTAAAGATTAAGTTGAATTTTTCTTCCGCTTATCACCCGCAATCCAATGGACAGGTGGAGAGAGTTAACCAGGTCCTTGGTGACTACTTACGACATTTTGTCTCCGCCCGTCAAGACGATTGGGTCGACCTATTGCCCTGGGCAGAATTCTCATACAATTTCAAGAACTCTGAATCGTCCTCCAAATCACCTTTCTTTGTGGTCTACGGCCGTCACCCATTGCCCCCCCTCCCCATCCCCACTTCTTCTGGAGTTCCTGCCGTGGATGAATTAACTCAAGACTTCACCTCTATCTGGAAGGAGACTCAAAAGTCGCTATCACTGGCCTCTGCCCGCATGAAGAGACATGCAGATAAAAAAAGAAGAATTCCTCCTGTCTATGTCCCTGGTGACAAAGTGTGGCTCTCCGCCAAATATGTTCGGTTTCGGGTACCTAGTTACAAGCTGGGCCCTCGTTACCTCGGACCTTTTAAAATCAAAAACCAAATCAATTCTGTCTCTTACAAACTCCATCTTCCTCCTTCTCTTCGTATCCCCAATTCTTTTCATGTGTCTCTTCTCAAACCCCTCATTCTTAACAGATTTTCCCCCAAGGTCACTGCTCCTGCTCCTGTCTCTGGTTCTTCCGATGTCTTCTCGGTGAAAGAAATCCTCGCCTCCAAGGTCATCCGAGGTAAAATATTTTTTTTAATTGATTGGGAGAACTGTGGTCCTGAAGAGAGATCCTGGGAGCCTGAGACCAACATTTTAGACATGGAGCTCATCCGTAGATTCTTGGGTTCCAAGAAAAGGGGGAGACCTAAGGGGGGGGTACTGTAACGCCGAGCGCTCCGGATGTCCCATCCTTCCCGGAGCGCTCGCGGCGTCGGTCCCCCTGCAGCGCTCCGGTCAGTCCCCCTGGCCGTGGGCGCTGCTCTGTTACCGGCGGGGATGCGATCCACGCGGCGGCACACCTCCGTCCGCGGATCGCATCCCATCCTACTCACCATCCCCCTCCTGCTCCTTCCCGGAGCGCGCGGCCCCGCTGCGCTCTAGGGCGCGCGCGCGCCGGCCTTCTGAGATTTAAAGGGCCAGCGCACCATTGATTGGTGCCTGGCCCAATTACTGTGTGCACACCCAAATCTGATATAAACCCACTTCCCCTTCCTGTCCTTGCCGGATCTTGTTGTCTTAGTACCCTGTGGAAGCGTTTTGTGAGTTGCCTTGCCTGTGTATCTGACCTGCTGCCATTGTCTCAGACTACGAACCATTGCCGCCTGCCCTGACCCTCTGCTACGTCTGACCTTGCTTCTGCCTAGTCCTTTTGTACCGCGCCTATCTCAGCCGCCAGAGAGGTGGAGTCGCTACTGGAGGACACGACCTGGTTGCTACCGCCGCAGCAAGTCCATCCCGCTTTGCGGCGGGCTCTGGTGAAAACCGGTAGTTGCTTAGAACCGGTCCCTTAGTACGACCCGTGCCATCCCCTCTCTGGTACAGAGGATCCACCTCCTGTATCCCCACTAGCCGTCAGTCCGGCCCGTGACACTACCTTTATTCTAGTGAGCTTTAGGTGAATGCTATGCAAAGCACACAGTAGTACACTACGTGAAACACTGACTGTCTGCAGCTAGCACAACCACCTGCCTGCCCTTCACAGTATAGAGACTAACTGTATTCAGGTGAGAAAAAGAAGAAATGGGCTATGGGACTTTATATGAGGCATGCATCGGCGTATAGGTATGTATAGGATATCAAAAGATACGTGTATCTGTCACAGTCCCGTCAGGGAAGTCTCTGTGGCCATAAAGAATTGCTAAATAATCTATCCATAAATGATAATAAACTCAAGGAGTCAATTGGAAAATTCATAATGTAATGATGTATCATAATATATAATACACAGATCATGCAGGCAAAGGCATAATACATATAATAATAGTCACATTGACATATTTGATGATTCAATATCTAGGACAGGATTAATAAAAGCAATCACAATAGATGGGCATACAGATACAATAGACATGATTATCCAATTAAATTACAATAAAGAATACATTAAAATAAAATAAAATGACATAATTGGGCAAATTTGGCTTGGCATCCCTGAGCATGGACTCGACGCCAAGAAACGTAATATTATGATACATCATTACATTATGAATTTTCCAATTGACTCCTTGAGTTTATTATCATTTATGGATAGATTATTTAGCAATTCTTTATGGCCACAGAGACTTCCCTGACGGGACTGTGACAGATACACGTATCTTTTGATATCCTATACATACCTATACGCCGATGCATGCCTCATATAAAGTCCCATAGCCCATTTCTTCTTTTTCTATTGTATCAGGGATGGAGGCATGTTTTTTAGGCATATGTGGTTTCCAACAGGTCACTTTCTCTTTCAAAAATGTATTCAGGTGAGCTTTAGGTGAACGCTATGCAAAGCACACAGTATTACAATAAGTGAAACACTGACTGTCTGCAGCTAGCACAAGCACCTGCCTGCCCTTCACAGTATAGAGACTAATGCCCCGTACACACGATCGTTTTTAATGTCATTTTTTAAACTGACGTTTTTCTCCTCGTTTTTTTTTCATGTTTCCTCTCAAGCCTGCCTTGCGTACACACCATCATTAAAAAAAACGATCAAGCAAAGCAAAAACACGTACGACGGCACTATAAAGGGGAAGTTCCGTTCGAATGACGCCACCCTTTGGGACGCTTTTGCTAATTCCGTGTTTCCGCGTGTTAGTAAAAGTTTGGTGAGAGACGATTCGCGCTTTTCAGTCTTCGTGCTTTGAAGATCGTTTTCGGGAGTTCAGATTGCGCCTGTGGGTTCGTATCTGTTTAGCACTGCTTGTAGTCAGTTCGTATCTGTTTATTCAGTGCGGCCTGCTCTGCACGTTCGTGTTTTTCAGCTTGTTCTTCATAGGCCTTGCTGTTCTTCCGTGCGTTCTTCTAGTTCGTTCTGTTCAGCCGACCGTTATCTAGCCATGTTGCGGCTACGTACTCGTCGTAGAGTTCGTGCTGTAGTTGGTGCAGGGGTTCATGCTCTATCCCGACTCCATGCCATGAGCAGGGTCAGGAGGAGTTCATGGACCAAGAATTGGTTGCTCCAGCGGCACCAATTCTGTCACATGCCTTTGTTGCGGGAGATCAGGGAGAATAATCCTGATGATTTCAGGAATTTCCTCAGGATGTCTGACCCCGTATTTCAGCAGCTGTTGGCTTTGGTGTCCCCCTATATTACCAGGCAGGACACCGTTATGCGGGAAGCCATCAGTGCTGAGCAGAGGCTCATCGCCACGTTGCGATACCTGGCTACTGGGAGAAGCCTGCAGGACCTTAAGTTCTCCACAGGCATATCCCCCCAGGCTCTGGGGATCATTATACCAGAGACTTGTTCTGCCATCTGTGACAGCAGGAAGGTAAAGTCACCTGGTTGCATCCAGGGGGGTAGGTATATTTCTCCCAGATTCAGGCTTTATGCCGACTTATACAACTAGGGAGAGAGTTGATGAAGCCCAGCTGAGGCTAGTGGGCTCATGGATGATTCATACCTCTAGGGAGAGGGCTGGGCGTCGTGCAGGCAGGGAGTTGATGAGACCAGCTGAAGCTTGTCAGCTCATTTAAGGCCTCTATAAAAACTCCCAGATTCATTAGGTGTTTGCTCATGCCTGGACCCAGACCTGTGTGGACTGTCTAGGGAGAGTGAACCCCTGTGCGGTGAGACAAAGCCTGTGTGGCTATTTGTTTGGACATTTACTAAACCAGGGACTTAGGGACTAGGACAGCACCAGGCTGATCCCAGTTGTTAGTTAGGAAACCTGCATGTTTAGTCAGAGGTCAAGCTGACCAGGGTTTATTTTGTTTATGTTTCTTTTTGCTTTGCTGTGTTTTTTGTCACTGTAAATAGAGAAATAAACCGCACCTTTTTGATCTTGAAAACCACAACCTCCGTCTGCTGGGCCTGTTTTTGTGTGGGGAGCCCATCCAGGGGATCACACACACCCGCTGCCGAGCTAACCCCCCCCACAGTTGGTGGAGAACCAGTGGCAGTTTTTTTTAAGCCAGCATGGAGGAGATACTGAAACAGCTGGCTCTAGCAAATGCCAATCAACAGCAGACAAATGCAGGTTTGCAAAAGAGCCTTGCAACTCAACAACAGAGCTTCGCAGCCCAGCAGCAAGCTCATCAACAGAGCCTTGCAGCCCAGCAGCAATCTGAGGCCCGCTTCATAGACCTGTTACAGAAGCAAGAGCAGAGACTACAACAAATGGAAGCAGTAATGCAGCAACGTCCGCAGACCAGTGAGGAAAGCCGTCCCACTAATACCGCGTCCTTTGGGGTGAGTCGTTTATTGACAAAAATGACTGGAGAGGATGATCCAGAGGTATTTTTGACCACATTTGAAAGGACTGCTGAAAGAGAAAAGTGGCCTGAGGAGCAGTGGGCTGGACTGGTGGCTCCTCTGTTAACTGGTGAATCGCAGAAGGCTTACTATGACCTAGAGCCTGACCAAGCAAAAGACTATGTGATGCTAAAAGCTGAAATATTGGCAAGGCTGGGTGTCACCCTGGCTGTCCGGGCTCAGCGTGTGCATAACTGGACTTTCCAGCTTGGAAAACCCCCCCAGGTCTCAAATGTATGATCTCATTCACCTGAGCAGGAAGTGGCTACAGCCAGAGACTTTGCCCGCACCAGAGATTGTGGAACGTGTTGTAATGGATCGGTTTTTGAGAGCTCTTCCTACTGCCATCCAAAAGTGGGTAAGCCATGGAGACCCAGAGACGGCCGGTGGTCTTGTGGATCGTGTAGAGAAATACTTGGCTACAGAGAACCTGACGGCCTCTTCCAGAGACTCTCGGACTTTCCACCCTAAGACCAGACCATCCCCAGGGGCGGATAAGAGGATTCCAAGGGGTGAGGGTGGAGAGAGTGAGAGGGTGGGAGCTCTACCCAAAGTTTGGCGAGAACAGCCTGGGAAGTCAGGGGCTCAAGAGGCAGCCAAAAGGATTGTTTGCTACCGCTGCCGGCAAGCGGGACATATTGCAGCAAATTGCCCGGTTGTGGAGGAACCCATGCAATGTGACTTTCTGACGGACCGACGTCAGTCGCTGTGTGCGACAGTCGCATGCACTGCCATTCGGGGAACTGAGAAACATTTATGCAAAATGTGTATTAATGGTAGAAATGTTGTGGTATTGCTGGATTCAGGTAGCCTTGTGACCCTGATAAAGGCTGAATTAGTTAAAACAGAGGTCTCTGGGAATAGCAAGGTAGCTGTTATTTGTGTGCATGGGGACACCCGAGAGTATCCAGTGACTACAGTGTGTTTCGAGACCCCCAAAGGTACCCTCTCTCATCCAGTGGGGTTAGTATCTCAATTACCGCATGATGCCATTGTGGGAAGGGATTTTCCGAAGTTCTGGGAACTGTGGGATGATCCTAAGCCCCCCACTGGTGCCCCTATGTACCAGGAATGTGATAGCCAGAACTCCTCTGAGAGTGGTGAGGACTCTCCAGAATTTCCCTTGTCAGTATTGGCAGGGGAGACTCAAGAAACTGGAGAGGAGCCCACCTCCTCAGACGAAAACCTACCGTCTGTGGAGTTTTCTGATCTTGAGGTTCACAGGGAAAATTTTGCCACAGAACAGTTAAAAGACCCCGCCCTAATAAAGGCACGGGAAAACGTAGTGGAAATAGATGGCGAGTTAGTGAACCCAGATAATACCTGCACTTACCCATACTTCAGCGTAGAGAAGGACCTACTGTATCGGGTGGCAAAAAGGGCAGAAGAAACCGTTGAGCAGCTTGTGGTGCCCAAACCTTACAGGAAGTTGGTGTTGGAGTTGGCCCATGGGCACATTCTTGGAGGTCATCTGGGGACAGAGAAAACCCGAGAGAGGGTATTACAGAGATTCTATTGGCCTGGGGTGATGAAGGACATAGAAAATTATTGTTCCTCCTGCCCTGTGTGTCAGAGGTCGGCCCCGATGCCACATTTCCGTAGCCCGCTGGTCCCTCTACCCATCATTGAGGTCCCGTTTGAGAGAATCGCAATGGATTTGGTAGGTCCTATAATCAAGTCCGCTAGGGGGCACCAGTACATATTGGTTATAATGGACTATGCCACCCGTTATCCAGAAGCGATCCCTCTCAGAAATACCTCGGCCAAAACCATAGCCAAAGAGCTATCTCTTGTTTTTAGCCGGGTGGGTATTTGTAAAGAACTGCTTACGGACCAAGGTACACCCTTTATGTCCCGGGTTATGAAAGAGCTGTGTAAATTGTTCAAAGTGACGCAATTGCGTACATCTGTGTATCACCCCCAAACCGATGGGCTGGTTGAAAGATTCAACAAAACCCTAAAACAAATGTTGAAGAAAGTGGTGGATAGAGATGGAAAGGATTAGGACTGTCTACTTCCTTATTTGATGTTTGCTATTAGGGAGGTGCCCCAATCCTCTACGGGATTCTCCCCCTTTGAGTTACTGTATGGGAGACACCCAAGAGGGCTGTTGGATATTGCCAAGGAAACTTGGGAAAGTGAGAGTTCTCCCCACAGGAGTGTGATTGAGCATGTCGCCCTGATGCAAGATCGAATTGCACAGGTAATGCCCATCGTGAAGGAACATTTGGCCCAAGCGCAGTTGGCACAGCAGAGAGTGTACAACCGTGGAGCCAAGACCCGTACCTTTTCCCCGGGGGATAGGATATTGGTACTTGTCCCTACGGTTGAAAGTAAATTCCTTGCCAAATGGCAAGGCCCCTACGAGATAATGGAAAAAGTGAGTGAAGTGAATTACAAGGTCAGACAACCAGGAAGGCGAAAGCCCGAACAGATCTATCACGTTAATCTGTTGAAAGCCTGGAGGGATAGAGAGTCCCTAGTTGCAGAAACTTGGTCACCAGCTCAAACTGGTTGCGTGATTCCGGAGGTTGGAATAGCAGCCACCTTGTCACAACCCCAACAACAGGAGGTTAAGGAGTTTGTGCTTCGCAACAAGGAGGTGTTCTCTGAGCTGCCGGGACAAACATCTGGGGTAGAGCATGATATTATTACCCCGCCCGGTGAAAGGGTGAAGTTAAAACCCTATCGGATCCCAGAGGCCCGACGGGAGGCAATACGGGAGGAAGTACAGAAAATGCTGAACTTAGGGGTGATAGAGGAGTCCCAAAGTGATTGGTCTAGTCCCATTGTGCTGGTGCCTAAACCGGATGGGAGCTGGCGATTTTGTAACGATTTTCGTCAGTTGAACAAAGTTACAAAATTTGACACCTACCCCATGCCACGTATAGATGAGTTGATCGACCGGCTGGGAACAGCCCGATACATGACGACTCTTGACCTCACAAAAGGGTATTGGCAAATTCCCCTGGCCAAGTCGGCCAAAGAGAAAACCGCATTTGTAACCCCAGACGGGGCGTTCCAATATAAGAGAATGCCGTTCGGGTTACAAAATGCGCCTGCCACATTCCAGCGGAAAATGGACCAGATACTGAGGCCCCATCGGAAGTATGCTGCGGCTTACCTGGATGACGTAATTGTCCATAGCACAGATTGGGCCTCACATCTGCCAAAAGTGCAAGCAGTCCTAGACTCTATCCGGGAAGCGGGGTTTACGGCTAACCCCAAGAAGTGTACCATTGGGCAGGAGGAGGCCAAATATCTTGGGTACACCATTGGGAGGGGAGTAATAAAACCCCAACTCAACAAAGTCGAGGCCATCCAGAGTTGGCCACGTCCCAACAGCAAGAAGCAGGTACGAGCCTTTCTGGGAATCGCGGGTTATTATCGGCGCTTCATTCCCCACTTTGCTTCTAAGGCTGTGCCCCTAACCAACCTGACGAAAGGGAAAGGGTCGGTCATGATTAAATGGACCCCCGAGGCTGAGGCAGCATTCCAATTCTTGAAACAAGCCTTATGTAGCCAGCCAGTGTTGTACTCACCCGACTTCTCTAAAGACTTTGTCGTACAAAGTGATGCGTCAGATGTGGGGTTAGGAGCAGTATTGTCCCAGGTCTGGAACGGGGAAGAGCACCCAGTCATTTACCTCAGCAGGAAGTTGAAGTCCCATGAGGTAAATTACGCCACGGTTGAAAAGGAGTGTTTAGCGGTGAAGTGGGCTCTAGATTCCCCTCGGTACTATCTGCTAGGTAGGCACTTTGACATGGTTACGGATCACGCTCCGTTAAAGTGGATGGCTCAAAACAAGGAGACAAATAGAAGAGTGAATAGGTGGTTCCTGGCCCTACAGGAATTCAACTTCACAGTAAAGCATCGCCCTGGCGTTCAAATGGGGAATGTGGATGCTTTGTCTCGAGTACATGAATGCCTGATTGCTGGTGTTCCAACCCCAAGGTTAAAACAAGAGGGGGGGGGGTATGTGACAGCAGGAAGGTAAAGTCACCTGGTTGCATCCAGGGGGGTAGGTATATTTCTCCCAGATTCAGGCTTTATGCCGACTTATATAACTAGGGAGAGAGTTGATGAAGCTCAGCTGAGGCTAGTGGGCGCATGGATGATTCATACCTCTAGGGAGAGGGCTGGGCGTCGTGCAGGCAGGGAGTTGATGAGACCAGCTGAAGCTTGTCAGCTCGTTTAAGGCCTCTATAAAAACTCCCAGATTCATTAGGTGTTTGCTCATGCCTGGACCCAGACCTGTGTGGACTGTCTAGGGAGAGTGAACCCCTGTGCGGTGAGACAAAGCCTGTGTGGCTATTTGTTTGGACATTTACTAAACCAGGGACTTAGGGACTAGGACAGCACCAGGCTGATCCCAGTTGTTAGTTAGGAAACCTGCATGTTTAGTCAGAGGTCAAGCTGACCAGGGTTTATTTTGTTTATGTTTCTTTTTGCTTTGCTGTGTTTTTTGTCACTGTAAATAGAGAAATAAACCGCACCTTTTTGATCTTGAAAACCACAACCTCCGTCTGCTGGGCCTGTTTTTGTGTGGGGAGCCCATCCAGGGGATCACACACACCCGCTGCCGAGCTAACCCCCCCCCCCCACAGTTGGTGGAGAACCAGTGGCAGTTTTTTTTTAAGCCAGCATGGAGGAGATACTGAAACAGCTGGCTCTAGCAAATGCCAATCAACAGCAGACAAATGCATGTTTGCAAAAGAGCCTTGCAACTCAACAACAGAGCTTCGCAGCCCAGCAGCAAGCTCATCAACAGAGCCTTGCAGCCCAGCAGCAATCTGAGGCCCGCTTCATAGACCTGTTACAGAAGCAAGAGCAGAGACTACAACAAATGGAAGCAGTAATGCAGCAACGTCCGCAGACCAGTGAGGAAAGCCGTCCCACTAATACCGCGTCCTTTGGGGTGAGTCGTTTATTGACAAAAATGACTGGAGAGGATGATCCAGAGGTATTTTTGACCACATTTGAAAGGACTGCTGAAAGAGAAAAGTGGCCTGAGGAGCAGTGGGATGGACTGGTGGCTCCTCTGTTAACTGGTGAATCGCAGAAGGCTTACTATGACCTAGAGCCTGACCAAGCAAAAGACTATGTGATGCTAAAAGCTGAAATATTGGCAAGGCTGGGTGTCACCCTGGCTGTCCGGGCTCAGCGTGTGCATAACTGGACTTTCCAGCTTGGAAAACCCCCCAGGTCTCAAATGTATGATCTCATTCACCTGAGCAGGAAGTGGCTACAGCCAGAGACTTTGTCCGCACCAGAGATTGTGGAACGTGTTGTAATGGATCGGTTTTTGAGAGCTCTTCCTACTGCCATCCAAAAGTGGGTAAGCCATGGAGACCCAGAGACGGCCGGTGGTCTTGTGGATCGTGTAGAGAAATACTTGGCTACAGAGAACCTGACGGCCTCTTCCAGAGACTCTCGGACTTTCCACCCTAAGACCAGACCATCCCCAGGGGCGGATAAGAGGATTCCAAGGGGTGAGGGTGGAGAGAGTGAGAGGGTGGGAGCTCTACCCAAAGTTTGGCGAGAACAGCCTGGGAAGTCAGGGGCTCAAGAGGCAGCCAAAAGGATTGTTTGCTACCGCTGCCGGTAGTGATGAGCCGAACACCCCCGGGTTCGGTTCGCACCAGAACCCGCGAACGGACCGAAAGTTCGAACGAACATTAGAACCCTATTAAATACAATGGATGCGAACGTTCGAATTCTAAAGTGCTAATTATAAAAACTATTATGCATGTTATTGTCCTAAAAAGGGTTTGGGAACCCGGGTTCTGCACCAGGGGACATGTATCAATGCAAAAATAAGTTTTAAAAACGGTCGTTTTCCGGGAGCAGTCATTTTAATGATGCATAAAGTGAAAAAAAAAAAGTCAAATATTCCTTTAAATATCGTACCTGGGGGGTGTCTAAAGTATGCCTGTGAAGTGCCACGTGTTTCCCGTGTTTAGAACTGTCCCTGCACAAAATGACACTTCTAAAGGAAAAAAAAGCCATTTAAAACTGCTTGCGGCTTTAATGTAATGTCTGGTCCCGGTAATATGGATGAAAATCTTTAAGAAAAATGGCATAGCTACCCCATGACCCCCCCCCTACCCCAGCCCATTACCAGCCCCTTTGGGTCTTGTATGGATATTAAGGGGAACCCCGCACATAAAATAAAAAAGGCCCTATATACTCTGAACAGCCGTATACAGGCGGTGCATACAAGACAGGGACTGTAGGTTTGTTCTTATGTAGAATCTGTTTGTAATTTTGAACAGGTACATTGTTGAAGTGTAGCTCCAGACCAAAAATCTATTTTTAAACTTTTTGGAAAACATAGGTAAGGGTTATCACCCCTGTAACATTTGTTTTGCTGTCTGTGCCCCTGTTCAGAACATTTCACCTCACTTTCCGTCCTAATGACAACTGTTTTTGAAATGTGGTGTTTTTCTTGAAACAAGGATTGCTGATAAAGCATCAGTACAGAGGAGACACCTTTCTCCCATATTTATTCTTACAGGAGAGAATTTTCCTTCCTAGTGGTAGATTTCCTCTCACTTCCTGTTGTCTTCTTGCGTTTGCAAGTAGGAGTCGTTTGTAAGTTGGATGTTTGAAAGTAGGGACCTGCCGTATATACTCTGCAGAAATAGGCCCCTTAGTTGTTGGTGTTGGCACAACACTGTAAGCACTCACAGTTACTCTTGGTTGGTGCTGGAACGCCCTGCTGTCAACTATTATATCAGGAATTTTAATTACATATAATTGTTGAACAGTGGTAGTAAAAATTGGGCCTTTGATGGTGGTGCTGGTGCCACAACACTGTAAGCCCTGACAGTTACTCTTGGTGGGTGCAGCAATGGGCCCTGCTGTGAATTATTAGATCAAGAATTGTAATTACATGCCCCTGTTGAACAGGGGCTGAAAAATTGGGCCTTAGGCACTGGTGGCACAACACTGCAACCCTTCACAGATACTGTACTTGGAGCACAGCAATGAGCCCTGTTGCAAAGTATTGCTTCAAAAATTGTAATGACACGCCCCTGTTAAACAGGGGCTGAAAAATTGGGCCTTAGGCACTGGTGGCACAACACTGCAACTCCTCACAGATACTGTACTTGGAGCACAGCAATGAGCCCTGTTGCAAAGTATTGCTTCAAAAATTGTAATTACACGCCCCTGTTAAACAGGGGCTGAAAAATTGGGCGTTAGGCACTGGTGGCGGCACCCATAAACAAAAATGATCTTCCAAGCTATCATCATCAATCGTATCATTGAGGACTCGGAGGAGGAGGATAGCCAGTCAACATAACAGCACAGGCACTCAGCATCAGCATCAGTCTTGAAGGGATGTGACATTTTAAAATCAATTAGTCTGTTATATCAGCATCAGGTGTGTGGTAGCTGGTGGTGATCCAAGACTGGTTCATCTTGATGAAAGTCAGTCGATCAACCGAGTCGGTGGACAGGCGCACCCTGTGATCCGTGACAAATCCTCCAGCAGCACTGAATGTGCGTTCCGAAAGAACGCTGGATGCAGGACAGGCCAGTAGCTCAATTGCATACTGTGCAAGCTCTGGCCAGTGATCCATCCTCAAGACCCAGTAAGCCAGAGGATTTTCGGTGGGGAAGGTGTCCAAGTCTGACCTTGCCCCTAGATATTCCTGCACCATGTTTATCAGACGCTGGCGATGGTTGCTGGAACCGATCATACTTTGGGGCTGCGGACTAAAGAATTGTCTGAACGCATCGGTCAGACGGCCACCTTCCCCACCGCTCCTTCTTTGACTGGCCGAAGCCTCAGCAACTCGTTGTCCAGGACCAGGAGTTTGCAACCTCCCAGTCTCTGGGAACGCGTTGCACAGACCTTTCTGCAAGGCCTCCCGGAGTTGTCTCATCCTCTGCTCCCTCTGCGACGGTAACATAAGGTCCGCAACCTTACCCTTGTACCGTGGATCAAGGAGAGTGGCCAGCCAGTAATGGTCCCTCTCCTTGATCCGAAGAATACGAGGATCCTTCCGCAGACTTTGCAGGATCAGGGAGGCCATGCAGCGTAGGTTTGCTGAGGCATTCGCTCCGGAGTCCTCTGGGTCACTAAGGACGACATGATCCGCAGCCACCTCCTCCCAGCCACGTACAAGTCCACTGGTTTCTTGGGACTGTAAATCATCCCTAAAAGACTGCTGCTGATGATGCTGAGTGCCAGCCTCCACCTCCATGCTGACACAATCCTCCTCCTCCTCCTCCTCCTCCTCCTCCTCCTCCTCCTCCTCTTCCTGTGCGATGGGTGGGACAGAAGGAACACTGTCTGGGTAAAGGGGGCCTTGAGAGGCAAGGAAGTCCTCCTCTTCCTGCCTCTGTTCTGCCTCAAGTGCCCTGTCCATTATTCCACGCAGCGTGTGCTCCAACAGGTGGACAAGAGGTACAGTGTCACTGATGCATGCACTGTCACTGCTCACCATCCTCGTGGCCTCCTCAAATGGTGCCAGGACAGTGCATGCATCCCTGATCATGCCCCACTGGCGTGGAGAAAAAAAACCAAGCTCCCCTGACCCTGTCCTGGTGCCGTAGTCGCACAGGTACTCATTGATGGCCCTCTGCTGCGTGTGCAGCCGCTGCAGCATGGCCAACGTTGAGTTCCACCTGGTGGGCATGTCACATATAAGGCGGTTCTTGGGCAGGTTCAACTCCTTTTGCAGCTCAGCCAGGCGAGCACTGGCATTATAAGATCTGCGGAAATGCACACAGACTTTCCTGGCCTGCCTCAGGACATCCTGTAAGCCCGGGTACCTGCCCAAGAAGCGCTGCACCACCAGGTTAAGGACGTGAGCCACACAGGGCACATGGGTCAGTTGTCCCTGTCGGAGGGCGGAGAGGAGGTTGGTGCCATTGTCGCAAACCACCATTCCTGGCTTAAGCTGGCGTGGCGTCAACCACCTCTCGGCCTGGCCCTGCAGAGCAGACAGGACCTCTGCCCCAGTGTGGCTTCTGTCCCCCAAACACACCAGCGCAAGCACGGCATGGCATCTTTTTGCCTGCGTACTTGCGTAGCCCCGTGAACGGCTACGGAGCACCGCTGGTTCATAGGACAAACCACAGGAAGAGGCCATGGAGGAAGAAGAAGAGGAGGGGGTGGAGGAGAGAGGTGTGTCACAACCAGTAGTAGCATTTTGGAGGCGTGGCGGTGGGACAACCTCCAACACTACTGCACCTTGTCCTGAATCCTTCCCAGCTGCCAAAAGAGTGACCCAATGGGCCGTGAAAGAAAGGTAACGTCCCTGTCCATGCCTGCTGGACCATGAGTCAGCGGTAATATGCACCTTACCGCTGACCGCCCTGTCCAGCGAGGCCAAGACATTGCCTTCCACATGCCGGTAGAGAGCCGGAATAGCCTTCCGTGAGAAAAAGTGGCGTTTGGGAACCTGCCACTGAGGAACCGCACATTGCACAAACTCACGGAAGGGGGCCGAGTCTACCAACTGAAAAGGCAGCAGTTGAAGCGCTAGCAATTTAGCCAAGCTAGCATTCAACCGCTGGGCATGTGGATGGCTGGGAGTGAACTTCTTTCGACGGTCCAGCAGCTGGGGCAGGGAAATTTGCCTGCTAGAATCGGACGTCGGTGTACTGCTAGCAGAGTGGGCGCAAGTACTTGGCTGTGACACACCTAATTCTACACCTTCATTCCTCTCAGTGCATGTTTCAGAGAGGACTGAAGTTATAGTGGGGTTGGAGATCCCAGCTGATGCGGTGCAAGGAGAGGTCCGCTTGGTTCTTTGGTGTGGGTCTTTGAGGTAGGCTTGCCAACGAGCTGCATGGCAGGTCAACATATGTCTGGTCAGGCATGTGGTACCCAAGCGGCTGATGTTTTGGCCACGCGATATACGCTTGAGACATATGTTGCAAACAGCAGCTGTGCGATCTGATGCACTAGCCTCAAAAAAGGCCCACACCAAAGAACTTTTTGAATGACGGGCAGAGGCAGCGCCCTGCACAGGCGGAGCTCTGCGGTGTGATTCCGTCGGTGTACTGCCCTTACGCTGGCCACCAAAGGGCATCCTGCCTCGTTGGAGATGTGCCTCCTCCTCATCCTCCTCCTCCTCCTCTCTCCTATTAGGCACCCACGTGGAGTCATTGACCTCATCATCCCCTCCCTCCTCATCACTGGAGCCAATCTGGCAGTATGCTGCAGCTGCTGGAACATGACTGCCAGATTGGTGTCCTTCTTGAGCATCCCCTCTGTCTGCTCTCACGCTACTGCCTTCCTCTAGCTGGGTTTCATCATCAGACCCTTCGAAACGCTGGGCATCCTCCTGGAGCATGTACCCAACACTGTGCTGAAACAGTTCGGGGGACTCCTCAGGAGGAGGACATGGTGGGTCTAGGGAAGGAGTGACTGATGATTTGTCTGACATTGATACCAGGGAAGACGACGCTTTGGCAGCTGCTTTTCCAGTACCCTGAGCCTGGGTGAGAGAGGATGAGGAGGAGGAGGAGGGCTTGGTCATCCACTCTACCAAGTCTTCAGCATGATGTGGCTCAACATGTCCAGCTGCCGAAAAGAAGGACAAGCGTGTCCCATGGCCATGTGCTGATGACAATGCACCGCGTCCACGACCAGCACTGTTGCCCCCAGACACAGAGCCTGCTTGCCCTCTTTTATTGCCTCCTGACTGTCTGCCTCTCCTTGTTTGCCTTCCAGACATTCTAATAGATGGCCTGCAGGGAGATGGGAAAAAAGCAATAAGGGCTACCTTCAGGTGTCCTTCTCTGTCCCTTGAAACAAGGACTTTCACAGTGAAAGAAACTGACACTGTCCCTACCTAGAGTTTTCTGTCCCTAGAATAAATGTTTTTTTTAATCACAATATAGCACAAGGACAATTCACTCAATGTCTCTCCAGGTCCCTGGAAACAAGGACTTGCAGAGTGAAAGAAACTGACACTGTCCCTACCTAGAGTTTTCTGTCCCTAGAATAAATGTTTTTTTTAAGCACAATATAGCACAAGGACAATTAACTCACTGTCCTTACAGGTCCCTGGAAACAAGGACTTGCAGAGTGAAAAAAAAAAAACACTCTCCCTACCTACAGTTTTCTGTCCCTAGAAAAAATGTTTTTTTTAAGCACAATATAGCACAAGGACAATTAACTCACTGTCCTTACAGGTCCCTGGAAACAAGGACTTGCAGAGTGAAAGAAAAAAAACACTCTCCCTACCTACAGTTTTCTGTCCCTAGAAAAAATGTTTTTTTTAATCACAATATAGCACAAGGAAAATTAACTCACTGTCCTTACAGGTCCCTGGAAACAAGGACTTGCAGAGTGAAAGAAAAAAAACACTCTCCCTACCTACAGTTTTCTGTCCCTAGAAAAAATGTTTTTTTTAATCACAATATAGCACAAGGAAAATTAACTCACTGTCCTTACAGGTCCCTGGAAACAAGGACTTGCAGAGTGAAAGAAACTGACACTGTCCCTACCTAGAGTTTTCTGTCCCTAGAATAAATGTTTTTTTTAAGCACAATATAGCACAAGGACAATTAACTCACTGTCCTTACAGGTCCCTGGAAACAAGGACTTGCAGAGTGAAAGAAAAAAAACACTCTCCCTACCTAGAGTTTTCTGTCCCTAGAAAAAATGTTTTTTTTAATCACAATATAGCACAAGGAAAATTAACTCACTGTCCTTACAGGTCCCTGGAAACAAGGACTTGCAGAGTGAAAGAAAAAAAACACTCTCCCTACCTACAGTTTTCTGTCCCTAGAAAAAATGTTTTTTTTAATCACAATATAGCACAAGGAAAATTAACTCACTGTCCTTACAGGTCCCTGGAAACAAGGACTTGCAGAGTGAAAGAAACTGACACTGTCCCTACCTAGAGTTTTCTGTCCCTAGAATAAATGTTTTTTTTAATCACAATATAGCACAAGGAAAATTAACTCACTGTCCTTACAGGTCCCTGGAAACAAGGACTTGCAGAGTGAAAGAAACTGACACTGTCCCTACCTAGAGTTTTCTGTCCCTAGAATAAATGTTTTTTTTAATCACAATATAGCACAAGGAAAATTAACTCACTGTCCTTACAGGTCCCTGGAAACAAGGACTTGCAGAGTGAAAGAAAAAAAACACTCTCCCTACCTACAGTTTTCTGTCCCTAGAAAAAATGTTTTTTTTAAGCACAATATAGCACAAGTAAAATTAACTCACTGTCCTTACAGGTCCCTGGAAACAAGGACTTGCAGAGTGAAAGAAAAAAAACACTCTCCCTACCTACAGTTTTCTGTCCCTAGAAAAAATGTTTTTTTTAATCACAATATAGCACAAGGAAAATTAACTCACTGTCCTTACAGGTCCCTGGAAACAAGGACTTGCAGAGTGAAAGAAACTGACACTGTCCCTACCTAGAGTTTTCTGTCCCTAGAATAAATGTTTTTTTTAATCACAATATAGCACAAGGAAAATTAACTCACTGTCCTTACAGGTCCCTGGAAACAAGGACTTGCAGAGTGAAAGAAACTGACACTGTCCCTACCTAGAGTTTTCTGTCCCTAGAATAAATGTTTTTTTTAAGCACAATATAGCACAAGGACAATTAACTCACTGTCCTTACAGGTCCCTGGAAACAAGGACTTGCAGAGTGAAAAAAAAAAAACACTCTCCCTACCTAGAGTTTTCTGTCCCTAGAAAAAATGTTTTTTTTAAGCACAATATAGCACAAGGACAATTAACTCACTGTCCTTACAGGTCCCTGGAAACAAGGACTTGCAGAGTGAAAGAAAAAAAACACTCTCCCTACCTAGAGTTTTCTGTCCCTAGAAAAAATGTTTTTTTTAATCACAATATAGCACAAGGAAAATTAACTCACTGTCCTTACAGGTCCCTGGAAACAAGGACTTGCAGAGTGAAAGAAAAAAAACACTCTCCCTACCTACAGTTTTCTGTCCCTAGAAAAAATGTTTTTTTTAATCACAATATAGCACAAGGAAAATTAACTCACTGTCCTTACAGGTCCCTGGAAACAAGGACTTGCAGAGTGAAAGAAACTGACACTGTCCCTACCTAGAGTTTTCTGTCCCTAGAATAAATGTTTTTTTTAATCACAATATAGCACAAGGAAAATTAACTCACTGTCCTTACAGGTCCCTGGAAACAAGGACTTGCAGAGTGAAAGAAACTGACACTGTCCCTACCTAGAGTTTTCTGTCCCTAGAATAAATGTTTTTTTTAATCACAATATAGCACAAGGAAAATTAACTCACTGTCCTTACAGGTCCCTGGAAACAAGGACTTGCAGAGTGAAAGAAACTGACACTGTCCCTACCTAGAGTTTTCTGTCCCTAGAATAAATGTTTTTTTTAATCACAATATAGCACAAGGAAAATTAACTCACTGTCCTTACAGGTCCCTGGAAACAAGGACTTGCAGAGTGAAAGAAACTGACACTGTCCCTACCTAGAGTTTTCTGTCCCTAGAATAAATGTTTTTTTTAATCACAATATAGCACAAGGAAAATTAACTCACTGTCCTTACAGGTCCCTGGAAACAAGGACTTGCAGAGTGAAAGAAAAAAAACACTCTCCCTACCTAGAGTTTTCTGTCCCTAGAAAAAATGTTTTTTTTAATCACAATATAGCACAAGGAAAATTAACTCACTGTCCTTACAGGTCCCTGGAAACAAGGACTTGCAGAGTGAAAGAAAAAAAACACTCTCCCTACCTACAGTTTTCTGTCCCTAGAAAAAATGTTTTTTTTAATCACAATATAGCACAAGGAAAATTAACTCACTGTCCTTACAGGTCCCTGGAAACAAGGACTTGCAGAGTGAAAGAAACTGACACTGTCCCTACCTAGAGTTTTCTGTCCCTAGAATAAATGTTTTTTTTAATCACAATATAGCACAAGGAAAATTAACTCACTGTCCTTACAGGTCCCTGGAAACAAGGACTTGCAGAGTGAAAGAAACTGACACTGTCCCTACCTAGAGTTTTCTGTCCCTAGAATAAATGTTTTTTTTAATCACAATATAGCACAAGGAAAATTAACTCACTGTCCTTACAGGTCCCTGGAAACAAGGACTTGCAGAGTGAAAGAAAAAAAACACTCTCCCTACCTACAGTTTTCTGTCCCTAGAAAAAATGTTTTTTTTAAGCACAATATAGCACAAGTAAAATTAACTCACTGTCCTTACAGGTCCCTGGAAACAAGGACTTGCAGAGTGAAAGAAAAAAAACACTCTCCCTACCTACAGTTTTCTGTCCCTAGAAAAAATGTTTTTTTTAATCACAATATAGCACAAGGAAAATTAACTCACTGTCCTTACAGGTCCCTGGAAACAAGGACTTGCAGAGTGAAAGAAACTGACACTGTCCCTACCTAGAGTTTTCTGTCCCTAGAATAAATGTTTTTTTTAATCACAATATAGCACAAGGAAAATTAACTCACTGTCCTTACAGGTCCCTGGAAACAAGGACTTGCAGAGTGAAAGAAACTGACACTGTCCCTACCTAGAGTTTTCTGTCCCTAGAATAAATGTTTTTTTTAAGCACAATATAGCACAAGGACAATTAACTCACTGTCCTTACAGGTCCCTGGAAACAAGGACTTGCAGAGTGAAAAAAAAAAAACACTCTCCCTACCTAGAGTTTTCTGTCCCTAGAAAAAATGTTTTTTTTAAGCACAATATAGCACAAGGACAATTAACTCACTGTCCTTACAGGTCCCTGGAAACAAGGACTTGCAGAGTGAAAGAAAAAAAACACTCTCCCTACCTAGAGTTTTCTGTCCCTAGAAAAAATGTTTTTTTTAATCACAATATAGCACAAGGAAAATTAACTCACTGTCCTTACAGGTCCCTGGAAACAAGGACTTGCAGAGTGAAAGAAAAAAAACACTCTCCCTACCTACAGTTTTCTGTCCCTAGAAAAAATGTTTTTTTTAATCACAATATAGCACAAGGAAAATTAACTCACTGTCCTTACAGGTCCCTGGAAACAAGGACTTGCAGAGTGAAAGAAACTGACACTGTCCCTACCTAGAGTTTTCTGTCCCTAGAATAAATGTTTTTTTTAATCACAATATAGCACAAGGAAAATTAACTCACTGTCCTTACAGGTCCCTGGAAACAAGGACTTGCAGAGTGAAAGAAACTGACACTGTCCCTACCTAGAGTTTTCTGTCCCTAGAATAAATGTTTTTTTTAATCACAATATAGCACAAGGAAAATTAACTCACTGTCCTTACAGGTCCCTGGAAACAAGGACTTGCAGAGTGAAAGAAACTGACACTGTCCCTACCTAGAGTTTTCTGTCCCTAGAATAAATGTTTTTTTTAATCACAATATAGCACAAGGAAAATTAACTCACTGTCCTTACAGGTCCCTGGAAACAAGGACTTGCAGAGTGAAAGAAACTGACACTGTCCCTACCTAGAGTTTTCTGTCCCTAGAATAAATGTTTTTTTTAAGCACAATATAGCACAAGGACAATTAACTCACTGTCCTTACAGGTCACTGGAAACAAGGACTTGCAGAGTGAAAGAAAAAAAACACTCTCCCTACCTACAGTTTTCTGTCCCTAGAAAAAATGTTTTTTTTAATCACAATATAGCACAAGGAAAATTAACTCACTGTCCTTACAGGTCCCTGGAAACAAGGACTTGCAGAGTGAAAGAAACTGACACTGTCCCTACCTAGAGTTTTCTGTCCCTAGAATAAATGTTTTTTTTAATCACAATATAGCACAAGGACAATTAACTCACTGTCCTTACAGGTCCCTGGAAACAAGGACTTGCAGAGTGAAAGAAACTGACACTGTCCCTACCTAGAGTTTTCTGTCCCTAGAATAAATGTTTTTTTTAAGCACAATATAGCACAAGGACAATTAACTCACTGTCCTTACAGGTCCCTGGAAACAAGGACTTGCAGAGTGAAAGAAAAAAAACACTCTCCCTACCTACAGTTTTCTGTCCCTAGAAAAAATGTTTTTTTTAATCACAATATAGCACAAGGAAAATTAACTCACTGTCCTTACAGGTCCCTGGAAACAAGGACTTGCAGAGTGAAAGAAACTGACACTGTCCCTACCTAGAGTTTTCTGTCCCTAGAATAAATGTTTTTTTTAATCACAATATAGCACAAGGACAATTAACTCACTGTCCTTACAGGTCCCTGGAAACAAGGACTTGCAGAGTGAAAGAAACTGACACTGTCCCTACCTAGAGTTTTCTGTCCCTAGAATAAATGTTTTTTTTAAGCACAATATAGCACAAGGACAATTAACTCACTGTCCTTACAGGTCCCTGGAAACAAGGACTTGCAGAGTGAAAGAAACTGACACTGTCCCTACCTAGAGTTTTCTGTCCCTAGAATAAATGTTTTTTTTAAGCACACTATAGCAGAAGCACAAAACACACTGACACTCTCCCTACCTATCCTTCTCTTTCCCTAAACTAAAGGAATCCAGGTTAAGCAAGAAAGAAATAACAGTCACTGTCCCTGCCTATGCTACTCTATCCCTGCTCCGGAACACACTACACTAGGCCGCCGTGCTGGCGGCCTTTTATAGTGTGGGGCGTGTACTAAACACCCTCAGCAATAATTGGCCACAGGCATCCTGCCTGTGGCCAATCATTGCTCTCCTCGCTGCCGGCGCTGTGATTGGCCAAGCATGCGGGGTCACAGTGCATGCTTGGCCAATCACAGCGCCTGGATGACACTGCGATGGCGTAGTGCATTGTGGGCCGTTCGCGTCACTCGAATTTGGCGCGAACGGCCCAAATCGTTCGATCTTCGTCGAACGATCGAACAGCCAATGTTCGAGTCGAACGTATGTTCGACTCGAACACGAAGCTCATCCCTAGCTGCCGGCAAGCGGGACATATTGCAGCAAATTGCCCGGTTGTGGAGGAACCCATGCAATGTGACTTTCTGACGGACCGACGTCAGTCGCTGTGTGCGACAGTCGCATGCACTGCCATTCGGGGAACTGAGAAACATTTATGCAAAATGTGTATTAATGGTAGAAATGTTGTGGTATTGCTGGATTCAGGTAGCCTTGTGACCCTGATAAAGGCTGAATTAGTTAAAACAGAGGTCTCTGGGAATAGCAAGGTAGCTGTTATTTGTGTGCATGGGGACACCCGAGAGTATCCAGTGACTACAGTGTGTTTCGAGACCCCCAAAGGTACCCTCTCTCATCCAGTGGGGTTAGTATCTCAATTACCGCATGATGCCATTGTGGGAAGGGATTTTCCGAAGTTCTGGGAACTGTGGGATGATCCTGAGCCCCCCACTGGTGCCCCTATGTACCAGGAATGTGATAGCCAGAACTCCTCTGAGAGTGGTGAGGACTCTCCAGAATTTCCCTTGTCAGTATTGGCAGGGGAGACTCAAGAAACTGGAGAGGAGCCCACCTCCTCAGACGAAAACCTAGCGTCTGTGGAGTTTTCTGATCTTGAGGTTCACAGGGAAAATTTTGCCACAGAACAGTTAAAAGACCCCGCCCTAATAAAGGCACGGGAAAACGTAGTGGAAATAGATGGCGAGTTAGTGAACCCAGATAATACCTGCACTTACCCATACTTCAGCGTAGAGAAGGACCTACTGTATCGGGTGGCAAAAAGGGCAGAAGAAACCGTTGAGCAGCTTGTGGTGCCCAAACCTTACAGGAAGTTGGTGTTGGAGTTGGCCCATGGGCACATTCTTGGAGGTCATCTGGGGACAGAGAAAACCCGAGAGAGGGTATTACAGAGATTCTATTGGCCTGGGGTGATGAAGGACATAGAAAATTATTGTTCCTCCTGCCCTGTGTGTCAGAGGTCGGCCCCGATGCCACATTTCCGTAGCCCGCTGGTCCCTCTACCCATCATTGAGGTCCCGTTTGAGAGAATCGCAATGGATTTGGTAGGTCCTATAATCAAGTCCGCTAGGGGGCACCAGTACATATTGGTTATAATGGACTATGCCACCCGTTATCCAGAAGCGATCCCTCTCAGAAATACCTCGGCCAAAACCATAGCCAAAGAGCTATCTCTTGTTTTTAGCCGGGTGGGTATTTGTAAAGAACTGCTTACGGACCAAGGTACACCCTTTATGTCCCGGGTTATGAAAGAGCTGTGTAAATTGTTCAAAGTGACGCAATTGCGTACATCTGTGTATCACCCCCAAACCGATGGGCTGGTTGAAAGATTCAACAAAACCCTAAAACAAATGTTGAAGAAAGTGGTGGATAGAGATGGAAAGGATTGGGACTGTCTACTTCCTTATTTGATGTTTGCTATTAGGGAGGTGCCCCAATCCTCTACGGGATTCTCCCCCTTTGAGTTACTGTATGGGAGACACCCAAGAGGGCTGTTGGATATTGCCAAGGAAACTTGGGAAAGTGAGAGTTCTCCCCACAGGAGTGTGATTGAGCATGTCGCCCTGATGCAAGATCGAATTGCACAGGTAATGCCCATCGTGAAGGAACATTTGGCCCAAGCGCAGTTGGCACAGCAGAGAGTGTACAACCGTGGAGCCAAGACCCGTACCTTTTCCCCGGGGGATAGGATATTGGTACTTGTCCCTACGGTTGAAAGTAAATTCCTTGCCAAATGGCAAGGCCCCTACGAGATAATGGAAAAAGTGAGCGAAGTGAATTACAAGGTCAGACAACCAGGAAGGCGAAAGCCCGAACAGATCTATCACATTAATCTGTTGAAAGCCTGGAGGGATAGAGAGTCCCTAGTCGCAGAAACTTGGTCACCAGCTCAAACTGGTTGCGTGATTCCGGAGGTTGGAATAGCAGCCACCTTGTCACAACCCCAACAACAGGAGGTTAAGGAGTTTGTGCTTCGCAACAAGGAGGTGTTCTCTGAGCTGCCGGGACAAACATCTGGGGTAGAGCATGATATTATTACCCCGCCCGGTGAAAGGGTGAAGTTAAAACCCTATCGGATCCCAGAGGCCCGACGGGAGGCAATACGGGAGGAAGTACAGAAAATGCTGAACTTAGGGGTGATAGAGGAGTCCCAAAGTGATTGGTCTAGTCCCATTGTGCTGGTGCCTAAACCGGATGGGAGCTGGCGATTTTGTAACGATTTTCGTCAGTTGAACAAAGTTACAAAATTTGACACCTACCCCATGCCACGTATAGATGAGTTGATCGACCGGCTGGGAACAGCCCGATACATGACGACTCTTGACCTCACAAAAGGGTATTGGCAAATTCCCCTGGCCAAGTCGGCCAAAGAGAAAACCGCATTTGTAACCCCAGACGGGGCGTTCCAATATAAGAGAATGCCGTTCGGGTTACAGAATGCGCCGGCCACATTCCAGCGGAAAATGGACCAGATACTGAGGCCCCATCGGAAGTATGCTGCGGCTTACCTGGATGACGTAATTGTCCATAGCACAGATTGGGCCTCACATCTGCCAAAAGTGCAAGCAGTCCTAGACTCTATCCGGGAAGCGGGGTTTACGGCTAACCCCAAGAAGTGTACCATTGGGCAGGAGGAGGCCAAATATCTTGGGTACACCATTGGGAGGGGAGTAATAAAACCCCAACTCAACAAAGTCGAGGCCATCCAGAGTTGGCCACGTCCCAACAGCAAGAAGCAGGTACGAGCCTTTCTGGGAATCGCGGGTTATTATCGGCGCTTCATTCCCCACTTTGCTTCTAAGGCTGTGCCCCTAACCAACTTGACGAAAGGGAAAGGGTCGGTCATGATTAAATGGACCCCCGAGGCTGAGGCAGCATTCCAATTCTTGAAACAAGCCTTATGTAGCCAGCCAGTGTTGTACTCACCCGACTTCTCTAAAGACTTTGTCGTACAAAGTGATGCGTCAGATGTGGGGTTAGGAGCAGTATTGTCCCAGGTCTGGAACGGGGAAGAGCACCCAGTCATTTACCTCAGCAGGAAGTTGAAGTCGAATGAGGTAAATTACGCCACGGTTGAAAAGGAGTGTTTAGCGGTGAAGTGGGCTCTAGATTCCCTTCGGTACTATCTGCTAGGTAGGCACTTTGACATGGTTACGGATCACGCTCCGTTAAAGTGGATGGCTCAAAACAAGGAGACAAATAGAAGAGTGAATAGGTGGTTCCTGGCCCTACAGGAATTCAACTTCACAGTAAAGCATCGCCCTGGCGTTCAAATGGGGAATGTGGATGCTTTGTCTCGAGTACATGAATGCCTGATTGCTGGTGTTCCAACCCCAAGGTTAAAACAAGAGGGGGGGGTATGTGACAGCAGGAAGGTAAAGTCACCTGGTTGCATCCAGGGGGGTAGGTATATTTCTCCCAGATTCAGGCTTTATGCCGACTTATACAACTAGGGAGAGAGTTGATGAAGCCCAGCTGAGGCTAGTGGGCTCATGGATGATTCATACCTCTAGGGAGAGGGCTGGGCGTCGTGCAGGCAGGGAGTTGATGAGACCAGCTGAAGCTTGTCAGCTCGTTTAAGGCCTCTATAAAAACTCCCAGATTCATTAGGTGTTTGCTCATGCCTGGACCCAGACCTGTGTGGACTGTCTAGGGAGAGTGAACCCCTGTGCGGTGAGACAAAGCCTGTGTGGCTATTTGTTTGGACATTTACTAAACCAGGGACTTAGGGACTAGGACAGCACCAGGCTGATCCCAGTTGTTAGTTAGGAAACCTGCATGTTTAGTCAGAGGTCAAGCTGACCAGGGTTTATTTTGTTTATGTTTCTTTTTGCTTTGCTGTGTTTTTTGTCACTGTAAATAGAGAAATAAACCGCACCTTTTTGATCTTGAAAACCACAACCTCCGTCTGCTGGGCCTGTTTTTGTGTGGGGAGCCCATCCAGGGGATCACACACACCCGCTGCCGAGCTAACCCCCCCACACATCCTTCAAGTTTTGCAGGAGGACTATATTAAGGTAAGTGTTCTTCTTCAAAAATTCACATTGTATGGTTTTTATTTTTGCATATTTTTAATTTGCTTTATTTGCAGTCCCTAATTCACATGATTCTTAGCTGCAGGGAATGTCCCCTTTCTCCCCATGTTTTATTATTTAAACTTTGGTGTTTGAGGCCTACCTGTAAATTTGGCTTACCTAACCTCTCCAGCATGCTATCCTGGGGCCATACCTACCTTGCCTAGTCATTTCCATGTTTTTTATTATATGTTCCATCGTAGTGCTTTACCCAAAACGCACCCTAAATTTTGCCTAGGAATGTTTCATTTTTGTTAACTTCAATACAGAGTGCTACAGCCTTCATGTGTGATATTCCCAACTCATCTTCAACCCTTACCCCCCCCCCCCCCCCCATAATTATTTTTTTTTTATTTTTTTTTCTTGCTTCCAATTTTTTATGTTTTGAACAGTTTCTACCAATGTTGGCCATGAATGTGTGTATGAAATCAGCTTTCAATGTTTCTGGCTCCAAGTATTAATTTGTTATTTCTTTAATTCCACAGTTCCCTTCTTCGCCACATGAATGGCAGAATGTGGCTTCCGAGTTTGCCCAGCGATGGAACTTTCCTAACTGTGGAGGAGCCATCGACGGCAAACATGTTCGGGTCATCCCACCACCCCATTCGGGATCCTTTTATTATAATTATAAGGGGTTCCACAGCGTCGTGATGATGGCAGTGGTGTCGGCCACCTACGAGTTCCTCTATGTGGACGTTGGCAAGAATGGCAGGATGTCTGATGGAGGAGTTTTTGCCCAGACGGAGTTTGGAGAACGGCTCCTTTTGGATCTGCTGGCCTTGCCACCAGCGGAGCAGAATGTGGAGGGACTACCTTTTGTGTTTGTGGCGGATGAGGCGTTTGGCCTGGGACCCCATTTGATGAGGCCATTCCCGCAACGCACCCTCACCCCTGAGAGGAGGGTTTTCAATTATCGGCTGGCCAGAGCCAGAACGGTGGTGGAAAATGCGTTTGGGATCATGGCCAGCCGATTTCGCCTCTTCCTTACCTCCATCCACCTTGCCCCATACAAATGGAACCATGTGGTTATGACGTGCTGTGTGCTGCATAATTTCCTAAGGGTGCATTCAACGAGTTATATATCTTTGAGTGGGCCTGAGGCCTCTTTAATCAATGCCAAAACTTTGGTGGCCCTGGAACCTGGCCGTCCTGGCTTGGCCCCCCCAACCGGACGTGAGGTCCGTAACCAATATGTGGACTATTTTATGGGTAGGGGGGCCATTGAAATGCCAGACAATCTCTAATAATTTTAGACCAAAAAAATAAAACTTTTTCAAAAAGTAAAGATTGGTTTGTCATTTTTATTGTATAATGTTTGATGTTTCTGGTAGGTTTACCTAGTGCACTTGTTTTGCCATGTGGATTAAAAAATCTTTTAATTAGCCTTCATTGTCACTGTAAACACCAAACATTGATTAGTTCACTCAGCACCACATTTACATAATGAAGCCACAATGATTTGTTATGTAAAAATACCTTTATTTTTTTTGTTTAGGTGGGCAACTTCCTTAGAAATGTGGATGTTCCCTTAATTTCAGGTGTATTAAAACGCATGACCAGCCATGCATAAACAAACTATATTTCTCCAAATTTTGAAAAAGCTAAACATGTGCTAGTCATTAAAGGGTAAAATAACCAAAAAAAATAGAAATCTCTGCAAGTAAAACGTTATTTGGTGTAAAAACATTAGACACGCCCAAGCACAGCCATGATATTTTGGAGCCTTTCCTCCACCCGCTTTGTATTTGCCCTGATCTCTAGCAAATCTCCCTTAATTTTTTCGAGGTCACGACAGCAGACCATCAGGTATTGGATCAGGATCTGGGCACTGTGATGTGTCAACTTATTGGGGTCTTCGGCCAGAACTGCACCTAAATGTTAAAAGAAATATGTAGGATAGAATATGTAGGCCTACATCTATTTAACATGCATGTGTCTGGTTTCACTCTGACCTGTGGTGGTGCCACTTCCACAACATCACATTCCTCTCCATCCTGGGGTTCTGGGGGTATTGTTGTAGGTATTGCAATTCTCGTCTCATCTGAGGTAGCTTTTCGAATCCCTAGGGAGATTGAAATAAAAGGAATAGTTTCATTAGTAGCGACTCAATTTTGCTAAAATAAGAAACATGAAAAAAAACTTTGTAATCATTCTTTTGAAGCATGCTCCATTTTAATTTTTACCCCCTGTGCCAACCGGGACAAATGATTGGATACATAGGCCAAAACAGAGCATATACATTTTGTAAACAAATTTGAAACATTGTAACACCCCAAAGTATCTACACTGGATCACCAGTGTGTGACTCCCTCAAGCTTTTTGGCTTTAGGCCCACACTTGTACTACTGCGTTCAGATGTTTCATCAGCTGCTGAGCATTCACTCCCTTTAACATTACCATGCATATCGTTTTTTCAAATGAACAAATGTCCTTTGGATTAGCACACCAAAAATAAGTGTGGCCCAAATGTACTCCCCCAAATAAACCAAAAAACATGGGTGTTCACACTGGATGATCCTAAAACATCGTTTGAGGAACTGTATGGAGAAAGAGGTTTAATACGTCCGTTTACTATGCGGACGAACCTAAAAAAGATGGTATCTTTCAGTGTACTATATGAAAGCTAAAAATACACGACAGAATACAAGAAAATAATAGGTACCATGGAAACTCAAAAAAAACAACTTACTTTTTAATATAACTTTCTTGATTCTTTTATATTGGTCGGCCTCCCGCAACTTCAGATCTGACCATCGTTTTCTGAGCTGTTCCTTCGTTCTGCACACCCCGAATTTTTGGTGGAGACTTTTGACCACTTTGCCCATAATTCTGGACTTGACCAGATTAGGCCTTTTATACGGACCATGCTTGGCATCATAATCCTCCTTCTTTAAAATGGCGACCATCTCCACCATTTCCTCGAATGACATGTTGGATGCCTTATATCTCCTGGGTCTTGATTTGGGCTCCTCTGTAATTTCATCCTCTGTAGAGGTAATCTCAGCCACCTGTGTCTCCGCCATGTTTTGTTCAGCACTACAAGCGAGAAGGGGCGGGGAAAGTACAATATCGAACGTCAGGGGCGGGGAAAGCGTGCGGAGTTTCACGCATGCGCTGTGTATATAAAGTGAAGATCCATGTCTGGGAAATACGTTCATTTTTCGGGAGAGAGAGTTAGCAACGAACGTCGTGACCAAGGTACCTAACAATTTTACTTTTTGAGGTTCATCAGACGAGGAGATTTGTGTGCTCAAAATATGTAGACAATGCACAGTTGAGGAATGTTGCCTGAAATATATATTTTTTTTGGTTTCTCGCTTTTACAGATATCATGAATACTTTTAAAAACCCAGACTTCATGGGGGAGTTCATCGATAAATGGCAAGAGCTCCCTATATTATGGCAAACAAAAAGTGGCGGTAATAAAAATAAAGACGCCAGGAAAGCAGCACTGGAGAGCCTGCTTGCATTTGTGCAAACAAAGATACCCACAACAACTCTCCAAGATGTCAAAAACAAAATTGGGACCATCAGAGGGACATACAGGACCCAGAGGACTATGGTCCTGAGGTCCCAGAGGTCAGGTGCACCAGCAGATAAGGTTTATAAACCCAGTCTGTGGTACTACAGTAAGCTTGCTTTTCTGGATGACCAGCTGGAAGTGCGGGAATCTCTCTCCACCCTTCCCCCCAGAGGTCAATTCAGCCTTCCTTGTACCCAACCCTCCAGCCTTCCCTGCAGCCAGTCCTCCAGCCTTCCTGTCAACCCTTCTCTGGCTTCCTCTGAGGATCAAGATCAGGGCCTTGAGGAGGCAGATTTGGAGATATGGAGCCAGGTAAAGTTTTGCTATCTATATTTCTCTCGTACAAAATTGTAGATTTTAAATAGATGTTAGTATTGTTAAAGGTATGTACACTTCTACCAATAAAGTTTGTGAAGAGCAAGATACAGTAGTGGCCTAATTTTATGTGTCCTAGACAACAAAACCAGGATGCGTAATCAATGAAAATGACATAACTTTTGGCATTGATTTCAACAATGTCTAGAGGTGAACAATGTCTGTGAATGATGATGTGGCAAAATAAATAATGTCCCTTTCTTTTATTACAGCCAGAGCAGAGCCAGGAAGAGGGTGATGTTGGGGATCAGGAGGAGGCAGGGCCCAGTGGCACCCAGGAGGAGGCTGGGCCCAGTGGCACCCAGGAGGAGGCTGGGCCCAGCACAAGAGCCCAGATGCCTCCCCTGGTACTTAAACCACGAGGGCCAAGGAGAGGTAGGCAGGTGGAGGAGGAAACCAGGGCCTTCCTCAGAGAGGCAACAGCGGCCCTCAGAGAGGCACCCTCTGTTGATGAGGGATTTGCCGCAGTCCTCGCCCACAAACTAGAGCAAATGGAGTTGCAGCAAAAAAATTTCAGTGAGACCCTGCTATTGAAAGTCATCAATAAGGGCGTGCTGGGTGAACTCACTAGGTACACGGACATAACGGAGGTTGTCCCTACTCCTCCACCTCCTCCTCCTTCTCCTACTACTCTTCCTGCCACAACCTCTCCTCCTGATCCCCAGCCTCCAAGGAAGAAACCAACCAAGGCTGCAGAGAAGGCTGGAGAGAAGGCTACAAGGAAGAGGAGAAAATAATGCCTGCTGTAGTACCACAGACTGGGGACATATAGGACTTATCTGCTGTGGCTCCTGACCTCTGGGAGCTCAAGACAAGATTGGGCTCATTTTTTGGGGGGATCTAATCTCTATTTTGGTTTGGACATCTTGTATGGTTGTTGTGGGGTGAAAGGGATGCACAAATGCAAGCAGGCTCTCCAGTGCTGCCTTCCACTTTAATTTGTTAATGTTCTGAAATAAAAAAAAAAATGAGTGCCCTTTAAATACTTGACTATGTGATTTGTATTTCAAAAGAGAGCTTGCTAGGAAGCAGGCAGGGACATCTCAAATTATATTATTGTTATTATCAGGGGACACAAACCTCCCTGAGGCCAAATGAGACACATTTGGAAGGTTGTTGTGGTAACTTTACACAAGAATAATTTAAGCCAAAATACTTAAAAAAAGGTAAAAAAAAAATAAACAAAAATAATATAAAATTTAAAGAAAAAGGAGAATTACATTATTTTATTATTAGTAGTATTATTTAGGAGGGAGGTGCGGCTTATAAATAATATTTTATAATCATTAGAGCAATTTGGAATTACTTTAGAAACAAGTTTGGCATAAAACTCTCAATGTCATTATCAAAAGAGGGTAATTTTAAAGCATTATCAAAAGAAGAACGGAATGCGCAGCATTAAAACGATGCTATTAATTCAACCGTGACATTAGCTTTACCAAAACGAGCGCTCCCGTCTCATAGTTGCTTCTGAGCATGCGCTTTTTTTTTCACGTCGTGAAAGCATACACACTATCGTTTTTCACGTCGTTAAAAAAAACGACATGAAAAACGACGTGAAAAAAGAGAGCATGTCCGGAATTTTTAATGGCCGTTTTTCACGTCGTTAAAAATGCTCTGCAGTCTACACACGATCATTTTTAATGGCCATTTTTTAAAATGGCATTTTTAACGGCATGAAAAACGATCGTGTGTACGGGGCATTACTGTATTCAGGTGAGCTTTAGGTGAACGCTATGCAAAGCACACAGTAGTACACTAAGTGAAACACTGACTGTCTGCAGCTAGCACAATCACCTGCCTGCCTGTCACAGTATAGAGACTAACTGTATTCAGGTGAGCTTTAGGTGAACGCTATGCAAAGTACACAGTAGTACACTGAGTGAAACACTGACTGTCTGCAGCTAGTACAATCACCTGCCTGCCTGTCACAGTAAAGAGACTAACTGTATTCAGGTGAGCTTTAGGTGAACGCTATGCAAAGCACACAGTAGTACACTAAGTGAAACACTGACTGTCTGCAGCTAGCACCATCACCTGCTTGCCTGTCACAGTATAGAGACTAACTGTATTCAGGTGAGCTTTAGGTGAACACTATGCAAAGCACACAGTAGTACACTAAGTGAAACACTGACTGTCTGCAGCTAGAACAATCACCTGCCTGCCTGTCACAGTATGGAGACTAACTTTATTCTAGTGAGCTTTAGGTGAACGCTATGCAAAGCACACAGTAGTACACTAAGTGAAACACTGACTTTCTGCAGCTAGCACAATCACCTGCCTACCTGTCACAGTATTGAGACTAACTTTATTCTAGTGAGTTTTAGGTGAACGCTATGCAAAGCACACAGTAGTACACTAAGTGAAACACTGACTGTCTGCAGCTAGCACAATCACCTGCCTGCCCTTCACAGTATACAGACTAACTGTATTCAGGTGAGCTTTAGGTGAACGCTATGCAAAGCACAAAGTAGTACACTAAGTGAAACACTGACTGTCTGCAGCTAGCACAATCACCTGCCTGCCCTTCACAGTATAGCGACTAACTGTATTCTAGTGAGCTTTAGGTGAACGCTATGCAAAGCACACAGTAGTACACTAAGTGAAACACTGACTGTCTGCAGCTAGCACAATCACCTGCCTGCCCTTCACAGTATAGAGACTAACTGTATTCTAGTGAGCTTTAGGTGAACGCTATGCAAAGCACACAGTAGTACACTAAGTGAAACACTGACTGTCTGCAGCTAGCACAATCACCTGCCTGCCTGTCACAGTATAGAGACTAACTGTATTCAGGTGAGCTTTAGGTGAACGCTATGCAAAGCACACAGTAGTACACTAAGTGAAACACTGACTGTCTGCAGCTTGCACAATCACCTGCCTGCCTGTAACAGTATAGAGACTAACTGTATTCAGGTGAGCTTTAGGTGAACGCTATGCAAAGCACACAGTATTACACTAAGTGAAACACTGACTGTCTGCAGCTAGCACCATCACCTGCCTGCCTGTCACAGTATAGAAACTAACAGGAACGGATCTAGCTAAACTCAATACAGTTTATAAATTTATATACAACACCTAGGATGCATATATATCCTCTACACACTGTAACTTAAGCTAACTGACTCGCCTGCCTGCTCTATCTAACTCAATATAAATGACACTGTCTGTGTCATGTACCTGGTTGGAGGCCGAAATGCCGAGAGGGCTCCCCTTGTGGCTGAGTGTAGTACACCTCTGAGGTTGGGTACAGAAGGGTGTAGTGCCCAGAGAAGTACAGGTTGCCAGATGGGTCCGGGAGAACACAGCTGGTGGGATCCTGAAGAACACTGGAGGATGCAGGACACCGCTCAAGAAGTAGTAGTGGCAGCCAGGCTGAGGGTCAAACCCAGTAGATCCGGCAGGAGGAAGAGGCAGGTTGCAGGAACGGAGACAAGCCAAAGGTCTGGTAACAGGAAACAGGCAGGAACAGATAACTGTGGCAAAGTCCATGGAACAAGCAGGGATCAGGTGGAGAAGAAGGCAACAAGTCGGTAAAGCAAGCCAGGGGGTCAAACCAGGAGAGCAGATCAGACAGGTCAGGAACAAGCCGGGTCACAACGGAAGATCCAAACAGCAGTTAAACAGAGTCTCAGGAACACAGGAAGGCTGATCTGTTTTACAATGTGATTTGGGACAGATCTTGGAACAGTTTGATTTCAGTGCCATTGTACAAAATGCGCCCTCTATCCCTCGCCTTGCGGAGAATTTCTTCTTTAAGTGGAAAGTTCACAATGGAGCATATGACATCCCTTGGGGGTTCTGAGTCCCTGGGTGGGGGCCGCAATGCACGGTGAGCTCTCTCCATTTTGATAATGTCCCCTTTGTCCTTATGCATGCTGTAAGCATTTAATGCTCCTTTTTTGGCCTACATGCATATTTGCCTTCACTAACCTCTCCAGTAGGGATGAGCCGAACACCCCCCTGTTCGGTTCGCACCAGAACCTGCGAACAGCCAGAATGTTCGCGCGAGCTTTAGAACCCTATTAAATACAATGGACTCGAACGTTCAAAATCAAAAGTGCTAATTATAAAGGCTAATATGCAAGTTATTGTCCTAAAAAGTGTTTGGGGACCCGGGTCCTTCCCCAGGGGACATGTATCAATGCAAAAAAAAAGTTTTAAAAACTACAGTTTTTTCGGGAGCAGTGATTTTAATAATCCTTAAAGTAAAACAATAAAAGTGAAATATTCCTTAAAATTTCGTACCTAGGGTGTGTGTATAGTATGCCTGTAAATTTGCGCTTGTTTCGCGTGCTTAGAACTGTCCCTGCACAAAGTGTCATTTCTGAAGGAAAAAGTCAATTAAAACTCCCGGCAATACATAGAAGAGTCATTGGCAAAAAAAATTGCGTGGCTGTCCTCCCAAATTCAATTACCAGGCCCTTCAGGTCTGGTATGGATATTAAGGGGAACCCTGCCGCAAATTTTTAAAAAAATGCGTGGTTTTCCCCCAAATATCCATACCAGGCCCTTCAGGTCTGATATGGATTTTAAGGGAAACTCCACCCCAATTTTTTTTTTAAATGGCGTGGAGTTCCCCCAAAAATCCATATCAGACCCTTTATCCGAGCACGCAACCTGGCAGGCCACAGGAAAAGAGGGGGGACGAGAGAGCGCCCCCCCTCCTGAACCGTACCAGGCCACATGCCCTCAACATGGGGAGGATGTCCCCATGTTGATGGGGACAAGGGCCTCATCCCCACAACCCTTGCCCAGTGGTTGTGGGGGTCTGCGGGCAGGGGGCTTATCGGAATCTGGAAGCCCCCTTTAACAAAGGGGACCCCCAGATCCCGGCCCCCCCTATGTGAATTGGTAAGGGGTACATTGTACCCCTACCATTTCACGAAGAAAGTGTAAAAAAAAACAAAAAAAACACACAGACACCTTGGAAAAGTCCTTTATTAAAAGTAAAAAAATAAAAAAACCATTCCAGCGATGTAATCCAGTGTCCCGCGGCGATCCGATGTCCAGCACTGTCCACACGAAACTTCATTGGCTGAGCCTGAGCGTACCTGATGGGGAACTTCCTCCGCAGTGTATTAAAGGAATAGACCCGCCCCTTCTAAAGTTCCCCATCAGGTCCGCTCAGCCAATGACGTAGGTGTAAGGCTAAGTGGACCAGATGCGGAACGTGAGAAGGGGCGGGTCTATTCATTAATTACACTGTGGGGGAAGTTCCCCATCAGGTCCGCCCTCTCGTATGTCAGACCCCGCCTACGTCATTGGCTGAGCGGACCTGATGGGGAACTGCCTCCGCAGTGTAATAAATTAATAGACCCGCCCCTTCTCACGTTCCGCATCTGGTCCGCTTAGCCTTACACCTACGTCATTGGCTGAGCGGACCAGATGGGGAACTTTATAAGGGACGGGTCTATACATTTAATACACTGCGGAGGAATTTCCCCATCAGGTCCGCTCAGGCTCAGCCAATGACGTTTCGTGTGGACAGCGCTGGACATCGAATCGCCGTGGGACACTGGATTTCATCGCTGGAATGTTTTTTTTTATTTTTTATTTTTTTATTTTTAATAAAGGACTTTTCCAAGGTGTCTGTGTTTTTTTTTTTTTTTTTACACTTTCTTTGTGAAATGGTAGGGGTACAATGTACCCCTTACCAATTCACATAGGGGGGCCGGGATCTGGGGGTCCCCTTTGTTAAAGGGGTCTTCCAGATTCCGATAAGCACCCCGCCCGCAGACCCCCACAACCACCGGGCAAGGGTTGTGGGGATGAGGCCCTTGTCCCCATCAACATGGGGACATCCTCCCCATGTTGAGGGCATGTGGCCTGGTACGGTTCAGGAGGGGGGGCGCTCTCTCGTCCCCCCTCTTTTCCTGTGGCCTGCCAGGTTGTGTGCTCGGATAAAGGGTCTGGTATGGATTTTTGGGGGAACTCCACGCCATTTTTTTTTTATTTGGGGTGGAGTTCCCCTTAAAATCCATACCAGACCTGAAGGGCCTGGTATGGATATTTGGGGGAACCCCACACATTTTTTTTTAATTTGCGGCAGGGTTCCCCTTAATATCCATACCAGACCTGAAGGGCCTGGTAATTGAATTTGGGGGGACCCCCAGGCATTTTTTATTTTTTTTTGTTATCAATGACTTTTCTATGTATTGCCGGGAGCCGACAATTCATTATAGCTGCGAGTGAATTTCTAAATGACTTTTTTCCTTCAGAAATGACACTTTGTGCATGGACAGTTCTAAGCAATAGAACAAGTGCGACTTTACAGGCATACTATACACACACCGTAGGTACGAAATTTAAAGGAATATTTCACTTTTATTGTTTCACTTTAAGCATTATTAAAATCACTGCTCCCGAAAAAACTGCAGTTTTTAAAACTTTTTTTTTGCATTGATACATGTCCCTGGGACAGTACCCGGGTCCCCAAACACTTTTTATGATAATAACTTGCATATAAGCCTTTAAAATTAGCACTTTAGATTTCTCCCATAGACTTTTCGAATTTGGCGCGAACACCCCAAATTGTTCGCTGTTCGGCGAACGGGAGAACAGGCAATGTTCGAGTCGAACATGAGTTCGACTCGAACTCGAAACTCATCCCTACTCTCCAGCATGCTATCCTGGGCCCATACACACCTAGCCTAGTCACTTAACTATATATTTTGTCAGCTCCATTGTAGTGCTTTACCCTAAACACCCCCTAAAATGTGTACAAATGTTATTGTTGTCCTTAAGTTCAGGCAGAGTGCCAGAGGCTTTTTTTTCCCCAAACTCATCTAGAACCCCCCCTAAAAATTTTACAATGGGCCATCAGAGGGGGTGAGGAATCTGATAAGTGGACCTTATATTTTTGTCTTTAAATACTCCTTAAAATAAATGTTATACTGATGTTGGTCAAGAATGTTTATGTCTAATCTGCTTGCAATGTTACGTGCAAAAGTACTATTTTTTTTCTGGTTTGACTCCAGTTTCCTTCAATGCCACAGGAATGGCAGACTGTGGCTTCCCAATTTGCCACGCCGTGGGACTTTCCCAACTTTTGTGGAGGGCCAATAGATGGGAAGCACATCCACATCGTCCCACCACCCCACTCAGGGTCATACTATTATAATTAGGGATGAGCTTCGAGTTCGAGTCGAACTCATGTTCGACTCGAACATTGCCTGTTCGCCCGTTCGCCGAACAGCGAACAAATTGGGGTGTTCGCGGCAAATTCGAAAAATCTATGGGAGAAATCTAAAGTGTTAATTATAAAGGCTAATATGCAAGTTATTGTCCTAAAAAGTGTTTGGGGACCGGGGTCCTGCCCCAGGGGACATGTATCAATGCAAAAAGAAGTTTTAAAAACGGCCGTTTTTTCGGGAGCAGTGATTTTAATAATGCTTAAAATGAAAAAATAAAAGTGAAATATTCCTTTAAATTTCGTACCTGGGGGGTGTGTATGATATGCATGTGAAGTGGCGCATGTTTCCCGTGCTTAGAACTGTCCCTGCAAAAAATTTCATTTTTGAAAGAAAAAAAGTCTTTTAAAACTGACTCGCGGCTATTAATGAATTGTCGGCTCCCGGCAATACATACAAAAGTCATTGATAAAAAAAAAAAAAAAAAGCGTGGGGGTTCCCCAGAATTCAATTACCAGGCCCTTCAGGTCTGGAATGGATATTAAAGGGGACCCCGCCGCAAATTTAAAAAAAAATTGACGTGGGGTTCCCCCAAATATCCATTCCAGGCCCTTCAGATCTGGCATGGATTTTAAGGGGAACTCCACCCCAAATTTAAAAAAAAAATGGCGTGGAGTCCCCCTAAAAATCCATATCAGACCCCTTATCCGAGCACGCAACCTGGCCAGCCGCAGGGGAAAAGGGGGGGACGAGAGAGCGGTACCAAGCCACATGCCCTCAACATGGGGAGGATGTCCCCATGTTGATGGGGACAAGGGCCTCATCCCCACAACCCTTGCCCGGTGGTTGTGGGGGTCTGCGGGCGGGGGGCTTATCGGAATCTGGAAGACCCCTTTAACAAAGGGGACCCCCAGATCCCGCCCCCCCTATGTGAATTGGTAAGGGGTACGTTGTACCCCTACCATTTCACGAAGAAAGCGTAAAAAAATGTTTAAAAAAACACACAAACACCTTGAAAAAGTCCTTTATTAAAAAAAAAAAAAAAAAAAAAAAACATTCCAGCGGTGAAATCCAGTGTCCCGCGGCGATCCCGATGTCCAGCGCTGTCCTTCATTGGTTGTGCCTGAGCGGACCTGATGGGGAACTCCCTCTCAGTATTTTAAATGTATAGACCCGCCCCTTCTAAAGTTCCCCATCAGGTCCGCTCCCTCGGTATGTCGGACCCGCCTACGTCATTGGCTTGAGCGGGGAACTTCCTTCACTGTGTAATTTAAATTTACATAGTGAAGGAAGTTCCCCGCTCAAGCCAATGACGTAGGCGGGTCTGACATACCGAGGGGGCGGACCTGATGGGGGACTGCTCTCACTTTGGTAATACATGTATAGACCCGCCCCTTCTCATGTTCCGCATCTGGTCCGCTGAGCGGACCTGATGGGGAACTTTAGAAGGGGCGGGTCTATACATTTAAAATACTGAGAGGGAGTTCCCCATCAGGTCCGCTCAGGCACAACCAATGAAGGACAGCGCTGGACATCGGGATCGCCGCGGGACACTGGATTTCACCGCTGGAATGTTTTTTTTTTTTTTAAATAAAGGACTTTTTCAAGGTGTTTGTGTGTTTTTTTAAACATTTTTTTACGCTTTCTTCGTGAAATGGTAGGGGTACAATGTACCCCTTACCAATTCACATAGGGGGGGCCGGGATCTGGGGGTCCCCTTTGTTAAAGGGGTCTTCCAGATTCCGATAAGCCCCCCGCCCGCAGACCCCCACAACCACCGGGCAAGGGTTGTGGGGATGAGGCCCTTGTCCCCATCAACATGGGGACATCCTCCCCATGTTGAGGGCATGTGGCTTGGTACGGTTCAGGAGGGAGGGGGGGCCGCTCTCTCATCCCCCCCTTTTCCCCTGCGGCCGGCCAGGTTGCGTGCTCGGATAAGGGGTCTGGTATGGATTTTTAGGGGGACTCCACGCCATTTTTTTTTTAAATTTGGGGTGGAGTTCCCCTTAAAATCCATGCCAGATCTGAAGGGCCTGGAATGGATATTTGGGGGAACCCCACGTCAATTTTTTTTTTTAATTTGCGGCAGGGTTCCCCTTAATATCCATTCCAGACCTGAAGGGCCTGGTAATTGAATTCTGGGGAACCCCCACGCTTTTTTTTTTTTTTTTATCAATGACTTTTGTATGTATTGCCGGGAGCCGACAATTCATTAATAGCCGCGAGTCAGTTTTAAATGCATTTTTTTCTTTCAAAAATGACATTTTTTGCAGGGACAGTTCTAAGCACGGGAAACATGCGCCACTTCACATGCATATCATACACACCCCCCAGGTACGAAATTTAAAGGAATATTTCACTTTTATTTTTTCATTTTAAGCATTATTAAAATCACTGCTCCCAAAAAAACGGCCGTTTTTAAAACTTCTTTTTGCATTGATACATGTCCCCTGGGGCAGGACCCGGGTCCCCAAACACTTTTTAGGACAATAACTTGCATATTAGCCTTTATAATTAACACTTTAGATTTCGAACGTTCGAGTCCATTGTATTTAATAGGGTTCTAAAGTTTACACGAACATTTTGTCTGTTCGCAGGTTCTGGTGCGAACCGAACAGGGGGGTGTTCGGCTCATCCCTGATTATAATTATAAGGGGTTCAATAGTATTGCGTTGATGGCGGTGGTGTCCGCGACATATGAGTTTTTATATGTGGACGTGGGAAAGAATGGCCGGATGTCGGATGGTGGAGTCTTCGCCTTGACAGAGTTTTCTAGACGGCTCCAGACTGGTGGCTTGGCATTGCGACTTGCTGTGGATAATGTGGAAGGACTCCCGTTCATGTTTGTCGCAGATGAAGCGTTTGGTCTGGGTGATCACCTGATGAGGCCATTCCCCCAAAGGACCCTCACCCCGGAGAACAGGGTTTTTAATTACTGGCTGGCCAGAGCCAGAAGAGTCGTGGAGAATGCCTTTGGGATAATGGGCAGCCGGTTCCGCCTCTTCCTTACGGCAATTAACATGGGGGAGTATAAACTGAACCACATAGTGCTTTCGTGCTGCATACTTCACAACTTTTTAAGGATTAATGCTCCAAATTATGTGGCCTCAGTTGGGCCTAAGGCCGGACTTCATGAAAATACCCTGACGGCCCTAGAAGCTAGCCGTCATGGCTTGCCCCCCCAAAGCGCCCATGAAGTGCGTCAAAAATATGTTGAATATAAAATAAAAAATTATTTTGATCTGATAAAATCTTGAACTTGATTTATTGCTTGTGTTTTTCTTTTAGCTGTCTCCTAGGTTCTCCTAGTGCACTTGTAGTGCCAAGTGGATTTTCCTTTATTAAATAACCCCCATTGTCACCGTTAGCGATGAGCCGAACACCCCCGGGTTCGGTTCGCACCAGAACCCGCGAACGGACCGAAGGTTCGCACGAACATTAGAACCCTATTAAATACAATGGATGCGAACGTTCGGATTCTAAAGTGCTAATTATAACGACTATTATCCATGTTATTGTCCGAAACAGAGTTTGGGAACCCGGCTTCTGCACCAGGGGACATGTATCAATGCAAAAAGAAGTTTTAAAAACGGACGTTTTCCGGGAGCAGTCATTTTAATGATGCATAAAGTGAAAAAAAAAAAGTTAAATATTCCTTTAAATATTGTACCTGGGGGGTGTCTAAAGTATGCCTGTGAAGTGCCACGTGTTTCCCGTGTTTAGAACTGTCCCTGCACAAAATAACATTTCTAAAGGGAAAAAAGCCATTTAAAACTGCTTGCGGCTTTAATGCAATGTCTGGTAATATGGATGAAAATCTTTAGGAAAAATGGCATAGCTACCCCATCAACCCCCCCCCCCCTACCCCAGCCCATTACCAGCCCCTTTGGGTCTTGTATGGATATTAAGGGGGTCCCCGCACACAAAATAAAAAAGGACCTATATACTCTGAACAGCCGTATACAGGCGGTGCATACAAGACAGGGACTGTAGGTTTGTTCTTATGTAGAATCTGTTTGTAATTTTGAACAGCTGCATTGTTTAAGTGGAGCTCCATGGCAAATTCCTTTTTTTTAGCTTTTTGTAAAACATAGGGAACGGTTATCACCCCTGTCACATTTTTTTTGCTGTCTGTGCCCCTGTTCAGAACATTTCACCTCACTTTGCGTCCCAATGACAACTGTTTTTGAAATGTGGTGTTTTTATTGAAACAAGGATTGGTGATAAAGCATCAGTAGAGAGGAGACACCTTTCTCCCATATTAATTCTTACAGGAGAGAATTTTCCTTCCAAGGGGTAGATTTCCTCTCACTTCCTGTTGTCTTCTTCCGTTTGCAAGTAGTAGTAGTTTGTAAGTTGGATGTTTGAAAGTAGGGACCTTCCGTATATACTCTGCAGAAATTGGCCCCTTAGGTGTTGGTGTTGGCACAACACTGAAAGCACTCACAGTTATTCTTGGTGGGTGCTGGAACGCCCTGCTGTCAAGTATAATATCAGGAATTGTAATAACATATAATTGTTGATCAGTGGTAGTAAAAATTGGGCCTTTGATGGTGGTGCTGGTGCCACAACACTGTAAGGCCTGACAGTTACTCTTGGTGGGCGCAGCAATGGTCCCTGCTGTGAATTATTAGATCAATAATTATAATTGCATGCCCCTGTTGAACAGGGGCTGAAAAATTGGGCCTTTGGTGGTGGTGGTGGTGGTGATGGTGGTGCTGGTGCCACAACACTGTAAGGCCTGACAGTTACTCTTGGTGGGCGCAGCAATGCTCCCTGCTGTGAATTATTCGATCAATAATTATAATTGCATGCCCCTGTTGAACAGGGGCTGAAAAATTGGGCCTTTGGTGGTGGTGGTGGTGGTGATGGTGGTGCTGGTGCCACAACACTGTATGGCCTGACAGTTACTCTTGGTGGGCGCAGCAATGGGCCCTGCTGTGAATTATTAGATCAATAATTATAATTGCATGCCCCTGTTGAACAGGGGCTTAAAAATTGGGCCTTTGGTGGTGGTGGTGGTGGTGATGGTGGTGCTGGTGCCACAACACTGTAAGGCCTGACAGTTACTCTTGGTGGGCGCAGCAATGGGCCCTGCTGTGAATTATTAGATCAATAATTATAATTGCATGCCCCTGTTGAACAGGGGCTTAAAAATTGGGCCTTTGGTGGTGGTGGTGGTGGTGGTGATGGTGGTGCTGGTGCCACAACACTGTAAGGCCTGACAGTTACTCTTGGTGGGCGCAGCAATGCTCCCTGCTGTGAATTATTCGATCAATAATTATAATTGCATGCCCCTGTTGAACAGGGGCTGAAAAATTGGGCCTTTGGTGGTGGTGGTGGTGGTGATGGTGGTGCTGGTGCCACAACACTGTAAGGCCTGACAGTTACTCTTGGTGGGCGCAGCAATGGGCCCTGCTGTGAATTATTAGATCAATAATTATAATTGCATGACCCTGTTGAACAGGGGCTTAAAAATTGGGCCTTTGGTGGTGGTGGTGGTGGTGATGGTGGTGCTGGTGCCACAACACTGTAAGGCCTGACAGTTACTCTTGGTGGGCGCAGCAATGGGCCCTGCTGTGAATTATTAGATCAATAATTATAATTGCATGCCCCTGTTGAACAGGGGCTTAAAAATTGGGCCTTTGGTGGTGGTGGTGGTGGTGATGGTGGTGCTGGTGCCACAACACTGTAAGGCCTGACAGTTACTCTTGGTGGGCGCAGCAATGCTCCCTGCTGTGAATTATTCGATCAATAATTATAATTGCATGCCCCTGTTGAACAGGGGCTGAAAAATTGGGCCTTTGGTGGTGGTGGTGGTGGTGATGGTGGTGCTGGTGCCACAACACTGTAAGGCCTGACAGTTACTCTTGGTGGGCGCATCAATGGGCCCTGCTGTGAATTATTAGATCAATAATTATAATTGCATGCCCCTGTTGAACAGGGGCTGAAAAATTGGGCCTTAGGCACTGGTGGCACAACACTGCAACCCCTCACAGATACTGTACTTGGAGCACAGCAATGAGGCCTGTTGCAAAGTATTGCATCAAAAATTTTAATTACACGCCCCTGTTAAACAGGGGCTGAAAAATTGGGCCTTAGCCACTGGTGGCGTCACCCATAAACCAAAATGATCTTCCAAGCTATCATCGTTAATCGTATCATTGAGGAGGAGGAGGAGGATAGCCAGTCAACATAACAGCACAGGCACTCAGCATCAGCATCAGTCTTGAAGGGATGTGACATTTTAAAATCAATTAGTCTGTTATATCAGCATCTGGTGTGTGGTAGCTGGTGGTGATCCAAGACTGGTTCATCTTGATGAAAGTCAGTCGATCAACCGAGTCGGTGGACAGGCGCACCCTGTGATCCGTGACAAATCCTCCAGCAGCACTGAATGTGCGTTCTGAAAGAACGCTGGATGCAGGACAGGCCAGTAGCTCAATTGCATACTGTGCAAGCTCTGGCCAGTGATCCATCCTCAAGACCCAGTAAGCCAGAGGATTTTCGGTGGGGAAGGTGTCCAAGTCTGACCTTGCCCCTAGATATTCCTGCACCATGTATATCAGACGCTGGCGATGGTTGCTGGAACCGATCATACTTTGGGGCTGCGGACTAAAGAATTGTCTGAACGCATCGGTCAGACGGCCACCTTCCCCACCTCTCCTTCTTTGACTGCCCGAAGCCTCAGCAACTCGTTGTCCAGGACCAGGAGTTTGTAACCTCCCAGTCTCTGGGAACGCGTTGCACAGACCTTTCTGCAAGGCCTCCCGGAGTTGTCTCATCCTCTGCTCCCTCTGCGATGGTACGATAAGGTCCGCAACCTTACCCTTGTACCGTGGATCAAGGAGAGTGGCCAGCCAGTAATGGTCCCTCTCCTTGATCCGAAGAATACGAGGATCCTTCCGCAGACTTTGCAGGATCAGGGAGGCCATGCAGCGTAGGTTAGCTGAGGCATTCAGTCCGGAGTCCTCTGGGTCACTAAGGACGACATGATCCGCAGCCACCTCCTCCCAGCCACGTACAAGTCCACTGGTTTCTTGGGACTGTAAATCATCCCTAAAAGACTGCTGCTGATGATGCTGAGTGCCAGCCTCCACCTCCATGCTGACACAATCCTCCTCCTCCTCCTCCTCTTCCTGTGCGATGGGTGGGACAGAAGGAACACTGTCTGGGTAAAGGGGGCCTTGAGAGGCAAGGAAGTCCTCCTCTTCCTGCCTCTGTTCTGCCTCAAGTGCCCTGTCCATTATTCCACGCAGCGTGTGCTCCAACAGGTGGACAAGAGGTACAGTGTCACTGATGCATGCACTGTCACTGCTCACCATCCTCGTGGCCTCCTCAAATGGTGCCAGGACAGTGCATGCATCCCTGATCATGCCCCACTGGCGTGGTGAAAAAAACCCGAGCTCTCCTGACCCTGTCCTGGTGCCGTAGTCGCACAGGTACTCATTGATGGCCCTCTGCTGTGTGTGCAGCCGCTGCAGCATGGCCAACGTTGAGTTCCACCTGGTGGGCATGTCACATATAAGGCGGTTCTTGGGCAGGTTCAACTCCTTTTGAAGCTCAGCCAGGCGAGCACTGGCATTATAAGATCTGCGGAAATGCACACAGACTTTCCTGGCCTGCCTCAGGACATCCTGTAAGCCCGGGTACCTGCCCAAGAACCGCTGCACCACCAGGTTAAGGACGTGAGCCATACAGGGCACATGGGTCAGTTGTCCCTGTCGGAGGGCGGAGAGGAGGTTGGTGCCATTGTCGCAAACCACCATTCCTGGCTTAAGCTGGCGTGGCGTCAACCACCTCTCGGCCTGCCCCTGCAGAGCAGACAGGACCTCTGCCCCTGTGTGGCTTCTGTCCCCCAAACACACCAGCGCAAGCACGGCATGGCATCTTTTTGCCTGCGTACTTGCGTAGCCCCTTGAACGCCTACGGAGCACCGCTGGTTCCGAGGACGAACCACAGGAAGAGGCCATGGAGGAAGAAGAAGAGGAGGGGGTGGAGGAGAGAGGTGTGTCACACCCAGTAGTAGCATTTTGGAGGCGTGGCGGTGGAACAACCTCCAACACTACTGCACCTTGTCCTGCATCCTTCCCAGCTGCCAAAAGAGTGACCCAATGGGCCGTGAAAGAAAGGTAACGTCCCTGTCCATGCCTGCTGGACCATGAGTCAGCGGTAATATGCACCTTACCGCTGACCGCCCTGTCCAGCGAGGCCAAGACATTGCCTTCCACATGCCTGTAGAGAGCCGGAATCGCCTTCCATGCGAAAAAGTGGCGTTTGGGAACCTGCCACTGAGGAACCGCACATTGCACAAACTCACGGAAGGGGGCCGAGTCTACCAACTAAAAAGGCAGCAGTTGAAGCGCTAGCAATTTAGCCAAGCTAGCATTCAACCGCTGGGCATGTGGATGGCTGGGAGTGAACTTCTTTCGACGGTCCAGCAGCTGGGGCAGGGAAATTTGCCTGCTAGAATCGGACGTTGGTGTACTGCTAGCAGAGTGCCCGCAATTACTTGCCTGTGGCACACCTAATTCTACACCTTCATTACTCTCAGAGCAGGTTTCAGAGAGGAGTGAAGGTATAGTGGGGTTGGAGATCCCAGCTGATGCGGTGCAAGAAGAGGTCAGCTTTGTTCTTTGGTGTGGGTCTTTAAGGTAGGCTTGCCAACGAGCTGCATGGCAGGTCAACATATGTCTGATCAAGCATGTGGTGCCCAAGCGGCTGATGTTTTGGCCACGCGATATACGCTTGAGACATACAGTATGTTGCAAACAGCAGCTGTGCGATCTGATGCACTCGCCTCAAAAAAGGCCCACACCAAAGAACTTTTTGAATGACGGGCAGAGGCAGCGCCCTGCACAGGCGGAGCTCTGCGGTGTGATTCCGTTGGTGTGCTGCCCATACGCTGGCCACTCAAGGACATCCTGCCTCGTTGGAGATGTGCCTCCTCCTCATCCTCCTCCTCCTCCTCTCTCCTATTAGGCACACACGTGGAGTCAGTGACCTCATCATCCCCTCCCTCCTCATCACTGGAGCCAATCTGGCAGTATGCTGCAGCTGCTGGAGCATGACTGCCAGATTGGTGTCCTTCTTGAGCATCCCCTCTCTCTGCTCTCACGCTGCTGCCTTCCTCTAGCTGGGTATCATCATCAGATCCTTCCAAACGCTGGGCATCCTCCTGGAGCATGTACCCAACACTGTGCTCAAACAGTTCGGGGGACTCCTCAGGAGGAGGACATGGTGGGTCTAGGGAAGGATTGACTAATGAAGATAATGATACCAGAGAAGAGGACGCTTTGGCAGCTGCTTTGCCAGTACCCTGAGCCTGGGTGAGAGAGGATGAGGAGGATGAGGTGGGCTTGGTCATCCACTCTACCAAGTCTTTGGCATGATGTGGCTCAACATGTCCAGCTGCCGAAAACAAGGACAAGCGTGTCCCATGGCCATGTGCTGATGACAATGCACCGCGTCCACAACCAGCACTGTTGCCCCCAGACACAGAGCCTGCTTGCCCTCTTTTTTTGCCTCCTGACTGTCTGCCTCTCCTTGGTTGCCTTCCAGACATTTTAATAGATGGCCTGCAGGGAGATGGGAAAAAGAGCAATAAGGGCTACCTTCAGGTGTATACTGTGCAGGAGGCTTAGCAACAATGACACTGACACTGTCCCCTGCCTATCCTTCTCTGTCCCTAAACACAAGGATTGAAAATATGGTTCAGCAAAATAGTTTTAGAACAGAATAGCACACTGACACTTTCCCTCACTGTCCTACTCTGTCCCTCCCTACAAACAAGATTTAGCACAGAATAGCACACTGATAATTTCTACGAGTGTCCTTCTCTGTCCCTAAACTCAAGGTTTGAAAATATGGAACAGCAAAATTGGTTTAGAACAGAATAGCACACTGTCAGTTTCACTCACTGTACCTGTCTGTCCCTCAACTCAAGGATTGAAAATATGGTTCAGCAAAATAGTTTTAGAACAGAATAGCACACTGACACTTTCCCTCACTGTCCTACTCTGTCCCTCCCTACAAACAAGATTTAGCACAGAATAGCACACTGATAATTTCTACGAGTGTCCTTCTCTGTCCCTAAACTCAAGGATTGAAAATAAATATGGAACAGCAAAATTGGTTTAGAACAGAATAGCACACTGTCAGTTTCACTCACTGTACCTCTCTGTCCCTCAACTCAAGGATTGAAAATATGGTTCAGCAAAATAGTTTTAGAACAGAATAGCACACTGACACTTTCCCTCACTGTCCTACTCTGTCCCTCCCTACAAACAAGATTTAGCACAGAATAGCACACTGATAATTTCTACGAGTGTCCTTCTCTGTCCCTAAACTCAAGGATTAAAAATATGGAACAGCAAAATTGGTTTAGAACAGAATAGCACACTGTCAGTTTCACTCACTGTACCTGTCTGTCCCTCAACTCAAGGATTGAAAATATGGTTCAGCAAAATAGTTTTAGAACAGAATAGCACACTGACACTTTCCCTCACTGTCCTACTCTGTCCCTCCCTACAAACAAGATTTAGCACAGAATAGCACACTGATAATTTCTACGAGTGTCCTTCTCTGTCCCTAAACTCAAGGATTGAAAATATGGAACAGCAAAATTGGTTTAGAACAGAATAGCACACTGTCAGTTTCACTCACTGTACCTGTCTGTCCCTCAACTCAAGGATTGAAAATATGGTTCAGCAAAATAGTTTTAGAACAGAATAGCACACTGACACTTTCCCTCACTGTCCTACTCTGTCCCTCCCTACAAACAAGATTTAGCACAGAATAGCACACTGATAATTTCTACGAGTGTCCTTCTCTGTCCCTAAACTCAAGGATTGAAAATATGGAACAGCAAAATTGGTTTAGAACAGAATAGCACACTGTCAGTTTCACTCACTGTACCTGTCTGTCCCTCAACTCAAGGATTGAAAATATGGTTCAGCAAAATAGTTTTAGAACAGAATAGCACACTGACACTTTCCCTCACTGTCCTACTCTGTCCCTCCCTACAAACAAGATTTAGCACAGAATAGCACACTGATAATTTTTACGAGTGTCCTTCTCTGTCCCTAAACTCAAGGATTGAAAATATGGAACAGCAAAATTGGTTTAGAACAGAATAGCACACGGTCAGTTTCACTCACTGTACCTGTCTGTCCCTCAACTCAAGGATTGAAAATATGGTTCAGCAAAATAGTTTTAGAACAGAATAGCACACTGACACTTTCCCTCACTGTCCTACTCTGTCCCTCCCTACAAACAAGATTTAGCACAGAATAGCACACTGATAATTTCTACGAGTGTCCTTCTCTGTCCCTAAACTCAAGGATTGAAAATATGGAACAGCAAAATTGGTTTAGAACAGAATAGCACACTGTCAGTTTCACTCACTGTACCTCTCTGTCCCTCAACTCAAGGATTGAAAATATGGTTCAGCAAAATAGTTTTAGAACAGAATAGCACACTGACACTTTCCCTCACTGTCCTACTCTGTCCCTCCCTACAAACAAGATTTAGCACAGAATAGCACACTGATAATTTCTACGAGTGTCCTTCTCTGTCCCTAAACTCAAGGATTGAAAATATGGAACAGCAAAATTGGTTTAGAACAGAATAGCACACTGTCAGTTTCACTCACTGTACCTGTCTGTCCCTCAACTCAAGGATTGAAAATATGGTTCAGCAAAATAGTTTTAGAACAGAATAGCACACTGACACTTTCCCTCACTGTCCTACTCTGTCCCTCCCTACAAACAAGATTTAGCACAGAATAGCACACTGATAATTTCTACGAGTGTCCTTCTCTGTCCCTAAACTCAAGGATTGAAAATATGGAACAGCAAAATTGGTTTAGAACAGAATAGCACACTGTCAGTTTCACTCACTGTACCTCTCTGTCCCTCAACTCAAGGATTGAAAATATGGTTCAGCAAAATAGTTTTAGAACAGAATAGCACACTGACACTTTCCCTCACTGTCCTACTCTGTCCCTCCCTACAAACAAGATTTAGCACAGAATAGCACACTGATAATTTCTACGAGTGTCCTTCTCTGTCCCTAAACTCAAGGATTGAAAATATGGAACAGCAAAATTGGTTTAGAACAGAATAGCACACTGTCAGTTTCACTCACTGTACCTCTCTGTCCCTCAACTCTAGGATTGAAAATATGGTTCAGCAAAATAGTTTTAGAACAGAATAGCACACTGACACTTTCCCTCACTGTCCTACTCTGTCCCTCCCTACAAACAAGATTTAGCACAGAATAGCACACTGATAATTTCTACGAGTGTCCTTCTCTGTCCCTAAACTCAAGGATTGAAAATATGGAACAGCAAAATTGGTTTAGAACAGAATAGCACACTGTCAGTTTCACTCACTGTACCTCTCTGTCCCTCAACTCAAGGATTGAAAATATGGTTCAGCAAAATAGTTTTAGAACAGAATAGCACACTGACACTTTCCCTCACTGTCCTACTCTGTCCCTCCCTACAAACAAGATTTAGCACAGAATAGCACACTGATAATTTCTACGAGTGTCCTTCTCTGTCCCTAAACTCAAGGATTGAAAATATGGAACAGCAAAATTGGTTTAGAACAGAATAGCACACTGTCAGTTTCACTCACTGTACCTCTCTGTCCCTCAACTCAAGGATTGAAAATATGGTTCAGCAAAATAGTTTTAGAACAGAATAGCACACTGACACTTTCCCTCACTGTCCTACTCTGTCCCTCCCTACAAACAAGATTTAGCACAGAATAGCACACTGATAATTTCTACGAGTGTCCTTCTCTGTCCCTAAACTCAAGGATTGAAAATATGGAACAGCAAAAATGGTTTAGAACAGAATAGCACACTGTCAGTTTCACTCACTGTACCTCTCTGTCCCTCAACTCAAGGATTGAAAATATGGTTCAGCAAAATAGTTTTAGAACAGAATAGCACACTGACACTTTCCCTCACTGTCCTACTCTGTCCCTCCCTACAAACAAGATTTAGCACAGAATAGCACACTGATAATTTCTACGAGTGTCCTTCTCTGTCCCTAAACTCAAGGATTGAAAATATGGAACAGCAAAATTGGTTTAGAACAGAATAGCACACTGTCAGTTTCACTCACTGTACCTCTCTGTCCCTCAACTCTAGGATTGAAAATATGGTTCAGCAAAATAGTTTTAGAACAGAATAGCACACTGACACTTTCCCTCACTGTCCTACTCTGTCCCTCCCTACAAACAAGATTTAGCACAGAATAGCACACTGATAATTTCTACGAGTGTCCTTCTCTGTCCCTAAACTCAAGGATTGAAAATATGGAACAGCAAAATTGGTTTAGAACAGAATAGCACACTGTCAGTTTCACTCACTGTACCTCTCTGTCCCTCAACTCAAGGATTGAAAATATGGTTCAGCAAAATAGTTTTAGAACAGAATAGCACACTGACACTTTCCCTCACTGTCCTACTCTGTCCCTCCCTACAAACAAGATTTAGCACAGAATAGCACACTGATAATTTCTACGAGTGTCCTTCTCTGTCCCTAAACTCAAGGATTGAAAATATGGAACAGCAAAATTGGTTTAGAACAGAATAGCACACTGTCAGTTTCACTCACTGTACCTCTCTGTCCCTCAACTCAAGGATTGAAAATATGGTTCAGCAAAATAGTTTTAGAACAGAATAGCACACTGACACTTTCCCTCACTGTCCTACTCTGTCCCTCCCTACAAACAAGATTTAGCACAGAATAGCACACTGATAATTTCTACGAGTGTCCTTCTCTGTCCCTAAACTCAAGGATTGAAAATATGGAACAGCAAAATTGGTTTAGAACAGAATAGCACACGGTCAGTTTCACTCACTGTACCTGTCTGTCCCTCAACTCAAGGATTGAAAATATGGTTCAGCAAAATAGTTTTAGAACAGAATAGCACACTGACACTTTCCCTCACTGTCCTACTCTGTCCCTCCCTACAAACAAGATTTAGCACAGAATAGCACACTGATAATTTCTACGAGTGTCCTTCTCTGTCCCTAAACTCAAGGATTGAAAATATGGAACAGCAAAATTGGTTTAGAACAGAATAGCACACTGTCAGTTTCACTCACTGTACCTCTCTGTCCCTCAACTCAAGGATTGAAAATATGGTTCAGCAAAATAGTTTTAGAACAGAATAGCACACTGACACTTTCCCTCACTGTCCTACTCTGTCCCTCCCTACAAACAAGATTTAGCACAGAATAGCACACTGATAATTTCTACGAGTGTCCTTCTCTGTCCCTAAACTCAAGGATTGAAAATATGGAACAGCAAAATTGGTTTAGAACAGAATAGCACACTGTCAGTTTCACTCACTGTACCTGTCTGTCCCTCAACTCAAGGATTGAAAATATGGTTCAGCAAAATAGTTTTAGAACAGAATAGCACACTGACACTTTCCCTCACTGTCCTACTCTGTCCCTCCCTACAAACAAGATTTAGCACAGAATAGCACACTGATAATTTCTACGAGTGTCCTTCTCTGTCCCTAAACTCAAGGATTGAAAATATGGAACAGCAAAATTGGTTTAGAACAGAATAGCACACTGTCAGTTTCACTCACTGTACCTCTCTGTCCCTCAACTCAAGGATTGAAAATATGGTTCAGCAAAATAGTTTTAGAACAGAATAGCACACTGACACTTTCCCTCACTGTCCTACTCTGTCCCTCCCTACAAACAAGATTTAGCACAGAATAGCACACTGATAATTTCTACGAGTGTCCTTCTCTGTCCCTAAACTCAAGGATTGAAAATATGGAACAGCAAAATTGGTTTAGAACAGAATAGCACACTGTCAGTTTCACTCACTGTACCTCTCTGTCCCTCAACTCTAGGATTGAAAATATGGTTCAGCAAAATAGTTTTAGAACAGAATAGCACACTGACACTTTCCCTCACTGTCCTACTCTGTCCCTCCCTACAAACAAGATTTAGCACAGAATAGCACACTGATAATTTCTACGAGTGTCCTTCTCTGTCCCTAAACTCAAGGATTGAAAATATGGAACAGCAAAATTGGTTTAGAACAGAATAGCACACTGTCAGTTTCACTCACTGTACCTCTCTGTCCCTCAACTCAAGGATTGAAAATATGGTTCAGCAAAATAGTTTTAGAACAGAATAGCACACTGACACTTTCCCTCACTGTCCTACTCTGTCCCTCCCTACAAACAAGATTTAGCACAGAATAGCACACTGATAATTTCTACGAGTGTCCTTCTCTGTCCCTAAACTCAAGGATTGAAAATATGGAACAGCAAAATTGGTTTAGAACAGAATAGCACACTGTCAGTTTCACTCACTGTACCTCTCTGTCCCTCAACTCAAGGATTGAAAATATGGTTCAGCAAAATAGTTTTAGAACAGAATAGCACACTGACACTTTCCCTCACTGTCCTACTCTGTCCCTCCCTACAAACAAGATTTAGCACAGAATAGCACACTGATAATTTCTACGAGTGTCCTTCTCTGTCCCTAAACTCAAGGATTGAAAATATGGAACAGCAAAAATGGTTTAGAACAGAATAGCACACTGTCAGTTTCACTCACTGTACCTCTCTGTCCCTCAACTCAAGGATTGAAAATATGGTTCAGCAAAATAGTTTTAGAACAGAATAGCACACTGACACTTTCCCTCACTGTCCTACTCTGTCCCTCCCTACAAACAAGATTTAGCACAGAATAGCACACTGATAATTTCTACGAGTGTCCTTCTCTGTCCCTAAACTCAAGGATTGAAAATATGGAACAGCAAAATTGGTTTAGAACAGAATAGCACACTGTCAGTTTCACTCACTGTACCTCTCTGTCCCTCAACTCTAGGATTGAAAATATGGTTCAGCAAAATAGTTTTAGAACAGAATAGCACACTGACACTTTCCCTCACTGTCCTACTCTGTCCCTCCCTACAAACAAGATTTAGCACAGAATAGCACACTGATAATTTCTACGAGTGTCCTTCTCTGTCCCTAAACTCAAGGATTGAAAATATGGAACAGCAAAATTGGTTTAGAACAGAATAGCACACTGTCAGTTTCACTCACTGTACCTCTCTGTCCCTCAACTCAAGGATTGAAAATATGGTTCAGCAAAATAGTTTTAGAACAGAATAGCACACTGACACTTTCCCTCACTGTCCTACTCTGTCCCTCCCTACAAACAAGATTTAGCACAGAATAGCACACTGATAATTTCTACGAGTGTCCTTCTCTGTCCCTAAACTCAAGGATTGAAAATATGGAACAGCAAAATTGGTTTAGAACAGAATAGCACACTGTCAGTTTCACTCACTGTACCTCTCTGTCCCTCAACTCAAGGATTGAAAATATGGTTCAGCAAAATAGTTTTAGAACAGAATAGCACACTGACACTTTCCCTCACTGTCCTACTCTGTCCCTCCCTACAAACAAGATTTAGCACAGAATAGCACACTGATAATTTCTACGAGTGTCCTTCTCTGTCCCTAAACTCAAGGATTGAAAATATGGAACAGCAAAAATGGTTTAGAACAGAATAGCACACTGTCAGTTTCACTCACTGTACCTCTCTGTCCCTCAACTCAAGGATTGAAAATATGGTTCAGCAAAATAGTTTTAGAACAGAATAGCACACTGACACTTTCCCTCACTGTCCTACTCTGTCCCTCCCTACAAACAAGATTTAGCACAGAATAGCACACTGATAATTTCTACGAGTGTCCTTCTCTGTCCCTAAACTCAAGGATTGAAAATATGGAACAGCAAAATTGGTTTAGAACAGAATAGCACACTGTCAGTTTCACTCACTGTACCTCTCTGTCCCTCAACTCTAGGATTGAAAATATGGTTCAGCAAAATAGTTTTAGAACAGAATAGCACACTGACACTTTCCCTCACTGTCCTACTCTGTCCCTCCCTACAAACAAGATTTAGCACAGAATAGCACACTGATAATTTCTACGAGTGTCCTTCTCTGTCCCTAAACTCAAGGATTGAAAATATGGAACAGCAAAATTGGTTTAGAACAGAATAGCACACTGTCAGTTTCACTCACTGTACCTCTCTGTCCCTCAACTCAAGGATTGAAAATATGGTTCAGCAAAATAGTTTTAGAACAGAATAGCACACTGACACTTTCCCTCACTGTCCTACTCTGTCCCTCCCTACAAACAAGATTTAGCACAGAATAGCACACTGATAATTTCTACGAGTGTCCTTCTCTGTCCCTAAACTCAAGGATTGAAAATATGGAACAGCAAAATTGGTTTAGAACAGAATAGCACACTGTCAGTTTCACTCACTGTACCTCTCTGTCCCTCAACTCAAGGATTGAAAATATGGTTCAGCAAAATAGTTTTAGAACAGAATAGCACACTGACACTTTCCCTCACTGTACCTCTCTGTCCCTAAACTCAAGGATTGAAAATATGGTTCAGCAAGATTGGTTTAGAACAGAATAGCACACTGACACTTTCCCTCACTGTACCTCTCTGTCCCTACAAACAAGGATTAGCACAGAATAGCACACTGTCACTGACACTCTCCCTACCTATCCTTATTTGTCCCTAAACACAAGGAATCCAGGATTAGTAAAGGAAAAATAATGACACTGTCCCTGCCTATGCTTCTCTTTCCCTGCTCCGAAACACACTACACAAGGCCGCCGCGCTGGCGGCCTTTTATAGTGTGGGGCGTGTACTAAACCCCCTCAGCAATAATTGGCCACAGGCATCCTGCCTCTGGCCAATCATTGCTCTCCTCGCTGCCGGCGCTGTGATTGGCCAAGCATGCGGGGTCACAGTGCATGCTTGGCCAATCACAGCGCCTGGATGACACTGCGATGGCGTAGTGCATTGTGGGCCGTTCGCGTCACTCGAATTTGGCGCGAACGGCCCAAATCGTTCGATCTTCGTCGAACAATCGAACAGCCGATGTTCGAGTCGAACGTATGTTCGACTCGAACACGAAGCTCATCCCTAGTCACCGTAAACACCAACTTAATACAAAAACTGGTATTGAGCATTGAAAGAAGAAGCCACACATTGTTGAATAGAAAACTTTTTACTCCGTGCACATTCACATGTGCGTTATAAAACATTTTTGGGTAAAAAACATATTTTTTTTATAAAGTTTTATATTTAATTTTTTTTCCTGAATAAACAGGCATGTTTCAAAACATAACATACACAACCCTGGAACTTACAAAGTTCAATATCGAAAAACTGAAGGCAATATCAGACATTATAGTGTGTCAAAAATGTGTTGATCTTGCATTCATCAGATGGAGTGATTTCACCTCTAAAAAAGCCACATTTTGAAGATGCACACAAATTGAGAGGCAAAATGTGGATTTCCTTTCTGATCCCATGCCTAATGTCAACATGTGCTATCTCCCATCATGGGGGATGAATGGACGTGTTTTGGGGGTGCAACCCCCTCCTCTCACCTACTTGAATTGCGAGGAAGATGTTGCACCCACAAAACGTGTACATTGATTTCCCATGATGGCAGATAGCACATGGTGACACACTGTGTGCATCTTCAAAATGTGGCTTTTAAAATGCGTCCAAAAAAAAGAGTTCCAAGCTGTAGCCATGATTTTTCCCCTTCCCAAAGCTTGAATACTTACCTTTTTTGATCAAGTTTCACACATGGAGACGCCCCAAGTATCCACTGGAGCACCTGTGTGGGACACCCTAAAAAGGTTGTTGTGGTGTCCCACACTAGTGCTCCTGAGCCCAGATGTGTAAACAGCTGCTGAATGTCCTCTCCTTACACCAAATCAAGTTTGCATTTCATTCTAGTTACAAACACATCTAGACAGCAATGTGCTAAACTTCTTTTAATACAAATAGACATGACGAAATGTAGATAACCTGTATCTGCCAAAAACATCGTGAAAGTTGCCATTTCAAACTGTACAACAGTAAAGAAAAGCACATGGAGCAACATGCAAGTAATAATAATAATAGGAACACAGGACAAATAAGTACTTATTAGAAGCAGTTTCCTGATCCTTCTGTACTGATCATGCTCCCTCAATTTCAGATCTGACCAGCGTTTCCTCAATTGCTCCTTGGTCCGTTCTACCCCGAAATTCCTGTGCAGACTTTTTGCAACTTTACTCATGATCTTGGCCTTTCTCACATTTGGGTTGGAGTATGGTCCATACTTCCCATCATAGTTGGTCCTCTTCAAGATGTCCACCATCTCTGCCATCTCTACAAAGGACACATTTGAGGCCTTATATCTCCTCCTGGATCAGAACGTTTCTGGCTCCGGGCTTTCCTCCTCGTTACTGGTATTATCATGCACCTGCTGTGTCTCCGCCATGTTCCTCTCCCACTGCAACAAAAGAGAAGGGGCAGGGAATATACTAGAAAGAACGTCAGGGGCGGGCGACGCGGGCGGAATTTCACACATGAGCAGTGTATATAAAGCTAACACGCGTGTGTCGTACCTACGTTCTGTGCGGTGGAAGGAGTAACGGAATCGCTGATCGTTTTGACAAAGGTAAAATTTAAACTTGGGGCATCAGTGGCCTATACTAATTCTAGATTGAGGCCTATATTGGGATAAGATTAGGAGAGTTTAGCCTGACATTAGTGTTTTTGTCTTGTGTTTTGTCTTGCAGAAAATATGAAACAGTTCAAGAACCCTGATTTCATTGCCCAATTTATAGACAGGAACAGGGAGCTAAGCAATTTGTGGGAGATTAAAAACCCCTTATATAAAAATAAACCAGCTAGGAAGGCAACGCTGGAGAAACTGCTGCAATTTGTGAAGACGCAGGTCCCCGACACAGACATCGACTTTGTGGAAAAGAAAATTGGTAGCTTGAGAAGCACGTATAGGAATGAGCGTAATAAGTGTTGTGGAAAAATGTATTAATGTATGTTGTCAGATGCCCCCCAATGTCAGTCTTGCTGTAATGCGCTCATCTGAGTGCATTTGCACATACAGACGTTGGTGGAAGATCGGTGGCGGGAAAATCTTCCTATGGAAACAGCAATGTTTGCTCCATTTAGAGATGTTGTTTTATGCCTCGTCAGGGGACTGGCCACTTCCTGACATTGGTATTAAATGACTCAGAGCGGACAGATCTGTGTCCACAAGAACAGTAGCATAGCTATACGACAATTGTAGTCCATTGAGGCATAATTGTCGTATAGTTCCCGTCATTGGAACAGTGCATGTCACTGCTAGTCTATTTGAATGTATACATGTCTGTAATTGGTTCTTTTGTTGAATTCATGTACTGAATTGTATGGGGCATCTTGTTGGAAGGATGTCCTTGTATGGTCATTTCCTATGGAGGGTGGGTCACATGTTGTGACATCACTTCCTGCTGGGAGTTTATTAAAACTGTTTATGGGCGTCGACTTGGCAGAGTTGGCTGGGACGCCTTGATGATAAGACCTGTGTGATGATGCTTGCTTCTTGGAATGGATGGGATGTATGAATGGTGAGTGGAATTTAGCCTAAAGATAGCATTATTGCAAAAGGATGAAAATTGAAGTGTGTGCTTATTTAGCACAAGGCAAAGATGGCTGTGTGCTCTGCAGACAACCAATCTCGCCACAACAAATGGCGGGCCAGGACTTTTGGGAATAGATGGAGCCCCTTTGGGCATCGGATCGAAATAGGGGGAGAGTGGATCTACGTTCCGATGCGGGCTCTGCTCTGTAAAAGAACACATTTTTCGTCTTTTTTAAATAAAGCTGTAAGTTTGCAGTGCGTGTGTGTCTGCGAATCCGATCGTGCGTGTGTGTGTATGTCTGCGAATCCGATCGTGCGTGTGTGTGTATGTCTGCGAATCAGATCGTGCGTGTCTGTGAATCCGATCGTGCGTGTGTGTGTGTATGTCTGCGAATCCGATCGTGCGTGTGTGTGTGTCTGTGAATCCGATCGTATGTATGTGATTAGATTGTTTGGCTGCATTGTTAGTCTGGTCCCTGTGTGTAGAGAAGCTGAAAATGGCTGCCCCCATGAGGTTTTGCGGGGAAGGCAGGCAGCATGGCCATCAGTGACCAGCATGTTTGATAGTTCTGTGTATCTGACTTTCCAATTTTCAGAACAAAGTTGTGTGTAGTGTTTGAGCCTGTGTGAATGCTGATGGAAACTGTATATTGTGGATGAAATTTAAGAGATATGGCTGTTTGGGAAAACGACCTTTGTGCAGCCAGCCATGGCTGCTGCATTGTTGAGGATGGCCGCTGCATTGAGCCATGTGCTTGAATGGGGGAAGGGCTTGCCCACTGTTTTGTGCTGCAGGGGCTATGCCCTGAGGGAAGGGAACTCTGAGCAGGCATGCAGGCAACATTGTACTGTATGTGTGTGGTGAATATCTCAGAGTATATGAACTTAGAGAAAATAATGTTGTTATTTTAATGTTGTTTATGTAACTTACATTTATTGAATGTGCTTTTTAGTGGCCAAAGGGTTTTTAAAAAAAAAAAAAAAAAGTTTGTAAGTGTACATGTGGTCCTTGTAGAGTGTAGCTGACACATTTTTCAGTGGATTTTGATGGTCATTTAGAAAAGTTTTAATGTTTGTCAGTGTTTGCAGAGATGTTTTGGCTAGTAGTAAAGAGATGCTGGTTTTGGTGGGAAAAAGTAATGGCGCCATTCCTGGCTTTTGTTGTTGGCCATGTGGTTTGTCTGCTATTTTGAGGCGCAGTGTTTCCTTAGCCTGTGGGTATCCTATAAGGGAAGGTGCAGCCACCTTTCCTTTGGGTGTGATATCATGTGACCGTGCTGTGGCATTTGTCGGCTATTTTGCTGGTGGAATTTCTCAGTTTTTGATGTTTGGAGCGAATTGAGTAGTGCGGTCTTTTCTGCGTTGGAATCTGGAGGCCATTTTTGTTTTTCTTTGTGTGGGGGAACCCATGTGGTGTTCATTGTGATGTCCCATGCTGGTTTTGGCGGGAGAAATTGCATGCGTTAATAGCGCCATTTTTGTTGTTGTCCATGAGGTGTGCGTGGTCATCCACCATTTTGTTGTCCATGAGGTGTGCGGTGGTCATCCACCATTTTGTTGTCCATGAGGTGTGCGGTGGGCATCCGCCATTTTTGTTGTTGTCCATGAGGTGTGCGGTGGTCATCCACCATTTTGTTGTCCTGGCTTGTCGGCCATCTTGAGAGATGTTTACAGTTTGAGATAGGAAGTTCCGGGTTGGCAAACACAGCGCCTGGATGCTATATTAACATTTGTTGATTGGTGCAGTTTTTCGCCTGTTTTATGCGTTTACAGTTTGACCTGTGCACTGCTGGGGAGAGTAGTGAGACACCAGGGTGACATACTGAGAGGCTGTTTTTGTTTAATGTTGAATTTGCTGGTTTAAATTGTTTTTCTAAGCATCACCTTTTAAGTTGAGTAGAGTGGCATCTTGATATAGCGCGGTCTTACCCCGAGGGGTCCCGACGCGCTTGCGGACACATGCACATGCTGGCGCCCATTTATGGATGAGATCTGGTTGATCTACCAGCATCTTTGGAGTGTGGGAGGAAGCCAACGCAGACACAGGAAGAACATGCAAACTCCATGCAGAAGGTGTTAGGATGGGGATTTTTCTGTTTTCATTTAAGTGAATGTAAGCTATTGCAGGGTTAGCTGACTTTGATATGAGCAGCGGTTTTTGTATCGGATTTAGTTTTTAAGTGAAAACTCCTACTTTACACTGAATTTGATAGATTGTAAGACTAACAGAGTTTTTGTACACAGTGTGTGTTTTTATGTTTAAATATTTGGGAGTTTCCCAGAAGGCAATTCATTTTTTGAAGCTTGTATTGTATAGCCTGTAAAGGAGGAGTGGGGGTTTGGTTGAAACTCCTAGAGCCATTTTTTTTGCAGGAGTTTTGTATTTGAGTCTCAACTTGTGGTTTGACCTCCAGGGGATGTGGGGGTCAGGGGGCGATTCCCTCCCATTTGCAAAGGGGGGTTAATTTCATCCTTTCCCTTGCCAAGATTTTTCTAAATTGTTGAAATATATATGATGTTTAGCCATGGATTTTTTGGTGTCTTAATAAGACACGGCGATGTGGCTGGGCTCCCCCCTCCCCCTCCCTCTTCCTGAACAATTGATATGTAAATGAACCAGTTTGTTTTTTTGAGAGCTGAGCATGTAACCGGAAGTTTCTTTTCAGCATTTATAGCATTTATATATCAGCAGAAAGATGGTGGGAGGAGCTTGGGGTTGTCTGAAAGGTTGGCCAATGAGATTTGTGCTTGGAAGGAAAATGGAAAGCATTTTTGCGTTTAAAAGTGTTTTATATTTTGTTCCAGTTTTGTGAAGTTTTGTACTATAATACAGATTTGGGTAGAGAGCAAACAGGGGGGCATCACCATTGTTTTATCATCTAGATACAGAGAGAAGCCACATTGTTCCGCAGGTGGTAAACAGGCGTAAGTGTTCTGTGTGGTTTAGTCTGGCGACGCAGTGTGTGGGTGTATAGCGCAAAACGCTTGTGTATGCATGCACTGTGAGGGGTAGAGGCCTAATTCGGGGGTTGATCTGTGGTTGTTGCTGTAGTTCCAAAAGTGTTGGGACAACAAGCCATAGAGTTGACGCCTCGGTTAGGGTTTCTAGTTGGGGGACTGGACCAGATAGTGGTTGTAGTTCTTCAATCCACCGTATAAGAAGACACCGGGCGGTGCTCTCCGAAATGGGTGCAACGGTTTAACCTGGACCCAGGTTTAAGACGATAAGCCGATTTGAATCGCCATGGACACAAGGAGGTCTGTGCAAGGGAAGGAATGGAGGCTTCCCACAGTCAGACAGTCACACAGTGCACAAAGCCTAGTTTTGGGGCAAAGGCCTTTGAACCCCAAAAAGATTAACATAGGTGGTCCAAGGATACTATTTTGGGTATCCCTCTGGAATGGATGTAGTTCAGCTGCGGCTTCAGAAATCTGTAATGATGAGTGTTGATGGAGGTGTAGTACACGTTTTTGCGATTCTCAGAGGAGGAACGGTGATTAAATTCTCATGCCCGTTTGTTTGAACTTTGTATGGCTGGTCCATGCAAGGTTCTCGAGCTGCTCTCATGTTTTTCCCATTGTATTTTTTTCTATTGCTGAAAGAGTGAAGGGAGAATTCTGTCTGTTTTTGTTTTTTTCATTTTTGGTTTTGGAAACTATGAAGTATCTCCCCCACATTTGTATCTGAATGTTTGTATGTAGTAACGTGAATATGTTTGAACTTACCGCGGCGATCCTCCGATGCGTCGCGGCTGTTGTATTTTTGTAGGAACGAGAAAAGTAAAGGTTACAGAGGATTTTGTTTGAATCAGTTTTGAAAGAATGTCATTGACAATTTACCAATGTACAAGAATGTCATTATTGTTTACCATTCTTTGCAGGTTAAATATGAAGGATAGAGTAATGATTTTGCTTATAAGTATTTTTCAGGTCCAAGGAGTTTGTACACAGAGAGAAGGTGTATGTACACAGCTGTACATATGGATAAATATGAGTCTAAGGAGTGTGACAGCAGGAAGGTAAAGTCACCTGGTTGCATCCAGGGGGGTAGATATATTTCGCCCAGATTCAGGCTTTACGCCGACTTATACAACTAGGTGGAGAGTTGTATAAGCCCAGCTGAGGCTAGTAGGCTCATGGATGACTCATACCTCTAGGGAGAGTGTGGGGCGTCGTGCAGACAGGGAGTTGATGAGACCAGCTGAAGCTTGTCAGCTCATTTAGGCCTCTATAAGAACTCCCAGCTTCATTAGATGTTAGCTCATGCCTGGACCCAGACCTGTGTGGACTGTCTAGGGAGAGTGAACCCCTGTGCGGTGAGACAAAGCCTGTGTGGCTATTTGCTTGGACATTTAAAACCAGGGACTTAGGGACTAGGACAGCACTAGGCTGATCCCAGTTGTTAGTTAGGAAACCTGTATGTTTAGTCAGAGGTCAAGTTGACCAGGATTTATTTTGTTTATGTTTCTTTTGCTTTGCTGTGTTTTGTCACTGTAAATAGAAAATAAACCGCACCTTTTTGATTTTGAAAACCACAACCTCCGTTTGCTGGGCCTGTTTTGTGTGGGGAGCCCATCTCGGGGGTCACACACACCCGCTGCCGAGCTAACCCCCTCACAGTTGGTGGAGAACCAGTGGCAGTTTTTTTTAAGCCAGCATGGAGGAGATACTGAAGCAGCTGGCTCTAGCAAATGCCAATCAACAGCAGACAAATGCAGGTTTGCAAAAGAGACTTGCAGCTCAACAACAGAACTTCGCAGCCCAGCAGCAAGCTCATCAACAGAGCCTTGCAGCCCAGCAGCAGACAAACGCAACTTTGCAACAGAGTCTGGAGGCTCAGCAACAAGCCCAGCAGCAATCTGAGGCCCGCTTCATAGACCTGTTACAGAAGCAAGAGCAGAGACTACAACAACAGATGGAAGCAGCAATGCAGCAACGTCCGCAGACCAGTGAGGAAAGCCATCCCACTAATACCGCGTCCTTTGGGGTGAGTCGTTTATTGACAAAAATGACTGGAGAGGATGATCCAGAGGTATTTTTGACCACATTTGAAAGGACCGCTGAAAGAGAAAAGTGGCCTGAGGAGCAGTGGGCTGGACTGGTGGCTCCTCTGTTAACTGGTGAATCGCAGAAAGCTTACTATGACCTAGAGCCTAACCAAGCAAAAGACTATGTGATGCTAAAAGCTGAAATATTGGCAAGGCTGGGTGTCACCCAGGCTGTCCGGGCTCAGCGTGTGCATAACTGGACTTTCCAGCTTGGAAAACCCCCCAGGTCTCAAATGTATGATCTCATTCACCTGAGCAGAAAGTGGCTACAGCCAGAGACTTTGTCCGCACCAAAGATTGTGGAACGTGTTGTAATGGATCGGTTTTTGAGAGCTCTTCCTACTGCCATCCAAAAGTGGGTAAGCCATGGAGACCCAGAGACGGCCGATGGTCTTGTGGATCGTGTGGAGAAATACTTGGCTACAGAGAACCTGACGGCCTCTTCCAGAGACACTCGGACTTTCCACCCTAAGACCAGACCATCCCCAGGGGCGGATAAGAGGATTCCAAGGGGTGAGGGTGGAGAGAGTGAGAGGGTGGGAGCTCTACCCCAAGTTTGGCGAGAACAGCCTGGGAAATCAGCGGCTCAAGAGGCCGCAAGAAGGATCGTTTGCTACCGCTGCCGGCAAGCGGGACATATTGCAGCCAATTGCCCGGTTGTGGAGGAACCCATGCAGTGTGACTTTCTGATGGGCAGACGTCAGTCGCTGTGTGCGACAGTCGCATGCACTGCCATTCGAGGAACTGAGAAACATTTATGCAAAATGTGTGTTAATGGTAGAAATGTTGTGGTATTGCTGGATTCAGGTAGCCTTGTGACCCTGATAAAGGCTGAGTTAGTTAAAACAGAGGTCTCTGGGAATAGCAAGGTAGCTGTTATTTGTGTGCATGGGGACACCCGAGAGTATCCAGTGACTACAGTGTGTTTCGAGACCCCCAAAGGTACCCTCTCTCATCCAGTGGGCTTAGTATCTCAGTTACCGCATGACGCCATTGTGGGAAGGGATTTTCCGAAGTTCTGGGAACTGTGGGATGATCCTGAGCCCCCCACTGGTGCCCCTATGTACCAGGAATGTGATAGCCAGAACTCCCCTGAGAGTGGTGAGGACTCTCCGGAATTTCCCTTATCAGTATTGGCAGGGGAGACTCAAGAAACTGGAGAGGAGCCCACCTCCTCAGACGAAAACCTACCGTCTGTGGAGTTTTCTGATCTTGAGGTTCACAGGGAAAACTTTGCCACAGAACAGTTGAAAGACCCCGCCCTAATAAAGGCACGGGAAAACGTAGTGAAAATAGATGGCGAGTTAGTGAACCCAGATAATACCTGCACTTACCCATACTTCAGCGTAGAGAAGGACCTACTGTATCGGGTGGCAAAAAGGGCAGAAGAAACCGTTGAGCAGCTTGTGGTGCCCAAACCTTACAGGAAGTTGGTGTTGGAGTTGGCCCATGGGCACATTCTTGGAGGTCATCTGGGGACAGAGAAAACCCGAGAGAGGGTATTACAGAGATTCTATTGGCCGGGGTGATGAAGGACATAGAAAATTATTGTTCCTCCTGCCCTGTGTGTCAGAGGTCGGCCCCGATGCCACATTTCCGTAGCCCGCTGGTCCCTCTACCCATCATTGAGGTCCCGTTTGAGAGGATCGCCATGGATTTGGTAGGTCCTATAATCAAGTCCGCTAGGGGGCACCAGTACATATTAGTTATAATGGACTATGCCACCCGTTATCCAGAAGCGATCCCTCTCCGAAATACCTTGGCCAAAACCATAGCCAAAGAGCTATCTCTTGTGTTTAGCCGGGTGGGTATTTGTAAAGAACTGCTTACGGACCAAGGTACACCCTTTATGTCCCGGGTTATGAAGGAGCTGTGTAAATTGTTCAAAGTGACGCAATTACGTACATCTGTGTATCACCCCCAAACCGATGGGCTGGTTGAAAGGTTCAACAAAACCCTAAAACAAATGTTGAAGAAAGTGGTGGATAGAGATGGAAAGGATTGGGACTGTCTACTTCCTTATCTGATGTTTGCTATTAGGGAGGTGCCCCAATCCTCTACGGGATTCTCCCCCTTTGAGTTACTGTATGGGAGACACCCAAGAGGGCTGTTGGATATTGCCAAGGAAACTTGGGAAAGTGAGAGTTCTCCCCACAGGAGTGTGATTGAGCATGTCGCCCTGATGCAAGACCGAATTGCACAGGTAATGCCCATCGTGAAGGAACATTTGGCCCAAGCGCAGTTAGCACAGCAGAGAGTGTACAACCGTGGAGCCAAGACCCGTACCTTTTCCCCGGGGGATAGGATACTGGTACTTGTCCCTACGGTTGAGAGTAAATTCCTTGCCAAATGGCAAGGCCCCTACGAGATAATGGAAAAAGTGAGCGAAGTGAATTACAAGGTCAGACAACCAGGAAGGCGAAAGCCCGAACAGATCTATCACGTTAATCTGTTGAAAGCCTGGAGGGATAGAGAGTCCCTAGTCGCAGACACTTGGTCACCAGCTCAAACTGGTTGCGTGATTCCTGAGGTTGGAATAGCAGCCACCTTGTCACAACCCCAACAACAGGAGGTTAAGGAGTTTGTGCTTCGCAACAAGGAGGTATTCTCTGAGCTGCCGGGACAAACATCTGGGGTAGAGCATGACATCATTACCCCGCCCGGTGAAAGGGTGAAGTTAAAACCCTATCGGATCCCAGAGGCCCGACGGGAGGCAATACGGGAGGAAGTACAGAAAATGCTGAACTTAGGGGTGATAGAGGAGTCCCAAAGTGATTGGTCTAGTCCCATTGTGTTGGTGCCTAAACCGGATGGGAGCTGGCGATTTTGTAACGATTTTCGTCAGTTGAACAAAGTTACAAAATTTGACACCTACCCCATGCCACGTATAGATGAGTTGATCGACCGGCTGGGAACAGCCCGATACATGACGACTCTTGACCTCACAAAAGGGTATTGGCAAATCCCCCTGGCCAAGTCGGCCAAAGAGAAAACCGCATTTGTAACCCCAGACGGGGCGTTCCAATATAAAAGAATGCCGTTCGGGTTACAGAATGCGCCGGCCACATTCCAGCGGAAAATGGACCAGATGCTGAGGCCCCATCGGAAGTATGCTGCGGCTTACCTGGATGACATAATTGTCCATAGCACAGATTGGGCCTCACATCTGCCAAAAGTGCAAGCAGTCCTGGACTCTGTTCGGGAAGCGGGGTTTACGGCTAACCCCAAGAAGTGTACCATTGGGCAGGAGGAGGCCAAATATCTTGGGTACACCATTGGGAGGGGAGTAATAAAACCCCAACTCAACAAAGTCGAGGCCATCCAGAGTTGGCCACGTCCCAACAGCAAGAAGCAGGTACGAGCCTTTCTGGGAATCGCTGGGTATTATCGGCGATTCATTCCCCACTTTGCTTCTAAGGCTGTGCCCCTAACCAACCTGACGAAGGGGAAAGGGTCGGTCATGATTAAATGGACCCCCGAGGCTGAGGCAGCATTCCAATTCTTGAAACAAGCCTTATGTAGCCAGCCAGTGTTGTACTCACCCGACTTCTCTAAAGACTTTGTCGTACAAAGTGATGCGTCAGATGTGGGGTTAGGAGCAGTATTGTCCCAGGTCTGGAACGGGGAAGAGCACCCAGTCATTTACCTCAGCAGGAAGTTGAAGTCCCATGAGGTAAATTACGCCACCGTTGAAAAGGAGTGTTTAGCGGTGAAGTGGGCTCTAGATTCCCTTCGGTACTACCTGCTAGGTAGGCACTTTGACATGGTTACGGATCACGCTCCGTTAAAGTGGATGGCTCAAAACAAGGAAACAAATAGAAGAGTGAATAGGTGGTTCCTGGCCCTCCAGGAATTCAACTTCACAGTAAAGCATCGCCCTGGCGTTCAAATGGGGAATGTGGATGCTTTGTCTCGAGTACATGAATGCCTGATTGCTGGTGTTCCAACCCCGAGGTTAAAACAAGAGGGGGGGGTATGTGACAGCAGGAAGGTAAAGTCACCTGGTTGCATCCAGGGGGGTAGATATATTTCGCCCAGATTCAGGCTTTACGCCGACTTATACAACTAGGTGGAGAGTTGTATAAGCCCAGCTGAGGCTAGTAGGCTCATGGATGACTCATACCTCTAGGGAGAGTGTGGGGCGTCGTGCAGACAGGGAGTTGATGAGACCAGCTGAAGCTTGTCAGCTCATTTAGGCCTCTATAAGAACTCCCAGCTTCATTAGATGTTAGCTCATGCCTGGACCCAGACCTGTGTGGACTGTCTAGGGAGAGTGAACCCCTGTGCGGTGAGACAAAGCCTGTGTGGCTATTTGCTTGGACATTTAAAACCAGGGACTTAGGGACTAGGACAGCACTAGGCTGATCCCAGTTGTTAGTTAGGAAACCTGTATGTTTAGTCAGAGGTCAAGTTGACCAGGATTTATTTTGTTTATGTTTCTTTTGCTTTGCTGTGTTTTGTCACTGTAAATAGAAAATAAACCGCACCTTTTTGATTTTGAAAACCACAACCTCCGTTTGCTGGGCCTGTTTTGTGTGGGGAGCCCATCTCGGGGGTCACACACACCCGCTGCCGAGCTAACCCCCTCACAGGAGGTAAAAGTATCATGGGCTATTTCATTGTTCCTTTTTTCCTGCACCACGCATTTCTTCCTTCAGTCTGTAATGAGGAAAAAAAGGGGGGGAAAGATAAATGTAAGAGTGACAGTTTTTTTTCAAACAAATAATGTTAACCTCTGTAATTCTAACCAAGTTTGTGCCAAGACTGTCTTTCTTTGATAGAATTTGATTCGGCAAGCAGCAGTCTGGTGAAGTAGGTTCCCATCCCAGATGCTAAGAACCTTTTGTCAATGGCTCCAGGTATTGTAAGCCACTTACAGGTTATGCAGTGACCACAGTCCCGATGTCTGGGTTATTGTCATATGAGGGTTGTTTGGAGGTCAATCAAAACCAGAGTCGTACTTTCCTCATTAGCTGTCACTTATATTCTCGGCTGATGGGGTGGGTGCGATCACTGTGACATGAACTTCAAAATGTCCACCACAGGGTTCACGAGTCCCTCCTGGACCCTGACACAATAACCAGTTTACATTCTTTCTGACCAGGTGACTGGGTCGTTGTAAAGAAGCTTGAGGGATGAGACCACGCCAGCCACTGCAAGAAGCGGCTCAACCACACCAAAGAATGAGGAGTATCTTTGTTTATTTATATATTTTTGTTGTTTAGTAAATTTTAGCAAGGGATGAAAAGCATCCCAAGTTATTATTTAAAGTGCATTTCCTGACTAGCTCAGAAAGTGAACAGGACCGATTGCTGGGTCTGTTCTGAGTCTCCACCAAGTTTTAGTACCCAGCGATGACAGCGGTACATGCCATTTCTGATGTTATTATGGGTATGAGGAGTTTTAACAAACTAGTGAAGACTCCAAACAGACACTTGTCAATGGAATCTAACAATGCATTTTTAGAGGGTAAAATTGGTTAGTTTTAATAGCTCTGCCTCTTGTCGGTTTGGGTATCTAGGCAGCCCACAAATGTGTTTGAACTTTAGTTTGGTGTTTATGCGGATCTGCAGCTTATAAGGTAATCCCCCCAATGCAAGAGGTTCATGCGTGATGGTGAAGCTGTCCCAGCATCTTATGTTGCGGCCGATCGCGAGGATCTGATGGCGTGAGAAATTAAGAATGGCAGTTACAGCTAGAAGGGATTTGTTCACCAACCCCGACCAGGGTTCTTCATGTAACTGTTGAAGCCAGAGCTGTAGCTAAGTGAAGGTTGGGAGTCCTTTTACGGGTCTGGGAATCTTTGGGGATCTAATTTTTATTTTACAGCGGATCGTGGTTAAAGGAAGTGGGAATATATATACTCATGTAGTTTTATTTCTATTCTTTCTATGTCGTGACGAGGTGCTCCTGTTGCCTGATTGGACGCGTGACCAGAGTTTCCTTGATGAGACGCCCCGAAGCCGGACCCACATACAAGACACAGAGGATCACAGAAGGATCGGCGATTACTACAGCTCACCATGTCATGTCCTCCTTTATAAGTCATGCCCCTGAAGAACAGAGTCTACATGTCAAGCCGTGTTTTCCTTTTTATGGACTGTAAGGACTGATTCATTTCCAGGTGTAAGAAGCAGATCAAGTTTCATCGATGGACATGGGGTGCATATGACAAAAAAGGGAGGACTGTTGTGGAAAAATGTATTAATGTATGTTGTCAGATGTCCCCCAATGTCAGTCTTGCTGTAATGCGCTCATCTGAGCGCATTTGCACATACAGACGTTGGTGGAAGATCGGTGGCGGGAAAATCTTCCTATGGAAACAACAATGTTTGCTCCATTTAGAGATGTTGTTTTATGCCTCGTCAGGGGACTGGGCACTTCCTGACATTGGTATTAAATGACTCCGAGCGGACAGATCTGTGTCCACAAGAACAGTAGCATAGCTATACGACAATTGTGGTCCATTGGGGCATAATTGTCGTATAGTTCCCATCATTGGAAGCAGTGCATATCACTGCTAGTCTATTTGAATGTATACATGTCTGTAATTAGTTCTTTTGTTGAATTCATGTACTGAATTGTATGGGACATCTTGTTGGAAGGATGTCCTTGTATGGTCATTTCCTATGGAGGGTGGGTCACATGTTGTGACATCACTTCCTGCTGGGAGTTTATTAAAACTGTTTATGGGCGTCGACTTGGCAGAGTTGGCTGGGACGCCTTGATGATAAGACCTGTGTGATGATGCTTGCTTCTTGGAATGGATGGGACTTATGAATGGTGAGTGGAATTTAGCCTAAAGATAGCATTATTGCAAAAGGATGAAAATTGAAGTGTGTGCTTATTTAGCACAAGGCAAAGATGGCTGTGTGCTCTGCAAACAACCAATCTTGCCACAACATAAGGTCCTGGATTCCCAGAGATCAGGAGCAGCAGCATATACGGATGTGTATGTACCCAATCTGTGGTACTACAACAGAATGAGTTTTCTGGACGACCAAACTGAAGTGAGGCCATCACTTTCCACACTTCCTTCCCCCCTTCCTTCCAGCCTTCCTTCCATCCTTCCCTCAACCCCAGCTGAGGCTTCCGAGGACCAACATGGGCATTCCATTCAGGACGAAGTGGAGGAGCCCAGCTGGAGCCAGGTATAGTATTTTTTTAAATTATGTTAACTAGATGTTATTATCGATAACAAATTAATGATTTAACAAAAAGTGATTTACATATCAATAGACAGTAGGGGCCAAAAATGATTGGGACAAGAATGAAAACTGCTGGGGTCTGAATGATAGTCTTTTATATTTATTAACATTCAATTTGCAACAGTCATGAGCTGAAAATTGTGTGTGATTGATGAACCAAAAACGAAATGTCCCTTTTTTATACACAGGAAGACCTCAGCCAGGAGGAGGCTCTGTAATGTGGCAGCCAGGAGGAGGCGGGGGTAAGTGTCAGCCAGGAGGTGGCCGGGTCAAGTAGCCTCACACAATCACAGGTGCCTCCCCTCTGCCTTACAACCAAAAGGCCCAGGAAGGGGAGGAACTTGGAGGAGGCAGCACTGGGCCTCATTAGGGAGGCTAATGCGGCTCAGAGAACCCCCCCCCCCCGACGCTGAAGAGGCCTATGGCTGCTATGTAGCTGGTAAATTGCAGAAAATGGAGGAGGGCTAACGCCTCATCTGTGAGGACATTATTTTTCAGGCCCTTCATAAGGGGATGAGGGGCCAACTGACAGAACACATCCACTTATGTGAGTTCGCCCATCCTCCTCCTCCTCCTCCTGCCACATTTCCACCTCCAGAGCCACAGCCTCCGAGGTAGCGTGCAGGCAAGGCTGCAGGGAAGGCTGCAGGGAAGGCTGCAGGGAAGGCTGGAGGGAAGTCTGCAGGGAAGACAAGAAAGTGATGGCCTGGGTTCAGTCTGGTCTGACAGAAGTTGCAGGCTGTTGTAGTACCACAGACTGGGAACATATATGTCATCTGCTGCTGTTCCTGATCTCTCGAAGTCCAGGGCCAGATTGGGCTCACTATTATATGGACTTCTCAGGCTACCAATTTTTTTGCAAATAGTTGATGTCTGCCCTGGGGTCCAAAGGATTCACAAATTCCAGCAGTTTCTCCAGCGTTGCCTTCCTCTTTCTTTTGTTATGAGCCAGAATAAATGGATATTTAATTTTTCTGAAAATACTTGTGTAGCACACGGACCCTTTTCCCTACCTTTGGCTCACTTGCAGAAAAAAAAGGCACACCATACTATATGCCCGTACCCTCCTGGTTGAGGAGGTTGAGCGGTGTTATGTATTTGGGTCCCACAGCTAGGTTCTTCCATCAGTTGGTTCTCATCTCCTAGGATATAGGGACAAGTCTCTGTTTTCCCCCAAGTAATTCCAATGTCCACACCACTTTAAACTCCAACGTTGAGTTTATTTTCTCAATGTTCAGCAGATAGGAAAGGGTAGATAATAGACAGGACAGCAAGGTTTTGGGAGGTTAGTCCAGGCACAAATGGATTTTACATTCACTACTCTATCCCAGAGTAGGTTTAGCTCACCCGGATAGTCTCCTACAAAGTGGATTCTAGCAGCCGAAGTGATGCTTGAACGATTAATCAGGTTCTTTTCCTAGATGCGAACGGGAGACTCTCTGCCACAGAATCTATCAGACCCTGAACCTTTTAGCTTTTGGTACATAAGGACAGGTGCCAGCAGCAGCACATTACTAGGCCCTTGGTGGATAGAAGAATCCCTCCAGAAAGTTACCGGGCCCCTTCCTTCACCGTGAACTCTCACCGGTCCATCAGAAAGGTCCTCCCCCGGCCTCCTCTTCTTAGAAGCGGGCTCCCTGGGATTCCTCTTTTAGAAGTGGGCTCCAGCTAAAGGTGCTGGGCCCGGTGTTGAAGATGCATCCCCAGGGTTAAAGGTGCCTGGGACTTATGCACACGTGGCCCCATGGCCTGGAGGGCCATGCACCACGCACTTGGACTCCGACTCCTCTCCTCCTTCCAAAAACCCCTCCCAGGCGGCGTCTGCCCCTTATGTATCCTCTCCCAGCATGCACAGCAGGCCAAACACGCCCACTGTACCGCTGCCGAGAGAGGACACCCCAAGGCACAGCACTCATACCAGTGGTTCAATCCTGACCCATTATGGCAGTGCCACCTACAGGCCACAGGGATCTGCACACCAGTATACCACCTGGAAATAAAATAGCACAACCTATAAATTGAGAACGGTCTGAGCCCAACTACTATCTCAGACAAGCCCATAAATTTGGGTATATAGCACCCCTAAATGGGGTGGGCACTACATTCACCCCCCTCTAAAAGAGACACTGTCCCCAGTGTCTGGGATAAACCCACGCTCCTCAAGCCTGAGCCAGCGCAAATTTATCTCCAACTATGTACAAATTTGAAATCCTTGTGCCGGAACCAACATAATGGGGAAGGGACATGAAATAAAGAGATGAAGGAAGGGTTAACAAGAATACAAACAGGACATCCCATACTCAATGTCACATTCACATAGCATTATACATTTTCAATCCCACCCCTCCAGACTAACTACTCCACCCATTCTCCGGCAGTTGCTAGTAGTCCACCTGCAGAGGGAGAGAAACACACAGAAACAAATAACATCCTACCGATATCTATATATACATGAAGTGAACCATCTTTCCGAGAAAAGATAACTCCCTCCAACTAAAGTTGCATACACTAGGCTTAGCATATTGAATAACGCTCCTCAAGGGAGATGCATAATAAAATAGAAGTCCTGCAAATCACCGCCACCTGGTGGTAGTGCGACCGTCATAGCACTTGACACTACCTAATATGGTAAGGTACCACCGCTATACATTCCCCATCTTGAGCACGATGATCTCACCGATGAACCTAACTATCTCTACCCCAAAGGTTCAGTTCTCTTGTGGAGCTGCAAGCGGAGAGAAACAGCAGCTCTCCTGACTCTTGGTAGAGCAGATTACCCCAACAGTGAAGGGCAAAGTCCTTGAATTCCTAACGGAATAACTTCCAGAAGACAAAAAAAAACAAAGTCTTGTCTTTAGAGATAGAAGCGAGGATCAGGCAAAACAAGGAGCTTCCACTTTGTATCAAAGGTCTCTACAGAATACACAGAATCTTCTCGCTCCTTGTTACAAACGACCACCCGATCCACATGGATGTGTCGCCCATAACTCCACTCTTGTTTGTATCCCTTGAACCGTTCAGTCATAGTAGCGGAGCACACAAAGTATCTGCGGGCGTTAGGCACTTTTAGGTGGTTCGACACAAAGTCCGCATACCACCTCTCTCTATATGCCTCAACCTCAAACAACAAGTCCCTGGGAACATAGGGGTGCTCCCAGCGGTACTCAACAGCCACTCTCTTGTTAAAGAGCCGTTGCAGTCAAGAAAAGGGAGGAAGGGTTGCACGGTCACCTGCACCTGGTAAAACAATGGCATCTAGGGACCTGGGCACTTTCACTGCCTCAAGTTTTGTTAAAGGGACCCGCAGTGGCGCACGCTCAGCCACAGCAGCAGGCGCTGGCAATACAGGTGCAGGAAATACAGGTGCTGGAACATCTCCCTCCTCACATGCAGGGGCTTCCACCCGGGGTGCAGTCTCCCCAGAATCCATGGGCGATCCCTCTTTTATGCTTCAGGGTGCGGACAACAGGGTTTTGTCCCATCCCTTCCTGGCAAATAGTTCATCTGCCTCAAAATCGTCTCCCACATCAGAAGACGACTCCAAATCGGAGGTATCACACTCCTCTGTCGGCAGGTAGTTTTTGGTTCGACAGTGACTCGTTGTCTCTCAAAAGTTCCCTTGGGTCAGGCACAAAAGCGTCCCCTATGGTACGGACACTGAGCCTCTTCCCTTTCCTCTGCAAACTCTTTACTGTCATGGCCCCAGCCTCCTTACCGTGGCCTGTCGTAAATCTCCTGGAGGTCCCTCCGGGTTGGAGCTCCGGCTCAGGCATGCGCTGGGGTGTACCTCGACCGCAGCCGTGGGAGGCTTTTACGTAGCCTACTCTCCGCTTGGGAGGTGGAAGGGAAGTCTCGGTAGCGACAGAAGCAGCATCCACCAGGTTCTCTGTCTCCGGCTCCGCAGCAACCGGAACCTCAAGCTTGACTTCCTTCTCGGTCACAGTGGTGCGCGTGGGGGTGGTTGTGGAAATGCAGGTTTCCTCCTCTAGAGTGGTGGCGCCTGTTAAGCAATTCACCTGATAGGCCCGGGGCTTTTCCGTAGGCTGCTCCACCTCGAAGAGGAACTCTCCACATCTGGTACATCTCCCGAAAGGTCGAAGGTGCACCACCAGTCCCTGGCACGTGGGACAGATCATCCCCAAGACCACAGCATCTCGGCATGTATACAGTGCAAAGCAGCCCAGAGGCTTCAACCGAATCCCCGTATCCATCAAAGGGGCAGCCAGTGAGGCAACGTCCATGGTGGAAGTAGACACCGAACTCCATGGAACAGCAGACATGTTGTTCACTCACTTTTCCAGCACGCACTGTCCACTTAGCGCCAAGGTCACCACGTGCAACTCACGATATGTTGGAGCTCCTCCCCTTTCTTCTTCCAGTTGCACGTAACTCACAGGCTTTTCTTGTTGAGACACGCCCACGAACTACACAGCCAGAAATACAGTTTAGGCCTGTATCTCCATTACTCACATCAGTAGCGCAGTTCAAAATTCACCAAAATGGCCGACCTCCTCGGAACCACACAGGGGAAAGAAAGTCCAACTTCTGGGGGGGTGTAGCTGCAGAAATCCTGGACTCGAGCCCCCACGTGTAGCACACAGACCCTTTTCCCTACCTTTGGCTCACTTGCAGGAAAAAAAGGCACACGTACTATATGCCCGTACCCTCCTGGTTGAGGGGGTTGAGCGGTGTTATGTATTTGGGTCCCACAGCTAGGTTCTTCCGTCAGTTGGTTCTCGTCTCCTAGGATATAGGGACAAGTCTCTGTTTTCTCCCAAGTAATTCCAATGTCCACACCACTTTAAACTCCAACGTTGAGTTTATTTTCTCAATCTTCAGCAGATAGGAAAGGGTAGATAATAGACAGGACAGCAAGGTTTTGGGAGGTTAGTCCAGGCACAAATGGATTTTACATTCACTACTCTATCTCAGAGTAGGTTTAGCTCACCCGGATAGTCTCCTACAAAGTGGATCCTAGCAGCCGAAGTGATGCTCAAACGATTAATCAGGTTCTTTTCCTAGATGCGATCGGGATACTCTCTGCCACAGAATCTATCAGACCCCGAACCTCTTAGCTTTTGGTACATAAGGACAGGTGCCAGCAGCAGCACATTACTAGGCCCTTGGTGGATAGAAGAATCAATCCAGAAAGTTACCGGGCCCCTTCCTTTACCGTGAACTCTCACCGGTCCGTCAGAAAGGTCCTCCCCGGCCTCCTCTTCTTAGATGCGGGCTCCCTCGCGAGGGACACCCTGGGATTCCTCTTTTAGAAGTGGGCTCCAGCTAAAGGTGCTGGGCCCGGGACAGATGCACACGTGGCCTCATGGCCTGGAGGGCCATGCGCCACGCACTTGGACTCCGACTCCTCTCCTCCTCCGAAGACCCCTCCCAGGCGGCCTCTGCCCCTTATGTATCCTCTCCCAGCATGCACAGCAAGCCAAACACGCCCACTGTACCGCTGCCGAGAGAGGACACCCCAAGGCACAGCACTCATAGCAGTGGTTCAACCCTGACCCATTATGGCAGTGCCACCTACAGGCCACAGGGAACTGCACACCAGTATACCACCTGGAAATAAAATAGCACAACCTATAAATTGAGAACAGTCTGAGCCCAACTACTATATCAGACCAGCCTCTAAATTTGGGTATATAGCACCCCTAAATGGGGTGGGCGCTACACTTGCCTATGTGTTTTTCTTCAAATAGGATAGTTTGTTTGTGAGGAGGCAGGTACATTTCAAAAATACAATGTCAAATTAACAAGGGACACCAACCAAACTCCTTGAGGTTAAAAAATACAAGATAATAATGTTGTTGTGGTAACTTGACACACAAAAAAAAAAAAAAAGAATTATGGAGATCACTAGAAAATAATTTTTAAATCATAAAAGAAACAGGAGATCTTGATTAAAATAAAAAAAAGGAAAAAAGATCACTATAAAAAAGAATTCTAAACATTATTATGGAGATCTGGCTTTAAAAAAATAAAGATTATTCATGAGATCACGAGAAATAATAAAGAAATAAGTTTGTATGAACTTTGTGTGAATATCAGCAGCAAAACAACTTCATTATTCTAGCATTATAAAGAACAAAAGAATGCGCTGCATTAAAAGATCGAATAATTTGCAGCGTGACAAATGTGATATCACCATTACGAACGCTAGTTTTACCAGACCGATCGCTTCCGTCTCGTAATTGATTCTGAGCATGCATGGTCTTTTGCGCGTCGGAATTGCATACAGACAAACAGATTTTGAGAACCAGCTCTCCATCTTTTGTTGGCATAAATTTTGACAGCACAAGTCTGATGGAGCATACACACGGTCGGAATTTCCATTCAAAAGCTCACATCGGAATTTTCTTGTCGGAATTTCCGATTGTGTGTACAGGTCATAAGGGGGTGTTTAGGGTAGACAGAAAAATTTAGCAGACAAAAACATCGTTAAGTTACTAGGCTAGGTATGTATGGGCCAGGGTAGCATGCTGGGGAGGTTAGTGAAGGAAAATATGCATGTAGGCCAAAAAAGGAGCAGAAAAAGCTTACAGCATGAATGAGACAAAGAGGACATTCACAGCATATTACAATAATGGGAATGATGGAATCAAGAAATTATTACAATACATTAGAAAACATTAAATACATAGAATGTGATGTTAAAGGCTAAAAAACTTACCCCAATATAGTCCTTCTGCAGGACTTGAATAATGGCAGAAAAGGTCTCTGGAATAATGAGTCCCAGAGCCTGGGGGGAGATCCCAGTCGTAAACTTGAGGTCCTGGAGACTTCTCCCTGTCGCCAAGTACTGCAAGGTGGCTATGAGCCTTTGCTCTGGAGTGATGGCAAGCCTCATGCATGTGTCCTGCTTCCTAATATAGGGGGACAACAATGCCAAGAGACGGTGGAAGCAGGAGTCCGTCATCTGGAGATAATTCCTAAACTCATAAAATACGTCAATACGTTCGTGTTTGTTGGCCGACAATTCTTTGCCATTTGTATGCAATACAAGTTCACGGCCAACACTCTTCAAACAAAAGTCCTACGCTTGTAAAAGTCTGATCGCGTGTACGAGGCTTTAGGCATTTGTTCAATTTGTTCCCTGAAAGTGTCTAGCTGGCTAAAAACCTGCCCACAGATTTGAGATGTGGATTAAAACTAGTGTCTCAATGACTGTCATCTTAAGTCTAGGTGTGATTTAAAATTGAGGTTTAGTATTTTTGGGATACAGCAAACACATTAGATATGTGCAAAGATGTGCATTCCATTACCTACTGGAGGCTGCTTCTTGCACTGCTTGCCCATCCCTGCTGCTTTTCTCACCATACAGATGGCTCATATTGCTATTCTCACACAATGAATCACTGTCTGTGAATGGACAGTGGAGATTCTGTCAATTAACCGCTTTTCCTCCATTCACAGAATGCAATCTGTGTGAGAATAGAAATAGGTGTAGCACCCTCTAGTGCTAGAAGTTGAAATAGGTTTTTGTTTTTAGCACAGGTAAATCTATGCAGGCCTGGCTGGTAGCCAAGCCTGTCTGTTTTTGTTTCCTGGGTTGGGCAGAAATCCAGGGAGAGCTGGATGACTCACAGGTGGCATCACTGAGACCTACCCCCTCTTTCTAGAATGTACTAGAACCTTCTAGAAAGGAGGAGGGGAGGTAAGGTGGAGCTTCCTGGAGTATTCTGAGGGCCCTGACCAATCCCACAATTGGATTGGCAGGGGGCAGGCCTCCTCAAATACTTCTGGGTCAGCCCAGCTGGGGAGGAGTTGTTTTGGGTGGAAGCTGGAGATGGAGTGTTAGGCTGTCGTGTCCTTTGAGGAAGCTCCCCAGTCTGGGGGGGGTGACCTTGGGCCTGGGCTCAGGTGCGAACAGGACCCTCTCAAGACACACAGAGGTGTTCTGGACAGGAGACACAGGAGCAAAGAGGACAGCGGGAGAACACTGCCAGGCAAGTCTCCAGGAGGAAGGACAGGAACAGCCAGGAGGGCTGGTGAGTGACACACAGTCAGGAGGACTGGGAGGCATGCCTGAGAGGACTGGGTGCAAGCAGTCTGGGATGGGGCAGATCCAGTAAGTAGGAGAGTGGTAGCAAGGGCAGTGGAAAGAGACAGCTGCAGCCAGGAGGGCTGGCAGGGCCTAAAGAGGTGGTACTGGGATCAGAAGCCATCAGGACTACCATACTTTGCTACACCATAGGGGCCCGTGGTCCCTGCCTGAAAAAGGCATTTGCTTTGAGCCTGGCTGAGCCAGTGTCAGGCCTGCAATTCAGCTAGTTGGTCCTGGGAGTTGTAGTTCTACAAGCAAGTCTGTGCTTGGGGTAGAAGAGAAAAAGTGTGTATATACCAGATGTATATAGTTATGTCCCTGAAGAATTCCTATAATTCCCTCAATAAAAACAACAAAAAACAAGTACAAGGACTAATTATTGAGTGCTTTATGTCTGGAAATTCATGTGCCTGGCTGTGCAGGGTGAGGGATCAATGGCGAGGGCAGAAGTGGGAGGGCGAGCGACACAGCTTTTCACAATAGCAACAATTGCTAACTCTGACAACACTTGCTGCGGCTATGAAGGAGACAATGAAGGGAAGATTTTTACAAAAAGCAGCAGCCTGAGGGAATTAGGATGTACACAGTTACAGGAACCTAATATGTTTGGTGCTGTATCCTAAAAAAAAAAAATGTTTTTAAGAATTGTAGTCAAGCTAATGCAGAAGACTAGGAAACTGTAAAGGAACCATTATAAATATAAAGGGAATATCAGGAACTATTCTAATTATTTATTTAGAATATTATGCTATAAACCATAATATGCTATAAACCATAATATAAACCATAATTCAGCCATTTTCTATGAACAGCTTCAACACCGTCTTGGTCAAGAAATATTCATTGAGAATATGACAGTCATTATTGCTTCCTTTAAGATAAGCTTGCTGCCTAAATGACATCTACAAACGATCGGACAGCGTTTGTCCACCCATGGATTTTATTAATTTCCAAACTAAAGCACTTTCCAAAAATTATTTGTAATAAAAAAGGTAGTATGGAGAAAATTCACTACCTTTCTAACCTGTATGCAGAGCAAACAGATTAGAAGTAAATGTGATTGAAGGAAATGAGGAAGAATGGAGACTCTGTGATAAGCAGAATGCTATTAAAATAAGAGAGAGGAGGAAGCCGGGGTAAAGAACAGCGTTAAACAAAGGAGAAGTCAGTTAAAAGGGTTATAGCTAAAAAGAAATGAAAAGGCACGTTTTCACTCACAATAAAAGGCTCCTGGAATGTAATAATATGATAGATAAATGCAGAATATAAGCAAAGTAAATATGTTAATATGGATTTAATATGCTAATCGCCTAACTGTTTCAGGGCTGCACTTATCATTAAACAAACTTTAGCTGAATTAATGTAGTGGAGTCTTTTATGCCTCTTATGAAATTTCTAATGTGGTAAAATGACTACGATATTGTGATTTTAACATCTGGTTGTCCATGCATATACAGTATGGGGGTAATTTACTATAGTGCCGCGGCGCTAATTAGCGCAAATTGCCGCGAATTCGCGCTAATTAGCGCAAATTGCCGCGAATTCGCGCTAATTAGCGCAAATCGCGGCAATTTGCGCTAATTAGCGCTAAAACGGTATTCACTATAGCGCTGGAGAAAAAATACTTACCAAAATCGAATTTACTATAGCTCCCAGAATCCAAATAGCGCCCAAATCCTTACTCTACTAAAAGCTGGAGTTGTGCACATGGAAATAATGTTTAGAGCGTGATATAATTGCCGAAATGGTACTGAAATATGCGATATATTATTTAAAGATAATCTGCTTTGAAACTGTGTGAAAAAGTGATTTCTACACTGAAATATCTTTAAAAGTCTGAGAAGTAAAAAAATGCCCGTTTTTGGACAACTATTTGCAAGCTAAACTGAGCATGCCCAGAGCTAATATAACTCAAATTTTAACTTAAGTGACTTTTTTCACAAGAGTTATAGTAAATACCGAAATGAGAGCTAATTAAAGAGCATGTTTTGGAAGTGAAAATCTGAGCTATTTTAGTCCAATGCAAGTTTTAGCCATTGATTCTAATGATACAATTGTAACTTTCACAAATAAATCCTTTTAAGGCCTCATGCCCACGGACGTTTTTACAGCCGCGTTTTTGAGCGTTTTTTACAGCTTAAAAACGCCTGTCCATGTTAGTCTATAGCTTCATGCCCACCTAGACGTTTTTGAGCTGCAAATAGCATAGACGTTTTTAAGCTGTAAAAAAAACCCAGGACCAGTGCGTTCCTCAGCGTCAGAATTAGGCAGAAAAAAACGCGAGCGTCAAAAACGCGCAAAAACGCGCACTAACGCGCGGTCGCGTTTTTAGCTCCGACGGTTTTTGTTTTTTTTTAAATAAAAAATACAAATATTTACAATAACATGGACAGGCGTTTTTAAGCTGCAAAAAACGCAGCTGTAAAAACGCCAGTGGGCATGAGGCCTAATGTTGAGATGAAATGTATCTTTCTCTGAAATAAATTTTCCTTTGCAACAATGTTGCTTCTAATTAAAATATTTTGTTTTTAAAGAAAGCTAGAATGTGGAATGTTTTGATAAAATATATTTTTCTCTGCCACTTTCACTAGTTACTCTCCATATCACATAAATCTTTACCCAAACTCACACAGGTGTCTTTACAGAGCACAAACAATACTATTGCTGATGCAAATTTAAAATTAGTCACTTTTTTTGTGCTTTTTATTATTCCTAAATAATCATAATTTGAGCCCCAAAAATTTGATATGTGTTCCAACATCAGAAATAAAAATGTAATTCCCCAAAATTTGAGGGTAATATCACTATTCTAAACTCACCCACAAAAAAAAACACCAAATATCACAGAATAAATCGAGAAGAATAACTCTTGAGTAATGCAATTCCATCACCTGTATGTCCAAAGAAATGCAGTATTTATGTGTATTTACGTGTAGGAGGCTTCCACATGTGCAGCTCCGTGGCTTAGAGGTTAGAACTTCTGCTTAGCATCCCTGAGTGTCTGGGTTCAAATCCCAAACATGCTGCTTCATGTAGAGAAGTTGTTTCATATCCCAGGTCCTAAAACTATGTCTAAATCTTGTATTTATGTGTAGGAGGGTTCCACCACCACTGTAAATCTTGCCAGATACACAATTTAGCCCAAAGTATTGGGACGCCTGCCTTTACACACACATGAACTTTAATGGCAGCCCAGTCTTAGTCCGTAGGGTTAAAATTTGATTTGGCCCACCCTTTGCAACTAGAACAGCTTCTGGGAAGGCTGTCCACAAGGTTTAGTGTGTCTATGGGAATGTTTGATCATTCTTCCAGAAGTGCATTTGTGAGGCCAGGCACTGATGTTGGATGAGAAGGCCTGGCTCGCAGTCTCTGCTCTAATTCATCCCAAAGGGAGTTCTATCGGGTTGAGGTCAGGACTCTGTGCAGGCCAGTCAAGTTTCTCCACCCCAAACTCACTCATCCATGTCTTTATGGACCTTGCTTTGTGCACTGGTGTGCAGTCATGTTGAAACAGGAAGGGGCCACCCCCAAACTGTTCCCACAAAGTTGGGAGCATGAAATTGTCCAAAATGTCTCAGTATGCTGATGCCTTAAGAGTTCCCTTCACTGGAACTGAGGGGCCAAGCCCAACCCCTGAAAAACAACCCCACACCATAATCCCCATCTACCAAATGATTTGGACCAATGGACAAAGCAAGGTCCATAAAGACATAGATGAGTGAGTTCAGGGTGGAGGAACTTGACTGGCCTGGACAGAGTCCTGACCTCAACCCGATAGAACACCTTGGGGATGAATTAGAGCGGAGACTGCAGGCCAGGCCTTCTCGTCCAACATCAGTGCCTGACCTCACAAATGCACTTGGAAGAATGGTCAAACATTCCCATAGACACACTCCTAAACCTTGTGGACAGCCTTCCCAGAAGACTTGAAGCTGTTATAGCTGCAAAGGGCGGGCCAACTCAATATTGAACCCTACAGACTAAGACTGGGATGCGAATACAGTTCATGTGCGTTTAAAGGCAGGCGTCCCAATACTTAGGCCAATATTTTGTATATTGCTTGGAGACAAGGAACTTGGCTATGGACTTAGGGCTGGTTCACACCACAGAGATGCAGAAAACATGTGCGATGCTGCCTGGTGGCTAAGTGGGCAGCAGTTCTGTCTAGCAACACTGGGGTTGCTGGTTCAATTCCCCAACATGCTTATGTTGAAGACATGCTGGCATTTTATTTGTCTCCTGTCAAAATAGTCTCTAATGTAAGAAAGTTTATTTTGGACTTTAGATTGGAAGCTCATTGGAGCCAGGGACTGATGTTAATGTTTGTTAGCACTAATCATGCCCAGGGACTTGGACATTTAAAATTGTAGGGTTTACACTGCACAGGTACATATGCTTAGAAAACTGTTGCTTTGTTTATGTGCATGCAAATGGACTTGGATCTTTGGCCTGTAGTTGGAGATTTGATGCACATAGCCAAGGGCTAACACAGTTGTAAATAGTATTATGTGTTCCTGCCCATCAGGTGAATAACTTTAGACATACACGAAGAGACAGATTGAAAGATACTGGTGGGCGTGTACTTCTATTGGGCGTGTACTTCTATTGGGCGTGTGTCAGTTTGCTAACAATACAACCTCTCTTATATAAAGGCCTGCAGTATGGGGGATCGTTTGGTCTGAGAAGGCCAGGTTTTTTGCTGTGATTTGTGGGGGGGGAGAAGGAATGATATTGTGCAGATTGGCAAACCCCCCCCAACTAGTGTTATTTGCTGAAATTCTTGTGCATTTTTTCAATCAAAAATTGTGTGTGTATTGTTCCTGTCTGACCGTGCAAAATCGTTTGGAAGCATCTGCTGACCTTCTACTCTTGGATCTCATTGCTTAATCATGTACACAGAAATGCAGATTCCAGCAGAACATGGTCACCAATGTATGTATATGTGGATTGTGGGGTGCGGGTGGGTGTTTTGAACATGTCTTTTTTAATATTATGTTGGAATGCTTTGTAAGAATAATGACTTGAGTATGTTTCTATAATCTTGCAGATAAAAATGTGATGTGTTGCCCGTTATACACTAAAAGTAAAGCTGTGTGCACGCTAAGGTTTTGACAAATTTTAGATTGTAAGCTCCTATGAGCAGGGCCCTTAAAATCCAATTGCTAAATGTAGCACCATGTATCCTGTCCAAATTTTTTTGAAGCTAGTAAATGAATGTACCTAATTTTGTTTCTGCTGGCGAAATAAAAGTACGTCATTGAGCTTTGGTGTGTGTGCTTTTTTTTTTTTTTTTTTTTTTTTTTTTGGCAAAGTGCAAAATCCTTAATATTTTATTTCTATATGGATTTGTGCACCAAAAAATGAATCTCTTTGCCCTTGTTCACATTGATGCTACTTTGAAATCGCGCTACTTCACTTAAGCTAGCACGATTTTAGGTACTACTTGATAGACATCTGTGTGGCTTCATACACATGTCTATTGAAGTGCAGGAACTACTTTTGGAAATCGGTGCGGCGCCACAAAACTGGGGTTGCATCGATTGGAACAGTGCCATTGCCACCAATACTCATGCGTTTTGATTTCTGAAAGTGCATGACAAATCGCCCCAATGTAAACCTAGGCTTCAGCACACCTGCAAGTAAATGATAAAGGTGGAATCTTTATATATAACAGCTGTGGAGAATTGCAGGTAATGAATTCAGCTGGAGGATAGACAGTGTTGTATGTGTCAGCTCTGGTTCACATCGGTGCGATTTGACATGTCAGATCGGTGGCAATTGCGCTGTTCTAATTGGTGTGATTTGTATTGATATCGGTGCAGAAACCTGCACAGATGTCGCTGATGTCCCCTCCCCCCTGCAGTCGGGACTGACATGCGTGAATGAAAATCGTATGAGTTCAGCTGAACGATTTCCTCCCGCTGTCAGTGTGAAGCAGGGCTCAAACCGGGCCTTTTGCCTTTGTAATTCACCTGCTGCTATGGTAGAGAGTGAGACACCATTCCTTTTCAAACTCCCTTAAGTTTACCTTCAAATATCATATGTAGAAATACAGATTTGCATATCTGCAAACAATCAAAAATAATAAATTCTAAGTGTGATTGAGATCAAATATTCGCAGCTGCGATCAACAGAGCGTGGTTTCACCTCCTGACCTGGAAATGAGTCATTGTAATCACCCAGAAGTTCCTGTGCTTTTCAGGATCTCCATCTAGGTGGACATGGCGCGCTCCCTCTTTTTAGCATAGAGGAAGTGCTGCTGATTTCCCGGGTAAGTGTAGGATATGTACTTGTGCTTACTCAAGGTGGGGGTGGATTTGGTGTGGGTGGGCTTCATTGATTTGTTTGGTATCACTACACATTTGCTTCTGACCCATGTGCACACATCACTATTTCCTGCATTTGTTCTGCTGATGTAAATCAGTAAGGACTATGCAAGTATAAATGAGAGCTCCTTTCTATTAAAATATATATGACTTGATTCACAGTTGGGCGACTTTTCATGATTTTCAATGATAACCATTCATATCTGTGTTACTTTAAGTCACACCAACTTCAAAGTAGTCCTTGTACTACTTTGGTGTGACTTTCAGGCTCGGTTTCCACTAGTGCGACTTGTCATGCAACTTGGGACTGCAAAGTCGCATGACATGTCATACCCTATGATTTCCAATGAGTATGGTTCATATCTGTGCGACATCAAGTCGCAGCGACTTCAAAGTAGTCCCTGCACTACTTTGGACCCACTTTGATACAACTTGAGGTCCATAGACCTCAAGAATATACAGGCATTGCTCCAAGTCGCATCAAAATCGCGGCAAAAAGTTGCGGCAAAATCATGCGAATTTAGGGTTGCAATAGTGGAAACAGAGCCTCATGTGACTTGAGGTACATAGGGCGCAATATTACACAGGCATTTCCAGAAGTTGGGGCCAAGTTGCAGCGACAAAGTGGCAGCAAAGTAGGGTGACTTTCGCGACAGTGTGAAAGAGATTCAAGGATATCTTTGAATTTGGCCCTATTGTCACTTGTGCATCCTGAAAGTGGGGAAAATTCATTCCTGCACTACCTTGGTTTGACTTTGATGCGATTTGAGGTCCATACACCACAAGATTACACAGACATTGCTTCAAGTCATGGCAAAGCTGTGCAATTTTAAAGTCGCACAAGTGCAAATGGGGCTTTATTCAAAGGTGTTATCATTTAATCTCATTAGGTTACTTTCACACTTATGTGACTTTTCATGCAGCTTTGGACCTCAGAGTCGCATTAAAAGTATCCCCCCCCCCCATGAGTTCCATTCATATCTATGCAACTTCACCCATGTTCACATAGCTCTGAATTGACATGTCAAATTGCAGGCCAAATCGGCGCCTATTGACGGCAATAGAACTGTCCGAATTGGTGCGACGCCACACAGATTCCCAAAAGTATTTCCTACACTACTTTGGGCGACTTCAGGAGGCAATTTCTTACCTCCCAACTTTTTGAGATGGGTATAAGGGACAACTATTAGCAAAAGTATGTAGGCATAGTACACACCTCCTAAAACACCTTCTTAAAGGAGAATTATTAAAAAATATATATATATTAGTTAAACCCCCAAGTGCTTTTTTTTTAACAATAATATCCCTTTAGATTGCTTTGTTTATAAATTCTCAAAGCCAATTTAGAAATTAGATGAAAGGTTTAGCGCTGGGAAACACTTTTTGAAAGATAAAAATTGCATTTTATATCAAACTATACAGATCCGAACAAAATGAGGGACAAATGAGGAGGAAAGAGGGACAGAGGGACTTTGGTCCAAATCAGGGACAGTTGAGACCTATGTGATTTCACTAGACATCTGTGCAGGAAAGTGCACTGATGTCTCTGAAATCGCTCATAAAGTCGGGCTGAGGCCCCTTTCACAATTGAGCGACTTTTCCTGAGACTTTGGTCATCAGAGTTGCATGACAAGTCATACCCATGATTTTCAATGTGTACCATTTATATCTGTGAAACTTCAAGTCACACCGACTTCAAAGTAGTCCCTGTACTACTTTGGTCCGACTTTGATACGAGTTGACAGGCATTCCCTGGGATCGCAGAAAAAATGCAGACAAAAGTTTGCGCGCCTTTCCCTGCGACTCCTGCGTCCATAGACCTCAAGATTACACAGGCATTGCTTAAAGTCGCATCAAAATCACACAAATTTCAGGTCGCACAAGTGTGAAAGGGGCCTAAGTCACTGTGCTGAGTACTATTATACCTAGAATATAAAGTAGTCCCACCATCAAACACTCAGCAGCATATGCTGAAAAGAGGCGAATGCCTATTAGCCAATGCCACATCAGCATGAGCATAGTTGTTACAATAATATTAAAGTGGTTGTAAACCCACTTAGACAACTTGCATCTACAGGTAAGCCTAGATTAAGGCTTACCTGTAGGTGCAAGAAATATCTCCTTAATCTACACACACTAGTAGATGTTTATGCTACGCTCAATAGGCTAGTGGTCAGCACTTCTACCTTGAAAAACTCAGGCTTTGAAGCACTCATGGGTTCAAATCCCACAGAGAGGTACTAAAAGATTGTATTGGTGAAAAAAGGCAAATGCCTATTAGCCAATTAGCCAAAGCAGCATATGCTGAAAATAGGTAAATGCCAATTAGCCAATGCACTTTTATTCAATAATATTATGGTGTGGACTTCCAAACATCACACACTAGCTAACGGGCAGTTTACTTTTCTTTGTTTGTTTATTTTAATTTGCTTGTGCAAATAATAAACATAGCTGTTGGATGGTAGGTTGGCTGGTATTTGAACTTGTAACATGAGAGCTGTATAGACATGGGAGCAGACCACTAAGCCATTGTGCTAAGTACAAGACCTGCATAATAGTGTAGTATGATTAAAGAATGAACATAAATAATTACCGCTTTATAGCCACCTAAATGAAAAAATAAAAACATGAAAAAAACAACATACAACAAATAGGTAACCTAAATGTTTAATACATGTAATTTTACAGAATAGCAGACATTACTATGTAATAATCCTTCATAACTGCATTCGTTGGCAAAAGAAGGAAAAAAACTAGGAATACTAATTGCAATATACATCAATAGATAGAGCACATCTCATATAAAAATGTTTCTTTCACATACATGGATCATGGTTACAGTGCAGTGCTATATAAAAACTTAGTGGAAATTGGCATTTGCACGTACGCGGATTCGCTAATTAGCGCTGATTTCACATTTACTAACACTTGTTTGCTGCTAATAACGCTCTTTTTCATTCTCAAATTCGCGCATGGAATTTTTAATTGTCAAAAATTGGAGCTATTTTTTGCGATGTGCTCAGTACTTCCTGGAGTTATAGTAAATCAGCCCCTATGTGTCATATGAGCTTGTTTTATAAACTATAGCATAATGCAATTAAGTACAGTATACCTAATTAAGACCAGCAATCTTATCTAGACCAATTAATGATTTAACACTGGTGTGGTTACTATATGTAGGTTATTGTACTTGAAAGATTTATTTTTCCTTATTAAAAAAGTCCAAATAAGACACACGTGCATACAAATAGGCACTTGGTGGTACGGTATATGGCACCCTTAACTTTTTACCATGTTTGTTGAAATGGGAATCTCATCTTTTTTGAGATGCTCTCACAGAATGCATAAGGCACATTCAAACAGGGCTTATGAATGTGTACACCCATGTGAAGTCCTATTTACCTGCACAGGGATGCACAGGTATTCTGCTCATCCCTGTGCAGGGAGTTCCATTGATGGCGATTAGGACACAGCAGCTGCATGGACACAAGCAACTGCTCCAAATTTCATATCCATGTTGGAATGGGTCCTCAAACTCACACAGTGAGCATTTGGTGCCAGGCACCGGCAACCGCACCAATGTCAAGTTAGGAGCAGCGAGTGCATCCCAATTGACAACCACTGCATCCCAATTGACATCAAGGGGATGCCCCAGGATGACGTCAGATTAGTGATAAAAAGCGTCGGGGGGAACCACGTGCTGTTCACATCCCGTTTGCATGGGGGTTTGTATTGTTGCCGGCCGGCTTAATTTTTTATTGGAATTTTGTATACGTTTTGTAAGCGATACTGTTTTATTAAATAAATAACCACCTGGTTTTACCTATGACGATTTTCCCTGCTCTTTTTTTCTGAGCTAATATCGTCTCCTACATCGAGTGTGGGCCTGCAAACTGTGCCTCTAACCACCTTCTGGAATAACTGCTTACTGCACCGTATGGCTTGACCAGACACCTGAAGTCTTTGGAGGAAAAGGCCCTGGCTGGGTATTAGCCACAAAGGTGTAAACTTGTGCAGCTGGTAAGCGTGCACTTTGTATGGTGGTGGATTTACTTTATTCGTTTTATAAAGTCACAAGATTCTCACTACATTGTTGCTGTTTCCCATTGGAGAAACTTCCAGGTTTCAATATTTACTGAAGGACTTTACACGAGTTGCACGATTCACGATTTGGGACTTTTATTGTGATTTTTTCATTGCATTTATATATTTTTATTCCTTTTATTTGGTTAATATGTCACTTTAAAGCGGAGCTCCACCCTAAAGTGGAACCTCCATTCTCCGGATTCCTCCCCCCCTCTGGTGCCACAATTGGCACCTTTCAGGGGGGAGGGGGGTGCAGATACCTGTTTAAGACAGATATTTGCACCACTTCTGGGAATCCACACTGCGGGTAGACTGCGGGTAGTGCGTCACTTCCTGGCCCCGCCCCCCGTTGTGTTCTGGGAAACACACGGCTCCCAGGACACAGCGGGGACCAGTGAAAGACGTGCAGCGCTGCTCGCAAATGCGCAGTAGGGAACAGGGAAGTGAAGCCGCAACGCTTCACTTCCTGATTCCCTCACCCATGATGGCGGTGGGGGCAGCCGAGAGATGAGCGATTGCTCGTCTTCTGCTGCCGACGTCGCTGGACTCCAGGACAGGTAAGTGTCCTAATATTAAAAGTCAGCAGGTGCAGTATTTGTAGCTGCTGGCTTTTAATATTTTTTTTTACGGCGGAGCTCCGCTTTAAGAGCGCAGCTTAATATTTTTTATTTATCTTTATGTGTGTGTATTTCACTTTGAGTTTCTGCTAGAGTTATTAGGTTTGCATCCAGCACAGTTTTTCTTTTTTTATAATTACATCAATGGGACTGCCTGCATGGGGAGGAAGTGAACAGGAATTTTCTTTTCACATGATAGGATAATTATAATGAATATTCACACAATTTACTGTGAGAATATTCTCAAAACCTTTAGTAAATCAAATGCAGCCAACTCAGTCATTGTGCTTTTTCTCAAAAACACTGTCAGGATAATGAATGTAAGGCATTATAGGGTGGTAAGCCACCAGTAAACATGTAAACTTGTGCAGACAAAATACTGCAAATTGTTTTCATGCAGTAAGCAAAAACTGCAAGTTTTTTTTTGCTTGCAGCTAATTAGTTTGATTCAGAGCAAAAAAATCCCACTGTTTACAAAATTGTAGGCTTTATTAGATAACACTACATTCTAGCATATAAATGCAGTTTACCTACTCAAAGAATGGACAATAACATGCAAGAAGTTGATGTGTTCTATTAGTTTGGATAGACTTTGCATAGAGCTGCACTTGCTTACTAGTAGTAAAGATGGATGCAGTGGTGGTTCATCGGCTTGTCTAGAAGTTACCCTATGTTTTGGTAAGTTTTTGCTTTTTTAAAACGGAAACTATTATAAATATTTTCAGTTAACTGTATGTTATTTTTTTCTTTGAAGATTTTTTTATTACTTTTAGCACAGCAGCTGCCTAAACAAAGCATAGAGCTCCACTTGCAGAATGCAAGCAGTAAATATAAATATAGCTACCAGTACGAATTTACATAGTTAGTCAAGTTGAAAAGGACACAAGCCCATCATGTTCAACTAGTAGACAAAAAATGGATAAATAAATAAATTGAAAATCACCATAAACAGAACTCTAAACTCACAGTTGATCCAGAGGAAGGCAATATAGCCTTTATAAAGCATGTTCCAATTTGCACTAACAAGAAATAAAAAACCTTCCTGATCTTCTAAAGCAATTGGATTTTCCCTGGATCAACAATCTCTGATGGCATTTTTAAACATTAATAACTAGTTATATCCTGTGCATTTTGGAATGCATCCTGTTTTTTACCATTCAAGTGAGCTGCTTAGAACAAGTTCCTGAAGAAGCCTATTCCACATTTTCACAGCTCTTATTGTGAAGAACCCCTTCCATGTGTGGAGATTAAAGTGATTGTAAACCTTTACATATATCCAATGAAGAGACTAGCCTCGGGTGATACGCAAAGATAAAATTAGTCTGACTACATAAGTTGTACCTGTTTATCTGCACAATCTCTCTTCTACAGTCTTGTAAAACACACGTCAACTGATTTTTTTCTCAGCAAGAGAAAGAAGTGGGTGGTTATCTGACACCACACACACTGCTGAGTGCAATCTGAGAGCTGATTGCAGGAAAGTGACACCCCCCTCTTCACATATGCATAAAAAACATACAGCTAAGGGTATGAGTCACCTGCTGTATGCTGGAGTTATCTGGCGGCTGAGGTGTCAAAGTAATCTGTCAGGTGTGAGTCACGCAGATAGTAAAGAGAGGAGAGACTAGGACGGAGCCACACTTGATGCTTCAGAGTCAGATTAGTATACACTATAGTGGAATGTGATTTGTTAATTTTTCATGTAGGTTTCTCTTGTAACTTATAACAAATAGGTAATTGCACTACAAATTTAGCACAATTCACTATGTATTATTTTAAATACTAATTATATACATGACAATTAGACATGTGCAATTTGTTTAGTTCTAAATTAGTTTTTAATGAATTTAATTCTGAAATATCGAAATTTTGGAAATTCAAAATGTAGAAATTTAGAAATTTCGGAAATATGAAATTTAGAAATTTTCGGAAATTCAAAATTTTGGAAATTCAAAATTTTGGAAATTCAAAATTCAAAATTTCGGAAATTCAAAATTCAAAATTTTGTGAATACAAAATTCGAAAATCTGAAACTTCGGAAATTAGGAATTCGGAAATTCGAAATTTCTGAACTTTCGAATTTCCGAATTTCCGAAATTCTAAATTCGGAAATTCGAAAATCAGAAAAAAAGTTTCGAACATTTGGAAATTCTAAATTCAGAAATTCGAAAACTCAGAAAAACAAAATTCCAAAATTTGGAAATTCGGAAATGTAAAAATTTGGAAATTCGGAAATTCGAAAATCTGAAACTTCGGAAATTCCTGTTGTGGAATTCCAGGCTGCTGTTTACAGAGCACACAGCCTATAATTCCTGTGCTATCTAAGCACACATCAGATTTCATCTTTTTGCAATAATGCTATCTGTAGCCTAAGTTTGCTAAGATCCACTCACCGTTCATTCCATCATTCAATCAAGGAAACCACCAACACAGGTCTTATCTTCTCATCAGGCCATTCCAGCAAAGACTGACTAGCCGACGCCTAATCATAGGCTTTTATTAAACTCAAAAGATCTCACACAGGAGGTGATTGGCTGCAGCAACCAATCCCCTCCCCCATGGGCGGGAACCTCACAGGATGTTCCTTCCTCACAGGAAAATGACCATACAAGGAAAATGGCAGTACCTGGACATTCCTTCCAACAGGAGATGTCATACATGAATACAATAACGTAGGATGGCTAAAGTTACCGTTGATAGGAATTCTTATTCTGCGCTATTCCATAGAATAACGCATATTAAGATTATACTATTATTGAATGGGGGAGGGAGGCTATCTGCAGATGCGCACTACGAACTCCAACCAATGTTGATCAGACACAGCAGAGACAAGAGTATGCATCTGCTCATAACCAATGATGTTGTTGCAGAGCGAGCATATCCCCTCCTTAACGATCGTCCATGCTAATGCACAGAGGGCCCCCGTTGGCGGACATATCCGCACCCCGCAAACATCACACTCCAACCTCAAAACGTTTTCCCCTATCAGACGGGATTCAACCAGCCTCAGACTACCCCAATCAGCTCTTTTAGAGCGGGTTGCGGAAGTACTAACACTGGGTGACACTATGACAATACATATTAAATACATCTCCATAAAAATCTCCACAACATTGCGAAAATGAGAATGAAAATCCGAAATTTCAAAAGAACGAAAATCTGAAAATAAGAATGAGAATCCAAAGATTCAAAAACCCGAAAATTAAAAAATCGGAAATAATAACTTACTAATAACTTAACTATTACTAACTATTAAATTATAGGGATTGGTATTTCCTTTCAAGTTTGGCTGTTAGTGAACCTAACGAATATGAATTTATCCGAAGTTACGAATTATCCGTAATAACGAATGCTGTATCTAAACGAATGGAATATAACAATAATAATAATAATAAAAACTTATTATTATTATTTATTATTATTGTGTTCCATTCCATTTGTTTAGATGCGGCATTCTTTATTTCGAATAATTCGTAACTTCAGATAAATTCATATTCATTCCGTTCAACAGCCAAATTTGAAAGGAAATTCCAATACCTAAGATTTAATAGTTAGTTAATTAGTTACTATTTCCAATTTTAGAATTTTTGGATTTTCGTTCTTTCGAATCTTTGGATTTTCCTTTCCTATTTTCGGATTTTCGAATTTTTGGATTTTCAAATTTCCAAATTTTCGAATTTTAAATTCGAATTACTGGTTCGAATTTATGAATTTACGATTTACGAATTTTGGAATTCTGAATTTTCGAATCTCCGAATTTACAAATTTACCAATTTTTAAATTTTTGACTTTCTGACTTTAAGAATTCAGAATTCTCGAATCTCCCAATTTACGAATGTGAGAATGTGCAAATGACTGAATTTAAGAATTTACGACTTTACGAATTTACGAATTTATGAATTGCAAATTTTCAAATTTCCCAATTTCTGAAATTTCTAACTTCCGAATTTATGAATTTACGAACTTTAGAAATTTCGAATTTATGAATTTACGACTTCCAAATTTTCGAAACTCCCAATTTTTGAATTTTCGAATTTATGAAGTTATGAATTTCCGAATTTTCGAATTGACGAATTCCGAATTTTGGAAATTACAAATTCAGAATTTTCAAATCTTTTTAATTTTCAAATTTACGAATTAAACATTGTATCAACCAGGATTGATTTTTGAAGGACCATTCTTGTCAGGCCAACCTACTAACATTCTATGAGAAAATAGACAGTAATTCAAATAGAGGGAGGCTAGAGCACATAGTTTATCTGGACTTTGCAAAACAATTAAATAAAGTTCCCCACAAACGATTAAGTTATAAGTTAATGCTTTGAAAAAAGTTGTCTGTACATAAACAGAAGACTAGTTACAGGAAATCATCCACATGGTAGTGATAAATTACTAATTTTCTAAAGGCAGTGAGCAAAGTGCCCCAGGGTTTGGTCCTGGGACCAGGGCTGCTTAAGTTGTTTATCATTTATATAGAGATGGAAATCAGTATCTCAATGTTTACTGATAATACTAAGAAGGGATGAGCCGAACTACCCCCCGGTTCGGTCCGTTCGCACCAGAACCTGCGAACGGACTGAAAGTTTGCGCAAACTTTAGAGCCCTGTTAAAGTCTATGGGACTCGAACGTTCAAAATCAAAAGTGGTAATTATAAAGGCTAATATGAAAGTTATTGTCCTAAAAAGGGTTTGGGGACCCGGGTCCTGCCCCAGGGGACATTTATCAATGCAAAAAGAAGTTTTAAAAACTGCAGTTTTTTCGGGAGCAGTGATTTTAATAATGCATAAAATGAACAAAAAAAGTGAAATATTCCTTTAAATATCGTACTTGGGGGGGTGTCTAAAGTATGCCTGTGAAGTGGCACGTGTTTCCCGTGTTTATAACTGTCCCTGCACAAAATGAAATTTCTAAAGGAAAAAAAGTCATTTAAAACTGCTTGCGGCTTTAATGTAATGTCTGGTCCCGGCAATATGGATGAAAATCATTGAGTAAAATGGCATGGGTACCCCCCCCAGCCCATTACCAGCCCTTTGGGTCTTGTACGGATATTAAGGGGAATCCAGCACCCAAATTAAAAAAAGGAAAGGCGTGGGGCCACCAGGCCCTATATACTCTGAACAGCAGTATACAGGTGATGCAAACAAGACAGGGACTGTAGGTTTGTTGTTACGTAGAATCTTTTTGTAATTTTGAACTGGGACATTTTTAAAGTGTAGCTCCAGCCAAAAAATCTATTTTTAAGCTTTTTGGAAAACATAGGGAAGGGTTATCACCCCTGTAACATTTGTTTTGCTGTCTGCGCACCTGTTCAGAACATTTCACCTCACTTTCAGTCCCAATGACAAATGTTTTTTGAAAATTTGGGATTTTTAGTGAAAAAAGGATTGGTGATAAAGCATCAGTGGAGAGGAGACACCTTTTTCCCATATTAACTCTTACAGGAGAGAATTTCCCTTCCTAGGGGTAGATTCTCCTCTCACTTCATGTTGTCTCCTTCCGTTTGCAAGTAGGAGTCATTTGTAAGTTGGATGTTTGAAAGTAGGGGCCTGTAGTATATACTCAGAAACTATACATACTGCAGAAATTTGGCCCCTAAGTGTGCCACAACACTGTAAGCCCTCACAGTTACTATTGGTGGGCGCTGGAATGCCCTGCTGTGAACTATTATATCAAGAATTGTAATTACACGCCAATGTTGAACAGTGGTAGGAAAAATTGGGCCTTTGGTGGTGGTGGTGGTGCCACAACACTGTAAGTCCTCACAGTTACTCTTGGTGGGCGCAGGAATGGGCCCAGCTGTGAAATATTATTATATCGGTATTGCTGAAACTTGGCTTCAATCCTCACATGACTGGGCTATTAATATTCCTGGCTATGCACTCTTTCGGAGAGACAGGTTAAAAAGGAAAGGTGGCGGGGTCTGTCTCTATGTGAGAAGTGATCTCAAAGCAAGCGTGAAATAGGAACTGGTTGATGGAGAGTGTGATGAGGCTTAAGCATTATGGGTGGAACTGCATATAGATGTGCGTAGTTCAAAGTTAATCATTGGAGTTTTTTTTAGACCACCCAATGTTAATGAGGAGGTGGAGATTCAGCTCCTTGCACAGATGGAAAGGGCTGCAAGGGCTGGGACGGTGATAATAATGGGGGATTTTAACTACCCAGAAATTGACTGGAGTAATAGCACTGCTGGGACAGTTAAAGGGCAAAAATGTATAAGCCTATTGCAGGACAATTTTATGGTCCAGTTTATTGAGGCCCCAACTAGGAATGATGCTCTGTTGGACCTGGTAATCTCAAACCATGCAGAGCGTATTACTAATGTTCAGATAAAGGAACACCTGGGTAACAGTGACCATAACATGATTTCATTTGATGTTAGCTGTAAGCAAGAAATACATACAGGAAAGATAAAAACACTTAATTTCAATAAAGCAAATTTTCCAAGGATGAGGGCTGCTCTCCAGGACTTAGACTGGGAGGGAATATTGGCATTGATAAACACAGAACAGAAATGGGAATTCTTCAAAAAGACTGTTTGGGACCTCACTGAAAAGTATATTCCCATGGGCAATAAGTTTAAAAGGCTAAAAATAAAACCTATGTGGCTCACGGTTAAAGTTAAAAAAGCTATAAACAATAAGAAAAGAGCTTTTAAAAAATATAAAAATGAAGGAACACTAGTGTCATTTAAATGTTACAAAGAATATAACAGGATATGTAAAAAAGAAATCAAGGATGCAAAAATTCAAAACGAACGACAGATTGCAAAAGATAGTAGGACAAACCCCAAAAAATTCTTCAAATATATTAATAGTAAAAAGGTCAGGTCTGAGCATGTAGGCCCTTTACAAAATAATCTAGAGTGGGTGACTGGGGACAAAGAGAAGGCTAATTTACTAAATACTTTATTCAGCTTTGTGTATACAATGGAGCATGGGGGAGATCATGTCCATAATGGGGGTCGTAGTGACACAGCCCCAAATCCACAATGGCTCAAAAGTGATATGGTCCAGAAATATTTAGACAGAATAAAGGTGGATAAAGCACCTGGACCAGATGGCATCCACCCACGGATCCTAAAAGAATTGAGCTCTGTAATTTAGAGCCATTGTATGTAATTTTTAGGGACTCATTAATGACAGGAATAGTACCACAGGATTGGCGCTGGGCCAATGTGGTGCCTATATTTAAAAAGGGAACAAAGTCTTTAACAAGTAACTATAGACCTGTTAGTTTAACTTCTATATTTGCTAAGATACTGGAGAGATTGATAAAAGACCACATAGATGAGTTCTTGCTGGAAAAAAACGATTTAAGCAACAGACAGCATGGATTCATGAAAGACAGAAGTTGTCAGACAAACCTGAATTCTTTTTATGAAGAGGTAAGTAAAACCTTGGACAGAGGGGTGGCGGTGGACGTGGTAAACTTGGATTTTGCAAAAGCGTTCGATACAGTTCCGCACACACGGCTCATGTGTAAGGTAAAGTCTACAGGATTGGAAATATCAGTTTGTAAATGGATAGAAAACTGGCTAAAAGACAGAATTCAGAGAGTAGTGGTTAATGATTCTTACTCTGAATGGTCTAAGGTTATCAGTGGTGTACCCCAAGGTTCAGTGCTGGGACCCTTACTTTTTAATATCTTTATAAATGATATTGGGTCTGGGATCAAAAGTTAAATTTCTGTCTTTGCAGGTGACACCAAGCTATGCAGTGGAATAACGTCCTTACATGATGTTGCCAATTTACAAACCAACCTCAATGCTCTGTCTAATTGGGCGACTATGTGGCAGATGAGGTTTAATGTTGATAAATGTAAAGTTATGCACTTGGGGGCTAAGAATATGAATGCATCATACATTCTAGGGGGAGTACAACTGGGGGGGATCCATAGTGGAGAAGAATCTGGGGGTTTTGGTAGATCATAAGCTCAATAATGGCATGCAATGCCAAGGCTGAGGTTTCCAAAGCGAGCAAAGTCCTTTCTTGTATTAAGAGAGGTATGGACTCCAGAGAGAGAGATATCATTTTTCCCCTGTTCAAATCATTAGTAAGACCTCATCTGGAATATGCAGTTCAGTTTTGGGCACCAGTTCTCAAAAAGGATATCGGGGAACAGGAGAAGGTGCAGAGAAGGGCAACCAAACTGATAAGAGGCATGGAGGAGCTCAGCTATGAGGAAAGATTAAAGGAACTGAATTTATTCACTCTTGAGAAGAGGAGAATAAGGGGGGATATGATTAACATGTACAAATATATAAGGGGTCCATATAGTGAACTCGGTGTTGAGTTATTCACTTTACATGTCTAGAGGAAAAAAGATTTAATCTCCAAATACGGAAAGGTTTCTTCACAGTAAAAGCTGTGAAAATGTGGAACAGACTCCATCCAGAGGTGGTTCTGGCCAGCTCAGTAGATTGCTTTAAGAAAGGCCTGGATACTTTCCTAAATGTACATAACATAACTGAGTACTAACATTTATTGGTAAAGTTGATCCAGGGTAAATCCGATTGCCTCTCGGGGGATCAGGAAGGATTTTTTTCCCCTGCTGTAGCTAATTGGATCATGCTCTACTGGGGTTTTTTGCCTTCCTCTGGATCAACTGTGGGTATAGAATTGGGTATATGGGATTGTACGATATTTTTTTATTTTTTATGGGTGAACTGGATGGACTTTGTCTTTTTTCAACCTGACTAACTATGTAACTATGTATTAGATCAAGAATTGTAATTACATGCCCCTGTTGGACAGGGGCATACAAATTGGCCCTTAGGCACTGGTGCCACAACACTGCAACCCCTCACAGATACTCTAGTTGGAGCGCAGGAATGAGCCCTGCTGCAAAGTATTGCATAAAAAAAATTAATTTATCAGGTGCTTGGTAGCTGGTGGTGATCCAAGACTGATTCATTTTTATGAAGGTCAGTCGATCGACTGAGTCGGTGGACAGGCGCACCCTGTGATTTGTTACAAAGCCTCCAGCAGCACTGAATGTGCGTTCCGAAAGAATGCTGGATGCAGGACAGGCCAGTAGCTTAATTGCATACTGTGCAAGCTCTGGCCAGTGATCCATCCTCAAGACCCAGTAACCCAGAGGATTTTCAGTGGGAAAGGTTTCTAAGTCTGATCTTGCCCCTAGGTATTCCTGCACCATGTAAACCAGATGCTGGCGATGGTTGCTGGAACCGATCATACCTTTGGGCTGCGGACTAAAAAATTGTCTGAACGCATCGGTCAGATGGCCACCTTCTCCACCGCTCCTTCTTTGACTGACCGAAGCCTCAGCAACACGTTGTCCAGGACCAGGAATATGTAACCTCCCAGTCTCTGGGAACGCGTTGCACAGACCTTTCTGTTTCATCCTCTGCTCCCTCTGCGATGGCAAGATAAGGTCCGCAACCTTACCCTTGTAACGTGGATCAAGGAGGGTTGCCAGCCAGTAATGATCCCTCTCCTTGATAGCACGAATACGAGTATCCTTCCGCAGGCTTTGCAGGAACAGGTGGGCCATGCAGCGTAGGTTTGCTGAGGTATTTGGTCCAGAGTCCTCTGGGTCACTCAGGGCAACATGATCCGCAGCCACCTCCTCCCAGCCACGTACAAGTCCATGGGTGTCTTGGGACTGTAATTGATCCCTTAAAGACTGCTGCTGATGCTGAGTGCTAGGCTCCACCTCCATGCTGACACATTCCTCCTCCTCCTCATCCTCTTCCTGTGTGATAGGCGGGCCAGCAGGAACACTGTCTGGATAAAGGGGGCCTTGAGAGGTAAAGAAGTCCTCCTCTTCCTCCCTCTGTTCTGCCTCAAGTGCCCTGTCCATTATTCCACGCAGCGTGTGCTCCAACAGGTGAACAGGAGGGACAGTGTCACTGATGCATGCACTGTCACTGCTCACCATCCTCGTAGCCTACTCAAATGGTGTCAGGACACTGCATGAATCCCTGATCATGACCCACTGGCGTGGCAAAAAAAACAAGCTCCCCTGACCCTGTCCTGGTGCTATATTGGCACAGATACTCATTGATGGCCCTCTGCTGCGTGTGCAGCCTCTGCAGCATGGCCAACGTTGAGTTCCACCTGGTGGGCATGTCACAGATTGGGCGGTTCTTGGGCAGGTTAAATTCCTTTTGCAGATCAGCCAGCCGAGCACTGGCATTATATGACCGGCGGAAATGCACACAGACATTCCTGGCCTGCCTCAGGACATCCTGTAAGCCCGGGTACCTGCTCAAGAACCGCTGCACCACCAAGTTAAGGACGTGAGCCAAACAGGGCACATGGGTCAGGTGTCCCTGTCGGAGGGCGGAGAGGAGGTCAGTGCCATTGTTGGAAACCACCATTCCTGGCTTAAGCTGGCGTGGCGTCACCCACCTCTGAGCCTGCCCCTGCAGAGCTGACAGAATCTCTGCCCCAGTGTGGCTCCTTTCCCCCAAGCACACCAGCTCAAGCACCGCATGGCATCTCTTTGCCTGCGTACTTGCATAGCCCCTTGAACGCCTACAGAGCACCACTGGTTCCGAGGACAAAGCACAGGAAGAGGCCATGGAGGAAGAAGAAGAGGAGGGTGTGGAGGAGAGAGGTGTGTCAGAATCACCAGTAGTAGCATTTTAGGGGCGTGGTGGCGGAACAACCTCCAACACTACTACACCTTGTCCTGCATCCTTCCCAGCTGCCAGCAGAGTCACCCAATGTGCCGTGAAAGATAGATAACGTCCCTGTCCATGCCTGCTGAACCAAGAGTCAGCGGTAATGTGCACCTTACCGCTGACCGCCCTGTCCAGCGAGGCCAAGACATTGCCTTCCACATGCCGGTAGAGAGCCGGAATCACCTTCCGTGAGAAAAAGTGGTGTTTGGGAAGCTGCCACTGAGGAACCGCACATTCCACAAACTCACGGAAGGGGGCAGAGTCTACCAACTGAAAAGGCAGCAGTTGAAGTGCTATCAATTTAGCCAAGCCAGCATTCAACCGCTGGGCATGTGGATGGCTGGGAGCAAACTACTTTCGGCGGTGCAGCAGCTGGGGCAGGAAAATTTGCCTGGTACAATCTGACGTTGGTGTACCGATAGCAGATTGCCCGCAAGTACTTGGCTGTGACACACCTAATTCTACACCTTCATTCCTTTCAGTGCAGGTTTCAGAAAGGACTGAAGGTATTGTGGGGTTGGAGATCCCAGCTGATGAGGAGCAAGGAGAGGTCCGCTTTGTTCTTTGGTGTGGGTCTTTTAGGTGTGCTTGCCAACAAACTGCATGACAGGTCGACATATGTCTGATCAAGCATGTGGTGCCAAAGCTGGTGATGTTTTGGCCACGCAAGATACGCTTGAGACATATGTTGCAAATAGCAGCGCTGCGATCTGATGCACTCGTTTCAAAAAAGGCCCACACCAAATAACTTTTGGAATAACGCACAGAGACAGCAGCGGCCTGCACATGCGGAGCTCTGCAGTGTGATGCTGTCGGTGTGCTGCCCTTAAGCTGGCCCCTGGAGGGCATCCTGCCTCGTTGGAGATGTGCCTCCTCCTCCTCTCGCCTATCAGGCACCCACGTAGAGTCTGTGACCTCATCATCCCCTCCCTCCTCATCACTGTAGCAAACCTGGCAGTATGCTGCAGCTGGGGGAACATGACTGCCAGATTGCTGTCCTTCTTGGGCACCCCCTCTCTCTGGGCTCACGTTACTGCCTTCCTCTAGCTGGGTACCATCATCGGAGCCTTCAAAACGCTGGGCATCCTCCAGGAGCATCTACCCAACACTGTGGTCAAACAGTTCGGGGGACTCCTCAGGAGGACATGGTGGGGCTAGGGAAGGAGTGACTGATGCCATTGAGCCGAGGGAAGAGGCCGCTTTGGCAGCTGCTTTGCCAGACAAACCTGCCTGAGAGAGGATGAGGAGGATGAGGACGGCTTGGTCATCCACTCTACCAAGTCTTCGGCATGTTGCGGCTCAACACGGCCAGCTGCCGAAAAAAAGGACAAGTGTGTCCCACGGCCACGTGCTGATGAGGATGCACTGTGTCCATGACCAGCACTGTTGCCTCTAGACACAGAGCCTGCTTGCCCTCTTTTATTGGCTCGTGACAGACTGCCTCTCCTTGTTGTCCTTCCAGACATACTAATGGCCTGCAGGGAGATGTAGCTGCACAAAGCTGGGATGTATATATATACTGATTATACTCCAGCTAGCAGAATCAACTGCCTGCCTGTAGTATTATTAGTATGAGAACACCAGCAATTGTCTTCAGTTATCTTTAGTTGCACACTGTGCAGAGGACACAGTACACTAACTGAAAATACTGCAGCTCCCTGCCTGTGGTATTTGTATGAGAACACCAGCAATTGTATTGAGGTAAGCTTTACGTGCACACTGTGCAAAGGGTACTAAAACAAAATACTGCAGCACCCTGCCTGTATTTGTATCAGAACACCAGCAATTGTATTAAGGTAAGCTTTAGGTGCACACTGTTCAAAGGACACTAAAGCACAATACTGCAGCTCCCTGCCTGTATTTGTATCAGAACACCAGAAATTGTATTGAGGTAAGCTTTAGGTGCACACTGTGCAAAGGACACTAAAGCAAAATACTGCAGCTCCCTGCCTGTATTTGTATCAGAACACCAGAAATTGTATTGAGGTAAGCTTTAGGTGCACACTGTGCAAAGGACACTACAGCAAAATACTGCAGCTCCCTGCCTGTATTTGTATCAGAACACCAGCAATTGTATTGAGGTAAGATTTATGTGCACACTGTGCAAAGGACACTACAGCAAAATACTGCAGCTCCCTGCCTGTATTTGTATCAGAACACCAGCAATTGTATTGAGGTAAGCTTTAGGTGCACACTGTGAAAAGGACACTAAAGCAAAATACTGCAGCTCCCTGCCTGTATTTGTATCAGAACACCAGCAATTGTATTGAGGTAAGCTTTAGGTGCACACTGTGCAAAGGACACTAAAGCAAAATACTGCAGCTCCCTGCCTGTATTTGTATCAGAACACCAGCAATTGTATTCAGGTAAGCTTTAGGTGCACACTGTGCAAAGGACACAGTACACGAAGTGAAAATACTGCAGCTAGCACAATCACCTGCCTGCCTGTCAGTATAGAGAATAGCAGGAACGGATCTAGCTGAACTGAATACAGTGTGTAAATATATATACAACACCTAGGATGTATATATATCCTCTACAAACTGTAACTGAAGCTAACTGACTCTCCTGCCTGCTCTATCTAACTCAAATTAAATGACACTATCTCTCTCTCTCTCTGTCTTTAACCACCGCCGCATCACACTACACAAGGCCACCACGCAGGCGGCCTTATATAGTGTGGGGCGTGTACTAAACCCCCTGAGACATAATTGGCCAAAGCCACCCTGGCTTTGGCCAATTATGGCTCTCCGTTTTTTCCGCACTGTGATTGGCCAAAGCATGCGGGTCATAGTGCATGCTTGGCCAATGATCAGCCAGCAATGCACTACGATGCCGCAGTGAATTATGGGCTGTGACGCGCCACTCGAATTTGCCGCAAACAGCCCATAATGATCGAAATTCGGCGAACGGCCGAACAGACGATGTTCGAGTCGAACATGGGTTCGACTCGAACTCGAAGCTCATCCCTAATACTAAGCTATGTAGGAAAATAACAAAAGAATCTCTACAAGAAGACCTTGATAAATGTGAGGGGTGGTCAGCTACAAGACAGATGATGTTCAATTTAGAAAAATGTAAAGTTATGCACTTTGGAGCTAAAATACGTCTGCAATCTACTCATTAGTAAGTCCTCTGGGGGAATCACTGGTTCAGCATTATCATGAGTATAGGGTTCAGTTTTGGACACTAATCCTCAGAAAAGATGTCCTTATACTAGGAACAGTTCAGAGATGGGCAACAAGGTTAGTAAGGCGGATAGAAAACCTCAGTCATGAGGAAAGATTACAAAAATGAAACTTATTTTCCCTGGAAAAGAGGTAGCTAAAAGAGGAAATAATAGCATTGTACAAGTTCATCACTGATGTCTGCAGAATTGGAAATAAACTGTTCAATCCAAGAACTCTGAAGAAGACACCTGGCCACAACAAGAAGTTGGATGAGAATTGAATGCGTAAGGGGTTTGTTAAAACAGTAAAAATGCCGAACTCTATTCCACAGTTACTGATGTCATTTAGGAGCATAGTTACAAAACTCTTAAGCAAGTTTCTCAGTGACCACATTACACAGGGATTTAAGAATCCATAGTGATGTACACACACACACACATATATAGTTACAAATATAGATTGAACTGGATGGACCAGTGTCTTTATTCTGCCTGTCAGGCGTTCTAAGGGGAATAAATTACACATCTCGTTTCCTGACTACCTATCACATTTTTTCAGGCCCTGGAGCACCAGGACAATAGAAATACCTAAAAAAATTACCACAGTTTGGGGAGTAAACACCTTAACAACGTATTTTTGGATTTGGGGTTTCAAGGAGCATAATTTATCCCTGACTACTTATCACATTTCTTGAATCCCTGAAGTGCCAAGACATTTCAATGTCAGTGTAGGGATAGTTCAGTCACGCTTAACACAGTATATTTCAGCGCATTATCTCCCATTTAATGCTGTATAGTTCAGTGCATTACTGCATGTTTAACGCTGTATATTACAGACTGGGTACAAAAAAAGGCAAATGTATTAAATATTTTCTTCAGCTCTGAGTATAGTGTTAGGCGAAGTGTTCGACCAGCATGAGTTTAGGCCGAACATTGACTATTCGCCCTGTTTGTCGGAAACACACTCACCAAAAAAAGTGTCAAAATAAAAAAAAACAGTACACAGGTTTTTAACAATTCCTTTATTAAAAAAAACAAAACATTGTCCCCCCCCCCCCCCCCCATGTAGATCTATCATCAATCTTGACGCTGCCGCTACCCTGACCCGAAAAAATAAAAAAACCTGCTCTGCCTGCCGTGAAGGCAAACCATCGAATGGCTGGCTTGCCATTTGACAAATCTTATATAGATAAGGGCGGGGCCACCTGGTGACGTTACCTGGTGGCACCGCCCCACTTGTAACATCACCAACTGTTGCATGCTGGGTCGGTGATGTTGCAAGCGGATGGTGCCACCAAGTGACGTTGCCAGGTAGCCCTGCCCTTACCTATATAAGAACTGCCAAACAGAAAGCCAGCTATTCAGCGTTTTGCCTTCACAGGGGATGGATCGTTTTTGTTTTTTGTTTTTTTTGTTTCATAAAGTTTTATTGAATGAATACACATAGAGATACAACATTGTAAACAAACACTGTTAGTAGTGAACAGTCTCCTGTAAGTAGGAGTGCTACGTTAATGTATTTATATAATTAACTTTAAGATGTGGTTACCATTACAACATTAATACGATGCATGTATAAACAGAAATTGAGAAAAAGGTGGAAGCACATAGTCGCCATAAAAATATATAACAAAATTTTACTGGGAAACTATTAATATGTACATGGGTTGTGGGGGGAGGGAAGAGGGATGGGGGGGAGGAGAAGAGAGGAAATAAAAAAAAAAAAAAAAAGAGAAACTGCTTGGGGGAGGGGTGTGGGGACATTGAGTTATGGGGCAATGAGCAGATTTCTAACAGATAATGTAACTCATTAAATGTTGAGCGCTTTATAATCTGAGGTGTTCTTGAACTCTAACCAATTGTACCACGTCTCTGTGAATCTTGTTCTTTTTTCCTGAGCTAAGCTGATAAGTTCCTCAATTTTTTTGATATTGTTTATTCTACGGAACCACTCTTTCTTTGATGGTATAGTATTTGATCTCCAATGACAAGGAACACAATGTCTGGCCGCATTAATCATGAACATTGTCAAAGATTTCAAATACTGCTTTTTTGGGGCCAAACTATGGTGTAATAAATATTGCGCTGGATCCAGTCTAATGTTTTCCGAGGTAACTGAGATAACAGTTTCATGAACCATCTTCCAGAAGGTCTGGATTAGGGGGCAGGACCACCAAATATGTATCATCGAGCCTTCCTCTCGTTTACACCTCCAACAAGTATTAGAGATGTGCGATGAAAATTTATGAAGCAAAGTGGGAGTTCTGTAACATCTATTTAGGCCTTTTGCGTTTATAGAGAGCAGTTTTAATGAAAATTGAGTAGATTGGCGCCTGTCCATGGGCATAATGGTTGTTAGTTATATTACAGCCGTGCGCTAGAAATTAGATTACTACCCTGAGAATGTCAAGTGAATTAGGTTTAGACCAACTGGTCTGCCCTAAATAAGAAGATCCGGTAAGTTCAAGGGGTGGAGAAAAAAATTAAAATAAAATTCCACCCCTTGTGTGGGTCCGAGGTCAGAGCGAACCAAGATGGGATCTTGTTGTAGAGATATCTACAGCATGAACAAGAGAGATAAAGACGAGGTAGGATGTTTCTATTGGGATCTGCAGCAATCCCTTGCTCTTTCCTTATTCGGGTCGTTACTGGCACTGTGGAGCAGCTATTTTAGAAAGGATTTAAATGAGTCAGGAGTCAGGTATTTAGGTATGGTATAGTGAGGGAGGGGTAGCGTAGGTAACATTTGTAAAATAGGTGGACATAAAGTCTGGAATTAAGGGAGAAAGGGGTCTATACTCGGAATAACTTATTTTGAATGTGCCATGAATGTTTAGTCGTCAGACAGTGTCAACCTAAAAATATGTAACTATTGAGGACATGAATAAAGGCCACTAGATGGGGCTATTGTATAAAAAAAAAAAGCCAAACAGTTTAAGATACATGAGAAGTTTGAGCGTAACCATCTGATCATGTTTAAACTATATTAAACCTCATAACTCTCTTATTGGGAATTTTTTCTCTTATTTATCTATTTCTTATATATATATATATATTTTTTTTTCCCCATATCTTCTCGTAAACCAACTTAGTGTATACAAAAAAAAAAAGCTTACATAATTTCTCCAGTCCCATTGGTACTATTGGAGATATTCCATGGCATCACGGTGGGTATGGTAAATCATAAGTTACAAAGATAAGCCAGAAGGAGTCCAATTGGAGCCCTATAATTTTGCTGATTCTCTCTCCTCACCTTAAACTTCAAAAAGGAGAGAAAATTGCAGAATTCTAGCCCATCCATGCAACCTCTGTGCTATTATTACCAGGTCAAGGGTGAGGGCCACCACCATGCTTTGTACATAAGAATACACCCTATGGATTGTGCATTCATAGTATGGACAACAGCTGTAAAAATAACTAAAGATGCTATTTCTTATTGTAATCTAAATAGCCTCTTCACACCCTTTTTTTATTTTTTATTGTTTGGTTTGTTTTTTGTGCTTTCCATATGTTATAATTTAGCAATATCAATGACTACCCTCAGTTGGAACAACGCAGTGACCTATAAATATCCACAGCAGTATAACAAAAGTTCTAGAGGGTCTAAATAAAGTGACATATGTTGCGGTGTCCCCTTGCCCTGTCCCAAAAAAAAAAAAAAGTCCAATGATCTTTTAGTACTGCAATCATGAGTCCAGAGTGTATGTGTACTTAAGGTTATAGAGTTATAAGGGATAAATACAACTTGTGTACAGGATACAATCAGTTCTGGTTAGGTATGGGTATGAGGAGTGTAAAACAATCCCCATAGCTGACCATGTGACTGATCAAGTGGCTCAGAAGAGGTACTCACAGGTCGTTCGTTGTCCAGTCAGGTGATCATCGCAAGACTTTATGATGATGAAGATGGATGACGTAAGCCATGGAGATGATCAGGATGGCTTGAGGGCAAAGTTTTCCTTAGTAGAGCAGCGTAACAAACAGCGTAACTGGAGATTAGAAAAAAATTAGAAACAAGGGGGGGGGGTAAAAACAAACAGTTATTCTTAGCGAAAGAGCTGATTCAACATCATGGGTGAGAAGAAACCATCAGACGACGAAGCGAGGATTCAGCGATGAAATGTAGAACAGTAGTGGGACAAGGGTTCAGGTGTGTCAGACGACAACCTTTAAAAGGATGGGGAAAATGCTTCAGGTGTCCATTTGATCGGGGCGGTCTACACGATCTCTGCGTCTGGGCGGCGAGAAAACCGGACTTCCTTGGGCTGCTCCTCTTCCACTGTGATGGGGAGATGGAGATCTGCAACGGCGGTCCCTGGTTCTCTGGGTTCTTGGTGTATAATTCTTTGTAACTTCGATCCATGAGTCGTTGATCGAGAACGAGTTGTACCATTCTGGCACTTCTACTTGCGGAATGTTTAATGCTTCACAAAACGAACGCAAATCCTCAGGCGTACGGAGTTGCGCTGTGTGGCCTCTCCAAGTGGCAGACAGGCAGAATGGGAACTTCCATCTATATGGAATGCCTCTGGTGCGTAGCTGGTCTAGGATCGGGCGTAGTGCTCTATGTTGCTGTAGCGTAATGTTCGATAAGTCCTGGTAGAGTTTAATTTCGTTCCCATTGAAAATAACTCTGTTTTTTTCTCTTGCTTTCTTAAGGATGGCTTCCTTTAAGGGGAAATTAACCAGGCAGCAAATTATGTCCCTGGGTGGGTCACTGTCCCTTCCTCTAGGCCTGAGTGCTCTATGTATCCTCTCAAATTCAATAGGACAGTCAGGAGGTCTGTCCAGAAAGTCATTGAATATCAGTGTGGCAGTTTGTTCCACCGGATTTTGATCGGTATTTTCTGGGACACCTCTTATTCTTACATTGTGGCGCCTTCCTCGGTTGTCCAAATCTTCTAAATGATGATTGAATTCAATTAGATGAGAAAGATGCATGTCTGAGGTTCTCTGGACTTGTCTAATGGCATCCGCATGGTGTGCTGTGGCCTGCTCCACTGCCCCCATTCTTCCTGCTATATTCTGAATGTCCGTCCTGAGCTCCGAAATGGCAGATTTTATGTCTAAAGCAACTGCCTGTAGATCAGCCAAGCATAAGGGCTGTGTGGGATGTGGGGTATTAGTGGCTGGAGGCGCTTGATATACTGTCCCCTGTGCGCCATTAGGAGCTCCCTGTACGCCGTCCATGGCAGGGCTGGAGCTGCCGTGCGGGATGGGTGTGCTAGGCAAGACCGCGGCTTTGGGGCCTTCTGCCTGTGATGTCCGGAACATCGCGGGTATGTTACCTTGCTGCTGCGGGATGGTATTGAGCCGTCCGCGGGAGGTTGAGGAGCTCCGATCTCCCTTCCCCATGTCTGTGTCTGCCTTCCTTCCTCCTGAAAGCTAATGAAGCTGCCCCTGTGTGCCGGAGAGAGGGATTCACGCGTCCATCTTGGTCCGGAGTTAGGCCACGCCCCCGTTTTTTTTGGGTCCGGCGGTGCAGCGGGCGTCATGATTGACAATGGATCTACATCGTGGGACCAATCACAGAGCTCCTCCCAATAGTACACAATGAAAGACTTGAATCAAATGTCTTTCATTATGTACAATTGGTCTGCTGGATTGGCCTCAGCAATCACATGATACCAGCAGCAGGCCGGTACAGTGATCTACCATTGGTGGACACAGCAGGTGACAGATCGTGCCAGGGTACAGCCCATGTGGCGCACATGATGTGCCATGCTGGGAGGACATCATATGACATCCTACCAGGATAACAGGGCTCCTGCTCGGCCGTCATATTACATTAGACCAGGCGGGAGGGGGTTAATGATATCAAATGTACAGTTATGCACTTGGGGGCTAAAAATATGCACGTTTCATACATGCTAGAAGGACGCGGGAATGATCTGGGTGTTCTGGTAGATCATAGCATGCAATGCCCAGCTGCGGTTTCCAAAGGAGAAAAATCCTTTCTTGTATAAAAAAAGAGGTATGAACTGCAGAGAGGCATCTTTTTTCCACTGTACAAATCATTAGTAAGACCTCATCTAGAATATACAGTTCAGTTTTGGGTGGCAGTTCCTAAAAAGGGAAATGAAGGAACTAGAAAACGTGCAGAGAAGCGCAACCAAACTGATAAGAAGCATGGAAGAGCTCAGCTATGAGGAAAGATTAGCTGAACTGAATTTATTCTCTCTTGAGAAGAGGAGATTAAGGAGAGATTTGTGTTATTAACTTTGAGGTCATCACAGAGGACAAAAGGGCACTCTTTACATCTGGATGAAAATAAATTTAGGCCCGGTTCACACTGGTACGACATACGCTCCGACTTTGGGAGCACATATCGCATCACGTGTATAAATCAATAGTTCCCTATGAGAGCCGTCTTAACTGGTCCGACTTTGAAAAAGGTTCCTGCACCACTTTTGTCTGACTTGGGCACGATTTCAGTCCATTGATTTGAATGTAAGTCGCATCCAAGTCGGATCATCGTCTTAATTGATCCAACTTGTGGCACGTGACTTGTGCTCTGAGGATCCTAAGGGGGAATCCCACATCAAAACGTAAAAAAAAAATGACGTCCCCCCCCCCAAATTCATACCAGACCCTTATACAAGCAAGCAGCCTGGTAGGTTAGGAAAGGGCCATACCAGGCCACATGCCCTCAACCTTGGGAGAGGTGGGTGCTTTGGGGCAGGGGGGTCTGTGCCCCCTGCCCCAAAGCACCTTGTCCCTATTATTTGGGGGGACAAGGGCCTCTTCCTGACAACCTTTCTCCCTCACCCAAAAAAGTGTCAAAAATAAATAAAAACAGTACACAGGTTATGGACAAAATTCTTTATTATAAATAAGGAACGTCCCTCGTCGTAGCTCCAACGTGTCTTCTTTCTCCGGTGATTTCTTCTCCCTCCAGTTCTTCTCCCTCCGGTGATGTCTTCTTCCTCAGGTTCTTCTCCCAGTTCTTCTCTCTCTGCTCTCTCTCTCTTATAAATAAAGAACGTCCCTCATTGTAGCTCCAACATGTCTTCTTTCTCCGGTGATGTCTTCTTCCTCTGGTTCTTCTCCCTCCGCTGATGTCTTCTCCCTCCGCTAGCTCCTGCTATTGTGTCAGCTCCCGCTGTCTGCCATTTCCTATATATCCATGGGACATGGCCATCTGGGGATGTCATCCGGAGACCCTGCCCCCTTGTGATGTCACTGTTGGGAGAATGATGAGGTGGTGACATCACATAGGACGGGGTCTCCCGATAGGATCTGGTATGGTCTTGGGGGGACCCCACACTGTTTTTTTTTGTAAATTTTGACGTGCGTTTCCCTTGATCAAAGTCGAATCCCATTCATTGAAATCACATTAAGGTCATACATGAAGTTGTAGGGCAAAGTCAGATCGGAAGTCACCTGACTTCAATGTCGGAGCAGTGTGACTTCAGCCTTAACCTTAAAATATGGAAAGGCTTCTTCATAGTAAGAGCTGTGAAAATGTGGAAAAGACTCCCACAAGATCCGGTTCTGGCCAGCTCAGTAGATTGTTTTAAAAAAAAAAGCCCTGAATACTTTCCTAAATGTAATATACGTAATATAACTGGATACTAATATTTATAGGTAAATTTGATCCAGGAAATCTCCAATTGCCTCTCGGGGGATCAGGAAGGATTTTTTTCTCCTGCTGGAGCAAATTGGATCTTGCTTTTTCTTTTTGCCTTCCCCTGAATCAACAGTGGGTACAGGATTGTTTTTTGTGAGTTAAACTGGATGGACTGTTTTTTTTTTCAACAAGATTAACTATCCTAATATTTAATGTTTACTTGTTTAAGTGAATGTTTTCTGAGCTTACAAATGAGATGAAAAAGTGTTTAGTTCAGTTAGCTAAAATTGTGCTTGAACATTATTTTTTTTCAATTTCCTTCACATGTTTGGGGTTTACAAAGTAATTGTCCACTTTGCTAGGAGAATATTCTTTACTTCTCTAATACTCTTGTGAGTCTTTGTATTAAAATTTGATTCAATTGTATACCATAATAACTATTTTGGGTAGATTGTTTATTTAAGAATTGCATAAATGTGCAACAAAGAAAAGAAAATACCCAACATAAAATCTATGGTAATATTTAATAGATACTGGCAGATGCTTTGTGTTAAAAAAGCAATATAAGCCTATAAGTGCTGTCATCATGAATAAAGAATACAAAACAGTTAGGGGCTGTTTGAGATACAAAAATAAGCATTTAAATGAAAGAATGTACAAAAATAAATCATTCCTATTAAATAAATGCATGTAAAATAAACAGTAAACATCACATTTGTAATTGTATTAGCCAGTGCAAGAGCAGGTAGTAATTAAAGTGTGAAAATAAAATGTCCAATATATAAAACACAAATATAATTAAATAGAAAGGAGATTAAAAAAAAGCACAAATAAAATTACCTTATATGCATTCATTGCTCTTCAAGTGAGCTTTTTTAGAGTGAAGTTAAAACCTTTATCAGGTTTAGATTGTTGTCTGTATTCCCACTTGGATAATAAAGAGCAAGAAAGCATTACAGCAAGGGCTAGAGTAGGCTTAAGCCTCGTTCACACGGTCGGACTTCCATCTGACTTTTCCGTGGTTTTTTGTCCGAACGGAGTTGGCCGTGAACGCCCATAGCATACACACGCTCTGACTTTTTAGCCAACAAACATGAACGTAGTGACGTTTCAACGTTCTGACGAGCCTTCAAAAGAGGATCCTTCAATTTTCGGCCGTCACGCTCTGGTCTCGTTCTGCTAATCGTGAGGTAGTGAGAGTTTGGCGTCAGCAGATTCGTTCTGTTCCTTTACGTTCGTGTCTTTAATCCTCCGTTCTTTCTTGCAGATGTTGAGGAACGCAGAGAGAGAGCGTGCGATCTACAGCCTGGGAGTTGTGGCCATTTCTCATGGCCAGGCCAGGTCAAGGGGTAGGAGGAGAACGATATGGTGCAAAACTTGGTTGCAGCAACGCGACCAATTGTCACACATGACGTTGCTGAGAGAGCTGAGGGAGAATAATCCCAATGATTTTAGAAACTATCTCAGGATGTCTGACTCATGCTTCCAGCACCTGTTGTCCTTGCTGTACCTCTACATTAGGAAGCAGGACACCTGCATGAGGAGTGCTATTCCTGAAGAGCAAAGGCTCATAGCAACTCTGCGCTACTTGGCGACAGGGAGAAGTCTCCAAGACCTTAAATTCACCACAGGTATTTCTCCCCAGGCTCTTGGGCATATTATACCGGAGACCTGTTGTGCAATTATTCAAGTTCTGCAGAAGGACTATATTCGGGTATGTAATGTGATCTTATCTCCAATTCTATATACTTTTTAGAATTTCTTATTTGATTCTGTCTGTTTTCTTCCATGTTTTGCATGAATGTTTTTTGCTCTGAATGTCCTTTATGTAGATGTTACTTTATTTTCCCATTCCTCCATGCATATATGTCAGCACTTACCTCCCCAGCATGCTTCCCTTGACACATCCACAGCTTGATCATATTTAAATTATCTAAATTTTGTTAGTGGATTACTCTAAACACACCCTAAACTGTGTCACATTATTGTTCTTATTTCTTTAGATATTTAATATTTTTTTTAACACAGAAAATAGTTTAGAACCCTCCCTCCCCTCCCCCAAATGCAGAATCAATTGATCCAACTACTATTTGTATGCATTTATAATAATCCATTCTCCCTATTAATTTTTGAATTTATAGAAATCTTTCTTCATGAATTTTCAAAAGCATGTAGTCACTAGCATGTAGTATACTTTTAATTGTTACTCATCATGTTTTTTAATGATAGCTAATGTATTATAAATATTTATATCTCCAATTAGATATAATGGCAATTTTTGGGGGAAAATTGTTCTGTCAATATTTCGTAAACAGAGTGGCTTGTAAAATGTACCTTCATTTGTTACTCATTTCTCTTTAATGGAAGTGGAGAGGGTTCTTACCTGTCCCCCAAATCTCCCCCCCCCCCAAATTCCCTAAATGTGCCACCAGAGGGAGTGAGGAAGCATATAATAAGAACAGTATTTTTTTATGATTACATACTGCTTTAAATATATTTTTTTAATTTTGGCACCAGAATGTATGTGTGATAACTAATTTTCAATTTCAAGGCTCAAGTTGTAATACTTATTTTTATATTTTTATTCTCAGTTTCCTTCAACTCCCCAGCAGTGGCAGGATGTGGCGGCCCAGTTACAGACCTTCTGGAATTTCCCCAACTGTGGGGGTGCCATTGATGGCAAACATGTGCGCATCATCCCCCCACCCAACTCTGGGTCATTTTATTTTAATTATAAGGGCTTTTCCAGTATTGTTTTGTTAGCCCTTGTTTCGGCAAATTATGAGTTTCTTTATTTGGATGTGGGCATCAATGGGAGGCATTCAGATGGTGGGGTGATGCTCCACACCGAATTCAATACATGCCTGCAGAATGGCACTTTAAATTTGCCCCCTGCCCAGGACAATATTGAGGGCAAGATTTTTTTTTTCTTGCAGATGATGCATTTGCTCTGGGGCCTCATTTACTGAAGCCCTTTCCGATGAGGAACTTGACCCCAGACCAGCGCATCTACAACTACCGGCTCTCCCGTGCCAGGAGGGTTGTAGAGAATGCGTTCGGAATTCTTTCAAACAGGTTCCGCCTTTTTTTAAACGCTATCAATATGGCGAAATATAAAATTAACCATGTAGTCTTGTGTTGCTGCATTCTACATAATTATTTGCGTAGACATGGCACAAACTATGTTGGTACAGTGGCTCAAGATCCCACCTCAGGTGGTATGGCAGCTGAAGAGCCAGTAATGCCAGCTCTGCAAACTGGTGGAGTTGGGCACTCCTCCCAAACTGGCCGTATCGTGAGGGAAGAATATAAGGCCTACTTTGTGGGTAGTGGGGCAGTGCCCTGGCAAGATAATCTTGCTGATAATGTTTAAGATTCCCCTTTTTTTTCTTTATTAAACACCAATATCTTTGAAAAACTGTTGTTTGTGTTTATTATTTTTTATCATTCTTCTAATGTAATGTTTAAGTTTTTTATTTTATTTGCCAAACAATAATTGTAAATTATTACCTCAAAAACTTGCCTTGACATATGTAGTGTATTTAATGTTGTGCTGTGGCTCTGCTACACCCATTTTCAAGTACACTGTCAATATAACTACACCAACTTAACAAATATACTTTTCTTCTTAATCATCTAAATAAGAAGCCACACATAGGAAAGATTCAAAATATTTTCTTTCACAACCCCAAAATATTTTAGTTCTGCTTTAACAACAAAACAGGCTTCTTTTTTTTAGGGTTTGGGGGTTTGTTCTCAACTTTGAGGTGGGTAAACATGTATTTTAGAAAGCACAGCAATACACATTTCAAAATCACTACCTAACAAATGTTCAAATATTCTGTAAAAAGGCCATACGAGACATTTCGCATTGGATTCTCAACGTGAGAATATATTGCCTTGCTCATGTGTAAAGAGCTCCTAGATTTATACAACAAATGTTAAAGAGTGAAAAAATTTTAAGGGCACTTATGACATTAGTTGTTTGTGCTAGCTGACATCATGGGATCTGACTGTTTTTGTGTTAATGTCAGCTTGCACATGTGTGCACAGTGCTGTTTTGTAAAAATCTAAAAATATTTTTTTAAATACAAGTGCATTTGCCACTGCACTTGTATGTAAACATATTTCAATTTTTTTTGGGCAAAACACACAATGTTTTTAATAACATTTTCAATACTCATGGTGTCAAACCGTTTTCTCCTTAGTATTTTCTAAAATCCCCTAGTATGCAAAACATTACTACCAATTTTACTTTGTGAACAGTGTTTGCCACCTCTCCTTCTTAAGGTGCATTTTGGCTTATTTTTTGGGCTATTTGTAAATAAATAGTCACTATATATTTTTTTTTTTACAATACCCCAAGATGTTGTGTATAGTGACTACACTTCAATCTTAAAGGAGGTGGTCAAGCACCTAGAGAAGGCGGGTGGAGAAACACTGACCTACAAACCTGAACACAATTTTGTGTTTGGTTTAGAATGTTTTGAAAAGGTCACATTTTTGAAACACTAAATATCTTGCTTTATCTTAGTGCAGTCCTCCTTCACCTACCTCATCCTTTTATTTTATTTTAAATATGTCCTTATTTCTTCCTAGTAATCCTCAGTTGGTGTTCTTCTGTGTGTAAATCCACACAGTAGTGCAAGGCTTTCTCCCTGGTGTTGAGTGTCGGCCTCGCCCCCTCCCTTGGACTACAGAAGAGTCAGGCCGACCACTAAAACACAGGTCCTTTTTAAATCTGCTATGTAGAGAGCGTCCTGACTCTCCTGTAATCCAAGGGAGGGGGCGAGCATGACACTCCACACCAGAGAGCAAGGCACACATTCCAGTGTTGATTCCAGTCAGAAGAACAGGAAATGCTGATTATTCTATGAGAAATTCTTGACATTTCTAATTATAAATGTTAAGGATGAGGTCAGTGAAGGAGGGCTGCAGTAAGGTACAGTTATATTTTAAAGATAATAAAAATTTTAATTTACAACCCCTTTAAGTAAATTGTCATGTGATTCCACATGACAATTCACATTAAAAGACACATCATATGGCATTGTTGTTTCCTACTCTAAAATCCAAAGAAATAACATGTAACTATTTTTCTTAATAAACATAGCAATAATCATATTATGTGCTTAAAAGTAGAGTCCAAAAAGTAACACAAAAATAAAGAACTTAAAATTTTGCTAAAAGGTCAACATAATCTTGTATACACCTCTGAACACCAGTGGCAGCCTCCTTTATTTTTTCTAGTTCAGTCATTGCCTGCAGAATATCAGCAGTGATCCGTCCAATTGTGCATCTTGGTAGTTTGTGGCCTTTAAAAAATAGAAAACATACAAATGGGAATCAAGGACAAGTGGCTGTGGCCCTACAAAAGTGAATTATGTCCAAATTAATAAGCCTGCCAATTGTGGCAAATACTTCCCTCCAATCAAATTCGGATTACCAAACCTTCTTGCTCTTCAGACACCTACACTACTAGGAATGTACACACTGTAGCTACTCTAGAATCTTGTCCCTGGTGCCTGTGTCTCCCACAATTTTTTATCTCGGAACATTGCCATCTCATTGCACCTTCTGTCTACTTCTACATGAAATTCTTCAATGCACTACCTAGTTTGCCTCTGTGTCTGGCTTTCATTTTTTTCAAAAATTAACCAATCCCTAGACATGTCTATACCAGTTGTGTTGTGGCAATATATGGCGACATCTGAACGCCCCCACTCTGTCTTGTAACGCCACTGAAAGACAATACACAGATTCATGCATTGCATGAATCTGTGTCTTGTTGCCCCTTCAAAACAATCTTCTGATGGCTGTGCTCCTGTTGAGTACAGGACATCTTAATTTACAATAGCAGTGGTTGTGTTTTGGAAGTGTCTTTATCAGAGCAAGTGTCTCTGATAGATAGGCTTTACTGTTGAAAAGACCGCACACAGTAATTGCAAATAAAATATTAGACAAGGTATCACACAGTGATATTTTTGGGTAAAAATCAATGACATGCATCTCAGCCAATCATGATCATTGTATATTGTTACCGGTAACAGCGGCGTTGCAAGCAAGGTGCAGGGGGTGCGGTCCGCACCCGGGTGACACCCATGGATAGTGGCACAATGCTAACACCGGCCACCCGCTGACCTGTGCCGCGGCTTGTGTCCCTCTGTGTAGCGAAATGAACATGCCGCACCCTCCTCCTCACTGTTTACATACACAGAGGAGGAGGAGGCGGAGGCCATGCTCGAGGGTCACACTGCTGTGTGTATGGTCATTCTGCTGCTCTGTAATGTAAGGGGGGGGCTGCACTATGGCTGTGTTTGCACCAAGGGGGGGGGGGGCTGGAATTGAGGGTTGTCTGTAAATGATGGGGTGTCTGTACTGCTGGGGGGGTCTGCACTGAGGTGAGTAAGTATTTACTGAGGGAGGTGGATCTATACTGCGGGAGGGGGGTCTGTAGTTAGTTGAGGGGGGTCTGTACTGAGGGGGACTTCAGTTGTTGGGGGATGACACCATTTTGGGAGGCAACGTGTGACACCAACCCTAGTGATGCCACTGACCAGTAACATCATTTGCTCAAGCAACATTGAGGGCGAGAGAAGACATCTAGTACTGAAGAAGGACATTGATGAGCCAAGGCTGGTAAATGCATGGCTGGGTGTAAACTGGCTTGATGTTTTTGCTAAAATGTTTCATTTTTATGTGACAAACTGTTGCCTTTTGGCCACAGTGGCTGCGTTTAATGGGCACAGTGGCCTAAATTGTTAAATTTTTGTGCCACTTTGTTAGTGGCCCCCAAAAGACATCAAGTTAAATTAAAAAAATAACACTGTCTACACATTTAAACACAATGGTGTTTTTTACTAAAGGGTGCTATTGAAAATGCACTTGGAAGTACAGTCACTGTAGATCGCTGTAGTTCTGAGGGGAAGCTATGAAATTAGAGGAAGCTCTGCTGATTTTCACATCCAATTATGTGCGAGAACTATTTAGGATTTTTGGGGGTCCTTGCATGTCCCCCTCAGATCTACTGTGACTGCACTTGAAAGTGCACTTTCTGTGCAATAGTATTGCAAAGTATATCATTGGGTATGGATGAAAATACAATATGTCAAAATTACTTACTGGGGCAAACAACAGGCTCAATTAAATCATCTTCAAGTTGATGCACTACTCCACCCTCTGCATGACTTGTGTCTGGGGATGTGATGTCCACTGGAGGCTCTTTTCTGGGTCCAGCTCCATGATCCCACTCCTCCAAATTTAGGGCCTCAACACACTCACGTTCCTCTAAAAAATATAAACAAATATAACAAAATCAAATCACCCCAAATGCAAAAAATATGAGTTGAATCCCTGGAGGAGAATAATGAGACCAACCTTGCACTAGTGACAATGTTTTCTACGAATGGACGATCATGCGCAATTAACAAATCTTAAATTACAAATGTGCATTGTAAATTTTAGATGATGTACTTTCAAATGAGGACCAAAAACCCAATATGCACAGATGTTGCAAAAATGACATTTAACACCACTCTTGTGTCCTATGGGATATGGGATCTATGATGAACATTCGATCAGGCGTGACTCTGTGTGACTGTGATCCCCAGGCCCTCTTCTCTACCCATGTATAGTCTTGAAAGGCGTCATTTAATGTGCAGTGATGATTCGCACAGCAGACCTTAAATATTAAATACCCCTTATTAAAGCTAACTATATGAGACCATGTCCTTGTGACAACCAAGAATATCCCCTGTCGGAGGAAAACAATATTTTATTATATGTTTTACTTACGATTTGTTGTTGATGCGGGCACTGTTGTCTCCCCTGTTGGGGCCTTGCCAAGGGAAGCCTCCCTTTCTCTCCTCTGGTGGCTTTTCTGCTGGCTTTCTCTGTGCCTTTCTCCTGTGAATTTAATTAGATACAGTATCTTAATTATTGCTGCAAAAATGTGGAGTCTGAAATTATACGTTTATTCAAACATATATGCATTAACATAAAAATATAAATTATTTTCCACATCTATGTTTGTGAAAAAATTAAACATTAGAAATCAGCTAATTCCAACATAAAGATAATTACTACAGTCATGAATTTTGCTTACTTCTTTTGATGATGATGCGGTGAATGGAGTCCAACTGTTCTTTCTCTCTGTGTTTTAAATCAGACCATCTTTTCCTAATTTGATCTTTTGTTCGTTTCACGCCATATTCACGATCCAATACCGCGAGGACCTTCTCCAGAATATAGTCTTTATGGCTGTTGGGCCTGTCATAGTTCTCCTGCTTACAATCGTAGTCATACTTGTCAAAGATCCTCACCATCTCCACCATCTCCCCCTTGCTCATGGGGGTGGCCTTGTGTTTTATATATTCACCACCGCGGGGCCTGTTCTTTTTCGGTGCGGCATCCATCTTGTTTTCCCTCACGAATGTTCCTGCCTTTATGTCGCATGCAGGAAAAAGTCTGTTGGCACGCCCCAGTGTCATGACGTACTGAGAGCAGGGTTTGACGCATGCGCAGGGTAAAAAAAATCCATAACGACCGTTCGCCGTTCCAGACGCTGGAACGTAACCTTTGGGAAATGAAACTCAGACGATTGCATAGTCGAAAGAAAGGTACGTGACAACTTTGTGACAGTGTGTGCAATGGACACATAGCATAAACATTCATTGAGTGCTGGGGCAGTTAGAAAAAGTGTACTAATGACTATTGAATGCGCATTGAGCAGCGTCTCATGTGCATGGGGCCTAATGACAAGATTTTAATTACCTAAAGGCAGGGCTGCCAACAGGGGGGTACAGGCAGTACACCAGTAAGGGTCCTGGAGGCAGGGCCGCCATCAGGAATTTAGGGGCCCCTTACACAGCTTCAGGCATGGGCCCCCTGGAGCAGAGGAGAACCGGGGTGGGTTTGTAGACGCAAAAAATAGAGAAGCGGGGGGTGCTGCCGGCAAAAATTGCTGAGGTCAAGGGGCTTTGGGTGCTGACAAACACAAACTAACAAAATAAAGGGGGGTTGCCATCCGGGGCCCTGGGGACCTCCGGGCCCCTTACAGGTGTACTGCCTGTACCCCCCTGATGGCGGACCTGCCTGGAGGTCCCCAGGGCACAGGATGGAATCACACCCTTAAAATTTACTTGTTCATCAGCATCCAAAGCCAACACAATCTAAAATAATAGATGCGTCAGCAGACCACGCTTTAAACAAACGGCCGGAAGGCCACCACCCCCCGCTTCACCTAGGCTCCAGGGGGCACATGCCTGAAGCTGGTTACGGGGAGAAAACATTCATGATGGCGGGCCTGCATAAAGGCCTATATTCTAGAAGCAGGTTATGAGCTAGAAGATAAAAAAGATTGTTTGGTCTTGTGTTCTTTCTTGCAGCAATCTGATAAAATTTCATAAACAATGAAGGGGACAGTTCTGAATACCCCCGAATTCATGGCTGACTTAATCGAAAACTACAGGAATCACGCCTGTCTGTGGCAGGTGAAACATAAAGACTATTCAAATAAAAACAAAAGGCAGGCAGCAATCGATCAATTGGTGGAATTGGCAAAGACTGTGTACCCCAGGGCAGACGAGACATTGGTGAAGACAAAAATTGGAGGCCTCAGGAGTATGTTCAACAGGGAGGTCAAGAAGATAGAGGAATCGAAGAGATCGGGAGCAGCAGCAGAAGACGTTTATGTCCCCAAGCTGTGGTACTTCTCAAGCCTGGGATTTTTGAATGACCAGACTGTGCCACGCAGGCATATTTCTACGCTACCCTCCACACTTCCCTCCACATCAGCTGAGGCCACTGATACTGAGGCGGATCCTACACAAGAGGAAGAGGAGGAAGAGGAGCTCAGCTTGCCCCAGGTATAGCATTTAAAAAAATATTTTTTTGAGAAAGTGAGGTAAATGTGTTGTTATGATGCCACGAAAATTAGGCATGAAATTCTGTGGAAATTAGAAAACAAAAAATGTATGAAAGAAACTCTTTTAAATAGAAGGATAAATCCTGGAGTGACAATGCTAACCTTTGCTTTTGGAAGACATTCTATTTTTGAGAAACAAAGGATGCTAAAATGGGTTGTGAAAATGTGTCCTACGACTAAATAATTGATAAATTCTGTTTATTTTTCAGACCCAGGAAACTTTGCAACAAGATGAGGCCGTGCCCAGCAGCCAAAGCACTGAGTCCAGAGTGCCTACCCTGCGCCCTCCTACCAAAAGGGGTAGGAAGAGGCACCACCTTGATGAGGCCACTGCAGAGTTCCTTAATCGGGCTACTGCAGTGATCACCACAGCACCCAATAGTGCCGAGGGATTTGGGTGCTTTACAGCCAACAAGCTGAGGGAGGTTGATGTGGAGCAAAGGGAGCTATGTGAGGGGCTCATCATCCAGCTTCTCAGCAAGGCAAGAAAATGGGAGCTAACCCTTAAAACACATCTGTGTGATTTGGAGCACACAGCTCCTCAAATTCAAACATACCCACCCCATCCAACCTACCCACCCCAGCAAGCCCACCCACCCCAGCAAGCCAACCCAACCCAGCAACATGGGGGTCAGTGGCCACATCAGACCCCGGATCCCCAACAAGGCCAGTGGTCTGGGGAGTTTAGGGGCTACTAAACATTTCTTGAGTATTTCAGAGTCAAATTTAAGTTTGAATAACCAATTTTAGACGGTCAGCCAGAAAAAAAAAATTTGATTTGAGTTGTGTAGGTAATGCACACTATAACAAAATGGCCTCAGCTGATGTGGATGAAAGTGTGGAAAGCAATGTACGTGGTTCAGTGTGGTATGCCACTATAATACCAGACCCTTGCTGGAGTACCACAGCCTGGGGACAGATATGTCTTCTGCTGCTGCTCCCCATCTTTTTTTTTTCACGACCTTCTTTGAGCTCCCTGTTGAATGTACTCCTCTGGTGACCAAGTCCAACATTAATTTGATATTTGTATGCCCTGGGGTACAGAGGCCTCGCCATTTCCACCATTTGAACGGTTGCTGCCTTCCTGTTTCTAGAATTATTTGCCATTATTAGTTATGTTTTCTTTGATTTACTAAACAAAATAAAATGGTTGCATAAATATGAATTTTGTCTTTTATCATAATATTGTCTTTTTGGGAGTAGGCAGGTAAATTCCAAAAAATATTAAGGGACACAAATATAGTAGCTTGTAGTTTCAGCATCAAATACATAGGGGATAATGTGGTTGTGATAAATATAAAAAAATATATATTATATATTATATGATTATAAAATATTAACCTAAAAATCTTTCAAGAAAGACGAAATACTTTTGGAATTATTAGGGCATTGTAAACAATACTAAATATGTGCGCTGTATTTAAAATAGTTCATAATTGTCACGAATGTGAAATCTCCATAACGAACGCTAGTTTTACAAGACTGAAGGCTCCAGGCTGTTCATTGCTTCGGAGCATGCGCGTTCGTACCCTAGGACAAAAGTCCGATGGTTTTCTGTACACACGGTCGGACTTTGCTCCATCGGACTTTTGTTGGGCAAAAGTTTGTCCGTTTGCAGACCCAACTTTTGTCCGATGAAAACCAAAAAAATCCGAAACACGTTTGTCCGATAGAGCGTACACACGGTCGGATTGTTGGTCCAACTTGCTCAAAATGAAGTTTGTTGGCCAAAAGTCCGACCATGTGTACAGGGCTTTATGCATATAGGCAGCAGTGAGAAACAAATAGCTTCATCCTGTGTTCAGCCACACATTTCTTTTCCCAGTGTTAGTAAGGATACAGTCCTACAATAAAAGATTATTTATGCAATGTCATAAAATCTTCATAACAATAGTGATACTAATGGATGGTAGTTAGTAAAGAAATTCCAACTCTAATCAGAACCTCATATTATTTTGCTGCCTATGTCCCAGCTGAAGCTGAAAGGGAGTCTGCTGTGCTAGGAAAGAGGTTTATTGGATGTCTGGAGGAGTATTTAGAAACCAAAAGAATAAAACAGCCAAAGGTACTAATAAATGTAGTAAATAAAAACACATTGGATTTATTCAAACAAACTATAATACAATGCACTGAGGGATACCTATTCTGTAGTCCTTTGTAGAGGGCGGCTTGGAAGAAGGCTTGAGTCTTCAGCTTGCGCTTTAAAATGTGCAACATGTGTCCTGGCAAACAAGATGTGCACTAGATTCTCTCAGTGTGGATTAAAGTGTAACAAGAGTCCCCTTGCAAGCTTGGCAGGATGAATAAGGCAATTGGTGTCTACATGCAGTGTCCTTTGGCATACTAAGAGTGGGCAAGTGCCCGCTCGCCAATCTCAGCGACTTTCGGGATTGAAGAGTGGTGTGAGGGCTCCGCAGCAGGCCTCCGCAGTCTGGCTCAAGGGACAGCGGTCGACCCCACGTCGCACCGCACTACTATCCAGCTGGATCTGGGGTGGATGTGTCGAAGGGGCCTCCAGGCTACTGCCGAACGATCAGAAGTGGCTGACAGTGGATGCACCCACTCGCAATGACTCTCTCTCTCTCCCTGTAGCACAGGCCAGACTCAGCCGTGGCACAGTCTAACACCCAGCCATTGGTTGTAGATCCAGGCTGTGGTCCCAAGAGGGTGATTCCATCCCCACCCAGGCTTTTTATTCCCTCTCCCAGAATCCTGTTCTCTTCTCAAGCCGGCTGGCACTTGTAGTCCATAACAGTCTGACTTGAATGCAAATCCTGGCTCTTTGGACTACATGTCCCAAGATGCTTTTCTCCACTGACCAATTAGAAAATATGACATTATACACCACCCTCTGGAAACGCTCCTGCAACCAGTTTTCTATCCAGGCATAAACAATGTCACCAATATCCACAGGCCTTGCTATCCAAACTATATTTCTTGCAGTTTTTTTAATGCTAATTGTGACCCTACAATATATTTTCAAAGGACATTTTTTCTTTTTTTTTTGTAAATATGCCTTTCACATTTGTATTTAGCCACCCAAGTTAAAATTTTGCTATTTTATATTTGTTGTCCAGGCAGAGGCTTATCTTGTGAAATTGGCGCCTATGGCAAGCACTGAAACTGCGCCCTGTCAAAACATTGGAAACCCATCTTTCAGATAACCTTAACAAAAAAAAGGCTAACAAAACTACAAGTCAAGCTCTTTAATCTTTCAATTAACAAATTATGGATTGGCGCTACATAAAATTTAAAACCGCAATTACACCGCCTGTTGCTTTTAGCAGGTGTTGTACCCACTGACAGTGTTTACAAATTCAAATGAATGGCAGCGCTCTGCGCTCCAAAACTGCGTGCAGTGTGGATTTTAAGGGGTTAAAATGCACATGTGAAAGATTCCCTACATATTCCTGCATGTCAATGGTGAAGGGCAGCTCAAACAAAATGTCATGCCTTTTGCTGAACCACGAATAAACAGCAGGTGCACATCACTGATCACAAAGTTGTCTCACAAAAATTGTAAAGATATTGCATTTCTGTTTTTTTTTTTTTGTTTTTTTTTTACAGTACATCTCAGCATATATAAAGGTCCACTTTTTTGAAAGCCACACAGAGCAGACTTGCTATACTGTATGTACATCGTGCACTGGTCTGTGTAAAATTTGCTCTTCCCTCTTTGGGTGCCAGAAGGATCAGCAAGGTGATCTTTGTCCTAGTGTGCAGTGACTCGGTGTGCTGGTTACTTGAGATGAACACACAGCTTACACCAAGGATGGGGCATAGGAATTTTGGTGAATCTTTTCTATGACACAGATGGCACCTTGGCATTGTAATTGAAGAGGGGGGGCTAGAATTGTGACAGGAGGGGGGTACCTGGGCAGTGTGACAGGAGTGGGGGGTACCTGGGCAGTGTGGCAGGAGTGGGGGGTACCTGGGCAGTGTGACAGGAGGGGGGTACCTGGGCAGTGTGACAGGAGTGGGGGGGGTAACTGGGCAGTGTGACAGGAGTGGGGGGGTACCTAAGCAGTGTGACAGGAGTGGGGGGGTACCTGGGCAGTGTGATAGGAGGGAGGGTACCTGGGCAGTGTGACAGGAGTGGGGGGGTACCTGGGCAGTGTGACAGGAGTGGGGGGTACCTGGGCAGTGTGACAGGAGTGGGGGGTACCTAAGCAGTGTGACAGGAGTGGGGGGAGTACCTGGGCAGTGTGACAGGAGTGGGGGGTACCCGGGCAGTGTGATAGGAGTGGGGGGTACCTGGGCAGTGTGACAGGAGTGGGGGGTACCTGGGCAGTGTGACAGGAGTGGGGGGGGGTACCCGGGCAGTGTGACAGGAGTGGGGGGGACCTGGGCAGTGTGACAGGAGTGGGGGGTACCTGGGCAGTGTGACAGGAGTGGGGGGTACCCGGGCAGTGTGATAGGAGTGGGGGGGTACTCGGGCAGTGTGATAGGAGTGAGGGGGTACCCGGGCAGTGTGACAGGAGTGGGGGGTACCTGGGCAGTGTGACAGGAGTGGGGGGGACCCGGGCATTGTGACAGGAGTGGGGGGTACCTGGGCAGTGTGACAGGAGTGGGGGGTACCTGGGCAGTGTGACAGGAGTGGGGGGTACCTGGGCAGTGTGACAGGAGTGGGGGGGTACCTGGGCTGTGTGACAGGAGTGGGGGGTACCCGGGCAGTGTGACAGGAGTGGGGGGTACCTGGGCTGTGTGACAGGAGTGGGGGGTACCTGGGCAGTGTGACAGGAGTGGGGGGGGTACCTGGGCTGTGTGACAGGAGTGTGGGGTTACCTGGGCAGTGTGACAGGAGTGGGGGGTTACCTGGGCTGTGTGACAGGAGTGGGGGGTTACCTGGGCAGTGTGACAGGAGTGGGGGGGTACCCGGGCAGTGTGATAGGAGTGGGGGGTACCCGGGCAGTGTGACAGGAGTGGGGGGGTACCCGGGCAGTGTGATAGGAGTGGGGGGTACTCGGGCAATGTGATAGGAGTGGGGTGGTACTCGGGCAGTGTGATAGGAGTGGGGGGTACCCGGGCAGTGTGATAGGAGTGGGGGGGTACTCGGGCAGTGTGATAGGAGTGGGGGGTACCCGGGCAGTGTGATAGGAGTGGGGGGTACCCGGGCAGTGTGATAGGAGTGGGGGGGTACTCAGGCAGTGTGATAGGAGTGGGGGGTACTCGGGCAGTGTGATAGGAGTGGGGGGGTACTCGGGCAGTGTGACAGGAGAGGCAGACTAACATAAGGAGGACAGACAGTGTGACAGGAGGACACGTGGAGGGGACACACTATTCACTCTCATGTGCAGAGCACTGTGTACACCGGCCCTCATATCACACATAACACACAGTAATCACAAAGAATGCTCAGAATTCCCCCCTCACCCCCCCCCCATCTCTCCTCCTGCTTGTCAGGTTGTTTCTCTTACTGTGGCTGACTTTGGTCTCTTGGAAGATCTGTTTCTGGTCGGCCGTCTGTATAATAACAGCATGCTCATCGGCCGATCATGGAGCTTTCATCTGAGATTCAGCGCCGATGTTCCATAATTCTTCATTGACACTGTAACCTCAACAATGTGCAGAGTAATCTGACAGGTTGCCGGCCAGGCTCTAAAGGGGGAGGGGGAGGGCTGGACCGAGTTCACTGCTAGAATCCCTCTTCTTCAGCAGCTTCTTCCTCAGCTTAAGCTGAGTTTTCAGTAAAGTCGTCCAGGGCTGGGGTGCCCTCAGTGTCCACCACACACTTCTTCTCCCCCCCTGCAGGAACCTGGCGGCTCCTGTCCAGTGTCTGAGTTTGCATTGACAGAGTTGCTGGAATAGATTTTCTGCAGCTCCTCAAGAAAAAAAGCCATGGCTCACGAGCGCCCCCTTCATATTGCGCCCATGGCACTTGCTATGTCTGCCATACCCTAGATACGCCACTGTGTCCAGGGGAATGACTGACAAATTCCATTGTTTAAAATGTTCTTAAAGCAACTCCCACTTTCACACACTGTTCAGTGTACTTTGTTGCAAGAATTTAATACCATTTATTATCATGTAGTATGCAGTGCAGCTTAGTAAAGTTGGTTCTTTTGAAACTTAATTTTCTTACTCTTATGCCCCGTACACACGATCGTTTTTAATGTCATTTTTTAAACCGACGTTTTTCTCCTCGTTTTTTTTCATGTTTCCTCTCAAGCCTGCCTTGCGTACACACCATCATTAAAAAAAACGATCAAGCAAAGCGCAGTGACGTTCAACACGTACGACGGCACTATAAGGGGAAGTTCCGTTCGAATGGCGCCACCCTTCATGTTAGTAAAGTTTGTTGAGCGACGATTCGCGCTTTTCAGTCCGTTACTGTGTAATGAATGTGCTATCTCCATTACGAACGCTAGTTTTACCAGAACGAGCGCTCCCGTCTCATACTTGATTCTGAGCATGCGCGTTTTTTTTCACGTCGTTAAAGCATACACACTATCGTTTTTCACGTCGTTAAAAAAAACGACGTGAAAAAAGAGAGCATGTCCGGAATTTTTAATGGCCGTTTTTCACGTCGTTAAAAATGCTCTGGAGCATACACACGATCATTTTTCAGGACCATTTTTTAAAATGGCAGTTTAAACGGCATGAAAAACGATCGTGTGTACGGGGCATAACTCTTTCCTCATGTCAACTAGGGATGAGCCGAACACCTCCCCGTTCGGTTCGCACCAGAACCTTCGAACGGACCGAAAGTTTGCGCGAACGTTAGAACCCTATTAAATACAATGGACGCGAACGTTCGAAATCTAAAGTGCTAATTATAACGACTAATATGCATGTTATTGTCCTAAAAAGGGTTCGGGGACCCGGGTTCTGCCCCAGGGAACATGTATCAATGCAAAACGAAGTTTTAAAAACGGACGTTTTTCGGGAGCAGTCATTTTAATGATGCATAAAGTGAAAAAATATATATATATATTTCTTTAAATATCGTACCTGGGGAGTGTCTAACGTATGCCTGTGAAGTGGCATGTGTTTCCCGTGTTTAGAACTGTCCCTGCACAAAATTAAATTTCTAAAGGAAAAAAAGACATTTAAAACTGCTTGCGGCTTTAATGTAATGTCTGGTCCCGGTAACATGGATGAAAATCTTTGAGAAAAATGGCATAGCTACCCCATCACCCCCCCCCCCTACCCCAGCCCATTACCAGCCCCTTTGGGTCTTGTATGGATATTAAGGGGAACCCTGCACACAAAATAAAAAAGGCCCTATATATTCAGAACAGCAGTATACAGGCGGTGCAAACAAGACAGGGACTGTAGGTTTGTTCTTAAGTAGAATCTGTTTTTTAATTTTGAACAGGTACATTGTTTAAGTGTAGCTCCAGCCAAAAAATATATTTTTAAGCTTTTTGGAAAATATTCGACGAGAAAAACGATAGTCTGTGGGCTTTCTGTCGTTTTTTTCGACGAGAAAAACTGCATTAAAAACGACGAGAAAAATTAGAACATGTTCTAATTTTTCTCATCGTTTTTTTCGACATGTTTTCCGCGGCAGTGTTTCCCATAGGGAAACACTGCCGCGGAGCCCACAGACAGTCGTTTTTCTCGTCAAGAGAAAAAATGACGTGAAAAACGACCGTGTGTGGGGAACAAGCTGTTCCCCCGTTTTAAATGACATTATTCACGGCAGTTTTTTAACCGCCGTGAATAATGATCGTGTGTACGCGGCATGACAGGAGATAATTTCCCTTCCTAGGGGTAGATTTCCTCTCACTTCCTGTTGTCTCCTTTCGTTTGCAAGTAGGAGTCGTTTGTAAGTTGGATGTTTGAAAGTAGGGGCCTGCCGTATATACTCTGCTGAAATTTACCCCTTACATGTTGGTGTTGCCACAACACTGTGAGCCCTCACAGTTACTCTTGGTGGGCGCCGGAACGCCCTGCTGTGAACTATTATATAAGGAATTGTATTTACATGCCATTGTTGAACAGTGGTAGGAAAAATTGGGCCTTTGGTGGTGGTGCTGGTGCCACAACACTGTAAGCCCTCACAGTTACTCTTGGTGGGCGCATGAATGGACCCTGCTGTGAATTATTAGATCAAGAATTGTAATTGCATTCCCCTGTTGAACAGGGGCTGAAAAATTGGGCCTTTGGTGGTGGTGGTGTTGCCACAACACTGTAAGCCCTCACAGTTACTCTTGGTGGGCGCAGGAATGGGCCCTGCTGTGAATTATTAGATCAAGAATTGTAATTGCATTCCCCTGTTGAACAGGGGCTGAAAAATTGGGCCTTTGGTGGTGGTGGTGTTGCCACAACACTGTAAGCCCTCACAGTTACTCTTGGTGGGCGCAGGAATGGGCCCGGCTGTGAATTATTAGATCAATAATTGTAATTACATGCCCCTGTAGAACAGGTGCTGAAAAATTGGGCCTTAGCCACTGGTGCCACAACACTGCAACCCCTCACAGATACTGTACTTGGAGCACAGCAATGAGCCCTGTTGCAAAGTATTGCATCAAAAATTGTAATTACACTCCCCTGTTAAACAGGGGCAGAAAAATTGGGCCTTGGGCACTGGTGCCACAACACTGCAACCCCTCACAGATACTGTACTTGGAGCACAGTAATGAGCCCTGTTGCAAAGTATTGCATCAAAAATTGTAATTACACGCCCTGTTAAACAGGGGCAGAAAAATTGGGCCTTAGGCCCTGGTGCCACAACACTGCAACCCCTCACAGATACTGTACTTGGAGCACAGTAATGAGCCCTGTTGCAAAGTATTACATCAAAAATTGTAATTACACGCCCCTGTTAAACAGGGGCTGAAAAATTGGGCCTTAGCCACTGGTGCTGGTGCCACGACACTGCAACCTTTCCCAGATACTCTAGTTGGAGTGCAGGAATGAGCCCTGCTGCAAAGCATTGCATCAAAAATTGTAATTACATGCCCCTGTTAAACAGGGGCTGAAAAATTGGGCCATAGCCACTGGTGGCGGCACCCAGAAACAAAAATTTTCTTCCAAGCTATCATCATGAATCGGATCATTGAGGAGGAGGAGGATAGTCAGTAAACATAACAGGACAGTCACTCAGCATCAGCATCAGTCTTGAAGGGATGTGACATTTGAAAATAAATTATTCTGTTATATCAGCTTCAGGTGCTTGGTAGCTGGTGGTGATCCAAGACTGGTTCATCTTTATGAAGGTCAGTCGATCAACCGAGTCGGTGGACAGGCGCACCCCATGACAAAGCATCCAGCAGCACTGAATGTGCGTTCCGAAAGAACGCTGGATGCAGGACAGGCCAGTAGCTCAATTGCATACTGTGCAAGCTCTGGCCAGTGATCCATCCTCAAGACCCAGTAAGCCAGAGGATTTTCGGTGGGAAAGGTGTCCAAGTCTGACCTTGCCCCTAGGTATTCCTGCACCATGTATATCAGACGCTGGCGATGGTTGCTGGAACCGATCATACCTTGGGGCTGCGGACTAAAGAATTGTCTGAACGCATCGGTCAGACAGCCACCTTCCCCACCGCTCCTTCTTTGACTGACCGAAGCCTCAGCAACTCGTTGTCCAGGACAAGGAGTTTGTAACCTCCCAGTCTCTGGGAACGCGTTGCACAGACCTTTCTGCAATGCCTCCCGGAGTTGTCTCATCCTCTGCTCCCTCTGCGATGGTAAGATAAGGTCCGCAAACTTACCCTTGTACCGTGGATCAAGGAGAGTGGCCAGCCAGTAATGGTCCCTCTCCTTGATCCGAAGAATACGAGGATCCTTCCGCAGACTTTGCAGGATCAGGGAGGCCATGCAGCGTAGGTTAGCTGAGGCATTCGGTCCGGAGTCCTCTGGGTCACTAAGGACGACATGATCCGCAGCCACCTCCCACCAGCCACGTTCAAGTCCACGTGTTTCTTGGGACTGTAAATCATCCCTAAAAGACTGCTGCTGTTGATGCTGAGTGCCAGGCTCCACCTCCATGCTGACACAATCCTCCTCCTCCTCCTCCTCTTCCTGTGGTATGGGTGGGACAGAAGGAACACTGTCTGGGTAAAGGGGGCCTTGAGAGGCAAGGAAGTCCTCCTCTTCCTGCCTCTGTTCTGCCTCAAGTGCCCTGTCCATTATTCCACGCAGCGTATGCTCCAACAGGTGGACAAGAGGTACAGTGTCACTGATGCATGCACTGTCACAGCTCACCATCCTCGTGGCCTCCTCAAATGGTGCCAGGACAGTGCATGCATCCCTGATCATGCCCCACTGGCGTGGTGAAAAAAACCTGAGCTCCCCTGACCCTGTCCTGGTGCCGTAGTCGCACAGGTACTCAATGATGGCCCTCTGCTGCGTGTGCAGCCGCTGCAGCATGGCCAACGTTGAGTTCCACCTGGTGGGCATGTCACATATAAGGCGGTTCTTGGGCAGGTTCAACTCCTTTTGCAGCTCAGCCAGGCGAGCACTGGCATTATAAGATCTGCGGAAATGCACACAGACTTTCCTGGCCTGCCTCAGAACATCCTGTAAGCCCGGGTACCTGCCCAAGAACCGCTGCACCACCAGGTTAAGGACGTGAGCCACACAGGGCACATTGGTCAGTTGTCCCTGTCGGAGGGCGGAGAGGAGGTTGGTGCCATTGTTGCAAACCACCATTCCTGGCTTAAGCTGGCGTGGCGTCAACCACCTCTCGGCCTGCCCCTGCAGAGCAGACAGAACCTCTGCCCCAGTGTGGCTCCTGTCCCCCAAACACACCAGCGCAAGCACGGCATGGCATCTTTTTGCCTGCGTACTTGCGTAGCCCCTTGAACGCCTACGGAGCACCGCTGGTTCCGAGGACAAAGCACAGGAAGAGGCCATGGAGGAAGAAGAAGGGGAGGGGGTGGAGGAGAGAGGTGTGTCACAACCAGTAGTAGCATTTTGGAGGCGTGGCGGCGGAACAACCTCCAACACTATTGCACCTTGTCCTGCATCCTTCCCAGCTGCCAAAAGAGTGACCCAATGGGCCGTGAAAGAAAGGTAACGTCCCTGTCCATGCCTGCTGGACCATGAGTCAGCGGTAATATGCACCTTACCGCTGACCGCCCTGTCCAGCGAGGCCAAGACATTGCCTTCCACATGCCAGTAGAGAGCCGGATTCGCCTTCCGTGAGAAAAAGTGGCGTTTGGGAACCTGCCACTGAGGAACCGCACATTGCACAAACTCACGGAAGGGGGCCGAGTCTACCAACTGAAAAGGCAGCAGTTGAAGCGCTAGCAATTTAGCCAAGCTAGCATTCAACCGCTGGGCATGTGGATGGCTGGGAGTGAAGTTCTTTCGACGGTCCAGCAGCTGGGGCAGGGAAATTTGCCTGCTAGAATCGGACGTTGGTGTACTGCTAGCAGAGTGCCCGCAAGTACTTGGCTGTGACACACCTAATTCTACACCTTCATTTCTCTCAGTGCAGGTTTCAGAGAGGACTGAAGGTATAGTGGGGTTGGAGATCCCAGCTGATGCGGTGCAAGGAGAGGTCCGCTTTGTTCTTTGGTGTGGGTCTTTAAGAGCTGCATGGCAGGTCAACATATGTCTGGTCAAGCATGTGGTGCCCAAGCGGCTGATGTTTTGGCCACGCGATATACGCTTGAGACATATGTTGCAAACAGCAGCTGTGCGATCTGATGCACTCGACTCAAAAAAGGCACACACCAAAGAACTTCTTGAATAACGGGCAGAGGCAGCGCCCTCCACAGGCGGAGCTCTGCGGTGTGATTCAGTCGGTGTGCTGCCCTTACGCTGGCCCCCCGAGGGAATCCTGCCTCGTTGGAGATGTGCCTCCTCCTCATCCTCCTCCTCCTCTCTCCTATTAGGCACCCACGTGGAGTCAGTGACCTCATCATCCCCTCCCTCCTCATCACTGGAGCCAATCTGGCAGTATGCTGCAGCTGCTGGAACATGACTGCCAGATTGGTGTCCTTCTTGAGCATCCCCTCTCTCTGCTCTCACGCTACTGCCTTCCTCTAGCTGGGTATCATCATCAGACCCTTCGAAACGCTGGGCATCCTCCTGGAGCATGTACCCAACACTGTGCTCAAACAGTTCGGGGACTCCTCAGGAGGACATGGTGGGTCTAGGGAAGGAGTGACTGATGATGACATTGATACCAGGGAAGAGGACGCTTTGGCAGCTGCTTTGCCAGTACCCTGAGCCTGGGTGAGAGAGGATGAGGAGGATGAGGAGGGCTTGGTCATCCACTCTACCAAGTCTTCGGCATGATGCGGCTTAACACGTCCAGCTGCCGAAAATAAGAACAAGCGTGTCCCATGGCCACGTGCTGATGACGATGCACCCCGTCCACGACCAGCACTGTTGTCTCTAGGCACAGAGCCTGCTTGCCCTCTTTTATTGGCTCCTGACTGTCTGCCTCTCCTTGTTTGCCTTCCAGACATTCTAATGGCCTGCAGGGGGAATGGGAAAACCAGCAATAAGGGCTAGCTTCAGGTGTATATTTTGCAGGAAGCACACTCCACCCGCTGTAAGTGCTGCAAATTCCTGTTAAGCCTCGTACACACAACCGATTTTCTCGTCGTAAAAAACACGTCGTTTTTTTCGACAAGATTCTTGTTAAGCTTGTCGATTTTCTCGTCAAGCTTTCCATGCGTACACACTGACAATTTCCAATTTTGTCGTTGTTCTCTGCGGTCACGTCCAGCACGTACGACGGCACTATAAAGGGGAAGATCTTTTTTCTTGGCGCCACCCCTTGGGCTGCTTTTGCTGATCTCGTGTTACCGCGTGTGAAGTAAAAGTTTGGGAAGAGACGATTCGCGCTTTTCAGTCTTCGTACTTTTCAGATCGTTTTCTGCGGTTCAGTTTGTGCTTGTGGGTTCATATCTTGACTTTCAGGGCGTCTAGGCAGGTCGTATCTGTTTTACAGTGTGTTCTTGCCTGTTTGTTTCTGATTTTCAGTTCGTTATTCATAGGCCTTGCTGTTCTAAAGTGCGTTCTGTTCTGTACGTTCTGATAAGACGACCGTTTCTTAGCCATGTCGCCTGGACGTTCTCGTCGTCGAGTTCGTGCTGTGCGTGCGCTTGGTGTTGGTCTGCTTGTTTTGGACCAAGACCAGTCCATGAATGGTGTGAGGAGGAGTTCATGGACCAAGAATTGGTTGCTCCAGCGGGACCAATTCTGCCATATGCCTCTGCTGCGGGAGATCGTCGAGAATAATCCTGAGGACTACAGGAATTTTCTGCGGATGTCTGACCCCGTTTTTCAGGAACTGTTGGCTTTGGTGTCCCCCTATATTACCAGGAAGGACACCGTTATGCGGGAAGCCATCAGTGCTGAGCAGAGGCTCATCGCCACGTTGCGTTACCTGGCGACAGGGAGAAGTCTTCAGGACTTGAAGTTCACCACAGGCATCTCCCCCCAGGCTCTGGGCCTCATAATCCCAGACACCTGTTCTGCCATTATACAAGTCCTGCAGGAGGACTATATTAGGGTAAGTTTTCTCCCTTAACATCACATTTTATGTATTACATGTATGCTAATGTATTGTATTTCTTTCATCCTTCCCTAATTACCATGATTGTAATATGCTGAGAATGTCCCCTTTGTCCCCATGCATGCTGGAAGCTTTAGATTGCCCCTTTTTTCTCCTCCATAAATATTTCCCTTCACTAACTTTTCCAGCAGGGGCGCCTGTTGCTCCAAATGTTTGGGGGTTCAAACCCCAATTTAGGAAATAAACGTCCTCCTTTTTTGCTCTGGTGCCTATTAAACGCCCCCAGTTGTCCCCTCTAATGCAGCCATTTTGTTCCCTCCAATGCAGCCATTTAGTCCCCTCTAATGCAGCCAGTTTCCCCCCAGCCCTGCACTTACCTTCTTGTGGTCAGCGCTATCCTTCTTCTGTCCTTGATGTGTTCTCCTTCCCTTGATGTTGCATCAGCCAATCATGTTACCATTAAACAGACTTGGTGAACATGATTGGCAGAGCAGCCTGCCAGTGTTTCCCCAAGGAATGCCCCCCCCCCTGCGTCCCCTATTTTACTTTTAGGAAGCCAATTACATCCCTCAGGTTGTAATGTGCAAGACTATTTTACTACTTGTTTCTGCTATGCAATTTGAACCCCCTAAATGCCGCAATTATTCATATGTCGGTCGCTTTACAAGAGGCCATCCACCTGAATAGTGGGCGGCATAGACAATACATAGGTTCATGCAACGCATGAACCTATGTATTGTTCTGAGTGATGGGCACAGGAGAGAGGGGGCAGTGCTCCAGCGCCCACTCTGGACGCACCGCCACTGCAATGCTATCCTGTGGCCAAACACATCTCCCCCCCCCCCAAATTTTTTTTAGTAATGGCCCATCAGAGGGGGTGATGAATATGATAAATGAGCCTTCCATTATACTTATTTTAAACACCTTAATAAACGTAGAATTTGATTGATGTTGGCCTGTAATGTTTTTTTTGAGATTTTCCTTGAAATGTATGATTTTTGTATTCTAATATTATTTCATCTTGTTTCACTCCACAGCTTCCTTCCACGCCACAGGAATGGCAGACTGTGGCATCGGAGTTTGCCACGCGGTGGGACTTCCCCAACTGCGGTGGTGCCATAGACGGGAAGCACGTCCGCATCGTGCCGCCACCCCCGTTCTGGGTCCTACTACTACAATTACAAGGGGTTTCATAGCATTGTGCTGATGGCGGTGGTGTCAGCACGGTATGAATTCCTCTATGTTGATGTAGGGAAGAATGGCCGGATGTCCGATGGGGGATCCTTCATCCAGACGGAGTTTGCCCTCCGTCTCCAGAGTGACGACCTTGCATTGCCACCGGATGCAGGGAATATTGAAGGACTCCCCTTTGTTTTTTTGGCTCATGAAGCCTTCGGACTCGGACGGCATCTTATGAGGCCATTTCCTCAGAGGACCCTGACCCCAGACAAGAGGGTGTTCAATTACCGGCTGGCCAGGGCCCGAAGAGTTGTCGAAAATGCCTTTGGCATAATGGCCAGCCGGTTCCGCCTTTTTATGACTTCAATACACTTGGCGGACTACAAAATAAACTATGTCGTATTATGCTGCTGTGTGCTACACAACTTTCTGAGCCAAAAATCAAATTCCTATATGGCCTCAGTTTTGCCAGAGGCTGGACTTTCCCCTGCAAATCCCCTGCCGGGCCTGGAATCTGCCCGTCCTGGCTTGCCCTCCCAAAATGCCCTTGAGGTTCGGGACAAATACATGGAGTATTTCACGGGTAGGGGGGCAATTCCTATGCCAGCCTATGTCTAAGGATCCAAATAAAAAGCTTGTTTAAACCTTTAATTATTTGTTCTTTCCTGTCTCCTAGTTTGTCTTAGTGCATTTGTAGTGCCAAGTGTATTTTACTTTAGTAACTAACAACCATTTCACTATGTAACCTTACAAAATAACCAAATAAGCTTAGAGGGTATTATAAAAAGAAGCTACACGTTGTTTGTGGTCAAATATTTTACTCTGTGCACATTCACACCATTTTTTGTTTTTTCAGTTTTTTTGGGTTGGCCTGGCCACAAACCGGCAATTTTTTGCTTATGAAAATACAAAAATAACAGTTGCATTCCAAAAATTACAACATTGGATACCTCTGAGCAATCTGAGACATTCACTTACACAAACTATGTCTCTATGTGCCCGTCCTAATATGAGGTCCTGCCACCCCTTGCCCAGCCAAAAATTGAATATGCACACATTTGGGATTTTTTTCATCTAGGAAGTTTACAATCCTGATCCCTATTGTCAACATGTGCTATCTGCCATCAGGGGTGATCAATGGACGTGTTTTGGGGGTGCAACCCCTTCCTCAGTTCACCGACTTTAGATACGAGGAAGGGGTTGCACCCCCAAAAGACGTACATGGATATCCCCTGATGGCAGATAGCACATGTTGACACACTGTGTGCAGATTCAATTTTTGGCTGGTTTGATTGTCAAAAATATTCTAAAATGTGCAATAACAAACATGTAGAAACAAATGTGTTTGGATGGCTTATTGAATTCTCCCCAAAACATCGAGAATGTCTTTAAATGTTTGTTCCATCACATGGATTCTTTGTTTAATTAGGTCCAGTTCCGTGCTACATTCCATCACTTGCTGGATGAGGCGGAGGGCACTGTCAGCAGAGAACCGTGTACTATCCTTCACAACATTTATATCCCCAAAAAACAAAAGGTATTATAACTCTGCAGGCCTACATCTCTTACCTGAAGCTGTGGTGACAGATACTGACCTGTTGTGGTGACCAGATCCACAACGTCATCCACCTCTCCTTCCTGCACTTCTCCTTCCTCCACCTCAACTTCCTGCACATCTTTCGGTTGTGGGTCTTTGGGAGTTTGGGGTTGCTTGGAAGTTGTGGGGTGCATGTGCTCCCTGGAGTGTTCTCCTCCCAGTCTTCTCTCCCCTATGAGAATCAAACAAAAGGTCTATTTATCACACTGTAAATCTCAATGTTAAAATAAAAACAGGCTAAATTGCTTGGAAGTGTGGTACAAGTGTGTGTTTGGGCGGAATTTAAAGAAGAATGCATTATTTATGACCAATAATATGTTTAGTATTCACCTTTGGATGTAATTTATTTGACATGGAGGCACCACAAAAATTCACTGATGCACCTGTGTGGGACACCCAAAAAAGGCGGGTCTGGTGGCCCACACTATAGTGCTCCAAAGTACAGATGTGGAAGCAGCTGCTGAGTGTCGTCTCCTTTACACTGATAAAAGTTTGCATTTCATTCTCTTTACAAACACATCATCTAGCCTAAAAATTTCGCCACAATATTTGACCAAAAATGGCAGATGTCTAATTACTTTTGTGGCTAAAAAATAAGCCAAAACCGCGGATAGTGGCAGAACGAAGTGTCTGTAATGTAACGAACGATTACTGTGCCCAACCAAGTTCAAAATATTACATTTTGGAAGGGAGTCCAATATGAGAAACCAAAATAAAGAGCAACATGTAAGTTTAGAAAAAGATTAATAGCAGAAAAGTCTACATTTTACTTACTTTTAGCGAGCATTCTCTTTATGCTCCTCAACTGCTCTGGCTCCCTCAGTTTGAGGTCTGACCACCTCTTTCTGAGCTGCTCATTTGAGCGTTTCACCCCGAAATTCGCCTTCAGACTCTTCACGACTTTAGTGAGGATTTTGGCCTTCCTTCTATTTGGTTTGCTATACGGCCCATGCTTTGCATCATAAACAGACTTGAGCAAGATGTCCACCATCTCCGCCATCTCCGCCAAAGACATATTCGATGCCTTGAATCTCCTCCTTGATCGTGACGTTTCCTCGGTCTCCGGGCTTGTCTCCTCCTCGTTAGTTGCGGAATTATCAGACACCTGCTGTAACTCCGCCATATCTGTCTGCGCGCCGAAAGAGAAGGGGCGGGGAAAAGATGTTAGTTAGAACGTCATGGGCGGGCGACGTGTGCGGAGCGACGTGTTCGTATTTTGACGCATGTGACTATAGTACGTTCGGTGTGCGGAGAGAGGAGTTCAAGTGACGGACGTGCGAACGAAGGTATGTGATTTTGTGACTTGTACAAATTGTTGGCCTATACTGTCTTGAGAATGTTGGAGGATATATATGGTGACTAGGATGTTAAGGAGGTTAGACTGTTTGCCTCACATTAGTTATATATAATTTATTTAACTTGCAGATACAATATGAATGTCTTTATAAGCGACAAGGATTTCCTGGCGGAATTTATTGACCGGGTAAGGGAGCTGCCCGCTCTGTGGGAGACGAAAAACCCCATCCACAAAAAAAGAGGGGTGAGAAAAGCAGCGCTGGAGAAGCTGCTCCCATTTGTGCATACCAAGGTGCCCACAGCCACAGCAAAACAAGTGGACACTAAAATTGGCAGCTTGAGAGGTACCTACAGGACTGAACGCTCTAAGGTGCTGGCTTCTCAGAGGTCAGGAGCAGCAGCAGGTGATGTTTATGTCCCGATTTTGTGGTACTACAACAGGATGTCCTTCCTGGATGACCACATTGAGACAAGGCCATCACTCTCCACTCTTCCCCCCAGACTTCCCTGCAGCCAACCTGAGCCTTCTCCTGAGCAAGAGGAGGCAGCCATCCTGGATGATCCTGATTTGGCCATCTGGAGCCAGGTATAGTATTAAGTGAAAATGTATTGGGATAAACTTAATGTTTGACAAATATGTCAAGATGACAAACATAAAATATTTTGGATTCCACAAGTGAAATCAAGATCTGTAGACATTAGTCTGCACTTAATTGGGTGCTAAATAGTCAATCTGATGTAGTGGTAAATTTAAAGCAAGGATTTATGGATTTACATTCTAATTGCTTCAATCAGGATTACAAAGTTTGATGCAAAGATTAAGCCAACATATTAAACTATGTCCCTTTTTCATACACAGGATGAAATCAGCCAGGAGGAGGGTCTGGAAACTGTCAGGCAGGAGGAGGAAGGGCCCAGTGGCAGCCAGGAGGTGGCAGGGCCCAGTGGCAGCCAGGAGGTGGCAGGGCCCAGTGGCAGACAGGAGGTGGCAGGGCCCAGTGGCAGCCAGGAGGTGGCAGGGCCCAGTGGCAGACAGGAGGTGGCAGGGCAAAGGAGAAGCACCAGATCCCAGGTGCCTCCCATCCGGCTTCCCAAAAGAGGCAGGAGGGACAGGAGCACGAGTGAGGAAGCAATGGCCCTTATTCGTGAGGCCCATGCCACCCTCCAGGAGCCCACATCCCCTGAAGAGGCCATTGCCGGCCTAGTGGAGGCTAAGTTCAAGGTGATGAGCATGGAGCAACGCCTCCTATGCGAGCCCCTGCTCATCACCTTGCTCAACAAGGGGGTGATGGAGAAAATTACCCCCAATACCGCCATATGTGAGGTGGCACAACTGACCCAACCTCAACCTCCACCTCCCCCTTCTTCTTCTGCCCCACCCCCTTCTGCTACACCTCCACCTTCTTCTTCTGCCCCACCCCCTTCTGCTACACCTCCACCTTCTTCTTCTGCCCCACCCCCTTCTGCTACACCTCCCCCTTCTTCTTCTGCCCCACCCCCTTCTGCTACACCTCCCCCTTCTTCTTCTGCCCCACCCCCTTCTGCTACACCTCCACCTTCTTCTTCTGCCCCACCCCCTTCTGCTACACCTCCACCTTCTTCTTCTGCCCCACCCCCTTCTGCTACACCTCCACCTTCTTCTTCTGCCCCACCCCCTTCTGCTACACCTCCACCTTCTTCTTCTGCCCCACCCCCTTCTGCTACATCTCCTCCTCCTCCTCCTGACAGGAGTACCCCTCCAGTGGCCCAGCCTCCAGCCAAACGAAGAAGGAAGGCTGCAGGGAAGGCTTCAGGAAAGGTTGCAGGGAAGGTTGCCAGGAAGACGAGGAAGTGATGGCCTTGCTTCATTGTGGTCGGACAGAAGGCAGCCTGTTGTAGTACCACACACTTGGGACATATATATCACCTGCTGCTGTTCCTGACCTCTGGGAGGCCAGCATCAGATTGTGTTCAGAAATGTTGGCCTTCTCAAGCTCCCAATTTTAGGGTCCACACAGGGTTGCTGTGTGCTCTGGGGTCCCTGGGATGCACAAATGGCAGCAGTTTCTCCAGCGCTGCCTTCTCTTTATTTTATTTCGAAACATGAATAAATTTGATTTTTGTTTAAGTTCATACTTGACTATGTGTATTTGTAAAAATTAAAAATCTAGCTTTGGAGTAAGCAGATACATTTGACTGACAAAAAAAGGGACAGATAACAACCCCCCAAAAGAATAACTAAATCTGATTTGCAAAAAAACATGGTGGAAAATTTAACTAATATAGATTCCAAAATTAAATGGGAGATCACTATCAAAACATTGCGAAATTATAATTAACATCATTTTGAAAAATATAACCATTTAAATTATTCCTAAAAACTTGCACGATATAATACACATAAATCTTCTTAAGAGCAGCATGAAAAAGGTTAAAAAAAATTGTCATAACTCTGTGTGAATATCAGCAGCAAAAGAAGGTCACTCGTTTTGATTAATGTAACATTCTAATGAAGATTTCAATGCAGAACATTTAAACGATGCAAAAATTTGGAGCGTGACGAATGTGCTCTCTCCATTACGAAGGCTTGTTTTACCAGAAGATGCGCTCCCGTCTCATAGTTGCTTGTGAGCATGCGCGCTATTGGAAGAGTCGTAAAAGCATACACACGAACCATTTTCTCATCACAAAACAGGCCGACGAGAAACACGACGAGGAAATCTGGAATCCTGACGAGAAAATAGAGAGCAGGTTCTCTATTTTCTCGTCGAGATTCTCGGCAATTTTCTCGTCGTAAAACCATACACACGAACGTTTTTCTCGAGAAAAAAGCTCTCGCGCCACTTTTCTTGACGGTTTTGGACGAGAAAATCGGTCGTGTGTACGAGGCCTTAGTGTAACACAAAAGAAAAAAAGCTCCAGCAATAAGGGCTAGCTTCAGGTGTATAATGTGCAGGAGGCACACTCCGCCCGCTGTAAGTGCTGCAAATGCCTGTTAGTGTAACACACCAGGAAAACACAGCAATACGGGCTAGCTTCAGGTGTATATTTAGCAGGAAGCACACTCCGCCCGCTGTAAGTGCTGCAAATGCCTGTTAGTGTAACACACCAGGAAAACACAGCAATATGGGCTAGCTTCAGGTGTATATTTAGCAGGAAGCACACTTCGCCCGCTGTAAGTGCTGCAAATGCCTGTTAGTGTAACACACCAGGAAAACACAGCAATACGGGCTAGCTTTAGGTGTATATTTAGCAGGAAGCACACTCCGCCCGCTGTAAGTGCTGCAAATGCCTGTTAGTGTAACACACCAGGAAAACACAGCAATACGGGCTAGCTTCAGGTGTATAATGTGCAGGAGGCACACTCTGCCCGCTGTAAGTGCTGCAAATGCCTGTTAGTGTAACACACCAGGAAAACACAGCAATACGGGCTAGCTTCAGGTGTATATTTTGCAGGAAGCACACTACGCCCGCTGTAAGTGCTGCAGATGACTGCCTGTGTTACACAACAGGAAAAAACAGCAATAAGGGCTAGCTTCAGGTGTTTATTTTGCAGGAAGCACACTCCGCCCGCTGTAAGTGCTGCAAATGCCTGTTAGTGTAACACAAAAGAAAAAAAGCTCCAGCAATAAGGGCTAGCTTCAGGTGTATAATGTGCAGGAGGCACACTCCGCCCGCTGTAAGTGCTGCAAATGCCTGTTAGTGTAACACACCAGGAAAACACAGCAATACGGGCTAGCTTCAGGTGTATATTTAGCAGGAAGCACACTCCGCCCGCTGTAAGTGCTGCAAATGCCTGTTAGTGTAACACAAAAGAAAAAAAGCTCCAGCAATAAGGGCTAGCTTCAGGTGTATAATGTGCAGGAGGCACACTCCGCCCGCTGTAAGTGCTGCAAATGCCTGTTAGTGTAACACACCAGGAAAACACAGCAATACGGGCTAGCTTCAGGTGTATAATGTGCAGCAGGCACACTCCGCCCGCTATAAGTGCTGCAAATGCCTGTTAGTGTAACACACCAGGAAAACACAGCAATACGGGCTAGCTTCAGGTGTATATTTAGCAGGAAGCACACTCCGCCCGCTGTAAGTGCTGCAAATGCCTGTTAGTGTAACACACCAGGAAAACACAGCAATACAGGCTAGCTTCAGGTGTATATTTAGCAGGAAGCACACTCCGCCCGCTGTAAGTGCTGCAAATGCCTGTTAGTGTAACACACCAGGAAAACACAGCAATACGGGCTAGCTTCAGGTGTATAATGTGCAGGAGGCACACTCCGCCCCCTGTAAGTGCTGCAAATGCCTGTTAGTGTAACACACCAGGAAAACACAGCAATACGGGCTAGCTTCAGGTGTATATTTTGCAGGAAGCACACTACGCTCGCTGTAAGTGCTGCAGATGACTGCCTGTGTTACACAACAGGAAAAAACAGCAATAAGGGCTAGCTTCAGGTGTTTATTTTGCAGGAAGCACACTCCGCCCGCTGTAAGTGCTGCAAATGCCTGTTAGTGTAACACAAAAGAAAAAAAGCTCCAGCAATACGGGCTAGCTTGAGGTGTATAATGTGCAGGAGGCACACTCCGCCTGCTGTAAGTGCTGCAAATGCCTGTTAGTGTAACACACCAGGAAAACACAGCAATACGGGCTAGCTTCAGGTGCATATTTAGCAAGAAGCACACTCCGCCCGCTGTAAGTGCTGCAAATGCCTGTTAGTGTAACACACCAGGAAAACACAGCAATACGGGCTAGCTTCAGGTGTATATTTAGCAGGAAGCACACTCCGCCCGCTGTAAGTGCTGCGAATGCCTGTTAGTGTAACACACCAGGAAAACACAGCAATACGGGCTAGCTTGAGGTGTATAATGTGCAGGAGGCACACTCCGCCCGCTGTAAGTGCTGCAAATGCCTGTTAGTGTAACACACCAGGAAAACACAGCAATACGGGCTAGCTTCAGGTGTATATTTTGCAGGAAGCACACTACGCCCGCTGTAAGTGCTGCAGATGACTGCCTGTGTTACACAACAGGAAAAAACAGCAATAAGGGCTAGCTTCAGGTGTTTATTTTGCAGGACGCACACTCCGCCCGCTGTAAGTGCTGCAAATGGCTGTTAGTGTAACACAAAATAAAAAAAGCTCCAGCAATAAGGGCTAGCTTCAGGTGTATAATGTGCAGGAGGCACACTCCACCCGCTGTAAGTGCTGCAAATGCCTGTTAGTGTAACACACCAGGAAAACACAGCAATACAGGCTAGCTTCAGGTGTATATTTAGCAGGAAGCACACTCCGCCCGCTGTAAGTGCTGCAAATGCCTGTTAGTGTAACACACCAGGAAAACACAGCAATACGGGCTAGCTTCAGGTGTATACTGTGCAGGAGGCTTAGCAACAATGACACTGACACTGTCCCCTGCCTATCCTTCTCTCTCCCTGCACACAAGGTTTATCAAAGAATATGACACTGACACTCTCTATGCCTATCCTTCTCTCTCCCTGCACACAAGGTTTAGCAAAGAATATGACACTGACACTGTCCCCTGCCTATCCTTCTTTCTCCCTGCACACAAGGTTTAGCAAAGAATATGACACTGACACTCTCCCTGCCTATCCTTCTCTCTCCCTACACACAAGAATAGCACAAAGAATAGCACAATGACACTGTCCCTGCCTATCCTTCTCTTTCCCTGCGCCGAAACACACTACACAAGGCTGTTGCGCTGGCGGCCTTTTATAGTGTGGGGCGTGTGCTAAACCCCCTGAGCTATAATTGGCCACAGGCAACCTGCCTGTGGCCAATTATGGCTCTCCTAGCTGCCGGCACTGTGATTGGCCAAGCATGCGGGGTCACAGTGCATGCTTGGCCAATCACAGCGCCGGGATTGCACTGCGATGGCGCAGTGTATTGTGGGCCGTTCGCGTCACTCGAATTTGGCGCGAACGGGCCAAATAGTTCGATCTTCGTCGAACGATCGAACAGCCGATGTTCGAGTCGAACGTATGTTCGACTCGAACACCGAGCTCATACCTACTTCTCACTAGTTGGAAGGTTCGTTCAGCCCCTAGGTGGCCATGATTATCATGCAGAGCAGCTAGGACAGTTTTCCTGTGCTTTTCCGGCAAGAACAGCTGCCACTTTTCTTCCAGGTCATCAGAGGGGCCCCTTCGGTAGACCACCCCTTGATGTAGCTGTAACTTGTGCCATTCTCTGTGGATGGATCGGGCCTCCCTTGAGGAGTTATGTAGAAGCCTACTCGGATCCTGATCCTCCAAAACTTTCAAAGCTAATCTTCCCCAGGGGTTTTCCAGCTGATCCCTTCTAAGGTCCTTCTTAGATAGCTTCGGCAAGTCGTCTTCACCAATCTGGGTCACATCACAATAGGATTTGCGTACTCCCACCACAGAAACTCCCACTTCTTCGGCCCTGAATCTGTCACTGGCTTGAAGCTGGGTCCCTTGACATAAGGCCCTCACTCCTTCCGGGGTCACTTGGGTCCAATCTTCAATGCGGCAAGTGGGAGCATGTGCCCTTCTGGATAAAGCATCAACATCTCGGTTCCCCGCTCCAGGCCTATACTTCAGACTGAAGTTGAAACTGGAAAGGGTTGCCAACCAACGGTGGCCAGTGGCATCCAACTTGGCTGTGGTGAAGAAATAGGTAAGTGGATTATTGTCAGTCTTTACAGTGAATTCAGCCCCATACAGGTAGTCTCTGAGCTTATCCACAACTGCCCACTTTAGGGCCAGGAACTCCAACTTGTGGGTGGGGTAATTCTTCTCCGCTGGTGTTAGGCTTCTACTAACATAAGCGACTGGCCTTAGCTGTCCTTCATATTCCTGGTACAGCACACCTCCCAGGCTATCATGGCTGGCGTCAACATGAAGTTCATACGGTTTCTTGGGGTCAGCATAGGCCAATACCGGGGCAGTGGTCAGGCTCTTCTTTAACATTTTGAAGGCGTCTTCACATCTTTCTGTCCGCTGTCCTTCCACGGACTCTCCCGGCTTCCTAGGGCCAGTCTCATCTTCCTCTCCCTCTGTCTTCAACAACTCATTTAGGGATTTTGCTAATTTTGCGAACCCTTCCACGAATCAACGGTAGTAGGAGCAAAATCCGAGGAAGGATCTGAGTTCAGTCACAGTGGTTGGGCGAGGCCAGGAGGTAACTGCTTCAAGCTTGTCAGGGTCAGTAGACACTCCCTCTTCGGACACTATGTGTCCTAGATAGTGTACTAAGGACTGGTAGAACTGACACTTTTCTGGTGAAAGCTTGAGCCCCTCGTCACTGAATCTCTTCAGGACTTTCTCCAGCCTTTCTTCATGCTCCTCAAGAGTCCTTCCAAAGACAATGATGTTGTCTAAGTACACCAGGACTTCAATAAGGTGCATGTCCCCCACCGTCTTATCCATTAGCCTCTGAAAGGTGGCAGGGGCCCCTGACAGGCCTTGGGGCATCCTGTTGAACTCGTAGAACCCTATTGGGGTGATGAAAGCCGTTTTCTCTCGATCTTCGGGATGCATAGGGATTTGATAGTACCCACTCTTCAGGTCCATGACGCTGAACCACTTGGCTCCTGACAGGCTCTGCAGGGCATCCTCAATCCTGGGAGTGGTGTACTGATCCGGTATGGTCCTCCTATTTAGAGTCCTATAGTCTATGCACAGTCTCAATTAACCATTTTTCTTCCGGACTATCACAATAGGGGAGGCATACAGGCTTCTGGATTCTTTAATCACTCCAGTTCTCTTCAGTTCGGCCAACTGCTCACGCAGGTCTTCCAGATCAGTGAGAGGAACTCGCCGGACCCTTTCTCGAAAAGATTTGTCTTCCTGCAGACGAATCCTATGGGTAGCACTCCTTGCACACCCTACATCAAACTCGTCTTTTGAAAAGATGTTTCTCCATCTGATCAGTTGGGCCTTGATTCTCTCTTTCCACTTCGGTGGTAAGGTGGTGTCTTCCAGGCACAACCCCTCCAGGGTCTCTCCTTCAGCTTGTTTCAATTCTGACATAGCCACTGGAGTAGCTGGGTTTACTCTGCCCAACAATACCCGGGCTGGAATCTTCATAGGAGAACTGGAGACATTCCTGGAGCTCACTGGGATCTGGCCCTTGGACTTCTTCAACGCTCTCAAAGGGACCACTTCGGGAATCACTTCCAACCCTGGTTGAGTATCCAGGGGGTCTGGTTCCAGGACCACGAAGGGGCCAGGTTGCTCCCATGAGAGTTTTACAACGGCCCTAATGCAGGTTACCTCACCAGGCTGTAATTTTCTCTCTTCTCTTGACAGTCTCCAGACTTTCCCTACCCCTTCTTCTGGGGCCTTTTTCTCCAGGACCAAATTCCGGTAGACCTGTTGTAGCATGGGGTGGATCCTGGCGACAGAAGCCCCTTGTTCTTGCACTATGGGGTCCAATAGTCTCCTGACCAGGTCAGTGTTGGTTCCTATAATTAGGGAACTTCTACTGGCTCCTTGTGGGCGAGGACAGACCACTGCAAGAGTGTCGAAAACTTCTGCTTTTCCTGTTACAGAGGGATCAAATGCCAGCCTGATTGAAACGTAGCCGTCATAAGGGAAACTCTGTGTGCCAATTCCCCATATCTCGAGGTCGTCGAGTTTCTGTAGAGGCACGTGGCTCAAGTGTTTTTTTATAAAAGTCTCTGTACAAGAGTGTCACTTGGGCTCCCATGTCCAGGAGGGCTCTGGTGTAAACTCCTTCCACTTGGACAGGGACTAGTGGAGAGGGTCCCACCAGCCTATCCGGAAAACTCTCCCGAGGCGGCTTCTTCTTTGGACTCTGGGGTTTTTCCTTAGGATTCTTCTTTTTCCACTTGTCTCTGGTTCTTAACCCCTTTTGGGCCTGGTATGCATTGATTCCCTGCAGGTTGTTAGACTTTAACTCCTGACAGGGGTTGTTGAGTGGTTTTTGAGGGGCTTTGTTCCCCTTTCTCTGTATTATTTTCTCTTTCTGGATCTTAGTGGAGCTTTCTGTGAATAGCGGGTGCCCGGCTGACTCCTTCACCGGGGCCCTCTGAAGTTTTCCGCTGGCTGTGAATTTCTGTTTCTGTTCTTTCTTGGACTGGTGCACACTCTTTCAGGGTGGCCAACTCCTCCACAATTGAAACAGACAATCTCTCTTCTCTTCTGTGGAGAGCTTGGTGTCAAACTACTCTGGCGTGACTCATTCCTATTCTCCTCGGGTTCCTTTATTCCTGAGTTTTTGGACAGGAGTGAGGTCAAAAGGTCCAGCACCTGGGTCATTTGAGTCTTTAGGGTCTCCACCTCTGGGTCCCGTTCAGTGGCCATAGCTGATCTGACTCCCACCATTGGGGTGATAGTAGTCTTCTCAGTCCCTTGTTGGTCCTTTAAGAGGGCTTCTTCATCTCTTATAATCCGTACAAGGTCTGGGTAACTCAGAGTCATTACTCCTTCAGAGGTCTTCAAGTGAAGCCAAACTGGATCTGAGCGCAGGGCGCCCCTCAGGATCTGCTTCATTCGGGTTGCATCTATAACCTGCGGCAGTATTCCCTTCTTTAGAACAATTTGGCACAGCATCCGGTTTAACCTCCGCACATATTCGGATAGCTTCTCTCCCGGCTGTTGGAGGTTATGTTCGAACTTGTACATCAGTTCAGTCGCCTTCTCTAGCTGGCCAAATTCCTCCTGCAGCATAGCCAGATAATCGTATGCGGTGCAGGTAGCATTGCTAAGCCTGATGTTCTTTACAGCTTCAGCAGCAGCGCCCTTTAGGCTTTCGCTGATGCGCTGCTTTTTCTGCGCCTCTGGTACCTCCCATCCTTCTACCGCTTGCATGGCCTGTTAAATCCAGGTGTCAAATTCTTCTTCTCCGGCAGGCACTGGTTGCTTCCCTGAGAAGGTGCGGAGCTTCCGGTAACTGGCTTCCACATGCACCGTATTGTTTTTCTGGCACTTGACTACAAAGTCTCCTAGAGCATTTAACAGTTCAGGCCCTATAGCAGCCAGCGGTGATCCCGAGCTTAATAGTTCCTTAGGCTTCTCTGCTTTAGGGGATAGAGATGGGGATAATCGCGGGAATGGTGGTTTTGGTGTGTGAAACCATTCTCCCCTCACTTCCTGCGCGTGTATCAAGTGATAGGTCTGATTATCTATGGCTTGTATACTCAGGCCTTTAAAGTGTTCTGGGACTTCTCCTCTCCATTCCACTAGTGCGTATGTACACAAGGCATTTGACCTTGTATCCATTACCCAAGCTTTCTGGCTTGGGGATAGTGACAATATTAGCTGCTTTATCGCTTCTTCTTGCCAGATCCCCCCCGGGAGTTCAATAACTACCGCCTGGGTCGGATCGGCGGCCCAGTCTGTGCACCACTGTTCCATTGCCTGTGGGTCCATGCTAGTATAGCGGTACCCCCAGTTAAGAGGGCTGCTGGTATTAATTTGGGCCCTCTAGTGCACCGCTGTCAACCCCTGGCAATCGGCTCTATCCTCCCGTGGTACAGCTAGTAATGGGGAGATAGGACCGCGTGACCGCAACTCTTGGTGACGCAGTCCTATGGCAAAACACACACCGGGGCTGATTTACCAAACGTTTGCGCCATGAGTATTGGCGCATCTGCGTGCGCAATGGCTGTTTTGGTATTTACAAAACATTAGCGCCGGTATCGCAGCCCTATTTCCCATTTACTATAGTGTTCTCTGCGCCCGGGAGGAGGCGCTCAGTGCGCTACTATGGACCTGGCGCAGGGCATGTTAAAATCGAAATATAAAGAAGTTGGAAGTGAGAATATAATGGGGGTGATGTGGGGTGATGTGAGGAAGTGTAGTGACACCTGCCCAAATAACTAATATGCCCAAAATAGAGTGATAAAGTAACTTTTTCAAAACCAGCCCGCTGCGCCGGCAATTCCGATTCGAGCTGCGGCAGTTTTTTTTTAGCTCAGCGCGGGAATTTCAATGGTTTAAATGCGCCGATACACTGCGCCGGCAAAATCTTAGTAAATGTCAAGTCACCTAAGTCAATTTGCCCGGGCAAGGGTTGTGGGGATGAGGTCCTTGTCCCCATCAATAGTGATGAGCCGAACACCCCCGGGTTCGGTTTGCACCAGAACCCGCGAACGGACCGAAAGTTCGTACGAACATTAGAACCCTATTAAATACAATGGATGCGAACGTTCGAATTCTAAAGTGCTAATTATAATGACTATTATGCATGTTATTGTCCTAAAAAGGGTTTGGGAACCCGGGTTCTGCACCAGGGGACATGTATCAATGCAAAAAGAAGTTTTAAAAACGGTCGTTTTTCGGGAGCAGTCATTTTAATGATGCATAAAGTGAAAAAAAAAAAGTCAAATATTCCTTTAAATATCGTACCTGGGGGGTGTCTAAAGTATGCCTGTGAAGTGCCACGTGTTTCCCGTGTTTAGAACTGTCCCTGCACAAAATGACACTTCTAAAGGAAAAAAAAGCCATTTAAAACTGCTTGCGGCTTTAATGTAATGTCTGGTCCCGGTAATATGGATGAAAATCTTTAAGAAAAATGGCATAGCTACCCCATGACCCCCCCCCCCCCCACCCCAGCCCATTACCAGCCCCTTTGGGTCTTGTATGGATATTAAGGGGAACCCCGCACATAAAATAAAAAAGGCCCTATATACTCTGAACAGCCGTATACAGGCGGTGCATACAAGACAGGGACTGTAGGTTTGTTCTTATGTAGAATCTGTTTGTAATTTTGAACAGGTACATTGTTTAAGTGTAGCTCCAGGCCAAAAATCTATTTTTAAACTTTTTGGAAAACATAGGTAAGGGTTATCACCCCTGTAACATTTGTTTTGCTGTCTGTGCCCCTGTTCAGAACATTTCACCTCACTTTCCGTCCCAATGACAACTGTTTTTGAAATGTGGTGTTTTTCTTGAAACAAGGATTGGTGATAAAGCATCAGTACAGAGGAGACACCTTTCTCCCATATTAATTCTTACAGGAGAGAATTTTCCTTCCTAGGGGTAGATTTCCTCTCACTTCCTGTTGTCTTTGCAAGTAGGAGTCGTTTGTAAGTTGGATGTTTGAAAGTAGGGACCTGCCGTATATACTCTGCAGAAATAGGCCCCTTAGTTGTTGGTGTTGGCACAACACTGTAAGCACTCACAGTTACTCTTGGTTGGTGCTGGAACGCCCTGCTGTCAACTATTATATCAGGAATTGTAATTACATATAATTGTTGAACAGTGGTAGTAAAAATTGGGCCTTTGATGGTGGTGCTGGTGCCACAACACTGTAAGCCCTGACAGTTACTCTTGGTGGGTGCAGCAATGGGCCCTGCTGTGAATTATTAGATCAAGAATTGTAATTGCATGCCCCTGTTGAACAGGGGCTGAAAAATTGGGCCTTTCGTGGTGGTGGTGGTGGTGGTGGTGTTGCCACAACACTGTAAGCCCTCAGAGTTACTCTTGGTGGGTGCAGGAATGGGCCCTGCTGTGAATTATTAGATCAAGAATTGTAATTACATGCCCCTTTTGAACAGGGGCTGAAAAATTGGGCCTTTCGTGGTGGTGGTGGTGGTGGCGTTGCCACAACACTGTAAGCCCTCAGAGTTACTCTTGGTGGGTGCAGCAATGGGCCCTGCTGTGAATTATTAGATCAAGAATTGTAATTACATGCCCCTGTTGAACAGGGGCTGAAAAATTGGGCCTTAGGCACTGGTGGCACAACACTGCAACCCCTCACAGATACTGTACTTGGAGCACAGCAATGAGCCCTGTTGCAAAGTATTGCTTCAAAAATTGTAATTACACGCCCCTGTTAAACAGGGGCTGAAAAATTGGGCCTTAGGCACTGGTGGCACAACACTGCAACCCCTCACAGATACTGTACTTGGAGCACAGCAATGAGCCCTGTTGCAAAGTATTGCTTCAAAAATTGTAATTACACGCCCCTGTTAAACAGGGGCTGAAAAATTGGGCGTTAGGCACTGGTGGCGGCACCCATAAACAAAAATGATCTTCCAAGCTATCATCATCAATCGTATCATTGAGGACTCGGAGGAGGAGGATAGCCAGTCAACATAACAGCACAGGCACTCAGCATCAGCATCAGTCTTGAAGGGATGTGACATGTTAAAATCAATTAGTCTGTTATATCAGCATCAGGTGTGTGGTAGCTGGTGGTGATCCAAGACTGGTTCATCTTGATGAAAGTCAGTCGATCAACCGAGTCGGTGGACAGGCGCACCCTGTGATCCGTGACAAATCCTCCAGCAGCACTGAATGTGCGTTCCGAAAGAACGCTGGATGCAGGACAGGCCAGTAGCTCAATTGCATACTGTGCAAGCTCTGGCCAGTGATCCATCCTCAAGACCCAGTAAGCCAGAGGATTTTCGGTGGGGAAGGTGTCCAAGTCTGACCTTGCCCCTAGATATTCCTGCACCATGTTTATCAGACGCTGGCGATGGTTGCTGGAACCGATCATACTTTGGGGCTGCGGACTAAAGAATTGTCTGAACGCATCGGTCAGACAGCCACCTTCCCCACCGCTCCTTCTTTGACTGGCCGAAGCCTCAGCAACTCGTTGTCCAGGACCAGGAGTTTGTAACCTCCCAGTCTCTGGGAACGCGTTGCACAGACCTTTCTGCAAGGCCTCCCGGAGTTGTCTCATCCTCTGCTCCCTCTGCGACGGTAACATAAGGTCCGCAACCTTACCCTTGTACCGTGGATCAAGGAGAGTGGCCAGCCAGTAATGGTCCCTCTCCTTGATCCGAAGAATACGAGGATCCTTCCGCAGACTTTGCAGGATCAGGGAGGCCATGCAGCGTAGGTTAGCTGAGGCATTCGGTCCGGAGTCCTCTGGGTCACTAAGGACGACATGATCCACAGCCACCTCCTCCCACCCACGTACAAGTCCACGGATTTCTTGGGACTGTAAATCATCCCTAAAAGACTGCTGCTGTTGATGCTGCTGAGTGCCAGGCTCCACCTCCATGCTGACACAATCCTCCTCCTCCTCCTCCTCCTCCTCGTCCTCTTCCTGTGCGATGGGTGGGACAGAAGGAACACTGTCTGGGTAAAGGGGGCCTTGAGAGGCAAGGAAGTCCTCCTCTTCCTGCCTCTGTTCTGCCTCAAGTGCCCTGTCCATTATTCCACGCAGCGTGTGCTCCAACAGGTGGACAAGAGGTACAGTGTCACTGATGCATGCACTGTCACTGCTCACCATCCTCGTGGCCTCCTCAAATGGTGCCAGGACAGTGCATGCATCCCTGATCATGCCCCACTGGCGTGGAGAAAAAAAACCAAGCTCCCCTGACCCTGTCCTGGTGCCGTAGTCGCACAGGTACTCATTGATGGCCCTCTGCTGTGTGTGCAGCCGCTGCAGCATGGCCAACGTTGAGTTCCACCTGGTGGGCATGTCACATATAAGGCGGTTCTTGGGCAGGTTCAACTCCTTTTGCAGCTCAGCCAGGCGAGCACTGGCATTATAAGATCTGCGGAAATGCACACAGACTTTCCTGGCCTGCCTCAGGACATCCTGTAAGCCCGGGTACCTGCCCAAGAACCGCTGCACCACCAGGTTAAGGACGTGAGCCACACAGGGCACATGGGTCAGTTGTCCCTGTCGGAGGGCGGAGAGGAGGTTGGTGCCGTTGTCGCAAACCACCATTCCTGGCTTAAGGTGGCGTGGCGTCAACCACCTCTCGGCCTGGCCCTGCAGAGCAGACAGGACCTCTGCCCCAGTGTGGCTTCTGTCCCCCAAACACACCAGCGCAAGCACGGCATGGCATCTTTTTGCCTGCGTACTTGCGTAGCCCCTTGAACGCCTACGGAGCACCGCTGGTTCAGAGGACAAAGCACAGGAAGAGGCCATGGAGGAAGAAGAAGAGGAGGGGGTGGAGGAGAGAGGTGTGTCACAACCAGTAGTAGCATTTTGGAGGCGTGGCGGTGGAACAACCTCCAACACTACTGCACCTTGTCCTGCATCCTTCCCAGCTGCCAAAAGAGTGACCCAATGGGCCGTGAAAGAAAGGTAACGTCCCTGTCCATGCCTGCTGGACCATGAGTCAGCGGTAATATGCACCTTACCGCTGACCGCCCTGTCCAGCGAGGCCAAGACATTGCCTTCCACATGCCGGTAGAGAGCCGGAATAGCCTTCTGTGAGAAAAAGTGGCGTTTGGGAACCTGCCACTGAGGAACCGCACATTGCACAAACTCACGGAAGGGGGCCGAGTCTACCAACTGAAAAGGCAGCAGTTGAAGCGCTAGCAATTTAGCCAAGCTAGCATTCAACCGCTGGGCATGTGGATGGCTGGGAGTGAACTTCTTTCGACGGTCCAGCAGCTGGGGCAGGGAAATTTGCCTGCTAGAATCGGACGTCGGTGTACTGCTAGCAGAGTGGCCGCAAGTACTTGGCTGTGACACACCTAATTCTACACCTTCATTCCTCTCAGTGCATGTTTCAGAGAGGACTGAAGTTATAGTGGGGTTGGAGATCCCAGCTGATGCGGTGCAAGGAGAGGTCCGCTTTGTTCTTTGGTGTGGGTCTTTGAGGTAGGCTTGCCAACGAGCTGCATGGCAGGTCAACATATGTCTGGTCAGGCATGTGGTACCCAAGCGGCTGATGTTTTGGCCACGCGATATACGCTTGAGACATATGTTGCAAACAGCAGCTGTGCGATCTGATGCACTAGCCTCAAAAAAGGCCCACACCAAAGAACTTTTTGAATGACGGGCAGAGGCAGCGCCCTTGCACAGGCGGAGCTCTGCGGTGTGATTCCGTCGGTGTACTGCCCTTACGCTGGCCACCAAAGGGCATCCTGCCTCGTTGGAGATGTGCCTCCTCCTCATCCTCCTCCTCCTCTCTCCTATTAGGCACCCACGTGGAGTCAGTGACCTCATCATCCCCTCCCTCCTCATCACTGGAGCCAATCTGGCAGTATGCTGCAGCTGCTGGAACATGACTGCCAGATTGGTGTCCTTCTTGAGCATCCCCTCTGTCTGCTCTCACGCTACTGCCTTCCTCTAGCTGGGTTTCATCATCAGACCCTTCGAAACGCTGGGCATCCTCCTGGAGCATGTACCCAACACTGTGCTCAAACAGTTCGGGGGACTCCTCAGGAGGAGGACATGGTGGGTCTAGGGAAGGAGTGACTGATGATGAGTCTGACATTGATACCAGGGAAGAGGACGCTTTGGCAGCTGCTTTGCCAGTACCCTGAGCCTGGGTGAGAGAGGATGAGGAGGAGGAGGAGGGCTTGGTCATCCACTCTACCAAGTCTTCGACATGATGTGGCTCAACATGTCCAGCTGCCGAAAAGTAGGACAAGCGTGTCCCATGGCCATGTGCTGATGACAATGCACCGCGTCCACGACCAGCACTGTTGCCCCCAGACACAGAGCCTGCTTGCCCTCTTTTATTGCCTCCTGACTGTCTGCCTCTCCTTGTTTGCCTTCCAGACATTCTAATGGATGGCCTGCAGGGAGATGGGAAAAAAAGCAATAAGGGCTACCTTCAGGTGTCCTTCTCTGTCCCTTTACTTAAGTATTTCTAAATATGGTTGAGGATGATTGCTTTCGCACAGAATAGCACAATGACAATTTCCCTGACTGTCCAAAAAACAAGGATTTCAAAGATGGTTGATGAGGAATGCTTTAGCACAGTATAGCACAATGAGAATTTCCCTCACTGTCCTTCCCTGTCCCTACAAACAAGGTTTAGCACAGTAAAACACACTGACACTCTCCCTACCTATAGTTTTCTGTCCCTATAAAACATTTTTTTTTAAAGATGGTTGATGAGGAATGCTTTAGCACAGTATAGCACAATGAGAATTTCCCTCACTGTCCTTCCCTGTCCCTACAAACAAGGTTTAGCACAGTAAAACACACTGACACTCTCCCTACCTATAGTTTTCTGTCCCTATAAAAAATGTTTTTTTAAAGATGGTTGATGAGGAATGCTTTAGCACAGTATAGCACAATGAGAATTTCGCTCACTGTCCTTCCCTGTCCCTACAAACAAGGTTTAGCACAGTAAAACACACTGACACTCTCCCTACCTATAGTTTTCTGTCCCTATAAAAAAATTTTTTTTAAAGATGGTTGATGAGGAATGCTTTAGCACAGTATAGCACAATGAGAATTTCCCTCACTGTCCTTCCCTGTCCCTACAAACAAGGTTTAGCACAGTAAAACACACTGACACTCTCCCTACCTATAGTTTTCTGTCCCTATAAAAATTTTTTTTTTAAAGATGGTTGATGAGGAATGCTTTAGCACAGTATAGCACAATGAGAATTTCCCTCACTGTCCTTCCCTGTCCCTACAAACAAGGTTTAGCACAGTAAAACACACTGACACTCTCCCTACCTATAGTTTTCTGTCCCTATAAAAAATGTTTTTTTAAAGATGGTTGATGAGGAATGCTTTAGCACAGTATAGCACAATGAGAATTTCCCTCACTGTCCTTCCCTGTCCCTACAAACAAGGTTTAGCACGGTAAAACACACTGACACTCTCCCTACCTATAGTTTTCTGTCCCTATAAAAAATTTTTTTTTAAAGATGGTTGATGAGGAATGCTTTAGCACAGTATAGCACAATGAGAATTTCCCTCACTGTCCTTCCCTGTCCCTACAAACAAGGTTTAGCACAGTAAAACACACTGACACTCTCCCTACCTATAGTTTTCTGTCCCTATAAAAAATGTTTTTTTAACGATGGTTGATGAGGAATGCTTTAGCACAGTATAGCACAATGAGAATTTCCCTCACTGTCCTTCCCTGTCCCTACAAACAAGGTTTAGCACAGTAAAACACACTGACACTCTCCCTACCTATAGCTTTCTGTCCCTATAAAAATTTTTTTTTTAAAGATGGTTGATGAGGAATGCTTTAGCACAGTATAGCACAATGAGAATTTCCCTCACTGTCCTACCCTGTCCCTACAAACAAGGTTTAGCACAGTAAAACACACTGACACTCTCCCTACCTATAGTTTTCTGTCCCTATAAAACATTTTTTTTTAAAGATGGTTGATGAGGAATGCTTTAGCACAGTATAGCACAATGAGAATTTCCCTCACTGTCCTTCCCTGTCCCTACAAACAAGGTTTAGCACAGTAAAACACACTGACACTCTCCCTACCTATAGTTTTCTGTCCCTATAAAAAATGTTTTTTTAAAGATGGTTGATGAGGAATGCTTTAGCACAGTATAGCACAATGAGAATTTCGCTCACTGTCCTTCCCTGTCCCTACAAACAAGGTTTAGCACAGTAAAACACACTGACACTCTCCCTACCTATAGTTTTCTGTCCCTATAAAATTTTTTTTTTTAAAGATGGTTGATGAGGAATGCTTTAGCACAGTATAGCACAATGAGAATTTCCCTCACTGTCCTTCCCTGTCCCTACAAACAAGGTTTAGCACAGTAAAACACACTGACACTCTCCCTACCTATAGTTTTCTGTCCCTATAAAAAATTTTTTTTTAAAGATGGTTGATGAGGAATGCTTTAGCACAGTATAGCACAATGAGAATTTCCCTCACTGTCCTTCCCTGTCCCTACAAACAAGGTTTAGCACAGTAAAACACACTGACACTCTCCCTACCTATAGTTTTCTGTCCCTATAAAAAATGTTTTTTTAAAGATGGTTGATGAGGAATGCTTTAGCACAGTATAGCACAATGAGAATTTCCCTCACTGTCCTTCCCTGTCCCTACAAACAAGGTTTAGCACAGTAAAACACACTGACACTCTCCCTACCTATAGTTTTCTGTCCCTATAAAAAATTTTTTTTTAAAGATGGTTGATGAGGAATGCTTTAGCACAGTATAGCACAATGAGAATTTCCCTCACTGTCCTTCCCTGTCCCTACAAACAAGGTTTAGCACCGTAAAACACACTGACACTCTCCCTACCTATAGTTTTCTGTCCCTATAAAAAATGTTTTTTTAAAGATGGTTGATGAGGAATGCTTTAGCACAGTATAGCACAATGAGAATTTCGCTCACTGTCCTTCCCTGTCCCTACAAACAAGGTTTAGCACAGTAAAACACACTGACACTCTCCCTACCTATAGTTTTCTGTCCCTATAAAAAATTTTTTTTTAAAGATGGTTGATGAGGAATGCTTTAGCACAGTATAGCACAATGAGAATTTCCCTCACTGTCCTTCCCTGTCCCTACAAACAAGGTTTAGCACAGTAAAACACACTGACACTCTCCCTACCTATAGTTTTCTGTCCCTATAAAAATTTTTTTTTTAAAGATGGTTGATGAGGAATGCTTTAGCACAGTATAGCACAATGAGAATTTCCCTCACTGTCCTTCCCTGTCCCTACAAACAAGGTTTAGCACAGTAAAACACACTGACACTCTCCCTACCTATAGTTTTCTGTCCCTATAAAAAATGTTTTTTTAAAGATGGTTGATGAGGAATGCTTTAGCACAGTATAGCACAATGAGAATTTCCCTCACTGTCCTTCCCTGTCCCTACAAACAAGGTTTAGCACAGTAAAACACACTGACACTCTCCCTACCTATAGTTTTCTGTCCCTATAAAAAAATTTTTTTTAAAGATGGTTGATGAGGAATGCTTTAGCACAGTATAGCACAATGAGAATTTCCCTCACTGTCCTTCCCTGTCCCTACAAACAAGGTTTAGCACCGTAAAACACACTTACACTCTCCCTACCTATAGTTTTCTGTCCCTATAAAAAATGTTTTTTTAAAGATGGTTGATGAGGAATGCTTTAGCACAGTATAGCACAATGAGAATTTCCCTCACTGTCCTTCCCTGTCCCTACAAACAAGGTTTAGCACAGTAAAACACACTGACACTCTCCCTACCTATAGTTTTCTGTCCCTATAAAAAATTTTTTTTTTAAAGATGGTTGATGAGGAATGCTTTAGCACAGTATAGCACAATGAGAATTTCCCTCACTGTCCTTCCCTGTCCCTACAAACAAGGTTTAGCACAGTAAAACACACTGACACTCTCCCTACCTATAGTTTTCTGTCCCTATAAAAAATGTTTTTTTAACGATGGTTGATGAGGAATGCTTTAGCACAGTATAGCACAATGAGAATTTCCCTCACTGTCCTTCCCTGTCCCTACAAACAAGGTTTAGCACAGTAAAACACACTGACACTCTCCCTACCTATAGTTTTCTGTCCCTATAAAAAAATTTTTTTTAAAGATGGTTGATGAGGAATGCTTTAGCACAGTATAGCACAATGAGAATTTCCCTCACTGTCCTTCCCTGTCCCTACAAACAAGGTTTAGCACAGTAAAACACACTGACACTCTCCCTACCTATAGTTTTCTGTCCCTATAAAAATTTTTTTTTTTAAAGATGGTTGATGAGGAATGCTTTAGAACAGTATAGCACAATGAGAATTTCCCTCACTGTCCTTCCCTGTCCCTACAAACAAGGTTTAGCACAGTAAAACACACTGACACTCTCCCTACCTATAGTTTTCTGTCCCTATAATTTTTTTTTTTTAAAGATGGTTGATGAGGAATGCTTTAGCACAGTATAGCACAATGAGAATTTCCCTCACTGTCCTTCCCTGTCCCTACAAACAAGGTTTAGCACAGTAAAACACACTGACACTCTCCCTACCTATAGTTTTCTGTCCCTATAAAAAATGTTTTTTTAAAGATGGTTGATGAGGAATGCTTTAGCACAGTATAGCACAATGAGAATTTCCCTCACTGTCCTTCCCTGTCCCTACAAACAAGGTTTAGCACAGTAAAACACACTGACACTCTCCCTACCTATAGTTTTCTGTCCCTATAAAAATTTTTTTTTTTAAAGATGGTTGATGAGGAATGCTTTAGCACAGTATAGCACAATGAGAATTTCCCTCACTGTCCTTCCCTGTCCCTACAAACAAGGTTTAGCACAGTAAAACACACTGACACTCTCCCTACCTATAGTTTTCTGTCCCTATAAAAAATGTTTTTTTAACGATGGTTGATGAGGAATGCTTTAGCACAGTATAGCACAATGAGAATTTCCCTCACTGTCCTTCCCTGTCCCTACAAACAAGGTTTAGCACAGTAAAACACACTGACACTCTCCCTACCTATAGTTTTCTGTCCCTATAAAAAATTTTTTTTTAAAGATGGTTGATGAGGAATGCTTTAGCACAGTATAGCACAATGAGAATTTCCCTCACTGTCCTTCCCTGTCCCTACAAACAAGGTTTAGCACAGTAAAACACACTGACACTCTCCCTACCTATAGTTTTCTGTCCCTATAAAAATTTTTTTTTTTAAAGATGGTTGATGAGGAATGCTTTAGAACAGTATAGCACAATGAGAATTTCCCTCACTGTCCTTCCCTGTCCCTACAAACAAGGTTTAGCACAGTAAAACACACTGACACTCTCCCTACCTATAGTTTTCTGTCCCTATAATTTTTTTTTTTTAAAGATGGTTGATGAGGAATGCTTTAGCACAGTATAGCACAATGAGAATTTCCCTCACTGTCCTTCCCTGTCCCTACAAACAAGGTTTAGCACAGTAAAACACACTGACACTCTCCCTACCTATAGTTTTCTGTCCCTATAAAAAATGTTTTTTTAAAGATGGTTGATGAGGAATGCTTTAGCACAGTATAGCACAATGAGAATTTCCCTCACTGTCCTTCCCTGTCCCTACAAACAAGGTTTAGCACAGTAAAACACACTGACACTCTCCCTACCTATAGTTTTCTGTCCCTATAAAAAATTTTTTTTTTAAAGATGGTTGATGAGGAATGCTTTAGCACAGTATAGCACAATGAGAATTTCCCTCACTGTCCTTCACTGTCCCTACAAACAAGGTTTAGCACAGTAAAACACACTGACACTCTCCCTACCTATAGTTTTCTGTCCCTATAAAAAATGTTTTTTTAACGATGGTTGATGAGGAATGCTTTAGCACAGTATAGCACAATGAGAATTTCCCTCACTGTCCTTCCCTGTCCCTACAAACAAGGTTTAGCACAGTAAAACACACTGACACTCTCCCTACCTATAGCTTTCTGTCCCTATAAAAAATGTTTTTTTAAAGATGGTTGATGAGGAATGCTTTAGCACAGTATAGCACAATGAGAATTTCCCTCACTGTCCTTCCCTGTCCCTACAAACAAGGTTTAGCACAGTAAAACACACTGACACTCTCCCTACCTATAGTTTTCTGTCCCTATAAAAAAATTTTTTTTTAAAGATGGTTGATGAGGAATGCTTTAGCACAGTATAGCACAATGAGAATTTCCCTCACTGTCCTTCCCTGTCCCTACAAACAAGGTTTAGCACAGTAAAACACACTGACACTCTCCCTACCTATAGTTTTCTGTCCCTATAATTTTTTTTTTTTAAAGATGGTTGATGAGGAATGCTTTAGCACAGTATAGCACAATGAGAATTTCCCTCACTGTCCTTCCCTGTCCCTACAAACAAGGTTTAGCACAGTAAAACACACTGACACTCTCCCTACCTATAGTTTTCTGTCCCTATAAAAAATGTTTTTTTAAAGATGGTTGATGAGGAATGCTTTAGCACAGTATAGCACAATGAGAATTTCCCTCACTGTCCTTCCCTGTCCCTACAAACAAGGTTTAGCACAGTAAAACACACTGACACTCTCCCTACCTATAGTTTTCTGTCCCTATAAAAAAATTTTTTTTTAAAGATGGTTGATGAGGAATGCTTTAGCACAGTATAGCACAATGAGAATTTCCCTCACTGTCCTTCCCTGTCCCTACAAACAAGGTTTAGCACAGTAAAACACACTGACACTCTCCCTACCTATAGTTTTCTGTCCCTATAATTTTTTTTTTTTAAAGATGGTTGATGAGGAATGCTTTAGCACAGTATAGCACAATGAGAATTTCCCTCACTGTCCTTCCCTGTCCCTACAAACAAGGTTTAGCACAGTAAAACACACTGACACTCTCCCTACCTATAGTTTTCTGTCCCTATAAAAAATGTTTTTTTAAAGATGGTTGATGAGGAATGCTTTAGCACAGTATAGCACAATGAGAATTTCCCTCACTGTCCTTCCCTGTCCCTACAAACAAGGTTTAGCACAGTAAAACACACTGACACTCTCCCTACCTATAGTTTTCTGTCCCTATAATTTTTTTTTTTTTAAAGATGGTTGATGAGGAATGCTTTAGCACAGTATAGCACAATGAGAATTTCCCTCACTGTCCTTCCCTGTCCCTACAAACAAGGTTTAGCACAGTAAAACACACTGACACTCTCCCTACCTATAGTTTTCTGTCCCTATAAAAAAAATTTTTTTTAAAGATGGTTGATGAGGAATGCTTTAGCACAGTATAGCACAATGAGAATTTCCCTCACTGTCCTTCCCTGTCCCTACAAACAAGGTTTAGCACCGTAAAACACACTGACACTCTCCCTACCTATAGTTTTCTGTCCCTATAAAAAATGTTTTTTTAAAGATGGTTGATGAGGAATGCTTTAGCACAGTATAGCACAATGAGAATTTCCCTCACTGTCCTTCCCTGTCCCTACAAACAAGGTTTAGCACAGTAAAACACACTGACACTCTCCCTACCTATAGTTTTCTGTCCCTATAAAAAAAATTTTTTTTAAAGATGGTTGATGAGGAATGCTTTAGCACAGTATAGCACAATGAGAATTTCCCTCACTGTCCTTCCCTGTCCCTACAAACAAGGTTTAGCACAGTAAAACACACTGACACTCTCCCTACCTATAGTTTTCTGTCCCTATAAAAAATGTTTTTTTAAAGATGGTTGATGAGGAATGCTTTAGCACAGTATAGCACAATGAGAATTTCCCTCACTGTCCTTCCCTGTCCCTACAAACAAGGTTTAGCACGGTAAAACACACTGACACTCTCCCTACCTATAGTTTTCTGTCCCTATAAAAAATTTTTTTTTAAAGATGGTTGATGAGGAATGCTTTAGCACAGTATAGCACAATGAGAATTTCCCTCACTGTCCTTCCCTGTCCCTACAAACAAGGTTTAGCACAGTAAAACACACTGACACTCTCCCTACCTATAGTTTTCTGTCCCTATAAAAAATGTTTTTTTAACGATGGTTGATGAGGAATGCTTTAGCACAGTATAGCACAATGAGAATTTCCCTCACTGTCCTTCCCTGTCCCTACAAACAAGGTTTAGCACAGTAAAACACACTGACACTCTCCCTACCTATAGCTTTCTGTCCCTATAAAAAATGTTTTTTTAAAGATGGTTGATGATGAATGCTTTAGCACAGTATAGCACAATGAGAATTTCCCTCACTGTCCTTCCCTGTCCCTACAAACAAGGTTTAGCACAGTAAAACACACTGACACTCTCCCTACCTATAGTTTTCTGTCCCTATAAAAAATGTTTTTTTAAAGATGGTTGATGAGGAATGCTTTAGCACAGTATAGCACAATGAGAATTTCCCTCACTGTCCTTCCCTGTCCCTACAAACAAGGTTTAGCACAGTAAAACACACTGACACTCTCCCTACCTATAGTTTTCTGTCCCTATAAAAAATTTTTTTTTTAAAGATGGTTGATGAGGAATGCTTTAGCACAGTATAGCACAATGAGAATTTCCCTCACTGTCCTTCTGTCATGGATATGCATTAATGTCTGTCTGCCATCTTACCTTCCTCCTCATGTGTTCATCTAGAGACCAGACCTCCTTCACCTGGCTTCCTTTATATCTCCTCCCAGCCTGACTCCACCCCAGGCCCTATCACTGAACACTATATTAACCTGTGCACTGCAAGCCTGCTTTGCTGATCAACGTGTTTGTTAGGCATTGTGTGTTTGGGTTCCTGCCTGCCGTGTGCTACGTCTGTCTCTCTGTTACGTTATTGGCTTGTCCCCGACCATCCCTGTCTGCTCGTGACCCTTGACCTTCGGCTCGTTCTTCGTTATCCTTGTCTGCTTGTGGCCCCTGACCTTCGGCTTGTTATTCGGTTCTCTCTATCGTGTGCTGCTGCTTCCCCTTATCCTACGGGGCGTGAGCTAGGAAACTCCAGGGGCCGCGACCTGGTCCCAGCCTGCAGCGTAACATCCTCACCACTAGAGGCCCTGGAGAAGACCAGCTGGGTCTTAGACTCCGCGCCCTGGGGAATCTTGGCTCTCGCTTCCGTTGGGATCCCGGTTGCGCTCCTCTGGTCCCGCTTTCCACAACCACCCAGTTTCCTATCCACAGAAGCCAGCCATAGGGTTCACTACCTCGCGGTGCACTCCTGTCCCCCTACGGTGTGCATCTGTCACCTGGCCACAGGTGACCCTGACAGTTTGATCAGCCATGAACCCGGCTGACATCCCGCTTCCCGCGGATGATCCATTGCAGGGCATAGTTCGCAGACTTGAGACCCAGGAATCAAATCAGACCCAGGTGATGCGATTCCTCCAGGATCTGGCTTCTCGATTCGAGCAGCTTCAGGTCTCCTTGGGAACCCCGAATCCGCAACCCCAAGTACAACCAGCGGCTGTACCTATCGCACCAGTCGCAGCCTCACACTCACTAAGATTGCCAGCTCCGTTCCGTTTCTCTGGGGACTCCAAGGCCTGCAGGGGGTTTCTCAGCCAATGCACTATTCATTTTGAGCTTCAGCCTCAAAGCTTCCTATCTGACCGGGCTAAGGTAGCCTATATCATTTCCCTCCTCTCCGGTGAAGCTTTGGCCTGGGCTGCCCCCCTGTGGGAGAGGAACGATCCGGTGGTTTCCAGTCTGTCCGAATTCTTGAAGCTCTTTCGTAATATCTTCGAAGAGCCGGCTCGGGCTTCTTCAGCGGCTAGTGCTGTCTTACGTCTTCGCCAAGAATCTAGTTCAGTGGGGCAATATGCTCTTCAGTTCCGTATCCACACAGCTGAATTGAGCTGGAATAATGAGGCCCTGGTCGCTACCTTTTTACATGGCCTCTCTGACCGAGTGAAAGACGAATTAGCGGGAAGAGCCATTCCCGTCGGTCTGGACGATGTAATTTCATTATGCAACCAGATCGACATTCGTTTTCAAGAGAGGTCCTTAGAAAAAAGACGCCAGCACTCTCTGGGTCCTAGCCAGTCTGAGCTCCCCTCCCTTCATTCCGTGGAGCATCCTCTTCCTGCTGAAGAACCTATGCAGCTGGGCCGGACCAGACTAACCCCCGAAGAACGTGCTAGGCGCAGAACTCTGGGCTTGTGCCTCTATTGTGGGGGCAAGGGTCATTTTCGTGACTCCTGCTCGCTTCGTCCGGGAAACGCTCGGGTCTAATACATTTGGAAGGTGGAGTATTGGACCCAGAAACATCACCTTCTCGCCTGCTCTTGCCGGTGTCCCTTCATGTAGGCACTTCTCCTCAGTCAACCCTTGCATACCTGGATTCCGGGGCTGCCGGCAATTTCATGGATTGGAGAACTGCTTCTTCTATGAAGCTTACCCTTTCACCTCTCACTACCCCATTGGTAGTCTCGGCAATTGATGGCACTGTTCTCCCAGGGGGCCCTATTCGCTTCCAGACGCTACCCATTAGGATGTCGGTAGGGATTCTCCACCAGGAGTGGATATCCTTTCTTATTCTACCCAAGGCCTCTACCCCAGTTGTATTGGGCCTCCCTTGGCTACAGCTCCACTCTCCACATGTGGACTGGGTCTCTGGGCAGATCCTGGCCTGGGGTTCCTCATGTTTCTCGTCGTGTCTTCTCAAGGTGACCCCCAAGGAGAGTCTTCCGGTTGCTGCCACTTCTGTTTCTTCTGATCTTCCCGCCGCATACAGCGATTACCGGGATGTGTTCTGTAAAAAATCAGCTGAGGTGCTTCCTCCCCACAGGTCTTTTGACTGTGCTATTGATCTTGTCCCCGGAGCAACTCTACCCAGGGGTCGTACCTACCCTCTGTCCATCCCAGAGACCCAGGCCATGTCGGAGTATGTAGCAGAGAATCTGGAGAGAGGGTTCATCCGGAAATCCTCATCGCCTGCAGGGGCAGGGTTCTTTTTTGTTGCCAAAAAGGATGGTACCTTAAGACCCTGCATCGATTATCGGGGTTTAAATGCGGTTACTATTAAAAATCGATACCCCTTACCCTTAATATCTGAGCTATTCGATAGGTTGAAGGGTGCCTCCATCTTCACCAAGTTGGATCTCAGAGGCGCGTACAATCTCATTCGAATACGGGAGGGTGACGAATGGAAGACTGCATTTAACACTAGAGACGGGCATTACGAATATCTGGTGATGCCTTTTGGTCTGTGTAATGCTCCAGCCGTGTTTCAAAACTTTGTCAATGAAATCTTCAGAGATCTGCTGTACCAGTTTGTTGTCATCTATCTGGATGACATTCTGATCTTTTCTGAAAATCTGCTCGTCCACAGAAACCATGTCCGCACTGTACTTCAACGTCTTAGAGAGAACAATCTCTATGCCAAGCTGGAGAAATGTTCCTTTGAATGTTCTGAGGTCCTGTTTTTGGGGTGCTTTGTCTCATGTTCGGGGCTTCGTATGGACCCTGGGAAGGTCTTGGCTATCACCAACTGGCCTCTTCCTGCTAGCCTCAAGGCCACACAGCGCTTTCTTGGCTTCACTAATTATTATAGGCAGTTCATAAGGAATTACTCTTCCATTGCCGCGCCTATTATCGCTTTGACCAAGAAGGGTGTGAATGCCAGGGACTGGCCTCCCGAAGCTGTCTCTGCATTTCACAACCTGAAACAGGCCTTTGTTTCTGGCCCCCTCTTGAGGAGACCAAATCCTGGGAATGCATTTTTTATTGAAGTGGACGCTTCCTCAATGGGGGTGGGAGCTGTGCTTCTTCAAATCTTTGAGAAGAGACGCCAACCATGTGCGTTCTTCTCCAAAAAAATTTCTCAGGCAGAGAGGAATTATGCCATCGGTGATCGGGAACTTCTCGCAATTAAATTGGCGTTAGAGGAGTGGCGTCATCTCTTGGAGGGTTCCCCTCACTCCATAACGATCTTTACCGATCACAAGAATTTACAGTATCTACAGAATGCTAAACGTCTGAATCCTAGACAGGCCAGGTGGAGTCTCTTCTTTGCCCGTTTTAATTTCACGATTACCTACAAACCTGGTTCCTGCAACGGTCGGGCTGATGCGCTCTCTAGGTCATTTGACACTTTGGACGAGGAGTCCGCCCCTGAACCTGAGCCGATCATTCCCACCTCATGCATTGTTGCCCACTCTACCACCCTGAAGTCTAAAATTCCGCCTGGTAAGACCTTTGTCCCCACTGGGCTAAGAGCTAAGATCCTTCGTTGGGGACATGATTCCAAGGTGGCAGGGCATTCTGGATTCCTCCGATCCTTCCTACTCATCAGTCGTCACTACTGGTGGCCTAATCTCCGCTCAGACGTCAAAGACTACGTTAAAGCTTGTCATGTCTGTGCTCAGTCCAAATCCTCCACACAAGCTCCTGCTGGTCTCCTCATGCCCTTGCCTATTCCTAAGGAACCCTGGGCCCATATTGCCATGGATTTTATCACCGATCTCCCACTGTCTGAGAATAATACAGTCATTTGGGTGGTAATCGATCGATTCTCCAAGATGGCTCATTTTGTTCCTCTTCCTGGTCTTCCTTCTGCCCCTGCCTTGGTTCCCATTTTCATTCGAGAAATTCTCCGCCTACATGGGGTCCCTTCTCATATTGTTTCCGACAGGGGAGTCCAATTCACGTCTCGTTTTTGGAGAGCCTTTTGCAAATCCCTCAATATTGTCTTGGATTTTTCTTCTTCTTACCATCCCCAATCCAATGGACAGACTGAGAGGGTTAATCAGGAGTTAGAGGTCTTTCTTCGCACCTTTGTGTCTTCTCACCATGACGATTGGTCCTCTCTACTCCCGTGGGCAGAATTCTCCCATAACAATCATGTGAATACCAGTTCGCAGAAGACACCCTTTTTCACAGTTTATGGAAAACACCCTCAACTTCCTCTTCCTATGATCTGTTCTCCAGACATTCCAGCTTTGGCTTCGGTTCAGGAGTCTCTCAATTCCGTTTGGGGTCACGTTCATGATTCCCTCCGGGCAGCTGCTGAAAAATTCAAAGGCTTTGCCGACCGCCGCAGGCGTAAACCGCCTTCTCTTCAGCCAGGGGACAAAGTCTGTCTCTCTACCAGGAACATCAAGCTCCGAGTTCCTTCTCTGAAGTTTGCTCCACGATTCATCGGTCCATACACGGTAACTGCTAAACTGAATCCGGTTTGTTTCAAACTCCAGATTCCTAAGAGCCTTAAAATCACTAACTCCTTTCATGTTGCTCTTCTAAAGCCTTTAGTCCTCAATAAATTCTCTCGTCCTCTTCCTACCGTGGCGCCTGTCTCTGAGGATAATCAGGAGTACGAGATCAGTCAAATTCTGGACTCCCGACTCTGTAAAGGCGTTCTTCAGTACCTCGTTCATTGGAAAGGGTTTGGTCCTGAGGAGAGGTCTTGGATCACTGCATCTGAGGTCTTTGCACCTCGTCTGTTAAAGGAGTTTCATCTGAAGTTTCCCTCTAAACCTGGGCCCAGGCGGGGAAGGGGGAGGCCTCGTAAGAGGGAGGGTACTGTCATGGATATGCATTAATGTCTGTCTGCCATCTTACCTTCCTCCTCATGTGTTCATCTAGAGACCAGACCTCCTTCACCTGGCTTCCTTTATATCTCCTCCCAGCCTGACTCCACCCCAGGCCCTATCACTGAACACTATATTAACCTGTGCACTGCAAGCCTGCTTTGCTGATCAACGTGTTTGTTAGGCATTGTGTGTTTGGGTTCCTGCCTGCCGTGTGCTACGTCTGTCTCTCTGTTACGTTATTGGCTTGTCCCCGACCATCCCTGTCTGCTCGTGACCCTTGACCTTCGGCTCGTTCTTCGTTATCCTTGTCTGCTTGTGGCCCCTGACCTTCGGCTTGTTATTCGGTTCTCTCTATCGTGTGCTGCTGCTTCCCCTTATCCTACGGGGCGTGAGCTAGGAAACTCCAGGGGCCGCGACCTGGTCCCAGCCTGCAGCGTAACATCCTCACCACTAGAGGCCCTGGAGAAGACCAGCTGGGTCTTAGACTCCGCGCCCTGGGGAATCTTGGCTCTCGCTTCCGTTGGGATCCCGGTTGTGCTCCTCTGGTCCCGCTTTCCACAACCACCCAGTTTCCTATCCACAGAAGCCAGCCATAGGGTTCACTACCTCGCGGTGCACTCCTGTCCCCCTACGGTGTGCATCTGTCACCTGGCCACAGGTGACCCTGACACCTTCCCTGTCCCTACAAACAATGTTTAGCACAGTAAAACACACTGACACTCTCCCTACCTATAGTTTTCTGTCCCTATAATTTTTTTTTTTTAAAGATGGTTGATGAGGAATGCTTTAGCACAGTATAGCACAATGAGAATTTCCCTCACTGTCCTCCCCTGTCCCTACAAACAAGGTTTAGCACAGTAAAACACACTGACACTCTCCCTACCTATAGTTTTCTGTCCCTATAAAAATTTTTTTTTTAAAGATGGTTGATGAGGAATGCTTTAGCACAGTATAGCACAATGAGAATTTCCCTCACTGTCCTTCCCTGTCCCTACAAACAAGGTTTAGCACAGTAAAACACACTGACACTCTCCCTACTGTGAGGGGGTTAGCTCGGCAGCGGGTGTGTGTGACCCCCGAGATGGGCTCCCCACACAAAAACAGGCCCAGCAAACGGAGGTTGTGGTTTTCAAAATCAAAAAGGTGCGGTTTATTTTCTATTTACAGTGACAAAACACAGCAAAGCAAAAGAAACATAAACAAAATAAATCCTGGTCAACTTGACCTCTGACTAAACATACAGGTTTCCTAACTAACAACTGGGATCAGCCTAGTGCTGTCCTAGTCCCTAAGTCCCTGGTTTTAAATGTCCAAGCAAATAGCCACACAGGCTTTGTCTCACCGCACAGGGGTTCACTCTCCCTAGACAGTCCACACAGGTCTGGTTCCAGGCATGAGCTAACATCTAATGAAGCTGGGAGTTCTTATAGAGGCCTAAATGAGCTGACAAGGTTCAGCTGGTCTCCTCATCTCTGTCTGCACGACGCCCCACACTCTCCCTAGAGGTATGAGTCATCCATGAGCCCACTAGCCTTATACAACTCTCCACCTAGTTGTATAAGTCGGCGTAAAGCCTGAATCTGGGCGAAATATATCTACCCCCCTGGATGCAACCAGGTGACTTTACCTTCCTGCTGTCACATACCCCCCCCTCTTGTTTTAACCTCGGGGTTGGAACACCAGCAATCAGGCATTCATGTACTCGAGACAAAGCATCCACATTCCCCATTTGAACGCCAGGGCGATGCTTTACTGTGAAGTTGAATTCCTGGAGGGCCAGGAACCACCTATTCACTCTTCTATTTGTTTCCTTGTTTTGAGCCATCCACTTTAACGGAGCGTGATCCGTAACCATGTCAAAGTGCCTACCTAGCAGGTAGTACCGAAGGGAATCTAGAGCCCACTTCACCGCTAAACACTCCTTTTCAACGGTGGCGTAATTTACCTCATGGGACTTCAACTTCCTGCTGAGGTAAATGACTGGGTGCTCTTCCCCGTTCCAGACCTGGGACAATACTGCTCCTAACCCCACATCTGACGCATCACTTTGTACGACAAAGTCTTTAGAGAAGTCGGGTGAGTACAACACTGGCTGGCTACATAAGGCTTGTTTCAAGAATTGGAATGCTGCCTCAGCCTCGGGGGTCCATTTAATCATGACCGACCCTTTCCCCTTCGTCAGGTTGGTTAGGGGCACAGCCTTAGAAGCAAAGTGGGGAATGAATCGCCGATAATACCCAGCGATTCCCAGAAAGGCTCGTACCTGCTTTGTTGAGTTGGGGTTTTATTACTCCCCTCCCAATGGTGTACCCAAGATATTTGGCCTCCTCCTGCCCAATGGTACACTTCTTGGGGTTAGCCGTAAACCCCGCTTCCCGAACAGAGTCCAGGACTGCTTGCACTTTTGGCAGATGTGAGGCCCAATCTGTGCTATGGACAATTATGTCATCCAGGTAAGCCGCAGCATACTTCCGATGGGGCCTCAGCATCTGGTCCATTTTCCGCTGGAATGTGGCCGGCGCATTCTGTAACCCGAACGGCATTCTTTTATATTGGAACGCCCCGTCTGGGGTTACAAATGCGGTTTTCTCTTTGGCCGACTTGGCCAGGGGGATTTGCCAATACCCTTTTGTGAGGTCAAGAGTCGTCATGTATCGGGCTGTTCCCAGCCGGTCGATCAACTCATCTATACGTGGCATGGGGTAGGTGTCAAATTTTGTAACTTTGTTCAACTGACGAAAATCGTTACAAAATCGCCAGCTCCCATCCGGTTTAGGCACCAACACAATGGGACTAGACCAATCACTTTGGGACTCCTCTATCACCCCTAAGTTCAGCATTTTCTGTACTTCCTCCCGTATTGCCTCCCGTCGGGCCTCTGGGATCCGATAGGGTTTTAACTTCACCCTTTCACCGGGCGGGGTAATGATGTCATGCTCTACCCCAGATGTTTGTCCCGGCAGCTCAGAGAATACCTCCTTGTTGCGAAGCACAAACTCCTTAACCTCCTGTTGTTGGGGTTGTGACAAGGTGGCTGCTATTCCAACCTCAGGAATCACGCAACCAGTTTGAGCTGGTGACCAAGTGTCTGCGACTAGGGACTCTCTATCCCTCCAGGCTTTCAACAGATTAACGTGATAGATCTGTTCGGGCTTTCGCCTTCCTGGTTGTCTGACCTTGTAATTCACTTCGCTCACTTTTTCCATTATCTCGTAGGGGCCTTGCCATTTGGCAAGGAATTTACTTTCAACCGTAGGGACAAGTACCAGTATCCTATCCCCCGGGGAAAAGGTATGGGTCTTGGCTCCACGGTTGTACACTCTCTGCTGTGCTAACTGCGCTTGGGCCAAATGTTCCTTCACGATGGGCATTACCTGTGCAATTCGGTCTTGCATCAGGGCGACATGCTCAATCACACTCCTGTGGGGAGAACTCTCACTTTCCCAAGTTTCCTTGGCAATATCCAACAGCCCTCTTGGGTGTCTCCCATACAGTAACTCAAAGGGGGAGAATCCCGTAGAGGATTGGGGCACCTCCCTAATAGCAAACATCAGATAAGGAAGTAGACAGTCCCAATCCTTTCCATCTCTATCCACCACTTTCTTCAACATTTGTTTTAGGGTTTTGTTGAACCTTTCAACCAGCCCATCGGTTTGGGGGTGATACACAGATGTACGTAATTGCGTCACTTTGAACAATTTACACAGCTCCTTCATAACCCGGGACATAAAGGGTGTACCTTGGTCCGTAAGCAGTTCTTTACAAATACCCACCCGGCTAAACACAAGAGATAGCTCTTTGGCTATGGTTTTGGCCGAGGTATTTCGGAGAGGGATCGCTTCTGGATAACGGGTGGCATAGTCCATTATAACTAATATGTACTGGTGCCCCCTAGCGGACTTGATTATAGGACCTACCAAATCCATGGCGATCCTCTCAAACGGGACCTCAATGATGGGTAGAGGGACCAGCGGGCTACGGAAATGTGGCATCGGGGCCGACCTCTGACACACAGGGCAGGAGGAACAATAATTTTCTATGTCCTTCATCACCCCCGGCCAATAGAATCTCTGTAATACCCTCTCTCGGGTTTTCTCTGTCCCCAGATGACCTCCAAGAATGTGCCCATGGGCCAACTCCAACACCAACTTCCTGTAAGGTTTGGGCACCACAAGCTGCTCAACGGTTTCTTCTGCCCTTTTTGCCACCCGATACAGTAGGTCCTTCTCTACGCTGAAGTATGGGTAAGTGCAGGTATTATCTGGGTTCACTAACTCGCCAAACTTGGGGTAGAGCTCCCACCCTCTCACTCTCTCCACCCTCACCCCTTGGAATCCTCTTATCCGCCCCTGGGGATGGTCTGGTCTTAGGGTGGAAAGTCCGAGTGTCTCTGGAAGAGGCCGTCAGGTTCTCTGTAGCCAAGTATTTCTCCACACGATCCACAAGACCATCGGCCGTCTCTGGGTCTCCATGGCTTACCCACTTTTGGATGGCAGTAGGAAGAGCTCTCAAAAACCGATCCATTACAACACGTTCCACAATCTTTGGTGCGGACAAAGTCTCTGGCTGTAGCCACTTTCTGCTCAGGTGAATGAGATCATACATTTGAGACCTGGGGGGTTTTCCAAGCTGGAAAGTCCAGTTATGCACACGCTGAGCCCGGACAGCCTGGGTGACACCCAGCCTTGCCAATATTTCAGCTTTTAGCATCACATAGTCTTTTGCTTGGTTAGGCTCTAGGTCATAGTAAGCTTTCTGCGATTCACCAGTTAACAGAGGAGCCACCAGTCCAGCCCACTGCTCCTCAGGCCACTTTTCTCTTTCAGCGGTCCTTTCAAATGTGGTCAAAAATACCTCTGGATCATCCTCTCCAGTCATTTTTGTCAATAAACGACTCACCCCAAAGGACGCGGTATTAGTGGGACGGCTTTCCTCACTGGTCTGCGGACGTTGCTGCATTACTGCTTCCATCTGTTGTTGTAGTCTCTGCTCTTGCTTCTGCAACAGGTCTATGAAGCGGGCCTCAGATTGCTGCTGGGCTTGTTGCTGAGCCTCCAGACTCTGTTGCAAAGTTGCGTTTGTCTGCTGCTGGGCTGCAAGGCTCTGTTGATGAGCTTGCTGCTGGGCTGCGAAGTTCTTTTGCAAACCTGCATTTGTCTGCTGTTGATTGGCATTTGCTAGAGCCAGCTGCTTCAGTATCTCCTCCATGCTGGCTTAAAAAAAAAAAAAACTGCCACTGGTTCTCCACCAACTGTGAGGGGGTTAGCTCGGCAGCGGGTGTGTGTGACCCCCGAGATGGGCTCCCCACACAAAAACAGGCCCAGCAAACGGAGGTTGTGGTTTTCAAAATCAAAAAGGTGCGGTTTATTTTCTATTTACAGTGACAAAACACAGCAAAGCAAAAGAAACATAAACAAAATAAATCCTGGTCAACTTGACCTCTGACTAAACATACAGGTTTCCTAACTAACAACTGGGATCAGCCTAGTGCTGTCCTAGTCCCTAAGTCCCTGGTTTTAAATGTCCAAGCAAATAGCCACACAGGCTTTGTCTCACCGCACAGGGGTTCACTCTCCCTAGACAGTCCACACAGGTCTGGTTCCAGGCATGAGCTAACATCTAATGAAGCTGGGAGTTCTTATAGAGGCCTAAATGAGCTGACAAGGTTCAGCTGGTCTCCTCATCTCTGTCTGCACGACGCCCCACACTCTCCCTAGAGGTATGAGTCATCCATGAGCCCACTAGCCTTATACAACTCTCCACCTAGTTGTATAAGTCGGCGTAAAGCCTGAATCTGGGCGAAATATATCTACCCCCCTGGATGCAACCAGGTGACTTTACCTTCCTGCTGTCACACTACCTATAGTTTTCTGTCCCTATAAAAAATGTTTTTTTAAAGATGGTTGATGAGGAATGCTTTAGCACAGTATAGCACAATGAGAATTTCCCTCACTGTCCTTCCCTGTCCCTACAAACAAGGTTTAGCACAGTAAAACACACTGACACTCTCCCTACCTATAGTTTTCTGTCCCTATAAATTTTTTTTTTTTTTAAAGATGGTTGATGAGGAATGCTTTAGCACAGTATAGCACAATGAAAATTTCCCTCACTGTCCTTCCCTGTCCCTACAAACAAGGTTTAGCACAGTAAAACACACTGACACTCTCCCTACCTATAGTTTTCTGTCCCTATAAAAATTTTTTTTTTTAAAGATGGTTGATGAGGAATGCTTTAGCACAGTATAGCACAATGAGAATTTCCCTCACTGTCCTTCCCTGTCCCTACAAACAAGGTTTAGCACAGTAAAACACACTGACACTCTCCCTACCTATAGTTTTCTGTCCCTATAAAAAATTTTTTTTTAAAGATGGTTGATGAGGAATGCTTTAGCACAGTATAGCACAATGAGAATTTCCCTCACTGTCCTTCCCTGTCCCTACAAACAAGGTTTAGCACAGTAAAACACACTGACACTCTCCCTACCTATAGTTTTCTGTCCCTATAATTTTTTTTTTTTTAAAGATGGTTGATGAGGAATGCTTTAGCACAGTATAGCACAATGAGAATTTCCCTCACTGTCCTTCCCTGTCCTTACAAACAAGGTTTAGCACAGTAAAACACACTGACACTCTCCCTACCTATAGTTTTCTGTCCCTATAATTTTTTTTTTTTTAAAGATGGTTGATGAGGAATGCTTTAGCACAGTATAGCACAATGAGAATTTCCCTCACTGTCCTTCCCTGTCCCTACAAACAAGGTTTAGCACAGTAAAACACACTGACACTCTCCCTACCTATAGTTTTCTGTCCCTATAAAAAATTTTTTTTAAAGATGGTTGATGAGGAATGCTTTAGCACAGTATAGCACAATGAGAATTTCCCTCACTGTCCTTCCCTGTCCCTACAAACAAGGTTTAGCACAGTAAAACACACTGACACTCTCCCTACCTATAGTTTTCTGTCCCTATAAAAAATGTTTTTTTAAAGATGGTTGATGAGGAATGCTTTAGCACAGTATAGCACAATGAGAATTTCCCTCACTGTCCTTCCCTGTCCCTACAAACAAGGTTTAGCACAGTAAAACACACTGACACTCTCCCTACCTATAGTTTTCTGTCCCTATAAAACATTTTTTTTTTAAAGATGGTTGATGAGGAATGCTTTAGCACAGTATAGCACAATGAGAATTTCCCTCACTGTCCTTCCCTGTCCCTACAAACAAGGTTTAGCACAGTAAAACACACTGACACTCTCCCTACCTATAGTTTTCTGTCCCTATAATTTTTTTTTTTTAAAGATGGTTGATGAGGAATGCTTTAGCACAGTATAGCACAATGAGAATTTCCCTCACTGTCCTTCCCTGTCCCTACAAACAAGGTTTAGCACAGTAAAACACACTGACACTCTCCCTACCTATAGTTTTCTGTCCCTATAAATTTTTTTTTTTAAAGATGGTTGATGAGGAATGCTTTAGCACAGTATAGCACAATGAGAATTTCCCTCACTGTCCTTCCCTGTCCCTACAAACAAGGTTTAGCACAGTAAAACACACTGACACTCTCCCTACCTATAGTTTTCTGTCCCTATAAAAATTTTTTTTTAAAGATGGTTGATGAGGAATGCTTTAGCACAGTATAGCACAATGAGAATTTCCCTCACTGTCCTTCCCTGTCCCTACTAACAAGGTTTAGCACAGTAAAACACACTGACACTCTCCCTACCTATAGTTTTCTGTCCCTATAATTTTTTTTTTTTAAAGATGGTTGATGAGGAATGCTTTAGCACAGTATAGCACAATGAGAATTTCCCTCACTGTCCTTCCCTGTCCCTACAAACAAGGTTTAGCACAGTAAAACAGACTGACACTCTCCCTACCTATCCTTCTCTTTCCCTAAACTAAAGGAATCCAGGTTAAGCAAGAAAAAAAAATGTCACTGTCCCTGCCTATGCTTCTCTTTCCCTGCTCCGGAACACACTACACTAGGCCGCCGTGCTGGCGGCCTTTTATAGTGTGGGGCGTGTACTAAACACCCTCAGCAATAATTGGCCACAGGCATCCTGCCTGTGGCCAATCATTGCTCTCCTCGCTGCCGGCGCTGTGATTGGCCAAGCTTGCGGGGTCACAGTGCATGCTTGGCCAATCACAGCGCCTGGATGACACTGCGATGGCGTAGTGCATTGTGGGCCGCGAATTAGGCGCGAACGGCCCAAATCGTTCGTTGTTCGGCGAACGATCGAACAGCCGATGTTCGAGTCGAACGTATGTTCGACTCGAACACCGAGCTCATCCCTACCCATCAACATGGGGACATCCTCCCCATGTTGAGGGCATGTGGCCTGGTACGGTTCAGGAGGGAGGGGGGGCCGCTCTCATCCCCCCCCTTTTCCCCTGCGGCCGGTCAGGTTATGTGCTCGGATAAGGGTCTGGTGTGGATTTTTGGGGGAACTCCACGCCATTTTTTTATAAATTTTGGGGTGGAGTTCCCCTTAAAATCCATGCCAGATCTGAAGGGCCTGGTTTGGATATTTGGGGGGAACCCCATGTCATTTTTTTTTAAATTTGCAGCGGGGTTCCCCTTAATATCCATTCCAGACCTGAAGGGCCTGGTTATGGAATTTGGGGGAAACCCCACGCATTTTTTTTTTGGTTAGCAAAGACTTTCAATGACTTTTATCTGTATTGATAGGAACCAGCAATTCATTACACCTGCAAGGACTTTTAAATGACTATTATTTTACTTTAGAAATGTCATTTTGCTCTCCAACTGTTATAAACATGGAAAACATGTGCTACTTTACAGGCATACTATAGACACCCCCCGGGGATGATATTTAGGGCCAGTTCACACCGGATGCAGTGCAGTGCATTTTTTTGATGCATGAAAAACGCAAAGAAAGTTGATCACATTAATGCCAATGGCATAGTTCACACCACTGCAGTCCGTTCCAGTGCATTTCAGAAAGCCAAAAAATAATTGGTCATGCTGCATTTTTTAGGTACAAAACTGTACTGGACCCCAGTAAAACACATCAAAAACGCAACGGAACGTACCAAAAATGCACTGGAATGCACCGCAACGCACCTAAATGCACCAAAGACACACTTGTCCTAAGTGAAAAGAGGGGGAAAAAAACACTGGACTGCATCAAAAACGCCTCAAAAATGCACTGGAATGTGTCAAAACCGCGCATGCAGAAAAGCACCTGGAACGCACCCAGACTGCGTTTCTATAGTGTGAACTAGGGCCAGTTCACACCATAGAAACGCAATCCGGATGCGTTCCAGGTGCTTTTTTGCATGCGCGTTTTTCATGCGTTCCAGTGCATTTTTGGTAAGTTTTTGATGCAGTCCAGTGCTTTTTTTTCACCCCTCTTTTTTATTAACCATAGATAAGGACAAGTGTGTTCCAGTGCGTTTTTGGTGCATTTAGGTGTGTTCCTGTGCGTTCCTGTGCGTTTATGATGCGTTTTGATGCGTTCCAGTACAGTCCAGTGCAGGTAAAATGAAGCATGTTCTACTTTTTTGGTGGAACTGGAACGCACTGGAACAAACACTGCCATTTAGAACCATATAACCAACTTTCCATGCATTTTGGATGCATAAAAAACGCAATGCACTGCATGTGGTGTGAAATGGCCCTTAAGCAATTTGGCATATTTAAAGGCACTTCTCCTTGTTTTGTTTTTGGTGTTTTCCAAATTGGTGACATTGATATATGTCCCTTAGGGTGTGACCTGGGCCCCCATTTTAAGGCCAATAACTAGAAGATAAGCCAGCCAAGTGGGGACTAGCAAAATTAACAAGTCAGTTCCCATAGACTGCAATGGTATTTGTTGGTGGGGGGAAGGGGTGATTGTCCCATCTCTAATTTTGTAGCATGCTGGATGATGTGCTTAATTTTGGACGGGGGGAGGGGGGGTTATTTTTTGCTAGCTGCATTGGTGTTGTTCTGCACATGCCCAGCCAGTTATTTTTTTTTGGCGTGCTTTTTGTGTGTGAACAGCGCTTGGATATTTCTGGGCATGCTCACTCAGAGAGTGTTTTTATGGGTTAGAAATTGAAGGACATCCTTAACAGGTGTTCCCAATTTGAATTTCAGTCTCTACATTGGGAGAACTTGCATTTTGGGTGTTTCATGGACTGTGCATGTGTTTTCAATTGCCTCATTAGCACACAAACATATAAAGCTCACAGAGCATTCGGTCGCTTGCCTTGAGAAAGAGGCAAGTGTGTGTGTGTGGGGGGGGGGGGGGGGGGGCAAAATGTACATGTTGGTGTCCTTATCGAGTTTGTAACACATGTATTTTATTTGTTATGTCTTTGCAAAACAAGTGATTGGTTAACTTATGTGGATTGTATATTTTTGGTGTGGGGGAGATATGTTCCCCTGAAATAATTCTGATGTTGTTAATGTGTGTTGTTTGTTCACTTTGATTTAATTGTCTGCTGCATTTTTTTGGCCAAAAATTGCTCAAGATGTTGAGTCTGTAACTGTTTCAAATTGACCATGTTTTTTATTTTGCCTTCCCTTTTGTTTTGTTGAACAATAAAATTAGATGGAAAGTTTTGATGTTTGTTTTGTGTTTTCTTTGCAACAAATGTGACAGCTGATTGGCATGTCAAAACAAAACTGGTGTGATTTGTCTAATCTGGTGCCTTCATGGTAGTATATGCATGGATTGTGTGCTGCCATGGAGCGTCACCAGGAAATGAAATACAGAGCTGTAAGTATTCAATTTTCCTTTTTTACTGCAGTGGTTCTCAGCCTCAGTCCTCAAGTACCCCCAACAGGACATGTTTTGTGAATTTAGCTTATCGAGAATTGCTGTCCAAAAATCAAAACCATTGACTGTGATTTAAAGCACATGTGCAAGATGAAGGAAAACCTGCAAACATGGCCTGTTGGGGGTACTTGAGAAGCACTGATTTAGAGCACTGCACTTAAAAATAGCTCAAGGCCGTACAATTCTAATTGTGGGCATTTTGAGGGAAACGAAGTAAGTGTTGGAACCCCTGCGTGTGTGTTTTTTTTTTTTAGATTTTTTTTTTGTAGTTTGGCCTTTGTCTCCTTTTCTTAACATTAGCTTCACTTCCTGTCACACAGCTAAACAGGAAGTGAAGGTAAAACCCTACCAATGGCTTTTCTTGGGGACACACAGATCAATCTAACTAGTGTCCCCATTGAGCAAATTGCACTCTAGCACTTTGTTGTGTACACCCCAAATCATTGGGTAGTTTGGGGTTTAGTAAAGACAAATCCACTCTGCAGTAAAAGTGTAGCTGCTGAAAATCTGAGGGAAAGTACTGGTGATTGGATGTTGCAATCATATAAAAGCAAAGATGGTGTATTTTTTGGCTTGCGTGTCCCCCTCAGATATACAGCAAGTGCACTTGTAGTGCAAAGTAGATTTGCCTTTAGTAAATAAACCCCACAGTCCAAACTACCTAATAAATTGTGGTGTACCCCGCAATATGCTGGAGTGCAATGTGCATAATGGGGAAAGTATTTAGACTGACCTGTGTGTCCCCAAGGAAAGACATTGTTAGGGATTTTCCCTCACTTCCTGTGTGGCTATGTGACAGGAAGTGAATTATTTGGAAGGATAAAGTGGCCAAATTATTTAGTTTAACTTTTCAAAGACTCATTCCTAAATTGAATTGTGATGCATGTCAATGGCCCATTTTGACTATCTTTAATCACTTGAGATCAGCGCTATAACTGATCGACGGCCACAGCCTCCCCTTTGCGCGCGCTGTGGTCACAGAGTCACTGAGACTCGGGTGATGACAGATCCGAGTAAGGAGCCGATCCCTGCCCTTTACCAAAAAAATTAAAAAAGAGTAAGAAATACAAAAAAGTCAAAAAACAAAAACAAAAAAATAAAATAAAATAAGAAAAAACGCCCATGTCCCCGGTAGTTCGCGCTCAGAAGCGAACACACACGTAAGTCCCGCCCACATATGTAAACGCCGTTCAAACCACACATGTGAGTTATTGCTGCGTGCGTTAGAACGAGTGCAGCAATTCTAGCACTAGACCTCCTCTGTAATGCCAAAATGGTAACGTGTAAAAAAAATTTAAGCATCGCCTAGGGAGATTTTTAATTACTGAAGTTTGGTGTCATGCCATGTGTGTGCGCAATTTTAAAGCGTGACGTGTTAGGTATCTATTTACTCAGCATAACAACATCTTTCTTGTACAAAAGGTTTTTATTAAAGATTCACATCAATAAAAAGAATACAAAACAAAAATGGAACTGGACACAATGAAAATGTGCAATTTTTACAACAGTATAATACATGGGGATGATCCCGGGTTCCGAACTAAGAACTATAAGTCCTACTGAATTATACCAAGAGTATGGGTAGCAGGACATTCAGAAGAGACCAACGGGTCCTGAGTCTTGGCATAATAATGTTGCCTTGAAGCTAACTGAAATACATATTGTCCCTCTAGGTCGGTTTTGGAACTTGAGGCAAAATAACAATATGACAAACAATATCTTGTGAGCGCATTAAACTGGACAACCATCTAGGGGAATGGTGTTGTTCCCCGGTGAAAACAACAAAAGCAAATAAACAAAAATAAAATAAAATCTTAAGAAGGGAAAGGGGAATGTGTCCTGTCAGGTAACCAGTCCCAGCAGGGTCTGCCCCGTAGGCTGGGGAGACCAAAAGGTAGAATAAGAAGAAAGTTGACAAAGAGCACCAAGAGGGAAGAGTTCAGGAAGAATTCAAAAGATAAAGAAGGAGAAAGGGGGGATGTGAGCCTGTAGTGTAGGGGAGAAGAGGAGGTTGAAATATAGAGGGAAACCAAAGAAAGAAGGGAAATGAGAGGGGAAGGAAAAAGAGGGGGGGCCCGGGGTGGGGGGGAACAGAGGCTTGTCACAGGGAGAGGAGCGTTGGATCAAATCGCGAAGGGCGGATATGAGTCACCCAGGGTTGCCATATCCGGAGGAACTTAGCGGGGGTGTCTGTCAACACGGCAGTAAGTTTCTCATTCACCATAATGTCGTTCACGCTGTTTTTAACTGCTTCAAAGCTGAGGGCCGGGGTTTTCCAAGCACGTGCTATGGTCAGTTTAGTTGCAGTAAAGATGTGTGCGGCCAATAGACGTTCAGGACAAAGAAGTTCCGCAATGGGTTTGCACAATAGGGCCTCAAAAGGGTCCCTCTTTATAGTGGTGTTGAAAAGGTTACGAAGTAACGCATATACTCTGATCCACAGTCTGCGTACCCTGGTGCAGGACCACCAGATGTGCGCCATTGTGCCCTCCTGAAAGCACCCTCGAAAGCATAAAGGGTAGTAAGACGGGATAAAGCTCGCTAATCTGGCTGGGGTGTAGTACCACCTATAAAATACCTTGTAGGCATTTTCCAAGAAGAGGACATTCTTGGAGCATTTAGTTAGCACCGTGGTCATTCTCCGCCAGTCATCCGGCTCTAGTTGTTTCCCAAGTTCAGCCTCCCATTGGCGATGATAAGGTCTCAGTGGTGGTTTCCTGGAGCTTATAATAGCCGTATATATGAGTGATATCATACCCGAGGATTGAGGACGTGATCTACATAAACTTTCAAAAGGGGTCATGGCATAGGGAGTAGGTTGGGATCTTATTAATTTTTGGAGAAAGTGTCGGAGTTGTGTATAGCTATAATGTTCCTTTAGGGGGATGTCGTGTGAAGAGCGTAGGGCTGCGAATGGGACAATTTTGGTCGGAGTGAGCAGAGACTGAACGTCCACAAAATCGTGGTCGGTCCACCATGCAAACTGCGAGGGGTTATCACATCCCGGCGGGAACAACGGGCAGTGAAGGAGATGGAGTAAGGGGAGATGGGGAGAAATCAGGCCTGCTGAGAACTTAACTGTGTCCCATAACCGTAGGGAATGAGCATAACAACATCTTTCACAATATATCAAAAAATTGGCCTTAACTTTACTGTTTTGTAATATTTTTAGCAAACAAAAGGCGTTTGAAAATTTATTGCGCAAATACCGAGCGAGATAAAAATTTGCAATGACCGCCATCTTATTCCCTAGGGTGTCTGCTCCAAAAAAATATATAATGTTTGGTGTTTTGAAGTAATTTTATAGCCATAAATTTATGATTTTTACATGAAGGAGAGAAGTGCCAGAATAGGCCCAGTGCTGAAGTGGGTATAATATCCATTTTTATTTTTTTTAAACTCGGTCTTTTGTATTTATAGAAAAAAAAATAAAAATAAAACACAAAGGTGATCAAATAGCACCAAAAGCAAGCTCTATTTGTGTGCCAACAAATAAAACATTTTCATTGGGTTACAGTGTTGTATGAGCGCGCAATTGTCATTAAAAGTGCATCAGCGCTGAAATGTGAAACTTGGTCTGGGCAGTGTGCAAGTGGTTAATATAATGCCCCGTACACACGATCGTTTTTCATGCCGTTAAAAATGCCATTTTAAAAAATGGCCATTAAAAATGATCGTGTGTAGGCTCCAGAGCATTTTTAACGACGTGAAAAACGGGCATTAAAAATTCCGGACATGCTCTCTTTTTTCACGTCGTTTTTCATGTCGTTTTTTTTAACGACGTGAAAAACGATAGTGTGTATGCTTTCACGACATGAAAAAAAACGCGCATGCTCAGAAGCAACTATGAGATGGGAGCGCTCGTTTTGGTAAAGCTAATGTTGGAAATGGAGATGGCACATTCGTCACGGTGGAATTAATAGCATCGTTTTAATGCTGCGCATTCCGTTCTTCTTTTGATAATGCTTTAAAATTACCCTCTTTTGATAATGACATTGAGAGTTTTATGCCAAACTTGTTTCTAAAGTAATTCCAAATTGCTCTAATGATTATAAAATATTATTTATAAGCCGCACCTCCCTCCTAAATAATACTAATAATAATAAAATAATGTAATTCTCCTTTTTTCTTTAAATTTTATATTATTTTTGTTTATTTTTTTTTTACCTTTTTTTAAGTATTTTGGCTTAAATTATTCTTGTGTAAAGTTACCACAACAACCTTCCAAATGTGTCTCATTTGGCCACAGGGAGGTTTGTGTCCCCTGATAATAACAATAATATAATTTGAGATGTCCCTGCCTGCTTCCTAGCAAGCTCTCTTTTGAAATACAAATCACATAGTCAAGTATTTAAAGGGCACTCAATTTTTTTTTATTTCAGAACATTAACAAATTAAAGTGGAAGGCAGCACTGGAGAGCCTGCTTGCATTTGTGCATCCCTTTCACCCCACAACAACCATACAAGATGTCCAAACCAAAATAGAGATTAGATCCCCCCAAAAAATGAGCCCAATCTTGTCTTGAGCTCCCAGAGGTCAGGAGCCACAGCAGATAAGTCCTATATGTCCCCAGTCTGTGGTACTACAGCAGGCATTATTTTCTCCTCTTCCTTGTAGCCTTCTCTGCAGCCTTGGTTGGTTTCTTCCTTGGAGGCTGGGGAACAGGAGGAGAGGTTGTGGCAGGAGGAGTAGTAGGAGGAGGAGGAGGAGGTGGAGGAGTAGGGACAACCTCCGTTATGTCCGTGTACCTAGTGAGTTCACCCAGCACGCCCTTATTGATGACTTTCAATAGCAGGGTCTCACTGAAATTTTTTTGCTGCAACTCCATTTGCCCTAGTTTGTGGGCGAGGACTGCGGCAAATACCTCATCAACAGAGGGTGCCTCTCTGAGGGCCGCTGTTGCCTCTCTGAGGAAGGCCCTGGTTTCCTCCTCCACCTGCCTACCTCTCCTTGGCCCTCGTGGTTTAACTACCAGGGGAGGCATCTGGGCTCTTGTGCTGGGCCCAGCCTCCTCCTGGGTGCCACTGGGCCCAGCCTCCTCCTGGGTGCCACTGGGCCCTGCCTCCTCCTGATCATCCAACATCACCCTCTTCCTGGCTCTGCTCTGGCTGTAAAAAAAGAAAGGGACATTATTTATTTTGCCACATCATCATTCACAGACATTGTTCACCTCTAGACATTGTTGAAATCAATGCCAAAAGTTATGTCATTTTCATTGATTACGCATCCTGGTTTTGTTGTCTTGGACACATAAAATTAGGCCACTACTGTATCTTGCTCTTCACAAACTTTATTGGTAGAAGTGTACATACCTTTAACAATACTAACATCTATTTAAAATCTACAATTTTGTACGATAGAAATATAGATAGCAAAACTTTACCTGGCTCCATATCTCCAAATCTGCCTCCTCAAGGCCCTGATCTTGATCCTCAGAGGAAGCCAGAGCAGGGTTGACAGGAAGGCTGGAGGACTGGCTGCAGGGAAGGCTGGAGGGTTGGGTACAAGGAAGGCTGGATTGACCTCTGGGGGGAAGGGTGGAGAGAGATTCCCGCACTTCCAGCTGGTCATCCAGAAAAGCAAGCTTACTGTAGTACCACAGACTGGGTTTATAAACCTTATCTGCTGGTGCACCTGACCTCTGGGACCTCAGGACCATAGTCCTCTGGGTCCTGTATGTCCCTCTGATGGTCCCAATTTTGTTTTTGACATCTTGGAGAGTTGTTGTGGGTATCTTTGTTTGCACAAATGCAAGCAGGCTCTCCAGTGCTGCTTTCCTGGCGTCTTTATTTTTATTACCGCCACTTTTTGTTTGCCATAATATAGGGAGCTCTTGCCATTTATCGATGAACTCCCCCATGAAGTCTGGGTTTTTAAAAGTATTCATGATATCTGTAAAAGCGAGAAACCAAAAAAAATATATATTTCAGGCAACATTCCTCAACTGTGCATTGTCTACATATTTTGAGCACACAAATCTCCTCGTCTGATGAACCTCAAAAAGTTAAATTGTTAGGTACCTTGGTCACGACGTTCGTTGCTAACTCTCTCTCCCGAAAAATGAACGTATTTCCCAGACATGGATCTTCACTTTATATACACAGCGCATGCGTGAAACTCCGCACGCTTTCCCCGCCCCTGACGTTCGATATTGTACTTTCCCCGCCCCTTCTCGCTCGTAGTGCTGAACAAAACATGGCGGAGACACAGGTGGCTGAGATTACCTCTACAGAGGATGAAATTACAGAGGAGCCCAAATCAAGACCCAGGAGATATAAGGCATCCAACATGTCATTCGAGGAAATGGTGGAGATGGTCGCCATTTTAAAGAAGGAGGATTATGATGCCAAGCATGGTCCGTATAAAAGGCCTAATCTGGTCAAGTCCAGAATTATGAGCAAAGTGGTCAAAAGTCTCCACCAAAAATTCGGGGTGTGCAGAACGAAGGAACAGCTCAGAAAACGATGGTCAGATCTGAAGTTGCGGGAGGCCGACCAATATAAAAGAATCAAGAAAGTTATATTAAAAAGTAAGTTGTTTTTTTTGAGTTTCCATGGTACATATTATTTTCTTGTATTCTGTCGTGTATTTTTAACTTTCATATAGTACACTGAAAGATACCATCTTTTTGAGGTTCGTCCGCATAGTAAACGGACGTATTAAACCTCTTTCTCAGTACAGTTCCTCAAACGATGTTTTAGGATCATCCAGTGTGAACACCCATGTTTTTTGGTTTATTTGGGGAGTACATTTGGGCCACACTTATTTTTGGTGTGCTAATCCAAAGGACATTTGTTCATTTGAAAAAACGATATGCATGGTAATGTTAAAGGGAGTGAATGCTCAGCAGCTGATGAAACATCTGAACGCAGTAGTACAAGTGTGGGCCTAAAGCCAAAAAGCTTGAGGGAGTCACACACAGGTAATCCAGTGTAGATACTTTGGGGTGTTGCAATGTTTCAAATTTGTTTACAAAATGTATATGCTCTGTTTTGGCCTATGTATCCAATCATTTGTCCCGGTTGGCACAGGGGGTAAAAATTAAAATGGAGCATGCTTCAAAAGAATGATTACAAAGTTTTTTTTCATGTTTCTTATTTTAGCAAAATTGAGTCGCTACTAATGAAACTATTCCTTTTATTTTAATCTCCCTAGGGATTCGAAAAGCTACCTCAGATGAGACGAGAATTGCAATACCTACAACAATACCCCCAGAACCCCAGGATGGAGAGGAATGTGATGTTGTGGAAGTGGAAAGTGGCACCACCACAGGTCAGAGTGAAACCAGACACATGCATGTTAAATAGATGTAGGCCTACATATTCTATCCTACATATTTCTTTTTACATTCAGGTGCAGTTCTGGCCGAAGACCCCAATAAGTTGACACATCACAGTGCCCAGATCCTGATCCAATACCTGATGGTCTGCTGTCGTGACCTCGAAAAAATTAAGGGAGATTTGCTAGAGATCAGGGCAAATACAAAGCGGGTGGAGGAAAGGCTCCAAAATATCATGGCTGTGCTTGGGCGTGTCTAATGTTTTTACACCAAATAACGTTTTACTTGCAGAGATTTCTATTTTTTTTGGTTATTTTACCCTTTAATGACTAGCACATGTTTAGCTTTTTCAAATTTTGGAGAAATATAGTTTGTTTATGCATGGCTGGTCATGCGTTTTAATACACCTGAAATTAAGGGAACATCCACATTTCTAAGGAAGTTGCCCACCTAAACAAAAAAAAAAAGGTATTTTTACATAACAAATCATTGTGGCTTCATTATGTAAATGTGGTGCTGAGTGAACTAATCAATGTTTGGTGTTTACACTGACAATGAAGGCTAATTAAAAGATTTTTTAATCCACATGGCAAAACAAGTGCACTAGGTAAACCTACCAGAAACATCAAACATTATACAATAAAAATGACAAACCAATCTTTACTTTTTGAAAAAGTTTTATTTTTTTGGTCTAAAATTATTAGAGATTGTCTGGCATTTCAATGGCCCCCCTACCCATAAAATAGTCCACATATTGGTTACGGACCTCACGTCCGGTTGGGGGGGCCAAGCCAGGACGGCCAGGTTCCAGGGCCACCAAAGTTTCGGCATTGATTAAAGAGGCCTCAGGCCCACTCAAAGATATATAACTCGTTGAATGCACCCTTAGGAAATTATGCAGCACACAGCACGTCATAACCACATGGTTCCATTTGTATGGGGCAAGGTGGATGGAGGTAAGGAAGAGGCGAAATCGGCTGGCCATGATCCCAAACGCATTTTCCACCACCCTTCTGGCTCTGGCCAGCCGATAATTGAAAACCCTCCTCTCAGGGGGGAATGGCCTCATCAAATGGGGTCCCAGGCCAAACGCCTCATCCGCCACAAACACAAAAGGTAGTCCCTCCACATTCTGCTCCGCTGGTGGCAAGGCCAGCAGATCCAAAAGGAGCCGTTCTCCAAACTCCGTCTGGGCAAAAACTCCTCCATCAGACATCCTGCCATTCTTGCCAACGTCCACATAGAGGAACTCGTAGGTGGCCGACACCACTGCCATCATCACGACGCTGTGGAACCCCTTATAATTATAATAAAAGGATCCCGAATGGGGTGGTGGGACGACCCGAACATGTTTGCCGTCGATGGCTCCTCCACAGTTCGGAAAGTTCCATCGCTGGGCAAACTCGGAAGCCACATTCTGCCATTCATGTGGCGAAGAAGGGAACTGTGGAATTAAAGAAATAACAAATTAATACTTGGAGCCAGAAACATTGAAAGCTGATTTCATACACACATTCATGGCCAACATTGGTAGAAACTGTTCAAAACATAACAAATTGGAAGCAAGAAAAAACAAAAAACAAAAAAAAAATATGGGGGGGGGGTTAAGGGTTGAAGATGAGTTGGGAATATCACACATGAAGGCTGTAGCACTCTGTATTGAAGTTAACAAAAATGAAACATTCCTAGGCAAAATTTAGGGTGCGTTTTGGGTAAAGCACTACGATGGAACATATAATAAAAAACATGGAAATGACTAGGCAAGGTAGGTATGGCCCCAGGATAGCATGCTGGAGAGGTTAGGTAAGCCAAATTTACAGGTAGGCCTCAAACACCAAAGTTTAAATAATAAAACATGGGGAGAAAGGGGACATTCCCTGCAGCTAAGAATCATGTGAATTAGGGACTGCAAATAAAGCAAATTAAAAATATCCAAAAATAAAAACCATACAATGTGAATTTTTGAAGAAGAACACTTACCTTAATATAGTCCTCCTGCAAAACTTGAAGGATGGCAGAACAAGTCTCTGGTATAATGATCCCCAGAGCCTGGGGGGATATGCCTGTGGAGAACTTAAGGTCCTGCAGGCTTCTCCCAGTAGCCAGGTATCGCAACGTGGCGATGAGCCTCTGCTCAGCACTGATGGCTTCCCGCATAACGGTGTCCTGCCTGGTAATATAGGGGGACACCAAAGCCAACAGCTGCTGAAATACGGGGTCAGACATCCTGAGGAAATTCCTGAAATCATCAGGATTATTCTCCCTGATCTCCCGCAACAAAGGCATGTGACAGAATTGGTGCCGCTGGAGCAACCAATTCTTGGTCCATGAACTCCTCCTGACCCTGCTCATGGCATGAAGTCGGGATACAGCATGAACCCCTGCACCAACTACAGCACGAACTCTACGACGAGTACGTAGCCGCAACATGGCTAGATAACGGTCGGCTGAACAGAACGAACTAGAAGAACGCACGGAAGAACAGCAAGGCCTATGAAGAACAAGCTGAAAAACACGAACGTGCAGAGCAGGCCGCACTGAATAAACAGATACGAACTGACTACAAGCAGTGCTAAACAGATACGAACCCACAGGCGCAATCTGAACTCCCGAAAACGATCTTCAAAGCACGAAGACTGAAAAGCGCGAATCGTCTCTCACCAAACTTTTACTAACACGCGGAAACACGGAATTAGCAAAAGCGTCCCAAAGGGTGGCGCCATTCGAACGGAACTTCCCCTTTATAGTGCCGTCGTACGTGTTGAACGTCACTGCGCTTTGCTTGATCGTTTTTTTTAATGATGGTGTGTACGCAAGGCAGGCTTGAGAAGAAACATGAAAAAAAACGAGGAGAAAAACGTCGGTTTAAAAAATGACATTAAAAACGATCGTGTGTACGGGGCATAAGGCTACATGTACACGGACGTTTTTCCAACCGCTTGTTTGAGCGTTTTTTGCAGCTTAAAAACATCTCTCCATGTTAGCCTATGGCCTCATGGCTACCATGGCGTTTTGGAGCTGTAAATGGCATAGGCGTTTTTAGGCCCCATGTAGACGGGACGCTGGTGCAAAGTGTTCTGAACTAAGGTTGAAAGTGGCGTTTAGAAAGGCGCGCTTTGTGGCGTTTGCATGCCGTGTTTTACCACATTTGCATGTATATGATAAGGAGCCGCCCTAAGCTCCAAAAACAGTATTATTTACGATTTTAGCTATTTAGTGAGACCAGAGTGATATGAGCAGCTGAGAGCAGCAGTGTAGTTGTATTTAGCGTGTCACTTGCCACATCACTTGCCACAAGTTGTGGATTGTCCACTTGCCACGTCAGCTGCCCCAAGTTGTGGATTGTCCACTTGTCCACAATGCAATGGAAGCAATTTCATATATATATATATATATATATATATATATATATATATATTATGGTTTTTCCTCATTTGCCATAAATTTGGAGTTTATCAATGTAAAAAAAAAGGTCACCTTTAAAAACGCTTCTAAACTAAAATGCGGCTAAACGCTGGTACCGCGTCTGAAACGTGGAAATCTTTGGCGTCTGAAGGCATTTTGAGGGTTTGTGAAAAACGATTTTAAACGCAACTGCAGATTTTTTTTGCCAGGACAAAAACAGTGTTTTGGATGTAATAGAATTCAATGGACCCGCATCCAAAACGCAAGTACCGCAATTTTGCGGCGATTTTTTGTTTGACCTGTTTATAGCTGGTTGTTAAAGGAAATGTAAAAAAAAAAAAAAACGGTTAAAAAAACAAAACCAAAAAAAAAACAGTGTGGGGTCCCCCCCAGGTCCATACCAGGCCCTTGGGTCTAGTATGGATTCAAAGGGGACCCCCCCCAAAAAATGAAAAAAATGGCATGGGGGTCCCCCCAGGTCCTTGGGTCTAGTATGGATTCAAAGGGGACCCCCCAAAAAAACTGAAAAAAAATGGCGTGGGGGTCCCCCCAGAATCCATACCAGGTCCTTCAGGTCTGGCGTGTATTTTAACCACTTAACGACCGCCCACTGTAAATATACGTCAGCAGAATGGCACCGACAGGCAGAATCACGTATATGTACGTGATTGCCTTTGTATAGTTGGGGGGTCCGATCGGACCCCCCTTCTTTACAGTGAGCGGTCGTTTTACCTTCGGGAGCGATCCGGCATGAGGGGACGGCCGTTCGATTCCGGCCACCCCCTCTCGATCGCTCCCGGCGAATGAGAGAGCTTCCCCTGCCTGCCAGGAAGGAGGAAGTGATGTCATCTCTCCTGGGGCGCTCACATTTACCGAGCGCCGTACAGGAGAAGATGCCAGGTTAGTACACAAAACAGCACACTGACACCAGGACACATAGGCACATAAATCGCCCCCCCAGACACCCCCAGATCACCCCCCAGCCCCCCCCAGCCCCCAGTCACAGTGTCACTGATTGCAGTGACCATTTATTTAGTGATCACTGCAATCAGTGACATTTGTGACTGTAAAAGTGTCAGTACATTTAGTTTTAGGTCCAGTGTAGCCCCCTAACCCCCCCTAATAAAGGTTTAACACCCTGATCACCCCCCAGATAACCCTTTCACCCCCTATCACCACTGTCACTAAGCAATCATTTTTCTGATCGATGTCTTAGCGTCGGTGATGATGATCGGTAGCCAGTAATTTTTTTTAGGTTCGCCGCAGGTTTTTATAGCGTCGGGTACCCCCATATATTACCTAATGAAGGTTTAACCCCCTTGATCGCCCCCCAGGTAACCCTTTCACCCCCTATCACCACTGTCACTAAGTTATAATTTTTCTGATCGATGTCTTAGCGTCGGCGATGCTGATCGGTAGCCAGTAATTTTTTTTAGGTTCGCCGCAGGTTTTTATAGCGTCGGGTACCCCCATATATTACCTAATAAAGGTTTAACCCCCTTGATCACCCCCCAGGTAACCCTTTCACCCCCTAGCACCGCCGTGGCTATGCGATCATTTTTCTGATCGATGTCTTAGCGTCGGTGATGCTGATCGGTAGCCAGTAATTTTTTTTAGGTTCGCCGCAGGTTTTTATAGCGTCGGGTACCCCCATATATTACCTAATAAAGGTTTAACCCCCTTGATCGCCCCCCAGGTAACCCTTTCACCCCCTATCACCACTGTCACTAAGCGATAATTTTTCTGATCGATGTCTTAGCGTCGGCGATGCTGATCGGTAGCCAGTAATTTTTTTTAGGTTCGCCGCAGGTTTTTATAGCGTTGGGTACCCCCATATATTACCTAATAAAGGTGTAACCCCCTTGATCACCCCCCAGGTAACCCTTTCACCCCCTAGCACCGCCGTCACTATGCGATCATTTTTCTGATCGATGTCTTAGCGTCGGTGATGCTGATCGGTAGCCAGTAATTTTTTTTAGGTTCGCCGCAGGTTTTTATAGCGTCAGGTACCCCCATATATTATCTAATAAAGGTTTAACCCCCTGATCGCCCCCCAGGTAACCCTTTCACCCCCTATCACCACTGTCGCTAAGCAATCGTTTTTATGATCGTTGTCTTAGTGTCGGTGATGCCGATAGGTGGCCAGTAATTTTTTTTTAGGTTCGCCGTCAGGTTTTTATATAGCGTCAGGTACCCCCATATATTACCTAATAAAGGTTTTAACCCCCTAATTGCCCCTAGTTAACCCTTTCACCAGTGATCATCATATAAGTGTTACGGGTGACGCTGGTTAGTTAGTTTGCTTTTTATAGTGTCAGGGCACCCACCGTATATAACCCAATAAAGGTTTAACCCCCTGATCGCCCGGTGGGTGATATCAGTTAGGTTTTAGCGTCAGAGAGGGTCTGCGTCACACCCCAGGCAGCGTCAGGTTAGTGCCAGTAGCGCTAACACCCACACGTGAATCATACACCCCCCTTAGTGGTATAGTATCTGATCAGCTCAATATCTGATCTGATCAGATCTATACTAGCGTCCCCAGCAGTTTAGGGTTCCCAAAAACGCAGTGTTAGCGGGATCAGCCCAGATACCTGCTAGCACCTGCGTTTTGCCCCTCCGTCCAGCCCAGGCCACCGAAGTGCAGTATCGATCGATCACTGTCACTTGCAAAACACAACACACATAACTGCAGCGTTCGCAGAGACAGGCCTGATCCCTGCGACTCCAGTGCTGTAGGAGGTAATTTCACCACCACAGTTAAAAAAAAAAAGCATATATGCCGAAGCATTGGGGCAGCAGGAGCGGAGGAGCGATTTTGCTCCTAATGCCGCGTATATATGGTCGAAATTCCGACGGAGGCTTGCCCGTGGAAAAGTCTGACCATATGTACGCGGCATAACTTTTGCGAGAAGATGCCCCCATGCTTCGGCATATATAAATGGTGCATGTATGCCCATCATTAGAAGTGGGTGGATGAAGGGCGGTATTCTAATGGTGGGCATACCCACCGATCAATCTTTTTTTTTCGTTCAGCCAACAGGCTGCATGAAAAAAAAGATTACAATACATGTCCAACAAGGACCAGCAACGTACTGGTATGTTGCTGGACTTTGAATGTTTATACCAGAATGATGCCTGCGGGTTTAGGTATCATCTTGGTATCATTCTTTTCAGCCATCGGCCGGCTTTCATGTAAAAGCAATCCTAGTGGCCAATTAGCCTCTGGACTGCTTTTACAAGCAGTGGGAGGGAATGTCCCCCCCCGGATATAAAAAGCGCCATTGGGAAATTGGGAAAGCATTTTATCACACCGATCTTGGTGTGGTCAGATGCTTTGAGGGCAGAGGAAAGATCTAGGGTCCAATAGACCCCAGTTTTTTCAAAAAAGAGTACCTGTCATTACCTATTGCTATCATAGGGGATATTTACATTCCCTGAGATAACAATAAAAGTGATAAAAATAAATAAATATGGAAGCAACAGTTTAAAAATAAAATAAAAAAGCAAAATTAATAATAAAAAAAAAAAAAGCACCCCTGTCCTGCCCTGCTCTTGCCCAATGGCGAACGCAAGCGTCGGTCTGGCGTCATATGTAAACAGCAATTGCACCATGCATGTGAGGTATCACCGCGAAGGTCAGATCGAGGGCAGTAATTTTAGCAGTAGACCTCCTCTGTAAATTTAACGGGGTAACCTGTAAATGCTTTTAAAGGCTTTTAAAAATGTATGTAGTTTGTCGCCAATGCGCGTTTGTGTGAAATTTTAAAGCATGTCGTGTTTGGTATCTATGTACTCGGCCTAAGATCATCTTTTTTATTTCATCAAACATTTGGGCAATATAGTGTGTTTTAGTGCGTTAAAATTAAAAAAAAGTGTATTTTTTCCCCAAAAAATGCGTTTGAAAAATCGCTGCGCAAATACTGTGTAGAAAAAAAATGCAACACCCACCATTTTATTCTGTAGGGCCTTTGCTTTAAAAATATATATAATGTTTGGGGGTTCAACATAATTTTCTTGCAAAAAAAATATGTTTTCATGTAAACAAAAAGTGTCAAAAAGGGCTTTGTCTTCAAGTGGTTAGAAGAGTGGATGTAAGCTTCCTGATGTTGTGTATAAAATGCCAGAACAGTTCAAAACCCCCCCAAATGACCCCATTTTGGAAAGTAGACACCCCAAGCTATATACTGAGAGGCATGTCGAGTCCATGGAATATTTTATATGTTGACACAAGTTGCGGAAAAAAGACAATTTTTTTTTTTTTTGCACAAAGTTGTCACTAAATGATATATTGCTCAAACATGCCATGGGCATATGTGGAATTACACCCCAAAATACATTCTGTTGCTTCTCCTGAGTATGGGGATACCACATGTGTGAGACTTTTTGGGAGCCTAGCCGCGTACGGGACCCCAAAAACCAAGCACCGCCTTCAGGCTTTCTAAGGGTGTCAATTTTTGATTTCACTTCTCACTGCCTATCACAGTTTCGGAGGCCATGGAATGCCCAGATGGCACAAAACCCCCCCAAATGACCCCAATTTGGAAAGTAGACACCCCAAGCTATTTGCTGAGAGGTATTGTGAGTATTTTGCAGATCTCGCTTTTTGTCACAAAGTTTTGAAAATTGAAAAAAAAAAAAAAAAAATGTTCTTTCTTCATTTTCAAAAACAAATGAGAGCTGTAAAATACTCACCATGCCTCTCAGCAAACAGCTTGGGGTGTCTACTTTCCAAAATGGGGTCATTTGGGGGGGTTTTGTGCTATTTTGGCATTTTATGGCCTTCAAAACTGTGATAGGTAGTGAGGAGTGAAATCAAAAATTTGCGCCCTTAGAAATCCTGGAGGCGGTGCTTGGTTTCCGGGGTCCCGTACGTGGCTAGGCTCCTAAAAAGTCCCACACATGTGGTATCCCCGTACTCAGGAGAAGCAGCAGAATGTATTTTGGGGTGCAATTCCACATATAACCATGGCATGTGTGAGCAATATAACATTTAGTGACAACTTTTTGTAATTATTTTTTTTTTTTTTGTCATTATTCAATCACTTGGGACAAAAAAAAAATATTCAATGGGCTCAACAGGCCTCTCAGCAATTTCCTTGGGGTGTCTACTTTCTAAAATGGGGTCATTTGGGGGGGTTTTGTACTGCCCTGTCATTTTAGCACCTCAAGAAATGAGATAGGCAGTCATAAATTAAAAGCTGTGTAAATTCCAGAAAATGTACCCTAGTTTGTAAACGCTATAACTTTTGCGCAAACCGATAAATATACGCTTATTGACATTTTTTTTACTAAAGACATGTGGCTGAATACATTTTGGCCTAAATGTATGACTAAAATTGAGTTTATTCGATTTTTCTTATAACAAAAAGTAGAAAATATCATTTTTTTCCAAATTTTTCAGTCTTTTTCCGTTTATATCGCAAAAAATAAAAATCGCAGAGGCAATCAAATACCATTAAAAGAAAGCTCTATTTGTGGGAAGAAAAGGACGCAAATTTCGTTTGGGTACAACATTGCATGTCCGCACAATTTACAGTTAAAGCAGCGCAGTGCAAAATTCTGAATTCACCTCTGGTCCTTTAGCTACCAAATGGTCCGGGGCTTAAGTGGTTAAGGGGAATCCCGCGCCAAAAACAAAAAAAAAAAAATGCGTGGGGTCCCCTTAGAATACACACCAGACCCTTTATCCGAGCACTCAACCTGGCAGGCCGCAGGGGAAAAGGGGGGGACGAGCGGCCCCCCCTCCCTCCTGAACCGTACCAGGCCGCGTGCCCTCAACATGGGGGTTTGGTGCTTCGGGGCAGCGGGAGAAGAACCGGAGAACAAGAGACCCCGAAGTTGGAAGAAGACGGCGAGGAAGCCCGGGACCCCCGCTAGCAGAAGATAGCGGGGACCCGGCAGAAAGACCCCCGAAGTCGGAAGAAGACGGCGAGGAAGCCCGGGACCCCGCTAGCAAAAGACCTAGCAGAAGATAGCCGGGGCCCGGCAGAATAACCCCCGGAGCTGCCCAATAAATTACTTTTCAAACCTGTGTTGTCTTTTTTTATTGACTTATTTTGCCACCAGGTGAATGGGTAGGGGTACGATGTACCCCATACTCATTCACATAGGGTGGGGGGCCAGCATCTGGGGGCCCCCTTTTTAAAGGGGGCGCCCTGATTCCGAAAAGCCCCCCGCCCGCATACCCCGACAACCAACGGCCAGGGTTGTCGGGAAGAGGCCCTTGTCCCCATCAACATGCGGGCAGGGTGCTTTGGGGTGGGGGGGCCGCAGGTCGCCCCCCTGCCCCGAAGCACCAACCCCCCCATGTTGAGGGCATGCGGCCTGGTACGGTTCAGGAGGGAGGGGGGGCCGCTCTTGTCCCCCCCTTTTCCCCTGCGGCCTGCCAGGTTGCGTGCTCGGATAAGGGTCTGGTTTGGATTTTGGGGGGACCCCCACGCCGTTTTTCGGCTTGAGGGGTTCACCTTAAAAACCAGACCAGACCTAAGGGTCTGGTTTGGATTTTGGGGGGACCCCCACGCCGTTTTTCGGCTTGAGGGGTTCACCTTAAAATCCAGACCAGACTGAAGGGTCTGGTTTGGATTTTGGGGGGACCCCCACGCCGTTTTTCGGCTTAGGGGGTTCACCTTAGAATCCAGACCAGACCTAAGGGCCTGGTATGCTCCTGAAGGGGAACCCATGCCGGTTTTTTATTAAAATTTGGCCTGGAGTTCCCCTTCATGATTCATACCAAACATGGGACAGCGAGGCTGCCGAGGACCAGCGCGATGACATCGCGCTGGACACATTCTCGGCCGGCTAGTCGCCTCTAGGACACGACTTGAGTGGCTGCTGCACTCTCAGGTCGTGTCCAGATCGCCTCGCAAAGTCGCGCTGTCCCTGTGTCAGCCGGCACACGAGTCGCCCGCAAGTCGGATCCGACTTCCCGGGCGACCTCTATTCAAATCAATGGGCTCCCATAGGGAACCATTCATTTTCAATAGAGCGCTGCTGACATTTCTATTTACTATAACAGTGCGCCGCTGCTTCCTGCGCCCAGTGAAGGAGTTATCCGGCGCAGCAATTAAGGTTAGAACCAGCGCAGCGCACTGTTATTAGTAAATCAGCCCCACCGTGATATACTTTGAACTTCTATTAAAGTAATTGAAACTGACACAAATGTACTTGATCCAGATATTTTACTGAGGCTAATGGGCAAGTAATAAACAACAGTATAACAAGTTGCAGATCCCTGCAATAAACAGTATTAAAGATGAACAGAGTGATAGAATAATGAGGTATTGCTATGAAACTCTAGTGATGCCCTTTTACAACTACTTCCCCTCGTGGGCAGACTAACGCCCAGCAACGTCTACCTACGCAGTTGGGCCTGACTGAACTAAATGGAAGTTCTGTAAAACAATCTTCGCTAGCAATCTTTCGGTGTTGCACTTGATGAAGAAACTTTGTAATCCGAACGAGTAGTAAAGATACAGTATTTGTCTATGAGCAAGTGCTCTCTCACCACCCGGACCAGTCCCAGTCGTTTTCCTCCGCCGATTCGTCTAGGCACATGGATCCACCGACATCCGAGTCTTCGGTCCTCCTGGTGTAGTACAGCAAGGATGAGAAGATGTCTCTAGGGTTCCGCTAGGCTGACGGAGGGCTTTTGGAAGAAAGTGCCCAGGCTTCAGGCCTGGGCTTGCAGCAGTCTCGCACAGAGTTCTTGCTTGATAGGCGGGAGGGTCCAAATAGACCGAACAAACTCTGCCTCCCCTTTATAAAATCCGCCCCAGCAGTCCTTGCTTCGGGGCAATGCACCTTGGGTGCTGAAAGATGTCTTGGGAAATGTAGTCTCTTGGTATTAAAGGGGAATACCCCGCTACACATACAAGACCCAAAGGAGCAGGTAGTGGGCTGGGGGGGGGGTACCCATGCCATTTTTCTCAATGATTTTCATCCATATTGCCGGGACCAGACATTACATTAAAGCCGCAAGCAGTTTTTTTCCTTTACAAATGTCATCTTGTGCAGGGACAGTTCTAAACACGGGAAACACATGCCACTTCACAGGCATACTTTAGACACCTCCCAGGTACGATATTTAAAGGAATATTTCACCTTTTTTTTCACTCTATGCATCATTAAAATCACTGCTCCTGAAGAAACGGACGTTTTTAAAACTTCTTTTTGCATTGATACATGTCCCCTGGGGCAGGACCCGGGTCCCCAAACCCTTTTTAGGACAATAACTTGAATATTAGCCGTTATAATTAGCACTTTTGATTTCGAACATTCGCGTCCATTGTATTTAATAGGGTTCTAAAGTTTGCGCAAACTTTCGGTCCGTTCGCAGGTTCTGGTGCGAACCGAACCAGGGGGTGTTCGGCTCATCCCTACTGTGTTGTATACCTCTCACTAATCTCTCCTGCCACTTCTTAGTTTAAAAGTTCCTCCAACGTTTTGGCCATCTTCTTCCCCTCTCCATTTAGGTGGAACCTATCTCTACTGTAGAGCCAGTAATGAACCGCAAAGTCAGTCCAATTTTACATGAATTCAAAACCCTTCTTCTTACATCAGTTTCTCAGCCACTTGTTTAGCTCTCTAAGCTACTACTGCCTCTCTGGTGTGGCTTGTGGTACAGGAAGTATTTCTGAGAATACTACTACTACTATAGGAAAATAAATAACGGAGGCCAGTGCAGTTGAATCTGTGAAGGTGGAAAGTAGGATCAAATAACTCAGGCAAAGGGGCAAAAAAAGACACCTCGCGCCCTGGGGGGTATGTAGCAGCGCTATCTGTTATCACTGTGTCCCCTGGACACAGTGATCACAGATCAGGGTACAGGGCTGCTGCAATTGGCCCTGTCATTCATACAGCCATAGCTTACTCATGTGATCGCTGTGACCAATCACATTGATTACAGTAGTAAACAAAGATAACCTGAATGACAGTCTTTTAATGAATGGCGCATTACACAGAGATTGCTTACAGCTGCCATCATGACAGTTGTAAGCAATCACAGTGTAAAAAATAACCAAAATAAACCCTGATCGCCCACCCAGAGCAATACAGTATTACTATGGTGACACTGCACTGCTCTGGTGACAGTATATAAAAAACAACTGTAAACATTAAATTGTTTTACATACTGTCATGCTGTTACATTATTCAAATGCTGTGTCAATGTGATGACATTGTACTGCTGTGGTGGTGATAATATACAATAGCTGGCTGCTCTTATATCAGTATATGTCAGTCCAACCAGCCCTTGTCTCTGATCACCACCACAGCAGTACAATGTCCCTAGACCAGTGCTGCCAGCCCCTGCAGTGTCCCCTTATCACTGCCATACCAGTCACAGTGTCACTAGTTACCAATGCACTAGTCACAGTGTATCTGATCACCGCCACACCACTCACAGAGTCCTTAACCGCTTGCCGACCGGCTCACACTGATATACGTCGGCGGAATGGCTCTCCTGGGTGAAACCCCGTATAAGTACGTTGTACCCTTTAAGAGCCGCCAGAGGGCGAGCGTGCACGTGCCTGCTGAACGACGGGGGACCCGATACGCGTGCCCAGGGCGCAATCGTCGCCGGCCACGCGCGATCGCAGGCGCCAGCGCCAGCACAGGTATTTGTGTGTGTAAACACACAAATCTCTGTTCTGTCAGGGGAGAGGAGACATCGTTTGTTCCTACTAAGTGTCTCCTCCCCCAGTCAGTCACATTCCCATACAGTTAGAACACATCTAGGGAACACACAACTAACCCCTTGATCACCCCCTAGTGTTAACCCCTTCCCTACCAGTGACATTTACACAGTAATCAGTGCATTTTTATAGCACTGATCGCTGTATAAATGTCAATGGTCCCAAAAATATGTCAAAAGTGTACGATCTGTCCGATCATTGCCATTACTAAAAAAAAAAAAAAAAATGCCATAAAAATTCCATAAATCTTTCCCATAGTTTGTAGACACTATAACTTTTGCACAAACCAATCAATATACGCTTATTTACCAAAAATATGTAGAAGAATATAAATTGGCCTAAACTGATGAAGAAATTAGTTTTTTAACCACTTCAGCCCCGGACCATTTTGGCTGGTTAAAGACCAGGCCATTTTTTGCGATTCGGCACTGTGTCGCTTTAACTGACAATTGCGCGGTCGTGCGACGTGGCTCCCAAACAAAATTCACGTCCTTTTTTTCCCACAAATAGAGCTTTCTTTTGGTGGTATTTGATCACCTCTGCGGTTTTTATTTTTTGCGCTATAAACAAAAATAGAGCGACAATTTTGAAAAAAATGCAATATTTGCAAAACTTTTTGCTATAATAAATTTACCCACCAAAAATATATAAAAAACATATTTTTTCCTCCGTTTAGGACGATACATATTCTTCTACATATTTGTGGTAAAAAAATTGCAATAAGCGTTTATTGATTGGTTTGCACAAAAGTTATAGCGTTTACAGTTACGGGATAGTTTTATGCCATTTTTATTAATTATTTTGTTTTTACTAGTAATGGTGGCGATCAGTGTTTTTTTTCGTGACTGTTACATTATGGCAATGATCGGACAGATCGGACACTTTTGACACATTTTTGGGACCATTGTCTTTTTCACAGCGATTAGTGCTATAAAAATGCACTGATTACTGTGAAAATTACACTGGCAGTGAAGGGGTTAACCACTAGGTGGCGCAGTAGGGGTTAAGTGTTCCCTGCATAGTGTTTCTTACTGTAGGGGGGATGGGCTCTGTGTCACATGACACCGATCTCCGCTCTGAGTACACAGAGACGAGATCAGTGTCATTGTCACTAGTCAGAACGGGGAGATGCTTGTTTACACAAGCATCTCCCCGCTCTATACCTCTGTGAGACGATCGCGGGATCCCCGCGGCGATCGAGTCTGCTGGACCCGCGGGCAGACTCACGGGGATGGTGGCAGGGTCGCGAGCGCGCCAGCGGCGGCGCACGCGACCACACGGACAGGCATTTAAAGGGGACGTACAGATTAGGGTGACCACATTTCCAAACTGCCATTCAGGGACACCCCCCCCCTCTTCTTGAGGGACTGGTTTCGTGGAACAACCTTTTGCCAATGACCAGGGGGGTGGAGGCAACTGGCAGATGGATGGTGGTGTGCGAGGTGGAATGTAGTCTCGGGAGTTGACAGGGAATTTGTCAGCGGGTGATTTGTTGGGCGAATGCCTGGTGTTAGCACTTTAATCATCCTGACACCATGCTTGATATGGTGTCAGGATGATCAAATCACATTATTTCTGTTACTACATTGTAATATATAATGAAATAGTTCCAATTTAGTTCCAAATAGTGTCCAATTTGTCCACTGCAACATCGCAGTCCCGCTATAAGTCGCTGTTTGCCACCATTACGAATAGAAGAAAAATAAATAAAAATTCCATAAATGTTCCATGTAGATGCTATAGCTATATAGGCGCAAATCAATCAATAAAGGCTTATTGGGATTTTTTTTCCAAAAAATATGTAGAACACATATTGGCCTAAATTGATGAAGAAATTATAATTTTTTTCAATTTTTTTTATTGGATGTTTTATAGCAGAAAGTAAAAAAAATATTTTTTCAAAATTGTCTGTGTTTTTTGTTTATAGCGCAAAAATTAAAACCGCAGAGGTGATCAAATACCACCAAAAGAAAACTCTATTTGTGGGAAAAAAAAGGACATCAATTTTGTTTGGTTACAGCGTCGCATGACTGCGCAAATGTCAGTTAAAATAACGCAGTGACGTTTTGCAAAAAATGGCCTGGTCATTAGGAAGGGGTAAATCTTTCGGAGAGCAAGTGGATAATAAGGACCATTTCTTTAATGGACTGTCTATAACGTGGACCTTCTCCATACATCAGGGACTGCTTACCAAACAAGGATTAGAACTATGATAGTTACACTTGGTAGAGGGACAGAAGACAATAAAAGGACAGAAGGGCTGGTTTATAAAACAGGGACTGTCCCTATTAATCAGGGATAATGCCATACTCAGGAGGGGGTGAAGGAGAGGGACTGGTCTCCAGGTCAGGGACTGTCTCTCTGTGTACAGTGACATGCTGTGAGTGGGTCTCTGCACACAGCTACTGTTGTCTCATGTCTCAGTGTAGCACACACACAGGCAGTAGAGATGTACAAACACACAGGCAGCTGTGTACATTCCCCCCTCCCTCCTGAGCACTCCTTCATGGTTTCCTCACAGTGATTTATGATTCTTCTAGCAGGGCCACTGCGGAGCATTCCAAGCTGGCAGGTTAGGGAGGGGGGAGGTGAAGAAAGTGACAGACAAGGAGGCACAGGCTCATCCATCTAACAGACAGCTCTATAGAACTTTTACAACTCCCTCTGACAATCCAGTGTGTCCCAGGCGGTTCTCCTTATGGTGTGGGCAGAGGCTGGCAGGTCCCCCCCCTACTAGAATAATACTCACTGTGCGATCACACTGATCGGGGAACATCGCTGGTGTCAGCTGCTCTGTGCTGTGAAGGGTCAGACTCAGGTGCCCAGTAGAGATCCCCGGAGGCTCACGCTGGCTGGCTGCACAGCAGAGTGGCTCAGACTGGCACAGTCTAAGTGGTCACTGGCGTCACTGTGACTGGAGCTGGAGGAGGACTCGGACCGACTGGACAACGAGGCTCAGGCTGGCTGGCTGTGCACAGGTGAGTGGCTCTGTCTGAGTGCACTGGTCACTGGCATCACGGTCACTCACTCTGTGCTGGCTCCTGCTGGTGGTGGCTGCGGAGGGAGGCGCGCGCGCTGCTCTCATACTCAGCGTAGTGTGCGCCGGGCGGGTTCACTCACTGCACACACTGAGACTGAGTGACAGGCCTCAGCTCAGCTGACGTCACTGGTTGCTAGACGCGGAGCGGCCCCTAGCCTAGCAACCAGACTGGCAGTGGCAGCCTGAGCCTATGTGTATTGTAATCATCAGTGTGCTGTGTGATAAAATTATAAGGTGGTGGCGGCGGACAGGCAAAGCGGACTGGTGTGGTCTGGTCAGTCAGTGGTCACTGTTTTTTTTTTCATTCCGGGAAGTCTGTATTGTCCCGGAATGAGCTGCCTGGGACACGGGACTAAAATCTCTAGTCAGGGACGATCCCGGGCAATCCGGACACGTGGGCACCCTAGTACAGATACGTTTATATGCCTGTCCGTGCCATTCTGCCGACGTAAATGTACAGGAGGCGGTCGGCAAGTGGTTAAAAACATTTTTGAGGATATTTATTATAGCAAAAAGTAAAATATATATATATATATATATATTAAATTGTCGCTGTTTTTTTGTTTATAGCGCAAAAAAGAAAAACCGCAGAGGTGATAAAATACCACCTACGCAAATTTTGTTTGGGTACAGCATTGCATGACCCCGCAATTGTCAGTTAAAGCGATGCAGTGCCAAATTGTAAAAAGTGCTCTGGTCAGGAAGGGGGTAAAATCTTCCGGGGTTGAAATGGTTAATCACTGCATGTGTCTATTTTGCCTAATGGTTAATCCAGCCCTGCTTCCCCCTTAAAAAATAAACACCAAACCCCAGCCCATTTTTTTAATCTAGCAAAAAGGTTAAGAAAAGTGTATAATTCACACATAAAAGAAAATTAAAAATGCCAATAAAACACAACAAAAATTTAAAATAAAGACTGACAAGGTGCAGAGGGTGCTGAAGGGTTGATGGTGTTTCTATATGTCTGTTTTGTAAATTTACATGTTGTTGCTGTAATATTTCTATTATCTGAGACTGACTTAAAAATGTGTGTTCATGATAAAATTTGTTCAGACTAATGAGATAAGAATGGCAGTAAACAGCTATTGTTTAGGAACACTCTGACATTACATCTGGACATATGCCTGTCTCACGGAAAATATGATGAAGTTGCATTTTGTGTGGAAAAACCCATGTATCTTTGGAGATTGTCATTTTTTCTCTTCTGTAATCAAGCTTTGGATATATGTAACCCTTCCTACTTTTATTTCTTATAAAACTACGGTCAGTAGACCAGATTAAAGGTAGTTTAGTATGATCTCATCTTGTGTGCGAGTCACTCTGTACTTCTGGAATATTCCTGTGGGAGCCATTGGGCGGTCTTCAAGGTCCCTTACAAGCCTGGTGGCAGCGTTATGGACTGCAAGATTATCTAAGGTGAGTGAATTGTACCTGATTTTTGGCGCATTCTATCACCTCAGCTCTGATCAGTTTGCAAATAAAAGAAGGGAATAAGGTGGGTGGCAGAAGGGGCCATGAATCGTTAGGTGCGAATGGGAGATCTGTTATACAGTCAGGTCCATAAATATTTGGATATCGACACAATTCTTATCTTTTTGCCTCTATACACCACCACAATGGATTTGAAATGAAACAAACAAGATGTGCTTTAACTGCAGTCTTTAGCCCCGTACACACGATCGGTTTAACTGATGAAAACCGTCCGATGGATGGTTTTCATCAGACAAACCGATCGTGTATGGTACCCATCGGTCTTTTTTCCATCGGATGGAAAAAATAGAACTTGTTTTAAAATTTTCCGATGGATCAAGAACCAATGGTAATTTGCGATCGTCTATGGGCAAGTCCATCGGTTAAAAAACCCACGCATGCTCAGAATCAAGTCGACGCATGCTCAGAAGCATTAAACTTCATTTTTCTCGGCTCATCGGAGTGTTTTACGTCACCACGTTTGGAACGGTCGGTTTTTTGACTGATGGTGTGTGGCCAAGACTGATGAAAAACAGTTTCATCGGATTCCCGATGGTCAAATCCATCGGACGAAAATCCATAGGTTATCCGATCGTGTGTACAGGGCTTTTCAGCTTTAATTTGAGGGTATTTACATCCAAATAAGGTGAACGGTGTAGGAATTACAACAGTTTGTACAGTATATGTGCCTCCCATTTTTTAAGGGACCAAAAGTATTTGGACAATTGGCTGCTCAGCTGTTCCATGGCCAGGTGTGTGTTATTCCCTCATTATCCCATTTACAAGGAGCAGATAAAAGGTCCAGAGTTCATTTCAAGTGTGCTATTTGCATTTGGAATCTGTTGCTGTCAACTTACAATATGAGATCCAAAGATCTGTCACTATCAGTGAAGCAAGCCATCATTAGGCTGAAAAAACTAAACAAACCCATCAGAGAGATAGCAAAAACATTAGGTGTGGCCAAATCAACTGTTTGGAACATCCTTAAAGTGGTTGTAAACCCACTTTTTAAACAAAGCCCTACAGGTAAGCCTAGATTAAGGCTTACCTGTAGGTGCAAGAAATATCTCCTTAACCTACACGGTTAAGGAAATATTTGTATGTAAATGCGGCGACGCTGACGTCACCCCATTCACAAATTCGGCTAGGTCGCAACATTCGACGACGTAGCCGAATTCGACAGCTCACGCGCGCATGCGCGGAGTCACGTCTTCTCCGCTCCGGCCAATCACAGCGCCGGAGCGGCGCTGTGATTGGCTGCAGCGGCGATACCCGGAAGTAACATGGATGCGGCTAGAGGAGGGACACGGACGACTTCGGGGGCCCCGATCGAAGGTAAGTGGTACATAATGAGCTAGTATGCTAGTCATACTAGCTCATTATAGCTTTGTCTTGCAGGTTAGTCAAAAAAAAAAAAGGGTTTACAACCACTTTAAAAAGAAAGAATGCACCGGTGAGCTCAGCAACATCAAAAGACCCGGAAGACCACGGAAAACAACTGTGGTGGAGGACCGAAGAATTCTTTCCCTGGTGAAGAAAACACCATTCACAACAGTTGGCCAGATCAAGAACACTCCCCAGGAGGTAGGTGTATGTGTGTGAAAGTCAACAATCAAGAGAAGATTTCACCAGAGTGAATACAGAGGGTTAACCACAAGATGTAAACCATTGGTGAGCCTCAAAAACAGGAAGGCCAGATTAGAGTTTGCCAAACAACATCTAAAAAAGCCTTCACAGTTCTGGAACAACATCCTATGGACAGATAAGACCAAGATCAACTTGTACCAGAGTGATGGGAAGAGAAGAGTATGGAGAAGGAAAGAAACTGCTCATGATCCAAGGCATACCACCTTATCAGTGAAGCATGATGGTAGTCAGGGCTTTTTTTCAGCAGGAACGCGGGGGAACGCAGTTCCGGCACCTCCTGGACTGACTGTATGTAATGACAAGGGGTGCTGGGGTGTGCTACAGGGTATTGATGCTCACTGCTGGGGATCTATTTTTTTAGGGGGGCCTATTGTTGCTGGGGAGGTCTATTGTTGCTAGTGGGGGACCTATTGTTGCTGGGGGGGTCTTATGTTGTTGGGGGGTCAGTTGTTGCTGAAAGAGATCTACTGTTGGGGAGGGATCTATTGTTACTGGCAGCCAGAGAGTCTATTAATGCTGGCTGGTCGGAGATCTGTTGATGCTGCTGGGAGTCTATTGTTGCTAATGGGGAAATTTTGTTGTGGGTAGTCCATTGTTGTTAGGGGATCTATTGTTGCTGGCTGAAGGGGCTTTTCTTGATATCATTACCAAATTCCATACAAATTACTTAGCACCACAAAATGATACTTGGTCCTATATCAGGGGTCTTCAAACTACAGCCCTCCAGGTGTTTAGGAACCAGGGCCGCCATCAGGGGGTTACAGGCAGTACACCTGTAAGGGGCCCGGTTGGCCCCCCTTTTTTTTTATATATATTTTTTGTAAGGTGCCCAGATGTCCCCAGGGCCCCGAATGTCAACCCCCCCTTTTTTTTTATATATATAATTTTTTTATTATTCATTTTTTTATTTAATTTGTTTTTTTTATTTATTTATTTTATCTAATTTATTTATTTATTTGTAAGGAGCCCAGAGGTCCCCAGAGGCCCGGAGGTCCCCAGGGCCCCGGATAGAAACCTCCCTTTTTTTATTTATTTTTTATAATAAAAAAAATATTATACATTTTTTTATTTAATTTTTTTTTATTTAATTTATTTATTTATTTATTTTTTGTAAGGGGCCCAGAGGGCCCTGGTTGGCAACCCCCCTTTTTTTTGTTTTTTTGTTCTTCTGTTTTTTTTTGTGTTCGTCAGCAGCACCCAAACCCCCTGCTTCTCAATTCGTGGCACTCCCCCGCTTCTGAATTTGCAGCAGCCCCCCCCCGCTTCTCAATTTGCGGCGGCAGCAGCACCCCCCCCCGGTTCTCCTCGGCTCCAGGGGGCCCATGCCGGAAGCTGTGTAAGGGGCCCGCCCCAAAATTCCTGATGGCTGCCCTGTTAGGAACTACAATTCCCATCATGCCTAGTCATGTCTGTGAATGTCAGAGTTTTGCAATGCCTCATGGGATTTGTAGTTCCGCAACAGCTGGAGGGCCGTAGTTTGAGGAACCCTGTCCGATATTGTCTAAAAGGGACGGTACTGGGAGGTGGGTAGGGGCGGAGAAAAGGGGTGACTCGGAACGGGGGAGTTCCTGCACCTATTGTCTGAGAAAAAAAGCCCTGGTGGTGGTAGTGTCATGGCGTGGGCATGTATGGCTGCCAATGGAACTGGTTCTCTTGTATTTATTGATGATGTGACTGCTGACAATAGCAGCAGGTTGAATTCTGAAGTGTTTCGGGCAATATTATCTGCTCATATTCAGCCAAATGCTTCAGAACTGATTGTACGGAGCTTCACAGTGCAGATGGACAATGACCCGAAGCATACTGTAAAAGCAACCAATGAGTTTTTTAAGGGAAAGAAGTGGAATGTTATGCAATGGCCAAGTCAATCACCTGACCTGAATCCGATTGAGCATGCATTTCACTTGCTGAAGACAAAACTGAAGGGAAAATGCCCCAAGAACAAGCAGGAACTGAAGACAGTTGCAGTAGAGGCCTGGCAGAGCATCACCAGGGATAAAACCCAGCGTCTGGTGATGTCTATGCATTCCAGACTTCAGGCTGTAATTGACTGCAAAGGATTTGCAATCAAGTATTAAAAAGTGAAAATTTGATTTATGATTGTTAATCTGTCCCATTACTTTTGGTACCTTATGTAGCGGCCTCACCCCCTCTTCTTTGTCTAGGGGTATTTCATATGTGAGGGTGAGATGCGCTACGGCCCATGTCCTCCCCATGGCAGTGGGTAAGGTGAAGGCCAGTACCAGTTATTTTTCTCGGGCCTGTGCGTTTCAGTTAAGGACCAAGTCTTGCTTTGCTGACACTTCCCTCTGCTCCCTTTAACCAGAGTACCACACACCGATTAGGGTCCATCTCTTGTTTTATTGTCACACTCACAGTAAACAGTGCTTTACCAGCCAACTGGTTGAGACCCAATAACAGTTCAATACGGTGGGGTGAGTAGGTCGAGGCACTATCCTGGTTGTACGCTAAACCACTGTGGTTTCACCAGCGGTTACTATAGCCTTGGCTAGAGAGAGAACTTAGAACTTGTGAGTCTCTACCAGCGACTCAAGAGAATGTAGATAGGAGTACCTTCGCTGCGTTGTGGCCCCTGTCAGGGGGAGATGTCCCTCCAAGGGAGTTACCGGAGGCCCATCCGTCACCGGGTTGATGCTGCTCCGGACTCTCCGGACAGGTGACCTCCCCGGCCTCCTCACCTCAGACATGGGCCCCATCCACCTCAGGGACCCTCGGACTCCTCCGCCCTAGCGGGACCCAGTCGAAGTCACTGGGCCCCAGGCTTCAGGTTTAGTACCTCACCCCAGGCTGAAGGTGCCTGGGATGGACGCCAACTCTGCTACGGCTAGGTCTAGGGCGCCTGGGCCGGAACTCCGGACCACCCGCACCCAGGCCTAAGGTGCCTGGGCGCGTGATGAAGAAGATCCCGAAGGCCTCGTGGCAAGGGCGTCTCCCCCCTTTATTGACGTCACGGCAGGTTCCCCGCCCTCGCCGTACCATCTCCGGAAAGGGACAAAAAGGACAGCACTGCGGCAGCAGATCTACCTTGAGCCTGCGGGTACCTCGCCACCCACAGGCCAAGGAGAATATTACACCACCCAGTCCTCCACGAATACAAATGGTCCAAATCCTCTCATGATTTACACACCTGGGTCGTACTATTACCCAGGTGTATCCCACCTAAATTTAGAGACCCCGCTACACTTAAAAAGTGGGAGGCACATATACAAACTGTTGTAATTCCTACACTGTTCACCAGATTTGGATGTAAATACCCTCAAATTAAAGCTGAAAGTCTGCAGTTAAAGCACATCTTGTTAGTTTCATTTCAAATCCATTATGGTGGTGTATAGAGCCAAAAAGATTAGAATTTTGTCGATGGCCCAATACTTATGGACCTGACTGTAGCTTGTTTAGCACAGATCATACTAGGTAATTCGGTTACACTCTGCATTAACCACTTAACGACTGCTCACTGTATATGTACGTTGGCAGAATGGCACCGACAGGCACAATCACGTACAGTGTACGTTAGGGTTGTCCCGATACCGATACTAGTATTGGTATTGGGACCGATACCAAGCATTTGCGCAAGTACTTGTACTCGCGCAAATGCGCCCGATGCTTCACCCGATACTTTTTTTTTGTGGCCGGAGAGGGCGGGAGGAGTCAGTGGCTGGGGAGGGCGGGGGAGTGCGGGCGGAGTCTGGCTGGAGAGGGCGGACAGAGTCTGTCGACAGAGCTAGTGCAGGCGGAGTTTGGCTGGAGAGGGGGCGGGCTGAGTCTCTGAAGGAAAGTGTGGGCGGAGTCTAGCTGGAGAGGGCGGGCACAGTCGATGGACGGAGTCCGCGGGCGGAGAGCGAGTCCCTCACCTGCAGTTGAACTTGGTAAGCTGGCAGGGGTGCAGGGCGCAGCCGCATCAGGATCGGTGACCGGTGCTGTCACATTCGGACGCCGTCAGCGGCTGAACGTCCCCACGCCCATCTTGGTACACCCTGCACTTGGCTGCAGTAAGCAGCAGCAGACATCTTGTTACACCCAGCCCGAGCTATATGGGCTGGGTGTAACAAGATGTCTGCTGCTGCTTACTTCAGCCGAGTGCAGGGTGTACCAAGATGGGCGTTGCAGCAGTTTTTTTTTTTTTTTAATCCTGTGTCATTTTTTTTCCCCACAGCATTTCAGTGCCAGCCACCTATCAGTACCCACAAGTGCTACCTATCAGTGCAATCAGTGCCCACAAGTGCCACCTATCACTGCCCACAAGTGGCACCTATCAGTGCCCATAAGAGCCATCTATCAGTGCCCATAAGTGCCCACAAGTGCCACCTTTCAGTGCCATCTATCAGTGCAATCAGTGCCATCAGTGCCCACAAGTGCCACCTATCACTGCCCACAAGTGCCACCTATCAGTGCCCATAAGTGCCATCTATCAGTGCCCATAAGTGCCCACAAGTGCCACCGTTCAGTGCCATCTATCAGGGCCCACAAGTGCCACCTATCAGTGCCACCTATCACTGCCCACAAGTGCCACCTGTCAGTGCCCATAAGTGCCACCTTTCAGTGCCATCTATCAGTGCCCACAAGTGCCACCTATCAGTGCCACCTATCACTGCCCACAAGTGCCACCTATCAGTGCCATCAGTGCCCATAAGTGCCACCTATCAGTGCAATCAGTGCCATCTATCATTGCCAGCCACCTATTAGTGCCCATCAGCGCCAGTCACCAGTCAGTGCCCATAAGTGCCACCTGTCAGTGCCACCTATCAGTCCCCATTTTTCAAACTGTCACATGACATTGAAAAAAAAGTATCGGTATCGGCGAGTACTTGGAAAAAAGTATCGGTACTTGTACTCGGTCTCAAAAAAGTGGTATCGGGACAACCCTAGTGTACGTGATTGCCTTTGTACAGTTGGGGGGTCCGATCGGACCCCCCTCCTATACAGTGAGCGGTCGGTATTCGTTGGGGAGCGATCCGACATGAGGGGACGGCCGTTCAATTCTGGCCACCCCCCGCGATCGCTCCCGGCGAATGGAAATGCTTCCTCTGCTGTGTAATGTGAACACAGGCAGAGGAAGCAGGAGGAAGTGATGTCATCTCTCATGCGGTGCTCACATATACCGAGCGCCGTACAAGAGAAGACACACAGGTCAGTACACTAACACTACACTGACACCAGGACACATAGGCACACAAATCGCCCCCCCCCAGATCACCCCCCAGCCCCCAGTCACAGTGTCACTGATTGCAGTGACCATTTATTTACTGATCACTGCAATCAGTGACATTTGTGACTGTAAAAGTGTCACTACATTTAGTTTTAGGTCCAGTATAGCCCCCTAACCCCCCCTAATAAAGGTTTAACCCCCTGATCACCCCCCAGATAACCCTTTCACCCCCTATCACCACTGTCGCTAAGCGATCATTTTTCTGATCGCTGTCTTGGCGTCGGTGATGCAGATCGGTAGCCAGTAATTTTTTTTAGGTTCGCCGCAGGTTTTTATAGCGTCAGGTACCCCCATAAATTATCTAATAAAGGTTTAACCCCCTTGATCGCCCCCCAGGTAACCCTTTCACCCCCTATCACCACTGTCGCTAAGCGATAATTTTTCTGATCGCTGTCTTAGCGTCGGTAATGCAGATCGGTAGCCAGTAATTTTTTTTAGGTTTGCCGCAGGTTTTTATAGCGTCAGGTACCCCCATAAATTATCTAATAAAGGTTTAACCCCCTTGATCGCCCCCCAGGTAACCCTTTCACCCCCTATCACCACTGTCGCTAAGCGATCGTTTTTCTGATCGCTGTCTTAGTGTTGGTGATGCAGATCGGTAGCCAGTAATTTTTTTTAGGTTCGCCGCAGGTTTTTGTAGCGTCAGGTACCCCCATATATTATCTAATAAAGGTTTAACCCCCTTGATCACCCCCCAGGTAACCCTTTCACCCCCTATCACCACTGTCGCTAAGTGATCATTTTTCTGATCGCTGTCTTAGTGTTGGTGATGCCGATCGGTAGCCAGTAATTTTTTTTAGGTTCGCCGCAGGTTTTTATAGCGTCAAGTACCCCCATATATTATCTAATAAAGGTTTAACCCCCTAATTGCCCCTAGTTAACCCTTTCACCAGAGATCACCATATAAGTGTTATGGGTGACGCTGGTTAGTTAGTTTGCTTTTTATAGTGTCAGGGCACCCGCCGTATATATAACCCAATAAAGGTTTAACCCCCTGATCGCCCGGCGGGTGATATCAATTAGGTTTTAGCGTCAGAGAGGGTCTGTGTCACACCCCAGGCAACGTCAGGTTAGTGCCAGTAACGCCAACACCCACGCGTGAAGCATACACCCCCTTAGTGGTATAGTATCTGAACAGATCAATATCTGATCTGATCAGATCTATACTAGCGTCCCCAGCAGTTTAGGGTTCCCAAAAACGCAGTGTTAGCGGGATCAGCCCAGATACCTGCTAGCACCTGCGTTTTGCCCCTCCGTCCAGCCCAGGCCACCCAAGTGCAGTATCGATCGATCACTGTCACTTACAAAACACAACACACATAACTGCAGCGTTCGCAGAGACAGGCCTGATCCCTGCGACTCCAGTGCTGTAGGAGGTGATTTCACCACCACAGTTAAAAAAAAAAAAGCATATATGCCGAAGCATTGGGGCATCAGGGGCGGAGGAGCGATTTTGCTCCTAATGCCGCGTACATACGGTCGAAATTCCGACGGAGGCTTGCCCGTGGAAAAGTCCGACCATGTGTGTGCGGCATAACTTTTTTGCGGGAGGATGCCCCCATGCTTCGGCATATATAAATGGTGCATGTATGCCCATCATTAGAAGTGGGTGGATGAAGGGCGGTATTCTAATGGTGGGCATACCCACCGATCAATCTCTTTTTTCGTTCAGCCAACTGGCTGCATGAAAAAAAAAGATTACAATACATGTCCAACAAGGACCAGCAACGTAATGGTATGTTGCTGGATTTTAATGTTTATACCAGAATGATGCCTGCGGGTTTAGGTATCATCTTGGTATCATTCTTTTCAGCCAGCGGTCGGCTTTCATGTAAAAGCAATCCTAGTGGCTAATTAGCCTCTGGACTGCTTTTACAAGAAGTGGAAGGGAATGTCCCCCCCCGGATATAAAAAGCCCCATTGGGAAATTGGAAAAGCATTTTATCACACCGATCTTGGTGTGGTCAGATGCTTTGAGGGCAGAGGAAAGATCTAGGGTCTAGAAGACCCCAGTTTTTTCAAAAAAAGAGTACCTGTCACTACCTATTGCTATCATAGGGGATATTTACATTCCCTGAGATAACAATAAAAATGATAAAAAATAAATAAATATGGAAGGAACAGTTTAAAAATAAAATAAAAAAGCAAAATTAATAATAAAAAAAAAAAAAAAGCACCCCTGTCCTGCCCTGCTCTTGCCCAATGGCGAACGCAAGCGTCGGTCTGGCGTTATATGTAAACAGCAATTGCACCATGCATGTGAGGTATCACCACGAAGGTCAGATCGAGTGCAGTAATTTTAGCAGTAGACCTCCTCTGTAAATCTAACGGGGTAACCTGTAAAGGCATTTAAAGGCTTTTAAAAATGTATGTAGTTTGTCGCCAATGCGCGTTTGTGCGAAATTTTAAAGCATGTCGTGTTTGGTATCTATGTACTCGGCCTAAGATCATCTTTTTTATTTCATCAAACATTTGGGCAATATAGTGTGTTTTAGTGCATTAAAATTAAAAAAAGTGTATTTTTTCCCCAAAAAATGCGTTTGAAAAATCGCTGCGCAAATACTGTGTAGAAAAAAAAAATGCAACACCCACCATTTTAATCTGTAGGGCCTTTGCTTTAAAAATATATATAATGTTTGGGGGTTCAACATAATCTTCTTGCAAAAAAAATATGTTTTCATGTAAACAAAAAGTGTCAAAAAGGGCTTTGTCTTCAAGTGGTTAGAAGGGTGGATGTAAGCTTCCTAATGTTGTGTATAAAATGCCAGAACAGTTCAAAACCCCCCCAAATGACCCCATTTTGGAAAGTAGACACCCCAAGCTATATACTGAGAGGCATGTCGAGTCCATGGAATATTTTATATGTTGACACAAGTTGCGGAAAAAAGACAATTTTTTTTTTTTTTTTGCACAAAGTTGTCACTAAATGATATATTGCTCAAACATGCCATGGGCATATGTGGAATTACACCCCAAAATACATTCTGTTGCTTCTCCTGAGTATGGGGATACCACATGTGTGAGACTTTTTGGGAGCCTAGCCGCGTACGGGACCCCAAAAACCAAGCACCGCCTTCAGGCTTTCTAAGGGTGTAAATTTTTGATTTCACTTCTCACTGCCTATCACAGTTTCGGAGGCCATGGAATGCCCAGATGGCACAACCCCCCCCCAAATGACCCCATTTTGGAAAGTAGACACCCCAAGCTATTTGCTGAGAGGTATTGTGAGTATTTTGCAGATCTCGCTTTTTGTCACAAAGTTTTGAAAATTGAAAAAAAATATATATATATTTTCTTTCTTCATTTTCAAAAACAAATGAGAGCTGTAAAATACTCACCATGCCTCTCAGCAAATAGTTTGGGGTGTCTACTTTCCAAAATGGGGTCATTTGGGGGGGTTTTGTGCTATTTTGGCATTTTATGGTCTTCCAAACTGTGATAGGTAGTGAGGAGTGAAATCAAAAATTTGTGCCTAGAAATCCTGAAGGCGGTGCTTGGTTTTCGGCGTCCCGTACGCGGCTAGGCTCGTAAAAAGTCCCACACATGTGGTATCCCCGTACTCAGGAGAAGCAGCAAAATGTATTTTGGGGTGTAATTCCACATATAACCATGGCATGTGTGAGCAATATATCATTTAGTGACAACTTTTTGTAATTTTTTATTTTTTTTGTCATTATTCAATCACTTGGGACAAAAAAAAAATATTCAATGGGCTCAACAGGCCTCTCAGCAATTTCCTTGGGGTGTCTACTTTCTAAAATGGGGTCATTTGGGGGGGTTTTGTGCTATTTGGCATTTTATGGCCTTCAAAACTGTGATAGGTAGTGAGGAGTGAAATCAAAAATTTGCGCCCTTAGAAATCCTGAAGGCGGTGCTTGGTTTCCGGGGGCCCGTACGCGGCTAGGCTCCCAAAAAGTCCCACACATGTGGTATCCCCGTACTCAGGAGAAGCAGCAAAATGTATTTTGGGGTGCAATTCCACATATAACCATGGCATGTGTGAGCAATATATCATTTAGTGACAACTTTTTTTAATTTTCTTTTTTCTTTTTTTGTCATTATTCAATCACTTGAGACAAAAAAAAAATATTCAATGCGCTCAACATGCCTCTCAGCAATTTCCTTGGGATGTCTACTTTCCAAAATGGGGTCATTTGGGGGGGGGGGGTTTGTACTGCCCTGCCATTTTAGCACCTCAAGAAATGAGATAGGCAGTCATAAATTAAAAGCTGTGTAAATTCCAGAAAATGTACCCTAGTTTGTAAACGCTATAACTTTTGCGCAAACCAATAAATATACGCTTATTGACATTTTTTTTACTAAAGACATGTGGCTGAATACATTTTGGCCTAAATGTATGACTAAAATTGAGTTTATTCGATTTTTCTTATAACAAAAAGTAGAAAATATCATTTTTTTTTCAAAATTTTCGGTCTTTTTCCGTTTATATCGCGAAAAATAAAAATCGCAGAGGCAATCAAATATCATTAAAAGAAAGCTCTATTTGTGGGAAGAAAAGGACGTAAATTTTGTTTGGGTACAGCATTGCATGTCCGCACAATTTACAGTTAAAGCAGCGCAGTGCAAAATTCTGAAATCACCTCTGGTCCTTTAGCTACAAAATGGTCCGGGGCTTAAGTGGTTAAGACTTGGTAACGGGTTAAGTCGGGCTGACCATGCAGGAGGTTGCGCCAGGTGCCTTGTTTGGTATGCGGCTGATGGCTGATGGCTCCCACTGCTGTTTGTTGTTTGTATTGTATGTTGCATGCTTAAAGTCGTTGTAAGATTTGTATATATGTGTAGTGCCCCCTGGGTCTACTGGGAGCAAAGACAGAGACAGGGAGCGAGCTTACATTCACCTTAGGGCTGAGTCCATAGGCGTGCGCACAGGGTGTGCCAGGTGTGCCCAGGCACACCCTAATCACACTGTGCAGCACAGATTCCCCCTACTGCCCTGGCTCCGCCCCTCCTTCCCCTCGCAGCGCTTCCAGCTTTCCTACTCTCCTCTCCCACCGACTGTTGCTGCTGGGGATGTTTTAGGATGAGTGGGGGAAGGGGCAGGTAAACATGTAACTTACCGGCCCCTTCCCTTTCATCGTGAGTGATCGGTAATATGTGTTGAACTTTGGGGTGCACACCCTAATGCAATAGGCTGCGCACGCCTATGGCTGAGTCCATGGCTATAATGGGAAGTTAGAACAGAATTTGGGCACCAGTCACTTTATATATTTTCAATGCTTTAATGGAGAACTTGAAAGAAGTAGTAGGAGAGAGGGTTAGGGGAGGTTTCAGATACTTTTTTGCAGATCACTTACAGACTCCTTGAATCCAAAGACAAAACAGCTTTCTTTTAGAAGATCTTGGATACCTGGATAGGTCTCTCACACAGACCTAGCAACCGGTATGATTTCTGGATAAGCCTCTCTCACAGACTTAGCAGCCAGTAGCACTCTAGGATAAGTCTCTCTCACAGACTTAGCAGCCAGGAGCTAGTAACCTTGATTTAGATTTGTAGAACAGTTTCACAGTACCAGAACCTTTAAGCCGACCTGGCGGTACTGTAAGGGTAGTTTAGCTATAGGTGTGTCCTCCGAGTCACCAGGCCCTCCTGAGAGACCAGCCTTCCTCCTGGCTCTCTCCAGCAAGGGTCCTCCCCTGGATCTCCTCAGCTTGGCTCGGCTTCTTCCAAACAGGCAAGACAGCCTAAGGATCACCTCAGGATTAGCAGGCTCCAGGCAGGCTTCTGGGCCTACTTGCAGAACTTGCAGCAGCACAACCTCTGGCCAGGAGGGCCACGAGGTGAAGACTGACTAGAGCACATGGCATCTGTCCCATAAATACCCCCTCCCAGAATGCACAGTGGCCAGGAACATCCTACTGGGCTGTTCTGGGAAAAATAATATTCATTACAGCTCAACCTTGTTGTAAATCTCATACTGGCCTCTGGTACCAGTGACACCTACTGGCAACAGTGAGAATTGCACAACTCAGCCAAGTTTAGAACAGAACCTAACAAACTACAGTATTAGGGATGAGCTTCGTGTTCGAGTCGAACATACGTTCGACTCGAACATTGGCTGTTCGATCGTTCGACGAAGATCGAACGATTTGGGCCGTTCGCGCCAAATTCGAGTGACGCGAACGGCCCACAATGCACTACGCCATCGCAGTGTCATCCAGGCGCTGTGATTGGCCAAGCATGCACTGTGACCCCGCATGCTTGGCCAATCACAGCGCCGGCAGCGAGGAGAGCAATGATTGGCCACAGGCAGGATGCCTGTGGCCAATTATTGCTGAGGGTGTTTAGTACACGCCCCACACTATAAAAGGCCGCCAGCACGGCGGCCTAGTGTAGTGTGTTCCGGAGCAGGGATAGAGTAGCATAGGCAGGGACAGTGACTGTTATTTCTTTCTTGCTTAACCTGGATTCCTTTAGTTTAGGGAAAGAGAAGGATAGGTAGGGAGAGTGTCAGTGTGTTTTGTGCTTCTGCTATAGTGTGCTTAAAAAAAACATTTATTCTAGGGACAGAAAACTCTAGGTAGGGACAGTGTCAGTTTCTTTCACTCTGCAAGTCCTTGTTTCCAGGGACCTGTAAGGACAGTGAGTTAATTGTCCTTGTGCTATATTGTGCTTAAAAAAAACATTTATTCTAGGGACAGAAAACTCTAGGTAGGGACAGTGTCAGTTTCTTTCACTCTGCAAGTCCTTGTTTCCAGGGACCTGTAAGGACAGTGAGTTAATTGTCCTTGTGCTATATTGTGATTAAAAAAAACATTTATTCTAGGGACAGAAAACTCTAGGTAGGGACAGTGTCAGTTTCTTTCACTCTGCAAGTCCTTGTTTCCAGGGACCTGTAAGGACAGTGAGTTAATTTTCCTTGTGCTATATTGTGATTAAAAAAAACATTTTTTCTAGGGACAGAAAACTGTAGGTAGGGAGAGTGTTTTTTTTCTTTCACTCTGCAAGTCCTTGTTTCCAGGGACCTGTAAGGACAGTGAGTTAATTGTCCTTGTGCTATATTGTGCTTAAAAAAAACATTTATTCTAGGGACAGAAAACTCTAGGTAGGGACAGTGTCAGTTTCTTTCACTCTGCAAGTCCTTGTTTCCAGGGACCTGTAAGGACAGTGAGTTAATTGTCCTTGTGCTATATTGTGATTAAAAAAAACATTTATTCTAGGGACAGAAAACTCTAGGTAGGGACAGTGTCAGTTTCTTTCACTCTGCAAGTCCTTGTTTCCAGGGACCTGTAAGGACAGTGAGTTAATTTTCCTTGTGCTATATTGTGATTAAAAAAAACATTTTTTCTAGGGACAGAAAACTGTAGGTAGGGAGAGTGTTTTTTTTTCTTTCACTCTGCAAGTCCTTGTTTCCAGGGACCTGTAAGGACAGTGAGTTAATTGTCCTTGTGCTATATTGTGCTTAAAAAAAACATTTATTCTAGGGACAGAAAACTCTAGGTAGGGACAGTGTCAGTTTCTTTCACTCTGCAAGTCCTTGTTTCCAGGGACCTGTAAGGACAGTGAGTTAATTGTCCTTGTGCTATATTGTGATTAAAAAAAACATTTATTCTAGGGACAGAAAACTCTAGGTAGGGACAGTGTCAGTTTCTTTCACTCTGCAAGTCCTTGTTTCCAGGGACCTGTAAGGACAGTGAGTTAATTTTCCTTGTGCTATATTGTGATTAAAAAAAACATTTTTTCTAGGGACAGAAAACTGTAGGTAGGGAGAGTGTTTTTTTTCTTTCACTCTGCAAGTCCTTGTTTCCAGGGACCTGTAAGGACAGTGAGTTAATTGTCCTTGTGCTATATTGTGCTTAAAAAAAACATTTATTCTAGGGACAGAAAACTCTAGGTAGGGACAGTGTCAGTTTCTTTCACTCTGCAAGTCCTTGTTTCCAGGGACCTGTAAGGACAGTGAGTTAATTTTCCTTGTGCTATATTGTGATTAAAAAAAACATTTATTCTAGGGACAGAAAACTCTAGGTAGGGACAGTGTCAGTTTCTTTCACTCTGCAAGTCCTTGTTTCCAGGGACCTGTAAGGACAGTGAGTTAATTTTCCTTGTGCTATATTGTGATTAAAAAAAACATTTATTCTAGGGACAGAAAACTCTAGGTAGGGACAGTGTCAGTTTCTTTCACTCTGCAAGTCCTTGTTTCCAGGGACCTGTAAGGACAGTGAGTTAATTTTCCTTGTGCTATATTGTGATTAAAAAAAACATTTATTCTAGGGACAGAAAACTCTAGGTAGGGACAGTGTCAGTTTCTTTCACTCTGCAAGTCCTTGTTTCCAGGGACCTGTAAGGACAGTGAGTTAATTTTCCTTGTGCTATATTGTGATTAAAAAAAACATTTTTTCTAGGGACAGAAAACTGTAGGTAGGGAGAGTGTTTTTTTTCTTTCACTCTGCAAGTCCTTGTTTCCAGGGACCTGTAAGGACAGTGAGTTAATTTTCCTTGTGCTATATTGTGATTAAAAAAAACATTTTTTCTAGGGACAGAAAACTCTAGGTAGGGAGAGTGTTTTTTTTCTTTCACTCTGCAAGTCCTTGTTTCCAGGGACCTGTAAGGACAGTGAGTTAATTGTCCTTGTGCTATATTGTGCTTAAAAAAAACATTTTTTCTAGGGACAGAAAACTCTAGGTAGGGAGAGTGTTTTTTTTTTTTCACTCTGCAAGTCCTTGTTTCCAGGGACCTGTAAGGACAGTGAGTTAATTGTCCTTGTGCTATATTGTGCTTAAAAAAAACATTTATTCTAGGGACAGAAAACTCTAGGTAGGGACAGTGTCAGTTTCTTTCACTCTGCAAGTCCTTGTTTCCAGGGACCTGTAAGGACAGTGAGTTAATTTTCCTTGTGCTATATTGTGATTAAAAAAAACATTTATTCTAGGGACAGAAAACTCTAGGTAGGGACAGTGTCAGTTTCTTTCACTCTGCAAGTCCTTGTTTCCAGGGACCTGTAAGGACAGTGAGTTAATTTTCCTTGTGCTATATTGTGATTAAAAAAAACATTTTTTCTAGGGACAGAAAACTGTAGGTAGGGAGAGTGTTTTTTTTCTTTCACTCTGCAAGTCCTTGTTTCCAGGGACCTGTAAGGACAGTGAGTTAATTTTACTTGTGCTATATTGTGCTTAAAAAAAACATTTTTTCTAGGGACAGAAAACTGTAGGTAGGGAGAGTGTTTTTTTTCTTTCACTCTGCAAGTCCTTGTTTCCAGGGACCTGTAAGGACAGTGAGTTAATTTTCCTTGTGCTATATTGTGATTAAAAAAAACATTTATTCTAGGGACAGAAAACTCTAGGTAGGGACAGTGTCAGTTTCTTTCACTCTGCAAGTCCTTGTTTCCAGGGACCTGTAAGGACAGTGAGTTAATTTTCCTTGTGCTATATTGTGATTAAAAAAAACATTTATTCTAGGGACAGAAAACTCTAGGTAGGGACAGTGTCAGTTTCTTTCACTCTGCAAGTCCTTGTTTCCAGGGACCTGTAAGGACAGTGAGTTAATTTTCCTTGTGCTATATTGTGATTAAAAAAAACATTTTTTCTAGGGACAGAAAACTGTAGGTAGGGAGAGTGTTTTTTTTCTTTCACTCTGCAAGTCCTTGTTTCCAGGGACCTGTAAGGACAGTGAGTTAATTGTCCTTGTGCTATATTGTGCTTAAAAAAAACATTTATTCTAGGGACAGAAAACTCTAGGTAGGGACAGTGTCAGTTTCTTTCACTCTGCAAGTCCTTGTTTCCAGGGACCTGTAAGGACAGTGAGTTAATTTTCCTTGTGCTATATTGTGATTAAAAAAAACATTTATTCTAGGGACAGAAAACTCTAGGTAGGGACAGTGTCAGTTTCTTTCACTCTGCAAGTCCTTGTTTCCAGGGACCTGTAAGGACAGTGAGTTAATTTTCCTTGTGCTATATTGTGATTAAAAAAAACATTTATTCTAGGGACAGAAAACTCTAGGTAGGGACAGTGTCAGTTTCTTTCACTCTGCAAGTCCTTGTTTCCAGGGACCTGTAAGGACAGTGAGTTAATTTTCCTTGTGCTATATTGTGATTAAAAAAAACATTTATTCTAGGGACAGAAAACTCTAGGTAGGGACAGTGTCAGTTTCTTTCACTCTGCAAGTCCTTGTTTCCAGGGACCTGTAAGGACAGTGAGTTAATTTTCCTTGTGCTATATTGTGATTAAAAAAAACATTTTTTCTAGGGACAGAAAACTGTAGGTAGGGAGAGTGTTTTTTTTCTTTCACTCTGCAAGTCCTTGTTTCCAGGGACCTGTAAGGACAGTGAGTTAATTTTCCTTGTGCTATATTGTGATTAAAAAAAACATTTTTTCTAGGGACAGAAAACTCTAGGTAGGGAGAGTGTTTTTTTTCTTTCACTCTGCAAGTCCTTGTTTCCAGGGACCTGTAAGGACAGTGAGTTAATTGTCCTTGTGCTATATTGTGCTTAAAAAAAACATTTATTCTAGGGACAGAAAACTCTAGGTAGGGACAGTGTCAGTTTCTTTCACTCTGCAAGTCCTTGTTTCCAGGGACCTGTAAGGACAGTGAGTTAATTTTCCTTGTGCTATATTGTGATTAAAAAAAACATTTTTTCTAGGGACAGAAAACTGTAGGTAGGGAGAGTGTTTTTTTTCTTTCACTCTGCAAGTCCTTGTTTCCAGGGACCTGTAAGGACAGTGAGTTAATTTTCCTTGTGCTATATTGTGATTAAAAAAAACATTTTTTCTAGGGACAGAAAACTGTAGGTAGGGAGAGTGTTTTTTTTCTTTCACTCTGCAAGTCCTTGTTTCCAGGGACCTGTAAGGACAGTGAGTTAATTGTCCTTGTGCTATATTGTGCTTAAAAAAAACATTTTTTCTAGGGACAGAAAACTGTAGGTAGGGAGAGTGTTTTTTTTTTTTCACTCTGCAAGTCCTTGTTTCCAGGGACCTGTAAGGACAGTGAGTTAATTGTCCTTGTGCTATATTGTGCTTAAAAAAAACATTTATTCTAGGGACAGAAAACTCTAGGTAGGGACAGTGTCAGTTTCTTTCACTGTGAAAGTCCTTGTTTCAAGGGACAGAGAAGGACACCTGAAGGTAGCCCTTATTGCTTTTTTCCCATCTCCCTGCAGGCCATCTATTAGAATGTCTGGAAGGCAAACAAGGAGAGGCAGACAGTCAGGAGGCAATAAAAGAGGGCAAGCAGGCTCTGTGTCTGGGGGCAACAGTGCTGGTCGTGGACGCGGTGCATTGTCATCAGCACATGGCCATGGGACACGCTTGTCCTTCTTTTCGGCAGCTGGACATGTTGAGCCACATCATGCCGAAGACTTGGTAGAGTGGATGACCAAGCCCTCCTCCTCCTCCTCATCCTCTCTCACCCAGGCTCAGGGTACTGGAAAAGCAGCTGCCAAAGCGTCGTCTTCCCTGGTATCAATGTCAGACAAATCATCAGTCACTCCTTCCCTAGACCCACCATGTCCTCCTCCTGAGGAGTCCCCCGAACTGTTTCAGCACAGTGTTGGGTACATGCTCCAGGAGGATGCCCAGCGTTTCGAAGGGTCTGATGATGAAACCCAGCTAGAGGAAGGCAGTAGCGTGAGAGCAGACAGAGGGGATGCTCAAGAAGGACACCAATCTGGCAGTCATGTTCCAGCAGCTGCAGCATACTGCCAGATTGGCTCCAGTGATGAGGAGGGAGGGGATGATGAGGTCAATGACTCCACGTGGGTGCCTAATAGGAGAGAGGAGGAGGAGGAGGATGAGGAGGAGGCACATCTCCAACGAGGCAGGATGCCCTTTGGTGGCCAGCGTAAGGGCAGTACACCGACGGAATCACACCGCAGAGCTCCGCCTGTGCAGGGCGCTGCCTCTGCCCGTCATTCAAAAAGTTCTTTGGTGTGGGCCTTTTTTGAGGCTAGTGCATCAGATCGCACAGCTGCTGTTTGCAACATATGTCTCAAGCGTATATCGCGTGGCCAAAACATCAGCCGCTTGGGTACCACATGCCTGACCAGACATATGTTGACCTGCCATGCAGCTCGTTGGCAAGCCTACCTCAAAGACCCACACCAAAGAACCAAGCGGACCTCTCCTTGCACCGCATCAGCTGGGATCTCCAACCCCACTATAACTTCAGTCCTCTCTGAAACATGCACTGAGAGGAATGAAGGTGTAGAATTAGGTGTGTCACAGCCAAGTACTTGCGCCCACTCTGCTAGCAGTACACCGACGTCCGATTCTAGCAGGCAAATTTCCCTGCCCCAGCTGCTGGACCGTCGAAAGAAGTTCACTCCCAGCCATCCACATGCCCAGCGGTTGAATGCTAGCTTGGCTAAATTGCTAGCGCTTCAACTGCTGCCTTTTCAGTTGGTAGACTCGGCCCCCTTCCGTGAGTTTGTGCAATGTGCGGTTCCTCAGTGGCAGGTTCCCAAACGCCACTTTTTCTCACGGAAGGCTATTCCGGCTCTCTACCGGCATGTGGAAGGCAATGTCTTGGCCTCGCTGGACAGGGCGGTCAGCGGTAAGGTGCATATTACCGCTGACTCATGGTCCAGCAGGCATGGACAGGGACGTTACCTTTCTTTCACGGCCCATTGGGTCACTCTTTTGGCAGCTGGGAAGGATTCAGGACAAGGTGCAGTAGTGTTGGAGGTTGTCCCACCGCCACGCCTCCAAAATGCTACTACTGGTTGTGACACACCTCTCTCCTCCACCCCCTCCTCTTCTTCTTCCTCCATGGCCTCTTCCTGTGGTTTGTCCTATGAACCAGCGGTGCTCCGTAGCCGTTCACGGGGCTACGCAAGTACGCAGGCAAAAAGATGCCATGCCGTGCTTGCGCTGGTGTGTTTGGGGGACAGAAGCCACACTGGGGCAGAGGTCCTGTCTGCTCTGCAGGGCCAGGCCGAGAGGTGGTTGACGCCACGCCAGCTTAAGCCAGGAATGGTGGTTTGCGACAATGGCACCAACCTCCTCTCCGCCCTCCGACAGGGACAACTGACCCATGTGCCCTGTGTGGCTCACGTCCTTAACCTGGTGGTGCAGCGCTTCTTGGGCAGGTACCCGGGCTTACAGGATGTCCTGAGGCAGGCCAGGAAAGTCTGTGTGCATTTCCGCAGATCTTATAATGCCAGTGCTCGCCTGGCTGAGCTGCAAAAGGAGTTGAACCTGCCCAAGAACCGCCTTATATGTGACATGCCCACCAGGTGGAACTCAACGTTGGCCATGCTGCAGCGGCTGCACACGCAGCAGAGGGCCATCAATGAGTACCTGTGCGACTACGGCACCAGGACAGGGTCAGGGGAGCTTGGTTTTTTTTCTCCACGCCAGTGGGGCATGATCAGGGATGCATGCACTGTCCTGGCACCATTTGAGGAGGCCACGAGGATGGTGAGCAGTGACAGTGCATGCATCAGTGACACTGTACCTCTTGTCCACCTGTTGGAGCACACGCTGCGTGGAATAATGGACAGGGCACTTGAGGCAGAACAGAGGCAGGAAGAGGAGGACTTCCTTGCCTCTCAAGGCCCCCTTTACCCAGACAGTGTTCCTTCTGTCCCACCCATCGCACAGGAAGAGGAGGAGGAGGAGGAGGAGGAGGAGGAGGAGGATTGTGTCAGCATGGAGGTGGAGGCTGGCACTCAGCATCATCAGCAGCAGTCTTTTAGGGATGATTTACAGTCCCAAGAAACCAGTGGACTTGTACGTGGCTGGGAGGAGGTGGCTGCGGATCATGTCGTCCTTAGTGACCCAGAGGACTCCGGAGCGAATGCCTCAGCAAACCTACGCTGCATGGCCTCCCTGATCCTGCAAAGTCTGCGGAAGGATCCTCGTATTCTTCGGATCAAGGAGAGGGACCATTACTGGCTGGCCACTCTCCTTGATCCACGGTACAAGGGTAAGGTTGCGGACCTTATGTTACCGTCGCAGAGGGAGCAGAGGATGAGACAACTCCGGGAGGCCTTGCAGAAAGGTCTGTGCAACGCGTTCCCAGAGACTGGGAGGTTGCAAACTCCTGGTCCTGGACAACGAGTTGCTGAGGCTTCGGCCAGTCAAAGAAGGAGCGGTGGGGAAGGTGGCCGTCTGACCGATGCGTTCAGACAATTCTTTAGTCCGCAGCCCCAAAGTATGATCGGTTCCAGCAACCATCGCCAGCGTCTGATAAACATGGTGCAGGAATATCTAGGGGCAAGGTCAGACTTGGACACCTTCCCCACCGAAAATCCTCTGGCTTACTGGGTCTTGAGGATGGATCACTGGCCAGAGCTTGCACAGTATGCAATTGAGCTACTGGCCTGTCCTGCATCCAGCGTTCTTTCGGAACGCACATTCAGTGCTGCTGGAGGATTTGTCACGGATCACAGGGTGCGCCTGTCCACCGACTCGGTTGATCGACTGACTTTCATCAAGATGAACCAGTCTTGGATCACCACCAGCTACCACACACCTGATGCTGATATAACAGACTAATTGATTTTAAAATGTCACATCCCTTCAAGACTGATGCTGATGCTGAGTGCCTGTGCTGTTATGTTGACTGGCTATCCTCCTCCTCCGAGTCCTCAATGATACGATTGATGATGATAGCTTGGAAGATCATTTTTGTTTATGGGTGCCGCCACCAGTGCCTAACGCCCAATTTTTCAGCCCCTGTTTAACAGGGGCGTGTAATTACAATTTTTGAAGCAATACTTTGCAACAGGGCTCATTGCTGTGCTCCAAGTACAGTATCTGTGAGGAGTTGCAGTGTTGTGCCACCAGTGCCTAAGGCCCAATTTTTCAGCCCCTGTTTAACAGGGGCGTGTCATTACAATTTTTGAAGCAATACTTTGCAACAGGGCTCATTGCTGTGCTCCAAGTACAGTATCTGTGAAGGGTTGCAGTGTTGTGCCACCAGTGCCTAAGGCCCAATTTTTCAGCCCCTGTTCAACAGGGGCATGTAATTACAATTCTTGATCTAATAATTCACAGCAGGGCCCATTGCTGCACCCACCAAGAGTAACTGTCAGGGCTTACAGTGTTGTGGCACCAGCACCACCATCAAAGGCCCAATTTTTACTACCACTGTTCAACAATTATATGTAATTAAAATTCCTGATATAATAGTTGACAGCAGGGCGTTCCAGCACCAACCAAGAGTAACTGTGAGTGCTTACAGTGTTGTGCCAACACCAACAACTAAGGGGCCTATTTCTGCAGAGTATATACGGCAGGTCCCTACTTTCAAACATCCAACTTACAAACGACTCCTACTTGCAAACGCAAGAAGACAACAGGAAGTGAGAGGAAATCTACCACTAGGAAGGAAAATTCTCTCCTGTAAGAATAAATATGGGAGAAAGGTGTCTCCTCTGTACTGATGCTTTATCAGCAATCCTTGTTTCAAGAAAAACACCACATTTCAAAAACAGTTGTCATTAGGACGGAAAGTGAGGTGAAATGTTCTGAACAGGGGCACAGACAGCAAAACAAATGTTACAGGGGTGATAACCCTTACCTATGTTTTCCAAAAAGTTTAAAAATAGATTTTTGGTCTGGAGCTACACTTCAACAATGTACCTGTTCAAAATTACAAACAGATTCTACATAAGAACAAACCTACAGTCCCTGTCTTGTATGCACCGCCTGTATACGGCTGTTCAGAGTATATAGGGCCTTTTTTATTTTATGTGCGGGGTTCCCCTTAATATCCATACAAGACCCAAAGGGGCTGGTAATGGGCTGGGGTAGGGGGGGGGTCATGGGGTAGCTATGCCATTTTTCTTAAAGATTTTCATCCATATTACCGGGACCAGACATTACATTAAAGCCGCAAGCAGTTTTAAATGGCTTTTTTTTCCTTTAGAAGTGTCATTTTGTGCAGGGACAGTTCTAAACACGGGAAACACGTGGCACTTCACAGGCATACTTTAGACACCCCCCAGGTACGATATTTAAAGGAATATTTGACTTTTTTTTTTTCACTTTATGCATCATTAAAATGACTGCTCCCGGAAAACGACCGTTTTTAAAACTTATTTTTGCATTGATACATGTCCCCTGGTGCAGAACCCGGGTTCCCAAACCCTTTTTAGGACAATAACATGCATAATAGTTTTTATAATTAGCACTTTAGAATTCGAACGTTCGCATCCATTGTATTTAATAGGGTTCTAATGTTCGTTCGAACTTTCGGTCCGTTCGCGGGTTCTGGTGCGAACCGAACCCGGGGGTGTTCGGCTCATCACTATACAGTATATACAATCAATCTGAGCTGTTTACACTATAGCCCCATTTTTAGGAACAGGGGGCTACACCCCCCCCCCCCCCCACACTAAAGGAGACAATGTCCTCAGATTGCGTCTGTAAGGAAAAAAATAACCCTCAAGCCTGGGAATAGGTATCTGATCCAAAAAAAACTTGGATGGGAAAAGGGAAGGGTAAGACAGTAATAAAAGAATGTTACAGTTTCAAGCATTAATAAAAGTATATTCACATCAAACATGTTACATGAACCTCACTATCTATCTAACTGCCCCCCATGGGCGTCCGCTCCATAGGGCAAGGGGGGGGGGCGATCGCTCCCCCCTAGAATCAAGATGGTGTGCCACACACTGCAGGGGGTGTCAGGCCGGCACCCAGGGCCGGATTCCCGACAAGGCCACCGAGGCCTGGGGGCGGCAGTGGGTGCAGGAGCGGTGCCGCGCAGTGGGGGGGGGTGAAATCCCGTGTCAGCGTGTGTCACTCTGGCTCTATCAGCCTAATTTCTATTTCCTGTGTCCCCCTGTGATCCGGCCGCCATGTTTAATGTCAGCTGGGCAGCCGGCGCTCTGTCATTGGGCAAACGGGGTCATGTGAGACGGCGGGGCGGACCTGTCCTTAATGCTCCTGGAGTCCCGCCTCTGCTATCTTTTCCTCCTCCTCTCCTCCTGACCGCAGTATCTGGGACTTATTATTCCCCGTTGGTTGTGGCAGACAGAGATCAGATCGATCACGATGGTGAACAAAAAAAAGCAGGTGAGACGAGGGAGCAGCAGCAGCAGCAGCTACTATTGCAACTAATCATCCTCTCCATGGCAAAGCCAGCACTGTGAGTAGTGAGTTCTGCCTATCTCTTCACAAGAAGTGCATGCAGACTTTCCTGGCTTCCTATTGGCTGTGAGACTCGGGACACTGAGCTGCTTCCAGTCCAATGAGTCCATGCAGTGTACTGCTCAGAGCTCTGCTCCTCTGCTGTTCAATGGACATGTGCGCTGCTGTAAATGTAAATAGACATCTCTGGGTCACTCAGCATGTATAACAATCACATAGGGCAAACTACAGTCACACAGTCTACACTACACACATACACAGAGCATCACCCTCTTCTCCACTTATCCCAAATGTCCCTCCTCTCCTCCCACTTATCCCCAATGTCCCTCATGTCCCCCCACTTATCCCCAATGTCCCTCCTGTCCTCCCACTTATCCCAAATGTCCCTCCTCTCCTCCCACTTATCCCCAATGTCCCTCATGTCCCCCCACTTATCCCCAATGTCCCTCCTGTCCTCCCACTTATCCCAAATGTCCCTCCTCTCCTCCCACTTATCCCCAATGTCCCCCCACTTATCCCCAATGTCCCTCCTGTCCTCCCACTTATCCCAAATGTCCCTTCTCTCCTCCCACTTATCCCCAATGTCCCTCATGTCCCCCCACTTATCCCCAATGTCCCTCCTGTCCTCCCACTTATCCCCAATGTCCCTCCTGTGCCCCCACTTATCCCAAATGTCCCTCTTGTCCCCCCACTTATCCCAAATGTCCCTCCTCTCCTCCCACTTATCCCAAATGTCCCTCCTCTCCTCCCACTTATCCCAAATGTCCCTCCTCTCCTCCCACTTATCCCAAATGTCCCTCCTGTCCCCCCACTTATCCCAAATGTCTGTCATTTCCCTCCACTTATGCCCATTGTCCCTCCTGTCCCCCCACTTATCCCAAATGTCTGTCATCTCCCCCCACTTATCCCCAATGTCCCTCCTGTCCCCCCACTTATCCCAAATGTTCCTCCTCTCCTCCCACTTATCCCCAATGTCCCTTCTGTCCCCCCACTTATCCCCAATGTCCCTCCTGTCCCCCCACTTATCCCAAATGTCCCTCCTCTCCTCCCACTTATCTCAAATGTCCCTCCTCTCCTCCCACTTATCCCAAATGTCCATCATCTCCCCCCCACTTATCCCAAATGTCCCTCCTCTCCTCCCACTTATCCCAAATGTCCCTCCTGTCCCCCACTTATCCCAAATGTCCCTCCTGTCACCCCTCATTCCTGCACACCATACACAGATCACCCCTTAATCCTGAACACCGTACACAGATAACCCCTCAATCCCCTAGGGGCCGCTTTAAGCGGCGAATGCATCGCTCTCCTCCCTCTGTCCTCCGGCGCTTGTATCGTATGTCATGGATCTGGGTCTGTGTGCAAGGTCCCACCCCCCTAGTTTGGCTCGTGTGATAGTCTTCTACTGTTCCGCCTATCACACGAGCCGAATTGGGGGGTGGGACTTTGCACACAGACCCAGCTCCGTGACATACGATACGAGTGCCGGAGGACAGAAGGAGGGGAGCGCCTATCCAGGAAATGTTGAGGCTGAAATGAGTGGGCACAGAGGCTGCAATTGGTGGTCGCACAGAGGCTGCAATTGGTGGTCACACAGAGGCTGCAATTGGTGGTCACACAGAGGCTGCAATTGGTGGTCACACAGAGGCTGCAATTGGTGGTCACACAGAGGCTGCAATTGATGGGCACACAGATGCTGCAATTGGTGGGCACAGTGAGGCTGCATTCATGGGCACAGTGAGGCTGCATTCATGGGCACAGAGAAGCTTCATTGGTGGGCAGAGCGAGGCTGCATTGGTGGGCAGAGCGAGGCTGCAATGATGGGCACAGAGAGGCTGCCATGATGGGCACAGAGAGGCTGCCATGATGGGCACAGAGAGGCTGCAATGATGGGCACAGAGAGGCTGCAATGATGGGCACAGAGAGGCTGCAATGATGGGCACAGAGAGGCTGCAATGATGGGCACAGAGAGGCTGCAATAATGGGCACAGTGAGGCTGCATTTGATGGGCACTGATGAGGCTGCATTGATCTCTTGTATTATGTCTGCAGTCTCTGGCCATATCTTGTACTATGTCTGCAGTCTCTGACCATCTTTAGTATGATGTCCTCAGTCTCTGACCATCTCCTGTACCATTCCCGCAGCCTCTGACACCTCCTGTATCATGTCTGCAGCCTCTGACATCTACTGTATCATGCCTGCAGCCTCTAACCATCACTTGTATCATGTTCTCAGTCTCTAGGTAATATGAAAAATAACTCCAGCAGTTCCCGCGCTGCTGTGTCTCTCCCTCTGGCTGCATGATTAAGGTAGGAAGGGGAAGGGGGCTGTCACAGTCTATGTAACATGCAGGGGTGCTGTGTGAAGGGATCCAGAGGTGCAGGGTGCTGTGTGAAGGTGTCCAGAGGTGCAGGGTGCTGTGTGAAGGTGTCCAGAGGTGCAGGGTGCTGCGTGAAGGGATCCAGAGGTGCAGGGTGCTGTGTGAAGGGGTCCAGAGGTGCAGGGTGCTGTGTGAATGGGGTCCAGAGGTGCAGGGTGCTGTGTGAAGGGGTCCAGAGGTGCAGGGTGCTGTGTGAAGGTGTCCAGAGGTGTAGGGAGCTGTGTGAAGGGATCCAGAGGTGCAGGGTGCTGCGTGAAGGGATCCAGAGGTGCAGGGTGCTGTGTGAAGGGGTCCAGAGGTGCAGGGTGCTGTGTGAAGGGGTCCAGAGGTGAAGGGTGCTGTGTGAAGGGGTCCAGAGGTGAAGGGTGCTGTGTGAAGGGATCCAGAGGTGTAGGGTGCTGTGTGAAGGGATCCAGAGGTGTAGGGTGCTGTGTGAAGGGATCCAGAGGTGCAGGGTGCTGCGTAATGTAAAGGGGTCCAGTGATGCAGGGTGCTGTGTAACGTAAAGGCGTCCAATGATGCAGGGTGCTGTGTAATGTAAAGGGGTCCAGAGCTGTGGGGTGCTGTGTAATGTAAATGGGTCCAGAGGTGCAGTTGTGGAGAGGGGGTACACAGTAGTGACAAAGAGATATTGAAAAATGCAGGGGGCACAGTGGGGTGTTTTTACATTTTAATGTGGGAGGGTGGCTTTTAATCCCTGCTAGCGGTCTAAGAAAGGGTAAAATGCGACTGTGTATTGCCGCTGCCGAAGCGCCCCCCGCTGAAAAAATTTCAGCGGACGCCCATGCTGCCCCCCTATAGGAGCTTGATAGGAAATCTTTGTTACCTGAAAAAAAAAAAAGTTACACACACAGAAACACATAACAGCATCACTGATCAACTGGGAGCAGAGCCTCACTCACAGGAGGGTGAAACTTTCTTCCACATTTTATATGCAAAAAAACTAAAATGTAACTTAAAAGTCCATCCGTTTCTATAGTTAACTTCTACCATCTAGTGGCAGAAATCAGTATGGCAGAAGTCCTTAATGGCAAAGTATTGAAATTACTGTACACAGGTAGAAAATCATTACCACAAAGTTCTCTAAACCTAAAACTATCTGGCTCTTTTCAAAGGACTGAAGCCTCTTCTCTGTGCTTCAAACAGGAACAAATTGTTGCTTTAGAGCAGAGACTGATATTTGCCAGCTGAACTATGACAGTCCCTTTAAATGGTTACCAGTAGAAATGAGAATCTGGCAAAGTAACTGGTTTTCCTTTATTATCCACAGTAGTGACAAAGTAAACAACATTTTCTTTTCCAGGTCTGCAGATGATCACTTTGTCAGAGTAGATATGCCGGCCATAGTTCCATTGAAGCATGCATCCGTCATAACGCTCATCCATGACAGATGAATAGGCAGCTTTTCTGAAAGGCTTTGGTACAGAAAAGTAGTCCCAGATAGCCTCACTGTACCACTCCTCTAGCTTTGATTCAATTTCTTGCATAGTCTCTGAAGGAACATATGGAAATTCCAGGCCATATTCTGTAGCAACTCTTTTGTTGAGCACTCTTTGTAAGCGAGCCAGCTTCGGCAAGGCTCTGGTATTCCCCGATCCAGGAAGCACACTTGGATTCAGAGACTTTTGCACCATGGCTTTAGCAGACAACTTTTTAGTGTCAGCTGGACTGATAGCTTTAGGCAGAGGGTCACTAGTAGTGATGAGCCGAACACCCCCGGGTTCGGTTCGCACCAGAACCCGCGAACGGACCGAAAGTTCGCACGAACATTAGAACCCTATTAAATACAATGGATGCGAACGTTCGGATTCTAAAGTGCTAATTATAACGACTATTATCCATGTTATTGTCCTAAACAGAGTTTGGGAACCCGGGTTCTGCACCAGGGGACATGTATCAATGCAAAAAGAAGTTTTAAAAACGGACGTTTTCCGGGAGCAGTCATTTTAATGATGCATAAAGTGAAAAAAAAAAAGTCAAATATTCCTTTAAATATTGTACCTGGGGGGTGTCTAAAGTATGCCTGTGAAGTCCCACGTGTTTCCCGTGTTTAGAACTGTCCCTGCACAAAATAACATTTCTAAAGGGAAAAAAAAGCCATTTAAAACTGCTTGCGGCTTTAATGTAATGTCTGGTCCCGGTAATATGGATGAAAATCTTTAAGAAAAATGGCATAGCTACCCCATCAACCCCCCCCCCCCTCTACCCCAGCCCATTACCAGCCCCTTTGGGTCTTGTATGGATATTAAGGGGAACCCCGCACACAAAATAAAAAAGGCCCTATATACTCTGAACAGCCGTATACAGGCGGTGCATACAAGACAGGGACTGTAGGTTTGTTCTTATGTAGAATCTGTTTGTAATTTTGAACAGCTACATTGTTTAAGTGTAGCTCCAGCCCAAATACCTATTTTTAAGCTTTTTGGAAAACATAGGGAAGGGTTATCACCCCTGTAACATTTGTTTTGCTGTCTGTGCCCCTGTTCAGAACATTTCACCTCACTTTGCGTCCCAATGACAACTGTTTTTGAAATGTGGTGTTTTTATTGAAACAAGGATTGGTGATAAAGCATCAGTAGAGAGGAGACACCTTTCTCCCATATTAATTCTTACAGGAGAGAATTTTCCTTCCAAGGGGTAGATTTCCTCTCACTTCCTGTTGTCTTCTTCCATTTGCAAGTAGTAGTCGTTTGTAAGTTGGATGTTTGAAAGTAGGGACCTGCCGTATATACTCTGCAGAAATTGGCCCCTTAGGTGTTGGTGTTGGCACAACACTGTAAGCACTCACAGTTACTCTTGGTGGGTGCTGGAACGCCCTGCTGTCAACTATTATATCAGGAATTGTAATAACATATAATTGTTGAACAGTGGTAGTAAAAATTGGGCCTTTGATGGTGGTGCTGGTGCCACAACACTGTAAGGCCTGACAGTTACTCTTGGTGGGCGCAGCAATGGGCCCTGCTGTGAATTATTAGATCAATAATTATAATTGCATGCCCCTGTTGAACAGGGGCTGAAAAATTGGGCCTTTGGTGGTGGTGGTGGTGGTGGTGGTGTTGACGCAACACTGTAAGGCCTGACAGTTACTCTTGGTGGGCGCAGCAATGGGCCCTGCTGTGAATTATTAGATCAATAATTATAATTGCATGCCCCTGTTGAACAGGGGCTGAAAAATTGGGCCTTAGGCACTGGTGGCTCAACACTGCAACCCCTCACAGATACTGTACTTGGAGCACAGCAATGAGGCCTGTTGCAAAGTATTGCATCAAAAATTGTAATTACACGCCCCTGTTAAACAGGGGCTGAAAAATTGGGCCTTAGCCACTGGTGGCGGCACCCATAAACCAAAATGATCTTCCAAGCTATCATCATTAATCGGATCATTGAGGAGGAGGAGGAGGAGGATAGCCAGTCAACATAACAGCACAGGCACTCAGCATCAGCATCAGTCTTGAAGGGATGTGACATTTTAAAATCAATTAGTCTGTTATATCAGCATCAGGTGTGTGGTAGCTGGTGGTGATCCAAGACTGGTTCATCTTGATGAAAGTCAGTCGATCAACCGAGTCGGTGGACAGGCGCACCCTGTGATCCGTGACAAATCCTCCAGCAGCACTGAATGTGCGTTCTGAAAGAACGCTGGATGCAGGACAGGCCAGTAGCTCAATTGCATACTGTGCAAGCTCTGGCCAGTGATCCATCCTCAAGACCCAGTAAGCCAGAGGATTTTCGGTGGGGAAGGTGTCCAAGTCTGACCTTGCCCCTAGGTATTCCTGCACCATGTATATCAGACGCTGGCGATGGTTGCTGGAACCGATCATACTTTGGGGCTGCGGACTAAAGAATTGTCTGAACGCATCGGTCAGACGGCCACCTTCCCCACCGCTCCTTCTTTGACTGCCCGAAGCCTCAGCAACTCGTTGTCCGGGACCAGGAGTTTGTAACCTCCCAGTCTCTGGGAACGCGTTGCACAGACCTTTCTGCAAGGCCTCCCGGAGTTGTCTCATCCTCTGCTCCCTCTGCGACGGTAAGATAAGGTCCGCAACCTTACCCTTGTACCGTGGATCAAGGAGAGTGGCCAGCCAGTAATGGTCCCTCTCCTTGATCCGAAGAATACGAGGATCCTTCCGCAGACTTTGCAGGATCAGGGAGGCCATGCAGCATAGGTTAGCTGAGGCATTCGGTCCGGAGTCCTCTGGGTCACTAAGGACGACATGATCCGCAGCCACCTCCTCCCAGCCACGTACAAGTCCACTGGTTTCTTGGGACTGTAAATCATCCCTAAAAGACTGCTGCTGATGATGCTGAGTGCCAGCCTCCACCTCCATGCTGACACAATCCTCCTCCTCCTCCTCCTCTTCCTGTGCGATGGGTGGGACAGAAGGAACACTGTCTGGGTAAAGGGGCTCTTGAGAGGCAAGGAAGTCCTCCTCTTCCTGCCTCTGTTCTGCCTCAAGTGCCCTGTCCATTATTCCACGCAGCGTGTGCTCCAACAGGTGGACAAGAGGTACAGTGTCACTGATGCATGCACTGTCACTGCTCACCATACTCGTGGCCTCCTCAAATGGTGCCAGGACAGTGCATGCATCCCTGATCATGCCCCACTGGCGTGGTGAAAAAAACCCGAGCTCCCCTGACCCTGTCCTGGTGCCGTAGTCGCACAGGTACTCATTGATGGCCCTCTGCTGCGTGTGCAGCCGCTGCAGCATGGCCAACGTTGAGTTCCACCTGGTGGGCATGTCACATATAAGGCGGTTCTTGGGCAGGTTCAACTCCTTTTGCAGCTCAGCCAGGCGAGCACTGGCATTATAAGATCTGCGGAAATGCACACAGACTTTCCTGGCCTGCCTCAGGACATCCTGTAAGCCCGGGTACCTGCCCAAGAACCGCTGCACCACCAGGTTAAGGATGTGAGCCACACAGGGCACATGGGTCAGTTGTCCCTGTCGGAGGGCGGAGAGGAGGTTGGTGCCATTGTCGCAAACCACCATTCCTGGCTTAAGCTGGCGTGGCGTCAACCACCTCTCGGCCTGCCCCTGCAGAGCAGACAGGACCTCTGCCCCAGTGTGGCTCCTGTCCCCCAAACACACCAGCGCAAGCACGGCATAGCATCTTTTTGCCTGCGTACTTGCGTAGCCCCTTGAACGCCTACGGAGCACCGCTGGTTCCGAGGACAAAGCACAGGAAGAGGCCATGGAGGAAGAAGAAGAGGAGGGGGTGGAGGAGAGAGGTGTGTCACAACCAGTAGTAGCATTTTGGAGGCGTGGAGGTGGAACAACCTCCAACACTACTGCACCTTGTCCTGCATCCTTCCCAGCTGCCAAAAGAGTGACCCAATGGGCCGTGAAAGAAAGGTAACGTCCCTGTCCATGCCTGCTGGACCATGAGTCAGCGGTAATATGCACCTTACCGCTGACCGCCCTGTCCAGCGAGGCCAAGACATTGCCTTCCACATGCCTGTAGAGAGCCGGAATCGCCTTCCGTGAGAAAAAGTGGCGTTTGGGAACCTGCCACTGAGGAACCGCACATTGCACAAACTCACGGAAGGGGGCCGAGTCTACCAACTGAAAAGGCAGCAGTTGAAGCGCTAGCAATTTAGCCAAGCTAGCATTCAACCGCTGGGCATGTGGATGGCTGGGAGTGAACTTCTTTCGACGGTCCAGCAGCTGGGGCAGGGAAATTTGCCTGCTAGAATCGGACGTCGGTGTACTGCTAGCAGAGTGGCCGCAAGTACTTGGCTGTGACACACCTAATTCAACACCTTCATTCCTCTCAGTGCAGGTTTCAGAGAGGACTGAAGGTATAGTGGGGATGGAGATCCCAGCTGATGCGGTGCAAGGAGAGGTCCGCTTTGTTCTTTGGTGTGGGTCTTTAAGGTAGGCTTGCCAACGAGCTGCATGGCAGGTCAACATATGTCTGATCAAGCATGTGGTGCCCAAGCGGCTGATGTTTTGGCTACGCGATATACGCTTGAGACATATGTTGCAAACAGCAGCTGTGCGATCTGATGCACTCGCCTCAAAAAAGGCCCACACCAAAGAACTTTTTGAATGACGGGCAGAGGCAGCGCCCTGCACAGGTGGAGCTCTGCGGTGTGATTCCGTCGGTGTGCTGCCCATACGCTGGCCACCCAAGGGCATCCTGCCTCGTTGGAGATGTGCCTCCTCCTCATCCTCCTCTTCCTCCTCTCTCCTATTAGGCACCCACGTGGAGTCAGTGACCTCATCATCCCCTCCCTCCTCATCACTGGAGCCAATCTGGCAGTATGCTGCAGCTGCTGGAGCATGACTGCCAGATTGGTGTCCTTCTTGAGCATCCCCTCTCTCTGCTCTCACGCTACTGCCTTCCTCTATCTGGGTATCATCATCAGATCCTTCGAAACGCTGGGCATCCTCCTGGAGCATGTACCCAACACTGTGCTCAAACAGTTCGGGGGACTCCTCAGGAGGAGGACATGGTGGGTCTAGGGAAGGATTGACTAATGAAGATAATGATACCAGAGAAGAGGACGCTTTGGCAGCTGCTTTGCCAGTACCCTGAGCCTGGGTGAGAGAGGATGAGGAGGATGAGGTGGGCTTGGTCATCCACTCTACCAAGTCTTCGGCATGATGTGGCTCAACATGTCCAGCTGTCGAAAAGAAGGACAAGCGTGTCCCATGGCCATGTGCTGATGACAATGCACCGCGTCCACGACCAGCACTGTTGCCCCCAGACACAGAGCCTGCTTGCCCTCTTTTTTTGCCTCCTGACTGTCTGCCTCTCCTTGTTTGCCTTCCAGACATTTTAATGGATGGCCTGCAGGGAGATGGGAAAAACAGCAATAAGGGCTACCTTCAGGTGTATACTGTGCAGGAGGCTTAGCAACAATGACACTGACACTGTCCCCTGCCTATCCTTTTCTGTGTCCCTAAACACAAGGATTTGCAATATGCTTCAGCAAGATTGATTTAGCACAGAATAGCACACTGACAGTTTCCCTCACTGTCCTTCTCTGTCCCTACAAACAAGATTTAGCACAGAATAGCACACTGATAGCTTCCACGAGTGTCCTTCTCTGTCCCTAAACTCAAGGATTTCAAATATGGTTCAGCAAGATTGGTTTAGAACAGAATAGCACACTGACAGTTTCCCTCACTGTACCTCTCTGCCCCTAAACTCAAGGATTTCAAATATGGTTCAGCAAGATTGGTTTAGAACACAATAGCACACTGACAGTTTCCCTCACTGTACCTCTCTGTCCCTAAACTCAAGGATTTCAAATATGGTTCAGCAAGATTGGTTTAGAACACAATAGCACACTGACAGTTTCCCTCACTGTACCTCTCTGTCCCTAAACTCAAGGATTTCAAATATGGTTCAGCAAGATTGGTTTAGAACACAATAGCACACTGACAGTTTCCCTCACTGTACCTCTCTGTCCCTAAACTCAAGGATTTCAAATATGGTTCAGCAAGATTGGTTTAGAACACAATAGCACACTGACAGTTTCCCTCACTGTACCTCTCTGTCCCTAAACTCAAGGATTTCAAATATGGTTCAGCAAGATTGGTTTAGAACACAATAGCACACTGACAGTTTCCCTTACTGTACTTCTCTGTCCCTAAACTCAAGGATTTCAAATATGGTTCAGCAAGATTGGTTTAGAACACAATAGCACACTGACAGTTTTCCTCACTGTACCTCTCTGTCCCTAAACTCAAGGATTTCAAATATGGTTCAGCAAGATTGGTTTAGAACACAATAGCACACTGACAGTTTCCCTCACTGTACCTCTCTGTCCCTAAACTCAAGGATTTCAAATATGGTTCAGCAAGATTGGTTTAGAACACAATAGCACACTGACAGTTTCCCTCACTGTACCTCTCTGTCCCTAAACTCAAGGATTTCAAATATGGTTCAGCAAGATTGGTTTAGAACACAATAGCACACTGACAGTTTTCCTCACTGTACCTCTCTGTCCCTAAACTCAAGGATTTCAAATATGGTTCAGCAAGATTGGTTTAGAACACAATAGCACACTGACAGTTTCCCTCACTGTACCTCTCTGTCCCTAAACTCAAGGATTTCAAATATGGTTCAGCAAGATTGGTTTAGAACAGAATAGCACACTGACACTTTCCCTCACTGTACCTCTCTGTCCCTACAAACAAGGTTTAGCACAGAATAACACACTGACACTCTCCCTACCTATCCTTATTTGTCCCTAAACACAAGAAATCCAGGATTAGTAAAGGAAAAAAAATGACACTGTCCCTGCCTATGCTTCTCTTTCCCTGCTCCGGAACACACTACACAAGGCCGCTGCGCTGGCGGCCTTATATAGTGTGGGGCGTGTACTAAACCCCCTCAGCAATAATTGGCCACAGGCATCCTGCCTGTGGCCAATCATTGCTCTCCTCGCTGCCGGCGCTGTGATTGGCCAAGCATGCGGGGTCACAGTGCATGCTTGGCCAATCACAGCGCCTGGATGACACTGCGATGGCGTAGTGCATTGTGGGCCGTTCGCCTTACTCGAATTTGGCGCGAACGGCCCAAATCGTTCGTTCTTCGTCGAACGATCGAACAGCCGATGTTCGAGTCGAACGTATGTTCGACTCGAACACAAAGCTCATCCCTAGTCACTAGTAACACTTGGCGTTTCGACACTCCTGACCTGACCATGACTATTATATAACAAATGTATTACTGATCCGCCTACCACATTCTACCCCACAACCTTACTTATACTTAATACATGAGACCACACCTTTTAGTTTGGAGTAAAACATGGCCGTAGCAGCCTCCTTTATTTAAACGTTACATCAGTTATAAAAAACACCACCATCAAACATCATCAGAAACCCACGTTCTCCTAAACATTGCCTCCTAGCGTTGGTCTTTGCAGGAACCTCTAATTACCATAATAATATTAATAATCATAACAATAACAACCCACCTGACACTGCAGTACCTTAAATGGTCATAGGCCTCAAGCCGACCAGCTGTTTAGAGACGACCACTGACTGCAGTGCGCCCATTATCAAACTCTTCCAGCTAAACCACTGTTAGCTGGAATCAGTGGCGTATCCAGGGTATGGCACTCCATGGCAAGTGCTATGGGCGCTCTGGGGGGGGGGGGGGGGGCAAAATAAACTAGACGGAAAAAAAAATTCCCACCCGCACCTGTCCTCCTATGGGCCGCCTCCCGCACTATAGCCCCCGGTGGCGGCATGGCACTTCATTCTTACTTCGCTGCTGGATCTGAATGCTAGTGTGTAGGAGAGTGACAGGCGCGGGCGCCCCCATGCTTATAGATCAGTGGGACCGTCCACTCTGTGTGTGTCTCCAGACTGTCATTTGGCTAACTGGCGGAGGCGGAGCTTTCCTCCTCTGCACTGCTTCTATCTTCTCCCCGAGCGGGTCGGTGACGTCACGTGAGGTGAGGTCGCCGTCGCTGAGGAGGAGAACTAAGTTCAACTGAACTGGACTCTGGAACGGTGGAACCCGAACCCCCAAGCCAGGCAGCAACTGCAGCAGGTACCGTACTAGTCAGTGTACATTGTGAATAAAGCATTTTTGTATTAGAGAAAGTTTTCACTGTGAAGTCAGTCAGTGTTAATGATGTATGCCAGACTGCCAGTATACTGTAGTGCCTGCTTGCTCAATATTGATTAAATAAATTGTAATTATGCATAGCCATAGTTATCATAAATAAAGTGATTTGTGCAAGTAGTACCTGCTGTTGCACAAATCACTTTATTTATGATATCTATGGCTATGCATAATTACAATTTATTCAATCCATATTGAGAAAGCACTATATTTGATTGGCTGCTTGCTTCTGTTTGGGCCTGTGCCTGGCACATGATGACTTAGGCTGTTTTCACACTGGGGCGCTGCGCCGTCGGCGGAAAAGCACTGTCACTAGCGGGACACCTCAAAGATGCGGCTGGCAGGACTTTTTTGAGCGTCCTGCCAGCGCACCGCTAGTGGCCCAAAAAGGGTTAAAACCGTCAGCAAAGCGCCACTGCAGCGGCACTTTGCTGGCGATTCGGTGGCGCTGCCCATTGATTTTAATGGGCAGGGGTGCTTTAGAAGCTGTGTGTACACAGTTCCTACAGTGCCTCAAAGATGCGGCTAGCAGGACTTTTTTGAGCGTCCTGCCAGCGCACTGCTCCAGTGTGAAAAAAGAGGCTCTTTCAGGGCGCTTTGCAGGCGCAATTTTGTAGCGCTGTAACACCTGCAAAGCACCTCAGTGTGAAACTAGCCTAAGACCCCTTTCTCACTGAGGCGCTTTGCAGTCGCTATAACGCAAAAAATAGCGCCTGCAAAGCGCCCTAAAAGAGCCCCTTTATTCACTCCAGTGCGAAAGCCCCGAGGGCTTTCACACTGGAGCGGTGCGCTAGCAGGTTGGTAAAAAATGTCCTGCAAGCAGCATCTTTGAGGCACTGTAGGAGCGGCTCCTAAAGCGCCCCTGCCCATTGAAATCAAAGCGGCACTTTGCAGGCGTTTTTTTTTAACCTTTTCTCAGCCGTTAGCGGGGGTTAAAAGAGCCCCACTAGCGGCTGAATAGCGCAGCAAAAACAACGGTAAACAACGCCCCCCACCGCCCCAGTGTGAAAGAGGCCTTAAAGTCAACATCATGTGCGATTGTGATTTGTGCGATATCTGAAAGATGGGTTTTAAATGTTTTGACAGGGGCGCAGTTTCAGTTCTTGCCATAGGCGCCATTTTTCACTAGATACGCCTCTGGCTGGAATACACCCTCAAAACCCATATCACTTCCGCCCGGACGCCGTGCTGCGACGCGGCTTCATGCCCTGAATGTGACGACGAGTCCCGGCAGGAGGAAGAGGAGGAAGTGGGCTATGTAGACGGGCGGCTGTGAGTAGCTGCAGAAACGGAACCAACTAGGGATTATCCTTACATATGTACCTCAGATACCGCCGTATCTTGGTATCATCCGCAGGGCTAAAGGAACGGGAGAGAGACACCGAACGGTCATTGAAGAGCACCAGTGATGGGGTAACGTAATCACCTATAAACTTGACAGGAATGTGGAACTGTTTTTCACCTGATCACAGGCTAAACTTTTTTCTACATCTATCAGCTAGGACTGCAACATTAGTATATACCTGTCCCAGGGTGAACCCCATATACAATAGTAGTGCCTCCATGAATGTTCCCAGGAAGATGTGATTTGATGGACACAGTGCCTTAAAATCAGATGTTTTCGCCTTCTCCCATTTTTGCTTCCACCTCCTGCTGGCCTTCAGGACTCTGGCTATTCTACAGTGTATTTACCCTGCCCTTCCTTCCTCCCCCCCCCCCCGCCATTCATTTACAGGGCTCAAGCCTCCAGGGCTTTTAGGGATCAGTCTCTCGGTATACACACAGCCTTTGCTGTTACATATTTGGTATTTTCCTTCCCTGAGACCCCTCCCTAAATTACTTGGCGTCCGTAACTGTTTTGTTAATTTTATGTCTGTCCTGTCTATATGTGTGTGTTTCCATGTGATCCGGTATCTCCCCTTTTGACCGAGATCATTTTTACACATGGTTTTCCAGTCCCCTGGATATAATCCACGTTACCATGCTTTATGATTAATAAATTAATTTAGATATTTTTGCACACACTGTTCATGAGCCTCCTCTTTTTTCAATTGTCTTTGATTGAAAGGTTTTTTGTTTACACCAATAGGTCCTGACCACTTGCTTTTTGAGGTATCTTCATTCCCCCGCAAAGACCAAACACCCGCCACAGCACCAAAGGCAGATATAAGGCAGATATAAACGAATGACGTCACACAGTGGTCCCATCCACACACACATGTATCGTCCCAAGAGCAGGACTTCCTCAGCGTATAAGGGATACCCAGTGTGCGTCTTTTTTATATAGCCCCCCTACCTTAATCACTGATGCTAGATCCAATTCACCTGTGCATGGCCGTGCGGTATAGGCATATCAGCAGATGATGCCCATCAACAAATGAATGCAGCCCCATATCGAAGGGAGACGGCGGCGTGTACAGCACTTCCGCATGACCTTCATTGTGGATCAGCGATGCGTCATCACGTGACGCATCCTGACCAATCAAAGGCTAGTAACCGCCGTTATAGAAACGGCTGCAGTGCAAGCTAAGCTAGCCATAGCCACCTGCGATTGGTCACAGCGGCGTATGCGCCGCTGCGTCATATCGACACAGCGGTCACATGCTGCCTGATCACATGGCCTACTTCGGCCTATAGCTGGCATTCTAAGGGGACCCAGGCGATAATGATACATTCAAGCCAAAGAGAATCAGAGCACAGAAGGCTACTGATCAATGCTGCTGCACCCTGCCATCAAGTCAATTTAATGCAAACCATAGTGGGACAACTGCACTGATGATTAAACACTGATAATAAATCCTTTAAGCACTGATCTTATCAAAAATTTGCTGACTAAACATAAGCACTGTGCCTAAGCTAGTTGGAATAATTAAAGCAATCATACAGTATCTATGCACATATCACTCACAAGAGGAATGCACCCAATATTGGACATATAGGTGTTATACCAATGCGAAAACATATATGCAAATAAATTAATAAAAAGTATTGTATCCTATGGTCCCTGGAAGGTACATAAGGGTGGATAAAACCCCCCGATATTCATATCACCTCTCCTATGGGACCCCAATTCAGGTACAAAAAAATCAAATATGACGTCATGTGCCCAATCGTCGGGAATGTAAAGAGGACTTACATAAAATATATACATAATACAATTATTTAAATATAAATCAACGATCAGAAATAAAACAATTCAAATCAAATTCGACGTTAAGTCCTAAGGGGACCCCCACCTTGGTCTCATATACCCAAAATGACTCCTGTCTACTTAGTTGCCTAATAAAATTTCCTCCCCTCCAATGATTGGTGACTTTTTCTATCCCCCAAAATTTAAGTTTAGCTGGATTACGTTTGTGGAACAACCTGAAATGTTTAGAGACATTGTGGGTGACCAGACCCTTCTTGATGTTATTAACATGTTCCCCTATTCTCACATGTAGGGGCCTAGATGTTCTTCCTACATATTGCAACCCACAGCTGCATTCCATCATGTACACCACCCCCTCGGTATTACATGTAATAAGTTGTTTAATTTGATAGTTTCTGTTAGTAGCAGAGGCTGTAAACTCTTTTAGTTTTTTAATGTTGCCCTTTGCCTGCTTGCACGCCGGACATTTACCACAGGCAAAAAAACCTGTCAGAAAATTGAAGATTTTATTTTCAAGATTCACAGGTGGATCAACCACCCCGGGCGCCAATTTGTCTCTCAACGACGGAGCCTTTTTGTAGATAAATTGTGGGCGTTCAGGCAACAAAGAACCTAAGACTCTGTCTTGTTTTAGGATCGGCCAATGTTTCTGCACTATCTTTTCGAATTTCTTATGTTGCACATTAAAATCTAAGCACATCCTCATATTGCAACTGTTATTTCTGTCCGATTTAGGAATATTAGCCACTAAATTACTCCTATCCAGCTTACGAACACTTTTCATTTCATCATTCAGTCGGATGTTATCATATCCCTTCTGCGAGAAGCGAGCAGTCAGGATACGAGACTGTGTGATGTAATCCTCCTCTAGTGTACAATTTCACCTTAGGCGAATAAATTGGCCCTTGGGGATATTGCAAAGCCATTTGCTATGATGACAACTTTCTATGGGGATGAATGCGTTTCTATCTGTGGCTTTAAAATGATTAGTCATTTTAATCTGATTACCAACTTTAGATATATCCAAATCTAAGAACACAATGTATTCAGTACTGATATTCCACATAAGAACTAGTCCTCGCAACTATATCCGACCATACAATGATCATGTCTGGGAAGGACATCCGGAGCCGCAGAAAATCAAACTTAATGTCTTTTGTCACATCCAACATAGACCTCATTCCTAGATCATTGGCACCTACGTGTAGTACTAAAACGTCAGGTGGCCTGTCCATCCTAGCAAAACTGTGCACTTCAGGGACCATTCTGCTCCACAGCATACCAGGAACTCCCAGCCAGTGGACTCATACCTCATGTTTCGGGAACCCCAGCTGCCGACCTTCGGGCCTAACGTCAGCCCTCTTAGCCCCCCAGAACACAAACAAATGGCCTAGTATCCAGACCAAACCTTGCATCCCGCCTGAAATAAAAGAAGAAAACAACAACCTCCATGAACCCCAGAACCAGCAGGTATACAGTCATATACAACCACCCCAATCATCTCCCTCGGTTTTACGCCAACCCCATCAGTAACTGAGGGTGGACATACAGCCGGAATCGTCTAGACTCCCACCTGCCTATCCGCTTAACCGCCTCCTCATCCATTCCACACCTGGCCGCCTCAGTGGCAGCCCCAATCCAGAAAGAGTGAGAGGAGAATTCCTTATCCTGGAGCCCAAAGGCCCGAACACTTTTTAAATACAGCAATAAACTGATAACTGGAAAGAGGGGTCCCGTCCGCGTGTATCAAGAATGAACCCGCCACGGACGGGCGAAAACTCAAGTAACCCCTCACGGCCCCAACTGGGCACAACGGAGAACCCTGAACCAGGAAAACTTGCACCAACTTACCTCTTCCCATCTGGTCCGTCTTTGATTTCCTGAGCACCAACGACACTCCTTCCTCCGTCAACCCTACTTCGCTGTCCAGCAAACCCCCGTGCACCGCTTTGGATGGGCTAACCAACTCACCTATCTGAAATACACTGAAGAAAGCCAAAGAAAATGCCACCTTGAACAGTAATACTTCATAACCGGACGAGCACAGGCCCGATAACTGCCCCAACATACCTCCCAATAGAGCAAACAAGACTGGCCTCCTGCCGTCCTTCTTCTGTCCCCCCCAACCATAACCCTTGAATGCCTGCCGCACCCAAAAGTCCTTGGTAAAATCAGGACAACCCTGCCATTTAAACAGAAAAGCCAACCCAGCTAACTTCTTACTCAGACACGACCTGGACACCCCGTTTTCCATGTTCCTGGACAGAAAGTACAACACCAGCAACCTCGCATCAGAACTCACCTGGTCAACTCCAGCTTCCAGCACCAACTCTCGCCATTCCAGCCAAACCTTCTCATAAGCAGCCCAAGTGCCCCTACTCACGACTTCCTGATCCAACCTGACACTATTCCAACGGAATCTTCCACAGCCAGCCTGGACAAGGGATCCCACGTTGCTCTGCCTCCAGTGCCAACTCTCGGAACCTGTCCCACTGAAAGCGAGACAGCGCGTCAGCTATGACATTGTCCACCCTCGGGAGGTGTACCGCATACACAAACACATTAAGTTGTAAGCATCTCAATACCAAGTGGTGCAGCAGCCGCACCACGGGGGGGGGAGGATGCCGAGACCCTGTTAATCACCTGCACCACCCCTAGGTTGTCCCCGTGAAAACGCACCTTCAGATCCCTGAAACAGTCACCCTAGAGTTCTACCGCCAGAACCACCGGGAACAGTTCCAACAGGACCAAGTTCCCGGTGAAACCAGCTTCGATCCACGACTGAGGCCATGGGCCCACACTCCACCTGCCCTGAAAGAAGGCCCCAAAGCCTGACCCCCCAGCAGTGTCTGTGTATAGCTCTAAGTCAAAATTACTAATCGGTCCGGACATCCACAAAGCCCTGCCATTGAAGGACTCCAGGAAGGAATGCCAAACTTGCAAGTCCTCCCTATGTTCCCTACCCAAGCGCACAAAGTGTGTGGGTGACCGGAACCCCGCCGTGCTAGCAGACAACCGCCGGCAGAACACCCTGCCCATCGGCAGGATGCGGCACGCAAAGTTAAGCTTTCCCAGCAGGGCCTGCAGCGCCCTAAGCTGAACCTTCCGCAGCCCCATCATGACCAGCAGCTCCCGCTTGAGAGCCTCTAGCTTGTCCAACGGCAGGCGGCATTCCATGGCCTCTGAATCCAGGACAATGCCTAAAAATGTGATAACCATGCGAGGTCCCTCCGTTTTGTCGGGCGCCAATGGAATGCCAAAACGCTCTGCGATGTGTTCCGAGGTGGCCAGGAGCACCGCACAGATTCTGGACGAGGCCGGCCCCACACACAGGAATTCATCCAGGTAGTGAATAATGGAATTCACCCCCGACACGTCTCTGACCACCCATTCAACGAAGGAGCTAAACTGTTCAAACAGTGCGCAGGAGATGGAGCATCCCATCGGTAAACACATATAACGCATTATCCCAGTGACACCCCAGGAGGTGAAAACTATCCAGGTGTACCGGCAACAGCCTAAAAGCCGCCTCAATGTCGGCTTTTGCCATCAAAGCCCCCCGCCCATACCGGCGAACCCAACCCATGGCCGCATCAAAAGAAGTGTAGCTCACCGTACACGCCTCTTGATCAATCGCGTCATTGACGGAACTTGTTGGGCTCCTTCTTGGGGACAACCCCGAGCGGGGAAACCACCAAATTTCTTAAAGGAGGGGAGGTAAACAGACCTCCCATGCGGCCCAACGCAACCTCCTTGCGCAGTTTTTCGGTGACCACATCAGCATGCTGCATGGCCGACCACAAATTACGCCAAACCGGTGGGATAACCTCCAAGGCGCATGGAATGTGAAACCCTTCCAAAAAACCCCCATCCAACAAGCGAGCCGCCCCCTTATCCGGATACCTAGTTAGAAACAGCCGCATCCTTTCCACCATCACCGGAGTCCTCCCTTTTTTGCCCAGACTCTCCGGTACGACCTTTACCCTGCTTAAAGCATCTGGCCTGCGTGTGCGAGCCTCCGCAACCGGAGCACTCGTGTTTGTATCGGCAGGCCCCCCAAACTTGCATGTGCCCTCATTATATTGCCAGCAAACCCCCTTTTTCTTACCGGTCGATTGTCCAGGGGAAGAAGTTCCACCGCCCCCCCCCCCCTGAAAAAACTGACCAGGGGCCCTCGGCGAAGTCATCAAACGCATCCACAAACTGATGTCCTTATGATCCCACCGCAGCTCTGTCCACACCGCTCTCCTCTGCCTGAACTGTTCATCATACCGGAGCCACCCCGTGCCCCCATACACCCTGTAGGCCTCCCCAGTAGCGTCCTGATAGCCAAAGAGTGCGGAAAAGTGCTCTGGATTCTTTTGACCAATCACACTCGCCATGATAGCGAACACCTGTAGCCAATTCGTGAATGTTCTCGGAATGAGCCTGTATCTCCTCTTCCCCTCATCCTCCTTTTTAGAATCATCCGGCTTCACCCTATCCAGGTGAAACTTCTCCAGTGGTAATAGTGAGAAGATTTCCACATACTCACCTTTCCATATCTTCTCCCTCACCTCTGGTTTCAGGTGCGCCCCTAGTGGTGCCTCATAACAAATATATACCTCGCATTTTGCAGCATCTGCCAGTCTGATATCCTGCTGGGTAGCCTGCTCCACCGCACCACCCACCTGCGATGCCACCACAGTCCCGCTACCCAACCCCACCGTGTCCCCCACCGCAGCAGCAACAGCAGGAGGAACCGGTGCAATGATAGCAGCAGGGGACCCCACCGGCCCCGCTGGCGGGACCCATGCCACCGCCGGGCTAACAGTCACGCTATCCCCTGTTTCAAACAATCTGACCAAATTCTTAATGCCCGCCAGAAAACCCTGCAAACAATCCTGCCGTGGGCCCCCCCGAGAGGACCTTACCCCCCCCAGTCTGCCCACTCACCGGGTCCTGTACCAGCTCAACCAAACCCCCATCAGTAGCAGGCCCACCACCCCGGCCACTACCCCCAGCATGGCCCCAGGACTTAGTAAAGGAAGCTGACTTACCAGGCTGCCTGGAAGAAATCCCACCAGCCGATCGACTAGACACCACCGCTACCACCGACCGTCCGGGTCTCCGATCCTCCTCCAAGCTGCACAGCTCCCCTTCAAACAGCACGCAGGGCTCCTCCTCACCTCCGGATGAAAGCTCACCAGGCAACCTCTCCCTGGAAGCCGAGGACGCGGCGTCCGATCGATCCGTCCTCCGCGCACCGGACCCGCTCGCAGATTTCCCAGCCGACTTGCGCCCACGCTGCTGTTGACCTCCAGCACCGACATCCTCTCTCCCGTCCTCCAGCAGTCCTGGACCAGGCTGTGCGCGCACAGGAGGACCGGCCGAGGCACGGTGGGTGGAGCCCGCGTCCCCCGACTCCATGAGCCAATCCTCGCCCTGTGTCGCGGCCTCTGCCCGCAATTGGGCCAGAAGGTTCTCCACCACTGACATGCTGCTGCTATCTCAAACTTTTCCCCGTGCTGTGTTGCCTTAGGGGGCGGGGATTACCTTTTTATCTAGCCTTATCCCCTCCCCCTTACACTTCATTTAGGCCAATCATTAATCCCTTCACATTTCCATACCCTGCTCACTCAGTCATGCCAGCCCTCCGCCTATGGCATTCTTTCTTTCTGCTCCGGGCTTTTCTGGAAGGGATCTTGCTGCATCTGTGGTATTTGTCAGCCGAGAACCGGGGACCCTACATCCTGATCCACCGGACCCCCCTCCATATATAGCACGGGATCCAAACCTCCTAGGATTTAAAGCCCTATTGACCCACTGTCGTAAGACATGTGTGTCCATCCCAGCTGGTAAGAGTACCTTATCTACTTATCTATGAAGAGTTTTAAGAGTAACTACAGGCAACTTTGTCCTCCTTTCTAATGCCCCGTACACACGATCGTTTTTAATGTCATTTTTTAAACCGACGTTTTTCTCCTCGTTTTTTTTCATGTTTCCTCTCAAGCCTGCCTTGCGTACACACCATCATTAAAAAAAACGATCAAGCAAAGCGCAGTGACGTTCAACACGTACGACGGCACTATAAAGGGGAAGTTCCGTTCGAATGGCGCCACCCTTCATGTTAGTAAAGTTTGTTGAGCGACGATTCACGCTTTTCAGTCCGTTACTGTGTAATGAATGTGCTATCTCCATTACGAACGCTAGTTTTACCAGAACGAGCGCTCCCGTCTCATACTTGATTCTGAGCATGCGCGTTTTTTTTTCACGTCGTTAAAGCATACACACTATCGTTTTTCACGTCGTTAAAAAAAACGACATGAAAAACGACGTGAAAAAAGAGAGCATGTCCGGAATTTTTAATGGCCGTTTTTCACGTCGTTAAAAATGCTCTGGAGCATACACACGATCATTTTTCAGGGCCATTTTTTAAAATGGCAGTTTTAACGGCATGAAAAACGATCGTGTGTACGGGGCATAACATTTGGTGTCACCTCAACAGGAAGAAGCTTCATTTGCCTCTTTTCTGCTTTTGTGTGGACTTCATTCCATACCACATTTTGACGTTTATATTCACAGTTGGACTTTATCACATATTGTTCATATTGTGTTATATATTTGTAGCGACCTCACCTCTCACTCCCTCCTTCTCTTCTCGGTCAATGGCTCTCGTCTAGGGGACCAGGGAGGAGAGTGTGGCGCACCACCAGCTCGTAACCTCTTGTGTGCAGAGGTGTGAGCTATAACCTTTTACCTTCGGGCCTGTGTCCCTGTCCAGAGCCAAAACTTCCCTTGAGGATGATTCCCACCCTCCACACTGGTGGAGGTAGGACCCTTTAACTCCCAGAAAGTCAACAAAGGACATCCATCCGGACAGTTACCAGAGGCCCCGCCGTCACCAGCAAATGCTGCACTGGATCTTCGGAAGGGTCACCTCCCTGGCCTCCTCGTCCTAGATTCGGGCGTCCACACCGTCCACACTGGAGGACACCCTAGGAGCCCTCGATCCCTTGCTGGACCCAGTCGAAGGTACTGGGCCCCAGACCTCCAGAGAGTACCTCACCCCAGACCAAAGGTGTCTGGGGTGGAACCGCAACTCCGTCCCCGGGCCTAGGGCACCTGGAGACCGCCATCACGCACCCCAGGCTGAAGGTGCCTGGGAGTGAACCTCGTGCGGAAGATGTCTGCCCCATTTATACCCTCTCCCAGCATGCACAGCGAGTTCCCCGCCCCGCTGTACTACTGCCGCGAGAGGACACAAAGGGCACAGCCCTCCAATGGTGGTTCAAACCCCAGACCATGGCAACAGCGCCACCCATAGGCCGCAGGGAACTGAACACCACTGATAACCTCCACTGGCATAAATAGGTCCAGGAATAATAACAATTGCTGCATCTGAGCCTGGTATCACTCAGATGCATCCCCTAAATATAACCACCCGCTACACATCCACCCCAGTGATTTGACACTGGTCCCCAGTGTCTGAAACCAATTTATTCCCCCCTTTAAAGCAGAGTCAGCATAAATCCGATCCAGAGACAAACTAACTAAAAGGAAAAAAATGACAATTTAAAAATGTTGTTTCGTTTGTGCCTGAACCAACAGGGAAGGGAAGAACAACAGCTAAAACATGCACAGGTATAAACATTCAAAAGCATAACAGCATAATTTTTTTTTTCAAAATCACATTTCCCCCCTCCCACATCACTGACTAAGATCTGCCCCATTGTCAGCAGACTTGATTGACGTTCTCCTGCAGAGGGGAAAAAGAACACATTATCTGACACAGTATGTGATTTGGAATGAACAGGCTCTCCCTAGGGGAAACCCCTTTCTTCCAAAAGTAATGTGTGGTGTGCGTGACAATCGTTGCGCAACACCGCCACCTGGTGGTGGCGTCACGGTCAGAACACTTGTTTTCTTCCATCCAGAAATCCTTTTCTCTGTACTGTGGCCCTGTCACAACTACACCCCAAAGTCTCATTATCCTTGCAGTGGAGAAAGAAAAAGGAGAACAACAAAACAAAACTGCTCCCAATTCTTCCAAATGTAGGCCACCCTTTGCGGGTTAAAGAGTCCCTGAGTTCCAGCAAAGGCACTCCGGAATGTTCAGCAACAAAAAAGAAAAACACAGGAGTCCATTCTCCTACAAATAAAACCTTGGGTGCGGCAGTACCTGTCGAAAGTCTCCATGTGATATTCCACATCATCCCCCTCCCTCCGACGAATAAGCACCTGGTCAGCATGGATGTGCCGACCCAACATCCACTCTGCCTTGCAGTCTTTGAACCTTTTGGAGGCTGCAGGGGAACATGAGAGGTACCTGCGAGCATGGGGCACCTTGAGATGTGTCCAGATGAAGTCATCATACCACCGCTGTCTGCAGGCCTCCACCTCGTACAGAAGTTTCTTGGACAAATATGGGTATTCCCACCCATATTCATTGGCAACTTTCTGACCGAAAAGTCTCTGCAAATGGGAAAGGGGTGGCATTGTAGCACGGTCTCCTTCACCAGGCAGCAGTATAGCATCCGGGTGCCGGGGCACCTTCACCACTTGTAGATTGGGCATAGGGGCCCGCAGTGACACTCGCTTCGCCCCAACGGGCCCAGGCGACTCTGAGGGTAGAGAGGCATGCAGGGGACCAGATCCCTCCTCAGGCGCCGGGGCCTCCACCCGGGGTGTACTATTCCCAGTGGACATGGGACATGGGTGGGTCCCTTTTCACATGGGACGAGGATAGGGATATCTTGTCCCAGCCTTTCTGAGCAAAAAGTTTGTCGATTACAACGTCATCTCCAACATCGGAGATCGACTCCAGGTCGGAGGTGTCATACTCCTCCGCGGGACAGTAACTCTGTGTAGACGTGGAGTCACCCCCTTGGACAGGTTCCAGGGCCTCTGGATCCCCGACACCTCTAACCACACACCAGGTCCCGTCCCTCGGCTTACCTCGGCCTTTACTTGAACTGGGATATCCGGGGCTTTTCCTTCTGGATCCACCCAGGCCAGGCAAGCGCTGGGGTGTGACTCTCCCACGGCCGCAGGAAGCCTTGACCAAACCGACTCTCCTCTTTGGCGGTGGAAGCAGGGATTCCATGGTGACCGAAGCAGCATCTTCGGATTTCTCAATCGCAGTCTCACTCTCAACTGGGGCTTCCTCCAAAGCCCGGTCAGTGCGCGTAGGGATGGCTGTACAAGCTCTGACTTCTCCTTCAAGAGTGGTGGCACCTGTAATACAGTTGAGGTGGAAGGCCCAAGGCCTTTCCGTGGGTTGCTCCACCTCGAAGATGAATTCTTTACAGGCCTTTCATCGCCCAAATGGCTTCAGATGGACCACCAGTCCCGAGCAGCTGGGACAAATCACATCGAGAGCCTCAACGTCCTTACATATGTACAGGGCGAATCGCCCCCGGGGCTTGAGCCTAATCCCTGTCTCTGTCAGCGGAGTAGCAAACTAAGTCATCCTTGTGGCTATGGAATTAGGAACCCACAAGGCAGTAGTGAACGTGCTGACCGCTTGCTGCTCCATCGCGCACTGACTATCTCGCGCCAAAGTCCCCACGTGCATCACTTCACATGGCCAGACTCCTCCCTTTTGCCGCACCTGTTCGCGGGCTTCTGTTGCGTCACGCCCACGAACTGCGCAGCCAGGGTGTGCCTCGTGGTGCGTTGGCTAATATGGCCGACCTCCTTGGAACTCCTCTGGGAAGCAAAGTTCAAACTCTGAAGGTCTCGGCTCCATTAACACAGACACAGATCCCGGACCCAGAGCCCCCACGTGTAGCGACCTCACCTCTCACTCCCCCCTTCTCTTCTCGGTCAATGGCTCTCATCTAGGGGACCAGGGAGGAGAGTGTGGCACACCACCAGCTTGTAACCTCTTGTGTGCAGAGGTGTGAGCTATACCCTTTTCCCTTCGGGCCCGTGTCCCTGTCCAGAGTCAAAACTTCCCTTGAGAATGATTCCCACCCTCCACGCAGGTGGAGGTAGGACCCTTTAACTCCCAGAAAGTCAAGTTCCACACCACTGAAAGTCCAACACTTATTTATTCTTCAGAGCAATAAATAGTCCTTTAAGAGCGAATGGTTAGACATAGAACAGTTCAGAACAAAGTGGGGAGGCGGTCCAGGCACAAACTTGAACTTGGGTTTTCTCCTGTTCCGTTATAGCGCGAACAGGCTTGGCGCACAGTCGCTGCCACCGACCGTGAGGGGGTCTCTGCCACAGACCAGATGAATAAGGCCTCTGCCACAGACCTGGTTGTTGGGTCTCTGCCATCGACCTGATTCACGATGGGTCCCTGCCACAGACCATGAGAACGTGTACTACTGTACCTTCTATAGGAAATGGCCCATGTCAGGGAAAGGATATCCATCCGGACAGTTACCAGAGGCCCCGCCGTCATAAGCAAATGCTGCACTGGATCTTCGTAAGGGTCACCTCCCTGGCCTCCTCGTCCTAGATTCGGGCGTCCACACCGGAGGACACCCTAGGAGCCCTTGATCCCTTGCTGGACCCAGTCAAAGGTACTGGGCCCCAGACCTCCAGAGAGTACCTCACCCCAGACCAAAGGTGTCTGGGGTGGAACCGCAACTCCGCCCCAGGCCTAGGGCACCCGGAGACCGCCATCACGCACCCCCAGGCTGAAGGTGCCTGGGAGTGGACCTCGTGCGGAAGATGTCTGCCCCCTTTATACCCTCTCCCAGCATGCACAGTGGGTTCCCCGCCCCGCTGTACTACTGCTGCGAGAGGACACAAAGGGCAAAGCCCTCCAATGGTGGTTCAACCCCAGCCCATGGCAACAGCGCCACCCATAGGCCGCAGGGAACTGAACACCACTGATATCCTCCACTGGCATAAATGGGTCCAGGAATCCTAACAATTGCTGCATCTGAGCCTGGTATCACTCAGATGCATCCCCTAAATATGACCACCCGCTACATGTTATATACATATGTCCTTCCTTCTTCTTGATGTTTATTTTCTAAGTTTTCACATTGTGTTTTTGAGTACACTTACTATTGCTCTTACACAGTAAGACTATTAGGCCCCATGCACACGAGACGCTGTTATTTGCTGTTGAACGCGCGTTCAGAGGCAGTTGGACGCTTTTTTCAACTGCCCCTGAACCCATTCAATGTTATCCTATGTGTCCATGCACACACTCTCGTTTTTTGGCGTTTACAAGCAGTTGCGTTTAACCTCGTTTTTCCAGAAGCAAAAAAATGGGTTCAGACGCAAAAATTTTCCACGTTTCAGACGCTAAACGCTGCTAAACGCGGCTAAACGCGGTACCGGCGTTTTTCTGCGTTTGCGTTTATAAGCGTTTTTAAAGGTGACCTATTTTTTTACATTAGAAATCTCAAAAATGATGCCAAATGATGAAAAACTATTAAAAAATATAAAAGAAAACTGTAATTGCTTGCATTGCATTGTGGACAATCCACAACTTGTGGCAGGTAACGTGGCAAGTGGACAATCAACAGCTTGTGTCAGGTGACGTGGCCAGTGGACAATCCACAACTTGTGGCAGGTGACGTGGCTAGGTGACGTGGCAGGTAACGTGGCCAGGTGACGTGGCCAGGTGACGTGGCATGTGGCATGTGACGTGGCAAGTGGACAATCCACAACTTGTGGCAGGTGACGTGGCCAGGTGATGTGGCCAGTGGACAATCAACAACTTGTGTCAGGTGACGTGGCCAGTGGACAATCCACAACTTGTGGCAGGTGACATGGCCAGTGGACAATCCACAACTTGTGGCAGGTGACGTGGCCAGTGGACAATCCACAACTTGTGGCAGGTGACGTGGCCAGGTGACGTGGCCAGGTGACGTGGCACGTGGACAATCCACAACTTGTGGCAGGTGACGTGGCCAGGTGACGTGGCAGGTGAGGTGGCAAGTGAACAATCCACAACTTGTGGCAGGTGACGTGTTAAGTGGACAATCCACAACTTGTGGCAGGTGACGTGGCAGGTAACGTGGCCAGGTGACGTGGCAGGTGACGTGGCCAGTGGACAATCCACAACTTGTGGCAGGTGACGTGGCAGGTGACGTGGCCAGGTGATGTGGCAGGTGACGTGGCAAGTGAACAATCCACAACTTGTGGCAGGTGACGTGGCTAGGTGACATGGCAGGTAACGTGGCCAGGTGACGTGGCCAGGTGACGTGGCCGGTGACGTGGCAGGTGACGTGGCAGGTGATACGCTAAATACAAGTACACTGCTGCTCTCTCAGCTGCTGATATCACTCTGGTCTCACAAACTGGCTGAAATGGTTAAAATTTACTGTTTTTTGAGCTTAGAGAGGGTCTTATGATGAAACGCTTATAAACGCAAACGCGGTAAAACGCCGCTAAACGCCAATAAACGCGGCCGCAAACGCGGCAAAACGCGCGTTTTTAAACGCCGGTTTCAGCGTTTAAAAACGTGTGTTCAGCAGAGTTTGCACCTGCGTCTCGTGTGCATGGGGCCTAAGCGCTACACTATTTTTTCACCATTTACCTTAGACTTTGTTTGCTTGAGTGTTAGCTGCTTGTTTTCACTTTATTTTGGGTTTAGCGCAGTTTTTCCCCCCACTTCCATACTTGCTTTGACACATTATTCACTGCTGCTTCCCTCACCTTCATCCTTTCCCATGGATGTTTTTGAATATAGGACATCTAGGTCCTTTAATACTAATGGAATGTTTATCGCAAATACTAACGACACTGAAATGAGTGGACTCTTCGTGAGGCTCAAGAATGTGATGATAACAGAATTACACCTGCAATGGGACATTGCATTCCTGGAGCAGTATATTAAGGAATATAATGGTCCCGAGGGGCCTACGTTGGGATGTTTTTCCACAGCAGGGTGAATTAGACCTAGATTTGTGGTTTAAATATTTCAACGAGGCAGGGTCTAAACTTCTTGGCTTTCTGGTGGAGAGAAAGCAGGCCAGATTGGTTGCAATGGATAAGGAGATTAGGGATTTGAAGGACAAACTAACTCCATCCATTTGCACACCTGAGTATGTTTCTCTCTCCACAAACTTAAAAAAACACCTTAAAAAAGAGGAGAGGGACCAGAGAAGCAAAAAACTGAAAAAATATAATCGTGACATCAACGATTATAAAGCTAATCTGATTTTTAATTGGCAAAAAAAAGGTGATCACAGATATGAACTCTGTTGGTGGTGTTCCATCTATGGAGACCTCCGAACCTGTAGTCCAAAACGCAGACAGAAGGTTGACCTACGAGCCACCACCCCCTCCCCCTATCCCGGGACCTTCTGGGAACAGGGAGTTTGCCCATACTCCTAGGAATAAAGTCCAGAATGTCTATCACCAAGGAGACAAAACACGGGGTAGACACCCCTCCCACAACAGGGGTAGAGGACATCCGGTCGGGGTAATCATTATGGGGATACTGGCAATTCCTACCACTCTGATTACTCCAGTGGACATTCCAGAGCATGGCGATATGATAGATCAGGATACGGCAGAGGTGGTTACTCACAAGGCACACCTGTACGTACCCATAACCGCTATGCTCCCCTTCGTATTGATGGTCCCTATGACACATATCATGATTCATATTCATATATGAATCAGGAGGAAGAAGAGCACTCTAGGACCCACTACAATTATAACTACAACTATCCTGGTCAGTCCCAATACCAGGATTTTCACAGGCCTACCCCCAACCCCCCCAGAAGCCCAAAACCAATCGAGACTCCAGAGGGGGGTGGCGCCTGCAACGGAAAAAGAAAGAGTACACAGTAGGTGCAGGGATTTTTAATTTAAGTACAGTCACTCTTTCAGATGAAGAAAAACGCACTTTAGACAAAGGCCTTAAATTCGTTCCCCCGAGAAAGCTCAATTTAACACTTTTGTTGATGTACAGAAGTATATTAGGAAACTTAACATCCAAAGTGTCACGATCAGGAGTCGGGCTTGAAGTCCAATTGCAATAGCAGTGGCAGGACAGGCATACAGACAGTCACTTCTGGCAGATGACACAGGCTCACCTGAGGTGCGGAGTCTAAGTACTAGCTGGTTTTCCCCAGAGCTCTGGATGGTGGAGATGGATTTAGCTGCAAGCTAGTACCAGGTCGCGGTCCTCAAGTTTGCCCCACCAGGGTGTGAGCAGGCCGGGGTCCAATAGCGGATAACAGACAAGGATGAAACAGCAGCGTGGTCAGAAAACAAGCCAAGGGATCAATCACGAGTGGCTGCAGGTTGGGATCAAGCAGTAGAGTAGTCAAAGAACAGGCCGAGGGTCAAACACGGGTGGTTGCAGATTGGGATCAAGCAGTAGAGAAGTCCAGGAACAAGCCAAGGGTGAATCACGAGTGGTTGTAGGTACAGATGGCAGCAGGAAAGACAACAGCAAGGCACTGGCAGGGAAGGCACAATAACCTGGCAAAGAGGAAGTGCTGAGACAAGGCTTTTATAGAACGTTCATGGGAGGAGCAAGGAGTTCAAGGTTCAACAGTAATCAAGACTCAAGGCAAGGTTGTCCATTGGATCAGGTTTGTCCAGCAGATCAGGCAGGGAGCTGTCCAGCATCCCAGATAGCTCAGTGGGAAGAGTCAACGCCAGACACCGACGAGGTCCCAGGTTAAAGCCCAGGTCCTGATACAAAGACACTTTTTATCCTCATTGTCAACTAGCTCAAATGCTACGAATCAGAGTGTTAATACATACTCTGGACTTTCCAATCCATCCCTTTTTAATCCACCGGGCAACACAGCCCCCTCTATCAATGTTTTTCGTAATCTAGTGCTCAAAGATCTAGAGAAACTACCGAACAAAAGACTTCATCAGGACCCAGCCGTTGAGGTGGGACTAAAATCTCTTTGTGAGAAGAAAAATCTCATTATCCGCCCCACTGACAAAGGGGGTGGGATAGTTGTCTGCATAAAGCCACATACATTATGGAAATTAATAGACTCCTGGATGACCGCACCACTTATAGTCCGTTGCCTGGAGACCCAACTTTGAACTATAAGAAGGCTTTAATCGAGATTGTGAATGGGGAAGGTTTTGCCTTAAATATTCTGAACAAAAAAGAGAAGGATTTTATGATTCCATTGACACCACGCATTCCAATTATTTATCAATAGCCTAAGGTGCACAAGGACCCTATCAATCCTCCTGGTCGCCCGATTGTCAGCGGGATTGACTCGGTGACCTTGAGGATTGGTAAGTACATAGATCACTATCTCCAGCCTCTGGTTAAACTTGTCCCGTCATATTTAAAAGATACCAGAGATACGATCAGATTGCTGGAGAAGTTGCAATACCACGATGATCTCCTTTTGGTCACAGCGGACGTTTTCGCTCTCTTCACCTGCATTCCACATCATTTGGGTCTCATGGCAGTAGAACTGTTTTTGACCAGGAATTCAGCTCTCCCTCCGATTCACAGGAACTTCATAATGGAGTTTGTATAAAAGGTATTTGGATAATTTCCAGACACAGAAACCGTATAATCTCCCAGTCCCATGTAAAGGTATAAAAGAAAACAAAAGAGAGACAAGCTCTCCAAAAAATGGATTTTGAAGGGAGATACCAGTTCTGTTAGTAGGTGAGTACACTTAAGACAATAGTCTAGAAAAATATAAATTTATTCATAACATCATTAAAATTGATATTGTATTGATACAAAACCATAAAAGCTTAGGAACATAGAACTAGATTGTGCAAATAGCCATCATGTTTCGTACTGTTGTGCTTCGTCAGGGCTTAGCACTTGTCTTTAATTTCATCAAGTCTGTATAAGACACAAGAGTATGTAATTAATGTCAAGCAGTAGTATAGTATCAATACATATGCATTGATTAATATAATACAAATTCGCTGCATATTAACAAATTTGAAAAAACAATGTATCATGCTCACCTAGTCTGATTTGGAAAAGATTGAATGAAGTGCACATCGCTATGACAGTAGCATCAATACTGACGACCAACCCATATCCCACCGCAGCATAACCCGGCGGATGCCAGAACCAACCGGTCGAAACGTAAGGACTTTGACTCTGTAGGCTGACCAAGTAGTAGAGAACTAATCAAATCTATGAAGAGGATATATAGTAATGAAATAATGTAATAATAATAAGAAGAAAAGTCTTATGGTACTTATAGGTACTATTCAAGATATACTAAGCTTAATAGGCTTCATCAAGAGAATATAACAGGATATATAATGTATCTTGATTTAAATTAAATTTTAAACTATTGAAACTATTGAAACATACTACAATGGCATGCCATGGACATAGATATTATAACAGGACAATCACATGTATAATTAGTTTGTTATAAGGTGATGGTAAGAGTTAACTTATATTGGTATTAAAGTTTTTTAATGTTTTTTTAAACAATGTATCATATGCTAATGACATGGCATAGATAAAAGGAAAAAATATTAAAATATATATATATTAGGGTAGAGTAGGATAAAGGGACTACTAGCCAACTCTATGAGCAAATATAGAGAACTGGTAACCTATAGCATCTGATATCAAAAATATGGCATTATAGAGCCAAGATATGCACTACACCAAAGGAGGAAAAAAGGTTTATTGCATGGCTACTGATAATATTATTATGTTGAATGCCTGCGTACCAAGAAAGTCTTACAACCCGCACTACTATAAAGATAACCTCAGTACCTGTGAGGGGTCCAACCCATGTGAAATAAGATGTCCCGATATGTCCCGATCAATCAGGGATGGTCTTATCCATAGCCACTTTACCCCTGAAACATTGGAAGAAGGGGCGACTATCAGCAATGGCACATTGTTTAAAAAAACATAAAAAAACTTTAATACCAATATAAGTTAACTCTTACCACCACCTTATAACAAACTAATTATACATGTGATTGTCCTGTTATAATATCTATGCCCATGGCATGCCATTGTAGTATGTTTCAATAGTTTACAATTTAATTTAAATCAAGATACATTATATATCCTGTTATATTTTTGCTTAATACTGGTGTAGCGGGGTGTCATATTTAGGGGGAGCATCTGAGTGGTAACTAGGCTCAGATGTACTAATTGTTAGGTTTCATGGACCATTTCTATCCCTGGGAGATAGTACTGGTGTGCAGTTCCCTGGGGCCTATGGGTGGCGCTGTTGCCATGGGCCCGGGTTGAACCGCAGTACAGGGTTGTGCCTTTTTTTTGTCCCCTCTCGGCAGCAGTGGGGCGCGGAACCTGCTGTGCTTGTCGGGAGAGGGTATAAAAGGGGGCGGCCATCTTCCAGAGGGGTCGTCATCGTTCATCCACGCCCAGGCACCTTAGGCCTGGGTGTGTGGGTGTCGCCTCCGGGTGCCCTAGGCCCGGAGGCCTGGTCAGTTCCGCGCTCAGGCACCTTAGGCCTGGGTGCACGTGGGTTGTCTCCGGGTGCCCTAGGCCCAGAGATGGAGCTGCTGTTTCCATCCCAGACACCTTCAGTCTGAGGTGAGGTACTTTGGGCCCGGAACCCAGCAACCTTCGGCTGGGGTCCGCTAAGGATCGAGGCTCCCAGGGATCTGCCTTGCGAGGGGACCCATATCCAGGATGAGGAGACCAGGGAGGTGACCCTTTCTGAAGACCCAGCGTAGAGTCGTGGTGACAGAGAGGGCCTCTGGTAACTCTCCGGAGGGATGTTCTTATCTTTAAAAAGGGCTAAGTTACTCAAAGAAGGAAGTGCGGGTTATTTATGTCACAGTGGCAGTGACTCTACACACACCAGGTCAGTGGCAGTGACTTGCAACTATTCACCAGGTCAGTGGCAGTGACCAACCTCATGGTCTGGAGGTTTTAAACACTGGCTGCAAGCAGGCCCGAGAAAACTAACACTGCTCAACCTCCCCATCCAGGAGGGTACGGGCTTGTGGTGCGGTGTGCCTCAGTCTTTCCTGCGCAGAAGCCAACATAATAGGAAAAGCAGGTAAAGGCTGGGGTGGGTGTGCTACACGTGGGGGCTTGAGTCCGGGATATGTTTGTGGCCACAAAGTGAAAAGAAAAAACCCCCAGGAGTTGAACTTTTATTCCCTAGTGAAGTTCCGTGGAGGTCGGCCATGTTTGGAATTGCACCACGAGGAGAACCCTGACTGCGTAGTTCGTGGACGTGCCTACTCAGAAAGCCCGCAAACTATGCAGGAGATGGGAGGGGTCTGACCATGTATTGAGTTACACGTGGGGACTTTGACGCAAAAAGGTCAGTGCGCGATGGAGCAGCAGATGGTCAGCATGGCGTTGCATGCCTCATGGGTTCCAGCTACTACAACCATGAAAATTACTTAATTCGCTGCTTCGCTAACGGATACAGGGATTCGGCTCAAGCCCCGGGGAAGATTTGCCCTCTACGTGTGCAAGGACAAGGAGGCCCTCGGTGTGATTTGTACCGGCTGTCAGGACTGGTGGTTCATCTAAAGCCATTCGGGTGATGCGAGAGCTGTAAGGAATTTCTTTTTGAGGTGGAGCAACCTACAGAGAGGCTGCGGGCCTTCCACCTCAATTGCCTTACGGGCGCCACCACTCTGGAAGGAGGAATCGAAGCTTGCACAGCCACCCCTGTGCGCACTGACGAGACTTTGGAGAAAGTCACAGAGGAGATCGCTTCAGCGAGTGAGAAACCGGAGGATGCTGCTTCGGTTACGACAGATTCTTTTCTCCCACCGCCCAAGAGGAAGATGGGTCTTGTGAAAGCTTCCTGCGGCCGTGGTGGAGCAACGCCCCAGCACTTACCCGGAACGTATGCATCCGAAGGGAAAAGTCACGGAAGTCCGAGTTCTTCTCCAAGCCGAGGTAAGCCAGGGGGAGAGACTTTGTTAAAGGCCCCTAGCCCTGGGGATTCACATGTTAGTGAGTTAGCCGGAGGGGGTGAATCATCCTTCACCAGGAGCTGCTTCCCTGCGGAGTAGTACGATACTTCCGACCTAGAGTCCATCTCTGATGCGGGTGCTGACGCCACAATTGATGAACTATTTGAGAAGAAGGGATGGGACAAGATGCCCCTGTCCTTGTTTAGTAAGCCTAGGGACCCACCCATGTCTACGGGGGAAAGTACACCCCGGGTGGTGGCTTCCGAGCCTGAGAAGGGATCTGTCCCTTTGCCTGCCCTTCCACCGTCGGAGGCACCTGCTTCCACTACTGCTACGAGACGGGTGTCACTGCGGGCCCCTGCAACTGGCCCGGAGGCAGTTAAAGTGCCTCTGCGCCCAGATGCCATTGTCTTGCCTGGTGCAGGAGACCGTGCTACCATGCCACCGCTGTCCCACTTGCAAAGACTTTTTAACCAAAGGGTTGCCAGCGAGTATGGGTGGGAATACCCGTACCTGCCGAAGGAAATGCTGTTTGAGGTTGAGGCCTGCATACATCGGTGGTACGAAGAGTTCGTGTGGACACACATCAAAGTACACCAGGCCAGAAGGTACTTTTCTTGTTCACCCGGAGCCACTCAGCGGTACAAGGACTGCAAAGCTGCTTGGATGTTGGGTCGGCATATCTATGCGGACAAGGTACTTATTTGTAGAAAAGACAAGGACAATGTGGAGTACCATATAGATACATTCGATGGAAATTGGAAGCCACTGGTGTTGCCTGACCCACATTACTACTTGTAAGAGACCAGACTCTTGTGTTTTTGTTTAAACGTTTTTTATTCAAGCCCAGGAACTTTGCCCAAATTTTAAAGGGTACTCTACTCCAGTGTTTCTCAACTCCAGTCCTCAAGGCGCCCCAACAGGTCATGTTTTCAGGATTTCCCTCAGATGAAACTGCAGTGGTAATTACTAAGGCAGTGAAACTGATCAAATCACCTGTGCAAAATAATGGAAAACCTGAAAACATGACCTCTTGGGGCGCCTTGAGGACTGGAATTGAGAAACACTGCTCTACTCTTTGGAGGAGCGGGAGCTGTTGCTGTTTGTTGTTCTCCCTTCTCTTCCCACCACAAAGATAACAAGGACTTTGGGGTAGTAGACCGTTTAGGGCCACAGATCAAGGAGAAGAAAAAGTTTTGGTTGAAATGAGTGTTCTGACGTTGGCACTACCACTAGGTGGCGGTGTTGCGTAACTATTGCAAGGACAATAAGGTATTATGCGGTTACTTGTTGGAAGGAAGGGATTCTTCTTTAGGGGAGAGCCTCTTCATTCTAACTACTGTTATTTCAGGTGTTTTCTCTCCCTTGCAGGTGAATGACAAGCAAGACTGCTGAGAATGGGGCGGGTCTTAGTTAGTGCTGCGGGAGGGAAATGTAAATTTTACTGTAAAGTTTATATGACTTCAAATGTTTTATACATTTATGTATTCCTTTTACCCAATCTGTTTCCTTTTCTTTCCCATTTTAGGTTCAGGCACAAACACGCAATTTTTAAATTGTCATTTTTTTTGTAGTTTGTCTCTGGATCAGGCTTATGCTGACTCTGGTTGAGAGGCATAGGTTGGTTCCAGACACTGGGGACCAGTGTCCATCAAGTTAGGTGGATGTGTAGCGTGGTGTCATATTTAGGGGGAGCATCTGAGTGGTAACTAGGCTCAGATGTACTAGTTGTTAGTTTTCATGGACCATTTCTATCCCTGGGAGATAGTACTGGTGTGCAGTTCCCTGGGGCCTATGGGTGGCGCTGTTGCCATGGGCCCGGGTTGAACTGCAGTACAAGGTTGTGCCTTTTTTTGTCCCCTCTCGGCAGCAGTACGGCGGGGCGGGGAACCTGCTGTGCCTGTCGGGAGAGGGTATAAAAGGGGGCGGCCATCTTCCAGAGGGGTCGTCGTCGTTCGTCCACGCCCAGGCACCTTAGGCCTGGGTGTGTGGGTATCGCCTCCGGGTGCCCTAGGCCCGGAGGCCTTGTCAGTTCCGCGCTCCGGCACCTTAGGCCTGGGTGCGTGTGGGTTGTCTCCGGGTGCCCTAGGCCCGGAGATGGAGCTGCTGTTTCCATTCCAGACACCTTCAGTCTGGGGTGAGGTACTTTGGCGAGGGCCCGGAACCCAGCAACCTTCGGCTGGGGTCTGCTAAGGATCGAGGCTCCCAGGGATCTGCCTTGCGAGGGGACCCGTATCCAGGACAAGGAGGCCAGGGAGGTGACCCTTTCTGAAGACCCAGCGTAGAGTCATGGTGACAGAGAGGGCCTCTGGTAACTCTCCGGAGGGATGTTCTTATCTTTAAAAAGGGCTAAGTTACTCAAAGAAGGAAGTGCGGGTTCTTTATGTCACAGTGGCAGTGACTCTACGCACACCAGGTCAGTGGCAGTGACTTGCAACTATTCACCAGGTCAGTGGCAGTGACCAACCTCATGGTCCATGGCAGGGACCGTGCGCCAAGCCTGTTAGTGCAAATCATAATAGGAGAAACCCTGAATTGAGTTTGTGCCTGGACCTCCTCCCACCTTATCTGACCCGTGTTTGTCTCAACCTGTCTGCTCTCAAAGAGACTATTTATTGCCCTTAAGAATAAATAAGAAGTTGGCATTTTTTAGTTGGTGTGGACAGTTGCTTACTGGGGAGAAATAAGGACTTATTTCTGGCTGCCCAGGAACTAGGTGAGCTCTGGAGGTTTTAAACACTGGCTGCAAGCAGGCCCGAGAAAACTAACACCGCTTAACCTCCCCATCCAAGAGGGTACGGGCTTGTGGTGCGGTGTGCCTCAATCTTTCCTGCGCAGGAGCCAACATAATAAGAAAAGCAGGTAAAGGCTGGGGTGGGTGCACTACACTGGTATTTTCTTGATGAAGCCTATTAAGCTTAGTATATCTTGAATAGTCCCTATAAGTACTATAGGACTTTTCTTCGTATTATTATTACATTATTTAATTACTATATATCCTCTTTATAGATTTGATTATTTCTCTACTACTTAGTCAGCCTACAGAGTCAAAGTCCTTACGTTTTGACCGGTTGGTTCTGGCATCCGCCGGGTTATGCTGCGGTGGGATATGGGTTGGTCGTCAGTATTGATGCTACTGTCATAGCGATGTGCACTTCATTCAATCTTTTCCAAATCAGACTAGGTGAGCATGATACATTGTTTTTCCAAATTTGTTAATATGCAGCGAATTTGTATTACCGTATATACTCGAGTATAAGACGAGATTTTCAGCCCTTTTTTTTGGGCTGAAAGTCCCCCCCCTCGGCTTATACTCGAGTTAGCAAAAATTTTTACATTGAAAATAGTACCTGTAAAGACGTTGCGGCTGCGGCGTCCATCGTTCAAATTCCGCGGTCTCTTCCTGTTCCTTCCGTGATAGGCGATTCTCATCAGACACTCTCCGCCTATCACGATCATTCTCTCATCCTCAGTTTCCCAGCAGACGTCTGTGATTGGCGGAACACCCAACACAGTGTCTGCTGGGAAACTAAGGATGAGAGAATGATCGTGATAGGCGGAGAGTGTCTGATGAGAATCGCCTATCACGGAAGGAACAGGAAGAGACCGCGGAATTCGAACGATGGACGCCGCAGCCACAACTTCTTTACAGGTACTATTTACAATGTAAAATTATAGGATAGGAAACAGTGAGCTAGGGAACAGTGAGGATAGGAAACAGTGAGGATAGGAAACAGTGAGGATAGGAAACAGTGAGGATAGGAAACAGTGAGGATAGGAAACAGTGAGGATAGGAAACAGTGAGGATAGGAAACAGTGAGGATAGGGAACAGTGAGGATAGGGAACAGTGAGGATAGGGAACAGTGAGGATAGGAACAGTAAGGATGACCCTCGGCTTATACTCGAGTCAGTAAGTTTTCCCAGTTTTTTGAGGCAACATTAGGTACCTCGGCTTATACTCGAGTCGGCTTATACTCGAGTATATACGGTATATTAATCAATGTATATGTACTGATACTATACTACTGCTTGACATTAATTACATACTCTTATGTCTTATACAGACTTGATGAAATTAAAGACAAGTGCTAAGCCCTGACAAAGCACAACAGTGCGAAACATGTTGGCTATTTGCACAATCTAGTTCTTTGTTCCTAAGCTTTTATGGTTTTGTATCAATGCAATATCAATTTTAATGCTGTTATGAATAAATTTATATTTTTCTAAACTATTGTCTTAAGTGTACTCACCTACTAACAGAACTGGTATCTCCCTTAAAAATCCTGTTTTTTTAGAACTTGTCTTTCTTTTGTTTTCATAACGGAGTTGTTGATATTTGCCATAGAGAACAATTATTTTTGGTTGCAGGGCACTTTTTTTCTCAGATCAGGGATGTGGCCATGGGGGCTAAATATGCCCCCAGTTTGGCCAATTTGTTCATGGTCCAGTGGGAGGAGGATGTCATCTATGCCCTCGGGAGACCTGAACTGGTCCTGTGGGCCAGGTATATAGATGAAATCCTCCTCCTGTGGAGGTGTGACAGAGCCTTTTGGACTCCTTCGTGGCCATTTTGAATGATAACGACGAGGCATCATATTAAATTATGAGGCTAGTCCATCCACCATTCATTTCTTGGACTTGGAAAATACAGCCACCAACAATCATTTAGAACTTAAGACTTTTTTCAAGCCTAAAGATAGGAATGGCTACATCCCGGTGGACAGTTGCAACCATCGTCAGTGGCTTCAATCTGTCCCCAGGGGCCAGTTCCTCTGCCTCAGGAGGAACTGCACCAATGACAGCGATTTTCTTTTCCAATCTAACATTCTTAGACAGAGATTCATGGATAAGGGTTATAGGCCCTCAGATTTGGATGCTGACATTGGTGCAGTTTCTCTGGTGGATAGACCTTCTCTTTTCACCAGGGATGATAAATTCAAATGGTCCTTTTTTTACTTCTTTCTCTATCCAGCACATAGAGATCAAAAAAATTCTCAAAAGACATTGGAAAATACTCCTTAGTGATAAAATTCTGGGGCCATCCCTCCAAGAACAGGCGGGAATTATTTTTAGGGGTGCACGCTCTATTCAGGGCAACATTGCCCCCAATACCATTGATCCTCCCAAGACCATCTCATTCTTTCCAGAATGCAAGGTTTATTTATAATATATAATGTTTTTGGTAGACGTAAGACAGAATATACATGCATGGTGACCTTGGACATGAAAGTACCTATGAAACACTTTACTACTTGTGTGACTAAGTTCATAGTTTACCTCATTACATGCCCATGTAAAAAACAATACGTGGGACGTACTATCAGGAATTTCTCCATCAGGGGGAATGAGCATTTGGCTAAAATTAAAAAGGGATGCATCAAACACACCGTACCCCGCCATTATTTGGAGCACCATGGGAGAGACCCCACCGATACCCAGTTCCAGATTATTGACAGATTTGTTCCCCATTGCAGGGGGGATTCATGTCTACGGGGTGTGTCACGGCTTGAGACCTACTGGATACATGAGCTCAAATGCTACTCATCCTATGGTATGAATGTAAATTGGGACATAAATTGTTTCATCAACCAGGCGTGAGTGGCACGTATTATTCCTGAATTCTCTACCATGACACTGCTACTATATTTCCCAGCATTAACTTTAATTTTATATACTTCTCTATATCTGCACATTTAATCCATACATCATCCATCTCTCAACTGCTTTTTTGCATGCATCTAGTTATTCATGCATTGGTGTATATGTATATCATAGCATTATGCTAAACACATTATTCCATGCTCGCCCCAGTGGTTGTACATTTCTCCTTGTATCTTTCGGCTTTATGGGAGATTTTGTTACACTGGCTGGCATTCGGTGTGACCATGTATTGCATAAATAGATTATGCTTTTCACATAGTTGATACTGAGTGTGGATTTCACATACATTTTTTGGTGTTATTTCTAGAATGTATATCAAGAGTTCAATTTCTGCTATTTGGGTGATTATTGGCCATTAGATTTTCTGACGCGATCATCCAGTCGTCTAATGATTTGCCCAGTGGGGATAGCAATGATCGGACATCCCCTCCCGGTGAATATTGTGTGTATATTGTGTGGTGATGCCCCGTTCCTGTTGCTAGGCACCTGGGCTCACATTATACTAAGGCCCCATGCACACAGGGCGTTTTTACAGCCGCGTTTTTTACAGCTTAAAAATGCCTGTCCATGTCTTGTAAACATTTAAAAAAAAATCCTGAAGCTCAAAAACGCAAATCGCGGCGTTTTTGCGCGTTTTCGCAGCGTTTTTGCGCGTTGGGCATTTTTGCAGCTCAAACCTGGAGCTCCAGAACGCACTGGAATTGGGTTTTTTTTTTGCAGCTGGAAAACGCCTATGCCACTTGGAGCTCATAAAAGCTCTATGTGTGCATGACACAATAGAATAACATGGATGGGCGTTTTGCAGCTGTAAAAAAAAACGTCTAACGCTGCAAAAACGCCCTGTGTGCATGGGGCCTTAAAGGGACACTAAAGCTTCCCTTTTTTTTGCAAAAAAATAACAAACAGTTTATACTTACCTCCACTGTGCAGCTCGTTTTGCACACAGTGGCCCCGGGGCGATCCTGGTCTTTTGGGGTCCCTCGGCGGCTGTCTTGGCTCCTCCCGGCAAGGACTCCACACCATAATGCGAGCGAGCTCGCATGGTGTGGAGTTATTGCGGGCGCGCTCCCGTGATACAGCGGCGGCCATAGCCGCCGACTGTATCACTCGGCCCCGCCCCCCGGCGCGCCGCATCATTGGATGTGATTGACAGCAGCGCCAGCCAATGGCTGCGCTGCTTTCAATCCATCCAGTGTAGCCAATCGGCGGCCAGGCTGAGAACCGAAGAGGATGACGGGACGAGCGTGGGACTTTCGAGGGGCCAGGTAAGTAAAACGGGGGCTCGGGGGGGGCGGTATTGTCGGATGTTTTTTCACCTTAATGCATAGGATGCATTAAGGTGAAAAAACATGTAACTTTACTACTCCTTTAACACTGGGACTATGTGCCTTTGTGGTTGGGGATTGGTCCGGGTTGCTTCCACACTTCCGCCTTTCCAGCTACTGTTCCCATTGGCCGCTGGTCCTGTCATTCATTCATTTCACAGGACCAGTGGACATGTGACCCTGTCAATGAGGCTGTGGCGACACCCAGCTCCTGGTGAGAGGAGCGTGGGCTCATATAACGCACACAGTTGGTGTCATGTGACCCTTACAATGGGGAGTGGCTGGAATAGCGGTCACGCTATGTGCTCTTCTCAGTTCTTTGCTCTCATTGGCTTATTGCCGGTGAGCACGTGACCTCAGTGACGAGACCGTGGCGGTGTCTGGCTCCTAGTGAGGGGGGTGTGGCCCCGTAAGATGTGCGTCGCTGAGGTCATGTGATCTCTTCAAGCAGGAATCGCTTAGAAGGCGGTCATTTATATTTGCTACATCCGTTCCCATTGGCCAATAGTGTGGTCCAAAAGTAAGGCTTGGAGCGCATGCGGCGCATACGGCGATGTTTTTCAATGTGCCTCATGTGCCTGTGCTCTTTATTGGCCCCCTTTCTTGTTAGAGTTTACATGTAAGCCCCTATGAATATGGGTCTCACTTTTGGGTAACATACTACCTTTCACCTTGAGTCACATCGAGGCTTGGGAGGCATGTTATTTTGCTTACCTCTAGCCCCGCCCCCTCCAGGGGTGGACCAGTGTGTTTTCTGAACTCATATATTTAGTAGCAATGTGAGGGGACAGAGATATGCCCCAGTTGAAGACCCCTGGTGTCGAAACGCTTAGGGCTAGCATTTACTGCACCCCACATTGCTTTTTAGAAGTTTTTTATCCGTGATCACTTTTTATATCTGTGTCATTTTGATGTATGACATTTTTTCAATAAAACCTATTTGGTTGACCTGCACCATTTGGAGCTTTTTCCATATCTTTTTCCTTGTTGGAGTCCGTGAGGAGCTACCCCGGTGTATACCGTTCCTAACCTGACCCGGAAGGGATCTTGCTGCATCTGTGGTATTCGTCAGCCGAGAACCGGGGACCCTACATCTTGATCCACCGGACCCCCCTCCATATATAGCACGGGATCCAGACCTCCTAGGATTTCAAGCCCTATTGACCCACTGTCGTAAGACATGTGTGTCCATCCCAGCTGGTAAGAGTACCTTACCTACTTATCTCTGAAGTGTTTTAAGAGTGACTACAGGCAACTTTGTCCTCCTTTCTAACATTCGGTGTCACCTCCAACAGGAAGAAGCTTCATTTGCCTCTTTTCTGCTTTTGTGTGGACTTCATTCCATACCACATTTTGAAGTTTATATTCACAGTTGGACTTTATCAGACATTGTTCATATTGTGTTATATACATGTGTCCTTCCTTCTTCTTGATGTTTATTTTCTAAATTTTCACATTGTGTTTTTGAGTACACTTACTATTGCTCTTGCACAGTAAGACTATTAGCGCTACACTATTTTTTCACCGTTTCCACACTAGTTGATGTCTCTCCAAAGTCTAGAGCTGCCCACTCTGGGAAAGTGAAGGTAGAAGCAACATCCTCACTATTAGCCCACAATAGTTCTTGTGGCATAGATTCAAACAGTTCATTATCACCAGATAATAGACAAGGAATCCAGCTCAGAATCCCTTAATTCTTCTGCAGGCCTATATTTACACATTGACCCCACTGAAATGCCTTTCCCAGATTTCTCATCAGTTCCTGACGTGGATTTCCCAGGAGTAATGTCTTCCTTTGGTTCCGGTTCTGGTGGTCTATGGGGTAGGCCTCGACATGCCTTTACATAGTCCACCTTCTTCTGGACAGGTGCAGTGGGCACAGTAGCGGTGGCGATGTCTGCTGATGGCACTTTAGAAACAGTAGCAGCGACATCATCAACTGGAACATTCACAGTAGCAGGCGTGATGAGTGTAGGTTTTCCAGCAGGAGCAAAAGCAACAGCCTCCACTGTAGCAATACCTGTGACCCAATCAACTCTATAGGCACGGGGCGGCATGGTAGGGTGTTTCACAGCAAACAGGTACTCCCTGCAGTGCAGGCAACGAACAAACGGACAGTGATGTATGGCTAGTCCTCCACACATGTGGCATAACATACCCAGCGCTTCATGGTCCCCAACGGTATACAGCACAAAACGACCATGTGGCTTCAGGCGGATGCCGGTTTCTGTTAGCAGGGTTAAAGACAGCATAGCACTTGCAGCGGTGCTGACAAGAAACATCTTGGACCCCACTGCAGTTTGCACAAGAGAAAATTCAGCCATAACTGGGCTCTGATCTTACCTGTAGTAACAGCAAACTTTCTCTCTTCAGCGTCAGACACACACACAGCGTCTCACGCAGCAGCAGGCAGTGACTCCTCCCACTTGCTCTTCTGATCACTTAGCTCCCAGGCTTCTCTCACTCCACCCACAGCTCACGCAGTCAGAAATATGATCTTGCAATTAACCCCTGTTTTCCTGGAGAAAGTGGCAAAGTCCAGGAACCCCTCTTAAGTATAGACTCTCAGGTTCTCCCCCAGTGAATAGTGCAGCACTTTGGAAACAGTCTCAAGGGCTTTACTTGAGGTCACAGTTCACAATCCCCACAGTGCCATGACAAAATTCCTGAGTTGCAGTTTGTTGCTAGGGACAATGGCAAACTTATTCCGCCAGGCCCCACGTTGGGCGCCAAAATGTAGATCCCTCGGTCTACTGGGAGAAAAGAGGTACCTCCAGAGACAGGGAGCGAGCTTACATTCACCCCAGGGCTGAGTCCATGGCTATAATGGGAAGTTAGAACAGAATTTGGGCGCCAGTCACTTTATATATTTTCAATGCTTTAATGGAGAACTTGAAAGAAGTAGTAGGTGAGAGGGTTAGGGGAGGTTTCAGATACCTTTTTTCAGATCACTTACAGACACATTCACATATACATATCATACATGTGTAGCCCCATGTTCCTAAAAATGGGGCTATAGTGTAAATTTCGTTTTTTGACTTAGCTGTAAACAGCTCAGATTGATTGTACAGTATATAGTTTGTTAGGTTCTATTCTAAACTTGGCTGAGTTGTGCAATTCTCACTGTTGCCAGTAGGTGTAACTGGTACCACAGGCCAGTATGAGATTTACAAGTGTAGCGGGTGGTTACATTTAGGGGGAAGCATCTGAGTGGTAACCAGGCTCAGATGCACCAATTGTTAGGTCTCATGGACCATTTCTGTCCCTGGGAGATAGTACTGGTGTGTAAGTTCACTGGGGCCTATGGGTGGCGCTGTTGCCTTGGGCCAGGGTTGAACTGCAGTACGAGGTTGTGTCCTTTTTGTCCCCTCTCGGCAGCAGTACAGCGGGGCGGGGGAACCTGCTGTGCCTGTCGGGAGAGGATATAAAAGGGGAGGGCCATCTTCCAGAGGGGTCATCGGTTCCGCGCTCAGGCACCTTAAGCGTGTGTCGCCTCCGGTTGCCCTAGGCCCGGAGGCCTGTCGGATTGTCTCTGGGTGCCCCAGGCCCAGAGACGGAGCTGCTGTTCCATCTCAGACACCTTCAGTCTGGGGTGAGGTACTTTGGAGAAAGGCCCGGAGCCCAGCGGCCTTTGGCTGGGATACGCTGGGGGCCGAGACTCCCAAGGATCTGCCTTGTGAGGGGACCCGTATCCAGGACGAGGAGGCCAGGGAGGTGACCCTTTCTGAAGACCCAGCGCAGAGTCGTGGTGACAGATGGGGCCTCTGGTAACTCTCCGGAGGGATGTTCTTGTCCTATAAGGGCTAGTTCACTAACGGAAGTGCGTGCGTGTTCTTTAAGTCACAGTGGCAGTGATACTATGCACACAAGGTCAGTAGCAGTGACTTTCACCTTTTTTTCACCCGGTCAGTGGCCAACCTCATGGTCTGTGGCAGAGACCATGCGCCAAGCCTGTTCGTGCTGATCAGAGCAGGAGAAACCCAAATTCAAGTTTGTGCCTGGACCTCCTCCCACCTTATCTGACCTGTGTTTGTCCCAACCCTTCTGCTCTTAAAGAGACTGTTTATTGTGCTGAGAAGAATAAATAAGTGTTGGACCTTTCAGTTGGTGTGGACAGTTGCTTACTGGGGAAAATTAAAGGACTTGTTTCTGACTACTGCAGAAACGAGGTCAGCACTGGAGGCTTTTTTACACCAGCTGCAAGCAGGCCCGAGAAACTAACACCGCTCAACCTCCCTATTCAGGAGGGTACGGGCTTGAGGTGCGGTGTGCCTCATTCTTTTCCTGCGGAGGAGCCAAGCAGAAGAAAAGCAGGTAAAGTCGTTGGTGCGCTACACAAGGTTGAGCTGTAATGAATATTCTTTTTCCCAGAACAACCCAGTAGAAGGTTCCTGGCCGCTGTGCATTCTGGGAGGGGGTATTTATGGGACAGATGCCATGTGTTCTAGTCAGTCTTCACCTCGTGGCCCTCCTGGCCAGAGGCTGTGCTGCTGCAAGTTCTGCAAGTAGGCCCAGAAGCCTTTCCGGGGCCTGCTAATCCTGAGGTGGTCCTTAGGCTGTTTTGCCTGTTTGGAATAAGCCAAACCAAGCTGAGGAGATCCAGGGGAGGACCCTTGCTGGAGAGAGCCAGGATGAAGGTTGGTCTCTCAGGAGGACCTGGTGACTCGATTGAAGGACGCACCTATATCTAAACTACCCTTACAGTACCGCCGGGTCGGCTTAAAGGTTATGGTACTGTGAAGCTGTTCTACTAATCTAAATCAAGGTAACTAGCTCCTGACTTATCCGAGAGTGCTACTGGCTGCTAAGTCTGTGAGAGAGACTTGTCCATGAGTTCTACTGGCTAAGTCCTGTGAGAAAATTGGACCATGTGTGCTGTAAGGTTCCTTTGGATAAATAAACAGAGGGATATGTTGCAAAATAGACTTGCATCCCCAGGTTCCAGACAGCTGAGGTCTCTTTTCAAGATTCCTGCGGATCATTGGGTAATATCCTTTTCTCAGAACACAGTGTGTCACACCAAGATATTTAGTAGTATGTCTAGTTTTTATTGTATGGGACATTATAAGGTGTTCGTCCCTAGAGATTATGGGATCACTATGTGTAAATTCTTTACTCTTCCTATTCCTATGCCAGATGTAATCACTGATACTGTTGCATAATGGGAACCGAAGTATGATGGATCTTATTTAACTGTAGGTTCAAACAACACCTATAGTTTGGATGACTGTCAGAAAGCTGATAAGTAGTGATGAGCCGAACACCCCCGGGTTCGGTTCGCACCAGAACCCGCGACCGGACCGAAAGTTCGCACGAACTTTAGAACCCTATTAAATACAATGGATGCGAACATTCGAAATCTAAAGTGCTAATTATAATGACTATTATGCATGTTATTGTCCTAAAAAGGGTTTGGGAACCCGGGTTCTGCACCAGGGGACATGTATCAATCCAAAAAAAAGTTTTAAAAACGGCCGTTTTTCGGGAGCAGTCATTTTAATGATGCATAAAGTGAAAAAAAAAGACAAATATTCCTTTAAATATCGTACCTGGGGGGTGTCTAAAGTATGCCTGTGAAGTGCCACGTGTTTCCCGTGTTTAGAACTGTCCCTGCACAAAATTACATTTCTAAAGGAAAAAAAAAGCCATTTAAAACTGCTTGCGGCTTTAATGTAATGTCTGGTCCCGGTAATATGGATGAAAATCTTTAAGAAAAATGGCATAGCTACCCCATCACAGCCCCCCCCCACCCCAGCCATTACCAGCCCCTTTGGGTCTTGTATGGATATTAAGGGGAACCCCGCACACAAAATAAAAAAGGCCCTATATACTCTGAACAGCCGTATACAGGCGGTGCATACAAGACAGGGACTGTAGGTTTGTTCTTATGTAGAATCTGTTTGTAATTTTGAACAGGTATCAAAAAAGCATCAGTGGAGAGGAGACATTTTTTTCCCATTTTTAACTCTTACAGGAGAGAATTTGCCTTCCTAGGGGTAGATTTCCTCTCACTTCCTGTTGTATCCTTTGCAAGGAGGAGTCGTTTGTAAGTTGGATGTTTGAAAGTAGTGGCCTGCCGTATATACTCAGCTGAAATTTGCCCCTTACATGTTGGTGTTGCTACAACACTGTGAGCCCTCACAGTTACTCTTGGTGGGCGCATGAATGGGCCCTGCTGTGAATTATTAGATCAATAATTATAATTGCATGCCCCTGTTGAACAGGGGCTGAAAAATTGGGCCTTTGGTGGTGGTGTTGACACAACACCATACACACACTTTTATCCAGCGCTCATGGAAAGTCCCAATAACTAGTGAAGACTTTGGGAGTAATGATGAAAAACTTTGACCATTTATTAGTGACAATAGAAACAGGGAATCCACTCCCAAATGTACAGAAAGCAGGTAAAACTTTACTCTCTAGCCGCCATTGATATGCCCCTTATTAAACTTGCAAAGAAAAAAATCCGTGGAGCAAGGAGGGGTTAAAAGAAAATCCGCACAAAGCCTGCAATCTGATCCCTCTGTGGGTACAGTACCTTAGATGATATGATCTGACCGAGCGGCGTGTGGAGGACCCTCCAGCGAGGGATACAGGACCAGGTTCGTAGTGCAGCTGGGACAAGAGGAATCACTCACTGCGTTCCTCCGGATCTATGACATCACCCGGCTGCGACGCCAGCTGATGTGTCAGGGAGCAGACAGTGTGGTGAGACGAGAAGTGCTGTCCTGCGGGTTCCTCTCCTACGAGGATATCAGCGTCACTGCTCTCTGCTCTACTCTCAGCGTCACTGCTCTCTAGTGGAATAATAGAGGAATGACCACTTCAGGAAATAAAAAATGTTTAAATCAACACATGAGCACAATAGCCAGGGAGGATCCAATGCAGAGCCATTCCTGAATAATAGAAATATATGAAAGATGTAATATCTTGAAGAGGGAAGGGGATAGTGCCTCGACTAACGTTTCACGCTTCCCTGAGCGCTTTATCTAAAGCGCTCAGGGAAGCGTGAAACGTTAGTCGAGGCACTATCCCCTTCCCTCTTCAAGATATTACATCTTTCATATATTTCTATTATTCAGGAATGGCTCTGCATTGGATCCTCTCTGGCTATTGTGCTCATGTGAAAAAAACCGAGCTCCCCTGACCCTGTCCTGGTGCCGTAGTCGCACAGGTACTCATTGATGGCCCTCTGCTGCGTGTGCAGCCGCTGCAGCATGGCCAAGGTAGAGTTCCACCTGGTGGGCATGTCACATATAAGGCGGTTCTTGGGCAGGTTCAACTGCTTTTGCAGCTCAGCCAGGCGAGCACTGGCATTATAAGATCTGCGGAAATGCACACAGACTTTCCTGGCCTGCCTCAGGACATCCTGTAAGCCTGGGTACCTGCCCAAGAACCGCTGCACCACCAGGTTAAGGACGTGAGCCACACAGGGCACATGGGTCAGTTGTCCCTGTCGGAGAGCGGAGAGGAAGTTGGTGCCATTGTCGCAAACTACCATTCCTGGCTTAAGCTGGCGTGGCGTCAACCACCTCTCGGCCTGCCCCTGCAGAGCAGACAGAACCTCTGCCCCAGTGTGGCTCCTGTCCCCCAAACACACCAGCGCAAGCACGGCATGGCATCTTTTTGCCTGCGTACTTGCGTAGCCCCTTGAACGCCTACGGCGCACCGCTGGTTCCGAGGACAAAGCACAGGAAGAGACCACGGAGGAAGAAGAAGAGGAGGGGTGGAGGACAGAGGTGTGTCACAACCAGTAGTAGCATTTTGGAGGCGTGGCGGTGGAACAACCTCCAACACTACTGCACCTTGTCCTGCATCCTTCCCAGCTGCCAAAAGAGTGACCCAATGGGCCGTGAAAGAAAGGTAACGTCCCTGTCCATGCCTGCTGGACCATGAGTCAGCGGTAATATGCACCTTACCGCTGACCGCCCTGTCCAGCGAGGCCAAGACATTGCCTTCCACATGCCGGTAGAGAGCCGGAATCGCCTTCCGTGAGAAAAAGTGGCGTTTGGGAACCTGCCACTGAGGAACCGCACATTGCACAAACTCACGGAAGGGGGCCGAGTCTACCAACTGAAAAGGCAGCAGTTGAAGCGCTAGCAATTTAGCCAAGCTAGCATTCAACCGCTGGGCATGTGGATGGCTGAGAGTGAACTTCTTTCGACGGTCCAGCAGCTGGGGCAGGGAAATTTGCCTGCTAGAATCGGACGTCGGTGTACTGCTAGCAGAGTGCCCGCAAGTACTTGGCTGGGACACACCTAATTCTACACCTTCATTCCTCTCAGAGCAGGTTTCAGAGAGGACTGAAGGTATAGTGGGGTTGGAGATCCCAGCTGATGCGGTGCAAGAAGAGGTCAGCTTTGTTCTTTGGTGTGGGTCTTTAAGGTAGGCTTGCCAACGAGCTGCATGGCAGGTCAACATATGTCTGGTCAAGCATGTGGTGCCCAAGCGGGTGATGTTTTGGCCACGCAATATACGCTTGAGACATATGTTGCAAACAAGGCCCACACCAAAGAACTTTTTGAATAACGGGCAGAGGCAGCGCCCTGCACAGGCGGAGCTCTGCGGTGTGATTCCGTCGGTGTGCTGCCCTTACGCTGGCCCCCCGCGGGCATCCTGCCTCGTTGGAGATGTGCCTCCTCCTCCTCCTCCTCCTCTCTCCTATTAGGCATCCACGTGGAGTCCGTGACCTCATCATCCCCTCCCTCCTCATCACTGGAGCCAATCTGGCAGTATGCTGCAGCTGCTGGAACATGACTGCCAGATTGGTGTCCTTCTTGAGCATCCCCTCTCTCTGCTCTCACGCTACTGCCTTCCTCATGCTGGGTATCATCATCAGACCCTTCGAAACACTGGGCATCCTCCTGGAGCATGTACCCAACACTGTGCTCAAACAGTTCGGGGGACTCCTCAGGAGGACATGGTTGGTCTAGGGAAGGAGTGACTGATGATGACATTGATACCAGGGAAGAGGACGCTGTGGCAGCTGCTTTGCCAGTACCCTGAGCCTGGATGAGAGAGGATGAGGAGGATGAGGAGGGCTTGGTCATCCATTCTACCAAGTCTTCGGCATGATGCGGCTCAACACGTCCAGCTGCCGAAAAGAAGGACAAGCGTGTCCCATGGCCACGTGCTGATGGCGATGCACCGCGTCCACGACCAGCACTGTTGTCTCTAGACACAGAGCCTGCTTGCCCTCTTTTATTGGCTCCTGACTGTCTGCCTCTCCTTGTTTGCCTTCCAGACATTCTAATTGCCTGCAGGGAAATGGGAAAACCAGCAATACAGGCTAAGTTCAGGTGTAATATGGTCAGGAGGCACACTCCGCCTGCTGTAAGTGCCGCAAAATCCTGTTGGTGTAACACACCAGGAAAAAGCAGCAATACAGGCTAAGTTCAGGTGTAATATGGTCAGGAGGCACACTCCGCCCGCTGTAAGTGCCGCAAAATCCTGTTGGTGTAACACACCAGGAAAAAGCAGCAATACAGGCTAAGTTCGGGTGTAATATGGTCAGGAGGCACACTCCGCCCGCTGTAAGTGCCGCAAAATCCTGTTGGTGTAACACACCAGGAAAAAGCAGCAATACAGGCTAAGTTCAGGTGTAATATGGTCAGGAGGCACACTCCGCCCGCTGTAAGTGCCGCAAAATCCTGTTGGTGTAACACACCAGGAAAAAGCAGCAATACAGGCTAAGTTCAGGTGTAATATGGTCAGGAGGCACACTCCGCCCGCTGTAAGTGCCGCAAAATCCTGTTGGTGTAACACACCAGGAAAAAGCAGCAATACGGGCTAACTTCAGGTGTATAATGTGCAGGAGGCTTAGCAACAATGACACTGACACTGTCCCCTGCCTATCCTTCTCTCTCCCTGCACACAAGGTTTATCAAAGTATATGACACTGACACTCTCCCTGCCTATCCTTCTCTCTCCCTGCACACAAGGTTTAGCAAAGAATATGACACTGACACTGTCCCCGGCCTATTATTCTCTCTCCCTGCACACAAGGTTTATCAAAGTATATGACACTGACACTCTCCCTGCCTATCCTTCTCTCTCCCTACACACAAGGTTTAGCAAAGAATATGACACTGACACTCTCCCTGCCTATCCTTCTCTGTCCCTGCTACACACAAGGTTTAGCAAAGAATGGATTTGACACTGTCCCTGCCTATCTTTCACTTTCCCTGCTCCGGAACACACTACACGAGGCCGCCGCGCTGGCGGCCTTTTATAGTGTGGGGCGTGTACTAAACCCCCTCAGCTATAATTGGCCACAGGCATCCTGCCTGTGGCTAATCATTGCTCTCCTCGCTGCCGGCGCTGTGATTGGCCAAGCATGCAGGGTCACAGTGCATGCTTGGCCAATCACAGCGCCGGGATTACACTGCGATGGCGCAGTGTATTGTGGGCCGTTCGCGTCACTCGAATTTGGCACGAACGGCCCAAATCGTTCGTTGTTCGCCGAACGCTGCGAACAGCCGATGTTCGAGTCGAACCTATGTTCGACTCGAACACCGAGCTCATCCCTACTGATAAGAGTCTCATTTCTACACATAGGTCTCTTGTGTTTGAACCCTGTCTGTTGTCTAGGCCAGATGTTAACATGTGTACTTGGACTTTATATCCACAAGGTTATAATGCGTTTATAGAAGTAGGCCCACAGCAGGTATGCTTGGCAACGAAAGTAAAGCCTTGTACACACGGCCGAGATTCTCGTCAGGAAAAAAACGTTGTTTTTCCTGATGAGAATCTTGACAAGAAACTTATCCCGGCTGAGTGTACACACGTACGATTTAAAAGAACCGCCGTTCTTTTGAATGGCACGAACGCGGTGTCGTCATCGACTACGACGAGCGTGCGCTTGTCACATTCGATGCCATCGCCGCCATCTTGCTACACCCTATGCCTAGGAAGCTACTGCGCATGCGTCAAAGTCATTTCGAGCATGCGCGGGTTTCCACGGCGACAGGTAAGTGTACACACGCTCGGGTTTCTCGCCGAGAAAAAGGCAGACGAGATTCTCGGCGAGAAAAAAGACCGCAGGTCGTCTTTTTTCTCGTCGAGGAATCTGGGCAGTTTTCTTGACGAGAAAACTGAAACCCGCGTACACACAGCCGGTTTTCTCAGCAAGAAAGCTCTCCCGGCAGTTTTCTTGTTCGTTTTTTTTCGAGAAAACCGGTCGTGTGTACGCGGCCTAAGAGTAAATATCATTGAAGTGGATACTCATTTACCCTTTTCAGGCTGCATACACAATGTTTAATATTTTTAATGGCATGGAAAAAATTATGTGTTAGAAAGAGTCACAGAAGTATTTACTCCACTCCCAGTGGGTGATTTCTCATTGCCCATAGGCCCAATTGTATACTGTAAATACTCAAACAACAGAAGAAATCCTTGCAACATCTTAAGACATATAATTTGACAGTACATCAGACTACCATCATGAGAGGTAAACTTGAAGCAGCCACTACTCAGTTGTCACAGGACACCCATGGGTCAATGCTGCTAGCATTGAAATCTTTAGCGCTTCTGCTTGTTAACTCCCCCTAGTGGATAAGGGAGTATTAACCCATTTAGCCTGAAGTCTAGTGGAGACACAGAAAGCACTGCAGCACAGTGTTCTAAATCACCTTTTGTCTCTTGCCAAACACAGGCTACAAATCCCAACAAATGTGAACCCAGACAATGTTTGACGGATAGCGACACAAATTTATTTTATATTGCAGTACACCTTGGACATCAGTCAGATATGATTATAAAGTGATTGCTACAGATTTCTGTGGTTTTTACATTTTCTTATTAATCACAGCTTCGTGTCATATACTGGTCCTTTTTTTATTAAATAATATATTTATATCTTTATTTGTTATACCTTTATTTATCATCCCTTTTCTGAAAGATTTTTATTTATACATTGATTTTTGTGTAAGTAGTTTGTAAAACTCCTCCTGTGAATGAGATCTCGTTGGAGTCATCTAAAACTCATACGAGCTTCATTTGTCTCAAAGAAAAACTGTGAGTCTACATCTGGACTTCAATGCCCAGGAGAATCAAGCTAAAAGCATTCTAGCAGCATAATATCAGAAAGAATATTTCATGGCTAGACTGCTATGCATTATTAATTGCCATGAGTTATTGATTAATTGTTAGCTATTCTATGCTGTGTAGTACAGTAGAATCCACAGGTAAAATGAAAACTAGCGGAGAATGTCACTGGAGAATGTCTTCAAAACTAATTTTTATAGTGAAATTTACAAAGGAGCTTCTCCACGCACATAATTCTAAGTATTTCCAAAATAATCTACTTGTTAATTTCAGTACAAGGTTCCTATCTAAAAAAAATTGTATTTAATTCAGAATAAGATATGGCACTGTGATGCTACATGTAAACCTCTTAAGTGTTCACAAAATCAGATATAACAACGAGTATACGATTCATCGGATTCAAAATTATACTTAAAGCAGAGCTAAACCCATTGATTTAACAGTTTCAAAAATCAGTTACATGTGCATGTGATGTGAATGTAAATCCCATTTGCTTATGCTCGCGACCAAACTGTCAAACTATCAAATGGCTGGTGTCCTAACTGATCACATAAACAGCATTGTGGCAGTTAAAGATCAAACAGAAGCTAAGATGGCAGCTTCCTTGGCTGAAAACGATAGGAGGGTTTAGTTCCACTTTTTTTCCTTGAATTTAAACCCAATCTGCTCTTTCTTAAGTAAATTAAACTGTGATAATAATGACTTAAGCCCTGTACACACCATCGGACTTCCGATGGAATAAAATCCGATGGATTCTTCCATCGGATTTCCGATGAAGCTGACTTCCATCAGTCTTGCCTACACAACATCAATCAAAAATCCGACCGTCCCAAACGCTGTGACGTAAAACACCGAAACGAGCTGAGAAAAATTAAGTTCAATGCTTCTGAGCATGTGTCGACTTGATTCTGAGCACGCGTGGGGTTTTTCTCCGATGGAGTTCCACACAGACGATCGTAATTTGCTATTGTTTTTTTTCCATCGGATAAATTTAAAACATGTTCTATTTTTAATCACCGATGGAAAAAAAAACGATGGGGCCCATACACGATCGGTTTGTCCAATGAAAAAAGTCCATCGGACTGTTTTCATCAGTAAAACCGATCGTGTACACAGGGCTTAAGGGTTAAGAGCAGAAAACTCAAGAATAATAACCAGCTGCTTTCAGGAGATTCCTCAAAACAAATAACCCCAAAAGCAGAGGTAGCCACACAAAAATGACAAATTACAGTATGAATAACACTTCAATAAAATTGACTTCTATTTAGGTTTGGCCCTATGGGTCCAGGCAGGAGAAGGGCAGAGGAATGACCCTTTTTGTCAGACCTCTTCTCCCCTTTGTACCTCAACACCACAGCCCAAAGAACCGATCACACACATTATCTGATTCAGTGAACTGAATTAACTCTTAAGTCTTAAACTCACTCATATAGTGACTAGTGTCCTGAGTGTAGATAGGGCCCCTATGTCTTTAGTTTGCTTTGTGGTGGTGCACTTGATGTCCTTTTGGCAAAATGAACAAGGTATATTCAGGGATGTCCTGGCAGGCAGGGGTGATGCAAATTTTTTGGGCGGTATCCAGGTAAGCAAGGCAGATATTATTACTGCTCAGCAGAGTGTAAGGGTATCACAGGTTCTCCAAATTAGGTGGGGCAGAGATACAACACCAGTGCCTGTTTGCAGTGTTCTGGCTTAGGGAAGATTGGGCAAGTGCCCACTAACCAATTCTGTCTCAGGAGGCCCAAAGGGGAAGATGTCCTGGAACAGATTCTTCAGGTTGCTCGACTGGCTACCTAATCACTGGAATACCTTACGCTTTCAGGAACATATGGAGGTGCTCCCGGGGTCCTCTCACTGGTGAGATGTCCGTCACTGACCTTGGAGCTGTGGCAGGAACAGCCACACTGACTCAGGACTGCAGCACCCTTCCCCACCGTCCAGTCTTCTGCTTGCCTCATGGTCTCTCCCCTTCCGGGCAGCCTCTAGGTGTAAGATTTCTGTTCCCGTAGGCTGCTGGGGTGTGTAGATTTCCCCCTAGGGAATACAGTGGGGCCACCTGTGCTGGTGACTATGTGTCCCAGTGTTCCTTGCAGCTCCTGAAGTCCTGTCTCCTCATTGGGTCCCTCCCCCTGCCAATGGTGAAGCAGGGGAGGGAGCAGAGCGGGTGGCCAAGACTGTGAGTGCCTCTTGCTCTCTGCACAGTAAGAGGAGGAGAGGGAGGGGGGAACTCACTGCAGCTGCTGACAGGCTGTGTGTCCCTGTCAGCCAGCCTGTGTTCGTCTTCTGAGCGGCACCCGCTACATGGTCCTGATATAGTGACTGCATTAGTTTGCTTGCTTGCTGGTGGAAAAGAAAAAAAAAAGAGTTGGCAGTCATGTAAGAGAAACTTCCCTCACCTTTACAAAAAAAAAAATTACTGTAGCTGCTGACTTTTAATAAAGACATACTTATCAGTCCATGAGGTCCTGTACAGTCTTTGTAGCATCTGAAGTCCTCTCAGCTTGTTAGGGTTCAACGCCACCATCTTGATTTAAATTTCAGATATCACTTACTGTCTCCCCACTGCACATAAGCAAGATTGGCCACCTGGGGTGGATTGGTTCCGGAGGCCGCCTGAGATGCAGACTATGAGGGTGGTGGTAGGTATGGGTGCACCTAGCACAACATCATTCTTGCCTAGGCGAGGAATAAGGAAGTGGGAGCAAGTTCCTATTGAAAGTGGCTGCCGGCTTGAAGAAGAGCTAGACGAGACTCCGTGATATAGAGAAAGACAAGAAACAACGCCATCTAAGTATAGCAATTTAGCATTTTAATACTAAAATTGTAGGGAACTCAGCGGTGCTCGGAGACACTTGGAAGCACATATGTCGTCACTACCGGGTGCAAGGTCAATGGGCGTGAGCAGAGCCTGAGGAAGGAGCACGCATGCTCCGAACACACGCCATGCCCGCTGACCCTGCACACGGTAGTGACGACATCTGTGCTTCCGAGTTCCCTGAAAGCGCTGGGAGCCACCAGCACGGCCAGATGCGAGGCAGCAGCTACAACTTAAATGCACAAGCACCATCCTGGGGCAGAGCGGGGATCCCTAAAAACACTACATGCTGGTTTTTATTTCTCCTTTGTGAGTGTTACTTTTAGTATTAAAATGCTAAATTGCTGCACTTAGATGGCTCTGCTTCTTGTCTTTCCCTATCAGTTTAATATGTCTTAAACATCATATGGAGGAGAAGATGCTCAAGTTTATGTGTTATGGATACAATTCAACAGTTCTTTGAAAAATCTGCACATTCTGTATTTAGGAGTAGAGAACTGTGGCATATACCTGCAATTTATTCTAATAGTGGTGATTTACCAACTCAATGTAGACAAGCACAACCAGGGCAATAACTTCTCCGCAGGATGTGGAAACCTTGCAAGAATATCTGAACAAATTAATGGGGTGGGCAACTCCATGGCAAATGAGGTTTAATGTAGAAAAATTTAAAATAATGCATTTGGGTGGCAAAAATATGAATGCAATCTACTCACTAGAGGGAGAACCTCTGGGGAATCAAGGATGGAAAAGGACCTGGGGGTCCTAGTAGATGACAGGCTCAGCAATGGCATGCAATGCCAAGCTGCTGCTAACAAAGCAAACAGAATATTGGCATGCATTAAAAAGGGGATTGGCTCAACACCATCCTTATTGTATTTCTATCCGGGATGTCTAATAGAATTATACAAAAGTTCATGGAGTTTTTCCAAATACGACTAAAATGCATTAATCTCTCATGTTAACTACTTCTTCCTCCAAATTTAACATATTAACACACAATGTACAAGGCTTTAATTCATTGACTAAACGCGCAATGGCCTTTCAGTACTACCATAAGTTGGGTATTGATTTATTGTTCCTACAAGAAACTCACTTTTCCCAAACTTCAATCCCTAAATATCTACATGCCAAGTATCCCACTTTCTTTCTCTCTAATGGACCTGAAAAGAAAAAAAGGTGTAGCAATTTGTATAGGTAAATATGTGCATTTTAATCCTACTGTTGTACTTAAGGATGAGAATGGAAGATACGTTATGGTAGTTGGTAAAATCTATGAACAGGTCATTACTTTGATTTCCTATTATGCCCCAAATGTAGGTCAGGTGAAATGTTTTGAATCCATGCTAACTACTTTGATGCCCCATATAGATGGTCATGTTATTCTAGGTGGAGATAGTTACATGCCTCTTGATCGAACTCTTGATAAATCTGATCCACTCTTTTAAAACACATTCCAAAACAGAGCAATAATTTGGCCAAATTGTTATACTCTCACGATCTAATAGACATTTGGAGGGATCTCAACCCCACAACTCGGGATTTTCCTTTTTATTCTCACACACATAAAACTTAATCTAGAATAGATCCTCTATTTACGATGTTGTCATTGCTTCCTCTTATTGCTTCAGCTGCCATACTTGCTGTATCCTGGTCCGATCATTCCCCAGTACGACTAACAATATTAAATATGTGGTTCAAACCTAAACCCTCCTCTTGGCGCTCGAACGCCTCCCTAGTTAATGATCCTTCTATCTATATTGAAGTAGAATCTGCCATTAAACAATATTTTAATGATAACCTCTCCCATAATATTTCTCCAAATGTCATTTGGGCAGCTCATAAAGCCACCATTCATGGTAAATTGATTCAAATAGCCTCTAGATCGAAGCGGATTCATGAACATACAATACTACAACGAGAAACAGAACTACAAAATATCACTTCTGAACAAAAAAATAATCCTCATTCAAGCCTCGTACACACGACCGATTTTCTCGCCCAAAACCGTCAAGAAAAGTGCCGCGAGAGCTTTTTTGTCGAGAAAAACGTTCGTGTGTATGATTTTACGACGAGAAAATTGCCGAGAATCTCGACGAGAAAATAGAGAACCTGCTCTCTATTTTCTCGTCAGGATTCCAGATTTCCTCGTCGTGTTTCTCGTCAGGCTGTTTTGTGACGAGAAAATGGTTTGTGTGTATGCTTTTACGACTCTTCCAAAAGCGCGCATGCTCACAAGCAACTATGAGACGGGAGCGCATCTTCTGGTAAAACAAGCCTTCGTAATGGAGAGAGCACATTCGTCACGCTCAAAAATATTGCATTGTTTAAATGTTCTGCATTGAAATCTTCGTTAGAATGTTACATTAATCAAAACGAGTGACCTTCTTTTGCTGCTGATATTCACACAGAGTTATGACTTTTTTTTTAACCTTTTTCATGCTGCTCTTAAGAAGATTTATGTGTATTATATCGTGCAAGTTTTTAGGAATAATTTAAATGGTTATATTTTTAAAAATGATGTTAATTATAATTTCGCAATGTTTTGATAGTGATCTCCCATTTAATTTTGGAATCTATATTAGTTAAATTTCCCCCCATGTTTTTTTGCAAATCAGATTTAGTTATTCTTTTGGGGGGGTGATATCTGTCCCTTTTTTTGTCAGTCAAATGTATCTGCTTACTCCAAAGCTAGATTTTTAATTTTTACAAATACACATAGTCAAGTATGAACTTAAACAAAAATCACATTTATTCATGTTTCGAAATAAAATAAAGAGAAGGCAGCGCTGGAGAACCTGCTGCCATTTGTGCATCCCAGGGACCCCAGAGCACACAGCAACCCTGTGTGGACACTAAAATTGGGAGCTTGAGAAGGCCAACATTTCTGAACACAATCTGATGCTGGCCTCCCAGAGGTCAGGAACAGCAGCAGGTGATATATATGTCCCAAGTGTGTGGTACTACAACAGGCTGCCTTCTGTCCGACCACAATGAAGCAAGGCCATCACTTCCTCTTCTTCCTGGCAACCTTCCCTGCAACCTTCCCTGAAGCCTTCCCTGCAGCCTTCCTTCTTCGTTTGGCTGGAGGCTGGGCCACTGGAGGGGTACTCCTGTCAGGAGGAGGAGGAGGAGATGTAGCAGCAGGGGGTGGGGCAGAAGAAGAAGGTGGAGGTGTAGCAGAAGGGGGTGGGGCAGAAGAAGAAGGTGGAGGTGTAGCAGAAGGGGGTGGGGCAGAAGAAGAAGGTGGAGGTGTAGCAGAAGGGGGTGGGGCAGAAGAAGGGGGAGGTGTAGCAGAAGGGGGTGGGGCAGAAGAAGAAGGTAGAGGTGTAGCAGAAGGGGGTGGGGCAGAAGAAGAAGGGGGAGGTGGAGATTGAGGTTGGGTCAGTTGTGCCACCTCACATATGGCGGTATTGGGGGTAATTTTCTCCATCACCCCCTTGTTGAGCAAGGTGATGAGCAGGGGCTTGCATAGGAGGCGTTGCTCCATGCTCATCACCTTGAACTTAGCCTCCACTAGGCCGGCAATGGCCTCTTCAGGGGATGTGGGCTCCTGGAGGGTGGCATGGGCCTCACGAATAAGGGCCATTGCTGCCTCACTCGTGCTCCTGTCCCTCCTGCCTCTTTTGGGAAGCCGGATGGGAGGCACCTGGGATCTGGTGCTTCTCCTTTGCCCTGCCACCTCCTGTCTGCCACTGGGCCCTGCCACCTCCTATGTGCCACTGGGCCCTGCCACCTCCTGGCTTCCACTGGGCCCTGCCACCTCCTGGCTGCCACTGGGCCCTTCCTCCTCCTGCCTGACAGTTTCCAGACCCTCCTCCTGGCTGATTTCATCCTGTGTATGAAAAAGGGACATAGTTTAATATGTTGGTTTAATCTTTGCATCAAACTTTGTAATCCTGATTGAAGCAATTAGAATGTAAATCCATAAATCCTTGCTTTAAATTTACCACTACATCAGATTGACTATTTAGCACCCAATTAAGTGCAGACTAATGTCTACACATCTTGATTTCACTTGTGGAATCCAAAATATTTTATGTTTGTCATCTTGACATATTTGTCAAACATTAAGTTTATCCCAATACATTTTCAGTTAATACTATACCTGGCTCCAGATGGCCAAATCAGGATCATCCAGGATGGCTGCCTCCTCTTGCTCCAGAGAAGGCTCAGGTTGGCTGCAGGGAAGTCTGGGGGGAAGAGTGGAGAGTGATGGCCTTGTCTCAATGTGGTCATCCAGGAAGGACATCCTGTTGTAGTACCACAAAATCGGGACATAAACATCACCTGCTGCTGCTCCTGACCTCTGAGAAGCCAGCACCTTAGAGCGTTCAGTCCTGTAGGTACCTCTCAAGCTCCCAATTTTAGTGTCCACTTGTTTTGCTGTGGCTGTGGGCACCTTGGTATGCACAAATGGGAGCAGCTTCTCCAGCGCTGCTTTTCTCACCCCTCTTTTTTTGTGTATGGGGTTTTTCGTCTCCCACAGAGCCGGCAGCTCCCTTACCCGGTCAATAAATTCCGCCAGGAAATCCTTGTCGCTTATAAAGACATTCATATTGTATCTGCAAGTTAAATAAATTATATATAACTAATGTGAGGCAAACAGTCTAACCTCCTTAACATCCTAGTCACCATATATATCCTCCAACATTCTCAAGACAGTATAGGCCAACAATTTGTACAAGTCACAAAATCACATACCTTTGTTCGCACGTCCGTCACTTGAACTCCTCTCTCCGCACACCGAACGTACTATAGTCACATGTGTGTTTGCTATATACACACCACGCATGCGTCAAAATACGAACACGTCGCTCTGCACACGTCGCCCGCCCATGACGTTCTAACTAACATCTTTTCCCCGCCCCTTCTCTTTCGGCGCGCAGACAGATATGGTGGAGATACAGCAGGTGTCTGATAATTCCGCAACTAACGAGGAGGAGACAAGCCCGGAGACCGAGGAAACGTCACGATCAAGGAGGAGATTCAAGGCATCGAATATGTCTTTGGCGGAGATGGTGGACATCTTGCTCAAGTCTGATTATGATGCAAAGCATGGGCCGTATAGCAAACCAAATAGAAGGAAGGCCAAAATCCTCACTAAAGTCGTGAAGAGTCTGAAGGCGAATTTCGGGGTGAAACGCTCAAATGAGCAGCTCAGAAAGAGGTGGTCAGACCTCAAACTGAGGGAGCCAGAGCAGTTGAGGAGCATAAAGAGAATGCTCGCTAAAAGTAAGTAAAATGTAGACTTTTCTGCTATTAATCTTTTTCTAAACTGACATGTTGCTCTTTATTTTGGTTTCTTATATTGGACTCCCTTCCAAAATGTAATATTTTGAACTTGGTTGGGCACAGTAATCGTTCGTTACGTTACCGACACTTCGTTCGGCCACTATCCGCGGTTTTGGCTTATTTTAGAGCCACAAAAGTAATTAGACATCTGCCATTTTTGCTCAAATATTGTGGCGAAATCTTTAGTCTAGATGATGTGTTTGTAAAGAGAATGAAATGCAAACTTTTATCAGTGTAAAGGAGAGGACACTCAGCAGCTGCTTCCACATCTGTACTTTGGAGCACTATAGTGTGGGCCACCAGACCCGCCTTTTTTGGGTGTCCCACACAGGTGCATCAGTGAATTTTTGTGGTGCCTCCATGTCAAATAAATTACATCCAAAGGTGAATACTAAACATATTCTTGGTCATAAATAATGCATTCTTCTTTAAATTCCGCCCAAACACACACTTGTACCACACTTCCAAGCAATTTAGCCTGTTTTTATTTTAACATTGAGATTTACAGTGTGATAAATAGACCTTTTGTTTGATTCTCATAGGGGAGAGAAGACTGGGAGGAGGACACTCCAGGGAGCACATGCACCCCACAACTTCCAAGCAACCCCAAACTCCCAAAGACCCACAACCGAAAGATGTGCAGGAAGTTGAGGTGGAGGAAGGAGAGGTGGATGACGTTGTGGATCTGGTCACCACAACAGGTCAGTATCTGTCACCACAGCTTCAGGTAAGAGATGTAGGCCTGCAGAGTTATAATACCTTTTGTTTTTTGTTTTTAGGGGATATAAATGTTGTGAAGGATAGTACACGGTTCTCTGCTGACAGTGCCCTCCGCCTCATCCAGCAAGTGACGGAATGTAGCACGGAACTGGACCTAATTAAACAAAGAATCCATGTGATGGAACAAACATTTAAAGACATTCTCGATGTTTTGGGGAGAATTCAATAAGCCATCCAAACACATTTGTTTTTACATGTTTGTTTTTGCACATGTTCGAATATTTTTGACAATCAAACCAGCCAAAAATTGAATCTGCACACAGTGTGTCAACATGTGCTATCTGCCATCAGGGGATATCCATGTACGTCTTTTGGGGGTGCAACCCCTTCCTCGTATCTAAAGTCGGTGAACTGAGGAAGGGGTTGCACCCCCAAAACACGTCCATTGATCACCCCCGATGGCAAAAAGCACATGTTGACAATAGGGATCAGGATTGTAAACTTCCTAGATGAAAAAAATCCCAAATGTGTGCATATTCAATTTTTGGCTGGGCAAGGGGTGGCAGGACCCCATATTAGGACGGGCACATAGAGACATAGTTTGTGTAAGTGAATGTCTCAGATTGCTCAGAGGCAAAAAATTGCCGGGTTGGGGCCAGGCCAACCCAAAAAACAAGAAAAAACTAAAAATGGTGAGAATGTGCACAGAGTAAAATATTTGACCACAAACAACGTGTAGCTTCTTTTTATAATACCCTCTAAGCTTATTTGGTTATTTTGTTAGGTTACATAGTGAAATGGTTGTTAGCTACTAAAGTAAAATACACTTGGCACTACAAATGCACTAAGACAAACTAGGAGACAGGAAAGAACAAATAATTAAAGGTTTAAACAAGCTTTTTATTTGGATCCTTAGACATAGGCTGGCATAGGAATTGCCCCCCTACCCGTAAAATACTCCATGTATTTGTCCCGAACCTCACGGGCATTTTGGGAGGGCAAGCCAGGACGGGCAGATTCCAGGCCCGGCATAGGATTTGCAGGGGAAAGTCCAGCCTCTGGCAAAACTGAGGCCATATAGGAATTTGATTTTTGGCTCAGAAAGTTGTGTAGCACACAGCAGCATAATACGACATAGTTTATTTTGTAGTCCGCCAAGTGTATTGAAGTCATAAAAAGGCGGAACCGGCTGGCCATTATGCCAAAGGCATTTTCGACAACTCTTCGGCCCCTGGCCAGCTGGTAATTGAACACCCTCTTGTCTGGGGTCAGGGTCCTCTGTGGAAATGGCCTCATAAGATGCCGTCCGAGTCCGAAGGCTTCATCAGCCAAAAAAACAAAGGGGAGTCCTTCAATATTCCCTGCATCCGGTGGCAATGCAAGGTCGTCACTCTGGAGACGGAGGGCAAACTCCGTCTGGATGAAGGATCCCCCATCGGACATCCGGCCATTCTTCCCTACATCAACATAGAGGAATTCATACCGTGCTGACACCACCGCCATCAGCACAATGCTATGAAACCCCTTGTAATTGTAGTAGTAGGACCCAGAACGGGGTGGCGGCACGATGCGGACGTGCTTCCCGTCTATGGCACCACCGCAGTTGGGGAAGTCCCACCGCGTGGCAAACTCCGATGCCACAGTCTGCCATTCCTGTGGCGTGGAAGGAAGCTGTGGAGTGAAACAAGATGAAATAATATTAGAATACAAAAGTCATACATTACAAGGAAATTCTCTGAAAAAACATTAGAGGCCAACATCAATCAAATTCTACGTTTATTAAGGTGTTTAAAATAAGTATAATGGAAGGCTCATTTATCATATTCATCACCCCCTCTGATGGGCCATTACTAAATTTTTTTTTGGGGGGGGGAGATGTGTTTGGCCATAGGATAGCATTGCAGTGGTGGTGCGTCCAGAGTGGGCGCTGAAGCACTGCCCCCTCTCTCCTGTGCCCATCACTCAGAACAATACATAGGTTCATGCGTTGCATAAACCTATGTATTGTCTATGCCGCCCACTATTCAGGTGGATGGCCTCTTGTAAAGCGACCGACATATGAATAATTGCGGCATTTAGGGGGTTCAAATTGCATAGCAGAAACAGGTAGTAAAATAGTCTTGCACATTACAACCTGAGGGATGTAATTGGCTTCCTAAAAGTAAAATAGGGGACGCAGGGGGGGGCATTCCTTGGGGAAACACTGGCAGGCTGCTCTGCCAATCATGTTCACCAAGTCTGTTTAATGGTAACATGATTGGCTGATGCAACATCAAGGGAAGGAGAAGACATCAAGGACAGAAGAAGGATGGCGCTGACCACAAGAAGGTAAGTGCAGGGCTGGGGGGAAACTGGGTGCATTAGAGGGGACTAAATGGCTGCATTGGAGGGAACAAAATGGCTGCATTAGAGGGGACAACTGGGGGCGTTTAATAGGCACCAGAGCAAAAAAGGAGGAAGTTTATTTCCTAAATTGGGGTTTGAACCCCCAAACATTTGGAGCAACAGGCGCCCCTGCTGGAAAAGTTAGTGAAGGGAAATATTTATGGAGGAGAAAAAAGGGGCAATCTAAAGCTTCCAGCATGCATGGGGACAAAGGGGACATTCTCAGCATATTACAATCATGGTAATTAGGGAAGGATGAAAGAAATACAATACATTAGCATACATGTAATACATAAAATGTGATGTTAATGGAGAAAACTTACCCTAATATAGTCCTCCTGCAGGACTTGTATAATGGCAGAACAGGTGTCTGGGATTATGAGGCCCAGAGCCTGGGGGGAGATGCCTGTGGTGAACTTCAAGTCCTGAAGACTTCTCCCTGTCGCCAGATAACGTAAGGTGGCGATGAGCCTCTGCTCAGCACTGATGGCTTCCCGCATAACGGTGTCCTTCCTGGTAATATAGGGGGACACCAAAGCCAACAGTTCCTGAAAAACGGGGTCAGACATCCGCAGAAAATTCCTGTAGTCCTCAGGATTATTCTCGACGATCTCCCGCAGCAGAGGCATATGGCAGAATTGGTCCCGCTGGAGCAACCAATTCTTGGTCCATGAACTCCTCCTCACACCATTCATGGACTGGTCTTGGTCCAAAACAAGCAGACCAACACCAAGCGCACGCACAGCACGAACTCGACGACGAGAACGTCCAGGCGCGACATGGCTAACAAACGGTCGTCTTATCAGAACGTACAGAACAGAACGCACTTTAGAACAGCAAGGCCTATGAATAACGAACTGAAAATCAGAAACGAACAGGCAAGAACGCACTGTAAAACAGATATGACCTGCCTAGACGCGCTGAAAGTCAAGATACGAACCCACAAGCACAAACTGAACCGCAGAAAACGATCTGAAAAGTACGAAGACTGAAAAGCGCGAATCGTCTCTTCCCAAACTTTTACTTCACACGCGGTAACACGAGATCAGCAAAAGCAGCCCAAGGGGTGGCGCCAAGAAAAAAGATCTTCCCCTTTATAGTGCCGTCGTACGTGCTGGACGTGAGCGCGGAGAACAACGACGAAATTGGAAATTGTCAGTGTGTACGCATGGAAAGCTTGACAAGAAAATCGACAAGCTTAACAAGAATCTCGTCGAAAAAAACGACGTGTTTTTTACGACGAGAAAATCGGTCGTGTGTACGAGGCCTCAGACTTAAGAAATTGTTGCAGCACGTGCTATTCTAAATCTGAGGCCTCGTACACACGACCGATTTTCTCGGCAAGAACCAGCAAGAAACTTGCTAGCAGAGAGGTCTTGCCGAGTAAATCGGTCGTGTGTACGCTGCTAGCGGGTTTCTCGTCGAGAAAACCGACAAGAAACCTCGACGAGAAAATAGAGAACCTGCTCTCTATTTTCTCGTCGAGATTCTCCTCGGCGTGTTTCTCGACGAGAAAAGTGAGTGTGTGTACACTTACCTGTCCGCCCGGAAGCCCGCGCATGTTCGAAATGAATTAGACGCATGCGCGGTAGCTTCCTAGGCATACGTAGGGTATACCAAGATGGCGGCGACGGCATCGAATGTGACGAGCGCATGCTCGACGTAGTCGATGACGTCACCGCGTACACTCCTTTCAAAGAACCGCGGGTTCTTTGAAACGAGCGTGTGTACACTCGGCCGGGACAAGTTTCTTGTCCAAGAATCTCGTCGAAAAAAACGACATGTTTTTTTCAACGAGAATCTCGGCCGTCAGTCTTACTACCAAAGCGGAACAATATCTCTGATGGTCTAGGCATCGATTCTAATTCGCTGGGGACAAACCATCTACATTGTTAGCTAGAAAACTCAATTCCTCGTTCGTTTAACCCGGCTATGCCAAAGTTACATTTGAAAAATGGTAATTTAACCCAAAATCCGCAGTTTATAACCCAATCATTTTTTGATTTTTATTCTAAACTTTATGCTTCTCCGAATTCATTTTCCAACATTCATGCTAATAAATTCTTTCAAGATCTCTTGCTTCCAAAAATTGCAAAAGATCATATAGATTTGATGGAAAGTGATTTTACAGATCACGAATAGAGTTGAGCGGACACCTGGATGTTCGGGTTCGACGGGTTCGGCCGAACTTCGGAAAAAAGTTTGGGTTCGGGACTGAACTTTAACCCGAACCCGAACCCCATTGAAGTCAATGGGGACCCGGACTTCTAAGGACTAAAAAGGCTCTAAAAAAGTAATGGAAAGGGCTAGAGGGCTGCAAATGGCAGCAAAATGTTGTTAAGAGCATGGCAAGTGCTCTGCAAAAAAATGTGGATAGGGAAATAACTTAAAATAACATAAAAAAAATAAAAAATAAAAAATATGCTGGAGGCCCCCTTTTCAGCAGAAGAGGTACGGGAAGTCATTAAGAACCTCAGAAACTCAACGGCACGATGCCACACATATGGTGGGAATGCCCCAGAATACGCCCTTTATGGAATAAATTATTCAATTTAATGGATAAGCTAGTGGGAAAATAAAATACTTTGAAATAAAAATGTAGCGGGGTGCTAAATTTAAGGGAAGTGTTTGAGTGGTAAATAGGCTCAAACACCCTAATTCTGTAGGATTCATGGACCATTTTGTCCTCGGGGGACAGTATTGGTGTGCAGTTCCCTGCGGCCTACAGGTGGCCCTGCCATGGTAGGCTAGGGTTGAACCACCGATACAGTGCTGTGCCTTTTGTGTCCCCTCTTGGCAAAAGTACAGCGGGGCGGGGAACCTGCTGTGCATGCCGGGAGAGCATATAAAAGGGGCAGACCTTTGGCCTGGGGGCTGATGTCCAGTGGGGTCCACGCCCAGGTGCCTTCGGCCTGGGTGCATGTGTTCCTGTTCCATCTCGGGTACCTTTAGCCCGGGGTGAGGTACTATCCTGGAGTTCCTGCTGCCCTGGGTATGGAGGCCTAGATGCGGGAGTAAAGCCTGGAGTCCAGAGCCTTCGTCTGGAGTCCGTTAAGGGTCGAGGAGTCTTAGGGTGCCGCCTCGTGTAGGGGACCATGTTCCAGGGAAGGGAGGATCATTCTGATGGACCGATGCGGGAGTCACGGTGAAGGAAGGGTCTGTTGACTCCCTGGAGAGATGTCTTCCCCTTGATATGGGCTAGGTTCGTAGAAGGAGAAGCTCAAGGTCATCTTGACTGTATCAGAGGCCTTATTCACCCGGCCCGTGGCAGGGGCCTTATACACCCTGGTCTGTGGCAGAGACCAAAGTTCTCCAGGTCCGTGGCAGGGGCCTTGTACACCCGGTCTGTGGCAGAGACCAACCTCAAGGTCTGTGGCAGAGACCGTGCACCTAAAACTGTTTGAGAAACCTAAGCAGTGAAGTGAATGTGCTACGTTTGTGCCTGGACCTCCTCCACACCTTAAGCTGTCCTGTTTCTTTGCTCTAACCTTTTCTATCCGAGTAGAGTTTATTTTGCCATGAGAGAATAAGAGTTGTAATTTCAGCTGGTGTGGACATTGACTTTACTGGGAATTAAAGGACTTGCCTCTACCTACAGTAGAGGTGAGAATCATCCTCTGGAGGAGTTTTGACTCCGGCTGTGGACACGGCCCGTCAAGTACACCACTCAACCTCTTTATATAGGAGGGTACGGGCTGGTAGTGCGGTGTGCCTTTCTCCCTCCTGCGAGGAGCCAACAACATAAAGGCAGGTAAGGGGGAAAGGATCTGTGCGCTACAAAAAAATAAAATAAAAATTATAATCTTGACCTAGGAGGACGAGGTCCATATGGAGTAGGAGGTTGAGGTGGCGGTGGATGTGGCTGTGTAGGTAGAAGCGGCGGTGGAGGAGGACGAGGTAGCCAACACTGGTTCAAAAATACAACAATGGCTGGGTAAGGCCGGTGATGTGTCGAATTCTGTCCCCCGTCAAATAGTGATCACCCTGTACTGCGCTTGCTCAGTATGTAGGACAAGGGGATTTCGAAAATCTCCCAAGACGAACGGCGCCTGCGTGGTGAGTTCAGGTGAAGGCCACACCATCCGTGGTTCAAGCCGAGCCAAGTGAGGCCGTGCCCGAAGCGTGGCGATCGAACCGAGCCCGTGAGGGGCCCTGTTACTATGTGCTACCGTATGTCCACTTGGATGGTGGGGCTTGAACCTGCACTCACTGCGCAGGCGCCGTTCATCTTCGGAGATTTTGTGAATCTCCTTGTCCTCTGTACTGCGCAAGCGCTGCGCCTTCGCAGTATGGGCCAGACACAATCCGATGGCCGGACAGTTTTTGTCACAACACCGGTATACATGTCTATTCTGCACAAGGTACGGACAAGTCCTGTGGGATCCATGCCTGGTTCATTTTAATGAACGTGAGCTTGTCCACATTGGCTCTGGACAGGCGGCTGCGCTTGTCTGTGATAACGCCCCCTGCCGTGCTAAATACACGTTCAGATAATACACTGGCTGCAGGGCAGGCCAGCACCTCCAAGGCATAAAGGGCAAGCTCAGGCCATGTGCCCAATTTGGAGACCCAGAAGTTAAAGGGGGCAGACCCATCATCCAGTACGTGTAGGCCTGTGGACACATACTGCTCAACCATGTTGGTGAAATGCTGCCTCCTGCTAAGACGTTCCATCTCAGCTGGTGGTGCTGGTTGTTGTGGCATGCTGGCAAAGCTTTTCCACATTTCAGCCATGCTAACCCTGCCTTCTGAGGTGCTGCCGGTGCCCCGGCTGCGTTGGCGACCTCTTCCTCCTCCTCTGCCTTCGCCTTGTGCTTCCACCGTACGCCCGCTGTCAGGTGGGAATGCCACCAGCAGCGCGTCTACCAGCGTGCGCTTGTACTCGCGCATCTTACGATCCCGCTCCAGCGAGGGAATTAAGGACGGTACGTTGTCCTTGTAACGGGGATCCAGCAGGGTGGCCACCCAGTAATCAGCACCAGTTAAAATGTGGGCAACTCGGCGGTCATTGCGGAAACACTGCAGCATGTAATCGCTCATGTGTGCCAGGCTGCCCAGAGGCAAAGAAAAGCTGTCCTCTGTGGGAGGTGTATCGTCTGTGTCCTCTGTATCCCCCCAGCCACGCACCAGTGATGGCCACGAGCTGGTCTGGGTGCCACCCTGCCGTGAAAATGGCTCCTCCTCCTCCACCTCGTCATCGTCCAGAACTGTGCCCTTTCTGCCGGACAATTGTGTACCTGGCGTTTGTTGGTGCAGGAACCCACCCTCGTAGCCACTTGTGAAAGACTGCCCTGAAAGCCTTTGAAATGATCTCGCTTCCTCCTCCTCCTCCTCATCCTCCTGTGCCACATCCTCTTCCATCATCGCCCGAAGCGGTTTTTCAAGGAGGCATAGAACTGGGATAGTAACGCTAAGAACGGCGTCATTGGCACTGGACATATTGGTGGAGTACTCGAAACAGCGCAACAAGGCACACAGGTCTCGCATGGAGGCCCAGTTATTGGTGGTGAAGTGGCGCTGTTCGGCAGAGCGACTCACGCGTGATTGCTGCAGCTGAAACTCCACTATCGCCTGCTGCTGCTCGCACAGTCTGGCCAGCATGTGCAAGGTGGAGTTCCACCTTGTGGGCACGTCACATATGAGGCGGTGAGCAGGAAGGCCGAAGTTACGCTGCAGCGCTGACAGGCGAGCAGCAGCAGGGTGAGAACGCCGAAAGTGCGCACACACAGCCCGCACTTTCTGCAGCAGCTCTGGCATATTGGGGTAATTTTTAAGGAACCTCTGGACCACCAAGTTCAGCACATGCGCCAGGCAAGGGATGTGCGTCAAACCGGCTAGGCCCAGAGCTGCTACGAGATTTTGCCCATTATCGCACACCACCAGGCCGGGCTTGAGGCTCACTGACAGCAACCACTCATTGGTCTGTTGTTCCATGTCCCTCCACAACTCCTGCGCGGTGTCGGGTTTTTCCCCCAAACAGGAAAGTTTTAAAACTGCCTGCTGTCGTTTACCCCTTGCTGTGCTGAAGTTGGTGGTGAAGGTGTTACGCTGACCGGATGAGGAGACGGTAGAGGATGAGGAAGCGGAGTAGGAGGAGTTAGCAACAGGAGGCAAACTGAAGCACCCTGCAATCCTCGGTGGTGGAAGGACATGCGCCAAACTGCTATCTGCCTCAGGCCCAGCCGCCACTGCATTTACCCAGTGTGCTGTTAGGGAGATATAACGTCCCTGACCGTGCTTACTGGTCCACGCATCCGTAGTTAGGTGGACCTTGCCACAGATGGCATTGCGCAGTGCACACCTGATTTTGTCCCCCACTTGGTTGTGCAGGGAAGGGATGGCTCGCCTGGAAAAATAGTGGCGGCTGGGCACGACGTACTGTGGGACAGCCAATGCCATCAGGCTTTTAAAACTCTGCGTCTCCACCATACAGAATGACAGCATTTCAAAGGCCAGGAGTTTTGAAATGCTGGCATTCAGGGCCAGGGATCGCGGGTGGCTAGGGGGGTACTTCCTCTTCCGCTCCTATGTTTGGGAGATAGAGAGCTGAACGCTTCCATGGGACATTGTGGAGATGGTTGGTGACCCAGGTGGTAGTGTTGTTGGCAGATCCTCTGTTTGCGGGGTGGCAGGTGCCACTGTCACTACAGAGGTGGATGAAGAGGCCGAGACTGCAGCAGAACAGGAAGCAGGAGGAGCCAGAGACCTTTCTTGGTTTTTGAGGTGTCTACTCCACTGCAGCTCGTGCTTTGCACTTAGATGCCTGGTCATGCAGGTTGTGCTCAGGTTGAGAACGTTTATGCCTCGCTTCAGCCTCTGATTGCACAGCCTGCAAACCACTCGTGTCTTGTCATCAGCACATTGTGTGAAGAACTGCCACGCTAGGGAACTCCTTGGACCTGGCTTTGGTGTGCTCGGTCCCTTGCTGCGTTGTGCAGTAGCAGACATACTGTCTAGGGGACGGACGCTCCGCTTTTGCACCCTGCTCCCTCTTCTGCTGTGCTGGTGGCTCTGTGCGACCACCGCCTCTTCCTCCCAACTACACTGGTCACCTGCATAGCGTTCATTCCATGTGGGGTCGAGGACCTCATCGTCCTCCACATCATCTTCCACCCAGTCTTCACACCTGCCCTCCTTGTCTGTCTGCACAATTGCGAAAGCAGCAGCAGTTGGCACCTGTGTTTCGTCATCATCCGAGACGTACTGCGATGGTCCTCCCATGTACTCATCATGAAACATAAGTGGTTGGGCATCGGTGCACTCAATCTTTTCCACTTCTGGGGCAGGGCTAGGTGGATGGCCCTGGGAAACCCTGCTAACAGAGTCATCGAAAAGCAGAAGAGACTGCTGCATGATTTGGGGCTCAGACTGCTTGGCTGATTTGCAAGGGGGTGAGGTGAAAGACTGATGGACATGGGTTTCAGGTGCCAACTCTGATCTTTCATCAGAAGAGTGGGTGGGAGACAATGTGAAGGAACCCGAGGCACTGTCAGCAACCCAATCTACTATCGCCTGTACTTGTCCTGGCCTAAACATTTGTACAGCCTCATTAGGCGCGACAAAATACCGCCGCAGGCTCGGTCGCCAACTCGCACCTGAGGAAGGTGTTTCACTTGTGCGTGTATCTGGCACAGATCTACCACGTCCTCTCCCTGCAACAGGAGCTCCACCAGCAGCACCACGACCGGGGCCACCACGTCCCTTTGACCTTCTCCTCATATTTTCCAAATTTAGGATGTTGCCCTAAATGGGTGTTTTTGGAAGAGCAGAACACACCCACAGTACGTAACCGCTGAATCGCACAGCTACAGAACTGCAGAAAATGCTATTCAAATTTTTTTTTGTTTTTTTAGTATAGCACAGTAGGAGAAAACTATATAGAAATTGTTTATTTCACACACCTCCAAATATGTATAACACACTGCAAACTATTTTTTGTGCCCCTAAACGGCGTTTTTTGGAAGAGCAGAACACACCCACAGTACGTAACCGCTGAATCGCACAACTACAGAACTGCAGAAAATGCTATTCAAAAAAAATGTTTTTTTTTTAGTATAGCACAGTAGGAGAAAACTATATAGAAATTGTTTATTTCACACACCTCCAAATATGTATAACACACTGCAAACTATTTTTTGTGCCCCTAAACGGCATTTTTTGGAAGAGCAGAACACACCCACAGTACGTAACCGCTGAATCGCACAGCTACAGAACTGCAGAACATGCTATTCAAAAAAAATGTTTTTTTTTTAGTATAGCACAGTAGGAGAAAACTATATAGAAATTGTTTATTTCACACACCTCCAAATATGTATAACACACTGCAAAATATTTTTTGTGGCCCTGAATGGCTCTTTTTGCAAGCGTACATTAACCACTTAAGCCCCGGACCATTTGGTAGCTAAAGGACCAGAGGTGAATTCAGAATTTTGCACTGCGCTGCTTTAACTGTAAATTGTGAAGACATGCAATGTTGTACCCAAACGAAATTTGCGTCCTTTTCTTCCCACAAATAGAGCTTTCTTTTAATGGTATTTGATTGCCTCTGCGATTTTTATTTTTTGCGATATAAACGGAAAAAGACCGAACATTTTGAAAAAAAATGATATTTTCTACTTTTTGTTATAAGAAAAATCGAATAAACTCAATTGTAGTCATACATTTAGGCCAAAATGTATTCAGCCACATGTTTTTAGTAAAAAAAATGTCAATAAGCGTATATTTATTGGTTTGCGCAAAAGTTATAGAGTTTACAAACTAGGGTACATTTTCTGAAATTTACACAGCTTTAAATTTATGACTGCCTATCTCATTTCTTGAGGTGCTAAAATGACAGGGCAGTACAACCCCCCCCCAAATGACCCCATTTTGGAAAGTAGACACCCCAAGGAAATTGCTGAGAGGCATGTTGAGCCCATTGAATTTTAAAATTTTTTGTCCCAAGTGATTGAATAATGACTAAAAAAAAAAAAAATTACAAAAAGTTGTCACTAAATGATATATTGCTCACACATGCCATGGTTATATGTGGAATTTCACCCCAAAATACATTTTGCTGCTTCTCCTGAGTACGGGGATACCACATGTGTGGGACTTTTTGGGAGCCTAGCCGCGTACGGGACCCCGGAAACCAAGCACCGCCTTCAGGATTTCTAAGGGCGCAAATTTTTGATTTCACTCCTCACTACCTATCACAGTTTCGAAGGCCATAAAATGCCAAAATAGCACAAAACCCCCCCAAATGACCCCATTTTAGAAAGTAGACACCCCAAGGAAATTGCTGAGAGGCCTGTTGAGCCCATTGAATATATATTTTTTTGTCCCAAGTGATTGAATAATGACAAAAAAAAAAATACAAAAAGTTGTCACTAAATGATATATTGCTCACACATGCCATGGTTATATGTGGAATTACACCCCAAAATTCATTTTTCTGCTTCTCCTGAGTACGGGGATACCACATGTGTGGGACTTTTTAGGAGCCTAACCGTGTACGGGACCCCGAAAACCAAGCACCGCCTTCAGGATTTCTAGGCACAAATTTTTGATTTCACTCCTCACTACCTATCACAGTTTCGAAGGCCATAAAATGCCAAAATCGCACAAAACCCCCCCAAATGACCCCATTTTGGAATATAGACACCCCAAGCTATTTGCTGAGAGGAATGGTGAGTATTTTACAGCTCTCATTTGTTTTTGAAAATGAAGAAAGAAAATATATATATATATATATTTTTTTTTTCAATTTTCAAAACTTTGTGACAAAAAGCGAGATCTGTAAAATACTCACAATACCTCTCAGCAAATAGCTTGGGGTGTCTACTTTCCAAAATGGGGTCATTTGGGGGGGTTTTGTGCAATCTGGGCATTCCATGGCCTCCGAAACTGTGATAGGCAGTGAGAAGTGAAATCAAAAATTTACACCCTTAGAAAGCCTGAAGGCGGTGCTTGGTTTTTGGGGTCCCGTACGTGGCTAGGCTCCCAAAAAGTCTCACACATGTGGTATCCCCGTACTCAGGAGAAGCAACAGAATGTATTTTGGGGTGTAATTCCACATATGCCCATGGCATGTTTGAGCAATATATAATTTAGTGACAACTTTGTGCAAAAAAAAAAAAAAAAAATTGTCGTTTTTCCGCAACTTGTGTCAACATATAAAATATTCCATGGACTCGACATGCCTCTCAGTATATAGCTTGGGGTGTCTACTTTCCAAAATGGGGTCATTTGGGGGGGTTTTGAACTGTTCTGGCATTTTATACACAACATTAGGAAGCTTACATCCACTCTTCTAACCACTTGAAGACAAAGCCCTTTTTGACACTTTTTGTTTACATGAAAACATTTTTTTTTTGCAAGAAAATTATGTTGAACCCCCAAACATTATATATATTTTTAAAGCAAAGGCCCTACAGATTAAAATGGTGGGTGTTGCATTTTTTTTTCTACACAGTATTTGCGCAGCGATTTTTCAAACGCATTTTTTGGGTTAAAAAATACACTTTTTTTAATTTTAATGCACTAAAACACACTATATTGCCCAAATGTTTGATGAAATAAAAAAGATGATCTTAGGCCGAGTACATAGATACCAAACACGACATGCTTTAAAATTTCGCACAAACGCGCATTGGTGACAAACTACATACATTTTTAAAAGCCTTTAAAAGCCTTTACAGGTTACTCCAGTAGATTTACAGAGGAGGTCTACTGCTAAAATGATTGCCCTCGATCTGACCTTCGCGGTGATACCTCACATGCATGGTGCAATTGCTGTTTACATATGACGCCAGACGACGCTTGCGTTCGCCATTGGGCAAGAGCAGGGCAGGACAGGGGTGCTTTTTTTTTTTTCTTTTTTTTTTTTATTATTCATTTTGCTTTTTTATTTTATTTTTAAATTGTTCCTTCCAAGTATTTTTTTTTTTTATCATTTTTATTGTTATCTCAGGGAATGTAAATATCCCCTATGATAGCAATAGGTAGTGACAGGTACTCTTTTTTTGAAAAAACTGGGGTCTTCTAGACCCTAGATTTTTCCTCTGCCCTCAAAGCATCTGACCACACCAAGATCGGTGTGATAAAATGCTTTCCCAATTTCCCAATGGCGCTTTTTATATCCGGGGGGGGCATTCCCTCCCACTGCTTGTAAAAGCAGTCCAGAGGCTAATTAGCTGCTAGGATGGCTTTTACATGAAAGCCGGCCGCAGGCTGAAAAGAATGATACCAAGATGATACCTAAACCCGCAGGCATCATTCTGGTATAAACATTCAAAGTCCAGCAACATACCAGTACGTTGCTGGTCCTTGTTGGACATGTATTGTAATCTTTTTATTTCATGCAGCCAGTTGGCTGAACGAAAAAAGAGATTGATCAGTGGGTATGCCCACCATTAGAATACCGCCCTTCATCCACCCACTTCCAATGATGGGCATACACGTACCATTTATATATGCCGAAGCATGGGGGAATCCTCCCGCAAAAAAGTTATGCCGCACACACATGGTCGGACTTTTCCACGGACAAGCCTCCGTCGGAATTTCGACCGTATGTACACGGCATTAGGAGCAAAATCGCTCCTCCGCCCCTGCTGCCCCAATGCTTCGGCATATTTGCTTTTTTTTTTTAACTGTGGTGGTGAAATCACCTCCTACAGCACTGGAGTCGCAGGGATCAGGCCTGTCTCTGCGAACGCTGCAGTTATGTGTGTTTTTGTTTTGTAAGTGACAGTGATCGATCGATACTGCACTTGGGTGGCCTGGGCTGGACGGAGGGGCAAAACGCAGGTGCCAGCAGGTATCTGGGCTGATCCCGCTAACACTGCGTTTTTGGGAACCCTAAACTGCTGGGGACGCTAGTATAGATCTGATCAGATCAGATATTGATCTGTTCAGATACTATACCACTAAGGGGGGTGTATGCTTCACGCGTGGGTGTTAGCGTTACTGGCACTAACCTGACGCTGCCTGGGGTGTGACTCAGACCCTCTCTGACGCTAAAACCTAATTGATATCACCCGCCGGGCAATCAGGGGGTTAAACCTTTATTGGGTTATATACTCGGCGGGTGCCCTGACACTATAAAAAGCAAACTAACTAACCAGCGTCACCCGTAACACTTATATGGTGATCACTGGTGAAAGGGTTAACTAGGGGCAATCAGGGGGTTAAAACCTTTATTAGATAATATATGGGGGTACCTGACGCTATAAAAACCTGCGGCGTACCTAAAAAAAATTACCAGCTACCGATCTGCATCACCGACACTAAGACAGCGTTTAGAAAAACGATCGCTTAGCGACAGTGGTGATGGGGGTGAAAGGGTTACCTGGGGGGCGATCAAGGGGGTTAAACCTTTACTAGATAATATATTGGGGTACCTGACGCTATAAAAACCTGCGGCGAACCTAAAAAAAATTACCGGCTACCGATCTGCATCACAGACACTAAGACAGCGTTTAGAAAAACGATCGCTTAGTGACAGTGGTGATAAGGGGTGAAAGGGTTACCTGGGGGGCGATCAAGGGGGTTAAACCTTTATTAGATAATATATTGGGGTACCTGACGCTATAAAAACATGCGGCGAACCTAAAAAAAATTACTGGCTACGATCTGCATCACCGACACTAAGACAGCGTTTAGAAAAACAATTGCTTAGCGACAGTGGTGATAGGGGGTGAAAGGGTTACCTGGGGGGCGATCAAGGGGGTTAAACCTTTATTAGATAATATATTGGGGTACCTGACGCTATAAAAACCTGCGGCGAACCTAAAAAAAATTACCGGCTACCGATCTGCATCACAGACACTAAGACAGCGTTTAGAAAAACGATCGCTTAGTGACAGTGGTGATAGGGGGTGAAAGGGTTACCTGGGGGCGATCAAGGGGGTTAAACCTTTATTAGATAATATATTGGGGTACCTGACGCTATAAAAACATGCGGCGAACCTAAAAAAAATTACTGGCTACGATCTGCATCACCGACACTAAGACAGCGTTTAGAAAAACAATTGCTTAGCGACAGTGGTGATAGGGGGTGAAAGGGTTACCTAGGGGGCGATCAAGGGGGTTAAACCTTTATTAGATAATATATTGGGGTACCTGACGCTATAAAAACCTGCGGCGAACCTAAAAAAAATTACTGGCTGCCGATCTGCATCACAGACACTAAGACAGCGTTTAGAAAAACGATCGCTTAGTGACAGTAGTGATAGGGGGTGAAAGGGTTACCTGGGGGCGATCAAGGGGGTTAAACCTTTATTAGATAATATATTGGGGTACCTGACGCTATAAAAACCTGCGGCGAACCTAAAAAAAATTACTGGCTGCCGATCGGCATCACTGACGCTAAGACAGCGATCAGAAAAATGATCGCTAAGCGACAGTGGTGATAGGCGGTAAACTTTGGTGACACTTTTACAGTCACAAATGTCACTGATTGCAGTGATCACTAAATAAATGGTCACTGCAATCAGTGACACTGTGACTGGGGGCTGGGGGGGTGATCTGGGGTGTCTGGGGGGGCCTGGGGGGGGGGGGATTTATGTCCCTATGTGTCCTGGTGTCAGTGTAGTGTTGTGTGCACTGACCTGATGTCTTCTCTTGTACGGCGCTCGGTATATGTGAGCGCCGCACCAGAGATGACATCACTTCCTCCTGCTCCCTCTGTCTGACACAGACAGAGGGGGCATTTCCATTCGCCGGGAGCGATCGCGAGGGGGTGGCCAGAAACGAATGGCTGCCCCCTCATCCCGGAACGCTCCCGGACACTTAGCCACCGCTCACTGTATAGGAGGGGGGTCCGATTGGACCCCCCAACTATACAAAGGCAATCACGTACACTCTACGTGATTGTGCCTGTCGGTGCCATTCTGCCGACGTATATATACAGTGAGCGGTCGTTAAGTGGTTAAAGTGCAAATTTTTATTTATTTTTTGCCCTTAAACGGGTCTTTTTTTGCACGAGCAAAATAAAATGCAATTTTTAGTTTTTTTTTGCCCTAAGGGTCTTTTGGAAAAGAGCACAATAAAGTGCCTTTTTTTTTTCCCCCTAAATGGATCTTTTTCAAAGAGCAGAATACACCCACAGTATGGAAACGGTGTATCTCTCAACGTAATATGCAGTGCTGGTGCACTGAGCTTGCAGATAAAAGTTAGATTTTTTCTGACACTGGACTCATGGCAGTATAAAAAGACTGTGCACTGCAACACAAACAGGTAAACCTATGCAGATCGCTGATTTTAATCTCTGAATCTGGACTCCTATATAATATTTCTCTCCCTGAAAGCACCAACAGGAACCTGGCCCTACACTACACTATCTCTCTATCTTTTCCCTCAGATTGCAGAATCAGGACTACCTCATGTATTTTACAATCTCTCCCTATTAGCAATAGCAGCAGCCAAGATCCTCTCCCTATCTATTCTGAAGCAGAGTGACGTGTGTGCTGTGTGCCTCTAGCTTATATAGAAGCTGGGTCACATGTTGCACTGACCAATCACAGCCATGCCATTAGTAGGCATGGCTATGATGGCCTCTAAGGGCACACCAGCTAATCAAAAGGTGATTGGCTGGCCCCTGAAGCATTTCTAAATGCGTAATTAGATTGCCGAACCCGAACCCGGACTTTTGCGCAAAGTCCGGGTTCGGGTTCGGGAAAAAGCTAAAGTTCGGTACGGACCCGAACTTTACAGTTCGGGTTCGGTCAACACTAATCACGAAATAAGATCAGCAATTAAGAGCTTAAATCCATCTAAAGCAGCTGGTCCCGATGGTTTATTTGGACACTATTTTATCAAATACTGGGATTTATTGATCCCTCATTTATGTTCTTTTTTCAATAATTTGAAAAAGGGATTTCCTTTACCTTTACATGAAAATACGGCTTTTATCCATGTAATTCCTAAATCGGGAAAGGATCATAGCAATTGTGAAAATTTTCGCCCAATTTCACTTATTAATGTGGACCTTAAAATATTAACTAAAGTATTGGCAATAAGATTAAACTCATTTTTATCTCAATATATACATCCAGACCAGGTTGGGTTTGTTCCTTCTAGACAGGCTCCCGATCAGACCCGGAGACTGATAAATATAATTTTGGCACTATACTCTAATTGGGACAACTATGGTACACATAAGGGAATGCTATTATCATTGGACCTTCACAGGGCCTTTAATTCTGTATCCTAGGACTACTTATTCTATGTATTAAAACGTTATGGGTTTGGTCACAATTTCTTAACTATACTACAGACCTTATACATTATACCCACTACCAAACTTATTGTAAAAGGTTATAATTCACAAATTATAAATATTTGCAGAGGAACAAGACAAGGATGCCCCCTTTCTCCCATATTGTTTATCTTAGCTTTGGAACCCTTGGCGATAACAGAAATCACCCTGATATTAAAGGCATATATTGTGGTGGCAGGGAACATAAATGTGCCCTATTTGCGGACGATATTTTAATATTCTATAGACACATGCTGTACACGCCGGACAGTTTATTCATTTATGGGAATTTTTGTTTTAATTATTATTCTAGCATGCAACATGAAGGTCTTCCTTGTGTATTCTGCATTTGCTTCTCAGAGAGGAGCATATCTGCAGTAAGAATTCATTACCAAATTAGAGACTTAACATATCTGCATTGCTCTCTCTGCACTGGAAAAAAGTAAATGATAGGCACTTTGTATAGTATCTGGAAGTTTTTTTTTTTTTTTTTTAGAAAACTGACTGCCCAGAACTACAAATCTATTGGTAGGTAAAACAATTTACAGATACAGTATGAGCAGTACTTAAACAGTTTATTTAACTGTTTACAGTGCCTTGAAAAAGTATTCATGCCCTTTGAAATTTTCCACATTTTGTCATGTTACAACCAAAAACGTAAATGGATTTTATTGTGATTTTATGTGATAGGCCAACACAAAGTGGCACATCATTGTGAAGTGGAAGGAAAATGATTAATGGTTTTCAAAAACTTTTACAAATAAATATGTGAAAAGTGTGGCATGCATTTGTATTCAGCCCCTCCGAGGCAATACTTTGTAGAACCACCTTTCACTGCAATTACAGCTGCAAGTCTTTTGGGTATGTCTCTACTAGCTTTGTACATGTAGAGAGTGAATTTTTTCCCATCCTGCTGGAAGTTGAACCTCCACCCCAGTCTCAAGTCTTTTGCAGACTCTAACAGGTTTTCTTCTAAGATTGCCCTGTATTTAGCTCCATCCATCTTTCCATCAACTCTGACCAGCTTCCCTCTCCCTGCTGAAGAAAAGCATCCCCACAAAATGATCCTGCCATCACCATATTTCACGGTGGGGATTGTGTATTCAGGGTGATGTGCAGTTTTAGTTTTCCGTCACACATAGCGTTTTGCTTTTAGGCCAAAAAGTCACATTTTGGTCTCATCTGACCAGAGCACCTTCTTCCTTATGATTGCTGTGTCCACCACATGGCTTCTCGCAAACTGCAAACAGAGCTTCTTATGGCTTTCTTTCAGCAATGGTTTTCTTCATGCCACTCTTCCATAAAGGCCAGATTTGTGGAATGCACGACTAATAGTTGTCGTGTGAACGGATTCTCCCACCTGAGCTGTGGATCTCTGCAGCTCCTCCAGAGTTACCATGGGCCTCTTGGCTGCTTCTCTGATTAATGCTCCCCTTGCCCAGCCTGTCAGTTTAGGTGGACAATAGGGATGAGCGGAACACCCCCCCCCCCCCCCCCCCCTAGTTCGGTTCGCACCAGAACTTGCGAACAGGCAATAAATTAGTTCGAACATCCGAACAGCGTTAAAGTCTATGGGACTCGAACATGAAAAATCTAAAGTTCTACTTTTAAAGGCTTATGTGCAAGTTATTGTCATAAAAAGTGTTTGGGGACCCAGGTCCTGCCCCAGGGGACATGTATCAATGCAAAAAATAGTTTTAAAAATGGCAGTTTTTTTTGGGAACAGTGATTTTAATAATGCTTAAAGTGAAACAATAAAAGTGAAATATTCCTTTAAATTTCGTACCTAGGGAGTTTGTATAGTATGCCTGTAAAGTAGCGATTGTTTCCCATGCTTAGAACTGTCCCTGCACAAAGTGTCATTTCTGAAGGAAAAAAAGTCATTTAAAAGCACTCGCGGCTATAATGAATTTTCGGCTCCCGGCAATACAGAGAACAGTCATTGAAAGTCATTGATAAAAAAAAAAAAAATGTGTGGGGGTCCCCCCAAATTCAATTACCAGGCCCTTCAGGTCTGGTATGGATATTAAGGGGAACCCTGCGTCAAATTTAAAAAAAAAATGACGTGGGGTTCCCCCCAATTATCCATACCACCTTTCAGGTCTGGTATGGATTTTAAGGGGAACTCCACGCCAAATAAAAAAAATGGTGTGGAGTTCCCCCAAAAATCCATACTAGACCCTTTATCCAAGCACGCAACCTGGCAGGCCGCAGGAAAAGATGGGGGGGACGAGAGAGCGCCCCCCTCCTGAACCGTACCAGGCCACGTGCCCTCAACATGGGGAGAATGCTTTGGGGTCTGGACCCCAAGGCACCATGTCCCCATGTTGATGGGGACAAGGGCCTCATCCCCACAACCCTTGCCCGGTGGTTGTGGGGGTCTTCGGGCGGGGGGCTTATCGGAATATGGAAGCCCCCTTTAACAAGGGACCCCCAGATTCCGCCCCCCCTATGTGAATTGGTAACGGGTACATTGTACCCCTACCATTTCACAAAGAAAGTGTAAAAAAAATTAAAAAAACACACAGACACAGTTGGGAAAGTCCTTTATTAAAAATAAAAAAAATAAAAAAAACATTCCAGCGATGTAATCCAGTCTGTCCAGTGTTGTTCTCTATGTCCCGCGGTGATCCGATGTCCAGCGCTGCAGTCTCCTCCAGTCTCCACTCCACATGAACACCCATAAAACCCCCATGATGTATGAGGGGGCGGGGTCACCTGTCACATCATAGGGTAAGCCCCAGCTTTCCCCGCTTGCCGGGGAATAGCCAATGATGTAGGCAGGACCCCGCCTACGTCATTGGCTATTCCCCGGAAAGCGGGGAAACCCAGGCTTTCACAGTGACGTGCGGGTGACCCCGCCCCCTCTGATGCAATGGGAAACCTCCTCCCTGGCTAGAGGAGGGGCGGTGCTGCAGCTCGGGGCTCCTGTCTGCCAACAAACACTCCAAGAAGCCACAACAAATCCATCATCCCCCCGCCCGCAGACCCCCACAACCACCGGGCAAGGGTTGTGGGGATGAGGCCCTTCTCCCCATCAACATGGGGACATGGTGCTTTGTTCAGACTCCAAAGCATCCTCCCCATGTTGAGGGCATGTGGCCTAGTACGGTTCAGGAGGGGGGGCGCTCTCTCGTCCCCCCCTCTTTTCCTGCGGCCTGCCAGGTTGCGTGCTCGGATAAAGGGTCTGGTATGGATTTTTGGGGGGAACTCCGCGCCATTTCTTTTTTTTAATTTGGCGTGGAGTTCCCCTGAAAATCCATACCAGACCTGAAGGGTCTGGTATGGATATTTGGGGGGAACCCCACATTATTATTTTTTTTATTTGACGCAGGGTTCCCCTCAATATCCATACCAGACCTGAATGGCCTGGTAATTGAATTTGGGGGGACCCCCACGCATTTTTTTTATTTGTATCAATGACTTTCAATGACTGTTCTCTGTATTGCCGGGAGCCGACAATTCATTATAGCCGCGAGTGCTTTTAAATTACTTTTATTCCTTCAGAAATGACTCTTTGTGCAGGGACAGTTCTAAGCATGGGAAACAAGCGCTACTTTACAGGCATACTATACCGCAAAGGTGCGTCCGCGATTGGGCTCCAGGCGGCACGAGGAACCCTTCCCGCACTAACCGGGGCCGACCGCGGAGGTCCCTGGCCGAGATTGAGCTCCAGGCGGCATCAGTGACCCTTCCCGCACAAGACCGGGGCTGACCGCGAAGGTGCGTCCGTGATTGGGCTCCAGGCGGCATGAGGAACCCTTCCCGCACTAACCGGGGCCGACCGCGGAGGTCCCTGGCCGAGATTGAGCTCCAGGCGGCACCCGTGACCCACCGCAAGCTAGCCCAAGCTGACCGCGAAGGTCTTTGGCAATTATCCGGCTCCCAGGGCGTTTGACAGGCCGGCCCAAGCTGACCGGCGTGTCTTTGCCGCTTTCGCGAGCCGTTTCAGGCCTTTGCCCAAGCTGGCCGGCTGATCCAAGCTGACCGGCGAAATTTAAAGGAATATTTCACTTTTATTGTTTCACTTTAAGCATTATTAAAATCACTGCTCCCGAAAAAAAGGCTGTTTTTAAAACTTTTTTTTTAATTGATACGTGTCCCCTGGGGCAGGACCCGGGTACCCAAACACATTTTATGACAATAACTTGCATATAAGCCTTTAAAATTAGCACTTTAGATTTCTCCCATAGACTTTTACAGGGTGTTCCGCGGCTTTTCGAATTTGCCGCGAACACCCCAAATTGTTCGCTGTTCGGCGAACAGGCAATGTTCGAGACGAACACGAGTTCAACTCGAACTCGAAGCTCATCCCTAGTGGACAAACATGTCTTGGTAGGTTTGCACACCACACTTTTCACATATTCATTTGGAAAAAATTTGGAAAGCCATTTGTAATTTTCCTTCCACTTCACAATTATGTGCTACTTTGTGTTGGTCTATCACATAAAATTCCAATAAAATACATTGACGTTTTTGGTTGTAACATGACAAAATGTGGAAAATGTCAAGGGGTGTGAATACTTTTTCAAGGCACTGTAGCTACACTTATGCCGCGTACACACGATCGGTTATTCTGATGAAAAAAGACCGATGGACTTTTTTCATCGGACAAACCGATCGTGTGTGGGCCCCATCGGTCTTTTTTCCATCGGTATAAAAAATAGAACCCGTTTTAAATTTTACCGATGGAAAAAAAATCAGATAGCAAATTACGATCGTCTCTGTGGAACTCCATCAGACAAAAAACCCACGCATGCTCAGAATCAAGTCGACGCATGCTCAAAAGCATTGAACTTCATTTTTCTCGGCTTGTCTGAGTGTTTTACGTCACAGTGTTTTGGACGGTCGGAATTTTGACTGATGGTGTGTAGGCAAGACTGATGAAAGTCAGCTTCATCAGATTTCCGATGGAAAAATCCATCGGATTTTATTCCATCGGAAATTCGATCGTGTGTACAGGGCATAAGGCTTTTAAAGTCAGGCAACTACAGTGTACTTGTGCAGGGATGAGCCGAACACCCCCCTGTTCGGTTCGCACCAGAACCTGCGAACAGACAAAATGTTCGTGTAAACTTTAGAACCCTATTAAATACAATGGACTCGAACGTTCGAAATCTAAAGTGTTAATTATAAAGGCTAATATGCAAGTTATTGTCCTAAAAAGTGTTTGGGGACCTGGGTCCTGCCCCAGGGGACATGTATCAATGCAAAAAGAAGTTTTAAAAACGGCCGTTTTTTCGGGAGCAGTGATTTTAATAATGCTTAAAATGAAAAAATAAAAGTGAAATATTCCTTTAAATTTCGTACCTGGGGGGTGTGTATGATATGCATGTGAAGTGGCGCATGTTTCCCGTGCTTAGAACTGTCCCTGCAAAAAATGTCATTTTTGAAAGAAAAAAATGCATTTAAAACTGACTCGCGGCTATTAATGAATTGTCGGCTCCCGGCAATACATACAAAAGTCATTGATAAAAAATAAAAAAAAAGCGTGGGGGTTCCCCAGAATTCAATTACCAGGCCCTTCAGGTCTGGAATGGATATTAAGGGGAACCCCGCTGCAAATTTAAAAAAAATTGACGTGGGGTTCCCCCAAATATCCATTCCAGGCCCTTCAGATCTGGCATGGATTTTAAGGGGAACTCCACCCCAAATTTAAAAAAAAATGGCGTGGAGTCCCCCTAAAAATCCATACCAGACCCCTTATCCGAGCACGCAACCTGGCCGGCCGCAGGGGAAAAGGGGGGGACGAGAGAGCGGCCCCCCCTCCCTCCTGAACCGTACCAAGCCACATGCCCTCAACATGGGGAGGATGTCCCCATGTTGATGGGGACAAGGGCCTCATCCCCACAACCCTTGCCCGGTGGTTGTGGGGGTCTGCGGGCGGGGGGCTTATCGGAATCTGGAAGACCCCTTTAACAAAGAGGACCCCCAGATCCCGGCCCCCCCCTATGTGAATTGGTAAGGGGTACATTGTACCCCTACCATTTCACGAAGAAAGCGTAAAAAAATGTTTAAAAAAACACACAAACACCTTGAAAAATTCCTTTATTTAAAAAAAAAAAAAAAAACATTCCAGCGGTGAAATCCAGTGTCCCGCGGCGATCCCGATGTCCAGCGCTGTCCTTCATTGGTTGTGCCTGAGCGGACCTGATGGGGAACTCCCTCTCAGTATTTTTTAAATGTATAGACCCGCCCCTTCTAAAGTTCCCCATCAGGTCCGCTCAGCGGACCAGATGCGGAACATGAGAAGGGGCGGGTCTATACATGTATTACCAAAGTGAGAGCAGTTCCCCATCAGGTCCGCCCCCTCGGTATGTCGGACCCGCCTACGTCATTGGCCTGAGCGGGGAACTTCCTTCACTGAGCGGACCTGATGGGGAACTTTAGAAGGGGCGGGTCTATACATTTAAAATACTGAGAGGGAGTTCCCCATCAGGTCCGCTCAGGCACAACCAATGAAGGACAGCGCTGGACATCGGGATCGCCGCGGGACACTGGATTTCACCGCTGGAATGTTTATTTATTTTTTTAAATAAAGGACTTTTTCAAGGTGTTTGTGTGTTTTTTTAAACATTTTTTTACGCTTTCTTCGTGAAATGGTAGGGGTACAATGTACCCCTTACCAATTCACATAGGGGGGGACCGGGATCTGGGGGTCCTCTTTGTTAAAGGGGTCTTCCAGATTCCGATAAGCCCCCTGCCCGCAGACCCCCACAACCACCGGGCAAGGGTTGTGGGGATGAGGCCCTTGTCCCCATCAACATGGGGACATCCTCCCCATGTTGAGGGCATGTGGCTTGGTACGGTTCAGGAGGGAGGGGGGGCCGCTCTCTCGTCCCCCCCTTTTCCCCTGCGGCCGGCCAGGTTGCGTGCTCGGATAAGGGGTCTGGTATGGATTTTTGGGGGGACTCCACGCCATTTTTTTTTAAATTTGGGGTGGAGTTCCCCTTAAAATCCATGCCAGATCTGAAGGGCCTGGAATGGATATTTGGGGGAACCCCACGTCAATTTTTTTTAAATTTGCGGCGGGGTTCCCCTTAATATCCATTCCAGACCTGAAGGGCCTGGTAATTGAATTCTGGGGAACCCCCACGCTTTTTTTTTTTTTTTTATCAATGACTTTTGTATGTATTGCCGGGAGCCGACAATTCATTAATAGCCGCGAGTCAGTTTTAAATGCATTTTTTTCTTTCAAAAATGACATTTTTTGCAGGGACAGTTCTAAGCACGGGAAACATGCGCCACTTCACATGCATATCATACACACCCCCCAGGTACGAAATTTAAAGGATATTTCACTTTTATTTTTTCATTTTAAGCATTATTAAAATCACTGCTCCCGAAAAAACGGCCGTTTTTAAAACTTCTTTTTGCATTGATACATGTCCCCTGGGGCAGGACCCGGGTCCCCAAACACTTTTTAGGACAATAACTTGCATATAAGCCTTTATAATTAACACTTTAGATTTCTCCCATAGATTTTTCGAATTTGCCACGAACACCCCAATTTGTTCGCTGTTCGGCGAACGGGCGAACAGGCAATGTTCGAGTCGAACATGAGTTCGACTCGAACTCGAAGCTCATCCCTATACTTGTGTATCAACTGTACAGAACATATTATTAATCACAAAATCACTATTTTCCTTAATAGCTTTTCTTTCACCTTTAGAAAGGAAGTCACAAAGAAAACTTATAAGATAAAAAGTCATGCTGAACTCATATCAGCACATATATAAAACAAGAGTAGCGTCATTTATGGAGAAGTGATGAAATTATAGACATTTTCTAATGCAATCATTACGGTTGGTTAATGAAGTTGTAATACTACAGTAATTTCCCAACACTGATTAAGGACAAAACCTAATTTTGCTGGTGAACTAATAGGTATATTGAAAAATGTGAGGGTAGATGTGCACGACAAAATTCCTGAAGCTGACCTATACTCAAATGTTAACATAAAGCGATGTTAATAGTCTTGCTTAGGTCTACGCTTACAAAATACTGCTGAAGAGAAGGATTGGAGTTCAGACAGGCTCATTCTACCCTTTTGCAAGTTCCAGTATCATTAGATCAGCATTCAGAAAACTTGCATCATCTATTTCTCCAGGAAATTTTAGGCCTATCTGACACGGTTGTACTTAAAGCGTTAGTAAACTCAGGTACTTCCACCCTAATTGTTCAAATAATGAAATTGATTTAGCTATTGTGAAGTAATGCGCCACATAGGGACAGTATATAGAACACTTCTTACTTGAATAAACATTCTTTTTTGGAAAGCTCTATTTCGTTTGCAGCTGCTAGGGATGAGCTCACTGTTCGAGTCGAGTCGAGGCGAAGCCAGAACTTTTTGGGCCGTTCGCGCCATATTCGTGTGGCGCGAACGGGCCACAATGCACTGCGCCATCGCAGTGCATTGCTGGCTGATGATTGGCCAAGCATGCACTGTGACCCCGCATGCTTGGCCAATCAAAGCGCCGGCAGCGAGGAGAGCCATAATTGGTCACAGGCAGGATGCCTGTGGCCAATTATAGCTCAGGGGGGTTTAGTACATGCCCCACACTATAAAAGGCCGCCAGCGCGGCGGCCTTGTGTAATGTGTTGGTGTGCAGGGAGAGAGCAGGATAGGCAGGGACAGTGTCAGTGTCATCTTTGCTTAACCTAGCGCAGTTACAGTGAGTGTAGTGTGTTGGCGTGCAGGGAGAGAGCAGGATAGGAAGGGCCAGTGTCAGTGTCATCTTTGCTTAACTTAGCGCAGTTACAGTGGGTGTAGTGTGTTGGCGTGCAGGGAGAGAGCAGGATAGGCAGGGACAGTGTCAGTGTCATCTTTGCTTGTTAACCTGCAACAGTTACAGTGGATATAGTGTGCCTCCTGCACAGTATACACCTGAAGCTACCCCTTATTGCTGGTGTTGCTGTTGTTCTGTTGTGTAACACAGGCATCTGCAAGCATTTACAGTGGGTGTAGTGTGCCTCCTGCACAGTATACACCTGAAGCTACCCCTTATTGCTGGTGTTGCTGTTGTTCTGTTGTGTAACACAGGCATCTGCAAGCATTTACAGTGGGTGTAGTGTGCCTCCTGCACAGTATACACCTGAAGCTACCCCTTATTGCTGGTATTGGTGTTGTTCTGTTGTGTACATAGTTACACAGGTTGAAAAAAGACACAAGTCCATCCAGTTCAACCATAAAAAAATAAATAAAAAAAATATCGTACAATCCCATATACCCAATTCTATACCCACAGTTGATCCAGGGGAAGGCAAAAAACCCCAGCAGAGCATGATCCAATTTGCTACAGCAGGGGAAAAAATTCCTTCCTGATCCCCCGAGAGGCAATCGGATATTCCCCGGATCAACTTTACCTATAAATGTCAGTACCCAGTTATATTATGTACATTTAAAAAAGAATCCAGGCCCTTCTTAAAGCAATCTACTGAGCTGGCCAGAACCACCTCTGCAGGGAGTCTATTCCACATTTTCACAGCTCTTACTGTGAAGAAACCTTTCCGTATTTGGAGGTGAAATCTCTTTTCCTCTAGACGCAAAGAGTGCCCCCTTGTCCTTTGAGTTGACCGTAAAGTGAATAACTTAACACCAAGTTCACTATATGGACCCCTTATATATTTGTACATGTTGATCATATCCCCCCTTAATCTCCTCTTCTCAAGAGTGAATAAATTCAGTTCCTCTAATCTTTCCTCATAGCTGAGCTCCTCCATGCCTCTTATCAGTTTGGTTGCCCTTCTCTGCACTTTCTCCAGTTCCCCAATATCCTTTTTGAGAACTGGGGCCCAAAACTGAACTGCATATTCCAGATGAGGTCTTACTAATGATTTGAACAGGGGCAAAATGATCTCTCTCTCTCTGGAGACCATACCTCTCTTAATACAAGAAAGGACTTTGCTCGCTTTGGAAACCGCAGCTTGGCATTGCATGCCATTATTGAGCTTATGATCTACCAAAACCCCCAGATCCTTCTCCACTACGGATCCCCCCAGTTGTACTCCCCCTAGTAAGTATGATGCATTCATATTCTTAGCCCCCAAGTGCATAACTTTACATTTATCAACATTAAACCTCATCTGCCACATAGTCGCCCAATTAGACAGAGCATTGAGGTCGGCTTGTAAATTGGCGACATCCTGTAAGGACGTTATTCCACTGCATAGCTTGGTGTCATCTGCAAAGACAGAAATGCTACTTTTGATCTCAGACCCAATATCATTTATAAACATATTAAAAAGTAAGGGTCCCGGCACTGAACCTTGGGGTACACCACTGATAACCTTGGACCATTCAGAGTAAGAATCATTAACCACTACTCTCTGAATTCTGTCTTTTAGCCAGTTTTCTATCCATTTACAAACTGATATTTCCAATCCTGTAGACTTTACCTTGCACATGAGCTGTGAGTGGGGAACTGTATCGAACGCTTTTGCAAAATCCAAGTATACCACGTCCACAGCCACCCCTCTGTCCAAGGTCTTACTTACCTCTTCATAAAAAGAAATCAGGTTTGTTTGACAACTTCTGTCTTTCATGAATCCATGCTGTCTGTTGCTTAAATAGTTTTTTTCCAGCAAGAAAAGGCGTCTGCAATCAGTTACAGTGGGTGTAGTGTGCCTCCTGCACAGTATACACCTGAAGCTACCCCTTATTGCTGGTGTTGTTCTGTTGTGTAACACAGGCATCTGCAGCAGTTACAGTGGGTGTAGGTGCCTCCTGCACAGTATACACCTAAAGCTACCCCTTATTGCTGGTTTTCCCATCTCCCTGCAGGCCATTAGTATGTCTGGAAGGCCAACAAGGAGAGGCAGACAGTCACAAGCCAATAAAAGAGGGCAGTAATGTGTAATGTGGAAATATCCGCGCTACCCCCAAAAGAAAATACCTAAAATCACATCCAAGTGAAAAAATTGGTGAAAATGTGCAGGATCAAAATCCTAAAACATAAGAAAAAAATCCCTGCAAGTGAAAAAAGTGATGGTGCTGCAATTATAAATAGTTAGAATATTAAACTACAATGAAATGTTAAATGTGAATATAATGCGCATCCTTAACTAAAACAATGAAGTGTATAAAAACAATATGTCACAAATGACATGTGATATAAAAAGGTGAATGAACACCTTTAGGATGAAGCGTACCAAAATATACACAAACACATAATTATAAATAATATAGGGCACAAAAGTCCAGAAATTAAGAATATTCAAAATTGTCCATAGGAGCAGTAGAGAAAAAAAAAACATACATAAAATTAGGAGAAAAAAATCTTCTTAAGACTTCTTCTTCCAACAGGTGGAAAAAAACAATGTTTAGCAGATGACAGATGTCTCCTTACCGGAATAGACGGACCCCTGTAACAGAGGTCATGTGAGCTCAGCACATAGGATTCACTCAGGCCTCGTACACACGACCGAGTTTCTCGGCAAGAACCAGCAAGAAACTTGCTGGCAGAGATGTCTTGCCGAGAAACTCGTTCGTGTGTATGGTTTCTCGTCAAGAAAACCGACAAGTAATCTCGACGAGAAAATAGAGAACCTGCTCTCTATTTTCTCGTCGAGATTCTTGTCGGCATGTTTCTCGACGAGAAAAGTGAGTGTGTGTACACTTACCTGTCCTCCCAGAAGCCCGCGCATGTTCGAAATGAATTTGACGCATGCGGGGTAGCTTCCTAGGCATAGGTAGGGTATACCAAGATGGCGGCGACGGCATCGAATGTGACGAGCGCATGCTCGTCGTAGTCGATGACGTCATCGCGTACGCTCCATTCAAAGAACCGCGGGTTCTTTGAATCGAGCGTGTGTACACTCGGCCGGGACAAGTTTCTTGTCCAAGAATCTCGTCGAAAAAAACGACATGTTTTTTTCGACGAGAATCTCGGCCGTGTGTACGAGGCTTCAGACTACTGCGGCAAAGTTCATACCATCCAGGTTCCTCCTTCCTTAGGAATGCGGCAGATGAAAGCTTTCCAAGGTGTAACAACCATATATCACCGCTCGCACATTAAGGATTGAGTTGGGGAGATAATAATAAAGAATTTCATGGTGCAGCAAGTTCTTATAAAAAGGAAACTATTTATTGATAGCTGACATCCATAGATAAAGGACAAGGTGCCGTTTGTTTGCTAAAGCAATAACAACAACTCCATGAATAAAACAAACAGTCAGCTGGGACTCACGCCAGCCAGCTGATGTGTGGTGACGTCATAATCCTTTAGCTCCACCCGACGCTGCGTTTCTCCTTACAAGGCGTCCACTGGGAAAGGAGGCATTTTGTGCCCTATATTATTTATATTTATGTGTTTGTGTATATTTTGGTACACTTCATCCTAAAGGTGTTCATTCACCTTTTTATATCACATGTCATTTGTGACATATTGTTTTTATACACTTCATTGTTTTAGTTAAGGATGCACATTATATTCACATTTAACAATAAAAGAGGGCAAGCAGGCTCTGTGTCTAGGGGCAACAGTGCTGGTCGTGGACGCGGTGCATCGTCATCAGCACGTGGCCATGGGACACGCTTGTCCTTATTTTCGGCAGCTGGACGTGTTGAGCCGCATCATGCCGAAGACTTGGTTGAGTGGATGACCAAGCCCTCCTCATCCTCCTCATCCTCTCTCACCCAGGCTCAGGGTACTGGCAAAGCAGCTGCCAATGTGTCCTCTTCCCTCGTATCAATGTCATCAGTCACTCCTTCCCTAGACCCACCATGTCCTCCTGAGGAGTCCCCTGAACTGTTTGAGCACAGTGTTGGGTACATGCTCCAGGAGGATGCCCAGCGTTTTGAAGGCTCTGATGATGATACCCAGCTAGAGGAAGGCAGTAGCGTGAGCGCAGAGAGAGGGGATGCTCAAGAAGGACAGCAATCTGGCAGTCATGTTCCATTAAAATTGTTTATTGCCCAAGAGGGGTGTCGGATCACTCACCACTGGTGCTGACTATAAACACAGGGAAAAAGTGCCCTCCAAGCAATTGGAAAATAAGCCCCTTCTGGTTAGAACTAATGGGAAAACCAGAGGAGATAAATATAAAATTGAGGGAGATGGTGGGCTTTAATGAAGGGACAGCGCCGGTGGGAGTGATATGGGACACCCTAAAGGCCTTCCTTAGGGGAATATTGATTCAACAAATAGCCAAAATTAAAAAAAAACTCTAGGGAATGGGAAGAGAAGATTAGGAAAGAGGTGAGAGAAGCAGAAGAACAATATGTGGAGGATCCAACGTCGATGAAACAAAGGAAATGGCTTGAGAAACAACAGGAGTACAAAATGGCAGTGGTAAGTAGACATATTCATTCGTTTTCGTCCGAATGCATTTTCGTTCGAATTTCAGGTATTTTCGTTATCGTTTTAACAAACGAAAACGAAAATGCAGAATCCGAAAACCGAAAGATCCGACATAAACAAATGCTTAATTTTCGTTTTCGTTGCAACAACAGTTCGATATAGATAGGAGATTCGACATGAGGCTGACAATAACAATCTGTGTCCATCGAACCTGTGGTCGAATGTGCCTAACCTTAACTCTATTAGTCCAAGATTATTCTACATAGAGAGAAAAGATTCAACATTATAGAGAGAAAAGATTTGACATAGAGAGAAAAGATTTGACATTATAGAGAGAAAAGATTTGACATTATAGAGAGAAAAGATTCGACATTATAGAGAGAAAAGATCACTGCTGGAATTGGGTGGGGGAAGTAAAATAAAAAAATGATGATGATGAATGTTATTGGCTGATTGTAACCAAAGAGGAGGAGCAGTAAAATAGCTAGAACTAACTTGACAATTCGACATGAACGACGAAGATTCAACGAAGCATCGAAAAACATACAAACGTCGAATCTGTCATTGAAGGCTTATGGTGTCTGTTGAAAGTTCTAAGAAGATTCTACGGAGCAGATAAACTGTACGACGCTGCAATCGTACATTTCCGGTCAAATGCTCGGCCCATAGGCTATAGAAGAATTCTAATGTTGGTTGACTAGTAGGGATGAGCTTCGAGTTCGAGTCGAACTCATGTTCGACTCGAACATTGCCTGTTCGCCCGTTCGCCGAACAGCGAACAAATTGGGGTGTTCGCGGCAAATTCGAAAAATCTATGGGAGAAATCTAAAGTGCTAATTATAAAGGCTTATATGCAAGTTATTGTCCTAAAAAGTGTTTGGGGACCCGGGTCCTGTCCCAGGGGACATGTATCAATGCAAAAAGAAGTTTTAAAAACGGCCGTTTTTTGGGAGCAGTGATTTTAATAATGCTTAAAATGAAAAAATACAAGTGAAATATTCCTTTAAATTTCGTACCTGGGGGGTGTGTATGATATGCATGTGAAGTGGCGCATGTTAGCCCGTGCTTAGAACTGTCCCTGCAAAAAATTTCATTTTTGAAAGAAAAAAAGTCATTTAAAACTCATTCGCGGCTATTAATGAATTGTCGGCTCCCGGCAATACATACAAAAGTCATTGATAAAAAAAATAAAAAGGCGTGGGGGTTCCCCAGAATTCAATTACCAGGCCCTTCAGGTCTGGAATGGATTTTAAGGGGAACTCCACCCCAAATAAAATAAAAAATGGCGTGGAGTCCCCCTAAAAATCCATACCAGACCCCTTATCCGAGCACGCAACCTGGCCGGCCGCAGGGGAAAAGGGGGGGACGAGAGAGCGGCCCCCCCTCCCTCCTGAACCGTACCAGGCCACATGCCCTCAACATGGGGAGGATGTCCCCATGTTGATGGGGACAAGGGCCTCATCCCCACAACCCTTGCCCGGTGGTTGTGGGGGTCTGCGGGCGGGGGGCTTATCGGAATCTGGAAGACACCTTTAACAAAGGGGACCCCCAGATCCCGGCCCCCCCCCCCTATGTGAATTGGTAAGGGGTACATTGTACCCCTACCATTTCACGAAGAAAGCGTAAAAAAATGTTTAAAAAAACACACAAACACCTTGAAAAAGTCCTTTATTTAAAAAAAAAACAAAAACATTCCAGCGGTGAAATCCAGTGTCCCGCGGCGATCCCGATGTCCAGCGCTGTCCTTCATTGGTTGTGCCTGAGCGGACCTGATGGAGAACTCCCTCTCAGTATTTTAAATGTATAGACCCGCCCCTTCTAAAGTTCCCCATCAGGTCCGCTCAGCGGACCAGATGCGGAACATGAGAAGGGGCGGGTCTATACATGTATTACCAAAGTGAGAGCAGTTCCCCATCAGGTCCGCCCCCTCGGTATGTCGGACCCGCCTATGTCATTGGCCTGAGCAGGGAACTTCCTTCACTGTGTAATTTAAATTTACATAGTGAAGGAAGTTCCCCGCTCAAGCCAATGACGTAGGAGGGTCCGACATACCGAGGGGGCGGACATGATGGGGAACTGCTCTCACTTTGGTAATACATGTATAGACCCGCCCCTTCTCATGTTCCGCATCTGGTCCGCTGAGCGGACCTGATGGGGAACTTTAGAAGGGGCGGGTCTATACATTTAAAACACTGAGAGGGAGTTCCCCATCAGGTCCGCTCAGGCACAACCAATGAAGGACAGCGCTGGACATCGGGATCGCCGCGGGACACTGGATTTCACCGCTGGAATGTTTTTTTTTTTTTTTTAAATAAAGGACTTTTTCAAGGTGTTTGTGTGTTTTTTTAAACATTTTTTTACGCTTTCTTCGTGAAATGGTAGGGGTACAATGTACCCCTTACCAATTCACATAGGGGGGGCGGGATCTGGGGGTCCCCTTTGTTAAAGGGGTCTTCCAGATTCCGATAAGCCCCCCGCCCGCAGACCCCCACAACTACCGGGCAAGGGTTGTGGGGATGAGGCCCTTGTCCCCATCAACATGGGGACATCCTCCCCATGTTGAGGGCATGTGGCCTGGTACGGTTCAGGAGGGAGGGGGGGCGCTCTCTCGTCCCCCCCTCTTCCCCTGCGGCCGGCCAGGTTGCGTGCTCGGATAAGGGGTCTAGTATGGATTTTTAGGGGGACTCCACGCCATTTTTTTTAAATTTGGGGTGGAGTTCCCCTTAAAATCCATGCCAGATCTGAAGGGCCTGGAATGGATATTTGGGGGAACCCCACGTCAATTTTTTTTTAAATTTGTGGCGGAGTTCCCCTTAATATCCATTCCAGACCTGAAGGGCCTGGTAATTGAATTCTGGGGAACCCCCACGCTTTTTTTTTTATTTTTATCAATGACTTTTGTATGTATTGCCGGGAGCCGACAATTCATTAATAGCCGCGAGTCAGTTTTAAATGACTTTTTTTCTTTCAAAAATGACATTTTTTGCAGGGACAGTTCTAAGCACGGGAAACATGCGCCACTTTACATGCATATCATACACACCCCCCAGGTACGAAATTTAAAGGAATATTTCACTTTTATTTTTCCATTTTAAGGATTATTAAAATCACTGCTCCCGAAAAAACGGCCGTTTTTAAAACTTTTTTTTGCATTGATACATGTCCCCTGGGGCAGGACCCAGGTCCCCAAACACTTTTTAGGACAATAACTTGCATATTAGCCTTTATAATTAACACTTTAGATTTCGAACGTTCGAGTCCATTTTATTTAATAGGGTTCTAAAGTTCACACTAACATTTTGTCTGTTCGCAGGTTCTGGTGCGAACCGAACAGGGGGGTGTTCGGCTCATCCCTGTTGACTAGTAATAGTAATTAAAAAATATAATTATTACTAGTCATACAATAGAATTCATCTATAGCTTGTAGGCGGAACATTCGACCGGAAATGTACGATTGCAGCGTCGTACAGTTTCGCTGCTCCGTCGAATCTTCTTTGAACATTCGACAGACACCATAAGCCTTCAATGACAGATTCGACCTTAATTAATTCAGATTTTCGGACGAATGCAATTTCTAACGAAAAACAAAATAAATAAAAACGAATTTCGGGAGTAACTAAATAAATGTATTTTTCTAACGAAAACGAAATTCCGAAACGAAATATTTCAGTGTGCACATGTCTAGTGGTAAGGAAAGTAGAGAATAAACGTCTATTTCAAAGACAGAGTACCTTTGCAGAAGGGGAGAGTGTAGGCCATACACTGGCCCTATTGGCTAAAACTAACTCAGCCCCCTCTAGTATCCCTGCAATAAGGAAGGTGGGGGAGAGATATCCTCTCAGTCATCTGAAATCTTGGAAACATTTGAGGCTTATTATCAGGACTTATATAAGTGAAAGAGGGCAGATGAGACATTACAAATGGATGAATTTCTGGGGGGGATAGAAACACCGGCCTTAACTGAGGAAGATAGAAGAGCTATAGAGTCCCCGATAACCCTAGAGGAACTCCAATTAGCAGTAGCGGAAATGTCTAATCAAAAGTCCCTCGGGCCAGATGGTTTACCGGTGGAAATTTATAAACAGTACGGGGAGGTGCTCCTCCCGGTACTGTTAAGGGTGTTGAATTGGGCGGTAGAAGGGGGGAAGCTGCCGGCCTCAATGTCAGAGGCTACTATAATAGTACTCCAAAAAGAGGGGAAAGATCAATTAGACACTTCATCTTATAGACCAATTTCATTGCTGTGTTCAGACGTTAAGATATTGGCTAAAGTTCTGGCAGCCAGGTTGAATAAATATATTCAGAAATTAATACACCCGGATCAAGCCGGATTCATCCCTAATAGGGCTACCAGCACCAATATCAGAAGATTGTACCTGAACGTACAGACGCCAACTGAGAACAGAAGCGGCAGAGCTATCTTATCCCTGGATGCTACCAAGGCTTTTGATAGCTTAGAATGGGACTACCTCTGGCACGTATTAGAGAAATTTGGATTTGGTTCTGTCTTTATTAAATGGATAAAAACGCTTTATAACTCCCCAAGCGCAAAAATTAAAATTAACAATGAATACTCAAAGAGCTTTAGGTTAGAGAGGGGGACAAGGCAGGGATGTCCCCTGTCCCCCCTTCTCTTCGCGGTAGCAATAATGCTAGGTTTTCTAAATTGCTAGCACTTCAACTGCTGCCTTTTCAGTTGGTAGACTCGGTCCCCTGCCGTGAGTTTGTGCAATGTGCGGTTCCTCAGTGGCAGGTTCCCAAACGCCATTTTTTCTCACGGAAGGCGATTCCGGCTCTCTACCAGCATGTGGAAGGCAATGTCCATGCCTCGCTGGACAGGGCGGTCAGCGGTAAGGTGCATATTACCGCTGACTCATGGTCCAGCAGGCATGGACATGGATGTTACCTATCTTTCACGGCCCATTGGGTCACTCCTTTGGCAGCTGGGAAGGATGCAGGACAAGGTGCCGTAGTGTTGGAGGTTGTTCCACCACCACGCCTCCAAAATGCTACTACTGGTTGTGACACACCTCTCTCCTCCACCCCCTCTTCTTCTTCCTCCATGGCCTCTTCCTGTGCTTTGTCCTCGGAACCAGCGGTGCTCCGTAGGCATTCAATGGGCTACTCAAGTACGCAGGCAAAAAGATGCCATGCCGTGCTTGCGCTGGTGTGTTTTGGGGGACAGGAGTTACACTGGGGCAGAGGTTCTGTCAGCTCTGCAGGGACAGGCCGAGAGGTGGTTGACGCCACGCCAGCTTAAGCCAGGAATGGTGGTTTGTGACAATGGCATCAACCTCCTCTCCACCCTCCGACAGGGACAACTGACCCATGTGCCCTGTGTGGCTCACGTCCTTAACCTGGTGGTGCAGCAGTTCTTGGGCAGGTACCCAGGCTTACAGGATGTCCTGAGGCAGGCCAGGAAAGTCTGTGTGCATTTCCGCCGATCATATAATCAAAAGAAAATTATTTTATTATAAACTTCAACATTTCCATTCAGCATTGTACCAGGTACAAAATTGTCTTATCAAAAGTTTATTAATTATGTTATCCCCCCTCCCCCCCCCCAGAAAAGAAAAAAGGAATAGGAAAGAAAAAAAAAAACATAAAAAAAAAAAAATTCCCTCTCCCCCCCTCCCTCCACGCCATCCCTGGCTGCGGAGTAGTAAGTCTGCTCTATCCCTACTCACTCCATTCCCTCTACTTGAGTCGTGTGTTCTCCTACTGTGCCCTTCTGTGTCACTTAAACAACGCCCCCTCCTACTTCCAAAAAGGCCACGATGGCCATAGTTACTATTCTTTTTTTAATGTGGAGGAAAAAAAAAGAATATATGTGTATGTATATTGTGCCTCGTGGTTAAGTATTAATTACCCATAATAGGGGAGGGATCCCCTCTCCTACTTCCACGTGTTTATTGATTCCCCTCTACCCAGACCTCATAAGAGGCCACTAATGGCCATGGTGTTAAAGATAGATGATTACAGTGTATACCTTGTGATATCTTCACCTGTGTTTACATTCAAGCGATCCTCCTGACCTACTCTTCCCCCATAAATAAATAAACAAAACAAAAAAATTGGTGATATCCTCGCAGTGATCATGTACAGTCTATGTCCAAATACTACTTTAAATTCCTCTTCTCCCATCCCTCCCCTCACTATTTCAACGTGCCTTAACTCCCTCTCTCTCTCCTAATTAGGGGTAGACATCTCACTCCACACTATCAAAGCAGTAAGAATTTATTAGGGAGGTCAATGAGAGAGAGAGGGGGGGGGAAGAAAAATAAAAAAAAGGAAAAATCAAAATTAAGAAATAAAATAAGAAGGAAAATATATCAATCCTGGTCAAGGTTTGTGGTTCGGCTCTTTATTCTTCTATAGCTGAAACCATAAGCAACTATACTGGGGATCCTTATGGATCTGCTACGCCCCTGCTTTCCCACTCCATGTCTCTTATCCTCAGCCCATCTCAGGTGCACACTGTATTCAGCCTGCCCATGTCTTATCAAATTCCCCTTTTTTGTCTTTCACTACTTGCGTCCACCTTTCGGCTTCCATTATATGGTTGACCTCCTTTTTCCAGTCCTCTAGTGTTGGACAGGCGGTCTGTTTCCAAAATCTGGGGATTAATAATTTAGCTGCTGAAGAAAAAGCATGTTGAAGCTTGTTTAAAGTTTGCTGCACAACGTTTAGACAAGCCTGTAAAATACTGGGAGAATATAGTCTGGTCAGATGAGACCAAAATTAAACTTGGATGCCATAATACACAGCATGTTTGGAGGTCAAATCACACTGAACATCACCCCAAAAACAGCATATCAACAGTGAAGTTTGTAGGTGAGGACATCATGGTGTGGGCTGTTTTTTAGCATAAGGTATTGGCAAATCTCATGTCATTTAAGAAAGGATGAATGGAAAAATTTACTAAGACATTCTTGATAAAAATATGCTACCATCTACCAGCATGATGAAGATGAAACGAGGGTGGACATTTCAGCTAGACAATGATCCCAAATACAAAGCCAAGGAAGCTCTCAATTGGTTTCGAGAAAGAAAATAAAGCTGCTATAATGCCAGAACCAATCACCTGACTTGAATCCAATAGAAAATCTATGGAAAGACCTAAAGATCAGAGTTCATAGAAGAGGAGATCTTTCACGGAACCTTCAAGATTTGAGGACTGTTTGTGTGGAAGAATGGGCCAAAATCACACCTGAGCAATGCATGTGACTAGTTTATCCATACAGGAGGCATCTTGAAGTTGTCATTACAAACAAAGGATTTTGTACGAAGTATTAAGTAAATGTCAGTTAAGCCCTGTACACACGATCGGATTTCCGATGGATTTTAGTCCGATGGATTTGTCCATCAGAAATCCGATGAAACTGTTTTTCATCAGTCTTGGCCACACACCATCAGTCCAAAAACCGACCGTCCCAAACGAGGTGACGTAAAACACTCCGATGAGCCGAGAAAAATTACGTTCAATGCTTCTGAGCATGCGTCGACTTGATTCTGAGCATGCGTGGGTTTTTTATCCGATGGAGTTCCCCACAGACGATCTGTATTTTCTATCAGTTTTTGATCCATCGGAAAAATGTAAAACATGTTCTATTTTTTAAAACCGATGGAAAAAAGACAGATGGGTCCCATACACGATCGGTTTGTCTGATGAAAACAATCCATCGGACGGTTTTCATCGGTTAAACCGATCGTGTGTACGGGGCTTTAGTGTGTTCCCTGTGACATATATTTTTTTTTCATCTATCGGTAACCTAATTTCTGAACCTATTTGTTGTGTGGTGAAAATTTCATGTCAATAGCACCTAGAAAAACTAAAAAATATTTACCTAGAAAAACGGTGATGTGTTCAATACTTATTTTATCCACTATATATGTTATATGTTAATGTATTTTTTTATTTATTTAATTAATTAATTAATTAATTTTAAAAAAATGATTATGATTTTATTGCCCATTATATTAAATATAAAATAGAGAGAAATTTAATGTCAAATAACAAAAAAAAACTAAAAAACAATTGTTATAGGACTATTTAATTTAGTTGATTTTCTAACTAATAAAATAATAACAACATTCTTTTAAAAGAAATAAAAACTGAAACGAAAATGAGAGGCTTGGTTTGATAAGTACTGCGCACGCTCGAGATTATGGACATGAAGGGGAGTAAGGGCAGAAAAAAGACACGTATTGGACGTGGAAGACAGCAGTCACTATGGCGGCAGCTGCTAGGGATGAGCCGAACACCCCCCGGTTCGGTTCGCACCAGAACCTGCGAACGGACCGAAAGTTTGCACGAACTTTAGAACCCTATGAAATACAATGGACGCGAACGTTCGAAATCTAAAGTGCTAATTATAACAGCTAATATGTAAGTTATTGTCCTAAAAAGGGTTTGGGGACCCGGGTCCTGCCCTAGGGGACATGTATCAATGCAAAAAGAAGTTTTAAAACGGTTGTTTTTTCGGGAGCAATGATTTTAATGATGCCTAAAGTGAAAAAAAAAGTGAAATATTCCTTTAAATATCGTACCTGGGGGGTGTCTATAGTATGCCTGTAAAGTGGCGCGTGTTTCCCGTGTTTAGAACTGTCCCTGCACAAAATGACATTTCTAAAGGAAAAAAAGCGATTTAAAACTGCTTGCGGCTTTAATGTAATGTCTGGTCCGGGTAATATGGATGAAAATCATTGAGAAAAATGGCATGGCTACCCCATCACTGTAACCCCTCACAGATACTGTAGTTGGAGCACAGCAATGAGCCCTGCTGCAAAGCATTGCATCAAAAATTTTAATTACATGCCCCTGTTAAACAGGGGCTGAAAAATTGGGCCTTAGCCACTGGTGGCGGCACCCAGAACCAAAAATGTTCTTCCAAGCTATCAGCAGGATCATTGAGGAGGAAGAGGATAGTCAGTCAACATAACAAGGCAGTCACTCAGCATCAGCATAGGCAGTCTTGAAGAGATGTGACATTTAAAAAAAAATATTCGGATACATCAGCTTCAGGTGCTTGGTAGCTGGTGGTGATCCAAGACTGATTCATCTTTATGAAGGTCAGTCGATCAACCGAGTCGGTGGACAGGCGCACCCTGTGATCGGTTAAAAAGCCTCCAGCAGCACTGAATGTGCGTTCCGAAAGAACGCTGAATGCAGGACAGGCCAGTAGCTCAATTGTATACTGTGCAAGCTCTGGCCAGTGACACATCCTCAAGACCCAGTAAGCCAGAGGATTTTCGGTGGGAAAGGTGTCCAAGTCTGACCTTGCCCCTAGGTATTCCTGGACCATGTAAATCAGACAATGGCGATGGTTGCTGGAACCGATCATACCTTGGAGCTGCGGTCTAAAAAATTGTCTGAACTGTTGTGGAAAAATTAATTAATGTATGTTGTCAGATGTCCCCCCAATGTCAGTTTTGCTGTAATGCGCTCATGTGAGTGTATTCGCACATACAGACGTTGGTGGAAGACCATTGGCGCAAACACCGTCCCACGGACACAACAGATTTGCTTGCTCCTTTTAGGGATGTTCATTTATGCCTCAGCAAGGGCCTGGCCACTTCTTGTCGACTGCATTAAATGACTCAGAGCGAACAGATCTGCGTTTATGGGAACTATAGCATAACTATACGGAAATTGTGATTATCTGATCCATGTTTAAGTATGGTTGGCGTCATTGGTAGCAGTGAGTTTGGTTTGCACACGGCTTTGTACAAAGCCATGCTTTCTGGTGTTCCTTTGTCTCACAGAAAGCATGACCCATGTACACAGCCGTTTGCACACATCACTGCTAGCATTTTATTTGAATTTAAACATGTCTGTGATTGGTTCTTTTGAAAATATACAAAATGTCTGAATGGCTGTTTTGTGAAGCCACCACCTTCTTTTGTTACTCATGTTGACTATAAATAAAGGGAGCTGTTAGTCGGACCGCAATGTGTTCCCCTGTTGGGCTGTGGCTCGGGGGCCGGAACGACCGATGGGGACCCTTCCGGCCCCGGCGCCACTGGCCTTGGGAATGCATGTTCCTATAGACAGCCTGTTATGTTAAAACTGTATTGATTGATTTTGTCATTTCCGATATGACCTCGAATAGCCTGCTCGTACAGAGTGTAATCATATTTGGGTCGGGGTGGTCATGCTTGCCACCCAACTGCAAGACTACCTATCCTACGACAAGGATGGTACCCTTGCACCTAATTTGCCGGATGTTGTCTCCGGCAGGGGTTATTCCCCATTCCTTCATTCCTCAGCTAGGATTGAGTTATATTGGTTGTTTGGGCCTAAGGCCTATGTATATGTTTTTTTGCTTTTATTTTTGTTTCTCTTCTTCTCTAATGCCTTTTCCTTCTCTCCCTTCCCCCTCTTTCTTCGGAGCCTCGGTTCAGCGCCCTTCCCTTATGTCATGGTCTGAGAGGTCACATAGCCAAACAGTCATCATCATCGGGACCCTTCTCGCTTCATTCATTATGCAAGGTAAGAGTGCTCTGCCCTACCACGATGGCCACCACATATAACACAGACTATTCGATAGTTAGCCACAATGTACATGGATTTAACTCCCCTACTAAAAGAACTAAGGCTTTCCAGTTTTATCATAAACAGAAGGCTGAAGTCCTGCTATTGCAGGAAACTCATTTCTCCAATGTCTCAGCGCCCCGTTACCTCAGTGGGAAGTATCCACAGTTTTACTTGGCAGGGGGTCGGGAAAAGAAGGGCGGTGTAGCCATCTGCTTTTCGAAACGGACCCCCTTTACCCCCATCGCTATCGTTAAGGACAAGAGAGGTAGATATATTATGGCAGTGGGGCGGCTCCATGACCAGGAGGTGTCCTTTATATCATACTATGCCCCGAATACTGGACAGCCGGAATTCTTTAGCAAAATGCTGAAGATTCTTATGCCCAAAGTCCAGGGTCAGGTCATTATGGGAGGCGATAGTAATATTCCCTTGGACAGAATTATGGATAAATCGGACTCCTCTAGACCAACATTGAAACGCCCACCGACTGGAAGCAGCAAGGTTGCACGTCTGTTTCATTTCTATGACCTCATCGACGCCTGGCGAGAAAATAACCCTACGGTCAGAGACTTTACACACTTTTCACAAGCCCATCATACTTATTCGAGGATAGACCACGTTCTAGTACGTACGCCTTTGCTACCATTTATTAAGTCGGTTAAGATTTTATCTACCCCTTGGTCTGATCATTCCCCGATAAAACTCTCTACTTCAGGGCTATGGACTAAATCTAGACCCTCCCCGTGGAGACTTAATGTGAGCTTGCTGAATGACCCTACAATCTTTTTAGAGATTCAAAAGGAAATACAGGAATACTTTAGACTTAATAAGGCATCGGACACATCCCCCGCAATTAACTGGGTAGCTCATAAAGCAGCGATTAGGGGCATATTGTTAAGTGGCAGCCAGGATTAAACGCAATAGGGAACAGGCAAATAAGATTCTGGAAACTAACTTAGATAACTTACTTAGTGAACAGCACAGAAATCCCCTGGTAGATATAAGGCATAAAATTGACGAGGCTCGACTAGCACTAAATCTTAGCTTGACTACTCAAGCGGAGAAACATATTAGTTGGTCTAAGCACAGGTTCTATACGATGGGTGATAAACCTACCACAATGTTAGCTAGAAAACTGGTTCCTCGACCGTACACACCGACTTTGCCTAAACTACGACTATCCACGGGCCTAACCTCCCAGAACCCCGAACGGATAATTGGAGAATTTCACAAATTTTATGCTAAGCTGTATGGAGTGCAGGACAAGTTCGATTCATCTGAAGCGAGCACATTCTTTCGCGACTTACAGCTGCCTAAATTGACACAAGCCCATGCGGAACTGATGGACGGTGCTCTTACAGAGCCTGAAGTCAGGGCTGCAATCAAAACCCTACACCCTACCAAGGCCCCTGGGCCAGATGGATTCCCGGGTCACTACTATAGGAAATATCACGATCTTCTGGCCCCACATCTCTGTACTTATTTTAATGACCTGAGAAGCGGCAGCAAGCTCCCCAGCCATGAAAATGTAGCCTATATAAGTGTTATCCCGAAACCAGGAAAGGACCATACAGACTGTTCCAATTATCGCCCAATTTCTCTGATCAATACGGATCTTAAGATTCTAACCAAAATACTGGCCCAGAGACTTAATACTTTTCTTCAGTGTTATATCCATCCTGACCAAGCAGGTTTTGTCCCGACAAGACAGGCATCGGACCAAACCCGCCGGATAATTAACCTTATCTCGGCGGTTCGGTCTGATTGGGATGGAAAGGGGACTAGGAGGGGAATGTTACTTTCATTGGATATCCAGAAGGCGTTCGATTCTATCTCCTGGGACTATCTTTTTGATGTTCTCGCACGCTTTGGATTTGGGAGACGCTTTCTGGATCTCCTTCACATATTATATGATTCCCCCAGTGCCTCGCTAATGCTCAGAGGATATACATCCCAAACATTTCCTATCAGGAGAGGAACTAGACAGGGCTGCCCGTTGTCGCCACTATTATTCGCCCTGGCGATTGAACCACTAGCGCTCAAAATTCGCGCCTGCAGAGATATACAGGGCATTTATTGCGGAGACTATGAACACAAATGTTTACTCTTTGCGGACGACTTGTTGCTGACCTTGACCTCACCGATCACATCCCTACCTAACTTGTATGCTATTTTGCAGCCTTTCTCCAACATTTCCGGGTTGGCAATTAATCATAGTAAGTCAAGAGCACTGAACTTATCTTTGCTAAGCTCCACTCAGGCTACGCTTGAAAAATCATTTCAATTCCGATGGGAATCCACAGCTCTCCCTTATTTAGGCATACAGCTGACCTCATCTATTGGTGAGTTGTACAAAGAGAATTATCCAGCCCTTTTCAAACGGCTAACAGCTGACATGGCTAAGTGGCAGGTTCACCCGCCATCGTGGTTTGGCAGACTTCACTCAATTAAAATGAATGTTCTACCTCGATTATTGTATTTCTTCCGTACCTTGCCAGTTTCATTGGCCCGTGATGACCTTAAACGATTCCAGAATAAAGTACTACAGTTTATTTGGGGTGATAAGAGACCCAGGGTGAATAGGAGCACTCTATACACGTTGAAGCGGAGAGGAGGACTTGGTCTTCCAGACTTATTAAAATATTTTTATGCTGCCCAGATAGCACAACTTACAAGGTTTCACTCCCAACAGGCACAGGCCATTTGGATGGCTATGGAATCTTATTCCTGCCGTCCCAAACCTATTTCTTATATTTTATGGCTCCCTATCAAGGAGCGACCTCCTATACTTTGCCCTACTTTATCCATGTCACTGGAACTATGGGACAGACTCTCCAGATCTCACAAATTCAAATCTCCTCATTCTCCACTGACACCTCTGCTTCAAAATAAAGCATTCACCCCGGGTCTCACTCCACTAGCGTTCGAATGGTGGACTAATAAGGGTTTTAAGTGTATTGCTGACTTGTGCGATCATAGAGGTATGCTGACCGAACGGACTATGGCTGACAGGCATCAAATGCCTCCAGCGGAGGGTTATAGGTTCGCCCAAATCTCACATTATGTACAAACCCTGGCTCGCAAGAGCAACCTAGCAACCCAAACTCCCATGGAACATCTATGCAAAAATTATGATAAAATTAAAGGACATTTATCTGCTATATATTCGATATTGCTGAGTGTATCGACAAAGCTGACTTATATGGTCCAATGGGAGACCGACTTGCAGGAAACCCTGGATCTGGACGAATGGCATAGGATAGCCGAGACAGCATCTCGTTCGCTTGTCAATACTTCAATAATTGAGGCCAATTATAAGGTTCTACTGAGGTGGTATATGGTGCCGGTCAGACTGGCAACTTTTGTCTCAGGAGCTACCCCGTTGTGCTTTAGAGGATGTGGCCAGATGGGCACCACCTATCATATTTGGTGGACATGCCCCAAGGTCCGGAGGTTTTGGATCAGGGTGTATAATTTAGTTTACTCCCTTACCCAACTAAACCTAACTAAATCAGCTAAGCAAGCACTACTGGGGGGAGGAGATGTGGAAGCCTCCAAGTCCTGCAAGAGGCTCTTGACATTTATTTTTATTTCAGCCAAAATCACTATTGCTAGGAACTGGAAATCGGCAGCTCTACCATTCGATCAGCTTAAAGGCAAATTGTCTTGGTTGATGCTAAACGAACGCTTGACCGCTCTGGCCCAAGATAAAATGAAACTGTTTCATGGAGTTTGGGACCCATGGCTTCGTTACCTAACTAATGACCCGGGGATGTTTACAGCATAGCCTAGGGGATTAGGTTGAGATGTCTGGATGCTGAATCGGGGCTCCTCCCCCCCTCCCTCCCCCCATTCCCCCCTCCTCAACTGTCCTTTCCTTACTCTGTCTCCTTCCTTCTATTCTTTGTCACTGTCCTCTTTCCTCTCTTTTGAAATTTGTTTATTGTTTATTTTTGGAGTCAGATCCAGACCTTAGAGGTTTGTGCTGCTCCCTGTTTTCTCAGCTCCTACGGGACCATTGTCAGTCTGATCAGACCTCTGGGCTGCCCACACGGCCGGCTGAGTTGCGCCCCCCCCGATAGATGGATGGGGGGGCGGCTCATCTGGGTGGACGGTTCAGATATGATCTGCGATGCTAATAGGGGTTAACGGCTTTACGGAGCTTCGGACTACTCCAAGGACCCCTACACTTGGTGATCTTCATTGTGTTACCCCAAATGTTGATTGTGACTGTACAATGTTATGTGGCGACTTTTATACATTTTGTATGACAAAACTTGAATAAAAAGATTGAAACATAAAGGGAGCTGGCTATCCCAGGGACACTCTGCTCTGGGATGGCTTGATGATAAGACCTATGTGATGGTGCTGCCCTTCTTGGGATGAATGATGGGACGAATGATGGTGAGTGAACTTAGCATAAAGATAGCATTATTGCATAAAGATGAAAACTGAAATGTGTGCTTATTTAGCACAAGGCAAAGATGGCTGCGTGCTCTGCAAACAACCAATCTTGCCGCAACAGAACGCATCGGTCAGACGGCCACCTTCTCCACCGCTCCTTCTGTGACTGACCGAAGCCTCAGCAACTCGTTGTCCAGGACCAGGAGTTTGTAACCTCCCAGTCTCTGGGAACGTGTTGCACAGACCTTTCTGCAAGGCCTCCCGGATATGTCTCATCCTCTGCTCCCTCTGCGATGGCAAGATAAGGTCCGCAACCTTACCCTTGTACCGTGGATCAAGGAGAGTGGCCAGCCAGTAATGGTCCCTCTCCTTGATCCGAAGAATACGAGGATCCTTCCGCAGGTTTTGCAGGATCAGGGAGGCCATGCAGCGTAGGTTAGCTGAGGCATTAGCCGGAGTCCTCTGGGTCACTAAGGACGACATGATCCGCAGCCACCTCCTCCCAGCCACGTACAAGTCCATGGGTTTCTTGGGACTGTAAATCATCCCCAAAAGACTGCTGCTGCTGATGCTGAGTGCCAGGCTCCACCTCCATGCTGACACAATCCTCCTCCTCCTCGTCCTCTTCCTGTGGGATGGGTGGGACAGAAGAAACACTGTCTGGATAAAGGGGGCCTTGAGAGGCAAGGAAGTCCTCCTCTTCCTGCCTCTGTTCTGCCTCAAGTGCCCTGTCCATTATTCCACGCAGCGTATGCTCCAACAGGTGGACAAGAGGTACAGTGTCACTGATGCATGCACTGTCACTGCTCACCATCCTCGTGGCCTCCTCAAATGGTGCCAGGACAGTGAATGCATCCCTGATCATGCCCCACTGGCGTGGTGAAAAAAACCTGAGCTCCCCTGACCCTGTCCTGGTGCCGTAGTCGCACAGGTACGCATTGATGGCCCTCTGCTGCGTGTGCAGCTGCTGCAGCATGGCCAACATTGAGTTCCACCTGGTGGGCATGTCACATATAAGGCGGTTATTGGGCAGGTTCAACTCCTTTTGCAGCTCAGCCAGCCGAGCACTGGCATTATATGATCTGCAGAAATGCACACAAACTTTCCTGGCCTGCCTCAGGACATCCTGTAAGCCCAGGTACCTGCCCAAGAACCGCTGCACCCCCAGGTTAAGGACGTGAGCCACACAGGGCACATGGGTCAGTTGTCCCTGTCGGAGGGCGGAGAGGAGGTTGGTACCATTGTCGCAAACCACCATTCCTGGCTTAAGCTGGCGTGGCGTCAACCACCTCTAGGCCTGCCCCTGCAGAGCTGACAGAACCTCTGCCCCAGTGTGGCTCCTGTCCCCCAAACACACCAGCGCAAGCACGGCATGGCATCTTTTTGCCTGCGTACTTGCGTAGCCCCTTGAACGCCTACGGAGCACCGCTGGTTCCGAGGACATATCACAGGAAGAGGCCATGGAGGAAGAAGAAGAGGATGGGGTGGAGGAGAGAGGTGTGTCACAACCAGTAGTAGCATTTTGGAGGCGTGACGGCAGAACAACCTCCAACACTACTGCACCTTGTCCTGAATCCTTCCCAGCTGCCAAAAGAGTGACCCAATGGGCCGTGAAAGAAAGGTAACGTCCCTGTCCATGCCTGCTGGACCATGAGTCAGCGGTAATATGCACCTTACCGCTGACCGCCCTGTCCAGCGAGGCCAAGACATTGCCTTCCACATGCCGGTAGAGAGCCGGAATAGCCTTCCGTGAGAAAAAGTGGCGTTTGGGAACCTGCCACTGAGGAACCGCACATTGCACAAACTCACGGAAGGGGGCCGAGTCTACCAACTGAAAAGGCAGCAGTTGAAGCGCTAGCAATTTAGCCAAGCTAACATTCAACCGCTGGGCATGTGGATGGCTGGGAGTGAACTTCTTTCGACGGTCCAGCAGCTGGGGCAGGGAAATTTGCCTGCTAGAATCGGACGTCGGTGTACTGCTAGCAGAGTGGGCGCAAGTACTTGGCTGTGACACACCTAATTCTACACCTTCATTCCTCTCAGTGCATGTTTCAGAGAGGACTGAAGTTATAGTGGGGTTGGAGATCCCAGCTGATGCGGTGCAAGGAGAGGTCCGCTTTGTTCTTTGGTGTGGGTCTTTGAGGTAGGCTTGCCAACGAGCTGCATGGCAGGTCAACATATGTCTGGTCAGGCATGTGGTACCCAAGCGGCTGATGTTTTGGCCACGCGATATACGCTTGAGACATATGTTGCAAACAGCAGCTGTGCGATCTGATGCACTAGCCTCAAAAAAGGCCCACACCAAAGAACTTTTTGAATGACGGGCAGAGGCAGCGCCCTGCACAGGCGGAGCTCTGCGGTGTGATTCCGTCGGTGTACTGCCCTTACGCTGGCCACCAAAGGGCATCCTGCCTCGTTGGAGATGTGCCTCCTCCTCATCCTCCTCCTCCTCCTCCTCCTCCTCCTCTCTCCTATTAGGCACCCACGTGGAGTCAGTGACCTCATCATCCCCTCCCTCCTCATCACTGGAGCCAATCTGGCAGTATGCTGCAGCTGCTGGAACATGACTGCCAGATTGGTGTCCTTCTTGAGCATCCCCTCTGTCTGCTCTCACGCTACTGCCTTCCTCTAGCTGGGTTTCATCATCAGACCCTTCGAAACGCTGGGCATCCTCCTGGAGCATGTACCCAACACTGTGCTGAAACAGTTCGGGGGACTCCTCAGGAGGAGGACATGGTGGGTCTAGGGAAGGAGTGACTGATGATTTGTCTGACATTGATACCAGGGAAGACGACGCTTTGGCAGCTGCTTTTCCAGTACCCTGAGCCTGGGTGAGAGAGGATGAGGAGGAGGAGGAGGGCTTGGTCATCCACTCTACCAAGTCTTCGGCATGATGTGGCTCAACATGTCCAGCTGCCGAAAAGAAGGACAAGCGTGTCCCATGGCCATGTGCTGATGACAATGCACCGCGTCCACGACCAGCACTGTTGCCCCCAGACACAGAGCCTGCTTGGCCTCTTTTATTGCCTCCTGACTGTCTGCCTCTCCTTGTTTGCCTTCCAGACATTCTAATAGATGGCCTGCAGGGAGATGGGAAAAAAGCAATAAGGGCTACCTTCAGGTGTCCTTCTCTGTCCCTTGAAACAAGGACTTTCACAGTGAAAGAAACTGACACTCTCCCTACCTACAGTTTTCTGTCCCTAGAAAAAATATTTTTTTTAAGCACAATATAGCACAAGGACAATTCACTCACTGTCCTTACAGGTCCCTGGAAACAAGGACTTGCAGAGTGAAAGAAAAAAAACACTCTCCCTACCTACAGTTTTCTGTCCCTAGAAAAAATGTTTTTTTTAATCACAATATAGCACAAGGACAATTCACTCACTGTCCTTACAGGTCCCTGGAAACAAGGACTTGCAGAGTGAAAGAAACTGACACTGTCCCTACCTACAGTTTTCTGTCCCTAGAATAAATGTTTTTTTTAAGAACACTATAGCACAAGGACAATTCACTCACTGTCCTTACAGGTCCCTGGAAACAAGGACTTGCAGAGTGAAAGAAAAAAAACACTCTCCCTACCTACAGTTTTCTGTCCCTAGAAAAAATGTTTTTTTTAATCACAATATAGCACAAGGACAATTCACTCACTGTCCTTACAGGTCCCTGGAAACAAGGACTTGCAGAGTGAAAGAAAAAAAACACTCTCCCTACCTACAGTTTTCTGTCCCTAGAAAAAATGTTTTTTTTAATCACAATATAGCACAAGGACAATTCACTCACTGTCCTTCCAGGTCCCTGGAAACAAGGACTTGCAGAGTGAAAGAAACTGACACTGTCCCTACCTACAGTTTTCTGTCCCTAGAATAAATGTTTTTTTTAAGCACACTATAGCACAAGGACAATTCACTCACTGTCCTTACAGGTCCCTGGAAACAAGGACTTGCAGAGTGAAAGAAAAAAAACACTCTCCCTACCTACAGTTTTCTGTCCCTAGAAAAAATGTTTTTTTTAATCACAATATAGCACAAGGACAATTCACTCACTGTCCTTACAGGTCCCTGGAAACAAGGACTTGCAGAGTGAAAGAAAAAAAACACTCTCCCTACCTACAGTTTTCTGTCCCTAGAAAAAATGTTTTTTTTAATCACAATATAGCACAAGGACAATTCACTCACTGTCCTTACAGGTCCCTGGAAACAAGGACTTGCAGAGTGAAATAAACTGACACTCTCCCTACCTACAGTTTTCTGTCCCTAGAATAAATGTTTTTTTTAAGCACAATATAGCACAAGGACAATTCACTCACTGTCCTTCCAGGTCCCTGGAAACAAGGACTTGCAGAGTGAAAGAAAAAAAACACTCTCCCTACCTACAGTTTTCTGTCCCTAGAAAAAATGTTTTTTTTAATCACAATATAGCACAAGGACAATTCACTCACTGTCCTTACAGGTCCCTGGAAACAAGGACTTGCAGAGTGAAAGAAAAAAAACACTCTCCCTACCTACAGTTTTCTGTCCCTAGAAAAAATGTTTTTTTTAATCACAATATAGCACAAGGACAATTCACTCACTGTCCTTACAGGTCCCTGGAAACAAGGACTTGCAGAGTGAAATAAACTGACACTCTCCCTACCTACAGTTTTCTGTCCCTAGAAAAAATGTTTTTTTTAATCACAATATAGCACAAGGACAATTCACTCACTGTCCTTACAGGTCCCTGGAAACAAGGACTTGCAGAGTGAAATAAACTGACACTCTCCCTACCTACAGTTTTCTGTCCCTAGAATAAATGTTTTTTTTAAGCACAATATAGCACAAGGAGAATTCACTCACTGTCCTTCCAGGTCCCTGGAAACAAGGACTTGCAGAGTGAAAGAAAAAAAACACTCTCCCTACCTACAGTTTTCTGTCCCTAGAAAAAATGTTTTTTTTAATCACAATATAGCACAAGGACAATTCACTCACTGTCCTTCCAGGTCCCTGGAAACAAGGACTTGCAGAGTGAAAGAAAAAAAACACTCTCCCTACCTACAGTTTTCTGTCCCTAGAAAAAATGTTTTTTTTAATCACAATATAGCACAAGGACAATTCACTCACTGTCCTTCCAGGTCCCTGGAAACAAGGACTTGCAGAGTGAAATAAACTGACACTCTCCCTACCTACAGTTTTCTGTCCCTAGAATAAATGTTTTTTTTAAGCACAATATAGCACAAGGACAATTCACTCACTGTCCTTACAGGTCCCTGGAAACAAGGACTTGCAGAGTGAAAGAAAAAAAACACTCTCCCTACCTACAGTTTTCTGTCCCTAGAAAAAATGTTTTTTTTAATCACAATATAGCACAAGGACAATTCACTCACTGTCCTTCCAGGTCCCTGGAAACAAGGACTTGCAGAGTGAAAGAAACTGACACTGTCCCTACCTACAGTTTTCTGTCCCTAGAATAAATGTTTTTTTTAAGCACACTATAGCACAAGCACAAAACACACTGACACTCTCCCTACCTATCCTTCTCTTTCCCTAAACTAAAGGAATCCAGGTTAAGCAAGAAAGAAATAACAGTCACTGTCCCTGCCTATGCTGCTCTATCCCTGCTCCGGAACACACTACACTAGGCCGCCGTGCTGGCGGCCTTTTATAGTGTGGGGCGTGTACTAAACACCCTCAGCAATAATTGGCCACAGGCATCCTGCCTGTGGCCAATCATTGCTCTCCTCGCTGCCGGCGCTGTGATTGGCCAAGCATGCGGGGTCACAGTGCATGCTTGGCCAATCACAGCGCCTGGATGACACTGCGATGGCGTAGTGCATTGTGGGCCGTTCGCGTCACTCGAATTTGGCGCGAACGGCCCAAATCGTTCGATCTTCGTCGAACGATCGAACAGCCGATGTTCGAGTCGAACGTATGTTCGACTCGAACACGAAGCTCATCCCTAGTGGACAGGCGTACCCTGTGATCCGTGACAAATCCTCCAACAGCACTGAATGTGCATTCTGAAAGAACGCTGGATGCAGGACAGGCCAGTAGCTCAATTGCATACTGTGCAAGCTCTGGCCAGTGATCCATCCTCAAGACCCAGTAAGCCAGAGGATTTTTGGTGGGGAAGGTGTCCAAGTCTGACCTTGCCCCTAGGTATTCCTGCACCATGTATATCAGACACTGGCGATGGTTGCTGGAACCGATCATACCTTGGGGCTGTGGACTAAAGAATTGTCTGAACGCATCGGTCAGACGGCCACCTTCCCCACCGCTCCTTCTTTGACTGACCGAAGCCTCAGCAACTCGTTGTCCAGGACCAGGAGTTTGTAACCTCCCAGTCTCTGGGAACGCGTTGCACAGACCTTTCTGCAAGGCCTCCCGGAGTTGTCTCATCCTCTGCTCCCTCTGCGACGGTAAGATAAGGTCCGCAACCTTACCCTTGTACCGTGGATCAAGGAGAGTGGCCAGCCAGTAATGGTCCCTCTCCTTGATCCGAAGAATACGAGGATCCTTCCGCAGACTTTGCAGGATCAGGGAGGCCATGCAGCGTAGGTTAGCTGAGGCATTCGGCCTGGAGTCCTCTGGGTCACTAAGGACGACATGATCCGCAGCCACCTCCTCCCAGCCACGTACAAATCCACTGGTTTCTTGGGACTGTAAATCATCCCTAAAAGACTGCTGGTGATGATGCTGAGTGCCAGGCTCCACCTCCATGCTGTCACAATCCTGCTCCTCCTCCTCCTCCTCCTCTTCTTCCTGTGCGATGGGTGGGACAGAAGGAACACTGTCTGGGTAAAGGGGGCCTTGAGAGGCAAGGAAGTCCTCCTCTTCCTGCCTCTGTTCTGCCTCAAGTGCCCTGTCCATTATTCCACGCAGCGTATGTTCCAACAGGTGGACAAGAGATACAGTGTCACTGATGCATGCACTGTCACTGCTCACCATCCTCGTGGCCTCCTCAAATGGTGCCAGGACAGTGCATGCATCCCTGATCATGCCCCACTGGCGTGGTGAAAAAAACCCGAGCTCCCCTGACCCTGTCCTGGAGCCGTAGTCGCACAGGTACTCATTGATGGCCCTCTGCTGCATGTGCAGCTGCTGCAGCATGCCCAACGTTGAGTTCCACCTGGTGGGCATGTCACATATAAGGCGGTTCTTGGGCAGGTTCAACTCCTTTTGCAGCTCAGCCAGGCGAGCACTGGCATTATAAGATCTGCGGAAATGCACACAGACTTTCCTGGCCTGCCTCAGGACATCCTGTAAGCCCGGGTACCTGCCCAAGAACCGCTGCACCACCAGGTTAAGGATGTGAGCCACACAGGGCACATGGGTCAGTTGTCCCTGTCGGAGAGCGGAGAGGAGGTTGGTGCCATTGTCGCAAACTACCATTCCTGGCTTAAGCTGGCGTGGCGTCAACCACCTCTTGGCCTGCCCCTGCAGAGCAGACAGAACCTCTGCCCCAGTGTGGCTCCTGTCCCCCAAACACACCAGCGCAAGCACGGCATGGCATCTTTTTGCCTGCGTACTTGCGTAGCCCCTTGAACGCCTACGGAGCACCGCTGGTTCCGAGGACAATGCACAGGAAGAGGCCATGGAGGAAGAAGAAGAGGAGGGGGTGGAGGACAGAGGTGTGTCACAACCAGTAGTAGCATTTTGGAGGCGTGGCGGTGGAACAACCTCCAACACTACTGCACCTTGTCCTGCATCCTTCCCAGCTGCCAAAAGAGTGACCCAATGGGCCGTGAAAGAAAGGTAACGTCCCTGTCCATGCCTGCTGGACCATGAGTCAGCGGTAATATGCACCTGACCGCCCTGTCCAGCGAGTCCAAGACATTGCCTTCCACATGCCGGTAGAGAGCCGGAATCGCCTTCCGTGAGAAAAAGTGGCGTTTGGGAACCTGCCACTGAGGAACCGCACATTGCACAAACTCACGGAAGGGGGCCGAGTCTACCAACTGAAAAGGCAGCAGTTGAAGCGCTAGCAATTTAGCCAAGCTAGCATTCAACCGCTGGGCATGTGGATGGCTGGGAGTGAACTTCTTTCGATGGTCCAGTAGCTGGGGCAGGGAAATTTGCCTGCTAGAATCGGACGTTGGTGTACTGCTAGCAGAGTGCCCGCAAGTACTTGGCTGTGACACACCTAATTCTACACCTTCATTCCTCTCAGAGCAGGTTTCAGAGAGGACTGAAGGTATAGCGGGGTTGGAGATCCCAGCTGATGCGGTGCAAGAAGAGGTCCGCTTTGTTCTTTGGTGTGGGTCTTTAAGGTAGGCTTGCCAACGAGCTGCATGGCAGGTCAACATATGTCTGGTCAAGCATGTGGTGCCCAAGCGGGTGATGTTTTGGCCACGCGATATACGCTTGAGACATATGTTGCAAACAGCAGCTGTGTGATCTGATGCACTCGACTCAAAAAAGGCCCACACCAAAGAACTTTTTGAATAACGGGCAGAGGCAGCGCCCTGCACAGGCGGAGCTCTGCGGTGTGATTCCGTCGGTGTGCTGCCCTTACGCTGGCCCCCCGAGGGCATCCTGCCTCGTTGGAGATGTGCCTCCTCCTCATCCTCCTCCTCCTCCTCTCTCCTATTAGGCACCCACGTGGAGTCAGTGACCTCATCATCCCCTCCCTCCTCATCACTGGAGCCAATCTGGCAGTATGCTGCAGCTGCTGGAACATGACTGCCAGATTGGTGTCCTTCTTGAGCATCCCCTCTCTCTGCTCTCACGCTACTGCCTTCCTCTAGCTGGGTATCATCATCAGACCCTTCGAAACGCTGGGCATCCTCCTGGAGCATGTACCCAACACTGTGCTCAAACAGTTTGGGGGACTCCTCAGGAGGACATGGTTGGTCTAGGGAAGGAGTGACTGATGATGACATTGATACCAGGGAAGAGGACGCTTTGGCAGCTGCTTTGCCAGTACCCTGAGCCTGGGTGAGAGAGGATGAGGAGGATGAGGAGGGCTTGGTCATCCACTCTACCAAGTCTTCGGCATGATGCGGCTCAACACGTCCAGCTGCCGAAAAGAAGGACAAGCGTGTCCCATGGCCACGTGCTGATGGCGATGCACCGCGTCCACGACCAGCACTGTTGTCTCTAGACACAGAGCCTGCTTGCCCTCTTTTATTGGCTCCTGACTGTCTGCCTCTCCTTGTTTGCCTTCCAGACATTCTAATGGCCTGCAGGGAAATGGGAAAACCAGCAAAAAGGCCTAGCTTAGTTGCTAGTATATTTTGCAGGAATCACACTACGCCTGCTGTAGGTGCTGCAAATGCCTGTTGGTGTAACACACCAGGAAAAAGCAGCAATACAGGCTAAGTTCAGGTGTAATATGATCAGGAGGCACACTCCGCCCGCTGTAAGTGCCGCAAAATCCTGTTGGTGTAACACACCAGGAAAAAGCAGCAATACAGGCTAAGTTCAGGTGTAATATGATCAGGAGGCACACTCCGCCCGCTGTAAGTGCCGCAAAATCCTGTTGGTGTAACACATCAGGAAAAAGCAGCAATACAGGCTAAGTTCAGGTGTAATATGGTCAGGAGGCACACTCCGCCCGCTGTAAATTTTTATATATTTGAAAAAAACTGCTACCAATATTTACAGTATGTACAGTAGGAAAACAATATATACATTAACAAAATCCTGACACATAAAACTAACACATATTTACAAATTTACCACTACCACCCTTACCCATCCACATCCGACCAACCCACACGTGGGTCTCATTATTTTTTTTATTTTTTTTCCCATTATCCTGGAAAAGAACAAAAAGAACATATCACCCAAAAGAAATCAAACCACACAAACCCTAATACTACATATTAACCTAACACTAACACCACACCCTAATATATATACAAACCTACTACCTAACACCAACCACCCATCGGCTACTGACAGGCGAGAATGCAAGGTCTGGAATGCCTAAAGCCCTACTGTTCAGGAAAAAAAAGAAACCAAGAGACCTAAGGGGGGTGAAAAGGACAGAAAGAACCATCCCCCAAAGGAAGAAGGATTGGAGCCTCAGGGAGGCCGGAAGGAGAAACCCTCCACAGCCGGGCACTCCTATTGGCCCCAACCCTCCCCCTCTCAAGACTCCTCACCTTCACCAGCTCCCGAAAAATATCACCTACCACCTCATGCGTGGACAGGACTTTGCCCCTAGTGGACACCAAACACAGAGCGTGCCATGTGTAATAGAGAGCCACTAAGCTGACTAAATAAAGTGACGACAACTCAAACCCTCTGTGGACCCTGAAGTTGCCGTACACCACCTCAGAATAGGTCAAGGATGAGAGTCGGGGATAACCAATGGCTTCCCCTGCCCCCTCAAGAACCTCAATGTCGAAGGGGCATTCGGCCAAAAAGTGGTCCATGGTCTCCAATGCCCCCCCACATTCTGCACGAGGACAACCTCTGTCCCCTAGGTTCTTATATTTTAGGTTTCCACGGACATAGAGGCGTCCGTGGAAAGCCCTCCACGCAAGATCCCAAAACTTGCTTGGGACTCTTGGGGAATTCAGAAGGGCTAATCCCTTCTCGAGGACTCTCTCCGGGCAGTCCCTTAGAGACAGTGGCCTCAAAATGTCAGAGGCCATGACTCTTGAGTACAGCTCACGCCGACCCACAGAGCCCACCTCGAGGGCAGTTATCCGCCACTGCCTCAGTACCTTCAACGCTTGAGGGACATAGGATGGGGATACCCGTGCGATCTACGAAGATCACCAGGCCGTCCCCCATTCTCCCACCTACTCAGGAACAACAAGAGCCAGTTCTTGCATGAGCGCTCCCACAGAGTAGGCAGGTCCACAAAGATGGACTGCAGGTTGAATTTCACAAAAATGGTGATGAAAAACACCACCGGATTGATCATATCCAGCCCACCGTGCCTCCTCTGTCGGTACGTGACCTCCCTCTTGATCAGATTTAGCCTGTTTCCCCACAACAGCAGGAAGAACAGGCCAGAAATCCGGGCATAGAGAGATGCAGGCAAAATACAGACGTAGCTGACATAGAGGAATTCTGGCAGCAAGTACGTTTTGACCAGGCTCACCCTTTCCCTCAGTGACAGCTTCCAACCCTTCCAGGCATTCACTTTCCGAGATGCACCGACCAGTCTGCGTTCCCAATTTAGCTTGGGGTAATCACCCGGGCCAAATAGGATGCCAAGAATTTTCACTTCTGGCTGGGGCTGGGGAAACACGTCCGGAAGAGCGAACTGCTCGCCTTCCCTCCCTAACCAGAGAACTTCGCTCTTGCCCCAATTGACCAACGAACCAGATGCCTCGGAGTAGCTCCCAATTTGCGTCTCCACAAAGAGGGCCTCCTCGCGGCTGGACACCACCACCGAGACATTGTCCGCGTAGGCCACCACCCTCACTGCCGGATCCAGACCAGTGCAAGGCTCCACCGGAACCCCCCCAAACGCTCACAGTCGAGCCTTCTCACGAAGGGATCGACGGCAAAGACGTAGAGAAGGGGGCTCAACGGGCAACCCTGCCTGACTCCAGAGTCCACAGCAAAGGCAGGACCCACCCAACCGTTGACAAGAGGGAAGCTCACCGCCCCTCTGTACAATACTTTCAGCCAATTCACAAATTGCTCCGGCAAACCGTACTTTCTCAGAAGAAGCCAGAGGTACTCATGGCTCACCCGATCGAAAGCCTTGGCCTGGTCTAATGCCAGCAGATAACGCCCATCCCCCGTTGCCCTGCACCTTTCCACGGCCTCCCGGACGTTCAGGACGGCACTAAAGGTGCCCCGACCAGGAATTGCGCAGTGCTGGGAGACAGAAAGCATCTTGTCAGCGACTGCTGACATACGGAAAAATTGTATTTTTGCCAATATCTTCCTATCTGTAGTGAGAAGGGCGATCGGGCGCCAGTTCTCAATTACAGTCGGATCTTTACCCTTTGACAGCAGGATCAGAGCTGACCTTCTCATTGAGGGAGGGAGCAGGCCGTTAGCCAAACATTCATTGAAAACCTCCCCCAAATGAGGAGATAACAGGCTCTTGAAGGTTTTATAAAATTCAGCCGTGAGCCCATCGGGCCCCGGCGACTTTTTCAAGGACAGAGTCGATGGCCTGCTCGACTTCTTCAACCGAGATCTCTGCTGTCAGAGAGTCTGGGAGACCAGGCCCCGCACAAAGCGGGGTCTCATCAAGAAACACCCTGGCTTTCTCCATATCCAAAGGCTTCCTACGGAGGAGGTCTGAAAAATGGTCCCTGATGACACCCAGGATACCCGGTCTGGACCGGACCAGGGATCCCGAAGCGTCCCTCAGGCCATGTACGACCTTCGAACTCACCGCCTCACCACAGCTCTTGTAGGGATCCGGGGAGGAGAACTTCCCGTAATCCCTCTCAAGGACCAGGGAGGCGAGACGGTCATACTGACACCCCTTCATCTGAAGCTTCAGATCGGATATCTGCTCCTGAGGGCCCCCAGAAGAAACCAGGCGGTCTAACTGCCTGCGCAACTTCTGGTAGGCCAGGTACTTGGACGCCACCCGGTACCTAGAGATCCTGCGGAAAAAGCCCTCCGACCTCTTCTTCACCACTTCCCACCACTCCTGGCGGGAGCAGCCGCTCTCAAGGAGCGAGGCCTGATCCGCAAGAAAGATCTCATAGGCCTCCCTAACCTCGAGGTCCTCGAGTAGCGATCCATTGAGACACCAGAGGCCTCGACCCTTCTGAGGAGTGTCGGCCACATTCAAAGTCACAGAAACCATACAGTGATCGGAGAACTCCATCGCCTGCAACACAGGTGCCGCAAAGGAAGAGTCCCCCTTTAAAAAAAACCTATCTAACCTACTCCTACTGCTACCTCGGGCATAAGTGAACCCAGTGTGGTTGGGGAGGCACTGAACATGCACATCCACCAACCCGGCTTCCCTCACTACACTATTCAGAAAGATACTATCATATCCCAGGGGGCCTGAGGCGCCTGCCCGATCCTTTGATCTGGTGACCATGTTAAAGTCACCACCAAAGACCACCTGCTGGGACGTGAACAAGTAGGGCTTGACCATCATGAGGAGGCTCTTCCTATCCCTCTTGGTCTGAGGGCCATAAAAGTTGATGAGCCTAAGGAATTGCCCCCCCACAACGGCATCCACCACCAGGCACCTACCGACCTGCACCTCAATCACTCGTCGACAAGCCACCGGACCAGTCTTAAAAAGGACTGCAACTCCACTGCAGGGCTCGGCCGCAAGAGACCAGAGGGAGGGCCCACACCTCCACTCCCTCTTTGCTAGATGCATCTCTGCCACCGATGCCAGCCAGGTCTCTTGCAAAAACAAAATGTCAGCTTCAACTCGGCTGAGAAAAACGAAGGCCATGAAACGAGCCGCCGCAGAACGCACACTTGCGACATTAATGGTCGCAACGCATATTGGAGAGGGTACCGCCATCCTTAGTGATTTTGGCCTGCATTCTCCTCTGCACTTTCACCTACACCCCAGAGTCCTCCTCCGAATCGGTGAAGACCCCGAACATATTCCCTAGGATCACCGGGGGGGCCCCCCAGGGTCCCTATCAGGGACAACCCAGGGTCCCCTAACCCCCCCCAGGATCCTTCTTCCTCGTCCTCTTCCTCACCTTCCTCTGCAGCCAGCCCGCCTGGATCTGGCCGCCCACCTCGTCGTCGGAGTGCCCGCTAGAGGCCCCCATGGGCCTCTTGTGCAGGCCCCTCGACGACTCGGCCACCTCCATCTCCTCCCCCGAATCCTGGGGATACAAAAGAGGATCCAGGATGGGACGGAGGGAGGAAGGAGGTGGAGAGGAAGGGGGAAGAGGAGAAGAGGAACGGGGGGAACGAGGGGAAGGGGGAGGAGGAAGGGAGGAAGAAGGGGAGGGATGGGGAAAGGGGGAAAGGGGGGAAGGGGAGGGGGGAAAGGAGGAGGGGGGAACAGAAGGAGAAGAGGAGGGGGAAAGAGGGGGTTAGAGAGAGGAGGGGGCACAGAGGAAAGAGGGGGAGGGGGACGGCCCCCCGCAGAGGGCCCCCCACCCCCCACCCCCACTGGGCCCGGTGCCGGCGCACCCGGCCCCCCAGAAACAAGTCCCGGGTGACCCGGCAGATTCCCAGCAGGGGCCCCCACTCCACCACGCCTGCGCCTCTGCCGCTGCGGCAAAGGCCCCTCTGGGCCATCAGCCCCAGGCCCTTCACCTGGGCCTGCCTGGGGCGCCTGGGGCGCCTGAGGTGGGAGACCCACCCCCTCCGGTGCGCCATCTGGGCCTGGCCCATCCCCATCAGCCGCATGCCCCCTAAAAGCCTTGGGGCAGCGGCTGAATGGGTGGCCGGACACCCCACAGAGGTTGCAGACAGTAAGTCTACAAGTCTCCGAGGAGTGCCCAGGCCTGTTGCACCTGACGCACCGGGGTGTTGTGCAGTCTGCACTTAAATGGGTGGGACTCCCACACTTAAAACAGCGACGGGGCTGACCGGGGTAAAAGACCAGGATCCTATCTCTCCCGATGAAAGCGCTGCCAGGGACATGGGTCACACTAGTTCCCTGGCGCTTGAGACGGATCCTGGCCCCCCACGCCCCGGTCCAGACCCCGCGCTCATCCAGGTTTTTGCGCAGGGGAGACTGCAGCTGCCCATACCTCCCCAACCAGGTGGCAATGTCCTCAGGTGGGAGGGATTCATTCCTGACCAGAATGGTCAGGGACTTGATGTCCTCCTGCCTGGACAGGGGGACCACCTTAAAAGACCTCCAAGGCTCCGACCTCTTCAGGAGCTCATACACAGTAAGGAAGAGCTCCATTAGCACCAAGGAGGAAAAACTCACATCAAACTCCTTGGTGCCCGTGGGATGGATCACTGCGAAGAGGTCGGCTACCTTACAGTTGGCCCCCTTCAGCAGAAGATCTACCACCTGCTCCCTGCTGGGGCACTGTCCAGGTCCCTCCCACTGCAGCTGCACAACATTGTGCCTGCGCCTCTCCGGACCCCCTGTACCCCTCGACCACGGGTTCACCCCCTGGAGCTGGTCTGCGGGGGGAACCCGGAAGTTTTGGGCACCAAACCGGTCGTACAGGGGGGCCAAAGGAACGCTGGTCCCTGCCACCCGGGCAAAAGACCTGGATTCCCTGAGCGCCCCAAGCAGCTCTGCCTCCTGGACCTGATCTAACGCCCCCCCCAGCCTGAATGCCGGAAGCACCCTCTGCCACCTCACCAGGGGTACCCTCAGAGGGCACTCCAGCACCCTTGGCCGACACATCAACTGGGGGAACCCCCCGGCCCAATCCTGCCGGGGGGGGTCCCTCCCATCCACCGCCCCCCCGGAGCAAGCCACACCCACAACAACCCTCCTCCTAACACTGGGAGGAGGGTCTACCACTGGGGCCCCACTGGAGCAGCGGGCATGAGCCCCAGATGGCTCCTCCCCCTGCTCCTGCGGCTGTGGCTGCTCCTTCCCCTTTTCTAATTGTCCCTCCTGGGACTCCATACCCTTAATGAAGGCCAAGGCTGGGTGATCCCCAAAAAGTTCCCCAGCCTCGGCCTCACTCCACCTGCCCACTCTTTGAGCAGCACTCAGGTCCCCAGACGAATCCATGAGGTCTATCAAATCCCCTCCTGCCAATCCTCCACATACCTCGGCCATCTCCTGATCATTCAGGCCGTCAGAGGCCGCCACCCGGAAGTGCTTCTGGCCGCCCCCAACCACTTCCGGTATAGACCCTACTTCCGGGTCAGCCCGCCCGCCCACTTCCAGTTCACGCTGGCCAGGGAAACCGGAAGTGGTCATAGAAGCACTTCCCGACCTTCCCGGCTCCACCTCCCGCCCAAACTCCTCCCCCCGACCATCCAGCCCACCAGAGCCATGCCCCAAAGCCCCGCCCCTACTGTCAGCAAAGGTGGTTGTTTTTACTGGCGCCAAACCATCCCCTGGTTGTGCAGCAGTTTGTTGTTGCTCACTGCACTTTGGTAATGGCGTCCCCCCCTCCTCCCCACCGATCCTTGCAGCCTTCACATTCCCACCATCAATACATAGTCCTTCAACAATTCCTGCTTGGGTTTGTCCATATCCATGATTGCCAGACCCCTCTCCCTCCTCCACAGCATGAGCGGCACAGGCAGGATCCACCATTAGCAGTGGCCTGCCTTGTACCTGGCTGCATGCGGGAATCACAGGGGTCATTAGGGTCTTAACAACAGCAGCATGCTTAAGAGTCTTTCCAGCAACAGTCTCAGGCCTGATCCGTGGGAGCGGTGTGAGAACCACCACTGGGGTGCACCCCAGCTTTCCCATCCCCACTGTATTTCCCTCAGCATTCCCCCGGTGTTCCCCTCCTGATTTCCCCTGGCTGTATCCTCAGGTACCCTACCCGAGCCTGCCTGAGTGCTGGTAGCTTTTTCTGACCCGAGCACCGCAAGGTCCCGGGGACCCTCCACAGCCACGTTATCAGGGACTACGCCTCCCGGGGGAAGGGAGGGGGGAAGGTTCCTCACCAGCTCTATTTCCAGCTCCACCGGCCAATCCTCCTGGGAATGATGTATTCATAGGTCTTTCCTCAGGCTGCTGTACTTGCTGGCTCCGCTGTTTGCTGCGCCTGACAGCCTGGGATCCTTCTCTGCTGGCCCTTTTCAGCTCATCCCTTATTTCCAAAAGGAAGTCGGTCTCACCTCGCCCCCTCTCACAGAGGCCATCCAGCAGGCCCCAGAGTTCCCCACACTGGCCTTTCAGGGAGTTAATGGCCACACTGAACTCCCCCCTCCTGAAGCTGCTGGTCCGGTCCCTGCGATTCCGGAGGTCGGTCAGCACTGCAGACTTCCCACAGAAGGCCCGGCTGGCCTTCTGGATTAAATCCTTGATTCTTGCGATCCTTCGCTGCACCTTAGCCGGACCTTCCCCAGGCTGGGCCAGAGTCCAATCAAGCAACTCGTGCTGGGTCTTCAAAAATAATGTCTCCTCCCTGGACAGGTCTTTAATCCCCAGGGAGGAGGCAGCAACATCAGGCCGGGAAAGCTGCCCCGGTCCTGGGCTGGAGGAGGCCATCACACCCCCTCCTCCTGGAGCTCCAAAAGCTCCCTACAGGCACGTCCTCACAGTCCAAACTCCTGCAGCAACTGAATCACTCCGCCTGCTGTAAGTGCCGCAAATGCCTGTTGGTGTAACACACCAGGAAAAAGCAGCAATACAGGCTAACTTCAGGTGTAATATGGTCAGGAGGCACACTCCGCCCGCTGTAAGTGCCGCAAAATCCTGTTGGTGTAACACACCAGGAAAAAGCAGCAATACAGGCTAAGTTCAGGTGTAATAAGATCAGGAGGCACACTCCGCCCGCTGTAAGTGCCGCAAAATCCTGTTGGTGTAACACACCAGGAAAAAAGCAGCAATACAGGCTAAGTTCAGGTGTATTATGGTCAGGAGGCACACTCCGCCCGCTGTAAGTGCTGCAAATGTCTGTTGGTGTAACACACCAGGAAAAAGCAGCAATACAGGCTAATGTCAGGGTCACCTGTGGCCAGGTGACAGATGCACACCGTAGGGGGACAGGAGTGCACCGCGAGGTAGTGAACCCTATGGCTGGCTTCTGCGGATAGGAAACTGGGTGGTTGTGGAAAGCGGGACCAGAGGAGCACAACCGGAATCCAAACGGAAGCTAGAGCCAAGATTCCCCAGGGCGCGGAGTCTAAGACCCAGCTGGTCTTCTCCAGGGCCTCGAGTGGTGAGGATGTTAGCTGCAGGCTGGGACCAGGTCGCGGCCCCTGGAGTTTCCTAGCTCACGCCCCGTAGGATAAGGGGAAAAGAGGGGAAGCAGCAGCAGCACACGATAAGAGAGAACCGAATAACAAGCTGAAGGTCAGGGGCCACAAGCAGACAAGGATAACGAAGAACGAGCCGAAGGTCAAGGGTCACGAGCAGACAGGGATAGTCGGGGACAAGCCAATAACGTAACAGAGAGACAGACGTAGCACACGGCAGGCAGGAACCCAAACACACAATGCCTAACAAACACGTTGATCAGCAAAGCAGGCTTGCAGTGCACAGGTTAATATAGTGTTCTGTGATAGGGCCTGGGGTGGAGTCTGGCTGGGAGGAGATTATAAAGGAAGCCAGTTGAAAGGGCTCAGGCCTCTAAGATGAACACATGGGAAGGAAGGTAAGCTGACAGACAAACACTACTGCATATCCATGACAGTACCCTACCTCTTATGGGCCCTCCCCCGCCTGGACCCAGGCTTAAAGGGAAATCTCTGATGAAACCTTCTCAACAGATGAGGTGCAGCGACATCAGATGCAGCGATCCAAGACGCCTCCTCAGGACCAAAACCTCTCCAATGCACAAGGCACTGAAGAATGCCTCTGCAGAGCCGAGAATCCAGAACTTGTCTAACCTCGTACTTAAGATTATCCTCAGAGACCGAAAACGAGGTAGGGAGATGACAAGAAGATCTATTGAGGACCAAAGGCTCTCTAGGAATAAGCAAGGGCATGAGAGGATCAACAGGAATCTGAGGAGGGTCCCCTAGACCCTTAAAGGGGAACTGGTCATCTTGCACAGGACCATCAGACTGGGCAGATGTCAGTGGAACCCTGAAGTCAGGTTGGTTAGAAGGTGACATGTCGCCGGAGTCAAGCTGAATAGCTGAAAGACAAGCAGAATGTCCCGAACAAGAAAAAGTAGGAGGCTCACTGGGCATGGGCTGGACTGGCATAACTAGTACAGAGGCAGAGTGAATAGCTGAGTCAGGTGTAGCGACTACCTGAATCGCATCGCAAGACGTAGCGACTGCAGGACTTGTAGACAAGCTAGCCTGGCTGTGCGTCCAAGGGTGGTTAGGGACAGAGAAATGTAAATGGTTATGCAACCTGGAATGAATGACCGGCTCAGATTCACAGGGGGCAACCTTGGGTAGGCAGGACGAGGAACAGGAGGGACCCCAAGCCAGGATCTGTCCAGTAGTCCAGTCCACATGAGGAGAATGGAGCTGTAACCATGGGAGACCCAAAATTATAGGCGTTGAGGCCTTGGGTAAGATAAGGAAGGATATCCACTCCTGGTGGAGTGTCCCTACCGACATCTTAACAGGGAGGGTCTGGAAGCGGATAGGTCCCCCTGGGAGAACAGTACCATCAATCGCCAAGACCACCAATGGCGTGGTGAGGGGCAAAAGAGTAAGTCTCATGGACGATGCGATTTCCCAGTCCATGAAATTACCAGCGGCTCCGGAATCCAGATATGCTGAGACCGAATGAGAAGAAGCACCAACATGAAGGAACACAGAAAGCAGAAGACGAGAAGGGGAAGGTGATATTTCTGGGTCCAATACTCCACTTTCCAGATGAAGTAGACCCAAACGTTTTTCTGGACAAAGAGAGCAAGTGTCACGAAAATGACCTTTGCCCCCACAGTAAAGACACAGACCAAGAGTTCTGCGCCTAGCACGTTCCTCGGGGGATAGCCTGGTCCGACCCAGCTGCATGGGTTCCTCAGCTGGTAGGAGATGCTCTACGGGTCGAAGAGAGGGGAGCTCAGGCTGACTAAGAACCAAGGAGTGCTGGCGTTGCTTTTCTAAGGTCCTCTCCTGAAAGCGAATATCGATCTGGTTACACAAGGAGATAACGCCGGCCAGATCAGTGGGGATGGTTCTTCCAGCTAATTCATCCTTCACTCTATCAGACAGGCCATGCAAAAAGGTTGCAACTAAGGCCTCATTGTTCCAGCTCAACTCAGCCGACAGTATGCGGAAATGAAGGGCATACTGTCCCACAGAAGCAGACTCTTGGCGGAGACGTAAAAGGGCGCTGGCCGCTGAAGAGACACGAGCCGGTTCTTCGAAGATATTCCGAAAAAGTTTCAAGAAGCCAGACAGGCTAGAAACCACTGTATCATTCAGTTCCCACAGAGGGGCTGCCCAGGCTAAAGCTTCACCAGAGAGGAGGGAAATGATATAGGCTACCTTAGCCCGATCAGACAGGAAGTTTTGGGGCTGGAGCTCAAAATGAATCGTGCATTGGCTAAGGAACCCCCTGCAAGCCTTGGAGTCCCCAGAGAAACGGGACGGAGCTGGCAGTTGTAGCGAGTGTGTGGCTGCGACTGGTGCAATAGGTGCAGCCGCTGATTGTATTTGAGGTTGCCGATTCAGGGTTCCCAAGGAGGCCTGAAGCTGCTCGAAGCGAGAAGCCAGATCCTGGAGGAATCGCATCACCTGAGTCTGATTCGATTCCTGGGTTTCAAGTCTGCAAACTATGCCCTGCAATGGATCATCCGCGGGTAGCGGGATGTCAGCCGGGTTCATGGCTGATCAAACTGTCAGGGTCACCTGTGGCCAGGAGACAGATGCACACCGTAGGGGGACAGGAGTGCACCGCGAGGTAGTGAACCATATGGCTGGCTTCTGCGGATAGGAAACTGGGTGGTTGTGGAAAGCGGGACCAGAGGAGCACAACCGGGATCCAAACGGAAGCTAGAGCCAAGATTCCCCAGGGCACGGAGTCTAAGACCCAGCTGGTCTTCTCCAGGGCCTCTAGTGGTGAGGATGTTAGCTGCAGGCTGGGACCAGGTCGCGGCCCCTGGAGTTTCCTAGCTCACGCCCCGTAGGATAAGGGGAAAAGAGGGGAAGCAGCAGCACACGATAAGAGAGAACCAAATAACAAGCTGAAGGTCAGGGGCCACAAGCAGACAAGGATAACGAAGAACGAGCCGAAGGTCAAGGGTCACGAGCAGACAGGGATAGTCGGGGACAAGCCAATAACGTAACAAAGAGACAGACGTAGCACACGGCAGGCAGGAACCCAAACACACAATGCCTAACAAACACGTTGATCAGCAAAGCAGGCTTGCAGTGCACAGGTTAATATAGTGTTCTGTGATAGGGCCTGGGGTGGAGTCAGGCTGGGAGGAGATTATAAAGGAAGCCAGGTGAAGGAGGTCTGGTCTCTAGATGAACACATGGGAAAGAAGGTAAGCTGACAGACAAACACTACTGCATATCCATGAAAGTACCCTCCCTCTTATGGGCCCTCCCCCGCCTGGACCCAGGCTTAAAGGGAAATCTCTGATGAAACCTTCTCAACAGATGAGGTGCAGCGACATCAGATGCAGCGATCCAAGACGCCTCCTCAGGACCAAAACCTCTCCAATGCACAAGGTACTGAAGAATGCCTCTGCAGAGCCGAGAATCCAGAACTTGTCTAACCTCGTACTTAAAATTATCCTCAGAGACCGAAAACGAGGTAGGGAGATGACAAGAAGATCTATTGAGGACCAAAGGCTCTCTAGGAATAAGCAAGGGCATGAGAGGATCAACAGGAATCTGAGGAGGGTCCCCTAGACCCTTAAAGGGGAACTGGTCATCTTGCACAGGACCAGACTGGGCAGATGTCAGTGGAACCCTGAAGTCAGGTTGGTTAGAAGGTGACATGTCGCCGGAGTCAAGCTGAATAGCTGAAGGACAAGCAGAATGTCCCGAACAAGAAAAAGTAAGAGGCTCACTGGGCATGGGCTGGACTGGCATAACTAGTACAGAGGCAGAGTAAATAGCTGAGTCAGGTGTAGCGACTACCTGAATCGCATCGCAAGACGTAGCGACTGCAGGACTTGTAGACAAGCTAGCCTGGCTGTGCGTCCAAGGGTGGTTAGGGACAGAGAAATGTAAATGGTTATGCAACCTGGAATGAATGACCGGCTCAGATTCACAGGGGGCAACCTTGGGTAGGCAGGACGAGGAACAGGAGGGACCCCAAGCCAGGATCTGTCCAGTAGTCCAGTCCACATGAGGAGAATGGAGCTGTAACCATGGGAGACCCAAAATTATAGGCGTTGAGGCCTTGGGTAAGATAAGGAAGGATATCCACTCCTGGTGGAGTGTCCCTACCGACATCTTAACAGGAAGGGTCTGGAAGCGGATAGGTCCCCCTGGGAGAACAGTACCATCAATCGCCAAGACCACCAATGGCGTGGTGAGGGGCAAAAGAGTAAGTCTCATGGACGATGCGATTTCCCAGTCCATGAAATTACCAGCGGCTCCGGAATCCAGATATGCTGAGACCGAATGAGAAGAAGCACCAACATGAAGGAACACAGAAAGCAGAAGACGAGAAGGGGAAGGTGATATTTCTGGGTCCAATACTCCACTTTCCAGATGAAGTGGACCCGAACGTTTTTCTGGACAAAGAGAGCAAGTGTCACGAAAATGACCTTTGCCCCCACAGTAAAGACACAGAACAAGAGTTCTGCGCCTAGCACGTTCCTCGGGGGATAGCCTGGTCCGACCCAGCTGCATGGGTTCCTCAGCTGGTAGGAGATGCTCTACGGGTCGAAGAGAGGGGAGCTCAGGCTGACTAAGAACCAAGGAGTGCACCGCGAGGTAGTGAACCCTATGGCTGGCTTCTGCGGATAGGAAACTGGGTGGTTGTGGAAAGCGGGACCAGAGGAGCACAACCGGGATCCAAACGGAAGCTAGAGCCAAGATTCCCCAGGGCGCGGAGTCTAAGACCCAGCTGGTCTTCTCCAGGGCCTCTAGTGGTGAGGATGTTAGCTGCAGGCTGGGACCAGGTCGCGGCCCCTGGAGTTTCCTAGCTCACGCCCCGTAGGATAAGGGGAAAAGAGGGGAAGCAGCAGCAGCACACGATAAGAGAAAACCGAATAACAAGCTGAAGGTCAGGGGCCACAAGCAGACAAGGATAACGAAGAACGAGCCGAAGGTCAAGGGTCACGAGCAGACAGGGATAGTCGGGGACAAGCCAATAACATAACAGAGAGACAGACGTAGCACACGGCAGGCAGGAACCCAAACACACAATGCCTAACAAACACGTTGATCAGCAAAGCAGGCTTGCAGTGCACAGGTTAATATAGTGTTCTGTGATAGGGCCTGGGGTGGAGTCTGGCTGGGAGGAGATTATAAAGGAAGCCAGGTGAAAGGGCTCAGGCCTCTAAGATGAACACATGGGAAGGAAGGTAAGCTGACAGACAAACACTACTGCATATCCATGACAGCTAAGTTCAGGTGTAATATGGTCAGGAGGCACACTCCGCCCGCTGTAAGTGCCGCAAATGTCTGTTGGTGTAACACACCAGGAAAAAGCAGCAATACAGGCTAAGTTCAGGTGTAATATGGTCAGGAGGCACACTCCGCCCGCTGTAAGTGCCGCAAATGTCTGTTGGTGTAACACACCAGGAAAAAGCAGCAATACAGGCTAAGTTCAGGTGTAATATGGTCAGGAGGCACACTCCGCCCGCTGTAAGTGCCGCAAAATCCTGTTGGTGTAACACACCAGGAAAAAGCAGCAATACAGGCTAAGTTCAGGTGTAATATGATCAGGAGGCACACTCCGCCCCCTGTAAGTGCCGCAAAATCCTGTTGGTGTAACACACCAGGAAAAAGCAGCAATACAGGCTAAGTTCAGGTGTAATATGATCAGGAGGCACACTCCGCCCCCTGTAAGTGCCGCAAAATCCTGTTGGTGTAACACACCAGGAAAAAGCAGCAATACAGGCTAAGTTCAGGTGTAATATGGTCAGGAGGCACACTCCGCCCGCTGTAAGTGCCGCAAAATCCTGTTGGTGTAACACACCAGGAAAAAGCAGCAATACAGGCTAAGTTCAGGTGTAATATGATCAGGAGGCACACTCCGCCCCCTGTAAGTGCCGCAAAATCATGTTGGTGAAACACACCAGGAAAAAGCAGCAATACAAGCTAAGTTCAGGTGTAATATGGTCAGGAGGCACACTCCGCCCGCTGTAAGTGCCGCAAAATCCTGTTGGTGTAACACACCAGGAAAAAGCAGCAATACAGGCTAAGTTCAGTTGTAATATGGTCAGGATGCACACTCGGCCCGCTGTAAGTGCCGCAAAATCCTGTTGGTGTAACACACCAGGAAAAAGCAGCAATACAGGCTAAGTTCAGGTGTAATATGGTCAGGAGGCACACTCCGCCCGCTGTAAGTGCCGCAAAATCCTGTTGGTGTAACACACCAGGAAAAATCAGCAATACAGGCTAAGTTCAGGTGTAATATGATCAGGAGGCACACTCCGCCCGCTGTAAGTGCCGCAAAATCCTGTTGGTGTAACACACCAGGAAAAAGCAGCAATACAGGCTAAGTTCAGGTGTAATATGGTCAGGAGGCACACTCCGCCCGCTGTAAGTGCCGCAAAATCCTGTTGGTGTAACACACCAGGAAAAAGCAGCAATACAGGCTAAGTTCAGGTGTAATATGATCAGGAGGCACACTCCGCCCGCTGTAAGTGCCGCAAAATCCTGTTGGTGTAACACACCAGGAAAAAGCAGCAATACAGGCTAACTTCAGGTGTAATATGATCAGGAGGCACACTCCGCCCGCTGTAAGTGCCGCAAAATCCTGTTGGTGTAACACACCAGGAAAAAGCAGCAATACAGGCTAACTTCAGGTGTAATATGATCAGGAGGCACACTCCGCCCGCTGTAAGTGCCGCAAAATCCTGTTGGTGCAACACACCAGGAAAAAGCAGCAATACGGGCTAACTTCAGGTGTATAATGTGCAGGAGGCTTAGCAACAATGACACTGACACTGTCCCCTGCCTCTCCTTCTCTCTCCCTGCACACAAGGTTTATAAAAGTATATGACACTGACACTCTCCCTGCCTATCCTTCTCTCTCCCTGCACACAAGGTTTAGCAAAGAATATGACACTGACACTGTCCCCTGCCTATCCTTCTCTCTCCCTGCACACAAGGTTTATCAAAGTATATGACACTGACACTCTCCCTGCCTATCCTTCTCTGTCCCTACACACAAGGTTTAGCAAAGAATAGATTTGACACTGTCCCTGCCTATCCTTCACTTTCCCTGCTCCGGAACACACTACACGAGGCCGCCGCGCTGGCGGCCTTTTATATTGTGGGGCGTGTACTAAACCCCCTCAGCTATAATTGGCCACAGGCATCCTGCCTGTGGCCAATCATTGCTCTCCTCGCTGCCGGCGCTGTGATTGGCCAAGCATGCAGGGTCACAGTGCATGCTTGGCCAATCACAGCGCCGGGATTACACTGCGATGGCGCAGTGTATTGTGGGCCGTTCGCGTCACTCGGATTTGGCGCGAACGGCCCAAATCGTTCGTTGTTTGCCGAACGCGCGAACAGCCGATGTTCGAGTCAAACCTTTGTTCGACTCGAACACCGAGCTCATCCCTAGTCCAGATCTTTTGCCATTGAGGGAGGGAGATAGGGGTCGTAATTACCTTGGCGCATGTATGCATGAGAATCTATCGTGGGTACGTTTGAGTCATGAAGGATCTTATATAGAGAAGATATGAGACCAGGTTGATACGGGCCTTGGGCACATAAAGCTTCAAAGGCATTGTGTTTTTCTAAGGCTAAGGCAGGCGATATAGAATGGAAATAGTGTTTAAATTGAAGAGAAGAAAAAAAAAGCTTTTTGGGTATATCAAACTTGTTTTGGAGATCTTGGAAGGAGAGTAATTTGCGAGTTACTGGATGTACTAGATGGCGAAGCTGAAAAATGCCCACTTGAGACCATGGATACATTTTACTGTAGGATAGGCTATCCGGAATATCCGGGTTGAAAATTATGTTTAAGAGATGTGGGCATGGAGAAGAGAGAGAGAACCTTTTGTAACATTTTTTTCCAGATGGAAAGGTAAATAGCATCGGTCCTAGACAGATATGTCTTAGCTGAGATATTGAAGAAGTCAGGTCGGACCAGAGCATGGAACAAGGATGTACTGGGCTAGTAACGCTCATTTCCAATTCTGACCATCTACTCGTTGCAAATCGTGTTGACCAAGATATGGTCGCTGTAAGATGGGTAGCATAGTAATATTTACTAATATCGAGGGCTCCCAACCCTCCATGAGAGCGAGGAGCAAACACCACTGTGCTAGCAATCCTGTGTGCTTTATTACCCCAAATAAATTTAGTGAAGGCCCGTTGAATATTTCGGAGTTGTGACATAGGGAGTGCAATTGGCAATGTTTCAAAAAGATATAAGAAATTCGGGAGTATAGCCATCTTGAGGACATTTATCCGACCCAGAAGAGACAGAGGGCATTCCGCCCATTTACGTAATAATCCGTGTGTTTCCGAAATTAGGGAGGGGAAGTTAGCTTGGTAAAGAGTGGGATAAGATACAGTTAAGTGTATACCCAGATATTTAAGGGGAGTAGAACACCAATGGTAGGGGAAGTTGTTTTGTAATGTGGTAAGGAGCATAGGGGGAATGTGTATAGGAAGAGCTCCCATCTTGGCCTTATTAACTTTATAACAAGAAAGTTTACTGAATGTGTCTAATAAAGCATGGAGGTTGGGGAGAGAAGTAACAATTTGTACTCTCTTTGTCGCAGGGAAAACCTGCTTATATCTAGGTGTATGCGGATGGCTTCAGCTAAGGGTTCAAGGCATAATATAAACAATAAGGGAGAAAGGGGACACCCTTGTCTAGTTCCATTACAATGAGAAAAGGGTGGGGACAAAAAAGATGCCAGTTGTACTTGGGAGGTGGGGCGGAAGTATAAGGCCTGAAGAGCTGACATAAAAGAGCCTGTGAATCCAAAACGCGTGAGTGTGGCAAACATATATGGCCAACCAAGTCTGTCAAATGCTTTCTGAGCATCTAAGCTCAAAATAAGGGCAGAGCAGGAGGTTTTGTCAAGTAAATCCATCAAGTCAATGGAGCACCTAGTGTTGTCACCTGCACGTCTTCCGGAGACAAAGCCTACCTCGTCATTATGAATAAGGCTAGGAATCATGGAGGAGAGTCTGTTAGCTAGGATTTGTGTAAAAATGTTATAGTCCGAATTGAGTAGGGCTATGGGCCTATAGTTATCTGGTAACGATGGGGGTTTGCCAGGTTTCGGGAGAACTGTAATGTGGGCATGTAAGAATTGAGGGTGAGGGATAATACCCTTCTGTAAAGAAGTAAAAATGTTTATTAAATATGGGCTTAGAATTGGGAGAAAGGTCTTGTAATAAAGATAGGATAAACCGTCTGGTCCCGGTGATTTATGCAAAGGCAGCTCTTTAAAAACTCTGGCTAATTCTTCTGGTGTGATAGCATTGTTAAGGGTAGATTTTTGAGAAGATGACAGTTTGGGCAATTTCAAAGGGTCGCAAAAGGTGTTAAACTCATCTTGGGAAAAGAGGTGCTTGGGGTCTGTGCTTAGACAATTATATAGCTTATTATAAAATGTCCCAAAGACTTCAGACGTTGTTTGTGGGCAGTGGGTTGGGGTTCCATCAACTTGGGTAAGAAATTCAGGGTAAGAATGAAATGGGCATGGTTTGAGTTTATTTACTAGCATCCTATGAGGCTTGTTAGCGTATTCATAGAATTTATGTTTAGCCCAAAGTAGGGATTTGGAGCATTTGTTCATGTCAATAGATTTTAACTGTTTGCGTAAGGAGGTGACTGTGCACAGACGTGCCACCGTAGGGGAGGATAGTAACAGGCCTTCTGCTTTTCGTAGCTGAGAAAGTATATCAAGTCTCTGAGCTGCAGAATCCTTCTTTAAGAGGGAGCCAGCTGAGATACATTGGCCTCTAAAGTATGCCTTATGGGCCTCCCATAGGGTAGATACATCTGCCACAGAATTGTCGTTCAGTTGGAAGAATTCGGTTAGATCCTGAGATAATTGTGTTTTAGTGATAGGGTTGTGGAGGAGAGAGTCATTAAGTCTCCAATGGCAAGGTATAGGTGTAGATGAGGAAAGTGTAAGATCAAGCTGAACAGAGGCATGATCTGATCAGGTTATAGGGTTTAATTCTGAGGCTACAGAGGATGTCAGTAAGAGAGCCGTGACAAAGTGATAATCTAATTTGGAATATATCCTGTGTGGAGGGGAAAAGAAAGTAAATTGTTTATGTGTGGAGTGTTTGATTCTGGGGGCATAAACATTGATCAGCTAAATCCCCTAGACTAGACTAAGCTGGAACAGACTAATACTCCCCAAACTACTAGGAGGTCTTGGACTCCCTGACGTCCAAAAATATCAGTGGGCTTGTCATTTGACCCGGATAGTGGACTGGCAGGTCCACAGTAATCTCAAAGATTGGATTGCACTCGAAAATTCTGTCTCCAATGTCCCTTTAACACACCTGCCGTGGATCACAACTAGATCCGTCCCGAAACCTTGCTCCTCTCATCCCCTCATTGGTGCTACACTGTCCCACTTTAAGCTTGTCTGTAAACTCTTACACACGACACCTTCCCCAGGTCCCATGACTCCATTGGACTGTAATCCTGACTTCTCCCCTGGCCTACCCCCTCGTGACATAATCCCAGACCTCCATTGCTCTGGAGCTAGGGCACACAACTTCTTTCTTGATGATACCCTCCTATCGCACCAGACATTATCCTCTAAATTCCCTGACTATCATATCCCTTTTTACAAATACTTACAAATCCGACATTTTTTTTGCTTCTGCTAGTCCTTCTTCAGTTTGGACTCGAGACCTCACACCCTTTGAAACGATCTGTACCGAGAGAGAACCCCAACGCCACCTGATATCCTCCTTATATGCACTCCTATTCTCCACACATAACACACAAGTCGACAAGCTTGTTCAACATTGGGAAAAAGATCTCTCCATGCACTTATCTACAACGGACTGGGAGCGCATATATACCCACATTCACAAGGGCTCCATCAATGTCTCTGTCCAAGAGAACAGGTACAAAATTTTCTCTAAATGGTATAGGACGCCCGATAAAATCCACAAGTACCATCCCAGTCTTTCTCCACTGTGCTGGAGATGTAATACGCACCCCGGTTCCCTACAATTTGGACCGAAGTCCACCGCCTAATCTCTCAGATCACCACTTACACACCGGATTTCACTCCCGTCCAATTCCTGCTGCATCACACCTCCATGCCCTTTTCCGCATACAGCAAATCTCTCACGTTGCATCTCATCAATGCTGCTAACCTGTGTGTACCGACTCACTGGAGGAGCACTACAGCCCCTTCGATCTCTGAATGGTTCCAAAGGGTTGACAAAACGGCAAACATGGAAAGTCTAATACATCAAGCCAGTGACACCCCAACTAAGTTCACTGAAACCTGGGCCTGCTGGTTACAATTTAGAGAAAAGGAGACTCGCACCTCACCCTCTCATAGCTCCTCCGCGCACACTTGAACGTCCTTTCCACTCCAGTTGTCCCGCAATAGCCCCGCCACTCCCATCTTTCCCTCCTCCACCCCCCCCACTAGTTTACCGCGACAAAATAAACTCCTATTGGTATCACCAATAACTTTAGTCCCAAGCCTGATTGAACGCACTTCCACTCTTACTTGGTCACTGGAGTCCAGTTCCCACTCCGAGTGGGACACCACCCAATCTACTAGGGATCTCTGATTCGCTCTACTGTACCACTCAAGCAGAACACACATTAACACCACCATCTGACCCCCACCCACTCGCAGCTTGTTCCCGTTGGGGCGAGCGGGTCTGCGACTGGTCATTGCTGGTACGATCTGCACTACTTATTAGATTCCGACCCATACACTCTCCCCGTCGCTCCTGTTAACATGACGTTGTACACCCCATTTCTAACCTTGACCGATTTATCCACTAACACTATATTATGCATCGGTTCTACATTGTCGACATCTCAACTACTGCTCACTGATTATGTTTATACATTTATAGTTGATGTGCTGCCTTGCTAGTACACAATCTGCTATTTTCAATCTATGTATTTTTGATCTTGGATGTGTTTGATGTCATTACGCTTATCCTGTTCCGAAGTATTTCGAATTTACTGTACACCTGTAAAATTCAATAAAATCTTTTGAAAAAATAAACATTGATCAGAGTGAAAGAACGTGAGAGATGATCGCAGTCCAGGAAAATATATCTACCCCGAGGGTCCATGTATGAGGATTTTACTCTTAGGGGGCAGGATTTTCTAATCAATTTGGCAACCCCCACTTTGCCAGAGGGATCAGAGGCTATAAATGAAACAGGAAAGTGTTTTGCAGCAAATTTAAAGGATCCCCCTGAGCGGAAGTGAGTCTCCTGGACTAGGATTACGTCTGCAGTAGAAGATTTGAACTCTTTCACGGCTACCCACCACTTATGAATACAGTTCAAACCCTTCACGTTATAAGTAAGAACCTGTAAAACCATCACGGTAAAACATGGTTATGCTGCGGTTGCCATAAGAAAACATCAACAAAAGCATAAACAGAAAAAAAAAGCAAAAAAGTCCATGTCCTGTGGGGGGAAAACATGAAATAGTACTCAGCATTATAAGTAAAAAAGAAACTGCGCCAATAATAAGTCCACAGAGGTCCTCAGATGATAAGAGGGTTAAATGTGTGATGGATGTCCTCCAGGCATATACCAATCAAGGTAAATCTGCTCAACAACAGTCTATATGTAAACTTAGTTCCATAAGCATTGATTGAAACAACACTGCAGTGAATCCACAAGCGAGAAGCCCACCACCATATATAAAAGCCGCTTACCAGAGGGCAAGCACGAATGAGCATTTCGGCTATAACCCAGCCGTGGCCTTTAACATCAGAGGGATGATGACACAGAGGTAAACTCACACAGGATGGATGTTCAGGGTGCTAGGCTCCTTCAGCACAACATGCGGTCCGTAGAATCATACAGCATGCAAGAAGAAGAGGGACCATAGCGTAACTCTGCAACAAAGTAGCATTTATTAAAAAGATAGGTTGTACTTACAAAATTCCAGTTATAAAAACACATGTAAAAAGATGCTGGCCAGCAATAGGAGACCTTCCTCCTCAAGTTGACGTGGTGACGTCACTGCGCGCCCTTTCAGACGCGTTTCATCATACACAGACGTTCTCAATGGGGGTACTCGGCATTAGTGAGAAACAACAATGAAAAAAGATGTAAACAAAACAAACAAAAAGTGAAAGATAGGTCAAAAAAGGACCTATAAAAGCAAAAAAGTTTTGAAGTATAGCCTGGGGGGTGAAAAACACCCAGGATTCCACAACAGTGGTCGTGGATCAAAAGGAGGCACAAGAGGGGCTCCAACTTGTCTGTAGTGATCCCCGCCGTCTTCCGACAAAATTGAAGAAAATTGGTAGAAAATTTGAACCGTATTCCACTAAAGAGTCATCCCATCTGTATGGGTGAAAACTCCCCAAACTAGGGGGAACTCGATGAGATAAGGGCTGGAGTAGATTGAACAAACTACAGGAGAGACATCTTCTCAAGGTGGGAGCCTGGGAAAGGGGTATCCCTGGGGTGTGGAGTAAGCCTTCTGTGATTTCTGGCGAACAGGAGTCCAAATCTGGCCTGGATTGGATGCAGGTTTAGGTGTTGCCGGGAGTGGTATGGGGTCTTTGTTCTGCTTCGCGTTATTGAACTGTTGTATAACACTAATCAGACAGCTTAACAATAATTCAGAAGTCAAGAAACGTGAGACATCAGATCTGTATGTATTGTTTTTTCCGAATAACTTTTTTGTAAAATTACAACAAAGCATAAACAAAACATATGTGTCAGTACATTAAACATTATACAGCAGCCTAACTCTATCAGCGAGAGTACTCACAAACAATTCCACCATTAGTCCAGGAATAGATAAGAGCTCTTCTGTATGCAGCCTGCTAGATCCAGGAGCAGTCATGAAATGGAGGAAATACAGTTGCAGGTTAAAGGTTACTGCCCTTCACTCTGAGGAAAATAGCACTTCCTGTCAAGCTCTGGCAAAATAATAACTAACTAACTCTAACCACTAGATGGCAACAACGTCAAACTAACATTGCAGTATAATTTGTAACAGCACACATTTACTATGAACAATAGGGGCAGAACACTCCCTGTCTGGCATAATTTATTATGTCACTACCTAAATAACTACTGCTATGCAGAAAAAAAACATATAAACAGGAAAATGGAATCCTAGCTAGTCCGAGATCAAAACTATAATGTCAGTTACAGGTCTGAGATAAATTCTGGCGGTCTCATTTTTTACAATCTTGACCTCCACCTTTCTAACCTTGCCATCCCTGCTTGGTAGAGCATTGACAATAAGTCCTACTGGCCACTCGTTCCTGCCTTCTTGGCTGTCCTACAACAGAACAACATCACCCACTTTTACATTTGGGCGATCCTCAGTCCATTTCCTATGGAGTTGCAGATTTGACAGGTACTCTCTCTTCCATCTTTTCCAAAAGGTGTCTGCCAAGCATTGTACTTGCTTCCATTGTTTTGCATGGAATTGTGTTGTTCTTATGGTTCCAGATAGAGCAGACAAAGAGTTCACCTTTTGCGTCAAAAACATTGCTGGGGTAAGGACCATAGGTGTATCTGGGTCTGAGGATACAGGAACTATAGGCCTGGCATTCATAATAGCTGTGACCCCTGCCATAAAGGTGCTTAAAGTCTCATGAGTCAAGTGAGCAGGTATGGTTTGTAGCAACATAGCGTCCAAGATTTGCCTGGCAATACCTATAAGTCTCTCCCAGACACCACCCATATGTGAGGAGTGTGGAGGATTAAAGATCCATGTACATCCTCTGTCTTGGAGAAAGTCTTGCAATTGTGATTCACTGTCACAAATGTTAAGTTCTTTGCAGGCTCCCACAAAGTTTGTTACTCTGTCAGAACGGAGCAGTTTTGCTGGGCCACGAATTGAGAAGAATCTCCTCAAGGCATTAATAAAGCTTGATGTTGACATGGCTTCAAGTAGCTCTATGTGTACAGCTCAGGTGGACAAACAAGTGAAAAGGACTGCCCATTGTTTACTGTCCGTGCTGCCTCCTCTAGTGCGACGGGTTTAAATAGACCAAGGACCAAATACATCTAAGCCCACATTGGTGAAAGGTGGTTGAGCAATTACTCTGTCCTCTGGTAGCTCTGCCATCTTTTGACTTTGTAATCTTCCTCGCAGCTTGCAATGCAACAGATGACACATTTGTGTACAACAGGCGTTGTACACAAGCGTTTGCCACCAAGAATCCAGAAACCTGCAGATCTAATTGCACCTTCTGTGATGTGTCGCCCTTGGTGAACTACTTGTTCATGATAGTACCTAACAAGCAGTGTAGCAATGTGGGTATCATAAGGTATAATGACAGGCTGTTTCTCTTCCTCTGAAAGTTCAGCAAGAGACAAACGTCCACCTACTCTCAACAACCCCTTCTTGTCTAAAAAGGGGCTAAGCCTCCTAAGACGGCTTTGTTTTGGGAATGTCTTTTGTTTTTTGATGCTGTTAATTTCCTTCTGGAAATGTTTGTTTTGAACAGAAAAAAATTATAACAGACTTGGCCTGAGCAAGTTCTACTAGATTGACCTGTTCATGGAAACTTTCCCACCTTCTGACCTGATTGCTATTGGTTTCTCTCCGGAAGGTTTTAACGACATGGATGAGTCTGGCTAGGGTCTTAACTAATATCTTCCAGCAAGAAAATCTATCAAAGCAAGGTGAGTGAAGTGTGACTTCAGAAGCTTTGGTACTGAAATTCGTAATTTCCGATCTGATTTCAGGGTCAGCTTCGGGCTCTATGAGTGGTTTAACATTAGCAGTGTCTATCTGCTCACAGTGTGGTTGGTACAGAAAGGATGGGCCTGAGAACCATATAGAGTTCTGAAGGCAAGCTGCTTGAGTAGGTCTAGTGGCATAATCTGCAGGGTTTTGCTCTGTAGGTACATAGAACCACTGATCTGGGTGTGAAGATTGCCTGATTCTATTCACTCTGTTGGAGACATACAGATAGAACCTCCTAGTGGTGCTGCAAATGTACCATAGGGCAGTCTTGCTATTAGTGAAGAATTTCACAGCATCAAAGTCAGTGTCTAGCATCCCTTTAATGAATTTGGTGAAATATTTTTTCACTTCTGGCTTTCTCTGCAGAGTTTTGCTGAGTGAATGCAAGCGCTTCATGGCTTGCTCCCTGTTACTAGGCAAAACATGTCTGGGTGTGTGAAAGGGGAGAGGGACCACCCAACTGTGATTGTCATCTTGGTAAGCCTCTCTATCCATAATTTGCAAGAAAGTATGATCCTGTATAGAGAGGGCCTGTTTATCACCATCTTTAGTTTTCTGGAACACTGTAATCCTTAGATTGTCTATCTCAATGTTGGAATTGACTTCTTCTTTACCATATAGTGTAGGAGAGTCACAGTGTTGTATTGACCTGCCAAAGCTTTCCTTCACAACGAAGCTGTTGTGACAGGGACTGAGAAGAGATGTGCGTCCATTTGTTAACACAGACGTCTTCAAAGTGCTAATGTTGTCAGGCTGGTGCCCTGTCCACAGGCAAACTTCTCCTACAATGACCCACCCCAGGTCCAGTCTCTGTGCATAGGGGGCATAATAAGGTCCATTGATTTGCTGGCGCACCTTGTTTACCTGAAGGATGTCTCTCCCAAGAAGTAGAAGGATAGAAACATCTGGCTTAACAGCTAGGATAAGGTGAGCAATTGAGCGGAGGTGAGGGTGGTGATAGGCTACTTCTGGAGAGGGAATCTCAGTTTTGTCGTCAGGTATCATGCCACACTCTATTAGGGTAGGAAGTGGGAACTGCACTTTCTTATTGAAGGATTCAATGGTAAAACCAGTAGCTCTTCTCCCTGTGGTTTCAATTGTTCCCGCACATGTCCTTAGAGTGTATAGAACTGCACTTGTCTTAAGATTAAAGATATCAAAGAAATCTGACTTTGCAAGGGATCTGTTGCTCTGTTCATCTAGCACTGCATACATTTTCACTGCCCTTTCTCTCTTGCCAGTGGGATACACAGTCACTAAACAGATTTTAAAGCATGAACGTGCACTCTTGCCTTGACCACATGCTTCAGTGCAATTAGACATTACTGAGGAGAGTGGGGTCTCCTGTTGCTCCCTGCCCTGATCTTTCCTGGGTTCTACAGTCTCTAGTGGGGCAGGAGCAGGGCCTGGGTGCAAAGCTGCAATATGTCTCTCACTGCCACATTCTGTACATTCTACTGGTATTTTGTAGTCTTTGGCAACGTGATAAATAGATCCGCAACACTTGAAACAGATGCCGTTTTGTTTAAGGAAGGACATCCGCTCTGCAATGGGTTTGCTTCTAAAGCATTTCTAAAGCATTTCTTTAGTGGATGTGTTTTTTTGTGTAATGGGCAATGTCTATCAGAGTTTTCTATGGTGTGTACCTTGTGGGTGCTTTGATAGTCTGTGACTTCTGAAGGTACAGCTGTTTTGTGTGTGGATACAGAGGTCCTACCGTGAGGTCTGTGAAGTTTCTCAGGTCTGTGTGATTGATTGCCGCTGGTGGTGAAGGCGAAACTGGGATCACTTCGGATTTTCGCTTGCTGTCAGACAAACCTAGAAAACACAGAGAAAGGGGGAAAAGCGACTCCATAATCTTCTTTGAATTGACTTCCCACAAACATCCACTTGTCTTGCAAATTTGAGGATAGTTTCTCTACTATGGGATTAGGGCCTCTAGCTGTATCTAGATATGAAAGTCCTGGCAAGTAGCCATCCTCTTTGGCATATTCTATCTCTAGTAGAAGATCACTTAGTTCTTGTAGCCGCACGTTGACTTTGTAACCCACCTTGGGAAAGACTTCAATTTTTTTCAACAGTGTCCCTTCTATTACCTCTGGAGATCCATACGTTTCTTCTAGTCTTTTCCAGGTCATGTTGAGTCATGCTGCAGGGCAGGGGCGGATCCAGGGGGGGGGGGTGGGCAACAGACCATCTGTCACACTCACTTGCTTGCTCTGTTTTTTTTTTTTTTGCGCCTGATCTCCCGAAATTTGGGGTCCGGTACTGGCCGGCCATAGGTCCCCTGGACCCCAAACGTGGCACACATATAGCCACATGTCTCCTCTACAAGTGTGCAAAGTTTGGTGTCTGGGTGACCTATTTTTTAAAGCCGGGCACCCCTTCTATAGACTCCCATGTTAAACATCAGTCTAGTCATGGGCACAGTGAAGCATGCGCACAGTGAGGCATGGGCACAGTGAGGCACAGTGAGGCACAGTGAGGCATGCAGATGGATACCCTAGGCTTATACTGGAGTCAATACGTTTTCCCAGTTTTTCGGGGTAAAATTAGGTGCCTCGGCTTATATTCGGGTCGGCTTATACTCGAGTATATACAGTACTTGTTCTGCGGCTGCCGCTGCCTCTCTGAGTCTCTCTCTCAGTTTCTCACATCAGCCGATCAGCGGCGCCAAGAGAGAGACTCGTCTAATGTAGTTATGCGGTGCACTGACACAATACCAGGAGCGGAGGAGGAGGAGGGTGGAGCCTCTTCCCTGCACTCGTTGCTAACGCCTGGGCCACTTGGCGTCTAGCAACGAGTGACGTCAGTGAGTCATGTCGGGCCGCTCTGTGGGCAGGTGCGATAGCGTGCGGCTCCACAGATGGGTAAGAAAGCGGGCGGCTCCGCTTGTGGTGCGGTTTGTGGGCGGGCAGCGCGGTTCATGGGCAGACAGTGTCTGTGTAGGCCGCAACTTCGGTGTGTGGGATGGAGCTTCGGCCGGTATTTCCCCATGGGGTGCCTGGACGTGTTGGTGGTCAAATGCGGGGTCTCCCGTGGTTGAGGCTATATTCATTCGCTGTGCGGGAGCGGCGGAAGGCGGCGGGATCGGAGCGAAGGGATTACACGTCCTCCATCATCGGATGCCGCGCATGCACCCCTACCTCCCTGCTTTTCTGCCCCAACACTGAACCCCCTTGCTCATCTGGCCCAACACTGAACCCCTCTGCTCATCTGGCCCATCACTGTACCCCCCCGCTCTTCTGTCCCACTGCTGAACCCCCTTCTCATCTCTTCCACCACTGTACCTCCCTGCACATCTGCCCCAATGCTGTACCCTCCTGCTCTTCTGTCCCACCTCTGAACCCCTCCTGCTCATTTTCCCCACCGCTGTACCCTCTTCTCATCTATGATATGCGTGATATGCAGAGTGGTGAAAGGAAGCAGAGATGAGACACATCTACCTGTCCTGGCACACTCATCCTGCTGATCCACCTCTCGCATCCAGCCCACGTGCTCTTATGTGATGTATGTGATGTCACATACAAGCATATGTAATGGATGTGCAATGATGAGCTCAGGTCAGGGGCATTTTGTGAAAGCAGTGGGCCTGTGTGCAGGATCATAAGTCAAGCCCCCGCAGCTGAGAAAAAGTGGTTGGGTGTGATTTTCATTCCGCTGAATGCTGGCTCTAGCTTAAAGGGATACAGAGTGTAGGGGTTCAGTAGTAAGTGACGTAAAGGTTCAGGAATAATTTCAACAAACTTCCCAGAAGCTCAACAGTAATTCGGGTTACTTCAAGACACACACAAACACATACATACTTTAAATATAAAAAAACTAAACAAAACACTGAATTAGTCTAAGGAAAAAACAGACATTTCCTTGATATTCACACAGCTAATGAACCTTAGGTTATTAAAAAGGGATGGCAACATTTTCATTTATTTTAGTACAATTTCATTAAAAACAACTACTATAAAGCAGAAACGACCCAAGAGAGAGTGCTTAGGATAATTTCAAGAGAGTTTTTTTTCGATTATAAAGCAAAATTATCTTCAGTATGTAATTTTGATATGTCACTGTATTTATCTCTTACAGTATATTATTGAAGAGCTCTATACTGCAATTTCTGTTATTTGTGTCCTACATGCTCAGTTGAAGCAAATGAACGTAGTAAAAGCAAAATGTAATTCTATTAATAAATAATTGCTAAATGGTTTGAGGATCAAATAATCTTTTAGGTAGATGAAGCAGCCCAAAATATTTTTATGAGCAATCTATAAATCAAGAGACAGACAATGGAAGGATTGTAACCTTTCAGTTGAAGTGACTCTTAAATAAAGTGATACTAAAGTCTGTTTTTTTTTCGTTAAAAATAACAAACATGTTGGACCACTTCCACATTGAGGCGCTTTTCAGGTGCTTTCACGCTAAAAAAAGCACCTGAAAAGCTTAAAGTGGTGTTCTGGGTAAAAAAATTAAAAATAAAAGCCAGCAGCTACACATACTGCAGCTGCTGGCTTTTAATGAATGGACACTTCCCTGTCCTGCAGTCCCTCGATGTCAGCACCGCAGCTGATGTTTCCATCAGCTGTCGGGTGCTGCCGCCTCCATTGTGGGTATGGGAACCCGGCAGTGTAGCCTTTCAGCTTCACGCCGGGAACCCTACTGCGCATGTGCGAGGCCCCGCTTCTCTCTCCTATTAGCCCAGCGGCCGGGGGAGGAGGAGGAGGGAGCCCCGCGGTGATGTCACGGCTGCGTCATGGCCACGGCCGGACTCCCGGAAGTGGGAAAGGATACCTGTCAAAGACAGGTATCCTGTCCCCCCTCCCCCCGAAATGTGCCAATTGTGGCACCGGAGGGGGGGAGGAATCCGATGAGCAGAAGTTCCACTTTAGGGTGGAGCTCCGCTTTAGGAAAACGTATTTCCATTAAAATCAATGAATGCTTTCACACTGGGGCAGTGCGCTGACAGAGCGGTGAAAAAAACACCCCTCTCCATTGAAATGATTTGAAAGCTCTTCAAAAGCGCCTGAATAGCTGTTAAAAAGCGCTCAGTGTTTTACTGGCAGTTAATCAAGCACCTCAGTGTGAAAGAGGCCTTATACTTACCTGCTCTGTGTAGTGGTTTTGCACAGAACAGCCCATATCCTGTTTTTCTCTGGTCCCTCTTTGGTGCTCCTGGTCACTCCCTCCTGTTGGGTGCCCCCACAGCAAGCAGCTTGCTATGGGGGCAACCCAGGCAAATCACAGCTCCCTGTATCTTTTCAGACACAAAGTTGTGGCCCGGTCCCGCCCCTTTCTCTCCTCATTGGCTGACTGACTTTGACACCAACGGGAGCCAATGGCGCCACGCTGCTGTCTCAGCCAATAAAGGGGGCAGACGAGACACTCCTGCAACATTGCTGGATCTAGATAGACCTCAGGTAAGTATTAGGGGGGCTAAGGGGGGGCTGCTGTACACAGAAGGTTTTTTTTTATTTTATTTTTTTCAATTTTATTTTTTTATTCGAAGCATAAAAGTCATACATATGTAAACAATAGGAGATACAATGAAGTATGATAATTGCACAATTCACAGTAAGCAAATGCATAGTTGGAGCCCATTACCCACTAGCTACTCTGGTCCACAGGTTTATGACAAACCATGGACTACAGTGGAAAGATCAGGCCCAACGGGGGAAGGATCCCTCTTCTCCTGGCACCCCAAATGGGAACAACCTGTGCCAGAAGGAGAATCTCTAACCCCGTCCCCATCCCTCAACCCACCGACAAATACGAGAGTAACAAAAAGATAATTGCTAAATAATTAAGCTTAGAATTACTTAAACTCTGAATTTCTAACTAAACCGTAATACTTCTTGTGTTAAAAAGACATAAAGTGAAGGGGATGGGATGAAAGCAAGTGAGATGAGAAAGAGAAGAAAAGGGAAAGTATGCATATCATCAAGCGCTGAGTATATTTTATTCTGGCGGGATGTTGGTAAAAAGGGGAATGCCTACATAGCGGGCCCAGTGTCCCCAGGTGGTCTCAAATGTATGGGCTGTGTCCAGTAATATGCTGGATAACTTTTCCTGAGACATTATCCAGGATATTTTCCTTTTTGCAGCCAATGTTGAAATTTTCGGTTGTTTCCAGGCTTTAGCCACAGTAAGTTTAGCTCCTAGTAGAATGAAGTGGATTAGCCTGCGAGTGGGCATGGAGATATTTAATATCTGGGCATTAAGAAGGGCGACCATTGGGGTTCTGGAGATCTGGTATCCAGCCAGCCTGTCAATAAGGCTAAATGTTTTTTTCCAAAAGTAGCGTATTCTGGCACATTCCCACCAGATGTGGGCCATTGTACCCGAGCGTTGACAACCTCTAAAGCAGTGGTTCTCAACTCCAGTCCTCAGGGCCCACCAACAGGCCAGGTTTGCAAGATAACTGAAATGCATCACAGGTGATATAATTTGCTGCTCAGGGATTGCAGTATTCTAGTCTGCATCTCACCAAGGTAATACTTAAAATCTGGCCTGTTAGTGGGTCCTGAGGACAGGAGTTGAGAACCACTGCTCTAAAGCATAGAGGATCTGCCGATGGAAAAATAGAGGCGAGTCTAGAGGGCGTATAATACCATAGAGAACATTTTTAAACTGGCCTCTGTCAGAGATGTATTTAGGATACCCTTGAAAATATATATTTTTTTTATCCTAATGCATTCTGCCTTTACAACCACTTTAATGAATGTACTTACCGCACTGCTGTATCATCTTAATTGCCAGTACACAGGATATGAAAATCTTATGAAAAATCTCGCTTTCTAAACATTCATACAATAATCTGATTGTTGGTACACAGTTTTCTATAGACAATCATGACAGTTCTAATATTATCCGATGGCGCAAACATGACAATTGTTCTCGTCAGACAACACATCGTACGATAATCTTATGGTTAGGATTAGGGATGAGATTTGAGTTTGACTCTAACTCATGTTCTACTCGAACATTACCTGTTCGCCCGTTCGGTGAACAGTGAACAATTTGGGGTGTTTGCGGCAAATTCGAAAAGCCGCGGAACAACCTGTAAAAGTCTATGGGAGAAATCTAAATTGCTAATTTTAAAGGCTTATATACAAGTTATTGTCCTAAAAAGTGTTTGGGGACCCGGGTCCTGCCCCAGGGGACATGTATCAATGCAATTTTTATTTGTAAAAACTGACGTTTTTTCGGGAGCAGTGATTTTAATGTAGCGGGGTATCGCTTTAAGTGAGCACAAAGACTACCATACCCAGTGTACAGCGGGGCACCCACAGTGCATTGCCCGGCTCAAGGTCTGCTGGGGAAGGACTATTTAAGGAGGGAGGAGCAACACGCGGGTCTCTTCGGACACCGCCCTCCTAGTAAGGGGAGCCTACGATGGGGCCTGTTGTTTGGACTAGGCCGGAAAGCCTGGGCCTAGAGGATCCGGAGAGCTTGCCAATCATCACTGGGGAACCCAGAGTCATCTCATCTATCTATCTCCCGCGGATGGTTGAGAGGATAGGAGACTACGGGTATCGTGAGACTGTGTCAGTTACTGAAGTCGGTTGTACGGACTTGTCCGGTTGGGTGAGAGAGCACTTGCTCAGTATACTTTGACTACCTTTTAGGCCCAGTATCCTTTGGTCAGGGCCCACCGTTACCAGAGTGTTATACTGCACCCCAGAGAAACAGTGTGTTGTGCAGCCAGAGTTAAGTTGTCTTATTGCTTGCTGAGTAACCAACAGTTTAATACCATTGGATTACAAATAATCTACAAAGTGCACCACCATTGCTAGCGAAGAACCTTCTCAACGAACTAACTGTATGTGAATTAGTCAGGCCTGACTGTCCAGCAGGGAGACATTTGTTTGGCCACCATATTGCCCACAAGGGGAAGGCTCGCAAGTGTAGTTTATTAAGAGACATTGAGTGCGCATAAGACTGTTAGAATATAATACTTGTTATTTGCTTGACTATTGATATCGCAGGGCCCTGCATAGATAAATGTACCATTGTCAAATCTTATATTTCTATTCAGTAAAGTATTTGTGGTTAAGCAGACAAGTGTGTGGCATACTGTTTACCCCAGCTGAAGCAGTCAGCTCAGGTAATTTAATATTAACTATTGTGTATGCTTTATTGCGGAGTGGTGATTCCTATAGCCTAGTGGGTTCACACTTCCATTTGTGCTAGCTGTGCCAAGGGAGGTTAGAGCCAGTTCCTGGGGGTTGACAGCAGTGTGTTACAGACCCAAAACTATACCTGCAGCCCTCTTAACTGGGGGTATTTCTACACGTGGGGGCTCGAGTCCGGGATCCTGTACGCTGCAATCAAGCCTGCTAGAAGTGCCGGCATGGATCCTTTAACACTGACCCAGTAGTGCGCATCAGCCAGGGCTTTTCCAGACATGGCTGTAGTTGTTTAACTCCCCGGGGAAGACTGGTCGGGGAGCGATGTAGACAGGCTCATGGAGTTACTGTCCCCGAGCCAGAAGGCATGGTTAATTGACCTCAGGCCAGATGAAGAGGCCTCCCATACCTATGCATTGGTAGAATGGAGGGATGAGATACCTGAAAGTTTCAGAGGCCAGAGTGTGCAGTCCATAGACCAGAAGACATACCGCTTAGCACATGCAAAGCCTATAAAGAAAGAACCCCCCGAACCGGCCCCTAGGGAAAAGCAGCTAAAAGAGACAATGATCTCCGTGGTGCCTCTGACCATAATAGGCCCCGAACTCCTAAACGCTTTAGGGGACCTTGTCAAGAAGTGCCAGAAGAGTAACACGGTGTGTGTGGAGACTGGGTACTGGAAGCTGAGATTTTTTTCGGGTAAAAAGCCTGTACCACTCGGGGAAGAGGACTTTGATACGTGGATGGAACAAGCAATGCAGGCTGTGAAAGGATGGGAAGTGACGGAAGCCCAAAAGAAACAGTGCATAAACGAAAGCTTAAAGGGGGCCGCTGCAGAAGCTGTGAAGAATCTCAGATTCAGCAATACCTCTTGCACTGCCTATGACAACTTAACTATGCTGCAGGAGGAGTTTGGCCAGTTGGAGAAAGTTACTGACTTAATCTACCAGTTCGAGCATACCCTGCAACAGCCAGGAGAACGTTACTCTGAATATGTCCGAAGGTTGAATAAGATTCTCTGCCAGATAGTCCTGAAGAAAGGGATGGTACCACAGGCCATAGATGCAGCCAGGATGCGGCAGGTCATGAGGGGAGCACTGCTCTCTGATCCAGTTTGGCTCCATCTAAAGACTACCGGAGGAGTTATGTCCTTAAGCTATCCAGACCTCATGCGTGTAGTGAGAGATGAAGAGTAGGGATGAGCTTCGTGTTCGAGTCGAACATACGTTCGACTCGAACATCGGCTGTTCGATCGTTCGACGAAGATCGAACGATTTGGGCCGTTCGCGCCAAATTCGAGTGACGCGAACGGCCCACAATGCACTACGCCATCGCAGTGTCATCCAGGCGCTGTGATTGGCCAAGCATGCACTGTGACCCCGCATGCTTGGCCAATCACAGCGCCGGCAGCGAGGAGAGCAATGATTGGCCACAGGCAGGATGCCTGTGGCCAATTATTGCTGAGGGTGTTTAGTACACGCCCCACACTATAAAAGGCCGCCAGCATGGCGGCCTAGTGTAGTGTGTTCCGGAGCAGGGATAGAGCAGCATAGGCAGGGACAGTGACTTTTATTTCTTTCTTGCTTAACCTGGATTCCTTTAGTTTAGGGAAAGAGAAGGATAGGTAGGGAGAGTGTCAGTGTGTTTTGTGCTTGTGCTATATTGTGCTTAAAAAAAACATTTTTTCTAGGGACAGAAAACTGTAGGTAGGGAGAGTGTCAGTTTCTTTCACTGTCAAAGTCCTTGTTTCCAGGGACCTGGAAGGACAGTGAGTGAATTCTCCTTGTGCTAAATTGTGCTTAAAAAAAACATTTTTTCTAGGGACAGAAAACTGTAGGTAGGGAGAGTGTCAGTTTCTTTCACTGTGAAAGTCCTTGTTTCCAGGGACCTGGAAGGACAGTGAGTGAATTCTCCTTGTGCTAAATTGTGCTTAAAAAAAACATTTTTTCTAGGGACAGAAAACTGTAGGTAGGGAGAGTGTCAGTTTCTTTCACTGTGAAAGTCCTTGTTTCCAGGGACCTGGAAGGACAGTGAGTGAATTCTCCTTGTGCTAAATTGTGCTTAAAAAAAACATTTTTTCTAGGGACAGAAAACTGTAGGTAGGGAGAGTGTCAGTTTCTTTCACTGTCAAAGTCCTTGTTTCCAGGGACCTGGAAGGACAGTGAGTGAATTCTCCTTGTGCTAAATTGTGCTTAAAAAAAACATTTTTTCTAGGGACAGAAAACTGTAGGTAGGGAGAGTGTCAGTTTCTTTCACTGTGAAAGTCCTTGTTTCCAGGGACCTGGAAGGACAGTGAGTGAATTCTCCTTGTGCTAAATTGTGCTTAAAAAAAACATTTTTTCTAGGGACAGAAAACTGTAGGTAGGGAGAGTGTCAGTTTCTTTCACTGTCAAAGTCCTTGTTTCCAGGGACCTGGAAGGACAGTGAGTGAATTCTCCTTGTGCTAAATTGTGCTTAAAAAAAACATTTTTTCTAGGGACAGAAAACTGTAGGTAGGGAGAGTGTCAGTTTCTTTCACTGTGAAAGTCCTTGTTTCCAGGGACCTGGAAGGACAGTGAGTGAATTCTCCTTGTGCTAAATTGTGCTTAAAAAAATTTTTTTTCTAGGGACAGAAAACTGTAGGTAGGGAGAGTGTCAGTTTCTTTCACTGTGAAAGTCCTTGTTTCCAGGGACCTGGAAGGACAGTGAGTGAATTCTCCTTGTGCTAAATTGTGCTTAAAAAAAACATTTTTTCTAGGGACAGAAAACTGTAGGTAGGGAGAGTGTCAGTTTCTTTCACTGTCAAAGTCCTTGTTTCCAGGGACCTGGAAGGACAGTGAGTGAATTCTCCTTGTGCTAAATTGTGCTTAAAAAAAACATTTTTTCTAGGGACAGAAAACTGTAGGTAGGGAGAGTGTCAGTTTCTTTCACTGTGAAAGTCCTTGTTTCCAGGGACCTGGAAGGACAGTGAGTGAATTCTCCTTGTGCTAAATTGTGCTTAAAAAAAACATTTTTTCTAGGGACAGAAAACTGTAGGTAGGGAGAGTGTCAGTTTCTTTCACTGTGAAAGTCCTTGTTTCCAGGGACCTGGAAGGACAGTGAGTGAATTCTCCTTGTGCTAAATTGTGCTTAAAAAAAACATTTTTTCTAGGGACAGAAAACTGTAGGTAGGGAGAGTGTCAGTTTCTTTCACTGTCAAAGTCCTTGTTTCCAGGGACCTGGAAGGACAGTGAGTGAATTCTCCTTGTGCTAAATTGTGCTTAAAAAAAACATTTTTTCTAGGGACAGAAAACTGTAGGTAGGGAGAGTGTCAGTTTCTTTCACTGTGAAAGTCCTTGTTTCCAGGGACCTGGAAGGACAGTGAGTGAATTCTCCTTGTGCTAAATTGTGCTTAAAAAAAACATTTTTTCTAGGGACAGAAAACTGTAGGTAGGGAGAGTGTCAGTTTCTTTCACTGTGAAAGTCCTTGTTTCCAGGGACCTGGAAGGACAGTGAGTGAATTCTCCTTGTGCTAAATTGTGCTTAAAAAAAACATTTTTTCTAGGGACAGAAAACTGTAGGTAGGGAGAGTGTCAGTTTCTTTCACTGTCAAAGTCCTTGTTTCCAGGGACCTGGAAGGACAGTGAGTGAATTCTCCTTGTGCTAAATTGTGCTTAAAAAAAACATTTTTTCTAGGGACAGAAAACTGTAGGTAGGGAGAGTGTCAGTTTCTTTCACTGTGAAAGTCCTTGTTTCCAGGGACCTGGAAGGACAGTGAGTGAATTCTCCTTGTGCTAAATTGTGCTTAAAAAAAACATTTTTTCTAGGGACAGAAAACTGTAGGTAGGGAGAGTGTCAGTTTCTTTCACTGTCAAAGTCCTTGTTTCCAGGGACCTGGAAGGACAGTGAGTGAATTCTCCTTGTGCTAAATTGTGCTTAAAAAAAACATTTTTTCTAGGGACAGAAAACTGTAGGTAGGGAGAGTGTCAGTTTCTTTCACTGTCAAAGTCCTTGTTTCCAGGGACCTGGAAGGACAGTGAGTGAATTCTCCTTGTGCTAAATTGTGCTTAAAAAAAACATTTTTTCTAGGGACAGAAAACTGTAGGTAGGGAGAGTGTCAGTTTCTTTCACTGTGAAAGTCCTTGTTTCCAGGGACCTGGAAGGACAGTGAGTGAATTCTCCTTGTGCTAAATTGTGCTTAAAAAAAACATTTTTTCTAGGGACAGAAAACTGTAGGTAGGGAGAGTGTCAGTTTCTTTCACTGTCAAAGTCCTTGTTTCCAGGGATCTGGAAGGACAGTGAGTGAATTCTCCTTGTGCTAAATTGTGCTTAAAAAAAACATTTTTTCTAGGGACAGAAAACTGTAGGTAGGGAGAGTGTCAGTTTCTTTCACTGTGAAAGTCCTTGTTTCCAGGGACCTGGAAGGACAGTGAGTGAATTCTCCTTGTGCTAAATTGTGCTTAAAAAAAACATTTTTTCTAGGGACAGAAAACTGTAGGTAGGGAGAGTGTCAGTTTCTTTCACTGTCAAAGTCCTTGTTTCCAGGGACCTGGAAGGACAGTGAGTGAATTCTCCTTGTGCTAAATTGTGCTTAAAAAAAACATTTTTTCTAGGGACAGAAAACTGTAGGTAGGGAGAGTGTCAGTTTCTTTCACTGTGAAAGTCCTTGTTTCCAGGGACCTGGAAGGACAGTGAGTGAATTCTCCTTGTGCTAAATTGTGCTTAAAAAAAACATTTTTTCTAGGGACAGAAAACTGTAGGTAGGGAGAGTGTCAGTTTCTTTCACTGTCAAAGTCCTTGTTTCCAGGGACCTGGAAGGACAGTGAGTGAATTCTCCTTGTGCTAAATTGTGCTTAAAAAAAACATTTTTTCTAGGGACAGAAAACTGTAGGTAGGGAGAGTGTCAGTTTCTTTCACTGTCAAAGTCCTTGTTTCCAGGGACCTGGAAGGACAGTGAGTGAATTCTCCTTGTGCTAAATTGTGCTTAAAAAAAACATTTTTTCTAGGGACAGAAAACTGTAGGTAGGGAGAGTGTCAGTTTCTTTCACTGTGAAAGTCCTTGTTTCCAGGGACCTGGAAGGACAGTGAGTGAATTCTCCTTGTGCTAAATTGTGCTTAAAAAAAACATTTTTTCTAGGGACAGAAAACTGTAGGTAGGGAGAGTGTCAGTTTCTTTCACTGTGAAAGTCCTTGTTTCCAGGGACCTGGAAGGACAGTGAGTGAATTCTCCTTGTGCTAAATTGTGCTTAAAAAAAACATTTTTTCTAGGGACAGAAAACTGTAGGTAGGGAGAGTGTCAGTTTCTTTCACTGTGAAAGTCCTTGTTTCCAGGGACCTGGAAGGACAGTGAGTGAATTCTCCTTGTGCTAAATTGTGCTTAAAAAAAACATTTTTTCTAGGGACAGAAAACTGTAGGTAGGGAGAGTGTCAGTTTCTTTCACTGTCAAAGTCCTTGTTTCCAGGGACCTGGAAGGACAGTGAGTGAATTCTCCTTGTGCTAAATTGTGCTTAAAAAAAACATTTTTTCTAGGGACAGAAAACTGTAGGTAGGGAGAGTGTCAGTTTCTTTCACTGTGAAAGTCCTTGTTTCCAGGGACCTGGAAGGACAGTGAGTGAATTCTCCTTGTGCTAAATTGTGCTTAAAAAAAACATTTTTTCTAGGGACAGAAAACTGTAGGTAGGGAGAGTGTCAGTTTCTTTCACTGTGAAAGTCCTTGTTTCCAGGGACCTGGAAGGACAGTGAGTGAATTCTCCTTGTGCTAAATTGTGCTTAAAAAAAACATTTTTTCTAGGGACAGAAAACTGTAGGTAGGGAGAGTGTCAGTTTCTTTCACTGTCAAAGTCCTTGTTTCCAGGGACCTGGAAGGACAGTGAGTGAATTCTCCTTGTGCTAAATTGTGCTTAAAAAAAACATTTTTTCTAGGGACAGAAAACTGTAGGTAGGGAGAGTGTCAGTTTCTTTCACTGTGAAAGTCCTTGTTTCCAGGGACCTGGAAGGACAGTGAGTGAATTCTCCTTGTGCTAAATTGTGCTTAAAAAAAACATTTTTTCTAGGGACAGAAAACTGTAGGTAGGGAGAGTGTCAGTTTCTTTCACTGTGAAAGTCCTTGTTTCCAGGGACCTGGAAGGACAGTGAGTGAATTCTCCTTGTGCTAAATTGTGCTTAAAAAAAACATTTTTTCTAGGGACAGAAAACTGTAGGTAGGGAGAGTGTCAGTTTCTTTCACTGTCAAAGTCCTTGTTTCCAGGGACCTGGAAGGACAGTGAGTGAATTCTCCTTGTGCTAAATTGTGCTTAAAAAAAACATTTTTTCTAGGGACAGAAAACTGTAGGTAGGGAGAGTGTCAGTTTCTTTCACTGTGAAAGTCCTTGTTTCCAGGGACCTGGAAGGACAGTGAGTGAATTCTCCTTGTGCTAAATTGTGCTTAAAAAAAACATTTTTTCTAGGGACAGAAAACTGTAGGTAGGGAGAGTGTCAGTTTCTTTCACTGTCAAAGTCCTTGTTTCCAGGGACCTGGAAGGACAGTGAGTGAATTCTCCTTGTGCTAAATTGTGCTTAAAAAAAACATTTTTTCTAGGGACAGAAAACTGTAGGTAGGGAGAGTGTCAGTTTCTTTCACTGTGAAAGTCCTTGTTTCCAGGGACCTGGAAGGACAGTGAGTGAATTCTCCTTGTGCTAAATTGTGCTTAAAAAAAACATTTTTTCTAGGGACAGAAAACTGTAGGTAGGGAGAGTGTCAGTTTCTTTCACTGTCAAAGTCCTTGTTTCAAGGGACAGAGAAGGACACCTGAAGGTAGCCCTTATTGCTTTTTTCCCATCTCCCTGCAGGCCATCTATTAGAATGTCTGGAAGGCAAACAAGGAGAGGCAGACAGTCAGGAGGCAATAAAAGAGGGCAAGCAGGCTCTGTGTCTGGGGGCAACAGTGCTGGTCGTGGACGCGGTGCATTGTCATCAGCACATGGCCATGGGACACGCTTGTCCTTCTTTTCGGCAGCTGGACATGTTGAGCCACATCATGCCGAAGACTTGGTAGAGTGGATGACCAAGCCCTCCTCCTCCTCCTCATCCTCTCTCACCCAGGCTCAGGGTACTGGAAAAGCAGCTGCCAAAGCGTCCTCTTCCCTGGTATCAATGTCAGACTCATCATCAGTCACTCCTTCCCTAGACCCACCATGTCCTCCTCCTGAGGAGTCCCCCGAACTGTTTCAGCACAGTGTTGGGTACATGCTCCAGGAGGATGCCCAGCGTTTCGAAGGGTCTGATGAAACCCAGCTAGAGGAAGGCAGTAGCGTGAGAGCAGACAGAGGGGATGCTCAAGAAGGACACCAATCTGGCAGTCATGTTCCAGCAGCTGCAGCATACTGCCAGATTGGCTCCAGTGATGAGGAGGGAGGTGATGATGAGGTCACTGACTCCACGTGGGTGCCTAATAGGAGGGAGGAGGAGGAGGATGAGGAGGAGGCACATCTCCAACGAGGCAGGATGCCCTTTGGTGGCCAGCGTAAGGGCAGTACACCGACGGAATCACACCGCAGAGCTCCGCCTGTGCAGGGCGCTGCCTCTGCCCGTCATTCAAAAAGTTCTTTGGTGTGGGCCTTTTTTGAGGCTAGTGCATCAGATCGCACAGCTGCTGTTTGCAACATATGTCTCAAGCGTATATCGCGTGGCCAAAACATCAGCCGCTTGGGTACCACATGCCTGACCAGACATATGTTGACCTGCCATGCAGCTCGTTGGCAAGCCTACCTCAAAGACCCACACCAAAGAACAAAGCGGACCTCTCCTTGCACCGCATCAGCTGGGATCTCCAACCCCACTATAACTTCAGTCCTCTCTGAAACATGCACTGAGAGGAATGAAGGTGTAGAATTAGGTGTGTCACAGCCAAGTACTTGCGGCCACTCTGCTAGCAGTACACCGACGTCCGATTCTAGCAGGCAAATTTCCCTGCCCCAGCTGCTGGACCGTCGAAAGAAGTTCACTCCCAGCCATCCACATGCCCAGCGGTTGAATGCTAGCTTGGCTAAATTGCTAGCGCTTCAACTGCTGCCTTTTCAGTTGGTAGACTCGGCCCCCTTCCGTGAGTTTGTGCAATGTGCGGTTCCTCAGTGGCAGGTTCCCAAACGCCACTTTTTCTCACGGAAGGCTATTCCGGCTCTCTACCGGCATGTGGAAGGCAATGTCTTGGCCTCGCTGGACAGGGCGGTCAGCGGTAAGGTGCATATTACCGCTGACTCATGGTCCAGCAGGCATGGACAGGGACGTTACCTTTCTTTCACGGCCCATTGGGTCACTCTTTTGGCAGCTGGGAAGGATGCAGGACAAGGTGCAGTAGTGTTGGAGGTTGTCCCACCGCCACGCCTCCAAAATGCTACTACTGGTTGTGACACACCTCTCTCCTCCACCCCCTCCTCTTCTTCTTCCTCCATGGCCTCTTCCTGTGGTTTGTCCTATGAACCAGCGGTGCTCCGTAGCCGTTCACGGGGCTACGCAAGTACGCAGGCAAAAAGATGCCATGCCGTGCTTGCGCTGGTGTGTTTGGGGGACAGAAGCCACACTGGGGCAGAGGTCCTGTCTGCTCTGCAGGGCCAGGCCGAGAGGTGGTTGACGCCACGCCAGCTTAAGCCAGGAATGGTGGTTTGCGACAATGGCACCAACCTCCTCTCCGCCCTCCGACAGGGACAACTGACCCATGTGCCCTGTGTGGCTCACGTCCTTAACCTGGTGGTGCAGCGGTTCTTGGGCAGGTACCCGGGCTTACAGGATGTCCTGAGGCAGGCCAGGAAAGTCTGTGTGCATTTCCGCAGATCTTATAATGCCAGTGCTCGCCTGGCTGAGCTGCAAAAGGAGTTGAACCTGCCCAAGAACCGCCTTATATGTGACATGCCCACCAGGTGGAACTCAACGTTGGCCATGCTGCAGCGGCTGCACACGCAGCAGAGGGCCATCAATGAGTACCTGTGCGACTACGGCACCAGGACAGGGTCAGGGGAGCTTGGTTTTTTTTCTCCACGCCAGTGGGGCATGATCAGGGATGCATGCACTGTCCTGGCACCATTTGAGGAGGCCACGAGGATGGTGAGCAGTGACAGTGCATGCATCAGTGACACTGTACCTCTTGTCCACCTGTTGGAGCACACGCTGCGTGGAATAATGGACAGGGCACTTGAGGCAGAACAGAGGCAGGAAGAGGAGGACTTCCTTGCCTCTCAAGGCCCCCTTTACCCAGACAGTGTTCCTTCTGTCCCACCCATCGCACAGGAAGAGGAGGAGGAGGAGGAGGAGGAGGAGGAGGAGGATTGTGTCAGCATGGAGGTGGAGGCTGGCACTCAGCATCATCAGCAGCAGTCTTTTAGGGATGATTTACAGTCCCAAGAAACCAGTGGACTTGTACGTGGCTGGGAGGAGGTGGCTGCGGATCATGTCGTCCTTAGTGACCCAGAGGACTCCGGAGCGAATGCCTCAGCAAACCTACGCTGCATGGCCTCCCTGATCCTGCAAAGTCTGCGGAAGGATCCTCGTATTCTTCGGATCAAGGAGAGGGACCATTACTGGCTGGCCACTCTCCTTGATCCACGGTACAAGGGTAAGGTTGCGGACCTTATGTTACCGTCGCAGAGGGAGCAGAGGATGAGACAACTCCGGGAGGCCTTGCAGAAAGGTCTGTGCAACGCGTTCCCAGAGACTGGGAGGTTACAAACTCCTGGTCCTGGACAACGAGTTGCTGAGGCTTAGGCCAGTCAAAGAAGGAGCGGTGGGGAAGGTGGCCGTCTGACCGATGCGTTCAGACAATTCTTTAGTCCGCAGCCCCAAAGTATGATCGGTTCCAGCAACCATCGCCAGCGTCTGATAAACATGGTGCAGGAATTATCTAGGGGCAAGGTCAGACTTGGACACCTTCCCCACCGAAAATCCTCTGGCTTACTGGGTCTTGAGGATGGATCACTGGCCAGAGCTTGCACAGTATGCAATTGAGCTACTGGCCTGTCCTGCATCCAGCGTTCTTTCGGAACGCACATTCAGTGCTGCTGGAGGATTTGTCACGGATCACAGGGTGCGCCTGTCCACCGACTCGGTTGATCGACTGACTTTCATCAAGATGAACCAGTCTTGGATCACCACCAGCTACCACACACCTGATGCTGATATAACAGACTAATTGATTTTAACATGTCACATCCCTTCAAGACTGATGCTGATGCTGAGTGCCTGTGCTGTTATGTTGACTGGCTATCCTCCTCCTCCGAGTCCTCAATGATACGATTGATGATGATAGCTTGGAAGATCATTTTTGTTTATGGGTGCCGCCACCAGTGGCTAAGGCCCAATTTTTCAGCCCCTGTTTTACAGGGGCGTGTAATTACAATTTTTTTAGCAATAATTTGCCATAGGGCTCATTGCTGTGCTCCAAGTACAGTATCTGTGAGGGGTTGGAGTGTTGTGGCACCAGTGCCTAAGGCCCAATTTTTCAGCCCCTGTTTAACAGGGGCGTGTCATTACAATTTTTGAAGCAATACTTTGCAACAGGGCTCATTGCTGTGCTCCAAGTACAGTATCTGTGAGGGGTTGTAGTGTTGTGCCACCAGTGCCTAAGGCCCAATTTTTCAGCCCCTGTTCAACAGGGGCATGCAATTACAATTCTTGATCTAATAATTCACAGCAGGGTCCATTGCTGCACCCACCAAGAGTAACTCTGAGGGCTTACAGTCTTGTGGCAACGCCACCACCACCACCACCACGAAAGGCCCAATTTTTCAGCCCCTGTTCAAAAGGGGCATGTAATTACAATTCTTGATCTAATAATTCACAGCAGGGCCCATTGCTGCACCCACCAAGAGTAACTGTCAGGGCTTACAGTGTTGTGGCACCAGCACCACCATCAAAGCCCCAATTTTTACTACCACTGTTCAACAATTATATGTAATTAAAATTCCTGATATAATAGTTGACAGCAGGGCGTTCCAGCACCAACCAAGAGTAACTGAGTGCTTACAGTGTTGTGCCAACACCAACAACTAAGGGGCCTATTTCTGCAGAGTATATACGGCAGGTCCCTACTTTCAAACATCCAACTTACAAACGACTCCTACTTGCAAACGAAAGAAGACAACAGGAAGTGAGAGGAAATCTACCCCTAGAAAGGAAAATTCTCTCCTGTAAGAATAAATATGGGAGAAAGGGGTCTCATCTGTACTGATGCTTTATCAGCAATCCTTGTTTCAAGAAAAACACCACATTTCAAAAACAGTTGTCATTGGGACGGAAAGTGAGGTGAAATGTTCTGAACAGGGGCACAGACAGCAAAACAAATGTTACAGGGGTGATAACCCTTACCTATGTTTCCCAAAAAGTTTAAAAATAGATTTTTGGGCTGGAGCTACACTTCAACAATGTACCTGTTCAAAATTACAAACACATTCTACATAAGAACAAACCTACAGTCCCTGTCTTGTATGCACCGCCTGTATACGGCTGTTCAGAGTATATAGGGCCTTTTTTATTTTATGTGCGGGGTTCCCCTTAATATCCATACAAGACCCAAAGGGGCTGGTAATGGGCTGGGGTAGGGGGGGGGGGTGTTGATGGGGTAGCTATGCCATTTTTCCTAAAGATTTTCATCCATATTACCGGGACCAGACATTGCATTAAAGCCGCAAGCAGTTTTAAATGACTTTTTTCCCTTTAGAAATGTTATTTTGTGCAGGGACAGTTCTAAACACGGGAAACACGTGGCACTTCACAGGCATACTTTAGACACCCCCCAGGTACGATATTTAAAGGAATATTTGACTTTTTTTTTTCACTTTATGCATCATTAAAATGACTGCTCCCGAAAAACGACCATTTTTAAAACTTCTTTTTGCATTGATACATGTCCCCTGGTGCAGAACCCGGGTTCCCAAACCCTTTTTAGGACAATAACATGCATAATAGTTGTTATAATTAGCACTTTAGAATTCGAACGTTCGCATCCATTGTATTTAATAGGGTTCTAATGTTCGTTCGAACTTTCGGTCCGTTCGCGGGTTCTGGTGCGAACCGAACCCGGGGGTGTTCGGCTCATCACTAATGAAGAGGCTTTACTCAATGACCAACAGGCAACTGAGAAACCCACTCCCCCTCCCTCAGCAGGGGTTGGATCTGTCATGTCCACAAAACGGGACTCTGAGGTGGCTGTCCTAAAGTCACAGATGGCCCAAGTGTTGGAAATGCTGACTTCTTTAATGGCTAAAAGTTCAGGAGCTACAAAAAAAGAAGACTTAAAGAGGGAAGTGTTTCAGAATGCCCCAACACCAGTCTTCCAGCAGGACAGAGAAAAATAAGTTTGCTTTAACTGTGGAGGGATTGGACATTACGGGCGGGTGTGTCCCAGCCCGAAGAGATCCCAAGCACATATCGCAAGCCGGCGGAAAACTCCAGAGGGCCCCGGTGAAGGAGTCAACAGGGTGCCCATCAGTTCCAGCAAGCTCCAAAGGAATCAGAGAACATGAGAAGCTAAGAAGGGGGGACAATTCCCTACCCACCAACTTAATACTTCTCACTTTAAGTCTGAACCTAAACCATGGAAGGAAATTAATGCATACCAGGCCCAACAAGGCTTAAGGTCCAGGAAGAGATTAAGGAAGAAGAAATCACAGAAGGCCAAACCCATGGAACCAAGGTGTCAGGGTCACCTGTGGCCAGGAGACAGATGCACACCGTAGGGGGACAGGAGTGCACCGCGAGGTAGTGAACCCTATGGCTGGCTTCTGCGGATAGGAAACTGGGTGGTTGTGGAAAGCGGGACCAGAGGAGCACAACCGGGATCCAAACGGAAGCTAGAGCCAAGATTCCCCAGGGCGCGGAGTCTAAGACCCAGCTGGTCTTCTCCAGGGCCTCTAGTGGTGAGGATGTTAGCTGCAGGCTGGGACCAGGTCGCGGCCCCTGGAGTTTCCTAGCTCACGCCCCGTAGGATAAGGGGAAAAGAGGGGAAGCAGCAGCACACGATAAGAGAGAACCAAATAACAAGCTGAAGGTCAGGGGCCACAAGCAGACAAGGATAACGAAGAACGAGCCGAAGGTCAAGGGTCACGAGCAGACAGGGATAGTCGGGGACAAGCCAATAACGTAACAGAGAGACAGACGTAGCACACGGCAGGCAGGAACCCAAACACACAATGCCTAACAAACACGTTGATCAGCAAAGCAGGCTTGCAGTGCACAGGTTGATATAGTGTTCTGTGATAGGGCCTGGGGTGGAGTCAGGCTGGGAGGAGATTATAAAGGAAGCCAGGTGAAGGAGGTCTGGTCTCTAGATGAACACATGGGAAGGAAGGTAAGCTGACAGACAAACACTACTGCATATCCATGACAGTACCCTCCCTCTTATGGGCCCTCCCCCGCCTGGACCCAGGCTTAAAGGGAAATCTCTGATGAAACCTTCTCAACAGATGAGGTGCAGCGACATCAGATGCAGCGATCCAAGACGCCTCCTCAGGACCAAAACCTCTCCAATGCACAAGGTACTGAAGAATGCCTCTGCAGAGCCGAGAATCCAGAACTTGTCTAACCTCGTACTTAAAATTATCCTCAGAGACCGAAAACGAGGTAGGGAGATGACAAGAAGATCTATTGAGGACCAAAGGCTCTCTAGGAATAAGCAAGGGCATGAGAGGATCAACAGGAATCTGAGGAGGGTCCCCTAGACCCTTAAAGGGGAACTGGTCATCTTGCACAGGACCAGACTGGGCAGATGTCAGTGGAACCCTGAAGTCAGGTTGGTTAGAAGGTGACATGTCGCCGGAGTCAAGCTGAATAGCTGAAGGACAAGCAGAATGTCCCGAACAAGAAAAAGTAAGAGGCTCACTGGGCATGGGCTGGACTGGCATAACTAGTACAGAGGCAGAGTAAATAGCTGAGTCAGGTGTAGCGACTACCTGAATCGCATCGCAAGACGTAGCGACTGCAGGACTTGTAGACAAGCTAGCCTGGCTGTGCGTCCAAGGGTGGTTAGGGACAGAGAAATGTAAATGGTTATGCAACCTGGAATGAATGACCGGCTCAGATTCACAGGGGGCAACCTTGGGTAGGCAGGACGAGGAACAGGAGGGACCCCAAGCCAGGATCTGTCCAGTAGTCCAGTCCACATGAGGAGAATGGAGCTGTAACCATGGGAGACCCAAAATTATAGGCGTTGAGGCCTTGGGTAAGATAAGGAAGGATATCCACTCCTGGTGGAGTGTCCCTACCGACATCTTAACAGGGAGGGTCTGGAAGCGGATAGGTCCCCCTGGGAGAACAGTACCATCAATCGCCAAGACCACCAATGGCGTGGTGAGGGGCAAAAGAGTAGGTCTCATGGACGATGCGATTTCCCAGTCCATGAAATTACCAGCGGCTCCGGAATCCAGATATGCTGAGACCGAATGAGAAGAAGCACCAACATGAAGGAACACAGAAAGCAGAAGACGAGAAGGGGAAGGTGATATTTCTGGGTCCAATACTCCACTTTCCAGATGAAGTGGACCCGAACGTTTTTCTGGACAAAGAGAGCAAGTGTCACGAAAATGACCTTTGCCCCCACAGTAAAGACACAGACCAAGAGTTCTGCGCCTAGCACGTTCCTCGGGGATAGCCTGGTCCGACCCAGCTACATGGGTTCCTCAGCTGGTAGGAGATGCTCTACGGGTCGAAGAGAGGGGAGCTCAGGCTGACTAAGAACCAAGGAGTGCTGGCGTTGCTTTTCTAAGGTCCTCTCCTGAAAGCGAATATCGATCTGGTTACACAAGGAGATAACGCCGGCCAGATCAGTGGGGATGGTTCTTCCAGCTAATTCATCCTTCACTCTATCAGACAGGCCATGCAAAAAGGTTGCAACTAAGGCCTCATTGTTCCAGCTCAACTCAGCCGACAGTATGCGGAAATGAAGGGCATACTGTCCCACAGAAGCAGACTCTTGGCGGAGACGTAAAAGGGCGCTGGCCGCTGAAGAGACACGAGTCGGTTCTTCGAAGATATTCCGAAAAAGTTTCAAGAAGCCAGACAGGCTAGAAACCACTGGATCATTCAGTTCCCACAGAGGGGCTGCCCAGGCTAAAGCTTCACCAGAGAGGAGGGAAATGATATAGGCTACCTTAGCCCGATCAGACAGGAAGTTTTGGGGCTGGAGCTCAAAATGAATCGTGCATTGGCTAAGGAACCCCCTGCAAGCCTTGGAGTCCCCAGAGAAACGGGACGGAGCTGGCAGTTGTAGCGAGTGTGTGGCTGCGACTGGTGCAATAGGTGCAGCCGCTGATTGTATTTGAGGTTGCGGATTCAGGGTTCCCAAGGAGGCCTGAAGCTGCTCGAAGCGAGAAGCCAGATCCTGGAGGAATCGCATCACCTGAGTCTGATTCGATTCCTGGGTTTCAAGTCTGCAAACTATGCCCTGCAATGGATCATCCGCGGGTAGCGGGATGTCAGCCGGGTTCATGGCTGATCAAACTGTCAGGGTCACCTGTGGCCAGGAGACAGATGCACACCGTAGGGGGACAGGAGTGCACCGCGAGGTAGTGAACCCTATGGCTGGCTTCTGCGGATAGGAAACTGGGTGGTTGTGGAAAGCGGGACCAGAGGAGCACAACCGGGATCCAAACGGAAGCTAGAGCCAAGATTCCCCAGGGCGCGGAGTCTAAGACCCAGCTGGTCTTCTCCAGGGCCTCTAGTGGTGAGGATGTTAGCTGCAAGCTGGGACCAGGTCGCGGCCCCTGGAGTTTCCTAGCTCACGCCCCGTAGGATAAGGGGAAAAGAGGGGAAGCAGCAGCACACGATAAGAGAGAACCGAATAACAAGCTGAAGGTCAGGGGCCACAAGCAGACAAGGATAACGAAGAACGAGCCGAAGGTCAAGGGTCACAAGCAGACAGGGATAGTCGGGGACAAGCCAATAACGTAACAGAGAGACAGACGTAGCACACGGCAGGCAGGAACCCAAACACACAATGCCTAACAAACACGTTGATCAGCAAAGCAGGCTTGCAGTGCACAGGTTAATATAGTGTTCTGTGATAGGGCCTGGGGTGGAGTCAGGCTGGGAGGAGATTATAAAGGAAGCCAGGTGAAGGAGGTCTGGTCTCTAGATGGACACATGGGAAGGAAGGTAAGCTGACAGACAAACACTACTGCATATCCATGACACAAGGAAGGAGATCTCTGTAAGGTAGCCCGTTAGACCACTTCTATCCCTTAGAGCCTAGGCCAGACAAATGGGTGTATGGATGTGCTCTATGACCGGTCAGGTAATTAAGACACACGCAAAGATGGTGGTTCAAAAATTACAAAGCTGTATTCAGAGTTCAGCATACTTATCCTACAACACAAGGAGACTCCTCCCACTAAACCACAAACACAAGTTTAACAGAAGATATTGCAAAAAACTTAAAGTTACAGTTACAGTGCATTCCTATCAATAGCCTTACAATGTATTCTGCCTAGTTACAAAGGGCTCAAAAGGTCATGTTCTAAGTTCTGATCATAGAAGCTGGGCGTCGAGCCAGATCTTGAAGTCTGTGAAAAAGTAGCTTGACCACTACTGGTCTTATATCCTGTCATTATTAACAAGTTCTACAAAAATAGCTGTAAGTGTGAACATCAGAGAGTCTGACATTAGCTAACTTAATATCTTACTGCAAAAATACAAATATACTTACTGTACTTGCATATTGACTTGGTATTGCTAAAACTTATGAAAGCTGAAATGTAATGAAGATCAATAAAGACCCCCAATAATCTTACAAACCCTCCTTTGATCAAGGCAAATAAAAAAATGTATCCGCCGTGATCATTATACCATCTGTGTGTAGTAGCGAACATTGCCATCCGGGTGGAGGAATCATTTCTCTCCTTTGCCCCTAGGCTGTTAATTTTCCCAATAGCACAGAACACTAGTTTAATTACCAAATGTATAATGAGAATCAAAAGCAATATGACTATAATTGCTATAGCTATATCTTTCATCCAGGAAAATATTCCTTTGAGGCCAAATCCCTCCCCTCTAAGAGGATCCCAGGTCCTGGCAGTGTCCCTTGCTTCTTGTTGTAGTTTATTTACCTCATTCCTGTGTTGTTCAATAATGTCATAATAGTCAGGTATCTCTACAGATGTATTGTGAATCCATGTGCAACATTCATAATCCTCCTCAGTAACTTCACACAATCCTGTGAGTGCAGCACTCATGGATTCAATGGCAAAATCATGGAGTTCTAACTGCTTCCTAATTGCTCTAGTCTCAATGTTTAAGCTAGTAATGTCATCAGAATTATTTTCCATTATCTCATCAATAATTCCTGTGTAATTATTTATCCTTTTCATCATATCAATTCCCCATCCTGTCCAGGAGGGAAACCAAGCCCAGCTCCTGTCCTTTTCTAAGAATAATTCCCTTTTTGGTCTAGTGTGGTTATATCTTTGAGCTGACCCTCCTTGGGAATCCATCCCGCATGACTGGTGAACATAGCAACTCCACATAACTATTATAGTAACGAGGGCAATACATGAGAGAACAAGAAACAATAACATTGCGACCTTATTCTTTTCTCTGGGGGCTTCTGGTATAGTAAATTGGCAATGTATTTTTAGACCCTCAACAGTTTGGGGGGTTGCGGGAATGGGGGCATCGCAAGGTTTAATGAAGCTCCAGTCTCTTTTGGGGGTGTTGAGGGGGGGTTTGGGAGTAGTCATATTCTGGGGGGGCCACTAGGTTGCAATATTCACTGTCTTCTATTGAAGGGATTGGGGGCAAGGGGCGATGGAGTTCTGGGAGTCCGGTTTCTCCTGTGGTTTCGATTCCCTCTGTCCTGGTGGAGAGCTGTCCGGAGTCTGTGGCATCGCTGGGCCCTTTTTTAGTCTTGAGGCATGGATCCATTGTGGGCCTTGGTCGGTGAGTACAGCAGTCCTGGTGACCTTCTCAATTCAGAATGGTCCTTGATAGAATGGTCTCGTGTGTTTTCTTACTGCAAGCTGCTTGACAAACACTTTGTCACCCGGGATGAAAGGATGTGTTGGTTCTGTGGAAAAAGGAGGAAAGGTGACAGCCACTTGTTCATATTTTTCAGTAAGACTACTTACCAAATGTTTCACGTACTCTTCCTGTAAGGAAAATATGTTATCCTCACCTGTCCCTAGCCCTTCTGTCCCTCCTTTTCTCATTTGTGCTGGCCTACCCATCAATATCTCAAAAGGAGATATTCCTGTTCTGCTGTGTCTTTTATGGTTCTGTTAAGTCTTCCCACTACTCCTGAACTCTGTGGGTGGTAGGGAACTTCCATTGGATGCCTAGAATTTTTACTAGCTCCTTCAATAAGGCCGAGGTAACTGTGTGGGGACTTGTGTGTAATCTATTTGTAAATCCTGTAAAGGGCCTGTAGGGGGTGCCAAATGTCCATGTAACCCGTGTTTCTATTGCCCTTCTGTGTGGGGACTTGTTTTATTATTCTGTGCACAGGTCAGGCAAGACCCTACTAGGGATTCTATCATGTGGTGCACCCCTTTTATTCCCTATTTCCTCCTTGGTTGACCAAAGTCCAGTAGGATCTTTTGTCAACCCGTGTACCCATATCTGCTGCCAGTGTAAATGTTTACATATTTTCCTTCAATAATCTGACAAACTCTAGTTAGAGCAATGTGTTCTGCAATCTGGGCTGAACTAGCATTCAGAGATTTGGCTTCAATCATTAAATCTGGTAATTGAACAATGGCATAACCAGTTTGATAAGTTTTGTCATCAGGTCGGGAGCAGCTGCCATCTACATAAACATTTTCCGTATTTGGATACCGAACATCTGTGAGGTCTGGTTTAGGGAGGGTAGTTTCTGCAAGTACCTCAGTGCAATCGTGTTCCTGAATGTAAAAACCTAATGGGCTTCAAGGTTTCTGAACATGATTTTATGGTGAGATTATGTGTGTTTAGCAAGATAATCTCATAGCCGCTGTACCTTTTGCGCTGTCATGTGTTGTGTGTTTATGTTTGTCATGAGGTGTGTAACTGTGTGTGGTATACAGTGTGAGGTTATGTGTCAGGTCATGTCCCAGAACCACCTTTGAAGCCTCTTGTACTGCCATTGCACAGGCTGCTACTGCCTGTAAGCAATGTGGCCGTAGCTTGAACTTGAATTGGAAGTTTCTTTGAGATGTATGAAACGGGTCTCAGAGAATTCCCATGTGATTGTGCTAGGATCGCTGCAACCGTAGATCCAGATACCACACAATACAATGAAAAAGGCCCTGGGCACTCTATAAGTCCTAATGCAGGGGCTTGCCTTAGCTCTAACCCTCTCTGCTGTCCAATCAATAAACTTTGGGGCATCCTGCAGGGTAGAAGACCTTAGGATAGAATCATAATAAGAGCAATCAGGTATCCACTGCCTGCAGTATACTATGGACCCTAGGAAAGAGAGAAGCGCTGACTTGTCTCTTGGTGGACTCCAGGAGGACAGTGCCTTGACTCGAGCTAGTGACACCAAACGTTCGGTTCGGATTATACACCCCAAGTACTCAACCTGCGACCTGCACCACTGGATCCCTTTCCGAGACACTAAGTGACCTTTCGAGGCGAGGAGAGTTAGTAGGTGCTCTGAGTCCTCCGCACAGCTGACCTCATTTTCATTACACAACAATAGGTCCACATACTTAAGCAACACTGAGCCTTCCTTTGGTACCCAATCGCTCAAGGATCGATTCAAGACCATGGAGCACGCTGAAGGACTGTCCGCAAAGCCTTGCGGGAACCTATACCAAGTTTAAAGTATTTTTGGGCTTCCTCTGCGACAAGTATGGAAGAGAACGCGATACTTAAATCAATGACCGTGTAGATCTTGGACGTTGCCGGTATCTCACAAAATATTGTAGCATTATCCGCAACAAAAGGTGGAAGGGGGACAATTGCCCTGTTCAGGGCCCTTAGGTCCTGTACAAAGCGCCATTCACCACTGGCTTTGACTGGGTGAATGAGGGCGTTCCAGGGACTGATTGTGTGTTTCAGTATTCCTTCTGCTAAATACTGCTCTATTTGTGGTGCTATGCCTGCAATTTTTCCTTCTGACAGGGCATATTGTTTTTGGTAATGTACTACTGCTCCTTCCCAATGATGGGCTTGTATGGTGTACAATGTATGCAGTGCCCCTATAGGGTGTGCTTCAAGGTGTGCCGGTAGTAACATAAAGTACCCTCTAAAATCCTGTCTTTTTGGATTAGACAAATCACAGATTTCTGATGTAGCCAGCAGGCCTCCATCCTTTGTGAATTTGATCTGTATGTTTAAACTCGACATTAAGTCTCTTCCCATCAGAGGAAGCGGACAGTCAGTCAGAACTGCAAAACTCATTTCAAACAGATGTTGGTCATGAACTCTACCAACGGGCAATCTGCCTCTTCCCATATTACCCCTGCGGTTAGCTCCCCTACTTGTTCCTCTCCTGTGGGGGCATTCTGACTTCTGATGTCCCCGCATGTGAAACAACCCTGCCGATAATCCTGGGGATATGTCTGGTATGGTGCTTGCTGGAATTGTTGGGGAACTTGTGTATAAGGGACAACCATTTGTGCAGCAGCTAATTGCGGGCTTTCTATCTGTTCAGGGTTAAATGAGGGAAATACCCCTCCTTTTGTGTTGAATAAGCCTGAGGATGCACGTTATTTCTAATGTCTTCCAGTAAGGCATCAGGTTTTTAGATTTGACCAATCGGGGTTAATTAGTTTCAGCAACTGTGTTGTTTTAGGATCTCCCCCGGACATGACTGTGCTCACATACAGTTCAGGGTTTTCTATTCCTGTATCTCTGTATAACTGGTATACCCATTTCAGATCCACTGTCTGTATTATTATTTCACAGTCATCGGCATTAATGTCAGTGCCTGCGCAATGTCTCTCTAAAAACAGCGCTGCCTCTCTCGGGTGTTTGCGGGGCTTTGGGCAAAGATCTTTAAATATCCCTTAACGTCCCGAGGGGGAGTGGGATATGGACCGGGGTGTCTCCCATGTGAATAACAGGGGATTTTAGGGAGTCTGTCCTTCCTGTTCAGTTAACTGTAAAATGTTTAAGGTCTGCTCTTCCTTTTGCCATTTCTCTAGCTCCTTCTTTTTCTTTTTGGCGTTGTTTTTTCTTTATCCTTTCTTATCCTTTAATTTTCTCTATCTATTTTGTCCTGTCTTTCTTGTTTTAGGAATATTTAGATGGATATCTTTCCTGGTACTCTATCATAGCCCTTTTCCACTTTTTACAACATTTACTCATATAATTCCGATCCCATTTCCCTTCAGGATAATTATTTGTATCATGTATCCCACTTATTTTCTGTACTTCCTTCCAAACCTCCTCACCACATGGCCCTGCTGGCCCTAAACCAGATATTTGCAAACATTGTGATCTCTGTACTATCAAAGTTAAAAAATTGGTTCAACAACATTAGGGGCTAAGGTACCCCTTGCAAAATCATATGGGGAGGGTTAGCCGTGCTCACCTTCAAGGCCATTCTTTCCCTGTTTGTTTCCCATTATGCCAAATAGAGTGCCTTACAACCACAAATTTTGACTTATTTGGGGAAAATAGTATAAACCTCTCTATTTTGATGGCAGAGAGACTGTATCTCCCACGGAGTTAAACCTTCTGCAAACCTCCCGTTCTGGTTGTGGTTATGTAGATTATATCTCAGAACCCAAAATTTTGGGGTCCCTCCTTCCGGAAAATAAGGACCTTTCCCAATCTTATTCTTGTTTCCCCCAGGGACTGTGGCCAATAGTGTGGGTACCCGTCCATGGAATATGAACAGGACACCAGTTAAACACTCAGGGCAGTTCTGTGGCATCTATTATGGCAAGTATGGGTCACAAAATTCAATCAACAATCTTAACAGTCTTAATACTTTAACCTACCATTAACTTTATCACTTTATATGACTTAACACTTTAACATGCATGAAACAATTGATTAGAGAAACTGTATGATTCCCAACATCAGATCTATATAAAAGAATACAACCAACAGAAAACGCAATAATGTACATATATGCATATATCCTTATCAAAGATTACCCATAAAACAATTGGGATAATTAAAACTTAGAGCTCCATACACCCGTCCTTCTAAACCCGGGAGCAATATTTGCTACCCTATAATGTCCCTAACCTATCCTATAATAGTTTATAGTCAGACCCACCTAGTCGGACTCCCTTAGTTTATAGTCAAACTAACCTAGTCAGACTCCTTTAGTTTATAGTCGGACCAACCTAGTCAGACTCCTTTAGTTTATAGTCAGACCAACCTAGTCAGACTCACTATCTGTCTAACCTTTGTGCGCCTATAAGTCCCAGGAAGCCAGCCTAGCAATCCTCGAGACAACTTAAATACAACTAAAATATTTGAGATCAATCGTAACAGAGTAAGTGAAATTAGCTTTGCAAAATTTATTTCACAAAGTTCCACTTACCTGCTAATCGATTGTCCTCACACGGGGCACCAGTTGTAAGGTAGCACGTTAGACCACTTCTATCCCTTAGAGCCTAGGCCGGACCAATGGGTGTATGGATGTGCTCTATGACCGGTCAGGTAATTAAGACACACACAAAGATGGTGGTTCAAAAATTACAAAGTTGTATTCAGAGTTCAGCATACTTATCCTACAACACTTGGAGACTCCTCCCACTAAACCACAAACACAAGTTTAACAGAAGATATTGCAAAAAACTTAAAGTTACAGTTACAGTGCATTCCTATCAATAGCCTTACAACGTATTCTGCCTAGTTACAAAGGGCTCAAAAGGTCATGCGCTAAGTTCTGATCATAGAAGCTGGGCGTCGAGCCAGATATTGAAGTCTGTGAAAAAGTAGCTTGACCACTACTAGTCTTATATCCTGTCATTATTAACAAGTTCTACAAAAATAGCTGTAAGTGTGAACATCAGAGAGTCTGACATTAGCTAACTTAATATCTTACTGCAAAAATACAAATATACTTACTGTACTTGCATATTGACTTGGTATGGCTAAAACTTATGAAAGCTGAAATGTAATGAAGATCAATAAAGACCCCCAATAATCTTACAATCTCCACGAGAAAATCTCCTGTTAAACTGGTGGTACCCTCTCCAGTGGTCCCCATTCAAGTGGAAGGGATCTACACGATAGCCATTCTCGACACGGGAGCTCAAGTGACCCTTCTGTACCGGGACTTCTACCAGAAACATCTGAGACATTTGCCCTTGCAGAAGCTAGAAGACTTGGAAATATGGGGACTTGGAACCCAAAACTTCCCGTATGATGGATGCCTCCCAATTAGACTGGCCTTTGACCTCTCAGTAGCCGGAGACGCAGAGATCTTCGACACATTGGCAGTAGTTTGTCCTCGCCCGCCAGGAGCCAACAAAAGTTCCCTTATAATAGGGACCAATACTGACCTGGTCAGGAGATTACTGGCCCCTATAGCCCAGGAGCAAGACGCCTCAACAGCCAGAATTCACCCTATGTTGTGACGGGCCTATCAACGGCTAGTGTTGGAACAGAAGGCTCCAGAAGAAGGAATGGGAAAAGTCTGGAAGTTAGACAAGAAGGAAAGGGTCTTACAACCCGGGGAAGTAACTTGTCTGAGGGCCACTGTAAAACTCACCTGGGAGCAACCTGGTCCCTTCGTAGTCCTGGAACCAGATCCTTTGGATACCCATCAAGGGCTGGAAGTGATTCCTGAGGTGGTCCCATTGAGAGCTCTGATGAAGGCAAATGGCAGGGTGTCGGTGAGCATCAGGAACACCACCGACACACCTGTGAAGATCCCATCCCAGATGCTGTTAGGCCAAGTGAACCCTGCCACCCCGGTTGCCTTGTCAGACTTGAAGGAAGAGGGAGAGAGAGCTATTGTGGAGTTGTGGAGAGACTCTGTTTGGAAGATACGGCTTTACCACCGGCTTGGAAGGAGAGGGCCAAAGCTCAGTTGATTAGGTGGCTGAGGATCTTCTCCAAGGATGAGTTTGATGTGGGGTGTGCAAAAAGTGCTACCCACAGCATCCGCCTGCAGGAGGACAGACCGTTCAGGGAAAGAGTTTGGCAGGTCCCCTTGGCTGATTTGGAAGATCTGCGAGAGCAACTATCAGAGCTCAAGAGAACCGGGGTCATCCGAGAGTCTAGGAGCCTATACGCCTCTCCAATAGTGGTGGTCAGAAAAGAAATGGGTCATTGAGGCTATGTATTGATTATCGGACCCTCAATAGGAGAACGATACCCGACCAATTCACCACTCCACGAATAGAGGATGCCTTACAGAGCTTATCTGGAGCAAAGTGGTTCAGTGTGATGGACTTGAAGAGCGGGTATTACCAGATTCCAATGCACCGTGAAGATCAAGAAAATACAGCACTCATCACCCCTGTGGGGTTCTATGAGTTTGATCGCATGCCTCAAGGCCTCTCAGGAGCTCCAGCCACTTTCCAGCGACTCATGGAAAAGACAGTGGGAGATATGAACCTTATTGAAGTGCTGGTTTACCTGGATGACATCATTGTGTTCGGGAAGACTCAAGAAGAGCATGAGGCAAGGCTGGAAAAGGTCTTGAAGAGACTCAGTGATGAGGGACTCAAGCTTTCTTTGGAGAAATGCCAGTTTTACCAATCTTCAGTCCACTAACTGGGGCACATTGTGTCCGCCGAAGCAGTGTCCACAGATCCTGGGAAGTTGTAGGCAGTTACCGCCTGGCCACGGCCCACCACAGTGACTGAACTCAGGTCGTTTCTGGGATTTTGCTCCTACTACCGAAGGTTTGTGGAGGGATTTGCAAAAATCGCCAAGCCATTGAATGAACTCCTGAAGACTGAAGGAGAAGAAGATGAGTCAGGGCCCAGGAAACAAGGGGAGTCCATAGAAGATCAGTGGACTGTGAGCTGTGAGGAGGCTTTCACCAGATTGAAGGAGAGCCTGACCACTGCCCCCGTCTTGGCTTATGCGGACACCAGAAAGCCGTATGAACTGCATGTGGATGCCAGTCATGATAGTCTGGGAGGAGTGCTGTATCAAGAGCATGATGACCAACTGAGGCCCATTGCTTATGTGAGCAGGAGTTTGACCCCAGCCGAAAAGAATTACCCCACCCACAAGCTGGAATTCTTGGCCTTGAAGTGGGCTGTGGTGGATAAGTTGAAGGACTACCTGTACGGAGCTGAGTTTGTGGTAAAGACAGACAATAACCCACTCACCTACCTCCTAACTGAGGCCAAACTGGATGCCACCGGCCACCATTGGCTAGCAGCTCTCTCAGGATTCACTTTCAGTCTAAAGTACAGGCCTGGGACTGGAAACAGAGACGCTGATGCCTTATCCAGAAGGTCCCATGCTTCCCCTAATCTGGAAGACTGGACTCGGCTGGCCCCGGAGGGAGTGCGAGCCTTGTGTCAGGGAGCAGAGTTCCAGACAAGTGGAGGGCCCAGAGCCGAAGAAATAGGAGTCTCAGCTGTTGGAGTACCCAAGTTCTACTGCAATGTGACCCAGATTGGAGAAGAGATTCTACCCAAACTTTCAAAGAAAGATTTGAGAAAAGATCAAATGGAAGATCCACTGGGGAGATTGGCTCTGGAAGCATTGGAAAGCCACAACCCCGACTTTCTTCTGAAGGACCCCTCAAGGAGGCTCGTCTATTAAGAAGAGAATGGGACCGGCTACAAATGCATCAAGGGGTGGTCTACCGAAGGGGTCCCTCTGATGATTTGGAGGATAAGTGGCAACTGCCAGAGAAACACCAGAAGACTGTTCTGACTGCTTTGCATGATGATCATGGCCACCTGGGGTCGGAAAGAACCTTTCAACTCGTAAGGAACAGATTCTACTGGCCCTGCATGTGGGTTGAAGTGGAGGAATATTGTCACTCATGTGCAAAATGCATACAAAGAAAGACTCTGCCTCATCAAACTTCCCCAATGGGCCACCTACAAAGTGAAGGGCCCTTGGATCTGGAATGCATTGATTTTCTTTGTCTGGAACCTGATTTGAGTGGACATGGGAATGTTCTGGTTATAACCATTTCACTAGATACGCTCAGGCATTCCCAACCAAAGACCAGAAGGCCTCCACAGTGGCTATCACAGCCTTTTGTAATCTGTAAACAATTGCCAGGTTTGCCAGTGTATCAACTCAAACCAGAAGGGAGTGTGGGGCCGTTGAAGACATGGCAAAGGAATCACTTGCTGCCCCTCTCCGAAGCAGTTCGTTTGCCTCCCACCTCGGATCCGTCTGAGCCCTTTTCGGCCTCTGGCACCCCCGGACCTGTCACCAGATCTCAAACAACTCTTTCAGGAGAAATGGATGGCCAAGATCTGAGTGAAGATGAGGAGTTGGAACTCGATTGGCCCCCCAAGTACCTGAACCCATGACCATGGCCTCTTCATCATCTGAAGTTATCACTGGGGCCACTTTGAATGCTGAGGCTGCTGAGTTAATACCACTAGATACTCTTACTGAAGAATGGGAGGATGCTCTGGACTCTTTTCCAGTAGAGGACCCCAGGGATTCCTTGTATCTCTCTGCGCCTGAATTGGATGCCCCTTGACCAGTGGAGCCCAATACACCTGACTTAATAGAGGAAGAATTGGAAGGGCTCATTGCAGTTGAGACCCCGGCTCCAAGGGGACGAAGACAGAGAAGGGCCATCCACTCCCCAAGAAGATTAACCTACACCCAAATAGGGGAATGTTCGGAAGAGACTGTAGTTACAGCAAGAAGGACAGTAGATAAGCCTGGTCCCTCTACTGTGAATTTAGAAGAGGGCAACCCTAGCTCACTCCCTGGCACAGTTAGACAGGCCACTTCCACTAATGTGACCTGTGGGCAGGACAACCTCTCTCCCAAAGCTTGGTGGGAGGTTCCTCTGCCAGGCTCCTTTGTAGCCGTAAACTGTATTTCATGTACATATGCTAACAATGATCTTTACTGCTTATCTTTGGGGACCAAAGATTTTAAGTGGGGGGAGTGTGTAGTGGGGTATCGCTTTAAGTGAACACAAAGACTACCATACCCAGTGTGCAGCGGGGCACCCACAGTGCATTGCCCGGTGCAAGGTCTGCTGGGGAAGGACTATTTAAGGAGGGAGGAGCAACACGCGGGTTTCTTCGGACGCCGCCTTCCTAGCAAGTGGAGCCTACGTTGGGGCCTGTTGTTTGGACTAGGCTGGAGAGCCTGGGCCTAGAGGATCCGGAGAGCTTGCCAATCGTCACTGGGGAACCCAGAGTCGTCTCATCTATCTATCTCCCGCGGATGGTCGAGAGGATCGGAGACTACGGGTATTGTGAGACTGTGTTCCGGGACATCAGTTACTGAAGTCGGTTGGGTGAGAGAGCACTTGCTCAGTATACTTTGACTACCTTTTAGGCCCAGTATCCTTTGGTCAGGGCCCACCGTTACCGGAGTGTTATACTGCACCCCAGAGAAACAGTGTGTTGTGCAGCCATAGTTAAGTTGTCTTATTGCTTGCTGAGTAACCAACAGTTTAATACCATTGGATTACAAATAATCTACAAAGTGCACCACCATTGCTAGCGAAGAACCTTCTCAACGAACTAACTGTGTGTGAATTAGTCAGGCCTGACTGTCCAGCAGGGAGACATTTATTTGGCCGCCATATTGGCCACAAGGGGAAGGCTCGCGAGTGTAGTTTATTAAGAGACATTGAATGCGCATAAGACTGTTAGAATATAATACTTGTTATTGCTTGACTATTGATATTGCAGGGCCCTGCATAGATAAATGTACCATTGTCTAATCTTTTATATTTCTATTGAGTAAAGTATTTGTGGTTAAGCAGACAAGTGTGTGGCGTACTGTTTATCCCAGTTTAAGCAGTCAGCTCAGGTAATTTAATATTGACTATTGTGTATGCTTTATTGCAGAGTGGTGATTCCTATAGCCTAGTGGGTTCACACTTCCATTTGTGCTAGCTGTGCCAAGGGAGGTTAGAGCCAGTTCCTGGGGGTTGACAGCATTGTGTTACAGACCCAAAACTATACCTGCAGCCCTCTTAACTGGGGGTATTGCTACATTAATAATGCTTAAAGTGAAACAATAAAAGTGATATATTCCTTTAAATTTCGTATCTGGGGGGTGTATAAAGTATGCCTGTAAAGTAGCGCTTGTTTCCCGTGCTTAGGACAGTCTCTGCACAAAATGTAATTTCTGAAGGAAAAAAAGTCATTTAATAGTACTCGCGGCTGTAATGAATTGCCGGTCCCGGCAATACAGAGAAAAGTCATTGAAAGTCATTGATAAAAAAAATAAAATACGTGCTTATCGGAATCTGAAAGACCCCTTTAACAAAGGGGACCCCCAGATCCCATACCCCCTATGTGAATTGGTAACGGGGTACCCCTACCATTTCACAAAGAAAGTGTAAAAAATTGTAAAAAAACACACAGACACAGTTGGGATAAGTCCTTTATTAAAAAAAAAAAAAGAATAAAAAAAAAAGACTCCAGCGGTGGTAATCCACTCTCGATCTCCACTCCAGCGATGTCGGTTTCCTGCGATGGATGATCTATCCAGGCTCCAGTGACGAGGTACAACACACGATCCTCTCTTCACCAGAGCGGAGACACCCCGGGAATGACGCCGCCGAAGCCTGACAGGTCTTATTTAGCCGAGGATGGGGCCACCCGTCACGTGACCCCGTCCCCCTCTGACGCAAGGGGAAACCCAGGCTTTCCCAGTGATGTGCGGGTGACCCCCCCCCTCTGATGCAACGCAGGTTTCCCTTGCATCAGAGGGGGGCGGGGTCACCCGTCACGTCACTGGGGAAGCCCTAATTTCCCCTTGCGTCAGAGGGGGGCGGGGTCATGTGATGGGTGGCCCCGCCCTCAGCTACATAATAGCTGTCACTGGCTGAAGCCGTGTCATTCCCAGGGTGTCTCCGCTCCGGTGAAGAGAGGACCATGTGCTGTTCCTCGTAGCTGGACATCGTCACTGGAGCCTGGAGAGATCATCTATCGCAGGATACCGGCATCACTAGAGTGGAGATCGAGAGTGGATTACCATATTCTTTTTTTTACACTTTCTTCGTGAAGTGGTAGGGGTACCCCGTTACCAATTCACATAGGTGGCGGGATCTGGGGGTCCCCTTTGTTAAAAAGGTCTTCCAGATTCTGATAAGCCCCCCGCCCGCAGACCCCCACAACCACCGTTCAAGGGTTGTGGGGATGAGGCCCTTGTCCCCATCAACATGGGGATATGGTGCTTTGGGGTCCAGACCTCAAAGCATCCTCCCCATGTTGAGGGCATGCGGCCTGGTATGGTTCAGGAGGGGGGGCGCTCTCTCGTCCCCCCTCATTTCCTGTGGCCTGCCAGGTTGCGTGCTCAGATAAGGGTCTGGTATGGATTTTGGGGGGGAACCCATGCCATTTTTTTTTATTTGGCGCGGAGTTCCCCTTAAAATCCATACCAGACCTGAAGGGTCTGGTATGGATATTTGGGGGAACCGCACGCCATTTAAAAAAAAATTGGCGCAGGGTTCCCCTTAATATCCATGCCAGACCTGAAGGGCCTGGTAATTGAATTTGGGGGGACCCCCACGCATTTTTTTTTATCAATGACTTTCAATGACTTTTCTCTGTATTGCCGGGACTGGCAGTTCATTACAGCTGCGAGTAATTTTAAATGACTTTTTTCCCTTCAGAAATGACATTTTGTGCAGAGACTGTTCTAAGCACGGGAAACAAGCGCTTCTTTACAGGCATACTATACACATCCCCCAGGTATGAAATTTAAAGGAATATTTCACTTTTATTGTTTCACTTCAAGCATTATTAAAATCACTGCTCCCGAAAAAACTGCCTTTTTTAAAACTTTTTTTTGCATTGATACATGTCACCTGGGGCAGGACCCGGGTCCCCAAACACTGTTTATGACAATAACTTTCATATAAGCCTTTAAAATCAGCACTTTTGATTTTTCATGTTCGTGTCCCATAGACTTTAACGGGGTTCGGATGTTCAAACAAATGTATTGCCTGTTCGCATGTTCTGGTGCGAACCAAACTGGGGGGTGTTCGACTCATCTCTAGTTAGGATGGTGTTTGTCAAGAAAAATTTGAGTGCACTAGGGCCGGCATGAGCGAAAACGAAAGAATGGCCCGGAAGAAACCCAGGAATACGAAAAGAATACATGTATAAATAGCATAATTTAATTTCATAGAATTAAAGCCATTATGTTTGGTGTTCTTTGAGATTCAATTCCATTGTTTGACAATAAAAATTGTTTTTATGAAAAAGATTTTAATACTACCCCTATTTCAAAATGCCTTATGGATACTGCTATTAGTCGGCATTTGCGGCTAGAACATAACTTTGACACAAACATGATAAAATGTATGGTCGTCATGCATGTGAGAGATGGAAGTATCGATCATACCCTGCTACAATTAGAAACTTGTTGGATTTACAATCTCAATGCTACTAGATACCCAGGTTTGAATGAATATATAAGTTTCAAGCCATTTTTGTAATACAGACTGGACTTCATTTGGTCATTAACGTACAACATTTTGGCATTACATGATTCTTTTTGCCTCTTCTCCCCTTCCCTATTTGGTTTTTACCAACGTTCCATACTTCCTGTCTGCTGATTGATATCACTGCTTAGTTGCTATATGATAATTGCTTAATCTGTAAATAACTGTATAAACCAAAATATTATAGATTTAATTTTGTATGTCTGTGGATCATAAACATTAAAGTGATACTAAAGGATCGTTTTTTTTAAAAAATAACAAACATGTCATACTTACCTCCACTGTGCAGCTCGTTTTGCACAGAGTGGCCCCGAACATCGACTTCTGAGGTCCCTTGGCAGCTTTCGCAGCTCCTCCCTGCATCAGGTAATCCCCTAGGAGAAGCTCTCTCCCGAGTTACCTTTGGTGCATGCTCCAGAGTCATTAATTTGGCATCCATAGACACCAAATGTATGACTCGCCCCGTCATTGGATTTGATTTACAGCAGCGGGAGCCAATGGCTGTGCTGCTATCAATCTATCCAATCAAGAACGGGACCCCATTGAGAGAGGCAGAGCGCGTCACCGCCGAGCAAACTCCACGGCTCAGGTAAGTAAAACGGGGGGGCTGGGGGGGGGGGGCGGTGACTGCCAGAATTTTTTTCACCTTAATGCATAGGATGCATTAAGGTGAAAAAACACAAGGGTTTACAACCCCTTGAAATAATTTGTCACTGTAATTGTATTAATGAAAATTGGAATGTACAGTAATCTGTACAATTTTGCTCTATTGTGGATTATTCTGTCTTAGTGCTGCACATCGGCTGGAAGTTAACCAGCCTTTTTGATATGTGCAGAGTTCCCCTTAAGGCCATTAGGGAGCCTAGAGATCATTTCAGGTATGTTTTCATTGGTAGGTAGTGGGCTATGCTTGCGATCGCATGGACACCCAGGCTGGTGCCTGTTTCTGGCTGGTTGCTATGTTGTCCATTTTGCTTCCATCTGGGCCCTCCTATGCTTGGCACTGTGTCGCTTTGTGGATCCAGTGGGTCCTGTGTTGTGTGCGGATTTGGAGGTTTGACTTTGCTCGGCCCCTCCAGTGTATGTGGTGACCACTGTGTCATCTGGCAGGCGCCTCCCTCCCCGCCTTCACATGGAACTCTGGGTCTTGTAGGCAAGTGGAGGACTCCACGAGTTGGCGCATGTGCGATAGCCTCATCTCGTCCGCGCTCGATTGGTGACGTCAGACGCCAATCGAGTAGGGGATATAGGGCCGGCATTTCCACCATACCACTAGCTGGAAGGCAGGGGCAACCATTACAATTTTGTGCTGTAAACGAGAGTTAACTATTGACCATTGATAGTATGACTATGGATGTTTAGCAAGCATGCAGTACAGAGCTGGTATGTGTTCATGTCCTATGCACTGGCGTTGCATGGATGGTGAAATGTTTGATTTATAATCTAGATCTGTATATACTCTGAATGTATTTATAATTGACTGCAGGTCTGAGGCAGGATTTGGAGATATATTCTCTGAGATACCAACCTTGGCTGGCTTGTTGTGATTTCTTGAAGGTTTTCATCTAGATACAGACATTTTTGTTTGTGATTACCCATTTGTGCTAGTATAATGGCACCTATCATCTTTGTTTTGATAGTGATTACCACATGATAGCACCATGTTTGCAGGATTGCAGCTATTTGTTGGTGCCCCTGTACTAATCTGTGTCTATATCAGTGTCTTGTAAGTATAGTGGAGGCTATGTTTGCCCATAAATTGGACACATACTGTCTATGTGATTTTGGAAGTCACTTTCTCTATTATATTCCTGTAGCCTGGTCCCCATGTATCCCATGTGATCGCACATAGCCTCCCCTTCAAATTTGTGTACTTGCTTGGTGACCTCCTTGATGTCCCTTTGGGTGAGTTCGATAGAGGAATGGACAGAATAATCCATGATATGTATACATTGAACGTGTTCTAAATGTAGGAATAACTATTGATTATGCATATGGTCTTATTCTTAATAGGACTTTAAGAGAATTGGTAGTCCTTAGAAATCCCCTGAAGAAGCCAACGTTGGTGAAAAATGTTGGGATTTAACACCAAATACTGATCACCTTCTATACATGGATGCCAGTGATTCTATGTGATTTGTATCATACTCAGATTTTTTATTAAACCCAATATATGTTGTTGTTTTATGAATAAACTTTCTAGTTTTATATAAAATGCATTCTCTTTAATTTGGGGCACCATTATAATCCCGATCTTCCTGTTGCTGCTAAACCTAATTTGTGTATTTAACAAAGCAGAAGTTTGTCAAAACGGTTGTCTAGACAGAGACAACAGTAAACTGGGATGCGTATTGTGTTCTGAGGCAAGACAAAAGAACCTGACCATGCTGTCAATGAGCAACATGTGTATTTAAGTGAAGAAGCAGACAACTGTAATTACCAAAAACATTGTTTATTAGGGAATGAAATAGCCCAAAATAACATTAACCTCTTTTGGTTAAAAATAAAGAGCTAAACAAATTTAGTTCACAGAACAACAATTTAAAAAAATGTGCAGTTATATACAAACGTGCATTATAATAGCTAACCTTTAACAAATTAGCTAGCAAATTTAATCAAAAAGTGCATCATGATGCATTAACCAAAATCTTTAAAGTTGAGTGTAATTAAATGGCTGCGACCAAGTGGAATGTTACCTTTTCATTAGAGGGCATGGGATAAGAATGCTGGTGCGATGGCTGTGATGGTATTGCTGGTGGTGTTGCTACTTGATTATCAGACAAATGTGTGCTTGTTGAAAATTGCCAACTTACCCCTTTATGCAAGACTTGTAGGAGTAAACTTTCAGCCGAATTGCATTGCTCATCAGACATTTTTCTTAATTTGTTGGCTGTAACAATTCTAAACCCATCATGGTCATCAGGATTTTGTTTGATAGCTGAATTTGCCTTTGTTAAGAAGATGTGGCATCCTCCAGGTTCCTCATTTTTTTTGCCTTGGGTGGTAGTGCAACAGGAGTTCACGCAATGACATCCTCATTAGCAAAAACCTATTACTGGAAAAGAAGAACGCTATCAGCAAAGTGAAACAACATTTTGTCCAAATCTTGGCATATAGATGTGTCATTTAACACAGGCACTGCTGAAGGGCATACAATTACAGAAACGTATCACAAAAAGACGCCTATGAAAAAAAAATAATAATAATGTAATTAAACTACTGCAAAAGTACCAAACTATCCTGCATTTACCTGAGATGGGGGAATGCCCTGAAAGATTTCCAGATCGAGGTCAATGTCAGATGATGGGGAATCTGCTGAAGCTGGAGAAAGGTTTGCAAGGGTACAAAGCGAAGCTCTTTCATCTACTTGCTCTGTCAAGAAGTAAAGGCTTTTGTAGTACCACAGCCATGGAACATAAACATCTTCAGCTCCTGCTTCCAGTTTCTGTGTTTCCCTTACTTTATTTAGCTCCTTTTTAAACACTGCTTTCAGATTAGAATTGTTGTTCCTCGCATACTGCACTGTAGGATTAGGGCAAACAGCTTTACACAGTTCCGCTAGCTTCATGAGGGCCTCATGCTTCTTGTTTTTGCGGTCTGAGTATTCTTTAGACTTGACTTTCCAAAGGCATGGCATTTGCCTGGACATCTCAATAAAGCGTTGAAGAAATTCAGGGATGGTGAACTTGTCGGTAATGCTTCCTGCAAAGGAAAATTGTAATAATCAGACGTTAAGCACATACAGTGCATTGCAAAAGTATTCACCCCTTTGCTTTTTACCTATTTTGTTACATTACAGCCTTTAGTTCAATGTTTTTTTTAATCTGAATTATATGTGATGGATGAGAACACAATAGTCTAAGTTGGTGAAGTAAAATTAGAAAAATATATACATAAAACTATTTTTCAGAAATAAAAAAATTATAATTGGCATGTGTGTATGTATTCGCCCCCTTTGTTATAAAGCCCATAAAAAGCTTTGGTGCAACCAATTTCCTTTATAAGTCACATAATTAGTGAAATGATGTCCACCTGTCTGCAATCTAAGTGTCACATGATCTGTCAATACATATGCACACCTTTTTGAAAGGCCCCAGAGGCTGCAACACCTAAGCAAGAGGCACCACTAACCAAACACTGCCATGAAAACCAAGGAACTATCCAAACAAGTAAGGGACAATTTTGTTGAGAAGTACAAGTCAGGGTTAGGATATAAAAAAAATCCAAATCTTTGATGATCCCTAGGAGCACCATCAAATCTATCATAACAAAATGGAAAGAACATGGCACAACAGCAAACCTGCAAGAGACGGCCGCACACCAAAACTCATGGACCGGGCAAGGAAGGCATTAATCAGAGAGGCAGCATAGAGACCTAAGGTAACCCTGGAGGAGCTGCAGAGTTTCACAGCAGAGACTGGAGTATCTGTATGTAGCGGGTGTTTGAATTTAAGGGAGGCATCTGGGTGGTAGTGTAGCCCAGATGCACAAATTGCTAGGGGATCCGAGACCTTTTTCTGGTTCTTGGAGGACTCTGGTGGTGTGAGGTCCCTTGCGGTCCACGGGTGGCGCTGTTGTCCTCTGGGCCGGGGCTGAGCTCACACTGCAAGACTGTACCTTTTTGTCCTCCCCTGGAGCTGGTACAGCGGGGCGGGGAACCCGCTGTGGCGCAAAGGGAGAGGGGATAAAGGGGGCGGACGCCCTTACCATGGGGTTCAGATTTCGGAGTCGGAGTGAGAGTCGGAGGACTCGGCCACACCCAGGCACCTTCAGCTTGGGTGCTGGCGTTCCAGTGTTCCAGGTCTAGGTGCCCTTGACCTAGCCAGAGCGGAGATGGAGTCCATCCCAGGCACCTTTAGCCTGGGGTGAGGTACTATGGCGGATGCCTGGGGCTCAGTACCTTCGACTGAGTTCCGCGAGGGTGGAGGAATCCGAGGGGGCCCTAACTCCTTGGGTGCCCGTGTCTGAGTTCGTGAGGACTGGTGTGCAGAACTTCTCTGAAGAGTCCAGTGCAGCATTTCTGGTGACAGAGAGGCCTCCTGTTTCTCCCTTGGACGGATCTCCTTCCCCTGAAGGGGCCGTGCTAGCGAAGGTAATTCACGTTCTACCTCACATAGTCAGTGGTAGTGACTATTTACCACTGGTGATACCACAGTGGTTAGCAACAGAAGGGAAAGGATTGTGCCTCGATCTATCCCCATTGTTACTCAGTAGAAGAAACTGTTTGTTGTTTGCCAAGAAGAATAAAACTGATTCGGACCTATTCACTGTGTGGAACTCTGGTTACTAGGAGCAAAGGAGTCAGGGATGAAGTACTGGACTTGACTCTAGGACACCCACACAAGACCCAATCTTCTGGCCTTCACCTCTTAGCTATGGAGGACATGGGACGTGGTGTATCTCATCCCTTCCCCCAGCACTGAGACCCCTAGACGAAGAAAGACAAGCCGAGTGTGAGAAGGGAAAGAGGGGTGAGGCTGCTACATGTACATAGGACGACAATAAGCCGTATGCTCCATAGAGTTGGGCTTTATGGCAGAGTGGCCAGAAGAAAGCCATTACTTTCAGCAAAAAACAAGATGGCACGTTTGGAGTTTGCGAAAAGGCACGCGGGAGACTCACAAAATGTATAGAGGAAGGTGCTCTGGTCTGATGAGACTAAGATTTAACTTTTTGGCCATCAAAGAAAACGCTATGTCTGGCGCAAACCCAACACATCACATCACCAAAAGAACACCATCCCCACAGTGAAATATAGTGGTGGCAGGATCATGATATGGAGATTTTTTTCAGCAGTCGGGACTGGGAAACTGGTCAGAGTTGAGGGAAAGATGGATGGTGATAAATACAGGGATATTCTTGAGCAAAACCTGTACCACTCTGTGTGTGATTTGAGGCTAGGACGGAGGTTCACCTTCCAGCAGGACAATGACCCCAAACACACTGCTAAAGCAACACTTGAGTGGTTTAAGGGGAAACATGTAAATGTGTTTGGCCTAGTGTCAGGTCACCTGAGGCCAGGTGACAGGTGCACTCCGTTGGAGTCAGGAGTGCACCGCTAAAGTAGTGGACCCTAGGACTGACTGCTGCAGATGGAACTCTGGAAGGTTCAGGAAGGCAGGTCCACTGGAGCACCAACACAGATCCTACTATGAGCTAGAGCAGTGTTTCTCAACTCCAGTCCTCAAGGCGCACCAACAAGTCATGTTTTCAAGATTTCCCTTAGATAAAACAGCTGTGGTAATTACTTAGGCAGTGAAACTAATCAAATCACCTGTGCAAAATAATGGAAATCCTGAAAACATGACCTGTTGGTGCGCCTTGAGGACTGGAGTTAAGAAACACTGAGCTAGAGAATAGATTCCCCAGGGAGCCAGCAGGTGTTCACCAGAGCCTCTAGTGGTGAGGATGCACTGCGCTGCAACTGGCTCCAGGTCGCAGCCCCCGGGGTCTCCCAGCTCATGCTCACGGTAGATCACAGGAGAAAGAGGAAGAAAGCTGGAGGATAGTCAGGAGATGTGCCAAAAGGTCAGGGCAACAAGCAGATAGGGATAGTCGAAGAACACACCAAAGGTCTGGGTATGAAGCAGACAAGGACAGTCAAGAACAAGCCAAAGTCAGTACACAGGATCAGACTTAGGACACAGAGCAATGAGCACACAGAAGCCAAAACACACAATATTGATCAGCACGGCTGGCTTGCAGTGCACAGTTTAATATAGAGTTCCCTGATAGGGCCTGGAGTGGAGCCATGCTTTGAGGAGAGATTACTTAAGCAGCCAGGTGAGAGTGGCTGGCTTCTTAATCTGAGCACATGGAGAGGTAAGTTGCCAGACAAACATTACTGCATAACCATGACAGTACCCATCCTCTTATGAGGCCTCCCCCTCCCCCACTTGTACCCAGGCTTAGAGGGAAACCTCAGATGAAACCTCCTCAACAGACGAGGTGCAAAGACCTCAGATGCAGTGATCCAAGTCCTCTCCTCAGGACTAAACCCTTTCCAATGCACAAGGTACTGAAGAATTCCTCTACAGAGTCGGGAATCCAGAACTTGACTAACCTCGTACTTTAGATTATCCTCAGAGACCGGAACCGAGGTAGGGAGAGGACGAGAGGATTATTGAGAACTAAAGGCTTTTTAGGAATCAGCAAGGGCATGAGAGGACAAGCAGGAGTCTGAGGAGGGTCCCCCAGACCCTTAAAGATGAGCTGGACATCTAGCACAGAACCATCAGACTGGGCAGAGGCCAGTGGATCACTGAGGTCAGGTTGGTTAGAAGGTGACATATCACAGGAGTCAAGCTGGATAGCTGAAACACAAGCAGAATGCAGAGAGCCCTGAAAAAAAGGTTGAAAACCCCACCTGGCCGAATAAGGCAGTCTATCCAAATGATGGATTGAGCCCATTAGACAGGTTTAAATGGGCGTAAGTCCTGAATAAGAAAAAGTAGGAGGCTCACTGGGCATGGGCTGGACTGGCATAACTGGTGCAGAGGCCGACTGAATAGCATCGTCAGGGGTAGCGACTACGGAACTTGCAGACAAGTTAGCCTGGCTGTGCATCCAAAGGTGTTTAGGGACAGACAAAGGTAAATGATTATGCAAACTGGAGTAAATGATCGGCTCACGTTCACAGGTAAGCTCCTCATCCAGAGTGCCACATGACCTAGAGAGTGCATAAACCCGACTATTGCAAGACACATCCCAGAAATCGCTATATGCAGTAGGTAGAGCAAAAGATACTGGGATGGTGGCAACAGAAAGTTTCTCTTTTGGGGCAACCTTGAGTAGGCAGGACGAGGAACAGGAGGAACCCCAAGCCAGGATCTGTCCAGCAGTCCAGTCAACATGTGGAGAATGGAGCCATAACCAAGGAAGACCCAAAACGATAGGAGTTGAGGCCTTAGGTATGATAAGGAAGGATATCCACTCCTGGTGGAGTGTCCCTACCGACATCTTAACAGGGAGGGTCTGAAAGCGGATAGGGCCCCCTGAGAGAACAGTGCCATCAATCGCTAAGACCACCAATGGCGTGGTGAGGGGCAAAAGGGTAAGTCTCATGGAAGATGCAGTTCCCCAGTCCATGAAATTGCCAGCGGCTCTGGAATACAGATATGCCGATACCGAATGAGAAGAAGCACCAACATGAAGAAACACAGAAAGAAGACGAGAAGGTGAAGGTGAAGGTGATATTTCTGGGTCCAATACTCCACCTACCAGATGTATTAGACCCGAGTGTTTTTCCAGATGAAGAGAGCAAGTGTCACGAAAATTACCTTTAGCCCTACAATAGAGGCACAGGCCTAGAGTTCTGCGCCTGATGCGTGCCTCGGGAGATAGCCTGGTCTGGCCCAGCTGCGTAGGTTCCTCAGCTGGCAGGAGGAGCTCCTCAGGTCGAAAAGAGGGGGGCTCAGGCTGCCTAAAGATGAGAAATACTGGTGTCTTTTTTCCAGGATCCTCTCCTGAAAGCGAATATCGATCTGGTTACACAAGGAGATGACACCGTCCAGATCAGCAGGGATGGTTCTTCCTACTAATTCATCTTTCACTCAGGGAGGCCATGTAAAAAGGTTGCAACTAAGGCCTCATTATTCCAGCTCAGCTCAGCAGTATAAAAACATGAAAATGAAGAGTGTACTGTCCCACAGAAGCGGACTCTTGATGGAGACGTAAAAGGGCGCTGGAACTCGGTTCTTCAAAGATATTCTGAAAAAGTTTCAAGAAGTTAGACAGGCTAGAAACCACTGGATCATTCATTTCCCACAGAGGGGCAGCCCAGGCTAAAGCTTCACCAGAGAGGAGGGAAATTATATAGGCTACCTTTGCCCGATCAGACAAAGTTTTGAGACTGAAGCTCAAAATGAATAGTGCATTGGCTGAGGAACCCCCTGCAGGCCTTGGAGTCCCCAAAGCATCGGAATGGAGCTGGCAGCTGTAGTGAATGTGTAGCTGCGACTGCGACCGGAATAGTTGCAGCCGCTGATTGTGCTTGAGGTTGCTGACTCGGGGTTCCCAAGGAGGCCTGAAGCTCCTCGAAGCCGGAAGCCAGATCCTGGAGGAATCGCATCACCTGGGCCTAATTTGATTCCTGGGTCTCAAGTCTGCGTACTATGTCCTGCAATGGATCATCTGCGGAAAGCGGCACGTCAGTCGGGTCCATGGCTGATCAAACTGTCAGGTCACCTGAGGCTAGGTGACAGGTGCACTCCGTTGTATCCAGGAGTGCACCGCTAAGGTAGTGGACCCTAGGACTGACTGCTGCGGATGGAACTCTGGGAGGTTCAGAAAGGCAGGTCCAGTGGAGCACCAACACAGATCCTACTACGAGCTAGAGAATAGATTCCCCAGGGTGCGGAGTCTAAGAGCCAGCAGGTGTTCACCAGAGCCTCTAGTGGTGAGGATGGACTGCGCTGCAACTGGCTCCAGGTCGCGGCCCCCAGGGTCTCCCAGCTCACGGCAGATTACAGGAGAAAGAGGAAGGAAGCAGCAGCCTGGAACAACAAGGATAGTCAGGAGATTAGCCAAAAGTTCAGGGCAACAAGCAGATAGGGATAGTCAAAGAACATGCCAAAGGTCTGGGTATGAAGCAGACAAGGACAGTCGAGAACAAGCCAAAGTCAGTAAACAGGATCAGACGTAGGACACAGAGCAATGAGCACATGGAAGCCAAAGCACACAATATTGATCAGCATGGCTGGCTTGCAGTGCACAGGTTAATATAGAGTTCCCTGATAGGGCCTGGGGTAGAGCCATGCTTTGAGGAGAGATTACTTAAGCAGCCAGGTGAGAGTGGCTGGCTTCTTAATCTGAGCATTACTGCATAACCATGACACCTAGTCAAAGCCCAGACCTCAATCCAATAGAAAATCTGTGGTCAGACTAAAAGATAGCTGTTCACAAGCGCAAACCATCCAACTTGAAGGAGCTGGAGCAGTTTTGCAAGGAGGAATGGGAAAAAATCCCAGTGGTAAGATGTGGCAAGCTGATAGAGACTTATCCAAAGCGAATTGGAGCTGTGATGGCCGCAAAAGGTGGCTCTACAAAGTATTGATTTTAGGGGGGTGAATAGTTATGCACATTGACTTTTTCTGTTACTTTGTCCTATTTGTTGTTTGCTTCACAATAAAAAAAACAACAACTTCAAAGTTGTGGGCATGTTCTGTAAATTAAATGATGCAAATCCTCAAACAATCCATGTTAATTCCAGGTTGTGAGGCAACAAAACACGAAAAATGCCAAGGAGGAAAATACTTTTGTGAGGCACAGTAGCACAATAATAGTTATGTTAAGTAATAAGGCATGATCTCAAAATCCTGTCCAATGGTCAATGAAAATTCATGAGGCCTACTCGATGCAGCAGCCACATAAAAAATATTACATTTTTTTCATATGCATGTCAACAGATCACTCGTGTAGTGGATCAATCAGACTAGCGAGGTGTTCAATGGTCGCTGTGATGGATCATTCGGGTCTGCTGCGTGTTTTCGTTTGGATTATATAGTGAGTGAAGGGTTTGTAACGAGCCCCTGCTAGCTCGGTTCCACTCTCCCTATACTCCTCTGCTGCTATTGAATCAGATTGCAGATCGCAACGTCTGATGGTTTGGTCATCCGATTCTCTGGGATTCGAACTACTGTGCTGTTCAAATCCAGTTGTGATAGCTCAGAACAAACACCAGACAGGCTGTATGTAAGTTCAAACAGGAATCTCCTTTATTGGATGCACACAACACAATTTTATACATAGCAGTTTAAACACCCCGTCCAAACAACCACTTTCCTATTGGTCAGTTGTAAAGTACGCTCTAGTCCTCACTTAGGTCCTCTTGGCCATGCAAATGAGGACTTGAATCAGGGTCAGCAGGGATCCGTCTGATAGCTTGAATAGGAGGACTGAGATGTGTAATGACAGAAGTCCCAGGAGATAATTAAAGTACATAAAAAACAAACAAATGGTCAAACACAGAACAATGCCTTCCTTCCAGACCATGGAGCCGTCTGGAGGGGGTTAGCTTTAAGACAGGGCGGAGGACCCCCCCCCCCCACTGTGTAATAGAATCAAAGGAGAAATGCTTGAGTATTTCAAGGATCATGACAGGGTTAATTTAAGAAACTAGCTGTTTAATATAATCATGAATAATGCTTCAGATCTGAAATGATCCCAGAATCACCAGTTTGAAAAGAAGAATTAACGCTGTCTGTTCAAATGTTCAATATATTTTTATGCCTAGTTCCTAATATGCCAGGGTTCTAAATATGTGTATCTTTGTGATTGGTTAATGAATAAGGGGGTCCTTCCCTTATGGTAAAGGAAATATGTCATCTAACATGTAGCTATCATATACTATGCATTTATTTGTGTCACAGACAGGGGGTCCCACTATTGGATGAATAGTTTGGGGAAATACCCCTGATTGGTGGAAAATAAACAATACCACCCATATCTGTCTTTGTATACTTAACATGATGTGACGTTCCAAATAAATGAGTTCTGATTTTCATGCTCCAGTGTGTGACGGAACTGCATCACTCCCAGGCAAGGTAAAGGTGGAATGGAGGCTGACGGTAAGAATTAATCCCTTCAGTTAGTGGTGTCAGAAGTGTATTGGAATAGGTAGCAGCCACGAGATGGCAGCTGCCTAGTTTTGCATATGCCTTCTCTGGTTGCCCTCATAGTGTGAACTTAAAGTGGGGTAAAGAGCCGGACAGCAAGCTGCTTGAGTGCATATTGCCCCAGAAGTCATTAACCAGAATACAATATATGAAACGCCAACAAGCAGGAAATGGAACCTATACTAGGGCAAGGACAGGAAGGTGAAGTGACTATTTATAGGTCACAAGTAGGGATGAACCGAACACCCCCGGTTCGGTTTGCACCCGATATTGCTAAAAGGCAAAAAATGTGTGCGAACACCTTTAAATTCTATGGGTCACGAACATGAAAAATCAAAAGTACTAATTTTAAAGGCTTATATGCAAGTTATTGCCATGAAGCCTCGTACACACGACCGATTTTCCCGGCAAAAAACAACAAGAAACCTGTTGGGAGAGCTTTCTTGCCGAGAAAACCGTTCGTGTGTATGGTTTCTCGTCGAGAAAACTGCCAGGAATCTCGACGAGAAAAATAGAGAACCTGCTCTCTATTTTCTCATCAGGATTCTCGTTTTTCTCGCCGAGATTCTCGTCGGCCTGTTTCTCAACGAGAAAACCGGTCGTGTGTATGCTTTTCCGAGTCTTAAAAAATTGTGCATGCTCAGAATCAAGTATAAGACGGGAGCGCTCTTTCTGGTAAAACTAGCGTTCATAATGGAGATAGCACATTAGTCACGCTAAAACGAACTGAAAGCACGAAGACTGAAAAGCGCAAATCGTCTCTCCCCAAACTTTTACTAACACGCAGTAACACGAGATCAGCAAAAGCAGCCCAAGGGGTGGCGCCATTGAAATCGAACTTCCCCTTTATACTGCCGTCGTACGTGCTGTACGTGACCGCGCTTTCCAACAACGAGATTTGGAATTGACAGTGTGTATGCAAGGAAAGCTTGACAAGAAGCTCGTCAAGCTTGACAAGAATCTCGTTGAGAAAAATGAAGTTTTTTTTTACGACGAGACTCTCGGTCGTGTGTACGAGGCTTAAGTGTTTGGGGACCTGGGTCCTGCCCCAGGGGACATGTATCAATGCAAAAAAAAGTTTTAAAAACAAAGGTTTTTTTTTTATTTGCATTGCATAGCCCTGCTTCTGACCGCAAAGACTGCCCTCCCTCCAAGGACAAAAAGGAGGGAAAGGGAAAAAGAAAAGGAATTATTATTTTTTTTGGGAGGGGGCAGCAATCTTAGTTGGGATACTTGAGTGCCGGAGAGACTTTGTAATATTTTTTTTTTTCTCTCTTCCCCCCTTCCTCTTCCTTTTTTTTGCTCTACATATTGAACCTGGTATACCTTTCTACAGTCAGCCTGCATATATGGCCTACACTGAGGAATTGAGGGGTGGGATTGATTTTTGGCTTTGCTTTTCGCCTTCTGCTTTTTGTTACAACCGAGATCTATTATTACCCCTGAATCCTGAGGAGCGGAATATACATATTTAGAGGTCCGTTGCCTGATACCTCCTTTTTTTTTTTTTGGCCTTACACTTGATATTGGGGGTTTCTTTTTTTTTTTTTTTACTTAGTCCTACCTCTGAGCCTGGTAAAGATATGTCTCTATAGGAAAAACTTGTTAAGGAGAGGCAGAAGGAAGGAGGAAGAGGGAGAAAAAGGGAAAGGGAAGGACACAAATGTATTCACTATAAAAATGACTATATAGGTATTAAATAGGTATTATATATTCGCACATAATTGAAATTTATTTTGATTTATATTTAATTTAGGCAGTGGTTGTTTTCCCCCTCCTTTTTTTGTATTGTTTGCTTGCTGTATGTCCATCTGGGTGTTGTTTATTTGTTTTTGTTTTTTTTTTTGTTTCATTGGGTGGGGTTTTTTTTTTTTTTTTGGTGTATTATACATAGGGTCTATATACTGGTGTAAGGGACTCAATATATCTAAGAAAGTCCCATATAAATATACTGATTGATTGTATAGACTGTGGGAAATTAATTGGTAGGCAGTACTCAAAGTGAACGGAAAATAAACTCCTAGGTAGGAGGGAAAATGAGGAGAAGGGGAGCAAAAATAAACCAAGTGGACAGCGGAAGTAGTAATTCCATAAAAGCCTACATGGTGCAAGATAAAGTAGATCAAAAGGCAGAGCAAGCAGTAGAAAATACAGAAAGAATAATCTTCCCCACTGAAGGGCAGAACAAAACTCGAGATTTAGATGAAGAAGGGATTTTAGAACAAGATCAACAACAAAAGGAATAGAGGATAACCTTCAGGCACTCCCTACAAAACAAGACATGGTAGAGATGATGGCCCACTTAGAAGGCTCGATTAAAAGAGAATTGAGTGCTACCCGAACTGATATACAAAATGTGTTTCAAAGAGTTGAAGAATCAGAAGCTCAAGTGGAGGAACATAAACATGCAATTTTAGAGTTGCGAGAGAGGGCTGAATTAGAATGGGTAGAAATTAGGAATATCCGGTATAGGCTTGAAGATCAAGAGAATCGCAATAGACGAAACAATCTGAGGATTTGGGGACTACCGGAGTCCGTCAAAAATAATGACTTGGAAACTACGGTTCGCGAGATGTTCAACAAGAAAGAAGCAACAGCTCCCATGTCTTTTGAAAGAGTGCACAGAGTACAAAGAATATCTACCCCATCAACAGATATAGTGAGAGATGTGATAGTGAGGTTATTAAGTTATGAAATAAAACAACAAGTTTCACAGGGTATGAGAAGCGCCACACCAATCGAATACATGGGAACTGAGATTCTTATCTTTACAGATTTATCACAAGAAACCCTGGCCCGCAGGAGGGCGTTGAAACCCTTGACAAAACAACTACAAGATAAAAATATTGCATACAGATGGGGCTTCCCAGCCTGCCTAATAGAAAAAAATCATGGGATCTCAGCCAAACTGAGATTCCCAGAAGAATTCTGCTGTAAACTTGATATACCAATGCCCCCATTAGAAAACTGGGAGAAAAAAAAACCCAGAATGGAAGAAGCTTAAAGATTAGTCATGGAATAAAATGTAGAGGGGTGGGATGAGAAGGGGAGAGAGAAAAGGAAAGGTAATGAAAATAAATATACTGAAAGGAAAGGGAAAAAGGAAAGGGGGAAAAAGGAGAAAAAACATTCCAGTCAGTGGAGGTGGGGGAGGGGAGGTCGGCAGGAGAAAGGAATCTTCTCGGGGAGGTGAACCGGTGTTCGGCAATGCCCATCCGTGTGTCCGAGACATCTCTGCATTAGGGATGAGGCTCGGAGGACCGGATGGCCATGCAAATACCCCTAGAGTATGCCCCACCCAGCTGAACGCCTATACATTCGGCGACAGCTGGGTGGGCCATAACATTGATATTCAATGTAGTTGGAGAGGGGAAGAGGGTGGGGGGTTTTGTATGTGGGAAGTGTTATGTGGTATTGTCATGATGTTTTTTATATTGTCAGTTGTATGGGTCAACCCTGGAAAAATAGAGAAACTGGTCCTCCCTCATATGGCCAAAGGTACTTGGTCATGTGGGCATCCTTCCTTAAAGAGATGGAGCCCTTAAAGATAATTTCCTACAACGTCAGAGGTCTAAACAGTCCTAGCAAACGGCATCAAATACAGCAGGAATTGAAAGGCTGGGCAATAAATATAGCATTCCTGCAAGAAACCCACCTTAAATGGTCTACTAGGGTGGGACTGAACACTATAAATTTCCCAATATGGTTCTATGGATATTCCCCCAATAAGAGATCCAAGGGGATTGCAATAGGTTTTGATAGGAATACACCATTTGTCTTAAAAGCAATGGAGTCAGATGGTGAAGGAAGATATTTATTTGTGAAGGGGTTTTTGTTCAATAAAGAGTACACATTAGTAAATATCTACTGCCCTAATGTCCACTCCAAGTTATTTTTAAAAAAGTATTGAATAAATTGGAAAATTTTAGAGAGGGAAAAGTGATAATGGCAGGCGATTTAAACTTTGTTTTTGACCCAACCTTGGATACCCAACCTCTCTCTATTCGTTCAGAAGGAAAGCACTTAAAAGCAGTTAAAAAAAACTTTATCAGCAGCAATTAGTAGAGGCTTGGAGAGTGTTACATCCAAGGGGGAGGGACTTCACATATTACTCCCAGGTACACTCCTCTTACTCAAGAATTGATTACATTTTCTTAGACCATCAGCTCCTTGAAGGTTTATTAAAAGCGGAAGTGAAATTGATCACCCTCTCGGATCATGCCCCGGTTATTAGTAAGCTTGGAGTTAAAGGATGTACCGGAGAGGCAAATATCTTTGAGGTTGGACGAATCACTTCTATATGATCAAGATATACTAGGAGACTTGGAAAAGGAAATTATTATTTTTTTACAGAGAATAACATAGAAAATATTGCGCCAACAACTCTGTGGGAAGCTCATAAAGTTTGCATGAGAGGGAGATTAATAGCGGAAGGGGCTAAGTGAAAAAAAATTTGGACGGCCAAAAAACAGTCCCTTTTACAGGAAATCCAGGAGTTGGAACATAAACATAAGAGAGCAAATGATAGTGAGACAATGGTGGAATTAATAGCAAAACGCGAAGCCCTGAGGGATTTGATGGAGCAGGAGACCAAACAAGCTTTTATTAGAACTGCAAATAAACAATATCAATTTGGGAACAAATCAGGGAAATTGCTGGCAGGACAAATTAAATCTAGGAGGAACCCGAATTTCATAGTAAAAATGAAAAATAAAAAAGGGGAGATGAAGTACTCCACTAGGGACATCTGTAAAATATGTATGGAGTACTATCAATCATTGTACAAGGTGAATGATCCACAAGATCCCGGGGATGTGCAAAAAAAAATAAAAAAAAATAGAACAGTATTTAAGGGGGATTAAATTGCCTGTAATACTAGAAGAGGACTCAAGGATACTGGACAGTGATATCTCTAAAGAGGAAATAGAGCAGGCAAATAAAAACGGTAAAGGGGGAAAAAGCCCCGGGCCAGATGGCTACACATCCCTATACTTTAAAAAATTTATTGGAATCCTGACTCCTCACTATCATTCATATATGAATTCAATAGGGGGCGGGCCTTAAGATATGAGGGGAAGCTTTGGGCGCCTATATCTCACTTTTAGTAAAAGAAGGAAAAGATCCCACAATGTGCTCAAGCTTTAGGCCGATATCCCTGATAAATGAAGATGTAAAAATCTATGCGCGGATCCTGGCCAAAAGATTAAAGCCCTACATGCCAGAATATATAGGGAAAGATTAAGCAGGTTTTGTCCCTGGGAGGGAGACTAGGGACAATATACTAAAAACAACCCTCTTAATTCATGAGGCTAAGAAGGGGAAGAAGCCAGCCTTGTTTCTATCAATAGATGCTGAGAAGGCCTTTGATAGGCTGGATTGGGACTTTATGCTGCAGACACTATATAAATTTGGCATTGGACCCCGTATGCCTAAATGGATAGAGGCATTGTACTCAAACCCTACTGCGCAAATTCAAGTAAATGGAACCCTCTCGGAAACTTTTCAACTTTTCAATGACACACGTCAGGGGTGCCCACTGTCTCCCTTGCTTTTTGTATTTTCATTAGAACCTTTTTTAGCATCTATAAGAGCAAATCAGGAGATCCAAGGTATAGAGGTCGGAGACCAAGAACATAAGTTATCCGCTTTTGCAGACGATATTATGATCTATATAACAAACCCTAGACAGACACTCCCAAAGATTATGGAAGAACTGGATAATTATGGGAGGGTGTCAAATTTAAAGATAAACATGGAAAAAACAGAGATATTAAATATTTCAGTCCCCTTGAGTGAAAGTAGAGATCTTAGAAAAATGTACCCCTTTACGTGGAAACAAAGGGGTCTGAAATATTTGGGAGTATTTCTGTCGAAATCAACACTAGACCTTTATCACGATAATTACTTACCCCTCCTGAATAAAATTAAAAGTGAATTGAAAGGATACCCCGCACATAGACTGTCATGGTTTGGCAGAATAAGTGTGATTAAAATGATGACTCTGCCAAAACCCTGAGATCAATAATACAAAGATTTATGTGGAATAATAGAAATAATCGCATTGCCTACAAGACATTGACTAGACCAAAAGAGAAGGGAGGTATATTCCTCCCCGATTTCGAAAAATATCATGAGGCAGCAGTTCTGCGGAGGGTCATGGACTGGGTCCACGATCCACGGCAAAAATAATGGGTGGAATTGGAGGAAAATATAAGTAAACAGATGCTAGGACAGATAATTTGGATTCCAAGGCAATATAGAGGTTCCCTAGTAGATGCGGCACCAATTACGTTAGAAGCATTGAGAAAGTGGGATAAATTTATTAAAAACACACAGGGACAATACAACAGCCCTTTAATGGTCATAACAGGTAATAATTACTTTCCACCGGGGAAAGATAATAAATTATATTTAAAATGGACCACATCGACCTCTTTGCGATTAAAAGATGTTATGAAAGGAAATGCTCTTTGTTCCCTTTTGGAACTACGTGAGAGGTATGGGACAACCCCATGGGATGTCTGGAGATACAAACAACTTCAACACTTTTTAGAAGGAAATTGCTAAATTGTGCATCACCACAGGGTAACACTGTGGATGCACCTAGTATAAATGCGCCAACGTCCCGATATTCAATGGGAGAATGTATATTTAAACTAAAGGTGGACTTTAAACGGCACACAGATAGATATTGTAAAAATTCTAAGGGTTTTATTGTTGGTAGAAAAATATAATTGAATTTAGGTAAAAAGTACATTAATACAAGACACTGACATTATGTAACAGTTATCAATAGTTGATATAGGGTCCCATTTACAAGACTCGACACATCTCCCAGGAATTACATTGACATGTAAAATACACAAAGTAGAATGGAATAATGTATAGCCAACAAACACAAATGAGGAGTTGGACGGTATGCACGAGAGATGGCTGGTCTATTTGATGGGTCCGGTAAATTCAAAGATAAAGATCTTGCTTTCGCTCGACTAGTTTCGCGTTCCAAAACGCTTCGTCGGGAGCATAATATTCTGTCAAGATTATACATAAACAGTTCAAAAAAGATACTTCAGTTAATATAATTTTAATACTTGTATCTAGAATAGAACTAATAAAAAACATTTTAAAGAAGAAGCTGATATACATTGATTAAAAGTTTTCGATTGACCACAGAAGGATAAAACACCCACCACCTATACATTGCCAGCACCGAAACCAATCACACAACAGATGGGGCATGAAAGTAGCTGTGCAAAGTTGTAGAAAAAACATGAAAAAGGGGGGGGGGGAAGGGGGGGAAAAAAGGGGAGGGGAGGGGGAAAAAAAAAGAACGAAGAAGAAAAGAAACAAGGAATGGGGGAAGGGAATAGAGGGGGGGGGAAGGGGGGAAAAAAGAAAGAAGAAGGACTGGAATATGAATTAGTCCATATCCATAGGTACTATTAAAAAATTTTTTTGAAAATTGAGCAAGTTAGATAGCAGGTGCAAAAATTCTTATAAAACCGTAAGTGAAATAATGTGTCAATAATCACCATCGAGGCAAACCAAGAACAAGAAGGGGAGAACAAGAAAGAAAAGAAAAAAAAAAAAAAAAAAATTATATATAATAGTTTCTATACTTACGAACAAGGCCGTGTTAAGTAGTGAAACCAGCCTAGGTATTTTTACCTGGCAATCCGTGTATCACAGGGTGCCAGTATTATATAAACACATTCTAAAAGTAAAACACATAACGTGACCCATAAGTGTCAAAAGTAGGTGTTTCGAAACAAACTAAAGAGAGGGGAGTGGAGGTGGGGGGGGGGGGGGAAGGAAGGGGGGGGGGAAAGGGAGGGGAATTTATTCATGTATATATTATTATCCAAGGGCTCACCGTGGTAAACAATCATGCGTGATTTAAGTAAAAAAGTAACTATGCACAGGCTACTGATAGGTAGGGAACGTAAATCCAGGTATAACAGGCCAGACAATACTGTAGAGGAGTGTGTCAGTCAGGAGCACTTGCTCGAGCCACACAATGGTAATCTGTTAGGGTAACCCCTAATGATAGACTGACCCAGCTGAAAAACATAAATACAAAAAAGGAAGTTTAGAAAGGACCCGCTTCCCTAGATCTATCTGCTCGTATCCCAGATGGATGGTTCTTACCTTATAGCTTGACAGGGATTATATGCTGGTAGACCTGGATGGAACCTCTCCTGTGGACAGCCTCACAGTGCATTGTGCACCGTTTTTATGTGTCCCTACAGGAAGGCGTCATCACATCCGGAAGTGACGCTGGTGCGCGAGTTCGGACGGTCATGCCATGCGCCGTAGGCGCTGCTCACGCAGCAACCTGGGGCCAATGAGAGAGTGACAGGGCGAAACCCAGGAAGTATTCCGGGAGCCTACAGTATGTCACATCGCTCTAGCTAGCAGACACGTCATCGTAGGGGATCAAGCAGCCCATGTATGTGCGCCGTGATCACTGCCATCACAAAAGCCCATGACCAGTGCGGCAGTGACAAAGCATACCACAGGGGGAGCCGATTGCTCCCTTAAAGCAGGTCAAAGGATCGTGTTCTAAATACCAGCAGTGGTCAGTAAGTCCGCCCACCATTGCAGCCATCAGTGTGGGCACATAGGCTTCGGGGCACAGCAAGAACAGGGGGTGAAAGAGGGTGAATACACCCACCTGTGGTCATCGAAAAGAAGATCCAGACATAATATACAGAACTAAATAAAAATGCTAAAGGCATATAAATAACCAAAAATACATATTCTACATTTATATATACATCCAGGAATAGTACCTTTAAACTAGTAAACAATATCTAATTTAAGTACAGGGATTCCAATACAGCAGCTTAACCATTTAGGAACATGATTTAGAATGTGTATTCTGTGTGTCTTTTTTAGTGACATATTCGATCTAGCGGCTGTAGTGGGGGGTAGAGTTATCATACAAGGTGAATTTAGTGACACTGATGAAACTAATATATAGCATTCATTGTGCAGCTTATCCTGAAGAAGGATTGTTTTTATAGTATTATGCAACTAGATGAAACATCAAATCAAGATGCAATCAGGCATTAAATAAAATAGACATATAGTAATACAGAGGGAAGGGGGATGGGGGGAGAGAAAAAGGGTGTGTTAACGTGAGTAGGCACATAACATATGTGGAAAAGTATGTATAGCATTAGTGTGGCAGTAAATATTCACCCCCATCCATAGCCCGTAAGATATTCTAGATGTCGATCAGAGTGGTATATATGTCAGTGACAGAAATCATGTTCCAAATGGTTAAAAGTGGTTTAGATCAGTCATTTACAGAAATGGTCTGTATGACTGAGTTTCGTTTAGACCAGGGGGGTGTGTGGCATTCAACCTCTCAACCCAGATAGTTTCTCTCTGGAGGATGATTTTATCCCACTCACCCCCTCTGGGACTTTTGGGAACAACGGCCAGAACAGAAAAAGACACAACTGAGGTATCAAAACGGTGGTAGAGGTCCAGATGTCGACTAATGGGTGTCAACATCTTCCCGTTGCCCGAGTAGTAAATGTGATCGTTGATACGTTGTCTTAACTGTCTGGCTGTTTTACCCACATAGAAACTACCGCATTTGCAGGTCATGAGATAAACCACGCCTTCAGTGCGGCAGTTAGCAGAAAATTTTGGGAAAAAACCTCACCATTGGGGAGTGTAGTATTTTGACAGGGTAAAACCCATTTACAGAAGGAGCATTTCCCACATTGTGACGTCCCTATAGTTCGATTAGTAACATTATTGCAGTTTCGAACATAGTGGCTAGCGGTAAGTTTGTCTCTAAGTGAGGTTGCCCGCCTGAAAATGATCTCGGGTTGTGCCCCTACATATTTGCCCAGGGTGGGATCATCTTGTATTAGGTGCCAATGGTTCTTGAGTAGGGACCGTATGTCCGTATGTTGGTTGGAAAACCTAGTAATTACTTTAACGGTGGATTGAGAGGGGGTATTTTTTACTTTATACAGGAGTTCATTTCTGGTTTGGCTATTGGCCTTGTTATACGCTTGGCGTAATAGAGATTTACTGTAGCCTCTGGCTAGTAACCTATTCCTTAGTAATTTAGCCTGTATTTGGAAGTCGGATGACAGTGTACAATTTCGTCTCAGCCTGATATATTGAGCATAAGGAATGCTACGTATCAAGGCTGGTGGATGAGCACTGTTTGCATGCAGTAGCGGGTTCCCTGCTGTACTTTTGCGGAACAGGCTCGTGAAGAGCACATTGTCTATGTTCTTAGAAATTGTCAAGTCCAGGAAGGTAGTTACATTAGGATCACGACTGAATGTAAATTTTAGATTGTATTGATTTACATTTAACTTTTGGATGAACTCATCGAACAGTGTTCCCGTACCTGTCCACACGATGAACACGTCATCGATGTAGCGCATCCAGACGAGAACACTGTCAGTAAATCTAGTCATAGACTCGTTCGAAAACAAGTCCCTCTCCCACCCCCCCAGGTACAGATTGGCGTAGCCAGGGGCACAGCAGGTGCCCATGGCTACGCCCTGCACCTGGAGGTAGTGGGAGTTATTAAAGCTGAACCAGTTATGGGTAAGAATGAACTGTAATAGTCCAACAATGAAATCGTTATAGGGCCACTGGTGGTGGTCTTCTTCATAGAGGAAGGTACGTATCATCCCGACTCCCTGCTCGTGAGGGATGCTAGAGTACAAAGCCTCCACATCCAATGTCACGAGGAGGGAGCCTGGAGGAACGACCATACCCTCTATTTGTTTCAGGAGAGCTAGCGTGTCCTTAATGTAAGAAGGAAGAGCCATGACATGTGGCATTAACACTGAATCAACCAACTTGCTGGCATTTTCCGTTAAACATCCAATCCCTGAAATAATCGGTCTCCCAGGGGGCGACACCGGACTCTTATGCACCTTCGGTAGTGCATAAAATGTCGCCACCCTGGGGGACCGAGTATTCAGGTAATCGTAGACATCTTGGTTAATTAGCCCCTTGGTGAAGGCATCATTGATGATACCCAGGAATTGGATTTTATAAGGTGCAGTGTGTGCAACAGTAATGGGCCGGTACCATTCAAGATTTGACAAAATCTTGAGGCACATGTTTTCATAAAAATCTTTAGTCATAAGAACGATGTTACCCCCCTTGTCAGCTCCCTTAACAACCACGTCAGGGTGATTCTGTATTTTGGAAATGCCCAATCGTTGCGCACGAGTAAGATTACTGTGCTTGGGCAATATCTTAAGGCGTTTTGTATCACTGATAACGTTACATAGAAAAGCCCAGGCTTGTGGGCTAGTAGCAAGGTCTGGGAAATTCTTGGATTTAGGTTTAAACTTCCTTACAAGGGGCTTAATTGGTACAGGCGTGACTTCATCCTGCACATCCCCACTGTCGTTTTCGTCCAGGAGTAGTATCAAATCCCGTAACGCCCTAAACTCTTCCATTTTGAAGTGCTTGATACTTTCAGAAAAATCTTTCTCATTTTTTGTGCGGATACGGTCCCTATCAAATATATATTTAAAAGTAAGATTTCTAACGAACATGTGGATGTCCTTAATAAATTCGTACCTATCTATGTTTTGTGTGGGGCAAAAACTTAACCCAAATTTGAGTACACTAAGTTCGTCCCTAGAAAATCGGTAAGGAGTGAGATTCAGTACATCCATCTCTACGTTGGATGCTGATGCACTCCTAGTGTCTGAAAATTTAGGATCTGCGTATTGCCTTGATTAATATGGCAGTCAAGGGTACTTTGCTTCTTAAAATTTTGTAATTGAATTGATGGGTGTAAAGTGGGTGTTTGGGACAGGCTGGGAAATGGAGCTTGCGAGCTAGCCTCCACTGCTGTATTGGATACTTGCATATTGGTAGGTCCCAACCCTGCAGGGAATGAGGTTGATGGAGTACTGGCATTCCTTATGCTCAATATATCAGGCTGAGACGAAATTGTACACTGTCATCCGACTTCCAAATACAGGCTAAATTACTAAGGAATAGGTTACTAGCCAGAGGCTACAGTAAATCTCTATTACGCCAAGCGTATAACAAGGCCAATAGCCAAACCAGAAATGAACTCCTGTATAAAGTAAAAAATACCCCCTCTCAATCCACCGTTAAAGTAATTACTAGGTTTTCCAACCAACATACGGACATACGGTCCCTACTAAAGAACCATTGGCACCTAATACAAGATGATCCCACCCTGGGCAAATATGTAGGGGCACAACCCGAGATCATTTTCAGGCGGGCAACCTCACTTAGAGACAAACTTACCGCTAGCCACTATGTTCGAAACTGCAATAATGTTACTAATCGAACTATAGGGACGTCACAATGTGGGAAATGCTCCTTCTGTAAATGGGTTTTACCCTGTCAAAATACTACACTCCCCAATGGTGAGGTTTTTTCCCCAAAATTTTCTGCTAACTGCCGCACTGAAGGCGTGGTTTATCTCATGACCTGCAAATGCGGTAGTTTCTATGTGGGTAAAACAGCCAGACAGTTAAGACAACGTATCAACGATCACATTTACTACTCGGGCAACGGGAAGATGTTGACACCCATTAGTCGACATCTGGACCTCTACCACCGTTTTGATACCTCAGTTGTGTCTTTTTCTGTTCTGGCCGTTGTTCCCAAAAGTCCCAGAGGGGGTGAGTGGGATAAAATCATCCTCCAGAGAGAAACTATCTGGGTTGAGAGGTTGAATGCCACACACCCCCCTGGTCTAAACGAAACTCAGTCATACAGACCATTTCTGTAAATGACTGATCTAAACCACTTTTAACCATTTGGAACATGATTTCTGTCACTGACATATATACCACTCTGATCGACATCTAGAATATCTTACGGGCTATGGATGGGGGTGAATATTTACTGCCACACTAATGCTATACATACTTTTCCACATATGTTATGTGCCTACTCACGTTAACACACCCTTTTTCTCTCCCCCCATCCCCCTTCCCTCTGTATTACTATATGTCTATTTTATTTAATGCCTGATTGCATCTTGATTTGATGTTTCATCTAGTTGCATAATACTATAAAAACAATCCTTCTTCAGGATAAGCTGCACAATGAATGCTATATATTAGTTTCATCAGTGTCACTAAATTCACCTTGTATGATAACTCTACCCCCCACTACAGCCGCTAGATCGAATATGTCACTAAAAAAGACACACAGAATACACATTCTAAATCATGTTCCTAAATGGTTAAGCTGCTGTATTGGAATCCCTGTACTTAAATTAGATATTGTTTACTAGTTTAAAGGTACTATTCCTGGATGTATATATAAATGTAGAATATGTATTTTTGGTTATTTATATGCCTTTAGCATTTTTATTTAGTTCTGTATATTATGTCTGGATCTTCTTTTCGATGACCACAGGTGGGTGTATTCACCCTCTTTCACCCCCTGTTCTTGCTGTGCCCCGAAGCCTATGTGCCCACACTGATGGCTGCAATGGTGGGCGGACTTACTGACCACTGCTGGTATTTAGAACACGATCCTTTGACCTGCTTTAAGGGAGCAATCGGCTCCCCCTGTGGTATGCTTTGTCACTGCCGCACTGGTCATGGGCTTTTGTGATGGCAGTGATCACGGCGCACATACATGGGCTGCTTGATCCCCTACGATGACGTGTCTGCTAGCTAGAGCGATGTGACATACTGTAGGCTCCCGGAATACTTCCTGGGTTTCGCCCTGTCACTCTCTCATTGGCCCCAGGTTGCTGCGTGAGCAGCGCCTACGGCGCATGCGCATGACCGTCCGAACTCGCGCACCAGCGTCACTTCCGGATGTGATGACGCCTTCCTGTAGGGACACATAAAAACGGTGCACAATGCACTGTGAGGCTGTCCACAGGAGAGGTTCCATCCAGGTCTACCAGCATATAATCCCTGTCAAGCTATAAGGTAAGAACCATCCATCTGGGATACGAGCAGATAGATCTAGGGAAGCGGGTCCTTTCTAAACTTCCTTTTTTGTATTTATGTTTTTCAGCTGGGTCAGTCTATCATTAGGGGTTACCCTAACAGATTACCATTGTGTGGCTCGAGCAAGTGCTCCTGACTGACACACTCCTCTACAGTATTGTCTGGCCTGTTATACCTGGATTTACGTTCCCTACCTATCAGTAGCCTGTGCATAGTTACTTTTTTACTTAAATCACGCATGATTGTTTACCACGGTGAGCCCTTGGATAATAATATATACATGAATAAATTCCCCTCCCTTTCCCCCCCCCCTTCCTTTCCCCCCCCCCCCCCACCTCCACTCCCCTCTCTTTAGTTTGTTTCGAAACACCTACTTTTGACACTTATGGGTCACGTTATGTGTTTTACTTTTAGAATGTGTTTATATAATACTGGCACCCTGTGATACACGGATTGCCAGGTAAAAATACCTAGGCTGGTTTCACTACTTAACACGGCCTTGTTCGTAAGTATAGAAACTATTATATATAATTTTTTTTTTTTTTTTTTTCTTTTCTTTCTTGTTCTCCCCTTCTTGTTCTTGGTTTGCCTCGATGGTGATTATTGACACAATTTTTCACTTACGGTTTTATAAGAATTTTTGCACCTGCTATCTAACTTGCTCAATTTTCAAAAAAATTTTTTAATAGTACCTATGGATATGGACTAATTCATATTCCAGTCCTTCTTCTTTCTTTTTTCCCCCCTTCCCCCCCCCCCCTCTATTCCCTTCCCCCATTCCTTGTTTCTTTTCTTCTTCGTTCTTTTTTTCCCCCCTCCCCTCCCCTTTTTTCCCCCCCTCCCCCCCCCCCCTTTTTCATGTTTTTTCTACAACTTTGCACAGCTACTTTCATGCCCCATCTGTTGTGTGATTGGTTTCGGTGCTGGCAATGTATAGGTGGTGGGTGTTTTATCCTTCTGTGGTCAATCGAAAACTTTTAATCAATGTATATCAGCTTCTTCTTTAAAATGTTTTTTATTAGTTCTATTCTAGATACAAGTATTAAAATTATATTAACTGAAGTATCTTTTTTGAACTGTTTATGTATAATCTTGACAGAATATTATGCTCCCGACGAAGCGTTTTGGAACGCGAAACTAGTCGAGCGAAAGCAAGATCTTTATCTTTGAATTTACCGGACCCATCAAATAGACCAGCCATCTCTCGTGCATACCGTCCAACTCCTCATTTGTGTTTGTTGGCTATACATTATTCCATTCTACTTTGTGTATTTTACATGTCAATGTAATTCCTGGGAGATGTGTCGAGTCTTGTAAATGGGACCCTATATCAACTATTGATAACTGTTACATAATGTCAGTGTCTTGTATTAATGTACTTTTTACCTAAATTCAATTATATTTTTCTACCAACAATAAAACCCTTAGAATTTTTACAATATCTATCTGTGTGCCGTTTAAAGTCCACCTTTAGTTTAAATATACATTCTCCCATTGAATATCGGGACGTTGGCGCATTTATACTAGGTGCATCCACAGTGTCACCCTGTGGTGATGCACAATTTAGCAATTTCCTTCTAAATCATTATTGGGGTGGAAGCACCCATTTTTTGCCTCTAGGTGTTCATATAGATAATTTTTATAAGTTAGTATCTATATACATTCCAGGTATTTTTCCTTTTTCTCTTTTTTTCCCCCTTCCCCCCCTTTTTTGATTTTTTGATGGACTACGTAGGTACAGCCTGGCTAGGCTATATTAGTGGGATTCAGTCAGAATGCAGGGTCAATACAGGTCAGGAAATAGGATTAACGCAATATATTTCCAAAATGAAAAAACTGCTCAAGAAAAAGTCAAACCTGCATTGGCATGTGGACTTTCTCCAGCAATATGTGCGAGAGAATATTAGCCCTTTAGGGCTCAGAATTCAGATTTACCCCTCCTTTGACAACTATGGAGCTGAGTTTAAACTAGCTTGGGAACAAATTCTTACACAATGTAGTACCAACTTAATCAACTTGCTGGTTTCCCACTATCAGATTGAGCTAAAAAATCTAGACCAAGACATCTTGTCCCTCCAGGCCACCAGTGAGGCCTTGAAGGGTCATGAACACTTCACTGCCAAATGGCAGGAAGTAAAAGACTATATCACCAAAATTAATAAAGATATTATCTTTAAAAAACAAAGCAAGTTGGTTAAAGATAGGGCTGCCTTTTTAGAAGGCTTTGCCTATCACTGGCAATTGCCATTTCAGAATCGTGGTCCCAAGAAAACTAGGTTCAGAAAATCCAAAGCAGGTAGGGGTAATGGGATGGGTGTGACTGATGATGACGATGTTGAGTCTGACTCATCTGTGTCTACGTTTTCTTCCCAACAGTCGACTACGAGAGGACAACTGAATGCACACGGTAACAATGGTGGACGAAAAAGGACCTATGGTGGTGGGCAATTCACCCCCTACCCCAAAAAAAGACCTGACAATCATAATACAAGACCTACTGACCCTGCGACCCGACATGATCTGACACCGAGTAAAGGTAATGAAAGTAATTCACTCACCTATATAGGCCCTATCGCACAAAAGGCCCTACAGATGATGACCCAACAAAATGGAAATACCAGTACTCCATCAACCTCATTCCCTGCAGGGTTGGGACCTACCAATATGCAAGTATCCAATACAGCAGTGGAGGCTAGCTCGCAAGCTCCATTTCCCAGCCTGTCCCAAACACCCACTTTACACCCATCAATTCAATTACAAAATTTTAAGAAGCAAAGTACCCTTGACTGCCATATTAATCAAGGCAATACGCAGATCCTAAATTTTCAGACACTAGGAGTGCATCAGCATCCAACGTAGAGATGGATGTACTGAATCTCACTCCTTACCGATTTTCTAGGGACGAACTTAGTGTACTCAAATTTGGGTTAAGTTTTTGCCCCACACAAAACATAGATAGGTACGAATTTATTAAGGACATCCACATGTTCGTTAGAAATCTTACTTTTAAATATATATTTGATAGGGACCGTATCCGCACAAAAAATGAGAAAGATTTTTCTGAAAGTATCAAGCACTTCAAAATGGAAGAGTTTAGGGCGTTACGGGATTTGATACTACTCCTGGACGAAAACGACAGTGGGGATGTGCAGGATGAAGTCACGCCTGTACCAATTAAGCCCCTTGTAAGGAAGTTTAAACCTAAATCCAAGAATTTCCCAGACCTTGCTACTAGCCCACAAGCCTGGGCTTTTCTATGTAACGTTATCAGTGATACAAAACGCCTTAAGATATTGCCCAAGCACAGTAATCTTACTTGTGCGCAACGATTGGGCATTTCCAAAATACAGAATCACCCTGACGTGGTTGTTAAGGGAGCTGACAAGGGGGGTAACATCGTTCTTATGACTAAAGATTTTTATGAAAACATGTGCCTCAAGATTTTGTCAAATCTTGAATGGTACCGGCCCATTACTGTTGCACACACTGCACCTTATAAAATCAAATTCCTGGGTATCATCAATGATGCCTTCACCAAGGGGCTAATTAACCAAGATGTCTACGATTACCTGAATACTCGGTCCCCCAGGGTGGCGACATTTTATGCACTACCGAAGGTGCATAAGAGTCCGGTGTCGCCCCCTGGGAGACCGATTATTTCAGGGATTGGATGTTTAACGGAAAATGCCAGCAAGTTGGTTGATTCAGTGTTAATGCCACATGTCATGGCTCTTCCTTCTTACATTAAGGACACGCTAGCTCTCCTGAAACAAATAGAGGGTATGGTCGTTCCTCCAGGCTCCCTCCTCGTGACATTGGATGTGGAGGCTTTGTACTCTAGCATCCCTCACGAGCAGGGAGTCGGGATGATACGTACCTTCCTCTATGAAGAAGACCACCACCAGTGGCCCTATAACGATTTCATTGTTGGACTATTACAGTTCATTCTTACCCATAACTGGTTCAGCTTTAATAACTCCCACTACCTCCAGGTGCAGGGCGTAGCCATGGGCACCTGCTGTGCCCCTGGCTACGCCAATCTGTACCTGGGGGGGTGGGAGAGGGACTTGTTTTCGAACGAGTCTATGACTAGATTTACTGACAGTGTTCTCGTCTGGATGCGCTACATCGATGACGTGTTCATCGTGTGGACAGGTACGGGAACACTGTTCGATGAGTTCATCCAAAAGTTAAATGTAAATCAATACAATCTAAAATTTACATTCAGTCGTGATCCTAATGTAACTACCTTCCTGGACTTGACAATTTCTAAGAACATAGACAATGTGCTCTTCACGAGCCTGTTCCGCAAAAGTACAGCAGGGAACACGCTACTGCATGCAAACAGTGCTCATCCACCAGCCTTGATACGTAGCATTCCTTATGCTCAATATATCAGGCTGAGACGAAATTGTACACTGTCATCCGACTTCCAAATACAGGCTAAATTACTAAGGAATAGGTTACTAGCCAGAGGCTACAGTAAATCTCTATTACGCCAAGCGTATAACAAGGCCAATAGCCAAACCAGAAATGAACTCCTGTATAAAGTAAAAAATACCCCCTCTCAATCCACCGTTAAAGTAATTACTAGGTTTTCCAACCAACATACGGACATACGGTCCCTACTCAAGAACCATTGGCACCTAATACAAGATGATCCCACCCTGGGCAAATATGTAGGGGCACAACCCGAGATCATTTTCAGGCGGGCAACCTCACTTAGAGACAAACTTACCGCTAGCCACTATGTTCGAAACTGCAATAATGTTACTAATCGAACTATAGGGACGTCACAATGTGGGAAATGCTCCTTCTGTAAATGGGTTTTACCCTGTCAAAATACTACACTCCCCAATGGTGAGGTTTTTTTCCCAAAATTTTCTGCTAACTGCCGCACTGAAGGCGTGGTTTATCTCATGACCTGCAAATGCGGTAGTTTCTATGTGGGTAAAACAGCCAGACAGTTAAGACAACGTATCAACGATCACATTTACTACTCGGGCAACGGGAAGATGTTGACACCCATTAGTCGACATCTGGACCTCTACCACCGTTTTGATACCTCAGTTGTGTCTTTTTCTGTTCTGGCCGTTGTTCCCAAAAGTCCCAGAGGGGGTGAGTGGGATAAAATCATCCTCCAGAGAGAAACTATCTGGGTTGAGAGGTTGAATGCCACACACCCCCCTGGTCTAAACGAAACTCAGTCATACAGACCATTTCTGTAAATGACTGATCTAAACCACTTTTAACCATTTGGAACATGATTTCTGTCACTGACATATATACCACTCTGATCGACATCTAGAATATCTTACGGGCTATGGATGGGGGTGAATATTTACTGCCACACTAATGCTATACATACTTTTCCACATATGTTATGTGCCTACTCACGTTAACACACCCTTTTTCTCTCCCCCCATCCCCCTTCCCTCTGTATTACTATATGTCTATTTTATTTAATGCCTGATTGCATCTTGATTTGATGTTTCATCTAGTTGCATAATACTATAAAAACAATCCTTCTTCAGGATAAGCTGCACAATGAATGCTATATATTAGTTTCATCAGTGTCACTAAATTCACCTTGTATGATAACTCTACCCCCCACTACAGCCGCTAGATCGAATATGTCACTAAAAAAGACACACAGAATACACATTCTAAATCATGTTCCTAAATGGTTAAGCTGCTGTATTGGAATCCCTGTACTTAAATTAGATATTGTTTACTAGTTTAAAGGTACTATTCCTGGATGTATATATAAATGTAGAATATGTATTTTTGGTTATTTATATGCCTTTAGCATTTTTATTTAGTTCTGTATATTATGTCTGGATCTTCTTTTCGATGACCACAGGTGGGTGTATTCACCCTCTTTCACCCCCTGTTCTTGCTGTGCCCCGAAGCCTATGTGCCCACACTGATGGCTGCAATGGTGGGCGGACTTACTGACCACTGCTGGTATTTAGAACACGATCCTTTGACCTGCTTTAAGGGAGCAATCGGCTCCCCCTGTGGTATGCTTTGTCACTGCCGCACTGGTCATGGGCTTTTGTGATGGCAGTGATCACGGCGCACATACATGGGCTGCTTGATCCCCTACGATGACGTGTCTGCTAGCTAGAGCGATGTGACATACTGTAGGCTCCCGGAATACTTCCTGGGTTTCGCCCTGTCACTCTCTCATTGGCCCCAGGTTGCTGCGTGAGCAGCGCCTACGGCGCATGCGCATGACCGTCCGAACTCGCGCACCAGCGTCACTTCCGGATGTGATGACGCCTTCCTGTAGGGACACATAAAAACGGTGCACAATGCACTGTGAGGCTGTCCACAGGAGAGGTTCCATCCAGGTCTACCAGCATATAATCCCTGTCAAGCTATAAGGTAAGAACCATCCATCTGGGATACGAGCAGATAGATCTAGGGAAGCGGGTCCTTTCTAAACTTCCTTTTTTGTATTTATGTTTTTCAGCTGGGTCAGTCTATCATTAGGGGTTACCCTAACAGATTACCATTGTGTGGCTCGAGCAAGTGCTCCTGACTGACACACTCCTCTACAGTATTGTCTGGCCTGTTATACCTGGATTTACGTTCCCTACCTATCAGTAGCCTGTGCATAGTTACTTTTTTACTTAAATCACGCATGATTGTTTACCACGGTGAGCCCTTGGATAATAATATATACATGAATAAATTCCCCTCCCTTTCCCCCCCCCCCTTCCTTTCCCCCCCCCCCCCCCACCTCCACTCCCCTCTCTTTAGTTTGTTTCGAAACACCTACTTTTGACACTTATGGGTCACGTTATGTGTTTTACTTTTAGAATGTGTTTATATAATACTGGCACCCTGTGATACACGGATTGCCAGGTAAAAATACCTAGGCTGGTTTCACTACTTAACACGGCCTTGTTCGTAAGTATAGAAACTATTATATATAATTTTTTTTTTTTTTCTTTTCTTTCTTGTTCTCCCCTTCTTGTTCTTGGTTTGCCTCGATGGTGATTATTGACACATGATTTCACTTACGGTTTTATAAGAATTTTTGCACCTGCTATCTAACTTGCTCAATTTTCAAAAAATTTTTTTAATAGTACCTATGGATATGGACTAATTCATATTCCAGTCCTTCTTCTTTCTTTTTCCCCCCTTCCCCCCCCCCCTCTATTCCCTTCCCCCATTCCTTGTTTCTTTTCTTCTTCGTTCTTTTTTTCCCCCCTCCCCTCCCCTTTTTTCCCCCCCTTCCCCCCCCCCTTTTTCATGTTTTTTCTACAACTTTGCACAGCTACTTTCATGCCCCATCTGTTGTGTGATTGGTTTCGGTGCTGGCAATGTATAGGTGGTGGGTGTTTTATCCTTCTGTGGTCAATCGAAAACTTTTAATCAATGTATATCAGCTTCTTCTTTAAAATGTTTTTTATTAGTTCTATTCTAGATACAAGTATTAAAATTATATTAACTGAAGTATCTTTTTTGAACTGTTTATGTATAATCTTGACAGAATATTATGCTCCCGACGAAGCGTTTTGGAACGCGAAACTAGTCGAGCGAAAGCAAGATCTTTATCTTTGAATTTACCGGACCCATCAAATAGACCAGCCATCTCTCGTGCATACCGTCCAACTCCTCATTTGTGTTTGTTGGCTATACATTATTCCATTCTACTTTGTGTATTTTACATGTCAATGTAATTCCTGGGAGATGTGTCGAGTCTTGTAAATGGGACCCTATATCAACTATTGATAACTGTTACATAATGTCAGTGTCTTGTATTAATGTACTTTTTACCTAAATTCAATTATATTTTTCTACCAACAATAAAACCCTTAGAATTTTTACAATATCTATCTGTGTGCCGTTTAAAGTCCACCTTTAGTTTAAATATACATTCTCCCAACTTCAACACTTTGTAGAGTCCCTCCCAAAACCCCTCCGGGGGAAGGATAACTTGAATATATGGGAAAAAATGGCAGATCAAGGAGGGACAGACAGATATGGAATTTCTAGCCTATATAAAGAGTTGATAACACACCCAAATGGAGGATCAGTGTGCCCAACAGAGAATTGGGAGCTGGAACTAAATCTCTCGTTGCCAGAGAGAATGAGGGGCACAGTTTTAGATTATGTTCACTCCACCTCTGTGGACGTGCGGATAAAAGAAATGAACTATAAATTATTAGCCAAATGGTACTATGTCCCGGTGAAATTACATAAAATAAACCCCCAGGCTTCACCCCTATGCTGGAGGGAATGCGGGGAGGAGGGAACCCATGCCCACATATGGTGGCAATGCTCCAAGATTCAACCATATTGGGAGGAGATAATAGACCTAATTAAGACAATTAGTGGTATTGAAATCAGAATGGACCCATGGCAATGTCTGTTCCATGCAACAGACATCCCTAGGAAAAAATACAGAGAAGCAATTATTCCAATCTTATTGAACTCAGCAAAGTTATTGATTCCAAGACAATGGAGGGTAAAACAAGCCCCAACGATACAGGAATGGCTGAGGGAAGTAGATAAAATAAGATGTATGGAAGAGGTAACACACCTGCATAAGGATACTAAAACTGAATTTATCAGGATTTGGAGGGGCTGGGAGGAATTTAACACTCGATGATATATGAAGGTTACATGAGAAGAGAGGGCAGCTCCTAGGGAATTTGGGTCAGATCCCCCACCCCCCCCCTTTTTTTATTTTTTTCAAGCCTCCCCCCATTGAAAAAAAAAAGAGAAAGGGAAGGAAGGGAGAAGAGAAAGGGGAGGAAAAAGAAAGGGGAAAGGAAGAGAGGGAGGAGAAAGAGAAAGGAAAAGGAGAAGGAAAGGGAAGAAAAAAGGAGGAAAGAGGGGAAGGGAAAAAGGAGGGAAAATACAAATATCATGGAAGTTACATAAAGGGAGGGGGAAGGGAAAGAGGAAGAGAGAGGGAGGGGGGGCAGGGAATAGAGAGGGTAAGGGTGCACGCAACACCTTAAAGTTTGAAATGTGAGTAGGAGGGGTATGTATTTTTTTTCTCTCTTACCGGTTTTGGGGTAGTTGGATTGATGCAAATGATAATTATATTTTGGTATTAATAAACAATAAAAACACTAACGTCACGGTAACATTAAATAGGGGGGGGGGGAAGGGTTATATATGGGTTTCACAAATACAATTTAACTTAACCTACAATTCGTTTTTTTTTGTGTTTTTTTGGGGTTTTTGTTTTTGGAGACAAAGAGAGGTACTCATAGAGAGGGTAAGGGTGCACGCAACACCTTAAAGTTTGAAATGTGAGTAGGTGGGGTATGTGTTTTTTTTCTTTTTTTTTTTCTTACCCATTTTGGGGTAGTTGGATTGATGCAAATGATAATTATACTTTTGTATAAATAAATAAATAAAAACACCAACGTCACGGTAACATTAAATAGGGGGGGTGGAGGGATATATACGGGGTTCACAAATACAAATTAACTCAACTTATACTTTTTTTTTTCCCGTTTTGGGGTAGTTGGATTGATGTAAATTATAATTATACTTTTGTATTAATAAACAAATAAAAACGCTAATGTCACGGTAACATTAAATAGGGGGGGGGGGGTTGGGTTATATATGGGTTTCATAAATACAATTTAATTTAATTTAACATACAATTATTTATTTTTATTTTTTGGGAGACAGAGAGAGGTACTCATGTCTCCTCATAAACCAAAGATAACACAGAGGACACAAACACTAATTTAAAGGGGGAAAAGTGAAGGAAAGGGTAGAATGGGGGAAGGCACTAGGCACATAAAACCCGGGATGGGGGGAGAGATAAAGGCGAAGGAAAAGGGGAGGAAAAGGGAGAAAGATAACATAGAGGCCATGTAAGTTAAATAAGGGAAAATAAAGAGAGAGGAGAAGAATAAATGAGGCTACAGGATTGACCCATATTGTGTATATATTGTCGTAAGTGTATGTATTGTTTAAATTTCATTTGTAATGTAATGTGTTAATTGGTAATGATATGGAAGATTTGTGAATGTATGTACAGACAATTTTTTGAATAAAAAGACTTGAAAACAAAAACAAAGGTTTTTTCAGGAGCAGTGCTTTTAACAATGCTTAAAGTGAAACAATGAAAATTAGATATTCCTTTTAAATATCGTGCCTGGGGGGTGTCCTTAGTATGCCTGTAAAGTAGCGGATCTTTCCCGTGTTTAAAACAGTACCATAGCAAAATGATAAAAAAAACTATTGTATGGGGGTCCCCCCAAAATCCATACCAGGCCCTTCAGGACTGGTATGGATTTTAAGGGGAACCCCACGGCAAAATGAGAAAAAAAGTGCGCCCCCCCAAATCCATACCAGACCCTTATATGAGCAACCTGGCAGGCCGCAGGAAAATGGGGGTGAGTGAGTGCAATATCTTGTGATTAAACCTTTATTTTTTAACCTCTACACTTAGATTGGCACTGCTCTTTTGTTTTTATCTCTTTACTACCAGAGTTGCTTCTGCTCTTCAGCATGCTGCCTTTCCAGTGTTGACCTCCAGACTATCACATATTCCTGTGGTTATTACCAAGGATACATGGACTGTTCACCCTGGACTATCCACATTTTTATATAAAATTCCCAAACCAGCTAACATTCCCCCTGTATTTCCCCCCCCCCCCCCCCAATCCATACCTATGCCGTATAAATTTTTAATCTTATTAACATTTTAAAATGTATTGGGTTTATAAAAAAATGTTGATTGTTTCTCTATTAGTGTCCCTGCTCAAATCTGGAAGTGCCTAGTGCAAACATTGTTGTTTTACCACGTGCTGTGAAGCTGTCCCAGATGTAGATCCACTCCTGGTCGAGTGAGCAGTCACTACCTCCAAAGGTGCCAAGCCCTTGGCTCTGTGAGTCTTTTGGATGGCCTACACAATCCATGCCACAATCGTCTTAGATGAGGCACGTTTTCTCTGTCCTTTCTGGCAAAAGAATGAACAGGCGTTCTGAAGTCTGAAGGAAGTTGTAGCTTTGCAGATATAACTTCACAATATCTTAAGGGTTCCTGGAACTGAAGGAAGGCACTGCTGGGGATCAACTAAGGATTCCCTGTTCACTAGACATGCGCTTTAACCAACTAAGCTACAGCTCGCCCTCTCCCACATCTGAAGGATGCAATTTAGAGCTCTAAAGGTTGGCAGAACAATTTCTTGGCACCCATGAAAGACTGATGCACCCTTGGGAATTGAGTCAAGCATAGATAATAGCATGGCTCAATCTGGAAAGACTTTTAAAGTTCTCCATGACCAGTGAATCGATTTCTATGTTGACTTGATAGCCAGGAACAAGGCAAACTTGACAGAGGACTTTAATGGAGACAGCCCTAGAATACTCTGCTCCACTTCCCAAGGAGGAGTTGAGAACGAGAGTGAGACTCCACTTGGAAAGCCGCCACTTACTCTAAGGTCTGAGCCTAGCTGCTCCTTCGAAGAATTGTTGGGCAGAAAAAGATAACTAGACTGGGATACACCTGTAATGGCTGATAAAGCTGACACTTGAACTCAGAGAAAGCTGGCCGATAGAGCCGGATCTAAATCTGACTGGAGGAAGGCTAGTATATTTAGAACTTCTATTTTACTACATGATCTGTCAGCGGCAGGCATGTATTAAACAAACTTTGACCAGATTCTCCAGTAAACTTTGTTTGTGTTCATTCTTCTAGTATTCAAGAGAGCGGAGATAAATCTGGAGGAGCAGCCGAGGACCTCCAATCTCAAGAACCAGACGGTCAGACGCAACCGTGCTGGACATGGATGTAGAATTACACCCAGTGACAGAAGGTCTGGCCTGAGGAGAAGGTGCACTGTGTTCCAGAAGCTGAACTGTGCTAGCAAAGGGAATCATGGCCAAATTGGCCAATAAGGCATCACTGCCACTACCTCCACAACTTTTGTTCGGAGTCTATGTAGAAAACCCAAGGTTGACCAGGACTGAAAGAAATGCACAGGTCCTAATGCTTTTGAAATGATCGATCAGGCATCTGCGCCTGAAACCCTCCACATTTAGAGACCATTCGTTGTTGTCCAATTGGAAGAAAATATTTTGGACTCTGGGGACAATAGCGGCTGAGATGTAGGCTCAATTCTTCTAAGCCCAAGACATAATTGGCTCCGCTTCCTGTAATATAGAACGGGCTGTGAGTCCCCCTTTGTCTTTTAACGTAAGAGACCGCTGTAGTGTTGACTAACCTAAGATCACTGATGCTCCCTTCGTTATATGGTAAAAGGCCTGTAGGGTGTAGAAGGCTACTCGCAGCCTTAGAATGTTCAACATAATCTTGTGAAATTGACAGCCCTGCCTGCCTTAAGCTATCCCAGACAGGCAGAAAGCCCCCCCCCATTCCGTATTGCTAGCATCGGACGTTGTTGGGAACCAGGAAATGGGGCCATGGAAATGAGCCAGTTTCTCCATTGCAGCCACCAGGGGACTCGCTCTCATGACTAAAGTTATGTAGATGATGCAATCTACTCACTAGTGGGAGAACCTCTGGGGGAATCTAGTATGGAAAAGCAAACAGAATATTGGCATGCATTAAAAAGGGGTTTAACTAAAACGATAATTCTCCCACTCAACAAGACTCTGGTCCAGCCGCACCTGGAGAATGCCATCCAGTTCTGGGCACCAGTCCTCAGGAAGGATGTGCTGGAACTTGAGAGAGTCCAGAGAAGGGCAAGAAAGCTAATAAAGGGACTGGAGGACCTTAGTTATGAGGAAAGTTTACGAGCACTGAACTTATTCTCTCTGGAGAAGAAACGCTTGAGAGGGGATATGATTTCAATGTACAAATACCGTACTGGAGACCCCACAATAGGGATAAAACTTTTCCACGAAAGGGAATTTAAAAAGACACATGGCCATTCACAAAAATGAGAAGAAAAGCAGTTTAACCCTAAACTGCATAGAGGTTTCTTTACTGTAAGAGCAGTAAGAATGTGGAATTCTCTTCCACAGGCAGGGGTTTCAGTGGGGTGCATCGATAATCTAAAAAAACTATTAGATAGGCACCTGAATGACCACAACATACAGGGATATACAATGTAATACTAACATAAAAGCACACACACAGGTTGGACTTGATGGACGTGTGTCTTTTTTCAACCTCACCTACTATGTAACTATGTAACTTGAATTCTGCTTCCTGGTTTCCACTGCTGGAGAAACCCCTTCCAGAAGGGCAACCTTCTCCAGCTTCAACTTGATCCTCAAAACCGTAGACACCATAGTGCCAATCATTTTAGACAAACCTAAAATCGTGCAGGTGGGAAAAAGACAGGGCCAGGTGTTTTCTGTTCCAGAACATCGGGATCCAGAGTCCTCTTGATTATATTGAACTGAGCCCCGAGGCGCAGAGAAGACCAGCTTTAGCTGCCAGCTGAATTTTAGGAGCATTGAAAAGACCTGAGCTCTTGGCTCCAGTAGCTGCCCTCTATTTTGGGACAGTAGGAGAAGGACATCCACGTAACGATGCAGGCATATGCTCCTTGTTTTGATTAAGACCTTACCAATCAATAAGACCCTGAAAACACACAGGGTGATGTTGAAAGCTCGAATGGTTGAAGCTGGAGATGGTCTTAACCTACAGCTAACCGAAGGAACTTGCGGAAGTCTTCTACAATGGGTACATGAAAGAACGCAACCTATGTCTATTGGAAACAAGCCAGTCACCTGGCTGGACCCCCTATAATTCAGGGACAATGTTTATACCTTGAACTTCTCCTTTTGCTTAAAATTGTCTCAGGTGCGCAATGTCTAAAACCGGCCTTCGCAAGCTGTTCCACTATTTTTAGCAGCACTTTTACCGTAATTTTTGCGGTGCTATTCGGCCACTAGTCAGGCACTTTTAACCCCCGCTAGCGGCCGAAAAAGGGTTAAAACCGCCCGCAAAGCGCTGCCCAGCTGTTCGGCGGCGCTGCCCATTGATTTCAATGGGCAGGGGCGCTGTAGGAGCAGTGTATACACCCCTCCTACAGTGCCTCAAAGATGTGGCTCGCAGGACTTTTTTACCGTCCTGCCAGCGCACCGCTCCAGTGTGAAAGCCCTCACTGGAGTGAAAGGAGAGGCTCTTTCAGGGCTCTTTGCAGGCGCTATTTTTAGCGCTATAGCGCCTGCAAAGTGCCTCAGTGTGAAAGTAGCCTAAGACACTAGAGCCAAGGAAGAAAACAGACACAAAGAAAAACACACAAACTGCTGCCATGGAATATGTAACATAAAATTATACATCACTGCACACGGCATGAACACAGATCTGCAATTCAATTCTGCTTCCACGATCAAACCGGGCCAGGTAGGCTGATCACGCCGTACTTGGGGCAGATAGAGACACCCGCTAATAGTAATAGAGCTATAGAGCTATCTGGCCATTGCGCCACTTGCATGTCAATGTCCAGGCTTCATCTCTTCCAGTACCTCTTCCATTTTCCCACTCCATACCCTTCTAATAGCCAAGGCTTATCGGACTATCGCGACCTGTTTTCCCAGTGGTCGCCGTTGGTCGGTCTGGATCGCGGAGAGGAAAAACTTCAGGTAGTCGAATAACCAAACCGGTCCTTAGGAGGAGGACAAAAAAGGAACACAGCCCCTGGCTCAGAGCAAAGATTTATGGGAGTGGGGTCCTAAAGGAGAGGAGTGGAGGCGGGGTTAACCCATAGGTATGCTGCCATGGAGTCTGTCAGGAAATAAGCTTTTATATCTGCCTGGAGATCAGCTTTAATTTTAGACATCTAAATCTGAACTCCGGGGAAAGTTAAAATTGAAACTCAAGATGGAGTACCCGTGCTATGGTAATACACTAAATAAGAAATAAATGAAATACTATTTGTATAAATGATAGTGACTTAAATATCAATGTTAGAGCTGCTGCTATGGTATAGGGTAAATTAAGGGTTAATTAACTTTGATTAGCTAGATAGTAAAAAACCAAGCGCTGCTCTTACCAAAATTACAATGTGCTCAGTAGTGACTATACAGTATATATTACGTCTAAAAAAAATCATATATAAGTGCAAAAAAAAAAAACAACAATATTATTTAAAGTACTTGTGCAATTAATCTTAATAAGCACATTTCACTGTGTAATCAAAAAGTGATCATACAGATGGGTCTTTATAAAGTTGCAATTTTCCTCTTCCGTGCTCCCCGCCTGCACATTTCAACTGTAAATGTGAGTGTAATAGATTTTAATCACCTTTTTTTAATAAAGTCCCAACTTTATCACACTATGGAGATCTCTTTATAATCTTTCATGAAACACTGCAATGGCATTTGAACAACTTATTTGAGGAAATAGGAGAGATGAGATGCCAACTATTACATTGAAATGCCCTTTTGACTCTGAAGCCTCGTACACACGACCGAGTTTCTCGGCAAGAACCAGCAAGAAACTTGCTGGCAGAGCTTTCTTGCCGAGTAAATCGGTCGTGTGTACGCGGCTATCATGTTTCTCGTCAAGAAAACCGACAAGAATCTCAATGAGAAAAATAGAGAACCTGCTCTCTATTTTTTCATCGAGATTCTTGTCAGCATGTTTCTCGACGAGAAACGTGTGTGTGTGTGTACACTTACCTGTCCTCCGGGAAGCCCGCGCATGCTCGAAATGACTTTGACGCATGCGCGGTAGCTTCCTAAGCATAGGAAGGGTGTAGCAAGATGGCAGCGACGGCATCGAATGTGACGAGCGCACGCTCGTCGTAGTCGACTATGTCACCGCGTTCGCTCCATTCAAAGAACCGCAGGTTCTTTGAAAGGAACATGTGTACACTCGGCCGGGACAAGTTTCTTGTCCAAGAATCTCGTCAAGAAAAATGACGTGTTTTTTCTTGACGAGATTCTCGGCCGTGTGTACGAGGCCTGAGAGTCAGTGAGTGGGGAGTGCAGACGAGGAGCACGGAAGAGGAATATTGCACTTTATAAAGATTTATTTGCATGAGCACTTTTGGATTACACAGTAAATTGCATTTATTAAGATTAATTGCACAAGCACTTTTAATAATATAAATGTTTTTGCACTTGTACTGTATGAATTGTTTAGACTTAATTCATGGTAAGAGCAGCGCTTGCTTTTTAATATTGTAGTGTTCTCCCTGACCTCTAAAGGCCTGATGGTGACCTCCAAAATCAGGGAGAGCTGACATTCCTCCTCATGGTGCAGGTTACTAGGCATGGTGGGTGTAGTGAAAGATGGAAAGATGGGAGCCATTCCCTTTCAAAATGAACAAAGAGAGGTTTTATTTATTTTATCAGGGAGAGGGGGTTAGGGCACAGGACACCCTTAGGCAAATGCAATAGCAACTTGTCAGACTCCACAGCCAAAAATAGAACTAGGCAGACAGCAATACAGAAAAGGGCCTTTAAAGCGGAGTTCCACCCAAAAGTGGAGCTTCCGCTTTAACCACTTCGCGCCTAAGGACGTCCATGGACGTCCTTGACTTTCAGCTGGGATATCTGAATGATGCCTGCAGCTACAGGCATCATTCAGATATCGTTTTTTAGAGCCGGCGATCCTGTGTACCGTAAGAACAATCATAGCGGCTGTTCCGCCGCTTGATCGTTCTTACAGGCAGCGAGAGGGGACGTCCCCCCCTCCCGCCGCCCTCCGGTGCTTCTACCGACTCACCTGAGCGATCGGTGAGTCGGTGACAGGATCCGCCGGCCCCGGCTTCTAACCATAGAGATTTCCGGCGGACCAGATGGTCGCTGGAGTCTCTATGATCGTTCGGAGGCCGGGCGCGATGTTATGACGTCACGCCCGGCCTCTGCATTCAAAAAAACTGCGCCGCTTCGGCTAGGAAGCGGTGATCTTTTTTTATTTTTTTTATTTCAGGCTTCTCAGCCTAGAGGTGAGATGTGGGGTCTTATTGACCCCATATCTCACTGTAAAGAGGACCTGTCATGCTTATTCCTATTACAAGGGATGTTTACATTCCTTGTAATAGGAATAAAAGTGATCATTTTTTTTTTGTCTAACTGTCAAAGTAAAAAGTTAAGTGTAAAATAAACAATAAAAAAAAATAAAAAAAAATGTAAAGCGCCCCTGTCCCCGGTAGCTCATACGCAGAAGCGAACGCATACATAAGTCCCGCCCACATATTAAAACGGTGTTCAGAACACACATGTGAGGTATCGTAGTGAACGTTAGAGCGAGAGCAATAATTCTAGCCCTAGACCTCCTCTGTAACTCAAAACATGTAACCAATAAAAAAAATTAAAGCGTCGCCCATGAGGATGTTTAAGTACCAAAGTTTGGCGCCATTCCATGAGCGTGTACAATTTTGAAGGGTGACATGTTAGGTATCTATTTACTCGGTGTAACTTCATCTTTCACATTATGCAAAAAAAATTGGGCTAACTTTAATGTTTTAATATTTTTTAATTCATGAAACCATTTTTTTTCCCCAAAAAATGCGTTGGAAAAATTATTGCGCAAATACCGTGCGAGATAAAAAATTGCAATGACCGCCATTGTATTCTCTAGGGTCTTTGCTAAAAAAACATATATATATAGTGTTTGGGGGTTATATGTAATTCTCTAGCAAAAAAATGTGGCTTTTTTACATGTAGGAGCGAAGTGTCAGAATTGGCCAGGATGTGAAGTGGTTAACCACTTAAGACTCGGACCATTATGCAGCTTAAAGACCTGGCCACTTTTTGCGATTCGGCACTGCGTCGCTTTAACTGACAATTGCACGGTCGTGCGACGTGGCTCCCAAACAAAATTGGCGTCCTTTTATTCCCACAAATAGAGCTTTCTTTTGGTGGTATTTTTTAGTTTTTGCGCTATAAACAAAAATAGAGCAACAATTTTGAAAAAAAATGCAATATTTTTTACTTTTTGCTATAATAAATATCCCCCAAAAATACATAAAAAATATATATTTTTCCTCAGTTAAGGCCGATACGTATTCTTCTACATATTTTTGGTTAAAAACATCGCAATAAGCGTTTTTTGATTGGTTTGCGCAAAATTTGCAGCGTCTACCAAATAGGGGATAGTTTTATTGCATTTTTATTAATATTTTTTTTTCTAGTAATGGCGGCGATCAGTGATTTTTATCGTGACTGCGACATTATGGCGGACGCATCGGACACTTTTGATACTATTTTGGGACCATTGTAATTTTTACAGCGATCAGTGCTATAAAAATGCACTGATTACTGTAAAAATGACACTGGCAGTGAAGGGGTTAACCAGGAGGGGGCGCTGTAGGGGTTATGTGTGCCCTGATGTGTGTTTCTTACTGTGGGGGGCGTGGCTTAGCGTGTGACATCACTGATCGTCGTTCCCTATGACAGGGAACAGACGATCAGTGACAGGCTCACTAGGAAGCACGGGGAGAGGTTTGTTTACACTTTCCTTTCCCCGTTCTTCCTCTCTGTGACCCGAACGTGGGACACCAGCGGCGATCGGGTCCGCTGTTCCCGCAGGGACGGTCACGGAGAAGAGGACCGGGTCACGAGCACGCCGCTGGCGGCGTGCTCACGACCCATGGCTGGGCTCTTAAAGGGGACGTGCCTGTATGCCCTTGTGCCCAGCCGTGCCATTCTGCCGACGTACATCGGCGTGCGGCGGTCCTCAAGTGGTTAAGCACTCCTCACCCCCTTACATGCCACATTTGGCATGTAATTTTTTACATTCTTTTTTACTTCCTGTCCCACTTCCACCTACGGACCGCCTAAACGACTCATCCTTTCGCCTTAGGCGGCCCCTCCCTCCAGGCGATCTCCTGGGACACGTGACAGGCCCCAGGAGATCGCCTGTCCACTCCTAGAGCGTAGCGCGACTCGCGCATATGCAGTGTGCACCCGGCCTTGAAGCCGAAAGCTGTCACGGCCGGGTGCCTACAGTGTGAATGGAGGCGCCGGCACTTCGGGTGGCCGCATCGCTGGACCGTGGAGCAGGTAAGTGTCTGTTTATTAAAAGTCAGCAGCTACACTTTTTGTAGCTGCTGACTTTTAATAAACATAAAAAGGCTGGAACTCCGCTTTAAGCTGAATGAAGCAATCTGTATCTTGTAGCAACTGCTGTCTCCTATAGCAACAACTTCTCTCACAGTATCCCACTGTAGATCCTCAAACTTATAGCTCCCAACTTCCTGCTGGGCTTCTCAAGCTTCAATCACAGCTACCCACTGTATTCTTCAAGCTTAGCTTGCAGAATCCCACTGTACTTTTGGACTCTTAGCTATCTGCTGGATCCCTCACGCTCAACTCACAGCTACCTGCTGTACTCTTCAAACTTCACCCACGCTACCCGCTGGGTTCCTTGGACTCACAGCTACCCGCTGGATCCCTCAGGCTTGACTCACAGCTACCCGCTGTACTTATCTTCAAGCTTTACTTACAGCTACCCACTGTACTCCTTGAAGCGCTCTACTGAAGCTTTCACACTTACTTCACCGTCCCTGGCTAGTGAAACGTCTGCTCTGGTACTCCTTCAGAACTCTATCCCTTCTTCATCCCTTCTAAACTTGCCTCCGGCAACAAGAGTAGTCGTCTCTCTGCAGGGCCGATCCTAGGGTCACAGACGCCTGGGTGCAGAAATATTTCTGGCGCCCCCACATGGGCGTGGTCATCTTGCTAACTCCTCCCCTTTACAAATGTTTCTATGGCAACGACTCACTGAGATGTTTCCCTAAGGAGTCTTCGTTACCCTGGGATCCTCCCACAATCTCTTAACAATAAACAAAATACAGGAATAGAAGCAGAGTACTCCAATGGGACCTGGAGGGGGGTCTCTCTAATGGACACAGAGAGGGCCTCTGTTAGAGTCTGTTAGAAAGAGCCCCCAGACATACTGCAGACATACTACAGGAGATGGTCAGAGACTGTGGAAATGATACAAGAGATCAATGCAGCCTCATCAGTGCCCATCAAATGTAGCTTATCAGTGCCCATAGAATGCAGCCTACTAGCGCCCATCAGTTGCAAGCTTATCAGTGTAGCACACAGACCCCCTTTTACCTGCCTTATTCGGCTCCTCGCAGGAAGAAGGGGCACACCATGCCACAAGCCCGTACCCTCCCGTAATAAGAGGTTGAGCGGTGTTGTTGATGGGTCTTCCACAGTCAGGCCTTGTACACACGACCGATTTTCTCGTCCAAAACCGTCAAGAAAAGTACCGCAAGAGCTTTTTTGTTGAGAAAAACGTTTGTGTGTATGGTTTTACAACGAGAAAATTGCCGAGAATCTCGACGAGAAAATAGAGAACCTGCTCTCTATTTTCTCGTCAGGATTCCAGATTTCCTCGTCGTGTTTCTCGTCGGCCTGTTTTGTGACGAGAAAATGGTTCGTGTGTATGCTTTTACGACTATTCCAAAAGCGCGCATGCTCACAAGCAACTATGAGACGGGAGCGCATCTTCTGGTAAAACAAGCCTTCGTAATGGAGAGAGCACATTCGTCACGCTCAAAATTATTGCATCGTTTAAATGTTCTGCATTGAAATCTTCGTTAGAATGTTACATTAATCAAAACGAGTGACCTTCTTTTGCTGCTGATATTCACACAGAGTTATGACTATTTTTTTAACCTTTTTCATGCTGCTCTTAAGAAGATTTATGTGTATTATATCGTGCAAGTTTTTAGGAATAATTTAAATGGTTATATTTTTCAAAATGATGTTAATTATAATTTCGCAATGTTTTGATAGTGATCTCCCATTTAATTTTTGAATCTATATTAGTTAAATTTTCCACCATGTTTTTTTGCAAATCAGATTTAGTTATTCTTTTGGGGGGTTGATATCTGTCCCTTTTTTTTGTCAGTCAAATGTATCTGCTTACTCCAAAGCTAGATTTTTTATTTTTACAAATACACATAGTCAAGTATGAACTTAAACAAAAATCACATTTATTCATGTTTTGAAATAAAATAAAGAGAAGGCAGCGCTGGAGAACCTGCTGCCATTGGTGCATCCCAGGGACCCCAGAGCACACAGCAACCCTGTGTGGACCCTAAAATTGGGAGCTTGAGAAGGCCAACATTTCTGAACACAATCTGATGCTGGTCTCCCAGAGGTCAGGAACAGCAGCAGGTGATATATATGTCCCAAGTGTGTGGTACTACAACAGGCTGCCTTCTGTTCGACCACAATGAAGCAAGGCCATCACTTCCTCTTCTTCCTGGCAACCTTCCCTGCAACCTTCCCTGCAGCCTTCCTTTTTCGTTTGGCTGGAGGCTGGGCCACTGGAGGGGTACTCCTGTCAGGAGGAGGAGGAGGAGGAGATGTAGCAGAAGGGGGTGGGGCAGAAGAAGAAGGGGGAGGTGTAGCAGAAGGGGGTGGGGCAGAAGAAGAAGGTGGAGGTGTAGCAGAAGGGGGTGGGGCAGAAGAAGAAGGTGGAGGTGTAGCAGAAGGGGGTGGGGCAGAAGAAGAAGGGGGAGGTGGAGGTTGAGGTTGGGTCAGTTGTGCCACCTCACATATAGCGGTATTGGGGGTAATTTTCTCCATCACCCCCTTGTTGAGCAAGGTGATGAGCAGGAGCTCGCATAGGAGGCGTTGCTCCATGCTCATCACCTTGAACTTAGCCTCCACTAGGCCGGCAATGGCCTCTTCAGGGGATGTGGGCTCCTGGAGGGTGGCATGGGCCTCACGAATAAGGGCCATTGCTGCCTTACTCGTGCTCCTGTCCCTCCTGCCTCTTTTGGGAAGCCGGATGGGAGGCACCTGGGATCTGGTGCTTCTCCTTTGCCCTGCCACCTCCTGTCTGCCACTGGGCCCTGCCACCACCTGTCTGCCACTGGGCCCTGCCACCTCCTGGCTGCCACTGGGCCCTGCCACCTCCTGGCTGCCACTGGGCCCTTCCTCCTCCTGCCTGACAGTTTCCAGACCCTCCTCCTGGCTGATTTCATCCTGTGTATGAAAAAGGGACATAGTTTAATATGTTGGTTTAATCTTTGCATCAAACTTTGTAATCCTGATTGAAGCAATTAGAATGTAAATCCATAAATCCTTGCTTTAAATTTACCACTACATCAGATTGACTATTTAGCACCCAATTAAGTGCAGACTAATGTCTACAGATCTTGATTTCACTTGTGGAATCCAAAATATTTTATGTTTGTCATCTTGACATATTTGTCAAACATTAAGTTTATCCCAATACATTTTCACTTAATACTATACCTGGCTCCAGATGGCCAAATCAGGATCATCCAGGATGGCTGCCTCCTCTTGCTCCAGAGAAGGCTCAGGTTGGCTGCAGGGAAGTCTGGGGGGAAGAGTGGAGAGTGATGGCCTTGTCTCAATGTGGTCATCCAGGAAGGACATCCTGTTGTAGTACCACAAAATCGGGACATAAACATCACCTGCTGCTGCTCCTGACCTCTGAGAAGCCAGCACCTTAGAGCGTTCAGTCCTGTAGGTACCTCTCAAGCTGCCAATTTTAGTGTCCACTTGTTTTGCTGTGGCTGTGGGCACCTTGGTATGCACAAATGGGAGCAGCTTCTCCAGCGCTGCTTTTCTCACCCCTCTTTATTTGTGGATGGGGTTTTTCGTCTCCCACAGAGCCGGCAGCTCCCTTACCCGGTCAATAAATTCCGCCAGGAAATCCTTGTCGCTTATAAAGACATTCATATTGTATCTGCAAGTTAAATAAATTATATATAACTAATGTGAGGCAAACAGTCTAACCTCCTTAACATCCATATATATCCTCCAACATTCTCAAGACAGTATAGGCCAACAATTTGTACAAGTCACAAAATCACATACCTTCGTTCGCACGTCCGTCACTTGAACTCCTCTCTCCGCACACCGAACGTACTATAGTCACATGTGTGTTTGCTATATACACACCACGCATGCGTCAAAATACGAACACGTCGCTCCGCACACGTCGCCCGCCCATGACGTTCTAACTAACATCTTTTCCCCGCCCCTTCTCTTTCTTTGCGCAGACAGATATGGCGGAGTTACAGCAGGTGTCTGATAATTCCGCAACTAACGAGGAGGAGACAAGCCCGGAGACCGAGGAAACGTCACGATCAAGGAGGAGATTCAAGGCATCGAATATGTCTTTGGCGGAGATGGTGGACATCTTGCTCAAGTCTGATTATGATGCAAAGCATGGGCCGTATAGCAAACCAAATAGAAGGAAGGCCAAAATCCTCACTAAAGTCGTGAAGAGTCTGAAGGCGAATTTCGGGGTGAAACGCTCAAATGAGCAGCTCAGAAAGAGGTGGTCAGACCTCAAACTGAGGGAGCCAGAGCAGTTGAGGAGCATAAAGAGAATGCTCGCTAAAAGTAAGTAAAATGTAGACTTTTCTGCTATTAATCTTTTTCTAAACTTACATGTTGCTCTTTATTTTGGTTTCTCATATTGGACTCCCTTCCAAAATGTAATATTTTTAACTTGGTTGGGCACAGTAATCGTTCGTTACGTTACTGACACTTCGTTCGGCCACTATCCGCGGTTTTGGCTTATTTTAGAGCCACAAAAGTAATTAGACATTTGCCATTTTTGCTCAAATATTGTGGCAAAATTTTTAGGCTAGATGATGTGTTTGTAAAGAGAATGAAATGCTAACTTTTATCAGTGTAAAGGAGAGGACACTCAGCAGCTGCTTCCACATCTGTACTTTGGAGCACTATAGTGTGGGCCACCAGACCCGCCTTTTTTGGGTGTCCCACACAGGTGCATCAGTGAATTTTTGTGGTGCCTCCATGTCAAATAAATTACATCCAAAGGTGAATACTAAACATATTCTTGGTCATAAATAATGCATTCTTCTTTAAATTCCGCCCAAACACACACTTGTACCACACTTCCAAGCAATTTAGCCTGTTTTTATTTTAACATTGAGATTTACAGTGTGATAAATAGACCTTTTGTTTGATTCTCATAGGGGAGAGAAGACTGGGAGGAGAACACTCCAGGGAGCACATGCACCCCACAACTTCCAAGCAACCCCAAACTCCCAAAGACCCACAACCGAAAGATGTGCAGGAAGTTGAGGTGGAGGAAGGAGAAGTGCAGGAAGGAGAGGTGGATGACGTTGTGGATCTGGTCACCACAACAGGTCAGTATCTGTCATCACAGCTTCAGGTAAGAGATGTAGGCCTGCAGAGTTATAATACTTTTTTTTTTTTTTTTTTTTTTAGGGGATATAAATGTTGTGAAGGATAGTACACGGTTCTCTGCTGACAGTGCCCTCCGCCTCATCCAGCAAGTGATGGAATGTAGCACGGAACTGGACCTAATTAAACAAAGAATCCATGTGATGGAACAAACATTTAAAGACATTCTCGATGTTTTGGGGAGAATTCAATAAGCCATCCAAACACATTTGTTTTTACATGTTTGTTATTGCACTTTTTAGAATATTTTTGACAATCAAACCAGCCAAAAATTGAATCTGCACACAGTGTGTCAACATGTGCTATCTGCCATCAGGGGATATCCATGTACGTCTTTTGGGGGTGCAACCCCTTCCTCGTATCTAAAGTCGGTGAACTGAGGAAGGGGTTGCACCCCCAAAACACATCCATTGATCACCCCTGATGGCAGATAGCACATGTTGACAATAGGGATCAGGATTGTAAACTTCCTAGATGAAAAAAATCCCAAATGTGTGCATATTCTATTTTTGGCTGGGCAAGGGGTGGCAGGACCCCATATTAGGACGGGCACATAGAGACATAGTTTGTGTAAGTGAATGTCTCAGATTGCTCAGAGGTATCCAATGTTGTAATTTTTGGAATGCAACTGTTATTTTTGTATTTTCATAAGCAAAAAATTGCCGGGTCGTGGCCAGGCCAACCCAAAAAAACAGAAAAAACTAAAAATGGTGAGAATGTGCACAGAGTAAAATATTTGACCACAAACAACGTGTAGCTTCTTTTTATAATACCCTCTAAGCTTATTTGGTTATTTTGTAAGGTTACATAGTGAAATGGTTGTTAGTTACTAAAGTAAAATACACTTGGCACTACAAATGCACTAAGACAAACTAGGAGACAGGAAAGAACAAATAATTAAAGGATTAAACAAGCTTTTTATTTGGATCCTTAGACATAGGCTGGCATAGGAATTGCCCCCCTACCCGTGAAATACTCCATGTATTTGTCCCGAACCTCACGGGCATTTTGGGAGGGCAAGCCAGGACGGGCAGATTCCAGGCCCGGCAGGGGAAAGTCCAGCCTCTGGCAAAACTGAGGCCATATAGGAATTTGATTTTTGGCTCAGAAAGTTGTGTAGCACACAGCAGCATAATACGACATAGTTTATTTTGTAGTCCGCCAAGTGTATTGAAGTCATAAAAAGGCGGAACCGGCTGGCCATTATGCCAAAGGCATTTTCGACAACTCTTCGGCCCCTGGCCAGCCGGTAATTGAACACCCTCTTGTCTGGGGTCAGGGTCCTCTGTGGAAATGGCCTCATAAGATGCCGTCCGAGTCCAAAGGCTTCATCAGCCAAAAAAACAAAGGGGAGTCCTTCAATATTCCCTGCATCCGGTGGCAATGCAAGGTCGTCACTCTGGAGACGGAGGGCAAACTCCATCTGGATGAAGGATCCCCCATCGGACATCCGGCCATTCTTCCCTACATCAACATAGAGGAATTCATACCGTGCTGACACCACCCCCATCAGCACAATGCTATGAAACCCCTTGTAATTGTAGTAGTAGGACCCAGAACGGGGTGGCGGCACGATGCGGACGTGCTTCCCGTCTATGGCACCACCGCAGTTGGGGAAGTCCCACCGTGTGGCAAACTCCGATGCCACAGTCTGCCATTCCTGTGGCGTGGAAGGAAGCTGTGGAGTGAAACAAGATGAAATAATATTAGAATACAAAAATCATACATTACAAGGAAATTCTCTGAAAAAACATTAGAGGCCAACATCAATCAAATTCTACGTTTATTAAGGTGTTTAAAATAAGTATAATGGAAGGCTCATTTATCATATTCATCACCCCCTCTGATGGGCCATTACTAAATTATTTTGGGGGGGGGAGATGTATTTGGCCACAGGATAGCATTGCAGTGGCGGTGCGTCCAGAGTGGGCGCTGGAGCACTGCCCCCTCTCTCCTGTGCCCATCACTCAGAACAATACATAGGTTCATGCGTTGCATTAACCTATGTATTGTCTATGCCGCCCACTATTCAGGTGGATGGCCTCTTGTAAAGCGACCGACATATGAATAATTGCGGCATTTAGGGGGTTCAAATTGCATAGCAGAAACAGGTAGTAAAACAGTCTTGCACATTACAACCTGAGGGATGTAATTGGCTTCCTAAAAGTAAAATAGGGGACGCAGGGGGGGGCATTCCTTGGGGAAACACTGGCAGGCTGCTCTGCCAATCATGTTCACCAAGTCTGTTTAATGGTAACATGATTGGCTGATGCAACATCAAGGGAAGGAGAAGACATCAAGGACAGAAGAAGGATGGCGCTGACCACAAGAAGGTAAGTGCAGGGCTGGGGGGAAACTGGCTGCATTAGAGGGGACTAAATGGCTGCATTGGAGGGAAAAAAATGGCTGCATTAGAGGGGACAACTGGGGGCGTTTAATAGGCACCAGAGCAAAAAAGGAGGAAGTTTATTTCCTAAATTGGGGTTTGAACCCCCAAACATTTGGAGCAACAGGCGCCCCTGCTGGAAAAGTTAGTGAAGGGAAATATTTATGGAGGAGAAAAAAGGGGCAAGCTAAAGCTTCCAGCATGCATGGGGACAAAGGGGACATTCTCAGCATATTACAATCATGGTAATTAGGGAAGGATGAAAGAAATACAATACATTAGCATACATGTAATACATAAAATGTGATGTTAAGGGAGAAAACTTACCCTAATATAGTCCTCCTGCAGGACTTGTATAATGGTAGAACAGGTGTCTGGGATTATGAGGCCCAGAGCCTGGGGGGAGATGCCTGTGGTAAACTTCAAGTCCTGAAGACTTCTCCCTGTCGCCAGGTAACGCAACGTGGCGATGAGCCTCTGCTCAGCACTGATGGCTTCCCGCATAACGGTGTCCTTCCTGGTAATATAGGGGGACACCAAAGCCAACAGTTCCTGAAAAACGGGGTCAGACATCCGCAGAAAATTCCTGTAGTCCTCAGGATTATTCTCGACGATCTCCCGCAGCAGAGGCATATGGCAGAATTGGTCCCGCTGGAGCAACCAATTCTTGGTCCATGAACTCCTCCTCACACCATTCATGGACTGGTCTTGGTCCAAAACAAGCAGACCAACACCAAGCGCACGCACAGCACGAACTCGACGACGAGAACGTCCAGGCGACATGGCTAAGAAACGGTCGTCTTATCAGAACGTACAGAACAGAACGCACTTTAGAACAGCAAGGCCTATGAATAACGAACTGAAAATCAAAAACGAACAGGCAAGAACGCACTGTAAAACAGATACGACCTGCCTAGACGCCCTGAAAGTCAAGATACGAACCCACAAGCACAAACTGAACCGCAGAAAACGATCTGAAAAGTACGAAGACTGAAAAGCGCGAATCGTCTCTTCCCAAACTTTTACTTCACACGCGGTAACACGAGATCAGCAAAAGCAGCCCAAGGGGTGGCGCCAAGAAAAAAGATCTTCCCCTTTATAGTGCCGTCGTACGTGCTGGACGTGACCGCGGAGAACAACGAGGAAATTGGAAATTGTCAGTGTGTACGCATGGAAAGCTTGACGAGAAAATCGACACGCTTAACAAGAATCTCGTCGAAAAAAACGACGTGTTTTTTACGACGAGAAAATCGGCCGTGTGTACGAGGCTTCAGATAACCAGGAAATGTCTCTCACCTCTGTGAATAACAGAGATAAGTCCTTGTTTCCCCCAGTAACTGAAATGTCCACACTCGCTGCAACTCTAACACAGAGTTTATTTTCTCTTTTAGTAAAACAACAGTCTCTGATAGGAAAGAGGTTGAAGTGAAGATAGGACAGCATAAGATATGGGAGAGGTCCAGGCACAATCTCAATCACTTCACTGTTCGGCTTCTCGAACAGACTCAGCCCCAAATGGATAGTCTACTTAAGACAAGACTAGCAGCCAAATGACACTCCAACTTTACCCAAGGCCTTTGCCACAGACCTGGTGAACTCGGTCTCTGCCACAGACCTGGTGAACTTGGCCTCCGTTTAGGGAGAAGACGTCCCTCCGGACAGTTACCGGGACCCTTCCTTCACTTTGACTTCTGCACCAGTCCCTCGGAACGGTTCCTCCCCCAGCCTCCTCTTCCAAGATATGGGTCCCCTCGCAAGGCGGCACCCTGAGACTCCTCGATCCCCGATGGGCTCCAGCCAAAGGTGCTGGGCCCAGGCCTCCGCCGCAGCCCCAGGACTAAAGGTGCCTGGGACTGATCCACCGACCATGAACTGCAGACCCGCCCCTGGGCCAAGGGTGCCCAGGGCAGACAGGAACAAGAACCCTGGGGTAGGACCGCCGACAACGAGCCCTCAACAGGCAGTGTCTGCCCCTTTTATATCCTCTCCCAGCATGCCCAGCAGGTAGACCACACCCACTGTATGGCTGCCGAGAGGGGACACACAAGGCACAGCACTGTATCAGCGGTTCAACCCTGGCGTACTATGGCAGTGCCACCTGCAGGCCACAGGGAACTGTACACCAATACTCCACCTGTGGACCAAAATGGTTTCAAGAACTCTAACAATTAGGGTGTTTGGGTATAACTACCACCCAAACACTTCCCCTAAATTTAGCACCCCGCTACATCAGTACCCACCAATTTCAGCCTTATCAGTGTCCACCAATTTCAGCCTTATCAGTGCCCACCAATTGCAGCCTACCAGTGCCCATCAATTGCAGCCTACCAGTGCCCATCAATTGCAGCCTACCAGTGCCCACCAGTTGCAGCCAACCAGTGCCCACCAATTGCAGCCAACCCGTGTCCTTAGATGGATCACACAGGGCAGCGATCTCCTGCTGTCACGGAGCTTGGATTCAAACTCGCGGGCTCCCATGATACACGTCACACTGATTAAATTTCACGGCATTGGATCAGTGTGCCGTCTATTACAGGAGCCCGGTCTAGGAGGCGGAACTTTGTTACAGCGCAGCCGGGCATTTCATAAAGCTCAGTGCGGTATGTGTGACCAGGGCTGGTGCAAGGATTTTTGTCTACACAGGCAAAGGTGTATTTTGGTCTCCTCCACTGTACTCCGACCACACCCTCCCGTCCAAAATGAAATTCCCCTTTACATCAAAGTTCCTAACATTTCTGCCTTACAATCAGGGTTCTCAGTGCCCCTCTTACATCAGAGTCAGCAGAGTTCACAGATCGCAGTAAAGGGCCAATCACAGTGGCCCTTTCCCATGTGATTAGCTGTGTTCAATCACCCCATCAGTACCCATCAATGCCGCCTCATCAATGCCACCTATCACAATCAGTGCCCATCAGTACAGCCACATCAGTGCCCATCAGTACAGCCACATCAGTGAAGGAGAACAATTACTTATTTGCTAAATTTTATAATAGAAACCAAGAAACTTTAAAAAAAAAAAAAAACATTCAGTTTTTTTTTTATTCGTTTTGAAAAAACAAAACAAAAAACAGTGGTGATCAAATACCACCAAAAGAAAGTTTTATTTGTGTGAAAAAAAAAGATAAAAATTTCATATGGGTACAGTGTTGCAATTTTCAGTCAAAGTGACAGCGCTGAAATCTGAAAATTGGCCTGGGCAGGAAGGGGGTGTAAGTGCTCGGTATTAAAGTGGTTAATACATGTACTTTCCACAGTCCTAGCACAATAAATATTATGCATAAAACATTTTATACATAAAATTCAATAAAATCGTGCCATGATAAACTTGTGCAGATCCACTGCAAGCTGTTTGCATTGACTACAGTGTTCCATCACCAAGACAGAGCACATACCATCTGCTTACCACAAAACATGACATCTTAAACTTATGAGGTGACATGCGTTTGTCATCTGCTGAATATGTGCAGCCACTTTGCTCAAAGAGCAACACTGCAGGTAGAGTAACTTTCTCCCAAGAGTGGCCTTTCACCACTCCGTCTGCTCCGATAATAGGTAAAGGTACTCTGCACGCAGCTCCACCTGGTCTGGTACCAGGTACCCCCACATGCCCAGTCTGGTATAGTTCATTACCTGGACAATTAAACAATTTGTCGCTTTATCCTAGTAAAATTTGATGTCGGAACATTACTTTTAATGAAGCAGCGCAGAATGCCCTTGTAATGCACTACAGTGTGCTTTATCAGATTTAGTGTGAACGGGGGGCTAAGAGGTAAATTTTTTGGTAAGCAGATGGTATGTCTTGGTACTGGTACCACGCTCATCCCACTCCTGTGCCTGCTGGTACCTCCCCCTGGTCTTACTCGGCTCCTCCCCCTCATCCCACATGCCACCAGTTCAGCTGCGATTGTCATCTTTGTGCTGGACTGGTGTATGAGAACCGTTGTTAATTGCAGGGGGCTGGAGCCTACTGTCTGGAGGGAGAGAAGCAGTGGAAAAAAGGCAGTCTTATGCCCTTTACCTGGGAGGGAGGAGGAGTAGCAGCCAGAAGAACAGATGCAGAGGTGTAACTATAACCTTCAGGGCCCCAGTGCAAAAAACCATGAAGGGCCCCTGAACCGTAGTATGATAGGGGGGAAGTGTGAAGGGGTATTTTGACAGGAGGGGGCAGTGTGACAAAAGAAGGGTATCTGGAAAGTGTGACCGGAGGGGGGAGTGTGAAAGAAGGGGAGCAGTGTGACAAGAAGGAGCAGTATAATGGGGGCAGTGTGACAGGAGGGGGCAGTATGACAGGGGGATATTGTGACAAGAGGGGGGCAGTGTGACAGGAAAAGGATACCTGGGAAGTATGACAGGAAGGGGCAGTGTAATGAGGGAGCACTGTGAAAGGAGGGGGCTGTGTAACAAGAGGGGGCAGTATGACAGGAGGGAGGTAAATATGACTGAAGGGGGCAGTGTGACGAGGGAGCAGAATGATGAAGGGGCAGTGTTACAGGAGGGGGGCAGTATGACAGGGGGGTATTGTGCCAGGGGACAGGGGAGTATTGTGCCAAGGGGACAGTGTGACAGGTGGGGGGCCAGTGTTACAGGTGGGAGGGCAATGTTACAGGTTAAGGGGGGGCAGTGTCACAGGTGGGGGAGGCCAGTATCACAGGTGGGGGGAACGTGTGACAGGTAAGGGGGAGTGTCACAGGTGGGGGGGCCAGTGTCACAGGTGGGGAGGCCAGTGTCACAGGTGAGGGGGGAGAGTGTCACAGGTGGGGGGGAGAGTGTCACAGGTGGAGGGGGCCAGTGTCACAGGTGGAGGGGGAGTGTGTTACAGGTGGGGGGGAGTGTGTCACAGGTGGAGGGGGCAGTGTCACAGGTGGGGGGGCCAGTGTAACAAGTGGGGGGGAGAGTGTCACAGGTGGGGAGGAGTGTCACAGGTGGAGGGGGCAGTGCCACAAGTGGGGGGAGTGTGTCACAGGTGGGGGGAGTGTGTCACAGGTGGAGGGGGCAGTGTCACAGGTGGGGGGGAGTGTGTCACAGGTGGGGGGAGTGTGTCACAGGTGGGGGGGAGTGTCACAGTTGGGGGGGTGTCACAGGTGGAGGGGCAGTGTCACAGGTGGGGGGGCCAGTGTCATACTTACCTTGCATGAGAAGTCCAAGCAGCAGCCCTACATGCTTCCTTGTGATATCTGCAGGATGTCCCTCCTGCCAGCACAGTTCACTTCCCGCGTGTCAGTGTATACAATGGAGGGGGAGGGGCCTCTGACCCGAGCATGTATCAGCAAGACTCAGAGTGTACAAGCAGAGGGACAAACTTGTGCACTGACTCTGGTGCCTGCTCGGGTCAGAGGCCCCTCCCCTCTCCATTGTATACACTGACACTCGGGAAGTGAACTGTGCTGGCTGGAGGGACATCACAGAGCTGCTGATCGCCAATGTCCCCTGTATAGTTAGAGATGCCAGCCGGCCCGGAGGTACAGGGGGAGGTGCAGGGTCTTGAGGGCCCCACACTGGCGGAATGCCAGGGTGCAAGTGCAAGTGGAAACAGCGGCGGAAGTTCATATTGCGGGGGCTGTGCTGCCTGTCATGGTGCGCTTTGTGCCTGTACCTGTGTTGCTGAGCTAGATAAGAGGGGGGGGGAGCAGCAGTGTAACTTTTTTTCAGGAACAGTTTGTCACTCAGTACCCTCCTGGCGCCCTAGCAGCTGCCTTATGCTAGAACCGGCTCTGCGTGTGACACAAGGAGAGGAGGAGGGAGGAGAGCAGTCTGACACTTCGGTGCCCCACCTCTGCACCCCGGCCAGGATCGGCCCTGTCTCTCTGGAAACTGCTTCTTCTTTACCTCCGACAACGATCAGGCTCCCCTGGGGCTAAGCCTCTACACACGTGGTTAGTCCCCAGGCTTCAGGCCTACAGCTTTGCTGCTGCTTCTCACTCACCCACCAGGCCACAGCCTGGGTGGAAAAGAACAACGATCACTTGACTTCTTCCAAATAAATAGCTTATCCCAGCATGCAAAGCAGCTAAAGGAAACTCCTGCTAATTGGCTGAGACAACATATTTACTCATAACCTGAATTCACTGCAATCTATCATCCTAATGCCAAAGGCAACAGTGTCATCTATTGACAGAAGAGAGCAATTACAATTAAACTCAAGCTTTGGAGAAAAAACAGTTGATCAAATACTACATATTAGCCAGGCTAGTTATCACCTAGCATAACTAAATTTACTAGTAGCCCTGTTTAGAACAATGGTGCTACACTATCTAGCTAATCAAAGTTAAAATTGACCCTGGCAATGCAAGAGTAAATGTTTGTTTTGGGGACTGTTGGCCCTGCATTGTACATGATGATGTCTGAGAGTGTGAAACCAGTGATGCAGCCAAGAAAAGCAGCTGTGTAGCTGGGGCTCCATTGTAAGAAAAGTTTATAACCCTGTCAATTTTGTTTTGCCATCTGTGTCCCATTGGGGAGATTTCCATTCACTTCCTGGCACAAAATAGAAACTGAGAGGAAAATCCCTGCAAATTAAGGGAATCTCTCGGGGGCCACCTAGGTCACCAGAACTACTGTTCCCATTAGAAGATTTTGCCTCTATTACTTTTCTGGGGAAAACACAAAATGTGGGATTTTCCATTACTTTCACTTTCAGTGATAATAGTAAACAGGACAAATAGAGAGGGTGAATCTCCCTAACAGGGGCACAGAGAGCGGTAAACACTGACAGGTAGGGAAGAGCCGAACACCCCCTGGTTCGGTTTGCGCCAGAACATGTGAACAGGCAAAAAATTTGTGCGTACATGCGAACACCGTTAAAGTCTATGGGACACGAACATGAAAAATCAAAAGTGCTCTTTTTTTTTTTTTTTTTTTTTTTTAATTTATAAAGATTTTTATTGAATTTTCCAAAAGTAAAACAAGAATAATCCAGTTATTCTATTAAAACATCGTTATCACAGAAATGCCTAAATAGGCTTCCAAAATAAAGAATAGCTTAGAGTAAGTTACTATAGAAAATTATAGTCAAACTAGAAACTGTTTAAGTGGCTAAACATTTATATAAACCTTGTTTACCCCAATGGGATCACACATTATTCATCAAGCTACCTTGGAGAAGATAGTAGTTCAGGAACACATTTAATAGTTCTTAGAAATTTTCAGAAAACTTGAAGCCCTAGGGTGTAAGATCCATTCATTCCAGCTATTAAGGAATTTAACTGTGGAATAGAGTTGAGCGGATACCTAGATGTTCGGGTTCGACGGGTTCGGCCGAACTTCGGAAAAAAGTTCAAGTCCGGGACCGAACTTGACCCGAACTTGACCCCGAACCCGAACCCCATTGAAGTCAATGGGGACCCGAACTTTTGAGGACTAAAATGGCTCTAAAATAGTAATGGAAAGGGCTAGAGGGCTGCAAATGGCAGCAAAATGTTGTTAAGAGCATGGCAAGTGCTCTGCAAACAAATGTGGATAGGGAAATAACTTAAAATAACATAAAATAAATAAAAAAATAAAATATGCTGGAGGCCCCCTTTTCAGCAGAAGAGGTACAGGAAGTCATTAAGAACCTCAGAAACTCAACGGCACGATGCCACACATATGGTGGGAATGCCCCAGAATACGCCCTTTCTGTAAAAAATTATTCAATTTAATGGATAAGCTAGTGGGAAAATAAAATACTTTGAAATAAAAATGTAGCGGGGTGCTAAATTTAAGGGAAGTGTTTGAGTGGTAAATAGGCTCAAACACCCTAATTCTGTAGGATTCATGGACCATTTTGTCCTCGGGGGACAGTATTGTGTGCAGTTCCGTGCAGCCTACAGGTGGCGCTGCCATGGTAGGCTAGGGTTGAACCGCTGATACAGTGCTGTGCCTTTTGTGTCCCCTCTTGGCAGTAGTACAGCGGGGCGAGGAACCTGCTGTGCATGCCGGGAAAGGATATAAAAGGGACAGACGCCTCCTGATCGGGGTCCGAGCCCCAGGCACCTTTGGCCTGGGGGCTGATGTCCAGTGGGCTCCGCGCCCAGGTGGCTTCGGCCCGGGTGCACGTGTTCCTGTTCCATCTCGGGCACCTTTAGCCCAGGGTGAGGTACTATCCTGGAGTTCCTGCTGCCCTGGGTATGGAGGCCTAGGGGCGGGAGTAAAGCCTGGGGTCCAGAGCCTTCGTCTGGAGTCCGCTAAGGGTCGAGGAGTCTTTGGGTGCCGCCTCGTGTAGGGGACCCTGTTCCAGGGAAGGCAGGAACCTTCCGATGGCCCGATGCTGGAGGCACGGTGAAGGAAGGGACTGTTGACTCCCTGGAGAGATGTCTTCCCCTTGATATGGGCTAGTTCTTAGAAGGAGAAGCTCAAGGTCATCCTGACTGTATCGGAGGCCTTATTCACCCAGCCCGTGGCAGGGGCCTTATACACCCTGGTCTGTGGCAGAGACCAAAGTTCTCCAGGTCCGTGGCAGGGGCCTTGTACACCTGGTCTGTGGCATAGACCAACCTCACGGTCTGTGGCAGAGACCATGTGCCTACAACTGTTTGAGAAACCTAAGCAGTGAAGTGAATGTGCTACTTTTGTGCCTGGACCTCCTCCACACCTTAAGCTGTCCTGTCCTGTTTCTTTGCTCTAACATTTTCTATCCGAGTACAGTTTATTTTGCCATGAGAGAATAAACTCAGAGTTGGAGTTTCAGCTGGTGTGGATATTGACTTTACTGGGAATTCAAGGACTTGCCTCTACCTACAGTAGAGGTGAGAATCATCCTCTGGAGGAGTTTTGACTCCGGCTGTGGACACGGCCCGTCAAGTACACCGCTCAACCTCTTTATACAGGAGGGTACGGGCTGGTAGTGCGGTGCACCTTTCTCCTTCCTGCGAGGAGCCAACAACATAAAGGCAGGTAAGGGGGAAAGGATCTGTGCGCTACAAAAAAAATAAATACAAATTATAATCTTGACCTAGGAGGACGAGGTCGATATGGAGTAGGAGGTTGAGGTGGCGGTGGATGTGGCTGTGTAGGTGGAAGCAGCGGTGGAGGAGGACGAGGTAGCCAACACTGGTTCAAAAATAAAACAATGGCTGGGTAAGGCCGGTGATGTGTCGAATTCTGTCCCCCGTCGGATAGTGTCCGCCCTGTACTGCGCTTGCTCAGTACGTAGGACAAGGGGATTTCAAAAATCTCACAAGACGAACAGCGCCTGCACGGTGAGTCGAGGTTCAAGCCACACCATCCGAGGTTCAAGCCGAGCCAAGCGAGGCCATGCCCGAAGCATGGCGATCGAAGCGAGCCCGTGAGGGGCCCTGTTACTATGTGCTACCGTATGCCCACTTGGATGGTGGGGCTTGAACCTGCACTCACTGCGCAGGCGGCGTTCATCTTCGGAGATTTTGTGAATCTCCTTGTCCTCCGTACTGTGCAAGCCGATGGCCAGACAGTTTTTGTCAGAACACCGGTATACATGTCTATTCTGCACAAGGGAATAAACCCGAAAGGGCACGAGTACCCCCCAGTACAACAGGACTTTTACGGGCAAACGAAAAAAGAAAAAATTAATTTGTAATTTTTATTTATTTATTTTTTTTCGTTTGCCCGTAAAAGTCCTGTTGTACTGGGGGGTACTCGTGCCCTTTCAGGTTTATTCCCTCTATTTTGGGACGGTGGCAACACATATGTGGTTCATTTTCCTTAATCTATTCTGCACAAGGTACGGACAAGTCCTGTGGGATCCATGCCTGGTTCATTTTAATGAACGTGAGTCCACATTGGCTCTGGACAGGCGGCTGCGCTTGTCTGTGATAACGCCCCCTGCTGTGCTAAATACACATTCAGATAATACACTGGCTGCAGGGCAGGCCAGCACCTCCAAGGCGTAAAGGGCAAGCTCAGGCCATGTGCCCAATTTGGAGACCCAGAAGTTGAAGGGGGCAGGCCCGTCATCCAGTACGTGTAGGCCTGTGCACACATACTGCTTAACCATGTTGGTGAAATGCTGCCTCCTGCTAAGACGTTCCATCTCAGCTGGTGGTGCTGATTGTGGCGTGCTGACAAAGTTTTCCACATTTAAGCCATGCTAACTCTGCCTTCTGAGGTGCTGGCAGTGCCCCAGCTGCGTTGGCGACCTCTTCCTCTGCCTTTGCCTTGTGCTTCCACCATACGCCCGCTGTCAGGTGGGAATGCCACCAGCAGCGCGTCTACCAGCGTGCGCTGGTACTCGCGCATCTTACGATCCCGCTCCAGTGAGGGAATTAAGGACGGTACATTGTCCTTGTAACGGGGATCCAGCAGGGTGGCCACCCAGTAATCAGCACCAGTTAGAATGTGGGCAACTCGGCGGTCGTTGCGGAAACACTGCAGCATGTAATCGCTCATGTGTGCCAGGCTGCCCAGAGGCAAAGAAAAGCTGTCCTCTGTGGGAGGTGTATCGTCTGTGTCCTCTGTGGGAGGTGTATCGTCTGTGTCCTCTGTATCCCCCCAGCCACGCACCAGTGATGGCCATGAGCTGGTCTGGGTGCCACCCTGCTGTGAACATGGTTCCTCCTCCTCCTCCTCCAACTCCTCCTCCTCATCCTCCACCTCGTCATCCTTCAGAACTGTGCCCTTGCTGCCGGACAATTGTGTACCTGGCGTTTGTTGGTGCAGGAACCCACCCTCGTAGCCACTTGTGAAAGACTGCCCTGAAAGCCTTTGAAATTATCCCGCCTGCTCATCCTCCTCCTCCTGTGCCACATACTCTTCCATCATTGCCCAAAGCATTTTTTTCAAGGAGGCATAGAACTGGGATAGTAACGCTGAGAACGGTGTCATTGGCACTGGCCATGTTGGTGGAGTACTCGAAACAGCGCAACAAGGCACACAGGTCTCGCATGGAGGCCCAGTTATTGGTGGTGAAGTGGTGCTGTTCCGCAAAGCGACTCACGCGTGATTGCTGCAGCTGAAACTCCACTATCGCCTGCTGCTGCTCGCACAGTCTGGCCAGCATGAGCAAGGTGGAGTTCCACCTTGTGGGCACATCACATATGAGGCGGTGAGCGGGAAGGTCGAAGTTACGCTGCAGCGCTGACAGGCGAGCAGCAGCAGGGTGAGAATGCCGAAAGCGCGCACAGATGGCCCGCACTTTCTGCAGCAGCTCTGGCATATTGGGGTAATTTTTCAGGAACCTCTGGACCACCAAGTTCAGCACATGCGCCAGGCAAGGGATGTGCGTCAAACCGGCTAGGCCCAGAGCTGCTACGAGATTTCGCCCATTATCGCACACCACCAGGCCACTCATCGCTCTGTTGTTCCATGTCCCTCCACAACTCCTGCGCGGTGTGGGGTTTTTCCCCCAAACAGGAAAGTTTTAAAACTGCCTGCTGTCGTTTACCCCTGGCTGTGCTGAAGTTGGTGGTGAAGGTGTTATGCTGACTGGATGAGGAGGCGGTAGAGGATGAGGAAGTGGAGTAGGAGGAGTTAGCAACAGGAGGCAAACTGAAGCGACCTGCAATCCTCGGGGGTGGAAGGACATGCGCCAAACTGCTATCTGCCTCAGGCCCAGCCGCCACTGCATTTACCCAGTGTGCTGTTAGAGAGATATAACGTGCTTACTGGTCCACGCATCCGTAGTTAGGTGGACCTTGCCACAGATGGCGTTGCGCAGTGCACACCTGATTTTGTCCCCCACTTGGTTGTGCAGGGAAGGGATGGCTCGCCTGGAAAAGTAGTGGCGGCTGGGCACGATGTACTGTGGGACAGCCAATGCCATCAGGCTTTTAAAACTCTGCATCTCCACCAGACGGAATGACAGCATTTCAAAGGCGAGGAATTTTGAAATGCTGGCATTCAGGGCCAGGGATCGCGGGTGGCTAGGGGGGTGCTTACTCTTCCGCTCCAGTGTTTGGGAGATACAGTAGAGAGCTGAACGCTTCCATGGGACATTGTGGAGATGGTTGGTGACCCAGGTGGTAGTGTTGCTGGCAGATCCTCTGTTTGCGGGTTGGCAGGTGCTACTGTCACTACAGAGGTGGATGAAGAGGCCAAGACTGCAGCAGAAGAGGAAGCAGGAGGAGCCAGAGACCTTTCTTGGTTATTGAGGTGTCTACTCCACTGCAGCTCGTGCTTTGCACTTAGATGCCTGGTCATGTAGGTTGTGCTCAGGTTGAGAACGTTTATGCCTCACTTCAGGCTCTGATTGCACAGCGTGCAAACCACTCGTGTCTTGTCATCAGCACATTGTCTGAAGAACTGCCACGCTAGGGAACTCCTTGGACCTGGCTTTGGTGTGCTCGGTCCCTTGCTGTGTTGGGCAGTAGCAGACGTACTGTCTAGGGGACGGACGCTCCGCTTTTGCACCCTGCTCCCTCTTCTGCTGTGCTGGTGGCTCTGTGCGACCACCGCCTCTTCCTCCGAACTACACTGGTCACCTGCATAACGTTGATTCCATGTGGGGTCGAGGACCTCATCGTCCTCCACATCATCTTTCACCCAGTCTTCACCCCTGCCCTTGTTGTCTGTCTGCACAATTGCGAAAGCAGCAGCAGTTGGCACCTGTGTTTCATCATCATCCGAGACGTGCTGCGATGGTCCTCCCATGTACTCATCATGAAACATAAGTGGTTGGGCATCGGTGCACTCAATCTCTTCCACTTCTGGGGCAGGGCTAGGTGGATGGCCCTGGGAAACCCTGCTAACAGAGTCATCGAAAAGCAGAAGAGACTGCTGCATGATTTGGGGCTCAGACTGCTTGGCTGATTTGCAAGGGGGTGAGGTGAAAGACTGATGGACATGGGCTGCAGGTGCCAACTCTGATCTTTCATCAGAAGAGTGGGTGGGAGACGATGTGAAGGAACCAAAGGCACTGTCAGCAACCCAATCTACTATCGCCTGTACTTGTCCTGGCCTCAATATTCGTACAGCCTCATTAGGCGCGACAAAATACCGTCGCAGGCTCGGTCGCCTACTCGCACATGAGGAAGGTGTTTCACTTGTGCGTGTAGCTGGTACAGATCGACCATGTCCTCTCCCTGCAACAGGAGCTCCACCAGCAGCACCACGACCGGGGCCACCACGTCCCTTTGATGTTCTCCTCATATTTTACAAATTCAGGATCTTGTCCTAAATGGGTGTTTTTGGAAGAGCACAACACACCGACAGTATGTAAACGCTGTATCTCACAGCTACAGAACTGCAGAAAATGCTATTAATTTTATTTTTATTTTTTTAGGATAGCACAGTAGAAGAAAAATATATAAATTGTTTATTTCACACACCTCCAGATATGCAGAAAACACTGCAAAATATTTTTTGTGGCCCTAAATGGGTGTTTTTGGAAGAGCACAACACACCCACAGTATGGAAACGGTGTATCTCACACCTACAGCAATACAGAAAATGCTATTAAAAAAAAAGTTTTTGCCCTATAATTTTTTCTTTGGAATAGCACAATACAATAAAAATATCTAATTTGTAAATATCACACTTGCATATATGCAGAAAACACTGCAAATTTTTTTATTTTTTTCCCTAAATGGGTCTTTTTGCAAGAGCACAATACACTGTGGCATGGGGGTGTTTAGCTCAAGTGGTAAATGCGTTTTTAAGTGAGTTCACCGCCAACAGGAACTAAGGTTCAAAAATAAAAGTTCATAAATAGGATTTACCACACAGGGGTTCTCCAGTAAACTCATACACAAAAGAAAATGCCAAGCCTCCTGGCTCCTAGGCTTACTTTGCCTTGCAGTTCCCAGCCTACTCCTGGACTCAACAGGATTCTCCAGCCCCTGGGTTAGCTTACTGTCTCCCAGACTTCAGGACTTCCTTCAGCCCCCTTGGACTTGCTAGTCGTCTCAGCTCTACCAGCCTCCCAGTCCGTCAGGCACAAAGTCCCCCCTCACCAGGGATGTAGTCTCACACAGACAGACGGCTTTCCACACACAGGTCTGTCTTGATACAGCAGCAGTAACAAGCTGCACACACTCCACCTTCCTCCCCTCACTGTTCTGACCAGTCCCTCGTTATATGGGCTGTGTGCACCTGGTGCACACACCCTGCTGGCTGTCCATAAGACCCGGACACAGGGTTGGAGATCCTGTCCCACCCAAGTCTCTTAGGGATCTCAAAACGACAGAGTCCCATACTAAACTAGCAAAACCTGGAGAAAACTGACAGAGCAGTTTTCTCCATTTAAACTCTACACTCTGTAGTCTTGCAGTCCGCAGATATGCAAACCCTGTGTCCCATTTACCTCAAACTTCATAGGGACAGAGCCTTGTTCTGTCACAACACCCACAGTATGGAAACGGTGTATCTCACACCTACAGCAATACATAAAATGCTATTAAAAAAAAAGTTTTTGCCCTATAATTTTTTTTTTTTAAATAGCACAATACAAGAAAAATATATAAATTGTAAATATCACACTTGCATATATGCGGAAAACACTGCAAATTTTTTTATTTTTATACACCCACAGTATGGAAACGGTGTATCTCTCAACGTAACATATGCAGTGCTGGTGCACTGAGCTTGCAGATAAAAGTTACAATTTCTCTGACACTGGGCTCATGGCAGTGTAAGAAGACTGTGCACTGCAACACAAACAGGTAAACCTATGCAGATCGCTGAGTTATTAGATCTCTGAATCTGGACTGCTATATAAATCTCTCTCCCTGAAAGCACCAACAGGAACCTTGCCCTAAACTGTCTCTCTATCTTTTCTCTCAGATTGCAGAATCAGGACTAACTCATAGTATTTCAATCTCTCCCTAATAAGCAACAGCAGCCAGGATCCTCTCCCTATCCTGTCTAAAGCAGAGTGACATGCTGTGCTGTGTGCCTCTAGCTTATATAGAAGCTGGGTCACATGTTGCACTGGCCAATCACAGCCATGCCATTAGTAGGCATGGCTATGATGGCTTCTAAGGGCACACCAGTTAAACAAAAGGTGATTGGCTGCCCCCTGAAGCTTTTCTAAATGCGCCATTACATCGCCAAACACCGGACCTGAACCCGAACATACACGTAATTGTTTGGGTTTGGGTCTGGTACCCAAAAACTCAAATGTTCGGTACGGACCCGAACTTTACAGTTCGGGTTCGCTCAACCCTACTGTGGAACCCTTTTTGTGCGCTAGCATTATTTCATAATGAGCCTGAGTATTAAGTCTCAAAATAACATCTGATAGGTTAGGTGCTAAGGTAGATTTCCATAGTTTAGTTATGGTGAGTCTTGCTGCTATTAGGATATTAGCACCTATAACTCTATGTTGAGGTGGGTAGAGGTCTAGGTTTAGACCTAATAAGGCCGTTTCAGGTGTCAGTGTCTTTAAGTTTCCTTTGAGAGACGTGATAAAGGAGGAGATAGTTTTCCAGAAACGAGATAAAGCCTTACATCCCCATAGTGTATGTACAAATTGCCTGTATGGGTATTAAATCTCCAGCAGGTGGGGGATGAGGTGGAAAATATTTTGGAGAGTCTGTATGGGGTCAGATACCAGCGGTTCTATATTTTTCCCAATGTTCAATACATGATGTTGATGTACTATTGATATGCATGGCTTTCTGCCATTTTTCCCATGAGAAGGTTTGAGAAAGATCTTTCTCCCATTTAATCATGTTTGTAGTTTTGGTTTGGAGTGGAAAAGATGAAAGGAGTTTATATAAATGGGATATGCCCCTTTTATTTCTACTTTTATAAGAAGTGAAAAATTCCAATAGTTGGCAAGGGAGTTCTAAGTTTTTTTCAGGGTTAAAGTTATTTTTTAAAAGTTTTAGCGTTAAGCTTAGTTGTGATTCTGAGTTTATGTTCATCAGGTAAATGATGGAAAAAGTTGATTCCCTGTTTGGACCAGGATGTTGTATTAAGACGCGCTTTGCAGCATTCAATTACTCTTATGCCCTGTACACACGATTGGATTTCCGATGGAATAAAATCTGATGGATTTTTCCGTCGGAATTCCGATGAAGCTGACTTTCATCAGTCTTGCCTACACACCATCAGACAAAATTCCAACCGTCCAAAACGCGGTGAAGTAAAACATTCAGACGTTCCGAGAAAAATTAAGTTCAATGCTTCTGAGCATGCGTCGACTTGATTCTGAGCATGCGTGGGTTTTTTCTCCGATGGAATTCCACACAGACGATCGGAATTTCGTATCGTTTTTATTTCTATCGGTAAAATTTAAAACATGTTCTATTTTTTGAAACCCATGGAAAAAAGTCAGATGGGGCCCACACACAATAGTTTTTTTTCAGATGAAAAAAATCCACCTGACTTTTGTCATCGTAAAAAACGATCGCGTGTACAGGGCATAAATGGTATTGGAATATGAGCTGGGGTGTTTATTGGTTGCAATTTTGTTAAAGCAAACTTCCAGGCTGCTAGTGTAGATTTAATTGTCAGGAAGTTGGGTGTGTTTATTTTTGGTAATATGTAATGAGCTATGGATAAAGAAAATAGATAATTTCCTCTAGTTATTTCCCGTTCAATGTTCAACCATAGTTTATCATTAGAGTGCCTAAACCAGAATCTCATTTGGTCTAGAAGTGAGGTGTAATAATACAGACGCATGTCAGGGAGGTTCATGCCAACTTTGGATTTAGTCATAGTCATAATTGATAAAGTAATCCTTGTTTTTTTTCCCATCCTGATCAAGTTGTTTAATTTTGAGTTGATTTGTGTGAAGAACTTTGTTAGTAATGGGATTGGTAGGGATCGGAAGTAGTAATCAGATTCCAGCCCTTAAAAAAATATAGCTGAGTTTTTTTTATCTATTGTATATCTTGATTAATTTGAGCTAATATAGTGGGGTAATTAACCTCATATAGTTTAGATGGTGGGCAGGTAAGTTGGATACCCAGGTAGGTAAGACAAAACATTTGTTAAGATTAATCTTATAATAGGAAACTGATCCAAAGGTGTCTAGGACATTGGTTACTTTGCTTAGTAAGGTGTCGGTTATGGATAGTGTTAGGAGAATGTCGTCCGCAAATAGTCCTAGTTTATGGTCTACTTGTCCGATTTTAATACCTGTGATATTGGAGTTAGATCTAAGGGATATCGCAAGGGGTTCGATTGCTAACAAAAATATGATGGGCGATAGAGGACACCCCTGTCAGGTTCCATTAGATCAGGGGACCTCAAACTACGGCCCGTGGGCCAGATATGGCCCGCCAGGGTGATTTACCTGGCCCACGGACTGCCCCTTTAAGATCGCAGCACTCCCCCTCCCCTCTGCTATCTTAATCATACAAGACAAGAAACATGACAGGTCTGGACAAAGGGCGGGACCTTTTGAGTTAAGAAGCGGGTGATTGGTTATTAGGCAGCGGGGCGGTCCTAGCAATCAATCACCTGCCTTTCACTTGCAAAGTCCCGCCCTTTGTCCGGACCTGCCATGCTTCGCATCTTGTATGATTAAGGTAGCAGAGGGAAGGGGGAGTGCTCCAATGTTATAGAAGGGGCAATGTAATACCGCTGGAGGGCTCTGTGATGGGGGATCTGTTATGGAGGGCTCTGTGATGAGGGGGATTTGTGATATGGGGGGATATGTTATGGAGGGCTCTGTGTTTAAGGGAGTCTGTAATGGGGGGATCTGTGATGGGGGGCTCTGCGTTATAGAAGTCTGTGATGGGGGATCTGTTATGGAGGGCTCTGTGTTGGGGGAGTCTGTAATGGGGGATCTGTGATGGGGGAGTCTGTGATGGGGAAATATGTGATGGGGGCTCTGTGATGGGGGATCTATGATGGGGTGGATCTGTTATGGAGGGCTCTGTGTTGGGGGAGTCTGTAATGGGGGATCTGTGATGGGGGAGTCTGTGATGGGGAAATATGTGATGGGGATCTGTGATGGGGCTCTGTGATGGGGGATCTATGAAAGGGTGGATCTGTTATGGAGGGCTCTGTGTTAGGGGAGTCTGTAATGGGGGATCTGTGATGCGGGAGTCTGTGATGGGGAAATCTGTGATGGGGATCTGTGATGGGGGCTCTGTGATGTGGTGGATCTGTTATGGAGGGCTCTGTAATGGGGGAGCTGTGATGGGGGATAGATGGCCTTGCGGTTCGCCCCTTGGTCAGTTTGCGGTGAATTTTGCGCATTCGTGGTTCGCGAAACCGGCAGGCATATGGCGCTATTCGCGGCCGCCATATTCTTTTACATTGTGGAACTTTGACCTATGACACATCCATCATGTGGTACAGGACAGCCAATTGAGACATTTCAGAAGATGGACATACCCCCTACCTTATAAATAGACCTGATCTGGCTGCCATTTTACATTCTGTTATTTGTCAGAGTGTGGAGCAGGGACAGAATGTAATCCTAGCTATTAGGTCCACAAAAGTCCTTTTAAGGACTGGTATAGGTGTACAATTGTTTCGTGTGCAGTATATAGGGGTGTAATACACTTTTAGTTAATTTCAATTGTGCAGCATTGGTACTGCAGTGCTGAGCGGTTCTGCAGCTGTCTTTAGTCAGTGTAGGAAGGTTGCTGTGTGTGTACTAGCAGGGACAGACTTTACTAAAACAAAAGTCCTTCTAAGGACTGGTATAGGTGTACAGTCCACAAAAGTCCTTTTAAGGACTGGTATAGGTGTACTATTTTGTGTGCAGTAAATACTAAATAGGGGTGTACTACACGCATAAAATACTCTAGGAAGAATAGTATAGTGCATTTCTACTGTGCAGCTTCTGAGCGGTTCTGCAGCTGTCTTTAGTCAGTGTAGGAAGGTTGCTGTGTGTGTACTAGCAGGGACAGACTCTACTAAAACAAAAGTCCTTCTAAGGACTGGTATAGGTGTACAGTCCACAAAAGTCCTTTTAAGGACTGGTATAGGTGTACTATTTTGTGTGCAGTAAATAGGGGTGTACTACACGCATAAAATACTTTCACATATAGGAAGAATAGTATAGTGCATTTCTACTGTGCAGCTTCTGAGCGGTTCTGCAGCTCTTTTCTCGGGTTTAGGGAGAAGTTGCTGCTGTGTGTCGCAGGCACAGACTAGCGACTAAAATCGCTAACCAATAAAGCTCCACAAAAGTTCTTTTAAGGACTGATATAGGTGTACTATTTGGTGTGCAGTATATAGGGGTCTAATACACGCATAAAAAACTTTCAAACATACTATATAATATATACTATATACTATACTATATAATATATGGTGCATTTCAACTGTGCAGCATTTCTACTGTGCAGCTTCTGAGCGGTTCTGCTGCAGCTCTTTTCTCGGTTTAGGTAGAAGTTGCCGCTGTGTGTCGCATGCACAGACTAGCGACTAAAATCGCTAACCAATAAAGCTCCACAAAAGTTCTTTTAAGGACTGGTATAGGTGTACTATTTTGTGTGCAGTAAATAGGGGTGTACTACACGCATTAAATACTTTCACATATAGGAAGAATAGTATAGTGCATTTCTACTGTGCAGCATTGTGACTGCTGAGAGGTTCTGCAGCGATACTACAAAGAGTGACAAACGCAAAAAGATAGACCAGTGGCCCCCGAAAACGACAGAGGCAGGCCCTTCCGCAGGGGTGGTAGGGGTAGGGCAGGAGCACCAGGCCGGAGCCAAAGTGGGAAGTTGCAGAAGGTGCGTTCGATTACTTCAAAGGACGCACCAGACTTGGTTGAGTGGCTCACTCAGCTTTACTCTTCTGCACCCTCCTCATCCTCTCTATCTGCACCCTATTCACTCTCTGCTGTGTGCACCCCCAAAGACACTACCACCAACACCACCGCCACCATATACCCTCCGCTTGAGTCACAGGAATTATTTTCCGATCCATCACAAGACTTCTCCGATGCGCAGGCATTCTTGACATTGGATCAGGAAGAGGAGGTAGCAACAACCGCCACTCAGCAGTCTGACGACAGTACCCAGATCAGCCCAAGGATGTTGGTCCCCGCTGTTGCTGCCTACTCCGAGATCTCTAATGTTAGTGGTGGGGAAGGTGATGTAGATGATGATGTGTCTATGGACGTCACGTGGGTGCCCACAAGAGAGGACCAGGAGGGGAGTTCAGAGGGAGAGATGGACCAGCAGATAGGGAGGAGAGGAAGGCGGAACTTACATTGCACAGGAGGGACAAACCAGACTGCTAATGTATCAGGACTCAGAGCGAGCCATCAACCATGTACGGTCACATCTGGCGCTCCCAGGACGCCGGCACATGGCTCCGCAGTGTGGGCTTTTTTTAACGTGTCCGCTGCTGACAATAGTGTTGCCATCTGCAGCCTTTGCAGTCAACGCATAAGTCGCGGTAAGCCCAAAACTCACCTAGGGATGACCGCCTTAAGAAGGCACATGAACTCCCATCACCGAGCCCAGTGGGAGCAACGCCGTCAGAACCCACAAAGCCAAACTCCAGGCTCTCACCGTCCAGCCTCTTCTACTACTTCTCCTCTCTCTCTTCACAGTTGTCCTCCACTCCACCTTCCATCATCCCGTCCCCAAGTTTATCTGGAAAAAGACAGGCTTCTGTGGGCCAAATGTTCGAGCGTAAAAGAATGATGACGCTGGATAACCCTCTTGCCCAAGGGCATCCCAGAGCTATATGGCCATGTTCAGCGGCAAGTGAATGTATCTCTGGCACACAGTGTCGGTGCCAAGATACATCTGACCACAGTATATTACTTTTACTGCCCACTGGGTGAACCTTCTGACGGCCGTCAAGCATGTAACCCGTGGCACCCGTGTAGATTTGGTTTTACCGCCACGGATTGCATGCAGGCCTGCCTCTTCTTCTCCTCCTCCTCCTACTCCATCCTCCCTCTCCTCCTCGGCTGACTCCTCCTCTTCCGCTGCTACCGTCTATTCCACTGCGCCGCCCAAGATCCCCAGAACCTATTCGACATGCCAGGTGAGACGTTGCCATGCTGTGCTGCGTCTGTTGTGCCTGGAAGCCAAGAGCCACACTGGCCCTGCACTCCTTTCAGCTTTGCGTTCACAGGCAGATCAGTGGCTAACACCGCTCAATTTGACAGTTGGTAAAGTGGTGTGCGACAACGGTGCCAATCTGCTGAGCGCGTTGAAACAGGGCAAAATTACACACGTGACATGCATGGCACACGTCTTGAACTTGGTCGTGCAGCGATTCGTTGTCAAATACCCTGGGGTCCAGGACATCTTGCGGCAGGCAAGGAAAATCTCGGCCCATTTCAGAAGATCTTACACGGCCATGGCTCGCCTTGCTGACATTCAGCGGCGACACAATCTGCCGGTCAGACGTCTTATTTGTGACTGCCCGACGCGATGGAACTCAACCTTGTATATGCTTGATAGGCTGCTCCAGCAGAAACGTGCAGTTAACGACTACCTGTACGAACTCTGCGCCAGAACAGGTTCTGGGGATCTTGTTTTTTTTTCACCGCGTCAGTGGCTGCTCATGCGCGATGCATGCAGGCTTTTGCGGCCATTTGATGAGATCACCAAACTGGTCAGTCGCAGCCATGGCGCCATCAGTGACATCGTACCTTATGCCTTCTTTATGGAGCGTGCATTGCGTCGTGTCATTGATCAAGCCGTCGAGGAGCAGGAGCAGGAAGATGAGGAAGTCGCAATGCTGGATGAATTCCCAGGGGGGGCTACTCTATCTGAGACAAGTCAACAACAGGAGTCAGAAGAGGAGTCAGAGGAGGATGGTGCCGGGGCGGATGAGGAGGAGCAAGAAGAGCATGCTTTAAACCTTTCTGGGATCCCTGCTGTTGTTGTTCGTGGATGGGGGGAGGAGATCGAGGACGACATTATCCTGGATGATGACGAGCAGGAGCCAGGCCACCACACTGCTTCCAGTTAGTGCAAATGGGGGCCTTCATGCTCCAGTGTTTTAAGAGGGACCCCCGTATAAAAAGCATAAAGGGCAAGGACCATTACTGGGTGGCAACGTACTTGGACCCCCGGTACAAACAAAAAAGGGCAGAAATGTTACCACCATCACAGAGGGCTGTCAGAATGGAGCACTTCCAGGCCTTGCTTCCAGAAATGCTGCATTCTGCTTTTGTGTGCGCTGGCAGAGGAATTTCCACTCCCAGAGGAACAGTTGTGGATACCAATCTAACAGCGCCTGCAAGAAGAGGGCGGTTTGAAGATGTCTTGGTCACTTCTGATATGAGATCATTCTTTCAGCCGACCCATCGACAGGTCTCATCCGGATCCAGCATCAGGGAACGCCTAGACCGACAGGTGTCCGACTACATCGGATTAATGGCCGATGTGGACGCTCTGAGAAGTGATGAACCCCTGGACTACTGGGTGGGCAGGCTTGACCTCTGGCCAGAGCTTGCACAATTTGTAATGGAACTGTTGGCTTGCCCCTCGTCCAGTGTCCTGTCCGAAAGGACTTTCAGCGCAGCAGGGGGGATCGTGACCGATAAGCGCACTCGCCTAGCTCACGACAGTGTTGACTACCTCACATTTATAAAAATGAATGAGGCATGGATCTCTGAGGAATTCAACACATGTGACCAGTAGACCATGTTTCATTCAAATTCCTCATGACAGGCCACAAATATCCACCACCACCTATAACAATTATTCATGGTCCCTGTCTTCTTGGGTAAATACAGCGGCATAAAAGGCCTTTTATGTCCATTGAATGCCTAATTTTTGGGGCCTGTAGTGCCCGAAACTTATTTATCCTGTGAATGCCTAATGTACCTCCAGCCACAGAATACAAAGTTCTTTGCTGTCAGATGAATGCCTGTTGGCTAATTTTTGGGGCCTGTACTGGCCGACACTTACTTCTTTATCCAGGCTGTGAATGCCTAATTTTTCAGACTGGAATTGAAAATCAATTCCGCTAAATTGTGGAACGGATGCGGACCCATTTTACAGACGTGTGAATGGACCCTATATGTATTTGATATGTATTTACCGGCTGCTGTCAGTTCTGGCTGATTTAGGCCGAGCTATTACAATAAAACCGAGCTATATTACAAAAAACGAAATAAACGTTATAACTGTATAAACGATTTATATAACTTATTTTAAAAAAAAAACATTTATGGCAACTTTTCCAATAGCAGGATCATCTCCTGCACCCCCTTCATAGCCTGGCCTTGCATCTCTTCCATGGCCTTCATGCGCTCCTGAATTGACAAAAAAATTCAGATAAGAAAAGAATGCTTGTCGTTGTCGATCACAAATTTGCTTAATACTTCTGTTATGTCATTGTCCATTTTGTGGGACTATGTGTGCACAGCTAGTAATTATTTTGTGGCTGCATATATGACCTGGAGGTTTTTAATGTTCGCCTCCCATTGAAATGAATGGGGCCCACCGCGAACCCACGGTTCGCTAACATTTACCCGCGTTCACGCGATCGCGTTTGCGAACCGTCCCTGGAGATGTTCGTCCATCCCTAATGGGGGAGTCTGTGATGGAGATCTGTGATGGGGGCTTTGTGATGTGGAGGGCTCTGTGTTGGGGGAGTCTGTGATGGAGGGCATCTGTTATGGGGGAGTCTGTGATGGGGGATCTGTTATGGGGGAGTTTGTGATGGGGGAGTCTGTGATGGGGGATCTGTGATGGGGGATTTGTTATTTGGGGCTCTGTTATGGGGGATCTGTGAGATGGGGGGATCTGTTATGGAGGGCTCTATGTTGAGGTAGTCTGTAATGGGGGGATCTGTGAAAGGGGCTCTCTTATGGGGGATCTGTTATGGAGGGCTCTGTGTTGGGGGAGTCTGTGTTGGGGGGCTCTGTGTTGGGCGGATCTGTGATGGAGGGGATCTGTTATGGGGGAGTCTGTGATGGGGGGGATCTGTGTTGGGGGGATCTGTTATGGGGGAGTTTGTGATGAGGGAGTCTGTGATTGGGGATCTGTGATGGGGGGATCTGTTATTTGTGGCTCTGTGATGGGGGGATCTGTTATGGAGGGCTCTGTGTTGAGGGAGTCTGTAATAGGGGGATCTGTGATGGGGGGCTCTGCGTTGGAGAAGTCTGTGAAGGGGGCTCTGTGATGGGGGATCTATGATGGGGTGGATCTGTTATGGAGGGCTCTGTGTTGGGCGGATCTGTAATGGAGGGGATCTGTTATGGGGGAGTTTGTAATGGGGGGATCTGTTATTTGGGGCTCTGTGTTGGGGGAGTTTGTGATGGGGGAATCTGTTATTTGGGGCTCTGTGTTGGGGGAGTCTGTGATGGGGGAATCTGTTATTTGGGGCTCTGTGTTGGGGGAGTCTGTGATGGGGGAATCTGTTATTTGGGGCTTTGTGTTGGGGGAGTCTGTGATGGGGGGATCTGTGATGGGGGAACTGTTATGGGGGATCTGTTATGGGGGATCTGTGATGGAGGGCTCTGTGTTGGGGGAGTCTGTAATGGGGGCCTCTGTGTTGGGGGAGTCTTTAAGGGGGGATCTGTTATGGAGGGCTCTGTGTTGGAGGAGTCTGTAATGGGGGATCTGTGATGGGGGGGTCTGTGATGGGGAAGTCTGTGATGGGCGATCTGTGATAAAGGGGGCTCTGTTATGGGGGATCTGTGATGGGGGTCTGTGATGGGGGGATCTGTGATGAGGGGCATCTGTGATGGGGCTCTGTTATGGGGGGCTCTGTTATGGGGGCTCTGTGGGGGATCTGTGATGGGAGATCTGTGTTGGGGGGGTTCTGTGATGGAGGGCTCTGTGGCGGGGAGTCTGTGATGGGGGATCTGTTATGGAGGGTTCTGTGTTGGAGGAGTCTGTAATGGGGGATCTGTGATGGGGGGCTCTTTGTTGGGGGGATCTGTGATGGGGGGAGTCTTTGGTGGAAAGGAGTCTCATGGGAAAGGGGGGGTTCTGTGATGAGGGGATTCTGTGAAATACTAATAAGTTTATGTTGATTAAAATTGTTCTTTGTTTAAATATTGTATTGTTTTTACCAGTTTTTTTGCACGACAAATAAGATGTGTGCATAGGAATTTGTTCATATATTTTTCAAACTATAGTCCAACCCCCAAACAGTCTAAGGGACTGTGAACTGGCCCCCTGTTTAAAAAGTTTGAGGACCCCTGCATTAGATAGTTTAAAGCATTTAGAGATATTGCCTGATGTGTATACCCTGGCTGCAGGTGTAGTGTAGAGCGACATTATGGCTTCATAAATTAATCCAGAGAATCCAAATTTCTTAAGGGTCTCCGCTATGTAACCGCTATGTAACCCCAATGCACTCTGTAAAAATGCCTTCTCTGCATCCAATCCAAGAATCAGAGAAGGAATTTGACTGTGATCTATATGATTGAGCAGATCAATCATTCTTCTGGTACTGTCCGGGCCTTGTCGTCCTTTAACAAATCCAACTTGGTCCGGTTCAATTAGATAGGGTGTAATTTCTAATAATCGGTTGGCTATAACTTTAGCAAAAATCTTCAGATCAGAATTGAGTAATGAGATGGGTCTATATTTAATTGGTGAAGCCGGGTCTTTCCCTTGTTTTGGTATTTTAATGATAATCAGGGATGAGCCGAACACCCCCCTGTTCGGTTCGCACCAGAACCTGCGAACAGACAGAATGTTTGCGCGAACTTTAGAACCCTATTAAATACAATGGACTCGAACGTTCGAAATCTAAAGTGCTAATTATAAAGGCTAATATGCAAGTTATTGTCCTAAAAAGTGTTTGGGGACCTGGGTCCTGCCCCAGGGGACATGTATCAATGCAAAAAAAGGTTTAAATAGACGTTTTTACGGGAGCGGTGATTTTAATAATGCTTAAAATGAAAAAATAAAAGTGAAATATTCCTTTAAATTTCGTACCTGGGGGGTGTGTATGATATGCATGTAAAGTGGCGCATGTTTTTTTTTTTTATAAATTGTTTTTATTGAATTTTCTAACACGTACAAAACATACAGCTTAAGCACCTACAGTCATAAAAAAGAACATGTACAGATGAGAATACAATTGCAATGTGAACCCAACGATACAATGCACAGCCATGGAAGGGTACAGCAGCACCGCCCAAATAAATCAAGTAGGGCACCTAATATGGTAAGACCCACTAGTCAATGAACACATATCAGAGGTCATCGGAGGAAGAGGGAGGTAGAAGAGCAAGGCAAGCCCTTGACACGATGATCTGGTTCACCCCCAACTCCCTAGGCTGTTTCGGGCTCATCTAACCAATTGCGCCAGACCTTGTCATATTTCAGTGGGCAGCCCCGATTGGCATAGGTATCTTTGTATAAAGGAAGGCTGCCGTTTACCAAGTGTTTCCATTGCGCCAAAGTGGGGGGGGGGGTAGGCCTCTTCCACTGCATAGCAATATTCTTTCGGGCATAAAAGAGCAGCAAGGAAATTAGCGTGCGTTTGGCAGAGGATGGTACAATGGTCTCAATGAGCCCCAAAAGGCACACCTCCATTGCCAAAGGCACAGCGACTGAAGCAACTCTGTTAATTAGATCCAGCACCATTTCCCAATACTGTTGGACCCCTGAACACCGCCAGAAGATATGGGAGAAGTCGCCTGGTGAGGCGCCGCATCTCCAACACCCCGAGGAGTGGGCAGGGTCCATCCTATGCAGTCTGTGTGGGGTAAAATAAGCTCTATGAACTATTTTGTACTGCACTAACCTGTCTCGCATGGAAACTAAGGAGTTGAAGGGGAGGTCCCACACGTCGTCCCAGTCATCCCTATCTAATGTGGGGATATCAGTCTGCCATTTATTCCAGAGTTTATCCAGAGGTGGAAGAGACACAAAGATCAAGTACGAATAAAGATGTGAGGTGGGTTTGTCTTCACAGCTAAATCTAAGTGTCCTCTCTAGTTCCGACTGGGCCACGATGCACGAAGATTGTGGAAATTGCGCCGTAAATGCGTGGGACAGTTGCAGATATCTAAATAGGAAATGGTCGGGTAAGTTGTATTGGAAGGAAAGATGCGAGAAGGGGAGTAGGGAGTTTTGAGATATTATGTGAGACACAAGTTTGATACCGTATTTTGTCCATGCGTAAGGGTCAGGGATCTTGTAGATGTGAGATAGACTAGGGTTCAGCCAGATAGGGGCATTGGGGGAGATTTCAGACTGTTTACATTTCTCAATAGCTAATCCTGTCCGCCATGCCCGCAGGGTGGTAAGCATAGAAGGGGTCAGAGGATACGGGGCACGAGGGCCCCTAAAAAGTAGTAATTGAAGAGCTTCCCACGAACCGACCACTGTTGCTTCCAGCACAGTCGACGAGTTCGTTCTGTCCGGCTGCAGCCACCACGCCGCAGTCACCAACTGCGCGGAGAGGTAATACTTATGACAGTCCGGGAATGCCATGCCACCCTGCGTTCGTGGCCTCATTAGAGTAGTCAACCTATATCTGGGAGGAGAGGGGCCCCATAAGAAGGAAGAAAAGATGCAGTTTAATTTTTTAAAAAAGGACTTGGGCACCCATTGTGGGGAGTGGCGGAAAAGATATGTCAGTTTGGGAATAATCTTCATTTTTATGAGATTAACTCGCCCCCATAGTGACAGGGGCAGATTACTCCAGGATTTGAGCTTCGCCTGGGACTCCAACAGTAACGGGGCTAGATTTAAGGATATATAGTCTGAGGCTGAACCAGAGACATGTACCCCCAAGTATGTAAAGGAGTCTACCCACAGGAGGGGGCTATCAGGAGGGGATGTGGACCTAGCCGCTGGATCAATTGGGAACAGGAGGGATTTAGACCAATTTACCCTAAGACCGGTGACCTCTGCAAAGGTGTCCAAAATATTTAGCGCTCCCTGCAAGGACGGGCTGGCATCATTTAGGAAGAGTAGCATGTCATCGGCGTACAGGGCCACCCTCTCCTCCAGCAACCCGAGTCGGAGACCCCTAATGTGCGGTGAGGTGCGAAGTGCCTCCGCCACCAGTTCGATAGCGAGGGCAAACAAAGCCGGCGAGAGAGGGCAGCCCTGCCTCGTTCCCCTGGTAAGCCCGAAGGGGGCCGATAGTCCACCTCCCAAGCGCACCGAGGAAGTGGGGCACTTGTAGATCACCTGGAGCCACCTGATAAACTGCAAAGGAAACCCCATCCTGCGCAAAGTTTCCCACAAGAAGGGCCACTCGACCGTATCAAAGGCCTTTTCCACGTCCAGAGAGGCCACAGTACGAGATCCCTTATTGAGGTGGTGAGCGTGTATGTTGGTGAATAGTCTTCTGAGATTCACATCCGTGGACCTACGGGGCATGAAACCTGTCTGGTCTGGGTCTATCACTGAGGGTAGCATGGGGTATAACCGAAGGGCCAGAAGCTTAGTCAGAATTTTAAAGTCAGAATTAAGCAATGCAATAGGACGATATGAAGCACAGGAAGTGGGGTCTTTGGGAGCCTTATATATCAGTGTCAAGTATGCGTGATACATTGAAACAGGCAGACTACCGTCTGCCAGGCATACAGTATACAGTTGTGCCAGCAGGGGTGCTAGAAGTTCCACATGAGCCCTATAAAAGTCTATTGGAAGCCCATCCGGCCCCGGCGCCTTGCCGGGGGGGAAGGATCGGATAGCCTTTACGACCTCCGAGACCGCAAAAGGTTGGACCAAAATCTCTCTTTCGTGGTCCGAGAGCCAGCCAAGCGCCAACGGGTCTAACAGACCATTCAGCGCCTCCGGCCGAAACTCTGAGGACAGACCGGACGAGTATAACTTGCCATAAAAGGAGTTAAACGTCTGTAGAATATCAGAGGGGGAGGACACCGTCCCACCCCCCGGGGTCTGCAGGGTGGATACAAGGGTAAGGGGTTGGTCGTGTTGTGCCATCATGGCTAGTAGGCGGCCATTCCGGTCACCCTGTTCAAAGGCCCTCTGTTTACCTCTATACGACTCGAGTCGCGTGACCTCAGCCAGGTGCAACTTCAGTTCCCTCCGAGCCACCATTAGTAGGTCAAAGTGAACTGGGGTGGGGTCATTGCTATACTTAGCAGTGTGATCTTCAACAGCCTTCTGCAGCGCCAGCGCTGCAGCCGATTGTTGTTTTTTGATGCTAGCAATAGAAGAAATATACTGTCCCCTCGTGAAAGCTTTAAAGGCATCCCATACAATATCGGGAGAAGAGGAGTCTTTATTATTTTCCCAGAACTCAGACAGCAGGGGCGGCAGCTGGCCAGCGAGGTCAGGATGAGAGACCCATTGTGTGCCCAACCTCCAGAGCGAAGCGCTCCGGGAAGCCGGGGAGCGAAGCACCACCACTAAGGGATTATGATCGGACAGACTGCTAGGCAGATAGGACGTCTCCAGAACATCCGCTAACAGTGCAGGGTTGGAGAAGGCTAGGTCTATCCGCGACGCAGTCTTATATGATGCCGAAAAACATGAATAGGCCCTTGTGGTAGGGTGCCTCCACCTCCAGATCTCCACCAGCCCCACCGCCTGAGCCCAGGCAGAGAGGTCCATACACTGTTTCTTAGTCGGGGCAGGTCTATCTAGCTCAGGTGATAAGATGGCATTAAAGTCGCCCATTACCAGAACCTTCCCCGGGCAGAAAGGTGAAATTTTTTCTAGAACCTCATATAATAATGCGGAGGAAAACGGGGGAGGGATGTATACATTAAGAACAATATACCTGACAGACCATAGCGTGAACACCACTATCACAAATTTCCCCTGGGGATCAGTACGGATCTCCTCAATTACACTGGGGAAATTCTTATGGACAAGAACCGATACACCTCTGGCGTATGTAGAATAGGTGGCATGTATCGTTCGCTGTATCCACGGTTTCTTGAGAGTCAAAATCTTGCTGCCCGTGAGGTGAGTCTCCTGAAGGAGAATAATCTGGGGGGAGTGAGATTTTAAGTATTTGAATAAAAGGGCTCGCTTAAATTTGGAGTTAAGACCCCTGACATTCCAGGAGAGAACGGTGAAGGAGTCTACTACTTGACTAGCCATTGGATGAAGGGGAAAAACAATTAAGGAGATACTCTAGAGGGCATGTACCGGTGCACCCCACAGGCAGCAAGATCCCGGTCACACTGCATAAAATGCTGACAGTACTTAAGCGTAACACAAAACAAAAGCATACAGATAAGAAATATAAAACCATAAGAACAAGGGATGACTAAATCCCTAATCAACTTCCCAGGCACGGTGCCTATCCTACTATACCCAGCCTACCTCCTAACAGGGGGGGGAAAGTCTGGGAACAGTTTTTACCCAAACGAAAAACTTTTATAAAGAGTGTTAGTGAACCCTTACACTGGGGGCCCTACACTTCTTGTAGCAGTTCATCCACTCTGTCGACGGGCAGTGTCACATCCGTCACGTACGAACAAGAAGCAGAGGGACGTGGGATATCTATCCCATAAACCTGTATCCTCAAAGTCAGCGGAAAATAGAGTCCGTGTTCTAAGAGGAAAAACAAAAAAAACAAAAAAAAACAAAAGCGAAAACAAGGGCAATCTAAAGCCTCGTGGGGGTCTCGTGTAAAAGTACATTTGAAGTAACTCCGGTGGTTGAAGAAGGTGTAATAGGATATAGCGAACAAGGAAGTGGAAGATCCGTGCATCAAAGGTGACCGTGAGAAGATCTCATCAACGCAGGTTGGTCAGCCAGTCATCAGTATCCGCTGGGTTATCAAAGAAGCGGACCGTCCCCTCATGTTGGACTCGTAGGCGGCTTGGGTAAAGCATGCCATATTTAATGTCCTTATCTCTAAGTCGTTTGCGGACATCGTTGAAGGTTTTCCTCTTTCTCTGCAAGTCCGCCGAAAAGTCAGGGAAGAGGAGGACAGAGGAGTTACAATATTTGAGCGTGGGATGATGGCGGGCTTCCGACAGAATCTTGTCCCTGTCCCGATAGTTAAGAAAACGGACTAAGAAGGGCCTGGGGGGTTTCCCCGGGGTGGCTCACCCCGCGGGCACCCGGTGGGCCCTCTCCACCATGTAGGTAGGGGGAACATCTGTAAGGCCCAGGAGATTTTTAAAGAACTCCTCCGCAAATATAGCAGGGTGGTCTCCCTCTTCTCCCTCAGGCAAACCTAGGACTCTGACATTATTGCGCCTCAGCCTGTTCTCGGCATCATCTGACTTTGCGACGAGGGACTGCACTGTGCGCTGCAGCTCGGTAATGGAGGCGGTATGGGAGGCCGTAAGATCTTCAGTGGTCGACACTCTGGATTCAGTTTCCGCCATTCTACCCCTCATTTTGTCAAGGTCGTTTCGTATGAGGTTACATTCTTCAGTGAGGTGGTCAATATGCACCAGAAGCGAGGTCCTACTCTGCTCGATCGCAGCGAGGATCACTGCTGTACCATCCTTAGCCAGTGGGGCTGGCCCCTCTGTCGGCGGAGCTTCAATGGGATCCCTTTCTAAGCCAGCCAGCAAGGCCCGAAGCCGACCCAGAAGTATGGGATCAGGTTGTGGGGAAGATGGCGGTGGCAGCAGGAGTGGTACGTTGGTCTTTGCGGCTTTCGAGGACCTGTTCCCTTTTTTGGAGGAGGAGGACATCTGACAATTCGCCAGGGGGGGCCCACTCTCAGGAGATTTGACGGTGTTCAGACGAGCACCCAGGAGGTAGGTAAGGGGCGACCCAGGCCACAGCAGGTGTCTCGGGAGGGATTATGTCAGGTGCCGCTGCAGGTACCAGGTAACGACAGCGGTCACCGGCAGCCCCCCACCCCACAGTAGACAAAGAAGTAGGGACAGGGTGATAGGGATGAGAAGCTGGGACCAGCGCAGCAAGGCTGAGGCAGAAGGGTGGCGGAGGACAGGAGAAGCTGGGCTCCAGGGGTAACGCAGCCACTCCAAATTAGGCAAGTTCAGTGCCACAGCACCCCAGGCCTAGGCAGGGATGACAGGGCGTGAGAAGGCAGGCGATCCGCGCTGTTGCGCTCGGCGATGTCGGCCGCGGTGCACTTCCGGCGGGGCGGCAGTCTAGGAAAGACTGGTGCTTCGTAGGCCGCACTAGGCCGCACCGGGTCGCGGCCTCCACGGATCCCTTTTTCGGCCCAGTGGACCTCCGGATCGGGCCAGGAAGGTGGATGGGCAGGCAGATGTGGCCGGATGACAGTCCCTTACCTGCAGGCAAGCTGGGATCGGGTCCTTGCAGTACAGCACAGTAGCAGGCCGGGAAGATGGCGGCGGCCTCAGGTGAGTGGAGGATTCAGGCGTGCAGGCGTGCAGGCGATCCGGGCAGAGAGTCTCCACAATTTTGTCCCAGGATGAGACAGGGGACACAGGGGAACAGGCTGGAGTGAGTTGTTTCTCTTTTAAATCGATGGAAATGCACGGATGGCAAAGGATTCATACAGGATAGCCGGAGCTCTTCAAAAACACGTCCTCTGGCTCTCACATCCGGACACGCCCCCAAAGTGGCGCATGTTTCCCGTGCTTAGAACTGTCCCTGCACAAAGTGTCATTTTTGAAGGAAAAAAAGTCATTTAAAACTCACTCGCGGCTATTAATGAATTGTCGGCTTTTATCAATACATAGAAAAGTCATTGATAAAAAAAATAAAAAAAAGCGTGGGGGTTCCCCCATATTCAATTACCAGGCCCTTTAGGTCTGGAATGGATATTAAGGGGAACCCCGCCGCAAATTTAAAAAAAAATGGCGTGGGGTTCCCCCTAAATATCCATATCAGGCCCTTGAGATCTGGCATGGATTTTAAGGGGAACTCCACCCCAAATTTTTAAAAAAATGGCGTGGAGTCCCCCCAAAAATCCATACCAGACCCTTATCCGAGCACGTAACCTGGCCGGCCGCAGGGGAAGAGGGGGGGACGAGAGAGCGCCCCCCTCCCTCCTGAACCGTACCAGGCCACATGCCCTCAACATGGGGAGGATGTCCCCATGTTGATGGAGACAAGGGCCTCATCCCCACAACCCTTGCCCGGTGGTTGTGGGGGTCTGCGGGCAGGGGGCTTATCGGAATCTGGAAGACCCCTTTAACAAAGGGGACCCCCAGATCCCGCCCCCCCTATGTGAATTGGTAAGGGGTACATTGTACCCCTACCATTTCACGAAGAAAGCGTATTTTTTTTTAAAAAAAAAACACACAAACGCCTTGAAAAAGTCCTTTATTAAAAAAAAAAAACAAAAAAAAACATTCCAGCGATGAAATCCAGTGTCCCGCGGCGATCCGATGTCCAGCGCTGTCCGTCATTGGTTTTGCCTGAGCGGACCTGATGGGGAACTTCCTCCTCAGTGTTTTAAATGTATAGACCCGCCCCTTCTAAAGTTCCATCAGGTCCGCTCAGCGGACCAGATGCGGAACATGAGAAGGGGCGGGTCTATACATGTATTACCAAAGTGAGAGAAGTTCCCCATCAGGTCCGCCCCCTTGGTATGTCGGACCCGCCTACGTCATTGGCCTGAGCGGGGAACTTCCTTTACTGTGTAATTTAAATTTACACAGTGAAGGAAGTTCCCCGCTCAAGCCAATGACGTAGGCGGGTCCGACATACCGAGCGGGCGGACCTGATGGGGAACTTCTCTCACGTTGGTAATACATGTATAGACCCGCCCCTTCTCATGTTCCGCATCTGGTCCGCTGAGCGGACCTGATGGGGAACTTTAGAAGGGGCGGGTCTATACATTTAAAACACAGAGGAGGAAGTTCCCCATCAGGTCAGCTCAGGCAAAACCAATGACGGACGGCGCTGGACATCGGGATCGCCGCGGGACACTGGATTTCATCGCTGGAATGTTTTATTTTTTTTAATAAAGGACTTTTTCAAGGTGTTTGTGTGTTTTTTTTTTTTTTTTTTTTTTACGCTTTCTTCGTGAAATGGTAGGGGTACAATGTACCCCTTACCAATTCACAAAGGGGGGGGCCGGGATCCCATTTTTTTAAAAATTTGCGGCGGGGTTCCCCTTAATATCCATTCCAGACCTAAAGGGCCTGATAATTGAATTTGGGGGAACCCCCACACTTTTTTTTATTTTTTTTATCAATGACTTTTGTATGTATTGCCGGGAGCCGACAATTCATTAATAGCCGCGAGTGAGTTTTAAATGACTTTTTTTCCTTCAAAAATGACACTTTGTGCAGGGACAGTTCTAAGCACGGGAAACATGCGCCACTTTACATGCATATCATACACACCCCCCAGGTACGAAATTAAAAGGAATATTTCACTTTTATTGTTTCACTTTAAGCATTATTAAAATCACTGCTTCCGAAAAAACGTCAGTTTTTAAAAAAAATAATTGCATTGATACATGTCCCCTGGGGCAGGACCCGGGTCCCCAAACACTTTTTAGGACAATAACTTGCATATTAGGCTTTATAATTAGCACTTTAGATTTCTCCCATAGACTTTTCGAATTTGCCGCGAACACCCCAATTTGTTTGCTGTTCGGCGAACAGGCGAACAGGCAATGTTCGAGTCGAACATGAGTTCGACTCGAACTCGAAGCTCATCCCTAATGATAATTGCCTCAAGCATTTCTTTGGGAAATGAGTGAGTGTTAACAGCGTAACTAAATACTCTGGATAGATATGGAGATAATATTGTTTCAAATGCCTTAAAGTATTCGCTGGACAGACCGTCTGTTCCAGGGGCTTTATTTAATGGCAACATTTTAATGACTTTCTTAATTTCATCTACAGTTACTGGATCATTAAATTTTTCCAGGGTAGTGGATTCTACAGTAGGGATCCTAATCTTATTTAGAAATCGAGTTATATCTAATGGTTGAGGTTGGGGAATACTTTGGTCCTCTTTTAGGTTGTATAGACCTTTGTAGTATTCTGCAAATGCGTCAACTATATTTTGTGGGTTGTATAAGACTTTTCCTGATTTATGGTTAATTATTTTATGAATTTTCTGTTTGTTCTGTCTGTTACGTAATTGGAAAGCTAGAAGTTTACCCGTTTTGTTCCCTTGTGAGTAGTGATTTTGTTTTATTTTTTTAAGATATTTTTCATTGTTAGAGCTCATTATCGCTCTAAGTTCGTTTCTGGTATCGTTAAGTTGCTGGAGACGAAGGGGGTGTTTGGGGGATGCTTTATGTTCTTTCTCCAGTTTAGCTATTTTTGTTAGTAGGTTGGATACTACCTGTGATTTTCTTTTTTTTCCATAGAGGCCATTTGGATCAGTATTCCTTTGCGTCATTATCGTTATTATTATTTAGTTTGAAGAATTCTTCTAATCTTTCTTTCATCACTGTCAGAGCCTCCCTTTGAGACAATATATAGGTGTTGTTTCTCCATAGCACATGGTTGGAATTTTCTTGACCTAGGTTAATAACTAAAGAAATTGAGGCATGGTCAGACCATGTTATATTATGTATACGGGCGTCTGTAATTTTTTGTAGGAGAGCTCTGTCAGTGATGAAGAAGTCGATCCTAGAGTAGGACTTATGAACATTGGAATAGAATGTGAAGTATTTTTCTGATGCGTGGAGGCACCTCCATGGGTCATGGAGATCTTCTTGTGAGAGGATGTCCTTCAATCCTTTCCTCTTGGATTGGATTACTTTGGTGCTGTCCAGAAGCGGATCCATTGTTGCATTGAAGTCTCCACAGAGAATAATGCTTTTCTGTATTTTTTTTTGTTATTTTGAGTACTTTTTGGAGGAGTTGTTGTGGGTTTTTGTTCGGAGCATAGATGTTAGCGATCGTCAATATTGAGTTTTCAATCTTTGCAACCAGGATGACATATCTCCCCTGACGATCCATTTTGGAATCCAGAACTTGAAAAGAGATTGAGTCTTTAATGATCGTCAAGACTCCTTTTTTCTTCTTGCGATTGTGAGATGAAAATATATGAGGAAATTTTGGGTGAGCAAAATGAGTAGGATTATCTCTTGCAAAATGTGATTCTTGAATGCACAGGATGTCACTGCCAAATTTGAAGGCGTCTTTCCATAGGGCTTTTCTCTTAAAAGGGCTATTGAGGCCTTTCACGTTCAGTGATAAAAGGTTTAGATTAGCCATGTTGGATATAATTCTCATGTTTGAACAGCTTAAGACTTAAAGATAGTAGAGCCATAAAGTATTTGCGAGTTCCAGCGAATTTGCAAATTCCATACTGAGAAGAAATTGTTTGAGAAGTCTTGAGAAGGTGGATAGGAAGGAAACGAGACTCATGGTCTAGAACAAGGGGAAACATGTAAAAACAAGTGAGTTGCCAAGCAACTCTTGTGTGCATTACAACTTGCACTTTCATTGTGGGGGCTTGATTAGCCAGAGATTAAGGATGTAAGATTGAGGTCTCCCTTTGTAACAAAAAGCCTGAGGTGGTTAGGCAGTGGTATTTTTGAGGGATAGAGATGATATGTTCTCTCCATTGATGGTTAACAGACGGACAAATCATCCATGACTCACATTCCATGGAGATGTCATTTTTTCCTTCGTGGTTTTATTGGTAGAAGTGCTTTCTTCATTTGGGAGTAGTCCCCACTTTTTTTGTGTTTTGAGGCCTTCTTCGATCGTGTAGATTGAGTGAGACACGTTGTTCCTTTCTACAATCAGTTTGGTCGGGAATCCCCATCTGTAAATTATTTTATGATTGCGCAATATGTTGGTAATAGAGTTCAAATTTTTTTGTGCCAGGATGGTTGCTTGGGACAGATCGGAGTACAAGATTATCCCTGCATAGGGATCTGGGAGTGGTGTATGGTGCCTTGCGTATTGCATCAGCATATCTTTCGTCTGGAAAAAATGGATATTGGCTATCACATCTCTTGGAAGTTTTTCCGGAATATGCGGTGGCTTAGGCAACCCGTGGGCTCTATCGATCACTAAGTCTTGGTTTTGTAATGTGGGGATGAGATCTATGATAATTTTTTGCAGGAATTTTTTCAGGTCCATATTTTTTACATTTTCAGGTATGCCACGAAATTTGACGTTATTCCGTCTAGACCTGTCTTCGTGTTCTGCGACGTTAAGTTTTAATTGTTTGACTTCTTCTTCAAGTGCAAAATGGTCATCCACTAGTTCGTTATGGGCATCAGTGAAATCAGTCATTTTATTTTCAATGTAGTCCACTCTTTCACTTAAGTCATCTATTTACATTTTGGATATTTGCATAAATGATTTCATGTCATGCTGAATTGCCCCGCTTAGTGATTTGAGCATTTCTTTCATGTCAGTGTAGCGGCCTCACCTCTCTCCCTTGCTTTATCAGTTATATGGCTGTTGTCTAGGGGTACCTGGCAGAGAGAGATGATACACACCACGGCCCGTGTCCTCCTCTTACTAGGAGATGAAGGCCAGAAGATTGGGCTTTCGTGTAGATGTCCTAGAGTCAAGTCCAGTCCTTCGTCCCTGACTCCTTCGCTTAGTAACCCAAGTTCCACACAGTGAATAGGTACAACTCAGTTGTATTCTTCTTGCCAAGCAATAAAACAGTTTTTCTCCTTTTGAATAATGGGGGGACAGATCGAGGCACAATCCTTTCCCTTCTCGCTGCTGCCCACTGTGCTGTCACCAGTGGTGAATAGTCACTGCCACTGACTAGGTAATATAGAACATGAATTACCTTCGCTCACTTTGCCCCTGTCAGAGGGAGAAATCCATTCAAGGGAGAAATGGAGGACTCTTCGTCACCAGCGATGCTGCGCCGGACTCTCCGGAGAAGTTACTGTGCACCAGTCCTCACGAACTCAGACATGGGCACCCAAGGCGTTAGGGCCCCCTCGAATTCCTCCACCCTTGCGGAACTCAGTCGAAGGTACTGAGCCCCAGGCATCCGCCATAGTACCTCACCCCAGGCTAAAGGTGCCTGAGATGGACTCCATCTTTGCTCCAGCTAGGCCAAGGGCGCCTAGGCCTGGAACACCGGAACGCCAGCACCCAAGCTGAAGGTGCCTGGGCGCGGCCACGTCCTCCGACTCTCTCCCAAATCAGGGCCTCCGCCCCTTTTATGACCTTTCCCTTTGCATCACAGCGGGTTCCCCGCCCCGCTGTACCAGCTCCAGGGGAGGACAAAAAGGCACGGTTCGCGGTGTGTGTTCCGCTCGGGCCCAAGGCAACAGCGCCACCCAGGAACCCCAAGGAACCTCACACCACCAGAGTCCTTACAAAATTCAAATACCCACTACATCAGTATCTATCATTGCTTTGCCAGAGGTTGGGAAAGAATCTAGTGGTTCCTCATAAGGGTTAACATCTGCATCAGTCACAGTCAATGTTAATGTCACTTACTTTATCCTCTGAAGTAGATAGCTTTCTTCTTTGCTTTACAGGGCTGAAGACATCAAATTGGAATGCGTCTTGGTCTGTTAATTGCTGCTGGAGCTGTGTCTCATGTGTCTCTCTCCTCACAGAGCGAGCTGCCTGCTTGTCTGTGTGTGTGAGGGAGGAGGGACCAGCGCCATCTTCTTTCCTAGGAGATCCGGCCGGGCTGTTGAAAGCCCCTAATTTGCAGGGTTTCTTCTACGAATTGCGCTTCCCCATGGCGGGGGAAAGGATCTATGTGCCTTCAAGGATGTTGCTGTGTCCTTGGGCATGCTGAAAGTCGCCGCTAGCGGCTTCAGGGAGACTCGGAAAGCAGGAGCTCTAACAGTAAGCGGCCATTCAGTTCCGCCGACAGCCACGCCCCCACTCCAAAAGTGCTAATTTTAAAGGCTTATGTGCATGGTATTGTCATACAAAGTGTTTGGGGACATGTATCAATGCAAAAAAAGTTTTAAAAACAACAGTTTTTTCAGGAGCAGAGATTTTTATAATGCTTAAAGTGAAACCATAAAAACAAAATATTCCTTTAAATGTCGTGCCTGGGGGTCCCATTAGTCTGCCTATAAAGTAGTGCATCTTTCAGATGTGTTTTACAGTCCCGCAGAAAAATTACATTTTTAAAGGCAAAAATGTCATTTAAAATTGCTTGCGGCTGTAATGTATTGAATATGGGAACAATCAGCGCAAACAGCCTCTAATATAACCTAATAATGCCAGCTGAACACAAAAGGTAATCACAAGCCCAAAGATAATCTGTAAAATAAATGGTATGTGCAGCGCAATAGCTAAGATAAAATAAAATATGACAGTCCAATCAAATAAAACAGATATTCAAATGTCCCATTGGATAATGATAAGACGAATTCCTCATAGAAGAGAGTGAGAAGAAATCTCTGCCAACTGGGATGACGATACAATCCTCCCCCACACATACAATGTGCTTACCAGAATTGGTGGACCTCTCAATTAAGAGAAGGTCATGCGAGCATGTATCCACCCTGGGATAATGGGATGTGGCTGCTGCAGATGAATCCTTCCAATGTCAGTGTTGGAGAACAATCTGGTATAGTCTGAACATTTACACACATCTGTTCCTACAATCAAAGTTAGCCATGCTAAAGCTACAGAGGAATTTGGCTCCAGGCACAGTCTACATAGTAGTGATGAGCCGAACACCCCCGGGTTCGGTTCGCACCAGAACCCGCGAACGGACCGGAAGTTCGAACGAACATTAGAACCCTATTAAATACAATGGATGCGAACGTTCGAATTCTAAAGTGCTAATTATAACAACTATTATGCATGTTATTGTCCTAAAAAGGGTTTGGGAACCCGGGTTCTGCACCAGGGGACATGTATCAATGCAAAAAGAAGTTTTAAAAACGGTCGTTTTTCGGGAGCAGTCATTTTAATGATGCATAAAGTGAAAAAAAAAAAGTCAAATATTCCTTTAAATATCGTACCTGGGGGGTGTCTAAAGTATGCCTGTGAAGTGCCACGTGTTTCCCGTGTTTAGAACTGTCCCTGCACAAAATGACACTTCTAAAGGAAAAAAAAGCCATTTAAAACTGCTTGCGGCTTTAATGTAATGTCTGGTCCCGGTAATATGGATGAAATTCTTTAAGAAAAATGGCATAGCTACCCCATGACCCCCCCCCCCCCCTACCCCAGCCCATTACCAGCCCCTTTGGGTCTTGTATGGATATTAAGGGGAACCCCGCACATAAAATAAAAAAGGCCCTATATACTCTGAACAGCCGTATACAGGCGGTGCATACAAGACAGGGACTGTAGGTTTGTTCTTATGTAGAATCTGTTTGTAATTTTGAACAGGTACATTGTTGAAGTGTAGCTCCAGCCCAAAAATCTATTTTTAAACTTTTTGGAAAACATAGGTAAGGGTTATCACCCCTGTAACATTTGTTTTGCTGTCTGTGCCCCTGTTCAGAACATTTCACCTCACTTTCCGTCCCAATGACAACTGTTTTTGAAATGTGGTGTTTTTCTTGAAACAAGGATTGCTGATAAAGCATCAGTACAGAGGAGACACCTTTCTCCCATATTTATTCTTACAGGAGAGAATTTTCCTTCCTAGTGGTAGATTTCCTCTCACTTCCTGTTGTCTTCTTGCGTTTGCAAGTAGGAGTCGTTTGTAAGTTGGATGTTTGAAAGTAGGGACCTGCCGTATATACTCTGCAGAAATAGGCCCCTTAGTTGTTGGTGTTGGCACAACACTGTAAGCACTCACAGTTACTCTTGGTTGGTGCTGGAACGCCCTGCTGTCAACTATTATATCAGGAATTTTAATTACATATAATTGTTGAACAGTGGTAGTAAAAATTGGGCCTTTGATGGTGGTGCTGGTGCCACAACACTGTAAGCCCTGACAGTTACTCTTGGTGGGTGCAGCAATGGGCCCTGCTGTGAATTATTAGATCAAGAATTGTAATTACATGCCCCTGTTGAACAGGGGCTGAAAAATTGGGCCTTAGGCACTGGTGGCACAACACTGCAACCCCTCACAGATACTGTACTTGGAGCACAGCAATGAGCCCTGTTGCAAAGTATTGCTTCAAAAATTGTAATGACACGCCCCTGTTAAACAGGGGCTGAAAAATTGGGCCTTAGGCACTGGTGGCACAACACTGCAACTCCTCACAGATACTGTACTTGGAGCACAGCAATGAGCCCTGTTGCAAAGTATTGCTTCAAAAATTGTAATTACACGCCCCTGTTAAACAGGGGCTGAAAAATTGGGCGTTAGGCACTGGTGGCGGCACCCATAAACAAAAATGATCTTCCAAGCTATCATCATCAATCGTATCATTGAGGACTCGGAGGAGGAGGATAGCCAGTCAACATAACAGCACAGGCACTCAGCATCAGCATCAGTCTTGAAGGGATGTGACATTTTAAAATCAATTAGTCTGTTATATCAGCATCAGGTGTGTGGTAGCTGGTGGTGATCCAAGACTGGTTCATCTTGATGAAAGTCAGTCGATCAACCGAGTCGGTGGACAGGCGCACCCTGTGATCCGTGACAAATCCTCCAGCAGCACTGAATGTGCGTTCCGAAAGAACGCTGGATGCAGGACAGGCCAGTAGCTCAATTGCATACTGTGCAAGCTCTGGCCAGTGATCCATCCTCAAGACCCAGTAAGCCAGAGGATTTTCGGTGGGGAAGGTGTCCAAGTCTGACCTTGCCCCTAGATATTCCTGCACCATGTTTATCAGACGCTGGCGATGGTTGCTGGAACCAATCATACTTTGGGGCTGCGGACTAAAGAATTGTCTGAACGCATCGGTCAGACGGCCACCTTCCCCACCGCTCCTTCTTTGACTGGCCGAAGCCTCAGCAACTCGTTGTCCAGGACCAGGAGTTTGCAACCTCCCAGTCTCTGGGAACGCGTTGCACAGACCTTTCTGCAAGGCCTCCCGGAGTTGTCTCATCCTCTGCTCCCTCTGCGACGGTAACATAAGGTCCGCAACCTTACCCTTGTACCGTGGATCAAGGAGAGTGGCCAGCCAGTAATGGTCCCTCTCCTTGATCCGAAGAATACGAGGATCCTTCCGCAGACTTTGCAGGATCAGGGAGGCCATGCAGCGTAGGTTTGCTGAGGCATTCGCTCCGGAGTCCTCTGGGTCACTAAGGACGACATGATCCGCAGCCACCTCCTCCCAGCCACGTACAAGTCCACTGGTTTCTTGGGACTGTAAATCATCCCTAAAAGACTGCTGCTGATGATGCTGAGTGCCAGCCTCCACCTCCATGCTGACACAATCCTCCTCCTCCTCCTCCTCCTCCTCCTCTTCCTGTGCGATGGGTGGGACAGAAGGAACACTGTCTGGGTAAAGGGGGCCTTGAGAGGCAAGGAAGTCCTCCTCTTCCTGCCTCTGTTCTGCCTCAAGTGCCCTGTCCATTATTCCACGCAGCGTGTGCTCCAACAGGTGGACAAGAGGTACAGTGTCACTGATGCATGCACTGTCACTGCTCACCATCCTCGTGGCCTCCTCAAATGGTGCCAGGACAGTGCATGCATCCCTGATCATGCCCCACTGGCGTGGAGAAAAAAAACCAAGCTCCCCTGACCCTGTCCTGGTGCCGTAGTCGCACAGGTACTCATTGATGGCCCTCTGCTGCGTGTGCAGCCGCTGCAGCATGGCCAACGTTGAGTTCCACCTGGTGGGCATGTCACATATAAGGCGGTTCTTGGGCAGGTTCAACTCCTTTTGCAGCTCAGCCAGGCGAGCACTGGCATTATAAGATCTGCGGAAATGCACACAGACTTTCCTGGCCTGCCTCAGGACATCCTGTAAGCCCGGGTACCTGCCCAAGAACCGCTGCACCACCAGGTTAAGGACGTGAGCCACACAGGGCACATGGGTCAGTTGTCCCTGTCGGAGGGCGGAGAGGAGGTTGGTGCCATTGTCGCAAACCACCATTCCTGGCTTAAGCTGGCGTGGCGTCAACCACCTCTCGGCCTGGCCCTGCAGAGCAGACAGGACCTCTGCCCCAGTGTGGCTTCTGTCCCCCAAACACACCAGCGCAAGCACGGCATGGCATCTTTTTGCCTGCGTACTTGCGTAGCCCCGTGAACGGCTACGGAGCACCGCTGGTTCATAGGACAAACCACAGGAAGAGGCCATGGAGGAAGAAGAAGAGGAGGGGGTGGAGGAGAGAGGTGTGTCACAACCAGTAGTAGCATTTTGGAGGCGTGGCGGTGGGACAACCTCCAACACTACTGCACCTTGTCCTGAATCCTTCCCAGCTGCCAAAAGAGTGACCCAATGGGCCGTGAAAGAAAGGTAACGTCCCTGTCCATGCCTGCTGGACCATGAGTCAGCGGTAATATGCACCTTACCGCTGACCGCCCTGTCCAGCGAGGCCAAGACATTGCCTTCCACATGCCGGTAGAGAGCCGGAATAGCCTTCCGTGAGAAAAAGTGGCGTTTGGGAACCTGCCACTGAGGAACCGCACATTGCACAAACTCACGGAAGGGGGCCGAGTCTACCAACTGAAAAGGCAGCAGTTGAAGCGCTAGCAATTTAGCCAAGCTAGCATTCAACCGCTGGGCATGTGGATGGCTGGGAGTGAACTTCTTTCGACGGTCCAGCAGCTGGGGCAGGGAAATTTGCCTGCTAGAATCGGACGTCGGTGTACTGCTAGCAGAGTGGGCGCAAGTACTTGGCTGTGACACACCTAATTCTACACCTTCATTCCTCTCAGTGCATGTTTCAGAGAGGACTGAAGTTATAGTGGGGTTGGAGATCCCAGCTGATGCGGTGCAAGGAGAGGTCCGCTTTGTTCTTTGGTGTGGGTCTTTGAGGTAGGCTTGCCAACGAGCTGCATGGCAGGTCAACATATGTCTGGTCAGGCATGTGGTACCCAAGCGGCTGATGTTTTGGCCACGCGATATACGCTTGAGACATATGTTGCAAACAGCAGCTGTGCGATCTGATGCACTAGCCTCAAAAAAGGCCCACACCAAAGAACTTTTTGAATGACGGGCAGAGGCAGCGCCCTGCACAGGCGGAGCTCTGCGGTGTGATTCCGTCGGTGTACTGCCCTTACGCTGGCCACCAAAGGGCATCCTGCCTCGTTGGAGATGTGCCTCCTCCTCATCCTCCTCCTCCTCCTCTCTCCTATTAGGCACCCACGTGGAGTCATTGACCTCATCATCCCCTCCCTCCTCATCACTGGAGCCAATCTGGCAGTATGCTGCAGCTGCTGGAACATGACTGCCAGATTGGTGTCCTTCTTGAGCATCCCCTCTGTCTGCTCTCACGCTACTGCCTTCCTCTAGCTGGGTTTCATCATCAGACCCTTCGAAACGCTGGGCATCCTCCTGGAGCATGTACCCAACACTGTGCTGAAACAGTTCGGGGGACTCCTCAGGAGGAGGACATGGTGGGTCTAGGGAAGGAGTGACTGATGATTTGTCTGACATTGATACCAGGGAAGACGACGCTTTGGCAGCTGCTTTTCCAGTACCCTGAGCCTGGGTGAGAGAGGATGAGGAGGAGGAGGAGGGCTTGGTCATCCACTCTACCAAGTCTTCGGCATGATGTGGCTCAACATGTCCAGCTGCCGAAAAGAAGGACAAGCGTGTCCCATGGCCATGTGCTGATGACAATGCACCGCGTCCACGACCAGCACTGTTGCCCCCAGACACAGAGCCTGCTTGCCCTCTTTTATTGCCTCCTGACTGTCTGCCTCTCCTTGTTTGCCTTCCAGACATTCTAATAGATGGCCTGCAGGGAGATGGGAAAAAAGCAATAAGGGCTACCTTCAGGTGTCCTTCTCTGTCCCTGGAAACAAGGACTTGCAGAGTGAAAGAAAAAAAACACTCTCCCTACCTACAGTTTTCTGTCCCTAGAAAAAAATGTTTTTTTTAATCACAATATAGCAAAAGGACAATTCACTCACTGTCCTTCCAGGTCCCTGGAAACAAGGACTTGCAGAGTGAAAGAAACTGACACTGTCCCTACCTAGAGTTTTCTGTCCCTGGAATAAATGTTTTTTTCAGCACAATATAGCACAAGGACAATTAACTCACTGTCCTTACAGGTCCCTGGAAACAAGGACTTGCAGAGTGAAAGAAAAAAAATACTCTCCCTACCTACAGTTTTCTGTCCCTAGAAAAAAATGTTTTTTTTAATCACAATATAGCAAAAGGACAATTCACTCACTGTCCTTCCAGGTCCCTGGAAACAAGGACTTGCAGAGTGAAAGAAACTGACACTGTCCCTACCTAGAGTTTTCTGTCCCTGGAATAAATGTTTTTTTCAGCACAATATAGCACAAGGACAATTAACTCACTGTCCTTACAGGTCCCTGGAAACAAGGACTTGCAGAGTGAAAGAAAAAAAATACTCTCCCTACCTACAGTTTTCTGTCCCTAGAAAAAAATGTTTTTTTTAATCACAATATAGCAAAAGGACAATTCACTCACTGTCCTTCCAGGTCCCTGGAAACAAGGACTTGCAGAGTGAAAGAAACTGACACTGTCCCTACCTAGAGTTTTCTGTCCCTAGAATAAATGTTTTTTTTAATCACAATATAGCAAAAGGACAATTCACTCACTGTCCTTCCAGGTCCCTGGAAACAAGGACTTGCAGAGTGAAAGAAACTGACACTGTCCCTACCTAGAGTTTTCTGTCCCTAGAATAAATGTTTTTTTTAATCACAATATAGCAAAAGGACAATTCACTCACTGTCCTTCCAGGTCCCTGGAAACAAGGACTTGCAGAGTGAAAGAAACTGACACTGTCCCTACCTAGAGTTTTCTGTCCCTGGAATAAATGTTTTTTTCAGCACAATATAGCACAAGGACAATTAACTCACTGTCCTTACAGGTCCCTGGAAACAAGGACTTGCAGAGTGAAAGAAAAAAAATACTCTCCCTACCTACAGTTTTCTGTCCCTAGAAAAAAATGTTTTTTTTAATCACAATATAGCAAAAGGACAATTCACTCACTGTCCTTCCAGGTCCCTGGAAACAAGGACTTGCAGAGTGAAAGAAACTGACACTGTCCCTACCTAGAGTTTTCTGTCCCTAGAATAAATGTTTTTTTTAATCACAATATAGCAAAAGGACAATTCACTCACTGTCCTTCCAGGTCCCTGGAAACAAGGACTTGCAGAGTGAAAGAAACTGACACTGTCCCTACCTAGAGTTTTCTGTCCCTGGAATAAATGTTTTTTTCAGCACAATATAGCACAAGGACAATTAACTCACTGTCCTTACAGGTCCCTGGAAACAAGGACTTGCAGAGTGAAAGAAAAAAAATACTCTCCCTACCTACAGTTTTCTGTCCCTAGAAAAAAATGTTTTTTTTAATCACAATATAGCAAAAGGACAATTCACTCACTGTCCTTCCAGGTCCCTGGAAACAAGGACTTGCAGAGTGAAAGAAACTGACACTGTCCCTACCTAGAGTTTTCTGTCCCTGGAATAAATGTTTTTTTCAGCACAATATAGCACAAGGACAATTAACTCACTGTCCTTACAGGTCCCTGGAAACAAGGACTTGCAGAGTGAAAGAAAAAAAATACTCTCCCTACCTACAGTTTTCTGTCCCTAGAAAAAAATGTTTTTTTTAATCACAATATAGCAAAAGGACAATTCACTCACTGTCCTTCCAGGTCCCTGGAAACAAGGACTTGCAGAGTGAAAGAAACTGACACTGTCCCTACCTAGAGTTTTCTGTCCCTAGAATAAATGTTTTTTTTAATCACAATATAGCAAAAGGACAATTCACTCACTGTCCTTCCAGGTCCCTGGAAACAAGGACTTGCAGAGTGAAAGAAACTGACACTGTCCCTACCTAGAGTTTTCTGTCCCTAGAATAAATGTTTTTTTTAATCACAATATAGCACAAGGAAAATTAACTCACTGTCCTTACAGGTCCCTGGAAACAAGGACTTGCAGAGTGAAAGAAAAAAAACACTCTCCCTACCTACAGTTTTCTGTCCCTAGAAAAAAATGTTTTTTTTAATCACAATATAGCAAAAGGACAATTCACTCACTGTCCTTCCAGGTCCCTGGAAACAAGGACTTGCAGAGTGAAAGAAACTGACACTGTCCCTACCTAGAGTTTTCTGTCCCTAGAATAAATGTTTTTTTTAATCACAATATAGCACAAGGAAAATTAACTCACTGTCCTTACAGGTCCCTGGAAACAAGGACTTGCAGAGTGAAAGAAAAAAAACACTCTCCCTACCTACAGTTTTCTGTCCCTAGAAAAAAATGTTTTTTTTTATCACAATATAGCAAAAGGACAATTCACTCACTGTCCTTCCAGGTCCCTGGAAACAAGGACTTGCAGAGTGAAAGAAACTGACACTGTCCCTACCTAGAGTTTTCTGTCCCTGGAATAAATGTTTTTTTCAGCACAATATAGCACAAGGACAATTAACTCACTGTCCTTACAGGTCCCTGGAAACAAGGACTTGCAGAGTGAAAGAAAAAAAATACTCTCCCTACCTACAGTTTTCTGTCCCTAGAAAAAAATGTTTTTTTTAATCACAATATAGCAAAAGGACAATTCACTCACTGTCCTTCCAGGTCCCTGGAAACAAGGACTTGCAGAGTGAAAGAAACTGACACTGTCCCTACCTAGAGTTTTCTGTCCCTAGAATAAATGTTTTTTTTAATCACAATATAGCAAAAGGACAATTCACTCACTGTCCTTCCAGGTCCCTGGAAACAAGGACTTGCAGAGTGAAAGAAAAAAAATACTCTCCCTACCTACAGTTTTCTGTCCCTAGAAAAAAATGTTTTTTTTAATCACAATATAGCAAAAGGACAATTCACTCACTGTCCTTCCAGGTCCCTGGAAACAAGGACTTGCAGAGTGAAAGAAACTGACACTGTCCCTACCTAGAGTTTTCTGTCCCTAGAATAAATGTTTTTTTTAATCACAATATAGCACAAGGAAAATTAACTCACTGTCCTTACAGGTCCCTGGAAACAAGGACTTGCAGAGTGAAAGAAAAAAAACACTCTCCCTACCTACAGTTTTCTGTCCCTAGAAAAAAATGTTTTTTTTAATCACAATATAGCAAAAGGACAATTCACTCACTGTCCTTCCAGGTCCCTGGAAACAAGGACTTGCAGAGTGAAAGAAACTGACACTGTCCCTACCTAGAGTTTTCTGTCCCTGGAATAAATGTTTTTTTCAGCACAATATAGCACAAGGACAATTAACTCACTGTCCTTACAGGTCCCTGGAAACAAGGACTTGCAGAGTGAAAGAAAAAAAATACTCTCCCTACCTACAGTTTTCTGTCCCTAGAAAAAAATGTTTTTTTTAATCACAATATAGCAAAAGGACAATTCACTCACTGTCCTTCCAGGTCCCTGGAAACAAGGACTTGCAGAGTGAAAGAAACTGACACTGTCCCTACCTAGAGTTTTCTGTCCCTAGAATAAATGTTTTTTTTAATCACAATATAGCAAAAGGACAATTCACTCACTGTCCTTCCAGGTCCCTGGAAACAAGGACTTGCAGAGTGAAAGAAACTGACACTGTCCCTACCTAGAGTTTTCTGTCCCTAGAATAAATGTTTTTTTTAATCACAATATAGCAAAAGGACAATTCACTCACTGTCCTTCCAGGTCCCTGGAAACAAGGACTTGCAGAGTGAAAGAAACTGACACTGTCCCTACCTATAGTTTTCTGTCCCTAGAATAAATGTTTTTTTTAATCACAATATAGCAAAAGGACAATTCACTCACTGTCCTTCCAGGTCCCTGGAAACAAGGACTTGCAGAGTGAAAGAAACTGACACTGTCCCTACCTAGAGTTTTCTGTCCCTAGAATAAATGTTTTTTTTTAAGCACACTATAGCAGAAGCACAAAACACACTGACACTCTCCCTACCTATCCTTCTCTTTCCCTAAACTAAAGGAATCCAGGTTAAGCAAGAAAGAAATAACAGTCACTGTCCCTGCCTATGCTACTCTATCCCTGCTCCGGAACACACTACACTAGGCCGCCGTGCTGGCGGCCTTTTATAGTGTGGGGCGTGTACTAAACACCCTCAGCAATAATTGGCCACAGGCATCCTGCCTGTGGCCAATCATTGCTCTCCTCGCTGCCGGCGCTGTGATTGGCCAAGCATGCGGGGTCACAGTGCATGCTTGGCCAATCACAGCGCCTGGATGACACTGCGATGGCGTAGTGCATTGTGGGCCGTTCGCGTCACTCGAATTTGGCGCGAACGGCCCAAATCGTTCGATCTTCGTCGAACGATCGAACAGCCAATGTTCGAGTCGAACGTATGTTCGACTCGAACACGAAGCTCATCCCTACTACATAGCAGGGGGTCTGGCTTATGGGTGTATAGAACAATAAGATCTACAACAGTGGTTCTCAACTCCTGTCCTCAGGACCCACTAACAGGCCAGATTTTAAGTATTACCTTGGTGAGATGCAGACTAGAATACTGCAATCCCTGAGCAGAAAATTATATCACCTGTGATGCATTTCAGTTATCTTGCAAACCTGGCCTGTTGGTGGGCCCTGAGGACTGGAGTTGAGAACCACTGATCTACAAGCAAGCTGAAGAGAGACTGCCCTGTGAACAAGGGTGGGTCCAGAAGGAAAAAGGGGTTGGCAATGGGGGAAGTCTGAATGGTGTCTGTTTGTAAAAAGACTTCGTAACAGAGAGCTCAGACTCTTCTGACCTAAAGACCTTGCTGAAACCACATGGATCTCTGAAGGCCTAATAGCAGCCTGTTGGTTTGGGCCTAACTCCATGAGGCTTGCTGGAGCCTCCAATCTATGTGATATCTGAAACCAGCTGATGAAGAGTATCTGGGGAAATGTGTTGAGTATATTATTAGAGTTGTTATAGACTGTATCTGATATCTGTTACGATACGTTTCCTATTTTTAAAGGAAGTAAATATGACTTGTTTTACTAAGCAATTGTGTTTGTCTTTATACTATACAGTGTATCTTCAGGCCTAACACGCTCGGATAGGTTAGACTAGCAAATAAGGGACTAAACAATTAATACAAAGATGCAATAGTTATAGATTATAGATTAATAGATGTATATTAGATATTTTTACAACATTTGGCACCCTGTATGAGGAATCTGCAGAGTACTCGCAGAAAAACCCTAATATATTTTTTGTTTTGAGTGTCCTTTTAAGCTAGAAAGAATCAAATATGTTTATATGTAACGTTTATTGTATTGCTAATGCAAATTGTTAGAGGCCCGTGTAGCTGGATAAGTGGCCTGGCGGGTAGAGGGCTGGTCACCTTTGGTTAGAAATTTACAGGATAGACCACAAATTGTTTTTTATTTTTTTTTATTTTTATTATTTATTTATTTATATTTATTTATTTATTTATTTTTTGTTAAGTTTTAATTTTTACCCACGTGCTGTTCCTAGAGAAGTTCAATGTGGCCTGTAATTTAACCAGTTAACAACCACCTGCCGACAAATAACGTCGACAAGGTGGTTGCTTAACTCTGGGAGGACGTTATATAACGTCCTCCCAGAATCGCGCTCCCGCGCGCACCCTGGGGCGCGCACACGGGAAACTCCGTGACCTCCGGGTCCAGAGGACCCGGCGCATCACGAATCGTGGTAAATCGCCGCTGATAGCGGCCGTTTACCACGTGATCGCTCCGTCAAATGACGGAGCAATCACTTGTAAACAGACCGGCGTCATGTGATGATGCCGGTTCCTCTCTCCCCTCTCTGTACCGATCGGTACAGTGTGAGAGGGGAGGGGGAGAGAGCGGATGGCAGCAGCAGCACTGTGGGCTGGATCTGTGACAATTGCAGTCACAGATCCAGCCATCCATCCATCCCTGCTCCGCCATCCCTGTGCAATACACTGCCAATACTCTGCAAAATACCATGCCAATACCCTGGTGCAATACTCTGCAATACCCTGGTGCAATACTCTGCAATACCCTGGTGCAATACTCTGCAATACCCTGGTGCAATACTCTGCAATACCCTGGTGCAATACTCTGCAATACCCTGCGCAATACTCTGCAATACCCTGTGCAATACTCTGCAATACCCTGCGCAATACCCTGCAAAATACTCTGCAATACCCTGCGCAATACTCTGCAATACCCTGCAATACCCTGCGCAATACTCTGCAAAATACTCTGCAATACCCTGCGCAATACTCTGCAATACCCTGCACAATACTCTGCAATACCCTGCGCAATACCCTGCACACTACTCTGCAATACCCTGCACACTACTCTGCATCACCCTGCAAATACTCTGCAATACCCTGCGCAATACTCTGCAATACCCTGCGCAATACTCTGCAATACCCTGCACAATACTCTGCAATACCCTGCACAATACACCCTGTGCAATACTCTGCAATACCCTGTGCAATACTCTGCAATACCCTGCGCAATACTCTGCAATACCCTGTGCAATACCCCATGCAATACCCTGCCATACTCTGCAATGCCCTGCCATACTCCGCAATGCCCTGCAATACTCCGCAATACCCAGCAATACTCCGCAATGCCCGGCAATACTCTGCAATAACCACTTCCCGCCCGCCGGCCGTCATATGACGTCCTTGAATATGTGTGGGGATATCTGAATAATGGGAGCAGCTACAGGCATCATTCAGATATCGGCTTTTTCAGCCGGCGATTCCCTACACCATAACAACAATCATAGTGGCTGTTCCACCGCTTGATCATTCTTACGGGAGGCGAGAGGGGATGTCCCCCCCCGCCACCCTCCGGTGCTTCTACCGACTCACCGCTACCATCAAAGCCAGGATTGTTTTTTTTTTTTTTTTTTTCAGGCTTCCCAGCCTAGAGGTGGGATGTGGGGTCTTATTGACCCCATATCTCACTGTAAAGAGGACCTTTCATGCCATATTCCTATTACAAGGGATGTTTACGTTCCTTGTAATAGGTATAAAAGTGATCAAAAAAAATTTGGGGGCGGAAAAACATGTCAAACTAAAATAAATAAAGTAAAATGAACAATAATTTTTTTTTTTTTTAAAGCGCCCCTGTCCCCGTGAGCTTGCATACAGAAGCGAACGCATATGTAAGTCCCGCCCAGATATGAAAACGGTTTTCAAACCACACATGTGAGGTATCGCCGCGAACGTTAGAGCGAGAGCAATCATTTTGGCCCTAGACCTCCTCTGTAACTCAAAACATGTAACCAGTAAAAATATTTAAATCGTCGCCTATGGGGATTTTTTAAGTAGCAAAGTTTGGTGCCATTCCACAAGCGTGTGCAATTTTGAAGGGTGACATGTTAGGTATCTATTTACTCGGCGTAACTTCATCTTTCACATTATGCAAAAACATTGGGCTAACTTTACTGTTTTTTTTTTTTTTAAGCACAAGACATTTTTTTTCCGTAAAAAACGCGTTAAAAAAATTGCTGCGCAAATATCGTGCGAGATAAAAAGTTGCAACAACCACCATTATATTCTCTATGGTCTTTGCTAAAAAAACATATATAATGTTTTGGGGTTCTATGTAATTTTATAGCAAATAAATGATGATTTTTACATGTAGGAGAGAAATGTCAGAATTGGCCTCGGTGCTCCAGAACGCCTGAAGGGGCTCCCTGCATGTTGGGCCTCTGTATGTGGCCACGCTGTGTAAAAGTCTCACACATGTGGTATCGCCATACTCGGGAGGAATAGCAGAATGTGTTTTGGGGTGTAATTTGTGATATGCATATGCTGGGTGTGAGAAATAACCTGCCAATATGACAATTTTGTGAAAAAAAAAAAGAGAAAAAAAAATCTTGATATTGCAAAGAATTGTGGGAAAAAATGACAACTTCAAAAAACTCACAATGCCTCTTTCTGAATACCTTGGAATGTCTTCTTTCCAAAAAGGGGTCATTTGGGGGGTATTTGTACTTTTCTGGCATGTTGGGGTCTCAAGAAATGAGATAGACCGTCAGTACTTCAGGTGTGATCAATTTTCAGATATTGGCACCATAGCTTGTGGACTCTATAACTTTCACAAAGACCAAATAATATGCACCAATTAGTACTTATTTTTACCAAAGATATGTAGCAGTATAAATTTTGGCCAAAATTTATGAAGAAAAAATAGTAATTTGCAAAATTTTATAACGGAAACGAAAAAAAAAAACATTTTTTTACAGAATTTTCAGTCTTTTTTCTCTTATAGCGCAAAAAATAAAAAACCCAACAGTGATTAAATACCACCAAAAGAAAGCTCTATTTGTGTGAAAAAAAGGACAACAAATTCATATGGGTACAGTGTTGTATGACTGAGTAATTGTCATTCAAAATGTGAGAGCACCGAAAGCTGAAAATTGGTCTGGTTATTAAGGGGGTTTAAGTGCCCAGTGGTCAAGTGGTTAAAAGGAGAGCACTGATGAAGAGTGTGCTCTGTAGAACTACAAGTTACAAGCTAGTTTTAAATAGCAGAATACAAGTTTTTTTTTGGGTTGATTCCTTTGTGTGTGTGTATGGTAAACAGCTGATCTGTAGATCTGTGGCTGTGTGTGTAAGCAGCTGGTCAGTGTAGCTAGAGGCAGATTTTAAATAACAATGGACATGCAAAAGTTTAATTGTTTTGAATGAGATCAGGTAACAGTGGTAATGAATGAAGATTGTTTTTTTTTTTTTTATTTGTGAGTTGTAAGAGGTAAAGGTAATTGAGTTTGGCTCATTACTCAGTACAGTGTTAGAAATAGTAGAATAATAGAATTGTGTATTGGTGGATTGTATAGTTGTAAAATGGAACTTGTGTATACGTATGTTAAAAAGTATGCCTCTGCCAGTTATCATTCATGTACAGATGAACCTCTTAAAAGCCAGTGTGATGATCTGTTGGCTCAGTGTCAGCAACGGAATGCCAGATTATTGGGTAAACGGTTAACCACTTGACAACTGGGCACTTAAACCCCCTTCCTAACCAGACGAATTTTCAGCTTTCGGTGCTCTCACATTTTGAATGACAATTACTCAGTCATACAACACTGTACCCATATGAAATTTTTGTCCTTTTTTTCACACAAATAGAGCTTTCTTTTGGTGGTATTTAATCACTGTTGGGTTTTTTATTTTTTGCGCTATAAGAGAAAAAAACTGAAAATTTTGTAAAAAAATGAATTTTTCTTTGTTTCCGTTATAAAATTTTGCAAATTAGTATTTTTTCTTCATAAATTTTGGCCAAAATTTATACTGCTACATATCTTTGGTAAAAATAAGTACAAATTGGTGCATATTTTTTGGTCTTTGTGAAAGTTATAGAGTCCACAAACTATGGTGCCAATATCTGAAAATTGATCACACCTGAAGTACTGACGGCCTATCTCATTTCTTGAGACCCTAACATGCCAGAAAAGTACAAATACCCCCCAAATGACCCCTTTTTGGAAAGAAGACATTCCAAGGTATTTAGAAAGAGTCATTGTGAGTTTTTTGAAGTTGTCATTTTTTCCCACAATTCTTTGCAAAAATCAAGATTTTTTTTCTTTTTTTTTTTTCCACAAAATTGTCATATTAGCAGGTTATTTCTCACACACAGCATATGCATACCACAAATTACACCCCAAAACACATTCTGCTATTCCTCCCGAGTATGGCGATACCACATGTGTGAGACTTTTACACAACGTGGCCACATACAGAGGCCCAACATGCAGGGAGTAGTGATGAGCCGAACACCCCCGGGTTCGGTTCGCACCAGAACCCGCGAACGGACCGAAAGTTCGAACGAACATTAGAACCCTATTAAATACAATGGATGCGAACGTTCGAATTCTAAAGTGCTAATTATAACAACTATTATGCATGTTATTGTCATAAATAAGGTTTGGGAACCCGGGTTCTGCACCAGGGGACATGTATCAATGCAAAAAGAAGTTTTAAAAACAGTGGTTTTTCGGGAGCAGTCATTTTAATGATGCATAAAGTGAAAAAAAAAAAGTCAAATATTCCTTTAAATATCATACCTGGGGGGTGTCTAAAGTATGCCTGTGAAGTGCCACGTGTTTCCCGTGTTTAGAACTGTCCCTGCACAAAATGACACTTCTAAAGGAAAAAAAAGCCATTTAAAACTGCTTGCGGCTTTAATGTAATGTCTGGTCCCGGTAATATGGATGAAATTCTTTAAGTAAAATGGCATAGCTACCCCATGACCCCCCCCCTACCCCAGCCCATTACCAGCCCCTTTGGGTCTTGTATGGATATTAAGGGGAACCCCGCACATAAAATAAAAAAGGCCCTATATACTCTGAACAGCCGTATACAGGCGGTGCATACAAGACAGGGACTGTAGGTTTGTTCTTATGTAGAATCTGTTTGTAATTTTGAACAGGTACATTGTTGAAGTGTAGCTCCAGCCCAAAAATCTATTTTTAAACTTTTTGGGAAACATAGGTAAGGGTTATCACCCCTGTAACATTTGTTTTGCTGTCTGTGCCCCTGTTCAGAACATTTCACCTCACTTTCCGTCCCAATGACAACTGTTTTTGAAATGTGGTGTTTTTCTTGAAACAAGGATTGCTGATAAAGCATCAGTACAGATGAGACCCCTTTCTCCCATATTTATTCTTACAGGAGAGAATTTTCCTTTCTAGGGGTAGATTTCCTCTCACTTCCTGTTGTCTTCTTTCGTTTGCAAGTAGGAGTCGTTTGTAAGTTGGATGTTTGAAAGTAGGGACCTGCCGTATATACTCTGCAGAAATAGGCCCCTTAGTTGTTGGTGTTGGCACAACACTGTAAGCACTCAGTTACTCTTGGTTGGTGCTGGAACGCCCTGCTGTCAACTATTATATCAGGAATTTTAATTACATATAATTGTTGAACAGTGGTAGTAAAAATTGGGGCTTTGATGGTGGTGCTGGTGCCACAACACTGTAAGCCCTGACAGTTACTCTTGGTGGGTGCAGCAATGGGCCCTGCTGTGAATTATTAGATCAAGAATTGTAATTACATGCCCCTTTTGAACAGGGGCTGAAAAATTGGGCCTTTCGTGGTGGTGGTGGTGGTGGTGGCGTTGCCACAAGACTGTAAGCCCTCAGAGTTACTCTTGGTGGGTGCAGCAATGGACCCTGCTGTGAATTATTAGATCAAGAATTGTAATTGCATGCCCCTGTTGAACAGGGGCTGAAAAATTGGGCCTTAGGCACTGGTGGCACAACACTACAACCCCTCACAGATACTGTACTTGGAGCACAGCAATGAGCCCTGTTGCAAAGTATTGCTTCAAAAATTGTAATGACACGCCCCTGTTAAACAGGGGCTGAAAAATTGGGCCTTAGGCACTGGTGCCACAACACTCCAACCCCTCACAGATACTGTACTTGGAGCACAGCAATGAGCCCTATGGCAAATTATTGCTAAAAAAATTGTAATTACACGCCCCTGTAAAACAGGGGCTGAAAAATTGGGCCTTAGCCACTGGTGGCGGCACCCATAAACAAAAATGATCTTCCAAGCTATCATCATCAATCGTATCATTGAGGACTCGGAGGAGGAGGATAGCCAGTCAACATAACAGCACAGGCACTCAGCATCAGCATCAGTCTTGAAGGGATGTGACATGTTAAAATCAATTAGTATGTTATATCAGCATCAGGTGTGTGGTAGCTGGTGGTGATCCAAGACTGGTTCATCTTGATGAAAGTCAGTCGATCAACCGAGTCGGTGGACAGGCGCACCCTGTGATCCGTGACAAATCCTCCAGCAGCACTGAATGTGCGTTCCGAAAGAACGCTGGATGCAGGACAGGCCAGTAGCTCAATTGCATACTGTGCAAGCTCTGGCCAGTGATCCATCCTCAAGACCCAGTAAGCCAGAGGATTTTCGGTGGGGAAGGTGTCCAAGTCTGACCTTGCCCCTAGATATTCCTGCACCATGTTTATCAGACGCTGGCGATGGTTGCTGGAACCGATCATACTTTGGGGCTGCGGACTAAAGAATTGTCTGAACGCATCGGTCAGACGGCCACCTTCCCCACCGCTCCTTCTTTGACTGGCCGAAGCCTCAGCAACTCGTTGTCCAGGACCAGGAGTTTGTAACCTCCCAGTCTCTGGGAACGCGTTGCACAGACCTTTCTGCAAGGCCTCCCGGAGTTGTCTCATCCTCTGCTCCCTCTGCGACGGTAACATAAGGTCCGCAACCTTACCCTTGTACCGTGGATCAAGGAGAGTGGCCAGCCAGTAATGGTCCCTCTCCTTGATCCGAAGAATACGAGGATCCTTCCGCAGACTTTGCAGGATCAGGGAGGCCATGCAGCGTAGGTTTGCTGAGGCATTCGCTCCGGAGTCCTCTGGGTCACTAAGGACGACATGATCCGCAGCCACCTCCTCCCAGCCACGTACAAGTCCACTGGTTTCTTGGGACTGTAAATCATCCCTAAAAGACTGCTGCTGATGATGCTGAGTGCCAGCCTCCACCTCCATGCTGACACAATCCTCCTCCTCCTCCTCCTCCTCCTCCTCCTCCTCTTCCTGTGCGATGGGTGGGACAGAAGTAACACTGTCTGGGTAAAGGGGGCCTTGAGAGGCAAGGAAGTCCTCCTCTTCCTGCCTCTGTTCTGCCTCAAGTGCCCTGTCCATTATTCCACGCAGCGTGTGCTCCAACAGGTGGACAAGAGGTACAGTGTCACTGATGCATGCACTGTCACTGCTCACCATCCTCGTGGCCTCCTCAAATGGTGCCAGGACAGTGCATGCATCCCTGATCATGCCCCACTGGCGTGGAGAAAAAAAACCAAGCTCCCCTGACCCTGTCCTGGTGCCGTAGTCGCACAGGTACTCATTGATGGCCCTCTGCTGCGTGTGCAGCCGCTGCAGCATGGCCAACGTTGAGTTCCACCTGGTGGGCATGTCACATATAAGGCGGTTCTTGGGCAGGTTCAACTCCTTTTGCAGCTCAGCCAGGCGAGCACTGGCATTATAAGATCTGCGGAAATGCACACAGACTTTCCTGGCCTGCCTCAGGACATCCTGTAAGCCCGGGTACCTGCCCAAGAACCGCTGCACCACCAGGTTAAGGACGTGAGCCACACAGGGCACATGGGTCAGTTGTCCCTGTCGGAGGGCGGAGAGGAGGTTGGTGCCATTGTCGCAAACCACCATTCCTGGCTTAAGCTGGCGTGGCGTCAACCACCTCTCGGCCTGGCCCTGCAGAGCAGACAGGACCTCTGCCCCAGTGTGGCTTCTGTCCCCCAAACACACCAGCGCAAGCACGGCATGGCATCTTTTTGCCTGCGTACTTGCGTAGCCCCGTGAACGGCTACGGAGCACCGCTGGTTCATAGGACAAACCACAGGAAGAGGCCATGGAGGAAGAAGAAGAGGAGGGGGTGGAGGAGAGAGGTGTGTCACAACCAGTAGTAGCATTTTGGAGGCGTGGCGGTGGGACAACCTCCAACACTACTGCACCTTGTCCTGCATCCTTCCCAGCTGCCAAAAGAGTGACCCAATGGGCCGTGAAAGAAAGGTAACGTCCCTGTCCATGCCTGCTGGACCATGAGTCAGCGGTAATATGCACCTTACCGCTGACCGCCCTGTCCAGCGAGGCCAAGACATTGCCTTCCACATGCCGGTAGAGAGCCGGAATAGCCTTCCGTGAGAAAAAGTGGCGTTTGGGAACCTGCCACTGAGGAACCGCACATTGCACAAACTCACGGAAGGGGGCCGAGTCTACCAACTGAAAAGGCAGCAGTTGAAGCGCTAGCAATTTAGCCAAGCTAGCATTCAACCGCTGGGCATGTGGATGGCTGGGAGTGAACTTCTTTCGACGGTCCAGCAGCTGGGGCAGGGAAATTTGCCTGCTAGAATCGGACGTCGGTGTACTGCTAGCAGAGTGGCCGCAAGTACTTGGCTGTGACACACCTAATTCTACACCTTCATTCCTCTCAGTGCATGTTTCAGAGAGGACTGAAGTTATAGTGGGGTTGGAGATCCCAGCTGATGCGGTGCAAGGAGAGGTCCGCTTTGTTCTTTGGTGTGGGTCTTTGAGGTAGGCTTGCCAACGAGCTGCATGGCAGGTCAACATATGTCTGGTCAGGCATGTGGTACCCAAGCGGCTGATGTTTTGGCCACGCGATATACGCTTGAGACATATGTTGCAAACAGCAGCTGTGCGATCTGATGCACTAGCCTCAAAAAAGGCCCACACCAAAGAACTTTTTGAATGACGGGCAGAGGCAGCGCCCTGCACAGGCGGAGCTCTGCGGTGTGATTCCGTCGGTGTACTGCCCTTACGCTGGCCACCAAAGGGCATCCTGCCTCGTTGGAGATGTGCCTCCTCCTCATCCTCCTCCTCCTCCTCTCTCCTATTAGGCACCCACGTGGAGTCAGTGACCTCATCATCACCTCCCTCCTCATCACTGGAGCCAATCTGGCAGTATGCTGCAGCTGCTGGAACATGACTGCCAGATTGGTGTCCTTCTTGAGCATCCCCTCTGTCTGCTCTCACGCTACTGCCTTCCTCTAGCTGGGTTTCATCATCAGACCCTTCGAAACGCTGGGCATCCTCCTGGAGCATGTACCCAACACTGTGCTGAAACAGTTCGGGGGACTCCTCAGGAGGAGGACATGGTGGGTCTAGGGAAGGAGTGACTGATGATGAGTCTGACATTGATACCAGGGAAGAGGACGCTTTGGCAGCTGCTTTTCCAGTACCCTGAGCCTGGGTGAGAGAGGATGAGGAGGAGGAGGAGGGCTTGGTCATCCACTCTACCAAGTCTTCGGCATGATGTGGCTCAACATGTCCAGCTGCCGAAAAGAAGGACAAGCGTGTCCCATGGCCATGTGCTGATGACAATGCACCGCGTCCACGACCAGCACTGTTGCCCCCAGACACAGAGCCTGCTTGCCCTCTTTTATTGCCTCCTGACTGTCTGCCTCTCCTTGTTTGCCTTCCAGACATTCTAATAGATGGCCTGCAGAGAGATGGGAAAAAAGCAATAAGGGCTACCTTCAGGTGTCCTTCTCTGTCCCTTGAAACAAGGACTTTGACAGTGAAAGAAACTGACACACTCTCCCTACCTACAGTTTTCTGTCCCTAGAAAAAATGTTTTTTTTAAGCACAATTTAGCACAAGGAGAATTCATTCACTGTCCTTCCAGGTCCCTGGAAACAAGGACTTTGACAGTGAAAGAAACTGACACACTCTCCCTACCTACAGTTTTCTGTCCCTAGAAAAAATGTTTTTTTTAAGCACAATTTAGCACAAGGAGAATTCACTCACTGTCCTTCCAGGTCCCTGGAAACAAGGACTTTGACAGTGAAAGAAACTGACACACTCTCCCTACCTACAGTTTTCTGTCCCTAGAAAAAATGTTTTTTTTAAGCACAATTTAGCACAAGGAGAATTCACTCACTGTCCTTCCAGGTCCCTGGAAACAAGAACTTTGACAGTGAAAGAAACTGACACACTCTCCCTACCTACAGTTTTCTGTCCCTAGAAAAAATGTTTTTTTTAAGCACAATTTAGCACAAGGAGAATTCACTCACTGTCCTTCCAGGTCCCTGGAAACAAGGACTTTGACAGTGAAAGAAACTGACACACTCTCCCTACCTACAGTTTTCTGTCCCTAGAAAAAATGTTTTTTTTAAGCACAATTTAGCACAAGGAGAATTCACTCACTGTCCTTCCAGGTCCCTGGAAACAAGGACTTTGACAGTGAAAGAAACTGACACACTCTCCCTACCTACAGTTTTCTGTCCCTAGAAAAAATGTTTTTTTTAAGCACAATTTAGCACAAGGAGAATTCACTCACTGTCCTTCCAGGTCCCTGGAAACAAGGACTTTGACAGTGAAAGAAACTGACACACTCTCCCTACCTACAGTTTTCTGTCCCTAGAAAAAATGTTTTTTTTAAGCACAAGGAGAATTCACTCACTGTCCTTCCAGGTCCCTGGAAACAAGGACTTTGACAGTGAAAGAAACTGACACACTCTCCCTACCTACAGTTTTCTGTCCCTAGAAAAAATGTTTTTTTTAAGCACAATTTAGCACAAGGAGAATTCATTCACTGTCCTTCCAGGTCCCTGGAAACAAGGACTTTGACAGTGAAAGAAACTGACACACTCTCCCTACCTACAGTTTTCTGTCCCTAGAAAAAATGTTTTTTTTAAGCACAATTTAGCACAAGGAGAATTCACTCACTGTCCTTCCAGGTCCCTGGAAACAAGGACTTTGACAGTGAAAGAAACTGACACACTCTCCCTACCTACAGTTTTCTGTCCCTAGAAAAAATGTTTTTTTTAAGCACAATTTAGCACAAGGAGAATTCACTCACTGTCCTTCCAGGTCCCTGGAAACAAGGACTTTGACAGTGAAAGAAACTGACACACTCTCCCTACCTACAGTTTTCTGTCCCTAGAAAAAATGTTTTTTTTAAGCACAATATAGCACAAGCACAAAACACACTGACACTCTCCCTACCTATCCTTCTCTTTCCCTAAACTAAAGGAATCCAGGTTAAGCAAGAAAGAAATAAAAGTCACTGTCCCTGCCTATGCTGCTCTATCCCTGCTCCGGAACACACTACACTAGGCCGCCGTGCTGGCGGCCTTTTTATTGTGTGGGGCGTGTACTAAACACCCTCAGCAATAATTGGCCACAGGCATCCTGCCTGTGGCCAATCATTGCTCTCCTCGCTGCCGGCGCTGTGATTGGCCAAGCATGCGGGGTCACAGTGCATGCTTGGCCAATCACAGCGCCTGGATGACACTGCGATGGCGTAGTGCATTGTGGGCCGTTCGCGTCACTCGAATTTGGCGCGAACGGCCCAAATCGTTCGATCTTCGTCGAACGATCGAACAGCCGATGTTCGAGTCGAACGTATGTTCGACTCAAACACGAAGCTCATCCCTAGCAGGGAGCATCTTCAGGCGTTCTGGAGCACCCAGGCCAATTCTGACATTTCTCTCCTACATGTAAAAATCATAATTTGTTTGCTAGAAAATTACATAGAACCCCAAAACATTATATATGTTTTTTTAGCAAAGACCTTAAAGAATATAATAGTGGTCATTGCAACTTTTTATCTTGCACGGTATTTGCGCAGAAATTTTTCTAACGCGTTTTTTACGGAAAAAAACTGTTTTGTGCCTAAAAGAAAAAAAAACAGTAAAGTTAGCCCAATGTTTTTGCATAATGTGAAAGATGAAGTTACGCCGAGTAAATAGATACCTAACATGTCACCCTTCAAAATTGCACACGCTCGTGGAATGGCGCCAAACTTCGCTACTTAAAAATCCCCATAGGCAACGCTTTAAATATTTTTACTGGGGACATGTTTTGAGTTACAGAGGAGGTCTAGGGCCAAAATTATTGCTCTCGCTCTAACGTTCGCAACGATACCTCACATGTGTGGTTTGAACACCGTTTTCATATGTGGGCGGGGCGTACGTATGCGTTCACTTCTGCATGCGAGCTCGCGGGGGCAGGGGCGCTTTAAAAAAATATATATATTTTATTGTTCATTTTACTTTATTTATTTTAGTTTGACATGTTTTTCCGCCCCAAATTATTTTTTGATCACTTTTATTCCTATTACAAGGAATGTAAACATCCCTTGTAATAGGAATATGGCATGACAGGTCCTCTTTACAGTGAGATATGGGGTCAATAAGACCCCACATCTCACCTCTAGGCTGGGAAGCCTGAAAAAAAAAAAAAAAAAAACAATCCTGGCTTTGATCGTAGCGGTGAGTCGGTAGAAGCACCGGAGGGCAGCGGGAGGGGGGGCATCCCCTCTTACCTTCCGTAAGAGCGATCAGGCGGTGGAACAGCCGCTATGATCGTTCTTATGGTGCAGGGAATCGCCAGCTGAAAAAGCGAATATCTGAATGATGCCTGTAGCTGCTCCCATCATTCAGATATCCCCGTACAAAGTCAAGGACGTCATATGACGGCCGGCGGGCGGGAAGTGGTTATTGCAGAGTATTGCCGGGTATTGCGGAGTATTGCCGGGTATTGCGGAGTATTGCCGGGTATTGCGGAGTATTGCCGGGTATTGCGGAGTATTGCCGGGTATTGCGGAGTATTGCAGGGTATTGTGGAGTATTGCAGGGTATTGTGGAGTATTGCAGGGTATTGTGGAGTATTGCAGGGTATTGTGGAGTATTGCCGGGTATTGTGGAGTATTGCCGGGTATTGTGGAGTATTGTCGGGTATTGTGGAGTATTGCCGGGTATTGTGGAGTATTGCAGGGTATTGAGGAGTATTGCGGAGTATGGCAGGGTATTGCGGAATATGGCAGAGTATTGCACAGTATGGGCAGAGTATTGCACAGTATGGGCAGGGTATTGCACAGGGTATTGCACAGGGTATTGCAGAGTATGGGCAGAGTATGGGCAGGGTATTGCACAGGGTATTGCAGAGTATTGCACAGGGTATTGCAGAGTATTGCACAGGGTATTGCAGAGTGTATTGCAGAGTATTGCACAGGGTGTATTGCAGAGTATTGCACAGGGTGTATTGCAGAGTATTGCACAGGGTGTATTGCAGAGTATTGCACAGGGTATTGCAGAGTATTGCACAGGGTGTATTGCAGAGTATTGGCAGAGTATTGCACAGGGATGGCTGAGCAGGGATGGATGGATGGCTGGATCTGTGACTGCAATTGTCACAGATCCAGCCCACAGCTGACATGGGGGAGGGAGCGGACATGATCCGCTCCCTCCCCTCTCCTCTCACACTGTACCGATCGGTACAGAGAGGGGAGGGAGGAACCGGCGTCATCACATGACGCCGGTCTGTTTACAAGTGATCGCTCCGTCATTTGACGGAGCGATCACGTGGTAAACGGCCGCGATTAGCGGCCATCTACCGTGATCCGTGATGCGCCGGGTCTTCCGGACCCGGCGGTCACGGACATATCCTGGAGCGCGCCCCAGGGGGCGCGCGGGAGCAAGATTCTGTGAGGACGTCCCTGGGACGTCCACTCAGGATAACTCGACCGCGCTGTGGATGTCTTTTGTACATGGCGCGGTCGGGAAGTGGTTAAAAAAAAAGTGAAGAAAGAAAGATTAGCAAATTAAATTGCAGTGTTGCTCAGAATTAAGTTTATATCTGAGCAAATGGTAGAGAAATGGGAATCACAGAAGAAACATCTCGGGGAGGACATAGAGAAAGTCAGTGAAAACCTTCTAAAGATTGCAACAGCCTCCAGTAATGAGAAGGATGAATTGCAGGCAAAAATAATCAGCTTGTCAAGAAGGAACACTAAGCTAAAAGAGCAAATTTATAGGGGCAGCATGGACTATGAAATGAAGAGAGAATCATTGCAAATAAAGTTGTCAGAGATGGAAGAGTTGGTTATATCTTTAGAAAGAAAATTAGCAAATGCAGACTCCCAGCTTCTTGCTAAAGAGCAATGTATGGTATCGCTCAATGAGCACAAAGGAACATGTCAATTGGCCGATATCTGCACAGTCAATAAGGAAAAGGGCTGTGATGAAACACAGTCAGATATTGCACCTATAGCTGCAAATCAGAATAACAGTTTGATTACAATCCAAGAGAGACTTACTTTGTGCCAGATTCTGGGTGAATTTAACACCCTGGAGTCACCAGTGAGTCTGTCCAATAAATTTGAGGCTCTAGTGCTTAAATTCCATTTGAGTAATGAGGATGCATGCTCTCTTCTAAAAGCATGGCTACCAGGACCTTTGGTAGGCCAGTTATCTGCATGGGTTAATGATAACTTAGCAGATGCAGAGGTGCGGAGGAAAGAATTACAGCGTATTGTAGACAGTCGCGATAATGGTATGGGTGATTTACAACAAATGAAATTTAGGAGAGGAGATGACCCAATATTGTTCTGCAGTGAGTATCTGGCATTGTATACGAAAGTGTTCAACTGTCCTGACTTATTGGAGGATGATGCAAGTTTCATATACTCATTGGCCAATAAGTGTTATGTAAGCTATCCCACTAGAATGGCTCTGAGGAATGCTAGATCATACCAAAATTTTGTCAATATCCTGCGAGACTTCTGTCAAGAGTCCAGTAATAGGGAATACGGGTCAAAGGCAGATGCAGATACTAGTGATCGTATTGATTCTGGAGTTGATTTAGGGGAGACGTCTGATGAGTCCATCGCTAGTGATTACTCCTCAGTAGTGTTGAGCGAACCCGAACTGTAAAGTTCGGGTCCGTACCGAACTTTAGCTTTTTCCCGAATCCGAACCCGGACTTTGCACAAAAGTCCGGGTTCGGGTTCGGCAATCTAATTACGCATTTAGAAATGCTTCAGGGGCCAGCCAATCACCTTTTGATTAGCTGGTGTGCCCTTAGAGGCCATCATAGCCATGCCTACTAATGGCATGGCTGTGATTGGTCAGTGCAACATGTGACCCAGCTTCTATATAAGCTAGAGGCACACAGCACGCATGTCACTCTGCTTCAGAATAGATAGGGAGAGGATCTAGTCTGCTGCTGCTGCTTTTAGGGAGAGATAGAAAAATAGATGAGGTAGTCCTGATTCTACAATCTGAGGGAAAAGATAGAGAGATAGTGTAGTGTAGGGCCAGGTTCCTGTGTTGGTGCTTTCAGGGAGAGAGAATATTATATAGGAGTCCAGATTCAGAGATTAAAATCAGCGATCTGCATAGGTTTACCTATTTGTGTTGCAGTGCAGTCTTTTTACACTGCCATGAGCCCAGTGTCAGAGAAAATCTAACTTTTAGGGGGAAAAAAAAAGGCACTTTATTGTGCTCTTTTCCAAAAGACCCATAGGGCAAAATTTTTTTTAAAAAAAAGCATTTTATTTTGCTCGTGCAAAAAAAGACCCGTTTAGGGCAAAAAATAAAAAATAAAAATTTGCACTTTAATGTACGCTTGCAAAAAGAGCCATTCAGGGGCACAAAAAATAGTTTGCAGTGTGTTATACATATTTGGAGGTGTGTGAAATAAACAATTTCTATATAGTTTTCTCCTACTGTGCTATACTAAAAAAACAACATTTTTTTTGAATAGCATTTTCTGCAGTTCTGTAGCTGTGCGATTCAGCGGTTACGTACTGTGGGTGAGTGAGTGAGTGAGTGAGAACTTGTATAGCGCTACAATTGCGAACTAAATCGCCTCAAGGCGCTTGGCATCCAGTGTCGTTGAGATCCTTAGAAGAGATGGGTCTTTAGTTTTTTCCGGAAGGCTCGATGGTTTTCTTCCATGCGGATGTTCATGGGTAGCGCATTCCATAGTCTTGGTCCTTGGACAGCAAACCTTCGTTCTCCCTTGGCTTTGTAGCGAGTCTTGGGGATATGGAGGAGGTTTTGGTTGGTTGATCGAAGGTCACGGGTAGTGGTGTAGTGTTTTATTTTTTCGCATAGATATTGTGGTGCCTTACCTTGTGCACATTTGTGGGTGAGGCAGAGGGTCTTGAATGTGACCCGATCCTTTACGGATAGCCAGTGGAGGCTTCTCAGGGATGGTGTGATTGATTCCCAGGGTTTTTTCCCTGTTACCAGTCTGGCCGCTGTGTTTTGGATGACTTGTAGACGTGCAATCTGGTATTTGGGAAGTCCTAGATAAAGGGAGTTAGCGTAGTCAAGCCGGGAATTGATGATGGTTCCGACTACTACTGCTCTGTCTTTTTCTTGGATGAAAGGGATAAGTCTTCGTAGCAGGCAGAGAAGGTGGTGAGATCCGCTGACTACTGATCCTATTTGTGCGTCCATAGTCATGTCTGAGTTAAAGATGACTCCCAGGCTTTTTACTTTGGTGCTTGGGGTTATGTTTTGTCCAAGGATGGTGGGTGGTGTCCATGTGGTCCTGGCGTTTTTCTTTCGGTTAGCGTGGAAAATGAACAGTTCTGTTTTGGATGCATTAAGCTTGAGGGAGCTCTCTGTCATCCAATTGTTGATTAATGTAAGGCATTTTTCCAGCCCGTAATATTGTTCTTTTTTGTTGTTGATGCGAAAGTAAAGTTGGGTGTCGTCTGCATAGGAGTGATAACGTAGATTCTGTTCACTGATGATTTTGAGGAGTGGTCGGAGGTAGATGTTGAAGAGTACCGGTGACAGGGGTGATCCTTGAGGGACTCCGCATGTATTTATGCGTGGTACCGAGGTGAAAGCTCCCAGTTTCACTGTCTGGGATCTGTTTTCCAAAAAGGATGTGAACCATGGTAGGTCCTCGTCCGCGACTCTTGCCACTTCTGTGAGGCGCGTAAGTAGAATTTTGTGATCTACTGTATCAAAGGCTGCACTAAGGTCCAGCAGCACCAAGAGGCACGATTCTCCGTCATCTGCTGCTTCTAGTGCGTCGTCCCATATTTTAAGAAGTGCCGTTTCCGTCCCATGGCCTGGGCGGAACCCCGATTGAAGTGGATCCAGGAGTTTGTGGGTATCCAAATGAGGTTGTAGCTGTTGTGTTACAACTTTCTCAATGATCTTGGAGATGGTGGTCAGGCTTGTTACCGGTCTTCTAAAATTTGGGTAATTCGGGTCAAGGTTAGGTTTCTTTAGGAGGGGTTTGATTATTTCTTGTTTAAGGAAAGTCGGCACAATACCTGGGTGTGTTCTGCTCTTCCAAAAAACGCCGTTTAGGGGCACAAAAAATAGTTTGCAGTGTGTTATACATATTTGGAGGTGTGTGAAATAAACAATTTCTATATAGTTTTCTCCTACTGTGCTATACTAAAAAAACAAAATTTTTTTTGAATAGCATTTTCTGCAGTTCTGTAGCTGTGCGATTCAGCGGTTACGTACTGTGGGTGTGTTCTGCTCTTCCAAAAACGCCGTTTAGGGGCACAAAAAATAGTTTGCAGTGTGTTATACATATTTGGAGGTGTGTGAAATAAACAATTTCTATATAGTTTTCTCCTACTGTGCTATACTAAAAAAACAACATTTTTTTTTAATAGCATTTTCTGCAGTTCTGTAGCTGTGCGATTCAGCGGTTACGTACTGTGGGTGTGTTCTGCTCTTCCAAAAACACCCATTTAGGGCAAGATCCTAAATTTGGAAAATATGAGGAGAAGGTCAAAGGGACGTGGTGGCCCCGGTCGTGGTGCTGCTGGTGGAGCTCCTGTTGCAGGGAGAGGACGTGGTGGATCTGTGCCAGATACACGCACAAGTGAAACACCTTCCTCAGGTGCGAGTAGGCGACCGAGCCTGCGGCGGTATTTTGTCGCGCCTAATGAGGCTGTACGAATGTTTAGGCCAGGACAAGTACAGGCGATAGTAGATTGGGTTGCTGACAGTGCCTCGGGTTCCTTCACATTGTCTCCCACCCACTCTTCTGATGAAAGAACAGAGTTGGCACCTGAAACCCATGTCCATCAGTATTTCACCTCACCCCCTTGCAAATCAGCCAAGCAGTCTGAGCCCCAAATCATGCAGCAGTCTCTTCTGCTTTTCGATGACCCTGTTAGCAGGGTTTCCCAGGGCCATCCACCTAGCCCTGCCCCAGAAGTGGAAGAGATTGAGTGCACCGATGCCCAACCACTTATGTTTCATGATGAGTACATGGGAGGACCATCGCAGTACGTCTCGGATGATGACGAAACACAGGTGCCAACTGCTGCTGCTTTCGCAATTGTGCAGACAGACAAGGAGGGCAGGGGTGAAGACTGGGTGGAAGATGATGTGGAGGACGATGAGGTCCTCGACCCCACATGGAATGAACGTTATGCAGGTGACCAGTTTAGTTTGGAGGAAGAGGCGGTGGTCGCACAGAGCCACCAGCACAGCAGAAGAGGGAGCAGGGTGCAAAAGCGGAGCGTCTGTCAGCTAGACAGTATGTCTGCTACTGCCCAACGCAACAAGGGACCGAGCACACCAAAGCCAGGTCCAAGGAGTTCCCTAGCGTGGCAGTTCTTCACACAATGTGCTGATGACAAGACACGAGTGGTTTGCAGGCTGTGCAATCAGAGGCTGAAGCGAGGCATAAACGTTCTCAACCTGAGCACAACCTGCATGACCAGGCATCTAATGCAAAGCACGAGCTGCAGTGGAGTAGACACCTCAATAACCAAGAAAGGTCTATGGCTCCTCCTGCTTCCTCTTCTGCTGCAGTCTCGGCCTCTTCATCCACCTCTGTAGTGACAGTGGCACCTGCCACCCCGCAAACAGAGGATCTGCCAGCAACACTACCACCTTGGTCACCAACCATCTCCACAATGTCCCATGGAAGCGTTCAGCTCTCTATCTCCCAAACATTGGAGCGGAAGAGGAAGTACCCCCCTAGCCACCCACGATCCCTGGCCCTGAATGCCAGCATTTCAAAACTCCTGGCCTTTGAAATGCTGTCATTCCGTCTGGTGGAGACGCAGAGTTTTAAAAGCCTGATGGCATTGGCTGTCCCACAGTACGTCGTGCCCAGCCGCCACTATTTTTCCAGGCGAGCCATCCCTTCCCTGCACAACCAAGTGGGGGACAAAATCAGGTGTGCACTGCGCAACGCCATCTGTGGTAAGGTCCACCTAACTACGGATGCGTGGACCAGTAAGCACGGTCAGGGACGTTATATCTCCCTAACAGCACACTGGGTAAATGCAGTGGCGGCTGGGCCTGAGGCAGATAGCAGTTTGGCGCATGTCCTTCCACCACCGAGGATTGCAGGGCGCTTCAGTTTGCCTCCTGTTGCTAACTCCTCCTACTCCGCTTCCTCATCCTCTACCGCCTCCTCATCCGGTGAGCGTAACACCTTCACCACCAACTTCAGCACAGCCAGGGGTAAACGACAGCAGGCAGTTTTAAAACTTTCCTGTTTGGGGGAAAAACCCCACACCGCGCAGGAGTTGTGGAGGGACATGGAACAACAGACCAATGAGTGGTTGCTGTCAGTGAGCCTCAAGCCCGGCCTGGTGGTGTGCGATAATGGGCGAAATCTCGTAGCAGCTCTGGGCCTAGCCGGTTTGACGCACATCCCTTGCCTGGCGCATGTGCTGAACTTGGTGGTCCAGAGGTTCCTTAAAAATTACCCCAATATGCCAGAGCTGCTGCAGAAAGTGCGGGCTGTGTGTGCGCACTTTCGGCGTTCTCACCCTGCTGCTGCTCGCCTGTCAGCGCTGCAGCGTAACTTCGGCCTTCCCGCTCACCGCCTCATATGTGACGTGCCCACAGGGTGGAACTCCACCTTGCACATGCTGGCCAGACTGTGCGAGCAGCAGCAGGCGATAGTGGAGTTTCAGCTGCAGCAATCACGCGTGAGTCGCTCTGCCGAACAGCACCACTTCACCACCAATAACTGGGCCTCCATGCGAGACCTGTGTGCCTTGTTGTGCTGTTTCGAGTACTCCACCAACATGGCCAGTGCCAATGACGCCGTTCTTAGCGTTACTATCCCAGTTCTATGCCTCCTTGAAAAAACGCTTCGGGCGATGATGGAAGAGGATGTGGCACAGGAGGATGAGGAGGAGGAGGAGGAAGCGGGATCATTTCAAAGGCTTTCAGGGCAGTCTTTCACAAGTGGCTACGAGGGTGGGTTCCTGCACCAACAAACGCCAGGTACACAATTGTCTGGCAGAAAGGGCACAGTTCTGGAGGATGACGAGGTGGAGGAGGAGATGGAGGAGGAGGAGGAGGAGCCATTTTCACAGCAGGGTGGCACCCAGACCAGCTCGTGGCCATCACTGGTGCGTGGCTGGGGGGATACAGAGGACACAGACGATACACCTCCCACAGAGGACAGCTTTTCTTTGCCTCTGGGCAGCCTAGCACACATGTGCGATTACATGCTGCAGTGTTTCCGCAATGACCGCCGAGTTGCCCACATTTTAACTGGTGCTGATTACTGGGTGGCCACCCTGCTGGATCCCCGTTACAAGGACAACGTACCGTCCTTAATTCCCTCACTGGAGCGGGATCGTAAGATGCGCGAGTACAAGCGCACGCTGGTAGACGCGCTGCTGGTGGCATTCCCACCTGACAGCGGGCGTACGGTGGAAGCACAAGGCGAAGGCAGAGGAGGAGGAAGAGGTCGCCAACGCAGCCAGGGCACCGGCAGCACCTCAGAAGGCAGGGTTAGCATGGCTGAAATGTGGAAAAGCTTTGTCAGCACGCCACAACAACCAGCACCACCAGCTGAGATGGAACGTCTTAGCAGGAGGCAGCATTTCACCAACATGGTTGAGCAGTATGTGTCCACAGGCCTACACGTACTGGATGACGGGTCTGCCCCCTTTAACTTCTGGGTCTCCAAATTGGGCACATGGCCTGAGCTTGCCCTTTATGCCTTGGAAGTGCTGGCCTGCCCTGCAGCCAGTGTATTATCTGAACGTGTATTTAGCATGGCAGGGGGCGTTATCACAGACAAGCGCAGCCGCCTGTCCAGAGCCAATGTGGACAAGCTCACGTTCATTAAAATGAACCAGGCATGGATCCCACAGGACTTGTCCGTACCTTGTGCAGAATAGACATGTATACCGGTGTTGTGACAAAAACTGTCCGGCCATCGGATTGTGTCCGGCCCGTACTGCGAAGGCGCAGTGCTTGCGCAGTACAGAGGACAAGGAGATTCACAAAATCTCAGAAGATGAACGGCGCCTGCGCCGTGAGTGCAGGTTCAAGCCCCACCATCCAAGTGGACATACGGTAGCACATAGTAACAGGGCCCCTCACGGGCTCGCTTCGATCGCCACACTTCGGGCATGGCCTCACTTGGCTCGGCTTGAACCACGGATGGTGTGGCCTTCACCTGAACTCACCACGCAGGCGTCGTTCGTCTTGGGAGATTTTCGAAATCCCCTTGTCCTACATACCGAGCAAGCGCAGTACAGGGTGGACACTATTCGACGGGGGACAGAATTCGACACATCACCAGCCTTACCCAGCCATTGTTGTATTTTTGAACCAGTGTTGGCTACTTCGTCCTCCTCCACCGCCGCTTCCACCTACACAGCCACATCCACCGCCACCTCAACCTCCTACTCCATATGGACCTCGTCCTCCTAGGTCAAGATTATAATTTTTATTTAATTTTTTTGTAGCGCACAGATCCTTTCCCCCTTACCTGCCTTTATGTTGTTGGCTCCTCGCAGGAGGGAGAAAGGCACACCGCACTACCAGCCCGTACCCCACTATATAAAGAGGTTGAGCGGTGTACTTGACGGGACGTGTCCACAGCCGGAGTCAAAACTCCTCCAGAGGATGATTCTCACCTCTACTGTAGGTAGAGGCAAGTCCTTTAATTCCCAGTAAAGTCAATGTCCACACCAGCTGAAACTACAACTCTTATTCTCTCATGGCAAAATAAACTCTCCTCGGATAGAAAAGGTTAGAGCAAAGAAACAGGACAGCTTAAGGTGTGGAGGAGGTCCAGGCACAAACGTAGCACATTCACTTCACTGCTTAGGTTTCTCAAACAGTTTTAGGTGCACGGTCTCTGCCACAGACCTTGAGGTTGGTCTCTGCCACAGACCGGGTGTACAAGGCCCCTGCCACGGACCTGGAGAACTTTGGTCTCTGCCACAGACCAGGGTGTATAAGGCCCCTGCCACGGGCCGGGTGAATAAGGCCTCTGATACAGTCAAGATGACCTTGAGCTTCTCCTTCTACGAACCTAGCCCATATCAAGGGGAAGACATCTCTCCAGGGAGTCAACAGACCCTTCCTTCACCGTGAATCCTGCATCGGTCCATCAGAATGATCCTCCCTTCCCTGGAACAGGGTCCCCTACACAAGGCGGCACCCTAAGACTCCTCAACCCTTAGCGGACTCCAGACGAAGGCTCTGGACTCCAGGCTTTACTCCCGCCCCTAGGCCTCCATACCCAGGGCAGCAGGAACTCCAGGATAGTACCTCACCCAGGCTAAAGGTGCCCGAGATGGAACAGGAACACATGCACCCAGGCCGAAGGCACCTGGGCGCGGACCCCACTGGACATCAGCCCCCAGGCCAAAGGTCTGCCCCTTTTATATGCTCTCCCGGCATGCACAGCAGGTTCCCCGCCCCGCTGTACTACTGCCAAGAGGGGACACAAAAGGCACAGCACTGTATCGGCGGTTCAACCCTAGCCTACCATGGCAGCACCACCTGTAGGCCGCAGAGAACTGCACACCAATACTGTCCCCCGAGGACAAAATGGTCCATGAATCCTACAGAATTAGGGTGTTTGAGCCTATTTACCACTCAAACACTTCCCTTAAATTTAGCACCCCGCTACATTTTTATTTCAAAGTATTTTATTTTCCCACTAGCTTATCCATTAAATTGAATAATTTATTCCAGAAAGGGCGTATTCTGGGGCATTCCCACCATATGTGTGCCATCGTGCCGTTGAGTTTCTGAGGTTCTTAATGACTTCCTGTACCTCTTCTGCTGAAAAGGGGGCCTCCAGCATATTTTTTTTTTTTTTTTATGTTATTTTGGTTTCAAATTTTTTTTATTAGGACATAATATAGAATACAACAAGAAGTAGTCAGAGATGGAGAATGTACAACATTCACGGTACATACAAAGAATAACCATTACAAAACATCAGAAGATTAGTGAATTAAGTGCTATCATTTGTCGCTGATCAATATCAGGGAGGGTGCTATGACGGTGGCATCAGTATGTATCAGCGGGAGCGGTCCCTAGAACTGCGACAACAAGTAACATTATTCATTTACGTCAGGTTCATAGGGTATCAAATATGTAAAATCACAGCCTCAAAGGCTTGTTCTTGCTGAGGGAGTAAGGGAACAGAGGTACAAGCGGGATTCGCGGAAAAGGGAAAGGCGAGTAAGGAGAGGGGGGGCACACAGGGGAGAAAGAGGAAGAGAGAGAAGAGAAAGGGGGGAGGGTGAACGGCGTCGGCGGGGCCGCGGTGTGGCCAAAGAGACCACCACGTGCAAAGGTAGAGATAGATAGGAGATCATGGGATAAGGAGGTTGGGATCAAAGTCCGGGGGCAGAAAATTATCCACCCATGGGGTCCATATTTTAGTGTGTCCAGGGACACGGTCTAGTAATGTGGCCTCAATTTTGCTGTGGATCATGGCTTGGGTTACTCTATTCTTTGTTTCTGCTATGTGAAGTTTCGGGGTTTTCCAGGCTTTGGCAATTGTTTGCTTGGCAGCGGTAGTCAACTGGAGGAGGAGACTGATCTGATTTCTGGTGTATTCTCCCTGGATATGGTTTAGGAGTGCTAGGGCCGGGTCAGGGATCACTGTTTCATGCAATATTATAGAAATCATTTGGAAGACAGCCTTCCAGAATTGTTGTGCTATCTTACAAGACCACCAGATATGAAGATGGGTGCCATGGTCACTGCATCCTCGGAAACAGTTTGAGGGATAATTCGGTACAAATTTAGATATTCTTGCTGGAACCAAGTACCAGCGCATTAAAACTTTATAATTTGTTTCAAGCGCTACCACATTTTGGGAGGAAGATTTGGTAGTGGCCCAAATATCGGACCATTCTTCAGGAGTGAGAGAAATATTTAGGTCATTCGACCACTGTGCAGCATATAAAGGGAGGACAGCTGATGGTGTGGAGAAGTGGCTATATAGGCTAGATATAATGCCTGGGGCATGAGGGTCTGCTGCGCAGATTTTCTCGTATAGAGATTGGGTGTTCAGACTAGTGCAAGGGCCGACTATTGATTTGACAAAATGGAGTACTTGAAGGTAGCGGAAAGATTCCGAGGCTGGGAGTGTGGCGCTGGATTGGAGATCCAAGAATGATTTAAAAGTGGAGTTGGCAGTAAGGTCGCATATTTTAGTTATGCCCGCTTGCGACCAGCAGGAAAAGGTGCTGGGTTGAGTGTAGGCAGGGTAGAATGAAGGGTGGTGTAAGAAGGATAATAGGGGGTTGTGTGGAGAGATCAGTTTAAAGGGGTCGCGTAGTCTGTCCCATAGCTTTAAGGAATGGTGGGTGATGGGGTTGGTAATATGACCACGGACGGAAGGGGGTAACCACAGAATATTATCAACTGTTAGTGGGTAAAGGTCTATAGCTTCAAGGGAAACCCATTTCGGGGTTTCAGTAAGCGCGTGTAATAGGGCTAGTTGGGCTAATTGGGCTGCATGGTAATATTTGGCAAAGTTTGGGATGCCCAGGCCCCCGTGTAGTTTATGGCGACGAAGGATGATTTTCGGGACTCTGGGTTTGGTGAGGCCCCATATATATTTAAAGACTCTAGATTGAATAATCCGGTGGAAATAGGAGGGGACATTGATTGGGAGGACTCTATATAGATATAAGAGTTTGGGAAGCAAGGACATCTTAACAGCTGCCACCCGACCCAGCCAGGAAACACATAAAGGCTTCCAAGTGTCCAAGATAGATGTCAGCTGTGCCAGCATGGGGAGATAGTTAGCTTGGTACAAAGAGGCTGGGTTTCCGGTCAGTTTGATACCAAGGTACGGGAGAGAGGTAGTAGACCAGGTAAAGGGGAAGTTTAGTTGTAAGTGGGTGACTTCGTGGGGTGGGAGAAATACATTGAGAGCTTTAGACTTTGTTTGATTAACCTCTAAACCTGAAATGGAGGCAAATTTATCTAGGGTTTGAATAAGGTTAGGAAGGGTGGTGTGGGGTGATGTCACAAATAGGAGTGCATCATCTGCAAATAGGCAGATCTTATGTGAGGTGGAAGCGATTTCTAGTCCTTTAATATTAATGTTTGTTCTAATCAAAGCTGCCAATGGTTCGATAGATAATGCAAAAATTAAGGGGGAAAGGGGGCATCCCTGTCTAGTACCTCTCGCTATAGGAAAACAGTCCGAGCGAAATCCTGAGTACCTAATATAGGCTTGCGGCTGATTATATAGGGAGTTTATCCACTGTAGAAAATGTGGGCCAAAGCCCCAGCGTTTAAGAATATAGTCTAGATACGGCCAGGACACCGTGTCAAACGCCTTCCTTATATTAATAGATAATAGGTGCATTGGGATATGACGTGTTTTTGCGATATGTTGGAGGAGTATCACTCGTCTGATGTTGTCGCTGGCTTGCCTACGGGGTATAAAGCCTACCTGGTCTTTGTTTATTAGTTTGCCGATGAAAGGGTTGAGGCGAAGTGCCAACATTTTAGCCAGGAGTTTGATGTCCAGGTTAAGTAGGGAGATGGGTCTAAAATTAGACCAAAGGGAATTATCAGTGTTAGGTTTGGGTATCATTGCTATAATTGCTGTCAGCGTGTCTCGACCAAGGACCTGGTTCTGTAGTAGGGCGTTGAACGATTTACTTAAGAGGGGAGCTAGAGTTGTGGCAAATTTTTTGAAATATGTGGCAGATAGTCCATCTGGGCCTGGTCTCTTATGGGATTTGAGGGTTTTTATCGCTGCAAGGACTTCTGTAGAAATGGGTGCTTCTAAGGGGTCCCGTTCTGAGTCCGCAGAGTGGGCAGAGGAGTGTCCTGAAGGAGTGAGTCAGCGGCGGAGTGGGAAAAGGTAGATTTAGCTTTATAGAGGTCTTCCAGACGCTTGCGAAATTCACTTAGAATTTTGATAGGGTTACTAGTGTATGTGTTTTTTTCGATCCGTAATCTGATGGGAACATGGGTCCGTTCTGGTCGACGGAGACGCATGGCTAGAAAAGTATCGGGTTTGTTAGCCTTAGTGTAAATGGTGTGGTTGGATCTGCGGATGGCCTTATCGGCCGATTCAGCCAGCAGCAGATCCAGTTCAGTTCTGGATTTTTCCATTGCTATCCTATGGGGCTCAGTCGGGGTTGTCTGGAACTAAAGATAGTTCTGGTGGAACTCCTTTTCAAGATTGGCTAGTTGGAGCTTCTTATCCCGTTTGAGGTGTGTAGATACTGATATGCATGTGCCTCGTATTACGGGTTTGTGTGCCTCCCAAAGGAGAACCGGAGAGATATCAGGGGTATTATTATGACGCAAGTAATCTGTGAGGGCCACCTGAATGTCAAGACAATAAGACAGGTTGGTAAGGTGAGCTTCATTAATACACCAGGAACGGTCACTGGTTTGGGGGATCAGGGAGGAAATTGTGGTAAGCACTGCACAGTGGTCCGACCATGGTATAGGTTGTATAGAGGAGTTGACAAGTATTGGGGAGGATGCAACCGAAAGAAATATATGATCAATCCTTGAAAAGGATTTATGGGGATATGAGTAGAACGTGAAGTTCTTCTTTGTTGGGTTGCATTCTCGCCAAGTGTCAAGCAATGAGGCTTGTTGCAGTAATTTTCTAAAACGTGTGGAGGGAGTATACTGGTCTGGAGCATATGGGGATTTATCCATATGTGGCTGGAGTACTGAGTTGGAGTCACCGCAAAGGATCACCGTGCCCTTGCAATGTATCCTAATGACCTGTAAGAGGTGAGAAAAGAAGGGATTCGGGTTATCATTTGGAGCATAATAGGAGACCAATGTAGTTTCCACTTCTTGAAGTGTGCCTACAAGAATTATGTAACGACCTTCCGGATCTTTGATTTCTGAGGTTAATACGAAAGGGAGGGATTGGTGAAGGGCTATGAGTACACCGCGCTTTTTCACATTAGCCGAGGCAGTATACACTTGGGGGTATCGGGAGCTAAAGAATTTTGGAGTCGCTTGCGCAGTATAGTGGGTTTCCTGGAGGGCCACAATGCCAGCTTTTAATGCTATGAATGTGTGGAAGGCCTTAACTCTTTTATGTGGTGAGTTGAGTCCCTTTACATTAAGAGAAAGAATGTTCAGGGGGGCCATGGGGAAAGAGATGAGACATGAGACAGAGGGGTCCCAAGGGCCCCGCAGCCCCACCGACACGGATCAGGAAAAAAGAAAATACAAGGGAGAAAGGAGGGAAGAAAGGGGAAAAAGAAAGGGTAACAATTGTAAGGCAAGTGGATGAATAGATAGAGTAAACAGTAATGGGGTTTGGTCGCCCGACCAGGTAGTGGACAGACTCGCCAGTCAGCCAGCCGGCTCGCGAGTGTGCACACCATGTAAAGGGGGCGGCAATGACAGCCTCCCGCCGCTAATGGGGGATTTGTGGTCAAAGCTTTAGAAAATTAAACAATCAATAAGTAACAGGAAAGACAGTGGTTATGCAGGTATTACAATATAATCTATGTTTGTCTGGTGTCACACAGACCTCCAGACTAACCCTATGGAGATATGGTATAGGGATACACAAATACTCAGGTAGGGTATATCCGTATATATATATATCCTCTTATATGCATTTAAAGTAAGAAACAAACAGAGAGAAAAAAAAAAAAAAAAACAACCGTTCATAACAATTCAATTTACAAAGTTGTGCACAGGTGAACGAAAAATAGGCGGTAGTGTCCGGGTCGCCGCATGCGCCCAGGGAGAGCCCTGAGCACATGCGGCGAGCCAGAGAACAGGCACCAACTAAAGTGTTACATAGTGAATGTCGTGCAAAAATTATAGTACATTTTCCCAAAAAGGGGACAGCATAGGAAAAGGGAGAGGAAAAAAAGGGAAACAACCTTCTTGGTTTCCCTGAGCTGTAAGGTAAAAAAAAAAAAAAAAAAATTTGGGGGGGGAAATATTTTTCTCTTCTTTTGTTTTCCTTTTCCCTTTAACACCTGCTGGTGAGAAAGAAAATATAAAAGATACATAAGATACATGGGGCCTGAGCCCCCGCAACCCCGGGGAGAGGAGGGTAGGTGGACTGCATAGACATCCCTCTTACCAGTAGGGGGTGTCTATCACGGGACAGTCCTCTTTTAACTTGATTGAAGAGTTATCATCTAGTCATGGAATGTAGGTGAGCTTCAATCAAGGGGCCTCCGGTGGCAAACAAAAAGTGATTATGAGGGGAACAAAAGTAAATTCAACGTGGGGAGCAGACTTGTCGGCCCGGTGAAATGTCCCTGGGTGGGCGAGCTGGTGTGCCTTTACGGATGGATGAAGGGCCAGGATTAGATCTCCTTGGAGTAGCAATATAGGGATGTGCTGCTGCCCGGGCGGGGGTGCGAGGCAGTGTCGTCTCCGCCGGTTGCTCCGGGGTAGTTAGGTGCAGAGATTCAAGAAGACGTTGGAGGGATTCCGGTGAAGTACAGGAGTGTTGCTGGCTCTGGTAGGAGAATTGCAAAGCAAAAGGGAAGCGCCAGGTGTATTTAAGTTGGTGCTGCAGAAGAATCTGGAGTTGTGGTTTCATGGCACGGCGTTTAGCAATCGTCGATGGAGCTAGGTCAGAGAACAATTGATATGTGTGACCCTGGAACAGGAGAGTGTCTTTATTGCGAGCAGCAGCTAGGAGTTGTTCCTTTGTACGGAAAAAGTGCAGCTTAATGATAATATCTCGCGGCGGCCCGTCTTGTTGGCGGCGGGTCAGGGCCCTGTGTATTCTATCGAATTCCAAGCGTTCTATTGGTATAGTGGGTGATAGTTCTTGGAATAGTGCCATTGAGAAAGATAGCAGGTCTTCCACATTTTCTGGAATACCTCTCAAGCGTAGGTTTGATCTACGGGAGCGATTTTCAGCGTCCTCGAGACGTGAGAGGAGCATGTTGTTCTCATCACGGAGGGCTGCCTGCTCTTGAACCTGTTCTTGGAGTGTAAGCTCTATATCGTCTACTCTGGTTTCCAGGTCTGCTGTGCGCTGGCCTAGCTCCCTGATCTCACGTGACAGCCTGCTAGTTATCTGGTCAGATGTAGTTTTTAGGGCCTTTTGTAGCATGGCTTCCATAAACTGTAGGAAATCACCCTGGGACATACCTGGGGAAGGCAGAAAGGAGGGACCGCTGATTTGGCCATCTGTGTTGTCCTCATCTTCACTTTCAGCGGTGGCTTGTCCCGGCTTGTCTGGTGAGATAACGTGCTGCTTAGCCAGGGCCTTCGCCGCCATCTTGGACGAGGCGCGGGCCAGGGCGTCTTTGATCGGCTTGGGTTTAGATTTACCGCGATGGCCGGTTAAAACCATCCCAGATGATGCTGTGGCCGTTCCGGAGGCTATATTCGGCAAGAGCGGGGTTGCGGGGCGGCTCAGGCACGGCGTATGATCCCGATGTTGCGGCGGGAGGTGCGGAGCTCTAGTGGAACACGTCCGCCATACAGAGCCTCGCGCATGCGCCCCCTTTTTTATGTTATTTTAAGTTATTTCCCTATCCACATTTGTTTGCAGAGCACTTGCCATGCTCTTAACAACATTTTGCTGCCATTTGCAGCCCTCTAGCCCTTTCCATTACTTTTTTAGAGCCTTTTTAGTCCTTAGAAGTCCGGGTCCCCATTGACTTCAATGGGGTTCGGGTTCGGGTCCGGGTTCGGGTTAAAGTTCGGTCCCGAACCCAAACTTTTTTCCGAAGTTCGGCCGAATCCGTCGAACCCGAACATCCAGGTGTCCGCTCAACTCTACTCCTCACACGATGAAAGTGTAAAGTCTGTTCAGATTAATGTTATGCAACAATGTGAATCTCTGTCGCCTTATGCTCAGAGAAGGACCCATGCAGGGAGACCAACCCTTAAATGTTTTCTATGTAAAAAGGGGGGTCACATCGCCAGATATTGTTGGGCGGCAAATAATGACATAAAAAAAAGATCTCAGCACCCCAAAACTACCCCAAGGCATTACGAAGTGTATTCAGTGCGATGGGGTAGCAATAGCCATAGGGGCCGTAATACTCAATTGAGACAGGAAAGGCATTATTATGAAAAATGGAGGGAGCCACATGTTCATTCAAGTATAGCAATGGAGGGAAACAATGGTAGCAGCCCTTAGGGAGCTGCAGGGATGGTGAGAATTTTCTGGTCAGTGTTTCTTTGCTATGAATAAGATGTGAGTTACAGAGGTTTGCCCTGCAGGTTTGGAATATTATAGAGGACCTTGATATGTATATATTTTCGAGGGTAGGCCGCAGGATCGTTATTTTGTTTTTAAAGTACTCTTAGTTTCAATTTTTTTTTTAATAACATTCCAATGTTCGCCCCCTGGGCTAATCTACCATTCTGGCTTGTATGTGATTGGACGCAAATGGCATGGCCATTTTTCCTGACTAATATGGCAACGTTTTCCAATACTGCCTGCTTAGTATAGAAAAATATGGCAAATGTTACCCCAGCATTACAATTAGGCCTCATGCCCACTGGCGTTTTTACAGCTGCGTTTTTGAGCGTTTTTTACAGCTTAAAAACGCCTGTCCATGTTATTGTAAATATTTTTTTTTTCTTTTTTTTTCTTTTTTTGAAAAAAAAAAAAAAAAAAAAAAAAAACGTCGGAGCTAAAAACGCGACCGCGCGTTAGTGCGCGTTTTTTGCGCGTTAGTGCGCGTTTTTGCGCGTTTTTTGACGCTCGCGTTTTTTCCTGCCTAGTTCTGACGCTGAGGAACGCACTGGCCCTGGGTTTTTTTTACAGCTTACAAACGCCTATGCTCTTTACAGCTCAAAAACGCCTAGGTGGGCATGAAGCTATAGACTAACATGGACAGGCGTTTTTAAGCTGTAAAAAACGCTCAAAAACGCGGCTGAAAAAACGCCCGTGGGCATGAGGCCTAAATGGGAAAATGCTTGGGGGACTTAAAAAGTCAATTGTTTACGATAATTGTGTGTAATAACCATCTTTGTGTTTGTTTGTTTTTCTAGAGACCAGGGAAGAAGTTAAACTGGTTTGGATACTAATGTTTGTGTTTCGTTTGCAGATCCTTCAAAAATAAAACAACAGTGGGCAAATTTCGCAGAGCAGGGGTTAGGTTATTGTAAATGCATAATCAATTTTCACATGGTACCATGAGCTCATTAATTAGTAATTGTTTGCAAACAATGAAAAAAAAAAAAATATTAAACAGCAGTCAGACATTAATGGAGTAAAGAGTTACAAATGAAGTTACAAATGTTGTGATGAAGTACAGATGTTGTTTTTTTTGTTTTCCCGTTAACTAATTCTCTTCCAGATTGAAATGGGCACTTACTCTTCTCATGAGAAAAGTCAGTGGATGTCTTTAATTAAAGTTGAATGTTTGTCATTGTTTGATGGTGGTTGTCTTGCCATGTTGTTGTGTGTTGATGGCCAGATTTTAAATTTTAAATTTTTATTGATTTTCATTTTTCAAAGAAAAAAAACACATTTTTTTTAAGTTTTAATTTTTTTTCTCATTCATTTTCTTTAATTTTGTCTTTGTAATTTTTTTTTTTATTTTATTAGTATTTTTTTTTATTATTAATTATTTTAAATTTTGGAATTTTGTTTTATTTTATTTTTTTTCTTTTCCATTTTTTTTTTTTTTATTGTTTTTTAATATTATTTCATCTATGTTATTTTTTGTTTGTTCAGGTGGAAACATTGTTAGGTTTAGTACACCTGAAAAGGGGGTCATTAGCAACTGACTAGGTGGTCGCTGTAACGCCGAGCGCTCCGGGTGTCCCATCCATCCCGGAGCGCCCGCGGCGTCTGTCCCCCTGCAGCGCTCCGGTCGGCTCCTCTGACCGTGAGCGCTGCTCTGATGCTGGCGGGGATGCGATCCATGCGGCGGCACCTGTCCGCCCGCGGATCGCATCCCATCCTGCTCACCGGCCTCCTTCCCCTGCTCCGTCCCGGCGCGCGGTCCCGCTGCTCTCTAGGGCGCGCGCGCGCCGGCCTTCTTAAATTTAAAGGGCCAGTGCACCATTGATTGGTGCCTGGTCCAATTACTGTGTCACACTCAAAAACACTTAAAAACCCACTCCCCCTTCCTGTCCTTGCCGGATCTTGTTGCCTTAGTGCCCTGAGAAAGCGTTTTGTACTTGCCTTTCCAGTGTATCTGACCTTCTGCCGTTGCCCCTGACTACGTACCATTGCCGCCTGCCCTGACCTTCCGCTACGTCTGACCTTGCCTCTGCCTAGTCCCAGTGTTCCGTGCCTATCTCAGCTGCCAGAGAAGTCGAGCCGCTACTGGGGGACACGACCTGGTTGCTACCGCCGCAGCAAGTCCATCCCGCCTTGCGGCGGGCTCTGGTGAAAACCGGTAGCTGCTTAGAACCGGTCCTCCAGTGCGACCCGTGCCTTCGCCTCTCTGGCACAGAGGATCCACCTCCTGTGTCCTCACTAGCCGCCAGTCCGGGCCCTGACAGTAGATCCGGCCATGGATCCCGCTGAGGTACCGCTGCCAAATCTCGCTGACCTCACTACCGTGGTTGCCCAGCAGTCGCAACAGATCGCCCAACAAGGACAGCAGCTGTCGCAGTTGACCGCCATGGTCCAGCAGCTTCTGCCGCCGCAGCCTCCAGCATCTTCCCCTCTCCGAGCTGCCGCTACTACCTCGAGAATTCGCCTGTCTCTTCCGGAGAAATTTGACGGGGATTCTAGGATGTGCCGGGGATTCTTGTCCCAATGTTCCCTGCATCTTGAGATGATGTCTGACCAGTTTTCCACAGAACGGTCTAAAGTGGCAATCGTGGTCTCTCTGTTGTCTGGAAAGGCCTTGGCCTGGGCCACGCCACTCTGGGACCGCAACGACCCTGCTACAGCCACCGTTCAGTCCTTCTTTGCTGAGGTTCGCAGCGTTTTTGAGGAACCAGCCCGAGCCTCATCCGCTGAAACCGCCCTGCTTAACCTTGTCCAAGGAAACTCTTCTGTGGGCGAATATGCCATACAGTTCCGCACACTGGCCTCAGAGTTAGCCTGGAATAATGAGGCTCTCTGCGCGACCTTCAAGAAGGGTTTATCTGGCCACATCAAGGATTGTCTGGCCGCACGAGAGATAGCCTCTTCCTTGACGGAACTCATCCATTTAGCTACCCGCATCGATATGCGTTACGTCGAAAGACGCCAAGAGCTTCGCCAGGAGAAAGATCTCATTCGCACCAGGCGCTATCCGCGCCTGGCTCCTCTCTTTCTGAATCCAATGCATCCTGTTACCGTGCCTCCCGCCGAGGAGGCCATGCAAGTGGACCGGTCTCGCCTGACCCTACAAGAGAGGTCTCGCCGTAGGAACGAGAACTTATGCCTTTATTGTGCGAGCTCTGATCACTTCCTAAAAGACTGCCCTATTCGTCCTCCGCGTCAGGGAAACGCCCGCACCTAGTGAACGTGGGAGAGGCGTTACTGGGTGTGAATTCTTCCTCTCCACGTCTGACTATTCCTGTGCGGATTTCTCCTTCTGCTGGCTCCCTCTTCCCTGCGGTGGCCTTCCTGGACTCTGGTTCTGCAGGAAACTTTATTGAAGCCTCTTTCATCAACAGGTTCAACATTCCTGTTACCCGTCTCATCAAACCCTTCTTCATTTCCTCTGTAAATGGAGAGAATTTGGATTGTACCGTGCGTTACCGCACCGAACCCCTGCTCATGTCCGTTGGTGTTCTTCACCAAGAAAAGATTGAATTCTTTGTTTTGCCGAACTGTACTTCTGACATCCTTCTTGGCCTACCCTGGCTCCGGCGTCACACTCCTACCCTCGACTGGACCACTGGGGACATCAAATCCTGGGGTGACTCCTGTCACAAGCATTGCCTTAAGTCTGTACCGACCTGTCAAGTCCCCATCACTACTCCTTTGCCTGGCCTTCCAAAGGCCTATCAGGACTTTTCTGATGTCTTTTGCAAAAAACAGGCGGAGGTCTTACCACCACATAGACCCTACGACTGCCCCATTGACTTGCTCCCAGGTACTACACCACCCCGTGGCAGAATTTACCCTCTCTCCTCTCCTGAAACCAAGGCCATGACTGAATACATTCAGGAGAACCTCAAGAGAGGTTTTATTAGGAAATCATCTTCTCCAGCCGGAGCGGGCTTCTTCTTCGTGGCCAAGAAGGACGGATCTCTATGCCCTTGCATAGACTATCGTGGTCTCAATAAAATCACTATTAAAAACCGCTACCCTCTGCCTCTCATCTCGGAGCTCTTTGACCGTCTGCGTGGAGCAAAAGTTTTTTCTAAATTGGACCTCAGGGGCGCTTATAACCTCATCAGAATCCGTAAAGGAGATGAATGGAAAACCGCATTTAACACCAGAGACGGTCACTTTGAATATCTCGTCATGCCGTTCGGACTTTGCAACGCCCCTGCAGTCTTTCAAGATTTTGTCAACGAAATCTTCCGGGACCTACTGTATACCTGTGTGGTTGTCTATCTTGACGACATCCTAATCTTCTCTGCAACCTTAAGGAACATCGGCTCCATGTCCGTCAAGTGCTCCAGCGCCTCCGCGTAAATCATCTTTATGCTAAATTTGAAAAATGCCTTTTTGAGCGCAGCAGTCTTCCTTTCCTAGGTTATCTGGTCTCTGGACAAGGTCTTCAAATGGACCCTGACAAACTCTCCGCAGTCTTGGGTTGGCCACGCCCCTCTGGACTTCATGCTATCCAACGCTTCCTTGGTTTCACCAACTACTATCGTCAGTTCATACCCCACTTCTCCACCATCGTTGCTCCTATAGGGGCACTGACCAAAAAAGACGCGGATCCTAGGTCCTGGCCGCCTCAAGCAGAGGAAGCCTTTACTCGCCTTAAGACCGCCTTCTCCTCTGCACCTGTCCTGTCTCGGCCAGAACCTCTAAAGCCGTTCTTCCTTGAAGTCGACGCCTCCTCGGTAGGAGCCGGAGCTGTGCTTCTTCAAAAAAACGCTAAAGGGAAAAACGTCACTTGTGGTTTTTTCTCTAAAACTTTCTCCCCTCCGGAAAAAAACTATTCCATAGGTGACCATGAACTGTTGGCCATCAAGTTGGCATTAGAAGAGTGGAGACATCTCCTGGAAGGATCCCTTCACCCTCTCTACATCTACACTGACCATAAAAATTTGTCCTACCTTCAGTCCGCTCAGCGCCTAAATCCTCGCCAGGCCAGGTGGTCATTGTTCTTTGCCCGCTTCAACTTCCAGATCCATTTTCGGCCCGCAGACAAAAATGTCAGGGCTGATGCTTTGTCCCGTTTCTCCGATACCTCTGAAACCGAGACTCCTCCTCAACACATCATACCCCCTGAGTGTCTGATTTCCTCTGCTCCCGCTTCTCTCGTGCCAATTCCTCCAGGAAAGACTTTCGTTCCTCCACGCCTTCGGCTTCAGATACTCAAGTGGGGCCGTTCCTCCCATCTAGCCGGTCACGCTGGGATCAAAAAATCCATACTATTGATTGCCAGACACTATTGGTGGCCTACCCAGAAGGAAGATGTGACTGACTTTGTACGGGCCTGCACTATCTGTGCACGTGACAAGACTCCTCGCCAGAAGCCTGCAGGTCTTCTCCTTCCCCTACCTGTGCCTGAACAACCATGGTCCCACATCGCCATGGATTTCATCACGGACCTCCCTTTGTCTCGTAGTAACACTGTCATCTGGGTGGTCGTTGACCGCTTTTCTAAAATGGCTCATTTTGTCCCGCTCCCTGGTCTGCCTACTGCACCTCAGTTGGCGAAGCATTTTTTTCTTCAAATTTTCCGCCTCCATGGGCTGCCCTCACATATCGTCTCGGATAGAGGCGTTCAATTCATCTCAAAATTTTGGAGAGCTCTCTGTACTCAACTAAAAATTAAGTTGAATTTTTCTTCCGCTTATCACCCGCAGTCCAATGGACAGGTGGAGAGAGTTAACCAGGTCCTTGGCGACTACCTACGACATTTTGTCTCCGCCCGTCAAGACGATTGGGTCAACCTATTGCCCTGGGCAGAATTCTCATACAATTTCAAGAACTCTGAATCTTCCTCCAAGTTGCCTTTCTTTGTGGTCTACGGCCGTCACCCATTGTCCCCCCTCCCCATTCCCACGTCTTCTGGAGTTCCGGCCGTGGATGAATTAACTCAGGACTTTGCCTCTATCTGGAAAGAGACTCAAAAGTCGCTCTCACTGGCCTCTGCCCGCATGAAGAGACATGCAGATAAAAAAAGAAGAATCCCTCCTGTCTATGTCCCTGGTGACAAAGTGTGGCTCTCCTCCAAATATGTTCGGTTTCGGGTACCTAGCTACAAGCTGGGCCCTCGTTACCTCGGGCCATTTAAAATCAAAAACCAAATCAATTCTGTTTCTTACAAGCTCCACCTTCCTCCTTCTCTTCGTATTCCCAACTCTTTTCATGTGTCTCTTCTTAAACCCCTCATTCTTAACCGATTTTCCCCTAAGGTCACTGTTCCTGCTCCTGTCTCTGGTTCTTCTGATGTCTTCTCGGTGAAAGAGATCCTCGCCTCCAAGGTCATCCGAGGTAAAAAATGTTTTTTAGTGGATTGGGAGAACTGTGGTCCTGAGGAAAGGTCCTGGGAACCTGAGGCCAACATTTTAGATAAAGAGCTCATCCGAAGATTCTTGGGTTCCAAGAAGAGGGGGAGACCTAAGGGGGGGGTACTGTAACGCCGAGCGCTCCGGGTGTCCCATCCATCCTGGAGCGCCCGCGGCGTCTGTCCCCCTGCAGCGCTCCGGTCGGCTCCTCTGACCGTGAGCGCTGCTCTGATGCTGGCGGGGATGCGATCCATGCGGCGGCACCTGTCCGCCCGCGGATCGCATCCCATCCTGCTCACCGGCCTCCTTCCCCTGCTCCGTCCCGGCGCGCGCGGTCCCGCTGCTCTCTAGGGTGCGCGCGCGCCGGCCTTCTTAAATTTAAAGGGCCAGTGCACCATTGATTGGTGCCTGGTCCAATTACTGTGTCACACTCAAAAACACTTAAAAACCCACTCCCCCTTCCTGTCCTTGCCGGATCTTGTTGCCTTAGTGCCCTGAGAAAGCGTTTTGTACTTGCCTTTCCAGTGTATCTGACCTTCTGCCGTTGCCCCTGACTACGTACCATTGCCGCCTGCCCTGACCTTCCGCTACGTCTGACCTTGCCTCTGCCTAGTCCCAGTGTACCATGCCTATCTCAGCTGCCAGAGAAGTCGAGCCGCTACTGGGGGACACGACCTGGTTGCTACCGCCGCAGCAAGTCCATCCCGCCTTGCGGCGGGCTCTGGTGAAAACCGGTAGCTGCTTAGAACCGGTCCTCCAGTGCGACCCGTGCCTTCGCCTCTCTGGCACAGAGGATCCACCTCCTGTGTCCTCACTAGCCGCCAGTCCGGGCCCTGACAGTCGCTCACTATGTCCCCAACTAACAGCTGAATACATTTTGTCTAGGACAAGTTGGTAGGAAGCCATTTTAGCTGCTGGAATTTCTTTTTCTTCTCTTCTTCTCTTTTGTTTGTTTTCTTTTCATTCAGGTGGAAAAAGTTCCAAAGATTTGGGAGTTATCCACCTGAAAAGGGGAAGTAGTGTAATGCATAGATCTGAAAGTACAGATAATGCATTGTCTTTTTGAGTGCTTAAAATTTTGGATTTTTGGGAAGCAACGTTCACGTTCATCTTTTATTTTAGATTTTTGCTCTTACCATGGGGATCCATTTTAGAGTGGGTTCATCCGAAAGGAATCATGGTTGTTTTGGTAATTTGTTCAGAAGTCAGGAATACTAAATTCCTGTGTTAGTAGATATTATGGATAAGAATTTGATTCTGCTCTTGTTCTTAACTTCCAGAATCTTGGTGGAGCGAGATTGGAGAGGATTCTGGAACAGAGATGAAAGATGTTCATCTGGTTGGCAGTTCGTCTGTGCCATACCGCACTGAAAATTTGTTCTTATAAACGTTCAGGAGAGAAAAGATTCAGACTAATACTTGAAATATAAGGTTCCTTTTTCTTAGGGACAATTTTTGCGCTGATACTGAATCTGAAGGACTTTGCCCAACAACAAGACTTGTGAAACATTTTGCCAAAGTCTCTCCTGTCATTTATGAGTGCAAACGAACTATGAATACAAATGCAATGGGTTGGAGGTTGGGGAAGGAATATAACCTATCCAATCCTTCAGAACAAGAGATGTAATATATATTTTTTATTTTTTATCATGGGAGGAGGAATCGAAAGAAGGAAATGTTTTTTTTAATGTGTGAAATGTATTGACGTAACTGAATTAATATGGTGCAGGTGCCTAGGAGGTTGACACATATGCACAAAGGTGTCTGGTACCAGGTGACACATCAATGGGGTGAAAACTTTCTCGTAGGGGTGGTGTCTCAATCTTAGCAGTCCTATAGAGAAGCTCTCGGTTAGTGGACATGTGAGACACCAGAACCGGACATGTGGGAGATACACCTAATTGATGTCTCACCTGAGAGGGTTGAAACCCTGCACAGGTAATGCCAGTGAACACACACAGGAGCATGCTCTGTTGAACAAAGGGAATAAACACTGGCTACCAGGGTACAGTATACCTTCACCACATGGCGCTTCAGCATCTCATAGTGATTGATAAAAACCTGTTACCCTATATGTGCTGAATATACTCTGAATCAAGTGCGATCAGTATGTCAGTGGCTTGCTCCAAGAGATATGCAGAACACTTTTTTCTGAGAAGTGACCCGAAAGAAGAGGGATGTATTCAGCACTATATTGGGGGAATAGGAGCTGAGATGGGTGTTGTTAGTGGAGTGGACATCGATCTCCTAGGGGACAAACTCTCATCCATAGCTTCAGACAGCATGGCGGGGCTTTGTCACTCAGAGAGATCGGTGCCCCCCCTTTTGATAGCATTCAACAAAGTCACATAAATCTCCAGTGTAAAGTGGCTCAAGATTTTGTCAACCATGGTGAGAGTTGGTAGAGAGTGTGAGATGGTATGGGACAGATATATGTCATTGGCTCTGGCATGCACACAGAGGCAGGCGGAGTTATCGACCAGCATCAAGCTGATCGACAGTATCTCTACATGAGGGGCAGTGGCCTGATGAGTTAGCATCACCGCTCAGTAAGACTTTGCCAAAACACGGCGCTTACACTAATCCAAAGTGGTGGTGGAATGCCTGGATGGGCTGTACTGGTTTGGATTGTGAAAGGTTTTGTGCTGTATGATCCCATATACAGAAGTGCAGACTCGGTCTGTATATTTTGTGGCATCAATGGGCTTACTGACTGGGGATTTTATCTTGTTGCATCGGTGGCTAAGTGACCCACATGTGATGAGGGAATACGGGAGCTGGGGGCAGGTTGATATTTCCCTCTGTCGGAAGCAGGACCACGATGTCCTTGGCATACCAGGTCAACACACGGTACTCTGTGTTCTGGAGGGAGAGATCGTTGATGGGAAGGAAGCACCCGGGTATTATTTAGGACATAGACGAGTTTGTTTCTTTGTCCTAGAGAATACCGATGTAGCGTTAGTCATGGAACTAGGGTATTTCTTGAACCTAACAGTAGGTGGGGGTGCATAATATACCCTGGGCATGGTCACTGAAATCCAGACACAGGGATGAAATTTTGTGGGTTTTGTTATTGTTTGAAATTTATATGTGTTGTTAGACTAAAAACTTGTATGGGAAGCTCTCCCGCTGATCTATGCAAACTGAGGGACAAAGTGACGGGAGGGTCTCTTCGTATAAATTAGAGACTTTGCTGCCAATTTAGATCCCTGAGGTACCACAGACAGGCCAAGTTGCGGTAAGAAAGACCACTGTAAGCAAGCCTGCCCAATCCCAAACCCGTATCTACAATAAAGAGTTATAGGAGGTTGGGAGCGGGAGGCGTAATTGGATGGATCATATATATTATGATAATGGGTTGATTTATGTCATGGTATAGTGTGATAAAATATATATATTAGGCTAGTAATATGGCCAAGTAAGGTCCTCCTCGAAGCTATGTAGCTGAAAGCTGGTTGAGTTGTTGCTCTGAGTGTGTGCGAGTGAATGGTGAATGAATGGACACCCCTTGCCGATACTATACCCTTTCATGAAGATGTCAAGAAGAAGAAGATACAGAACGGTGACAGGGAAGCTGTCACGGAAGAAGGATGTTGGTGTGTCACCCAGTAGCAAAGCGTCACGTGTTGAGAAGCACAGCTCGTTAGGACTGATATGGACTGTTCTATGGGAGCTAGTTCTGAAGCCTATGTTGAGAGGCGCAGCTCGGTAAAACCATTGTGGAATATTCCATAAGAGCTGTTTCGGAAGCACATGTTGAAAGGCAGTTAAAGACTGTTCCAGAGGTACTGGTTCTGAAGGACATGGTGAAAGACAGTTATAGGCGGTGCCATAGGAGCTGTTTCTGAGGCGCATGTTGAAGAACGCAACACATTAGGACAGTTAAGGACTGTTCTGACCATATGGACTGTTCAATGGGAGCCATGTCTGAAGTAGGGTGATATGCGTTCTTCAGGCGCAAAGCGGCATATGTTGGAGAACAATCTGGTATAGTCTGAACATTTACACACATCTGTTCCTACAATCAAGGTTAGCCATGCTGAAGCTACAGAGGAATTTGGCTCCAGGCACAGTCTACATAGCAGGGGGTCTGGCTTATGGGTGTATAGAACAATAAGATCTACAAGCAAGCTGAAGAGAGACTGCCCTGTGAACAAGGGTGGGTCCAGAAGGAAAAAGGGGTTGGCAATGGGGGAAGTCTGAAAGGCGTCTGTTTGTAAAAAGACTTCGTAACAGAGAGCTCAGACTCTTCTGACCTAAAGACCTTGCTGAAACCACATGGATCTCTGAAGGCCTAATAGCAGCCTGTTGGTTCGGGCCTAACTCCATGAGGCTTGCTGGAGCCTCCAATCTATGTGATATCTGAAACCAGCCGATGAAGAGTATCTGGGGAAATGTGTTGAGTATATTAAAGAGTTGTTATAGACTGTATCTGATATCTGTTACGATATGTTTCCTATTTTTAAAGGAAGTAAATATGACTTGTTTTACTAAGCAATTGTGTTTGTCTTTATACTATACAGTGTATCTTCAGGCCTAACACGCTCGGATAGGTTAGACTAGCAAATAAGGGACTATACAATTAATACAAAGATGCAATAGTTATAGATTATAGATTAATAGATGTATATTGCATATTTTTACAACAGTCAGGATGTCAGGAGTGAGGAAAAGCCGGATATTTTCTCCAATGAGCAAACACACTTCCACTGTAGGATGCTGAATGGATCTCCGTAAAGTGCAGGTGCCAAGAGAAAGATGAAGGGGACAATCTAAGTGTAAAAAATGCAGGGGAAAGGGAAGGGAATTGGGACAGGGCCCAATGAGACGGTTATACGGTGAATCAACCACAGAGCAGTAGAAGCCTGTGTACTTCCAAATTGAGCCTCTGGGGACCAAAACAGACCATCCCTATCTGTCCTTAGTAGGATAGCAATATAATGGTGCGGAGGTGCTCAATCAAAGGGAAAGGAGAGGAGCAAGCGGGGCTAGTCTGGACTCAAAACAACAGCGTCAGGACATGACGCGTTTCGTGACGAATATGTCACTTCATCTTGATGTCATATATATTATTAGGATGATATGTGTTCAATTAGCATTCAACAATAAAGTCTTTTCTATTTTTTCAAATACCAATTGAATAGTGGTTGATTCACCGTATAACCGTCTCATTGGGCCCTGTCCCAATTCCCTTCCCTTTCCCCTGCATTTTTTCCAGTTGATATTTGGTTAGGAGGATCCCGTCCTTCAATCAGACGCATCTATCCTTTGGTATTAATTATTCAATTTGGCTCTATGTGAATCAGGCATACCCCTCTTTCCCCCTGTTTTTATATAGACAATCTAAGTGTACTCCGTATGTTCTTTATTAAAAATAGGTTCTCATATAAAATCAGCGCTATCGCGCAATGCATAAAAGACTGATACTGAACAGCAAGCCGGATCAACTATCCAGCAAAGAGATGGCAGTGGGTGACGTCCATGCATAAGCTCTTCCCCCTGTACACGGCGTTACGTCCAGAAGGACTTCGTCAGCGAGGGTGGAGCTTCAGTGTCATACCCAGCTGGTAACCATAGAAACGGAAATGCTAAGGCCGGAAGTCAAAGGAACAGACGGCTGATTTCCACCACGGTGTCACCAGCAAGTGAAAATACAATAAAGGTAAACAAGTGGTATGAAGTTTGTTACAATGCCCTAGGTCCTTATGTGTGATAGAAAAAATAAAAATAAATAAATAAATAAAAATCGGGCATAAAAATACCCGCGGCCATCTTTAACATGGAACAATAAAAAATCAACAATAAAATAAAGGCAACCTAACTATTTGTCTGAAATAAAACAGTTAAGATCAAACTCAACGTTTAAGCCTCTAGGTACAGCAACCTTGGTCTCATGTATCCACATGGACTCACGCTGGCTCAGTTGCCTAATAAAGTTGCCCCCTCTCCAGTGTTTAGCCACTTTTTCCAAACCCCAAAATTTGAGGCATTTTGGTTCCTATCATGAAACATCCTAAAATGCTTGGACACATTATGAGACTTCACACCTCTCCTAATGTTCCCTACATGTTCTGCTATGCGGACTCCCATGGGTCTAGAGGTCCTCCCCACATATTGGAGACCGCAGTCGCATTCAAGCATGTATACCACCCCAACAGTGTCACATGTAATGAGGTTCTTGATCTGGTATGTTTTTTTGGTGGCAAAAGCAATAAAATCCTTTCTCTTCTTTAGATTGAATTTACATTGCCTGCATGCTGGACATTTTCCGCATGCGTAGAATCCTGACAAAAAGTTGAAAATCCTATTTTCTCTAATAACAGGGGGGTCTACAACACTGGGAGCAAGAATATCCCTAAGGCCTCGTACACACGACCGATTTTCTCGTCCAAAACAGTCAAGAAAAGTGCCGCGAGAGTTTTTTTGTCTAGAAAAACGTTCGTGTGTATGGTTTTACGACGAGAAACTTGACGAGAATCTCAACGAGAAAATAGAGAACCTGCTCTCTATTTTCTCGTCAGGATTCCAGATTTCCTCGTCGTGTTTCTCGTCGGCCTGTTTTGTGACGAGAAAATGGTTTGTGTGTATGCTTTTACGACTCTTCCAAAAGCGCGCATGCTCACAAGCAACTATGAGACGGGAGCGCATCTTCTGGTAAAACAAGCCTTCATAATGGAGAGAGCACATTCGTCACGCTCATAAATATTTCATAGTTTAAATGTTCTGCATTGAAATCTTCGTTAGAATGTTACATTAATCAAAACGAGTGACCTTCTTTTGCTGCTGATATTCACACAGAGTTCTGCCTTATTTTTAACATTTTTCATGCTGCTCTTTATAAGATTTATGTGTATTATATCGTGCAAGTTTTTAGGAATAATTTAAATGGTTAGATTTTTCAAAATGATGTTAATTATAATTTCTCAATGTTTTGATAGTGATCTCCCATTTAATTTTGGAATCTATATTATTAAAATTTCACACCATGTTTTTGTGCTAATCAGATTTAGTTATTCTTTTGGGGGGGGGGGTGATATCTGTGCCTTTTATTGTCAGTCAAATGTATCTGCTTACTCCAAAGCTTGATTTTTTTTATTTAAAAATACACATAGTCAAGTATGAACTTAAACAAAAAACACATTTATTCATGTTTATAAATTAAATAAAGAGAAGGCAGCGCTGGAGAAGCTGCTGCCATTTGTGCATCCCAGGGACCCCAGAGAACACAGAAACCCTGTGTGGACACTAAAATTGGGAGCTTAAGAAGGCCCACATTTCAGAACACAATCTGATGCTGGCCTCCCAGAGGTCAGGAACAGCAGCAGGTGAGATATATGTCCCAAGTGTGTGGTACTACAACAGGCTGCCTTCTGTCCGACCACAATGAAGCAAGGCCATCACTTCCTCTTCTTCCTGGCAACCTTCCCTGCAGCCTTTCCTGAAGCCTTTCCTGAAGCCTTTCCTGCAGCCTTTCCTGCAGCCTTCCTTCTTCGTTTGGCTGGAGGCTGGCCCACTGGAGGGGTACTCCTGTCAGGAGGAGGAGGTGGAGGATGTAGCAGAAGGGGGTGGGGCAGAAGAAGAAGGTGGAGGTGTAGCAGAAGGGGGTGGGGCAGAAGAAGAAAGTGGAGGTGTAGCAGAAGGGGGTGGGGCAGAAGGTGGAGGTGTAGCAGAAGAGGGTGGGGCAGAAGGTGGAGGTGTAGCAGAAGGGGGTGGGGCAGAAGGTGGAGGTGTAGCAGAAGGGGGTGGGGCAGAAGGTGGAGGTGTAGCAGAAGGGGGTGGGGCAGAAGGTGGAGGTGTAGCAGAAGGGGGTGGGGCAGAAGGTGGAGGTGTAGCAGAAGGGGGTGGGGCAGAAGAGGAAGGTGGAGGTGGAGGTTGAGGTTGGGTCAGTTGGGCCACCTCACATATGGCGGTATTGGGGGTAATTTGCTCCATCACCCCCTTGTTGAGCAAGGTGATGAGCAGGGGCTCGCATAGGAGGCGTTGCTCCATGCTCATCACCTTGAACTTAGCCTCCACTAGGCCGGCAATGGCCTCTTCAGGGGATGTGGGCTCCTTGAGGGTGGCATGGGCCTCTTTAATAAGGGCCATTGCTGCCTCACTGGTGGTCCTGTCCCTCCTGCCTCTTTTGTGAAGCCGGATGGGAGGCACCTGGGATCTGGTGCTTCTCCTTTGCCCTGCCACCTCCTGGCTGCCACTGGGCCCTGCCACCTCCTGGCTGCCACTGGGCCCTGCCACCTCCTGGCTGCCACTGGGCCCTGCCACCTCCTGGCTGCCACTGGGCCCTGCCACCTCCTGGCTGCCACTGGGCCCTTCCTCCTCCTGCCTGACAGTTTCCAGACCCTCCTCCTGGCTGATTTCATCCTGTGTATGAAAAAGGAACATAGTTTAATATGTTGGTTTAATCTTTGCATCAAACTTTGTAATCCTGATGGAAGCAATTAGAATGTAAATGCATAAATCCTTGCTTTAAATTTACCACTACATCAGCTTGACTATTTAACACACAATTAAGTGCAGAATAATGTCTACAGATCATGATTTCACTTGTGGAATACAAAATAATGTATGTTTCTCATCCTGACATATTTGGGAAACATTAATTTTATCCCACTACATTTTCAGTTAATACTATACCTGGCTCCAGATGGCCAAATCAGGATCATCCAGGATGGCTGCCTCCTCTTGCTTCAGAGAAGGCTCAGGTTGGCTGCAGGGAAGTCTGGGGGGAAGAGTGGAGAGTGATGGCCTTGTCTCAATGTGGTCATCCAGGAAGGACATCCTGCTGTAGTACCACAAAATCGGGACATAAACATCATCTGCTGCTGCTCCTGACCTCTGAGAAGCCAGCACCTTAGAGCGTTCAGTCCTGTAGGTACCTCTCAAGCTCCCAATTTTAGTGTCCACTTGTTTTGCTGTGGCTGTGGGCACCTTGGTATGCACAAATGGGAGCAGCTTCTCCAGCGCTGCTTTTCTCACCCCTTTTTTTTTATGGATGGGGTTTTTGGTCTCCCACAGAGCCGGCAGCTCCCTTACCCGGTCAATAAATTCCGCCAGGAACTCTTTGTCGCTAATAAAGACATTCATATTGTATCTGCAAGTAAAATAAATTATATTTAAATAATGTGAGGCAAACAGTCTAACCTCCTTCACATCCTAGTCACCATATATATCCTCCACCAATCTCAAGACAGTATAGGCCAACAATTTTTACAAGTCTCACAAAATCACATACCTTCGTTCGCACGTCCGTCACTTGAACTCCTCTCTCCGCACACCGAACGTACTATAGTCACATGTGTGTTTGCTATATACACACCACGCATGCGTCAAAATTCGAACACGTCGCTCCGCACACGTCGCCCGCCCATGACGTTCTAACTAACATCTTTTCCCCACCCCTTCTCTTTCGGCGCGCAGACAGATATGGCGGAGTTACAGCAGGTGTCTGATAATTCCGCAACTAGCGAGGAGACAAGCCCGGAGACCGAGGACACGTCACGATCAAGGAGGAGATTCAAGGCATCGAATATGTCTTTGGCGGAGATGGCGGAGATGGTGGACATCTTGCTCAAGGCTGATTATGATGCCAAGCATGGGCCGTATAGCAAACCAAATAGAAGGAAGGCCAAAATCCTCACTAAAGTTGTGAAGAGTCTGAGGGCGAAGTTCGGGGTGAAACGCTCAAATGAGCAGCTCAGAAAGAGGTGGTCAGACCTCAAACTGAGGGAGCCAGACCAGTTGAGGATCATAAAGAGGATGCTCGCTAAAAGTAAGTAAAATGACGACCTTTCTGCTATTAATCTTTTTAGAAACTGACATTTTTTTTTTTTTTTATCATATTGGAGTCCCTTTCAAAATGTAATATTTTGAACTAGGTTGGGCACAGTAATCGTTCGTTACGTTACCGACACTTCGTTCGGCCACTTTCCGCGGTTTTGGCTTATTTAAGAGCCACAAAAGTAATTAGACATCTGCCATTTTTGATCAAGTATTGTGGATAATTTTTAAGTCTAGATGATGTGTTTGTAAGGAGAATGAAATGCAAACTTTTATCAGTGTAAAGGAGAGGACACTCAGCAGCTGCTTCCACATCTGTACTTTGGAGCACTATAGTGTGGGCCACCAGACCCGCCTTTTTTGGGTGTCCCACACAGGTGCATCAGAGTTTATTTGTGGTGCCTCCATGTCCAAAAAATTACATCCAAATGTGAATACTAAACATATTTGGGGTCATAAATAATGCATTTTTCTTTAAATTCCGCACAAACACACACTTGTACCCCACTTCCAAACAATTTAGCCTGTTTTTAGTTTAACAATGAGATTTTTACAGTGTAATAAATAGACCTTTGGTTTTATTCTCATAGGGGAGAGAAGACTGGGAGGAGGACACTCCAGGGAGCACATGCACCCCACAACTTCCAAGCAACCCCAAACTCCCAAAGATCCACAACCGAAAGATGTGCAGGAAGTTGAGGTGGAGGAAGGAGAAGTGCAGGAAGGAGAGGTGGATGACGTTGTGGATCTGGTCACCACAACAGGTCAGTATCTGACACCACAGCTTAAGGTAAGCGAGGTAGGCCTGCAGAGTTTTATTAATTTTTTTTATGGTTTTTAGGGGATGGAAATGTTGTGAAGGATAGCACACGGTTCTCTGCTGACAGTGCCCTCCGCCTCATCCAGCAAGTGATGGAATGTAGCACGGAACTGGACCTAATTAAACAAAGAATCCATGTGATGGAACAAACATTTAAAGACATTCTCGATGTTTTGGGGAGAATTCAATAAGCCATCCAAACACATTTGTTTTTACATGTTTGTTTTTATATATTTTTATAATTTTTTGAGTAACAAACCAGCCAAAAATTGAATATGCACACAGTGTGTGAACATGTGCTATCTGCAATCAGGGGATATCCATGTACGTCTTTTGTGGGTGCAACCCCTTCCTCGTATCAAAAGTCGGTGAACTGAGGAAGGGGATGCACCCCCAAAACACGTCCATTGATCACCCCTGATGGCAGATAGCACATGTTGACAATAGGGATCAGGATTGTAAACTTCCTATTTGCAAAAAAGTAAAAATGTGTGCATATTGAATTTTTGGCTGGGCAAGGGGTGGCAGGACCCCATATTAGGACGGGCACATAGAGACATAGTTTGTGTTAACTGAATGTCTCAGATTGCTCAGAGGTATCCAATGTTGTAATTTTAGAAATGCAAGTGGTATTTTTGTATTTTCATAAGCCAAAATTTGCCGGGTTGTGGCCAGGCCAACCCCAAAGTAAAACAAAAAAAAAATTAAAAAAGAGAATGTGCAGAGAGTAAAATATTTGACCACAAACAACGTGTAGCTTCTTTTTATAATACTCTCTAAGCTTATTTGGTTCTTTTGTAAGGTAACATAGTGAAATTGGTTGTTATTTACTAAAGTAAAATACACTTGCCACTTCAAATGCACAAAGACAAACTAGGAGACAGGAAAGAACAAATAATTAAAGGTTTAAACAAGATTTTTATTGGGATACTTAGACATAGGCTGGCATAGGAATTGCCCCCCTACCCGTGAAATACTCCATGTATTTGTCCCGAACCACACGGGCATTTTGGGGGGGCAAGCCAAGACGGGCAGATTCCAGGCCCGGAAAGGGATTTGCAGGGGAAAGTCCAGCCTCTGGCAAAACTGAGGCCATATAGGAATTCGATTTTTGGCTCAGAAAGTTGTGTAGCACACAGCAGCATAACACTACATAGTTTATTTTGTAGTCTGCCAAGTGGATGGAAGTCATAAAAAGGCGGAACCGGCTGGCCATTATGCCGAAGGCATTTTCAACGACTCTTCGGGCCCTGGCCAGCCGGTAATTGAACACACTCTTCTCTGGGGTCAGGGTCCTCTGTGGAAATGGCCTCATAAGATGCCGTCCGAGTCCGAAGGCTTCATCAGCCAAGAAAACAAAGGGGAGTCCTTCAATATTCCCTGCATCCGGTGGCAATGCAAGGTCGTCACTCTGGAGACGGAGGGCAAACTCCGTCTGGATGAAGGATCCCCCATCGGACATCCGGCCATTCTTCCCTACATCAACATAGAGGAATTCATACCGTGCTGACACCACCGCCATCAGCACAATGCTATGAAACCCCTTGTAATTGTAGTAGTAGGACCCAGAACGGGGTGGCGGCACGATGCGGACGTGCTTCCCGTCTATGGCACCACCGCAGTTGGGGAAGTCCCACCGCGTGGCAAACTCCGATGCCACAGTCTGCCATTCCTGTGGCGTGGAAGGAAGCTGTGGAGTGAAACAAGATGAAATAATATTAGAAAAACAAAGGCATACATTACAAGGAAATTCTATCCCAAAAAATTAGAGACCAACATCAATCTAATTATACGTTTATTAGGGTGTGTAAAAAAAGTATAATGGAAGGCTCATTTATCATATTCATCACCCCCTCTGATGGGCCATTACTAAATTATTTTGGGGGGGGGGAGATGTGTTTGGCCACAGGATAGCATTGCAGTGGCGGTGCGTCCAGAGTGGGCGCTGGAGCACTGTCCCCTCTCTCCTGTGCCCATCACTCAGAACAATACATAGGTTCATGCGTTGCATGAACCTATGTATTGTCTATGCCGCACACTATTCAGGTGGATGGCCTCTTGTAAAGCGACCGACATATGAATAATTGCGGCATTTAGGGGGTTAAAATTGCAGAGCAGAAACAGGTATTAAAATAGTCTTGCAAATTACAACCTGAGGGATGTAATTGGCTTCCTCAAAGAAAAATAGGGGACGCAAGGAGGGGGGCATTCCTTGTGTAAACACTGACAGGCTGCTCTGCCAATCATGTTCACCAAGTCTGTTTAATGGTAACATGATTGGCTGATGCAACATGAAGGGAAGGAGAAGACATCAAGGACAGAAGAAGGATGGCGCTGACCACAAGAAGGTAAGTGCAGGGCTGGGGGGAAACTGGCTGCATTAGAGGGGACTAAATGGCTGCATTTGAGGGAACAAAATGGCTGCATTGGAGGGGACAACTGGGGGCGTTTATTAGGCAACAGAGCAAAAAAGGAGGGAGTTTATTTCCGAAATTGGGGTTGGAACCCCCCAACATTTGGAGCAACAGGCGCCCCTGCTGGAAAAGTTAGTGAGGGGAAATATTTAGGGAGGATAAAAAAGGGGCAATCTAAAGCTTCCAGCATGCATGGGGACAAAGGGGACATTCTCAGCATATTACAATCATGGTAATTAGGGAAGGATGAAAGAAATACAATACATTAGCATACATGTAATACATAAAATGTGATGTTAAGGGAGAAAACTTACCCTAATATAGTCCTCCTGCAGGACTTGTATAATGGCAGAACAGGTGTCTGGGATTATGAGGCCCAGAGCCTGGGGGGAGATGCCTGTGGTGAACTTCAAGTCCTGAAGACTTCTCCCTGTCACCAGGTAACGCAACGTGGCGATGAGCCTCTGCTCAGCACTGATGGCTTCCCGCATAACGGTGTCCTTCCTGGTAATATAGGGGGACACCAAAGCCAACAGTTCCTGAAAAACGGGGTCAGACATCCTCAGAAAATTCCTGTAGTCCTCAGGATTATTCTCGACGATCTCCCGCAGCAGAGGCATGTGGCAGAATTTGTCCCGCTGGAGCAACCAATTCTTGGTCCATGAACTCCTCCTCACACCATTCATGGACTGGTCTTGGTCCAAAACAAGCAGACCAACACCAAGCGCACGAACAGCACGAACTCGACGACGAGAACGTCCAGGCGACATGGCTAGGAAACGGTCGTCTAATCAGAACGTACAGAACAGAACACACTTTAGAACAGCAAGGCCTATGAATAACGAACTGAAATTCAGAAACGAACAGGCAAGAACGCACTGTAAAACAGATACGACCTGCCTAGACGCCCTGAAAGTCAAGATACGAACCCACAAGCACAAACTGAACGGCAGAAAACGATCTGAAAAGTACGAAGACTGAAAAGCGCAAATCGTCTCTTCCCAAACTTTAACTTCACACGCGGTAACACGAGATCAGCAAAAGCAGCCCAAGGGGTGGCGCCAAGAAAAAAGATCTTCCCCTTTATAGTGCCGTCGTACGTGCTGGACGTGAGCACCGAGAACCACGAGGAAATTGGAAAATGACAGTGTGTACGCATAGAAAGCTTGACGAGAAAATCGACAAGCTTAACAAGAATCTCGTCGAAAAAAACGACGTGTTTTTTACGACGAGAAAATCGGTCGTGTGTACGAGGCCTAAGAGTAGGTGTTTTTTTGTAGATGAATTTCGGGCGCAGAGGAAGCACTGCACCCAAAACGCTATCTTTTCTTAAAATGTCCCAGTGTCGCAGGATGATTTTTTCTAATTTTTTGTGCTGTATATTGTAGTCGAGAATGATTTTATACTCAAATTTATTTGCACCTCTGTAATGAGGGTGGTTCGATCCATGTTCCCAACTACCTGGATATCACCCAAAATATGATCCCTTTTGTATCCTTTTTGGAGAAAACGATCAGCCAATATATTGGCTTGTGTATGGTAGTCAGACAAATAAATTGCCCCTTGGGAATGTTACAGAGCCACGATTGATGGTGGCAACTATCTAATGGAATGAATCCATTACGGTCTGTGGGTTTAAAAAATGTTTTTGTTTTAAATGATTCTCCTTCTTCTCTGAAAATGTCTAGATCTAAAAAGGCTATGTTTGAGGGGTCAGCATTCCAAGTTAGACGTATGTTCTTGGTATTACCATTAAGCCTTGACATAAACATCTGCAGGCCAATGAGGTCTCCTTCCCAGATCATGATTAAATTATCAATGTATCGTTGGTAACATACAAGTTGTACAGGTCTGTCACCAAAGACAAAATCCTCCTCCCAGTGGGCCATAAATAAATTTGCGACACTCGGCGCAAAACGGGCTCCCATAGCCACAACGAGTGTCTGCAAATAAAAATTCCCATCATGCCAGAAATAATTCCTGGAGAGACAGAAATCTAATGATCTCATGAGGAGATTTTTTAAAGGAGATGGTAAACTAGACTTATTTAGAGTCCACTGAGCCGATGTAAGGGCATCCTTGTGGCCAATGATGGTATACAAAGAGCTGACATCAGCTGTGACTAATAAGCTATTGGCTTTACAAATGGTATTCTCCAAAATTTGAATCATGTGTTTTGTATCTTTAAGATACGCTGTGGTAGTAGCCACCAACGGTTTGAGAAAATAATCAATATATTGACCTAATTTCGCTGATATGGAATCAATACCGTTGACGATCGGTCTGCCTGGAGGAAAACAAGGATCCTTGTGCACTTTCGGTAAAAAGTACACAATAGGTCTCCTACAGGAGCTAGGATCTAAGTACAACACTTCTTTTTTAGTGAGAACTCCATCCTCCTTCCCTGAGGAGATTATTGCTTGAAGTTCATCTTTAAACTGAAAAACAGGATCATGACCTATTTTCTTATATGTGTTTGTGTCTGACAGCAATCTATCTTTATAGTATGTTTTACTCATGATTACCAACCCCCCACCCTTATCTGCGGGGCGGACTACTACATCTTTGTTATTTTCCAGTGTGCTGATACCTTTTTTCAAATAAGAGGGGTCCCCCACTTTCTTTATTTTCATTGTTTCCAAATCGCTGGTGGCCATATTTTTGAAGACCTCAATGTGTCTATGGTCATTTTTGGGAGGATTAAAAACTGACTTATTAGCCAGATTAGAGTGAATTCCAGATGAAACACTGAGGGCTCCTTGGGTGGATCTTTTGCCAGGTTTTGAGAGAAAATATCTTTTAATATTGAGGGTTCTGACAAATTTCTGCAAACTGATGTACATCTGAAATTTGTTGAAGTTACGCACTGGTGCGAACTTCAGCCCTTTATCAAGGACCTTCAGTTCATCTTCGGATAAGATGGTTCCACTAATATTATAGATACCTGCCCCTAGTGGGATCTTGTCCTTTTTAAGTCTTCTTCCTCCTCGTCTTCCTTCTTTCCCTTCTTTTGCCTCCCTATCTGTTTCCAGTTGGGGTGTTGTTCCATGGGATTTGCCATTGGGACTGGGGGTTCCCTAAAAAAACACTTCCCTGATGGGTTCCTTCACTATACAGAGGTGTAAATCTGTTATAAGTGGATGTGGTGGCTCTATCATACTGATCATATTGGTAATCATGATTTCTAGGGCAGTGTTTCTCAACTCCAGTCCTCAAGGCGTCCCAACAGGTCATGTTTTCAAGATTTCCCTCAGATGAAACAGCTGTGGTAATTACTAAGGCAGTGAAATTGATCAAAGCACCTGTGCAAAATAATGGAAAGCCTGAAAATATGACCTGTTGGTGCGCCTTGAGGACTGGAGTTGAGAAACACTGCTCTAGGGTACTGATTATAGTTGTAAGGATGACTACCCCTATTAGGTCCTTGATTGGATGTTTTACCTCTAATTGGACGTGAAGGGCCCCAAGAGTCCCAAGAGTCATCCCTGAAACCCGAGTTAAAGATAGTTGCCACCATCAATCGTGGCTTTGTAACATTCCCAAGGGGCAATTTATTCGCCTACGGCGTAATTGCACCCTTGAGTTTGACTACCATACACAAGTCAATATATTGGCTGATCGTTTTCTCCAAAAAGGATACAAAAGGGATCATATTTTGGGTGATATCCAGGTAGTTGGGAACATGGATCGAACCACCCTCATTACAGATTCTAAAAAAAATGATAAAAAAGCAGGAGGTGCGAACAAATTCGAGTATAAAATCATTCTCGACTACAATGTACAGCACAAAAAAATTGAAAAAAATCATCCTGCGACACTGGGACATTTTAAGAAAATATAGCGTTTTGGGTGCAGTGCTTCCTCTGCGCCCAAAATTCATCTACAAAAAAACACCTACTCTTAGGGATATTCTTGCTCCCAGTGTTGTAGACCCCCCTGTTATTAGAGAAAATAGGATTTTCAACTTTTTGTCAGGATTCTACGCATGCGGAAAATGTCCAGCATGCAAGCAATGTAAATTCAATCTAAAGAAGAGAAAGGATTTTATTGCTTTTGCCACCAAAAAAACATACCAGATCAAGAACCTCATTACATGTGACACTGTTGGGGTGGTATACATGCTTGAACGCGACTGCGGTCTCCAATATGTGGGGAGGACCTCTAGACCCATGGGAGTCCGCATAGCAGAACATGTAGGTAACATTAGGAGAGGTGTGAAGTCTCATAATGTGTCCAAGCATTTTAGAATGTTTCATGATAGGAATCCAAAATGCCTCAAATTTTGGGGTTTGGAAAAAGTGGCTAAACACTGGAGAGGGGGCAACTTTATTAGGCAACTGAGCCAGCGTGAGTCCATGTGGATACATGAGACCAAGGTTGCTGTACCTAGAGGCTTAAACGTTGAGTTTGATCTTAACTGTTTTATTTCAGACAAATAGTTAGGTTGCCTTTATTTTATTGTTGATTTTTTATTGTCCCATGTTAAAGATGGCCGCGGGTATTTTTATGCCCGATTTTTATTTATTTATTTATTTTTATTTTTTCTATCACACATAAGGACCTAGGGCATTGTAACAAACTTCATACCACTTGTTTACCTTTATTGTATTTTCACTTGCTGGTGACACCGTGGTGGAAATCAGCCGTCTGTTCCTCTGACTTCCGGCCTTAGCATTTCCGTTTCTATGGTTACCAGCTGAGTATATCAGTTAGCCGGGTGACACTGAAGCTCCACCCTCGCTGACAAAGTCCTTCTGGATGTAACGCCGCGTACGGGGGGAGAGCTTATGCACGGACGTCACCCGCTGCCATCTCTTTGTTGGATAGTTGATCCGGCTTGCTGTTCAGTATCAGCCTTTTATGCATTGTGCGATAGCGCTGATTTTATATGAGAACCTATTTTTAATAAAGTACATACGGAGTACACTTAGATTGTCCCCTTCATCTTTCTCTTGGCACCTGCACTTTACGGAGATCCATTCAGCATCCTGCAGTGGAAGTTTGTTTGCTCATTGGAGACAATATCCGGCTTTTCCTCACTCCTGACATTGGAAGGATTCATCTGCAGCAGCCACATCCCATTATCCCAGGGTGGATACATGCTCGCATGACCTTCTCTTAATTGAGAGGTCCACCAATTCTGGTAAGCAAATTGTATGTGTGGGGGAGGGCTGTAATGTATTGTCATCTCCCGGCAATATAGATAAAAGAACATTGAAAAAAACGGCGTGCGGCCCCCACCCAGTCCATACTAGGCCCTTCGGGTCTGGTATGGATATTAAGGAGAACTCCACGCCAAAATGTAAAAAAAAATGGCGTGGGGGTCCCCCCAAAATCAATGCCAGGCCCTTCAGGTCTGGTATGGATTTTAAGGGGAACCCCGCACCAATTTAAAAAAATGGCATGGGGTCCCCCCAAAATCCACACCAGACCCTTATCTGAGCATGCAACCTAGCAGGCCAGGATAGAGGGGACGAGCGAGCGCCCCTCCTCCTGAACCATACCAGACCACATGCCCTCAATAGGGATGAGCCGAACACCCCCGGGTTCGGTTCGCACCAGAACCTTCGAACGGACCGAAAGTTCGCGCGAATTTTCGAACCCTATTCGTTATAATGGACGCGAACGTTCGAAATCAAAATTGCTAATTACAACGGCCAATATGCATGTTAATGTTATAAAACAGGTTTGGGGACCCGGGTCCTGCCCCAGGGGACATATATCAATGCAAAAAGAAATTTTAAAAACTAAAGTTTTTTCGGGAGCAGTCATTTTAATGATGCATAAAGTGAAAAAAAAAAAGTGAAATTTTCCTTTAAATATGGTACCTGGGGGGTGTCTAAAGTATGCCTGTGAAGTGGCATGTGTTTCCCGTGTTTAGAACTGTCCTTGCACAAAATGACATTTGTAAAGGAAAAAAAGAAGCCATTTAAAACCACTTGCGGCTTTAATGTCATGTCTTGTCCTGGCCGCCATATGGCTGAAAATCCTTGAGAAAAATGGCATGGCTACCCCATCACCCCCCCCCCCACCCCAGCCCCTTTGGGTCTTGTATGGATACTAAGGGGGACCCCGCACCCAAAATAAAACCCTATACCTACAACCCTATATACTCTGAACAGCAGTATATAGGTGGTGCAAACAAGACATGGACTGTAGGTTTGTTCTTAAGTAGAATCTGAACAGGTACATTATGAAGTGTAGCTACATCCCAAAAAAATCAATTTTTAAGCTTTTTGGAGAACATAGGGAGGGGTTATCACCCCTGTAACATTTGCTGTCTTTGCACATCTGTTCAGAACATGTCACCTCACTTTCCGTCCCAATGACAAATGTTTTTGGAAAAGTGGGGTTTTAATTGAAACAAGGATTGGTGATAAAGCATCAGTAGAGAGGAGATACCTTTTTCCCAAATTAAATCTAACAGGATAGAATTTTCCTTCCTAGGGGTAGATTTCCTCTCACTTCCTGTTTTCTCTTGCCGTTTGCAAGTAGGAGTCGTTTGTAAGTTGGATGTTTGAAAGTAGGGGCCTGCCGTATATACTCTGCAGAAATTTGCCCTATTAGATGTTGGTGTAGCCACAAGACTGGTGGGCACAGGAATGGGCCCTGCTGTGAGTTAATAGATCAAGATTTGTACTTGCATGCACCTGTTGAACCGGGCAGAAAAATTGGGCCTTTGGTGGTGGTGGTGGTGGTGGTGGACGGTGTTGCCACAAGACTGTAAGCCCTCACAGTTACTCTTGGTGGGTGCAGGAATGGGCCCTGCTGTGAGTTATTAGATCAAGATTTGTAATTGCATGCACCTGTTGAACAGGGCAGAAAAATTGGGCCTTTGGTGGTGGTGGTGGTGGTGGACGGTGTTGCCACAAGACTGTAGGCCCTCATAGTTACTCTTGGTGGGCGCAGGAATGGGCCCTGCTGTGAACTATTAGATCAAGATTTGAAATTACACGCCCCTGTTAAACAGGGGCTGAAAAATTGTGCCTTAGGCATTGGTGCTGGTGCCACAACACTGCAACCCCTCACAGATACTGTACTTGGAGCACAGCAGTCACACCTGTTGCGAAGCATCTTTTTAAAAAATTGTAATTACACGCCCCTGTTATACAGGGGCTGAAAAATTGTGCCTTAGGCACTGGTGCTGGTGCCACAACACTGCAACCCCTCACAGATACTGTACTCTGAGCACAGCAATGAGACCTGTTGCAAAGCATTGCCTAAAAATTGTAATTACACGCCCCAACAGGGGCTGAAAAATTGTGCCTTAGGCACTGGTGCTGGTGCCACAACACTGCAACCCCTCACAGATACTGTACTCTGAGCACAGCAGTCACACCTGTTGCGAAGCATCTTTTTAAAAAAATTTAATTACACGCCCCTGTTATACAGGGGCTGAAAAATTGTGCCTTAGGCACTGGTGCTGGTGCCACAACACTGCAACCCCTCACAGATACTGTACTCTGAGCACAGCAGTCACACCTGTTGCGAAGCATCTTTTTAAAAAAATTTAATTACACGCCCCTGTTATACAGGGGCTGAAAAATTGTGCCTTAGGCACTGGTGTGGTGGCATGGATCATTGAGGAGGAGGAAGAGGATAGTCAGTGAACATAACAGGACAGTCACTCAGCATCAGCATAGGCAGTCTTGAAGGGATGTGACATTATAAATTATTCCGTTATATCCGCTTCAGGTGTCTGGTAGCTGGTGGTGATCCAAGACTGATTCATTTTTATGAAGGTCAGTCGATCAACCGAGTCGGTGGACAGGCGCACCCTATGATCGGTGACAAATCCTCCAGCAGCACTGAATGTGCGTTCGGAAAGAACGCTGGATGCAGGACAGGCCAGTAGCTCAATTGCATACTGTGCAAGCTCTGGCCAGTGATCCATCCTCAGGACCCAGTAAGCCAGAGGATTTTCGGTGGGAAAGGTGTCCAAGTCTGACCTTGCCCCTAGGTATTCCTGCACCATGTATATCAGACGCTGGCGATGGTTGCTGGAACCGATCATACCTTGGGGCTGCGGACTAAAAAATTGTCTGAACGCATCGGTCAGACGTCCACCTTCCCCACCGCTCCTTCTGCTACTGACCGAAGCCTCAGCAACTTGTCGTCCAGGACCAGGAGTTTGTAACCTCCCAGTTTCTGGGAACGCGTTGCACAGACCTTTCTGCAAGGCCTCCCTGAGATGTCTCATCCTCTGCTCCCTCTGCGACGGCAAGATAAGGTCCGCAACCTTACCCTTGTACCGTGGATCAAGGAGAGTGGCCAGCCAGTAATGGTCACTCTCCTTGATCCGAAGAACACGAGGATCCTTCCGCAGGCTTTGCAGGATCAGGGAGGCCATGCAGCGTAGGTTAGCTGAGGCATTCGGTCCGGAGTCTTCTGGGTCACTGAGGATGACATGATCGCCAGCCACCTCCTCCCAGCCACGTACAAGTCCACTGGTTTGTTGGGACTGTACATCATCCCTAAAAGACTGCTGCTGCTGATGCTGAGTGCCAGGCTCCACCTCCATGCTCACACAATCCTCCTCCTCCTCCTCCTCCTCCTCTTCCTGTGTGATGGGTGGGACAGAAGGAACATTGTCTGGATAAAGGGGGCCTTGAGAGACAAGGAAGTCCTCCTCTTCCTGCCTCTGTTCTGCCTCAAGTGCCCTGTCCATTATCCCACGCAGCGTATGCTCCAACAGGTGGACAAGAGGTACAGTGTCACTGATGCATGCACTGTCACTGCTCACCATCCTCGTGGCCTCCTCAAATGGTGAGAGGACAGTGCATGCATCCCTGATCATGCTCCACTGGCGTGGGGAAAAAAAGCCAAGCTCCCCTGACCCTGTCCTGGTGCCGTAGTCGCAAAGGTACTCATTGATGGCCCTCTGCTGCGTGTGCAGTCGCTGCAGCATGGCCAACGTTGAGTTCCACATGGTGGGCATATCACATATTAGGCGGTTCTTGGGCAGGTTCAGCTCCTTTTGCAGCTCAGTCAGCCGAGCACTGGCATTATAAGATCGGCGGAAATGCACACAGACTTTCCTGGCCTGCCTCAGGACATCCTGTAAGCCTGGGAACCTGCCCAAGAACCGCTGCACCACCAGGTTGAGGACGTGAGCCATACAGGGCACATGGGTGAGCTGCCCCTGTCGCAGGGCGGAGAGGAGGTTGGTGCCATTATCAGAAACGACCATTCCTGGCTTAAGCTGGCGTGGCGTCAACCACCTCTCGGCCTGCCCCTGCAGAGCTGCCAGAACCTCTGGCCCAGTGTGGCTCCTGTCCCCCAAACACACCAGCGCAAGCACGGCATGGCATCTTTTTGCCTGCGTACTCGCGTAGCCCCTTGTACGCCTACGGAGCACCGCTGGTTCCGAGGACAGAGCACTCGAAGAGGACATGGAGGAAGAAGAAGAGGAGGGGGTGGAGGAGAGAGGTGTGTCACAACCAGTAGTAGCATTTTGGAGGCGTGGTGGCGGAACAACCTCCAACACTACTGCACCTTGTCCTGCATCCCTCCCAGCTACCAATAGAGTGACCCAATGGGCCGTGAAAGAAAGATAACGTCCCTGTCCATGCCTGCTGGACCATGAGTCAGCGGTAATATGCACCTTACCGCTGACCGCCCTGTCCAGCGAGGCATGGACATTGCCTTTCACATGCCAGTAGAGAGACGGAATCGCCTTCCGTGAGAAAAAGTGGCGTTTGGGAACCTGCCACTGAGGAACCGCACATTGAACAAACTCACGGAAGGGGGCCGAGTCTATCAACTGAAAAGGCAGCAGTTGAAGTGCTAGCAATTTAGCCAAGCTAGCATTCAACCGCTGGGCATGTGGATGGCTGGGAGTATACTTCTTTCGACGGTCCAGCAGCTGGGGCAGGGAAATTTGCCTGCTACAATCGGACGTCGGTGTACTGCAAGTACTTGGTTGTGACACACCTAATTCTACACCTTCAGTCCTCTCAGAGCAGCTTTCAGAGAGGACTGAAGATATAGTGGGGATGGAGATCCCAGCTGATGAGGAGCAAGGAGAGGTCCGCTTTGTTCTTTGGTGTGGGTCTTTTATGTGTGCTTGCCAACGAGCTGCATGGCAGGTCGACATATGTCTGCTCATGCTTGTGGTGCCCAAGCGGCTGATGTTTTGGCCACGCGAGATACGCTTGAGACAAATATTGCAAATAGCAGTGGTGCGATCTGATGCACTCGTCTCAAAAAAGGCCCACACCAAAGAACTTTTGTGATAACGTGCAGAGGCAGCGCCCTGCACAGGCGGAGCTCTGCGGTGTGGTACAGTTGCTGTGCTGGCATCTAGCTGGCCTCCAGGGGGCATCCTGCCTCGTTGGACATGTGACGCTGCATCCTCCTCCTCCTCCTCCTCTCTCCCTTCAGGCACCCACGTGGAGTCAGTGACCTCATCATCCCCTCCCTCTTCACCACTAGAGCAAACCTGGCAGTAAGCTGCAGCTGGTGGAACACTACTGCCAGATTGCTGTCCTTCAGCATCCCCTCTCTCTGCGCGCACACTACTGACTTCCTCAAGCTGGGTATCATCATCCGAGCCTTCGAATCGTTGGGCATCCTCCTGGAGCATGTACCCAACACTGTGCTCAAACAGTTCGGGGGACTCCTCAGGAGGACATGGTGGGTCTAGGGAAGGGGTGGCTGATGATGCCATTGAGTACGCGTTGGCAGCTGCTCTGCCAGTACCCTGAGCCTGGGTGAGAGAGGATGAGGAGGATGAGGAGGGCTTGGTCATCCATTCTACCAAGCCTTCGGCATGATGCGGCTCCACATGTCCAGCTGCCGAAAACAAAGACAAGCGTGTCCCATGGCCACGTGCTGATGACGATGCACGACCACGTCCACGGCCAGCACTGTTGTCTCTAGAAACAGAGCCTGCCTGCCCTGTGTTCTTGCCTCGGCACGCTCTGCCTCTCCTTGGCGGTCTTCCAGCCATTGTAGTCGGTAGTGTATATAGTATAAAAAATAGAACTCCTATGTGTGCTCACAACACACTGTAGGTCCTATGGGTGCTGACACTAACACACTATAGGTACTATGTGTGCTGCTGACAAGAAAATATAGGAGCTCTGTTTGCTGCCACTAACACACTAGAAGTCCTATGGGTGCTGCTGAGAAGAAAATATAGGAGCTCTGTTTGCTGCCACTAACACACTAGAAGTCCTATGGGTGCTGCTGAGAAGAAAATATAGGAGCTCTGTTTGCTGCCACTAACACACTAGAAGTCCTATGGGTGCTGCTGAGAAGAAAATATAGGAGCTCTGTTTGCTGCCACTAACACACTAGAAGTCCTATGGGTGCTGCTGAGAAGAAAATATAGGAGCTCTGTTTGCTGCCACTAACACACTAGAAGTCCTATGGGTGCTGCTGAGAAGAAAATATAGGAGCTCTGTGTGATGCCACTAACACACTAGAAGTCCTATGGGTGCTGCTGAGAAGAAAATATAGGAGCTCTGTTTGCTGCCACTAACACACTAGAAGTCCTATGGGTGCTGCTGAGAAGAAAATATAGGAGCTCTGTTTGCTGCCACTAACACACTAGAAGTCCTATGGGTGCTGCTGAGAAGAAAATATAGGAGCTCTGTTTGCTGCCACTAACACACTAGAAGTCCTATGGGTGCTGCTGAGAAGAAAATATAGGAGCTCTGTGTGATGCCACTAACACACTAGAAGTCCTATGGGTGCTGCTGAGAAGAAAATATAGGAGCTCTGTTTGCTGCCACTAACACACTAGAAGTCCTATGGGTGCTGCTGAGAAGAAAATATAGGAGCTCTGTTTGCTGCCACTAACACACTAGAAGTCCTATGGGTGCTGCTGAGAAGAAAATATAGGAGCTCTGTTTGCTGCCACTAACACACTAGAAGTCCTATGGGTGCTGCTGAGAAGAAAATATAGGAGCTCTGTGTGATGCCACTAACACACTAGAAGTCCTATGGGTGCTGCTGAGAAGAAAATATAGGAGCTCTGTTTGCTGCCACTAACACACTAGAAGTCCTATGGGTGCTGCTGAGAAGAAAATATAGGAGCTCTGTGTGATGCCACTAACACACTAGAAGTCCTATGGGTGCTGCTGAGAAGAAAATATAGGAGCTCTGTTTGCTGCCACTAACACACTAGAAGTCCTATGGGTGCTGCTGAGAAGAAAATATAGGAGCTCTGTTTGCTGCCACTAACACACTAGAAGTCCTATGGGTGCTGCTGAGAAGAAAATATAGGAGCTCTGTTTGCTGCCACTAACACACTAGAAGTCCTATGGGTGCTGCTGAGAAGAAAATATAGGAGCTCTGTGTGATGCCACTAACACACTAGAAGTCCTATGGGTGCTGCTGAGAAGAAAATATAGGAGCTCTGTTTGCTGCCACTAACACACTAGAAGTCCTATGGGTGCTGCTGAGAAGAAAATATAGGAGCTCTGTTTGCTGCCACTAACACACTAGAAGTCCTATGGGTGCTGCTGAGAAGAAAATATAGGAGCTCTGTTTGCAGCCACTAACACACTAGAAGTCCTATGGGTGCTGCTGAGAAGAAAATATAGGAGCTCTGTGTGATGCCACTAACACACTAGAAGTCCTATGGGTGCTGCTGAGAAGAAAATATAGGAGCTCTGTTTGCTGCCACTAACACACTAGAAGTCCTATGGGTGCTGCTGAGAAGAAAATATAGGAGCTCTGTGTGATGCCACTAACACACTAGAAGTCCTATGGGTGCTGCTGAGAAGAAAATATAGGAGCTCTGTTTGCTGCCACTAACACACTAGAAGTCCTATGGGTGCTGCTGAGAAGAAAATATAGGAGCTCTGTGTGATGCCACTAACACACTAGAAGTCCTATGGGTGCTGCTGAGAAGAAAATATAGGAGCTCTGTTTGCTGCCACTAACACACTAGAAGTCCTATGGGTGCTGCTGAGAAGAAAATATAGGAGCTCTGTTTGCTGCCACTAACACACTAGAAGTCCTATGGGTGCTGCTGAGAAGAAAATATAGGAGCTCTGTTTGCTGCCACTAACACACTAGAAGTCCTATGGGTGCTGCTGAGAAGAAAATATAGGAGCTCTGTTTGCTGCCACTAACACACTAGAAGTCCTATGGGTGCTGCTGAGAAGAAAATATAGGAGCTCTGTTTGCTGCCACTAACACACTAGAAGTCCTATGGGTGCTGCTGAGAAGAAAATATAGGAGCTCTGTGTGATGCCACTAACACACTAGAAGTCCTATGGGTGCTGCTGAGAAGAAAATATAGGAGCTCTGTTTGCTGCCACTAACACACTAGAAGTCCTATGGGTGCTGCTGAGAAGAAAATATAGGAGCTCTGTTTGCTGCCACTAACACACTAGAAGTCCTATGGGTGCTGCTGAGAAGAAAATATAGGAGCTCTGTGTGATGCCACTAACACACTAGAAGTCCTATGGGTGCTGCTGAGATGAAAATATAGGAACTCTGTGTGATGCCACTAACACATTAGAAGTCCTATGGGTGCTGCTGAGAAGAAAATATAGGAGCTCTGTTTGCTGCCACTAACACACTAGAAGTCCTATGGGTGCTGCTGAGAAGAAAATATAGGAGCTCTGTGTGATGCCACTAACACACTAGAAGTCCTATGGGTGCTGCTGAGAAGAAAATATAGGAGCTCTGTTTGCTGCCACTAACACACTAGAAGTCCTATGGGTGCTGCTGAGAAGAAAATATAGGAGCTCTGTTTGCTGCCACTAACACACTAGAAGTCCTATGGGTGCTGCTGAGAAGAAAATATAGGAGCTCTGTTTGCTGCCACTAACACACTAGAAGTCCTATGGGTGCTGCTGAGAAGAAAATATAGGAGCTCTGTTTGCTGCCACTAACACACTAGAAGTCCTATGGGTGCTGCTGAGAAGAAAATATAGGAGCTCTGTTTGCTGCCACTAACACACTAGAAGTCCTATGGGTGCTGTTGGGGTGCAATGCTGTGCTAACAGCACTGCGGTTGGTACTACTGCAATACTGTACTAACAGTAAGCACGCACCAGACTAATCCCCAGCAGCAGCTAATAACACACTAACTGTGCAATCAGCAGCAATGAACGATCAATGACTTAGGTAGCAATGGTTTAGCAAAGAAATAGCCAATGGTTTAGCAAAGAAGAGCAAATCTTTCAGTATCAAGCAAAGACAGAATCAGCAGACTAATCTCTCCTAAAGCCGGAACTCATGTGACCGGGGCCGATGGCGTGGCGGCCTTTTAAATGGTGGGGCGTGTACTAAAGCCCCTGAGCTGTAATTGGCTACAGCCGTCCTGCCTGTAGCCAATTATTGCTCTCCGAGTTTCGGGCGCTGTGATTGGCCAAGCATGCGGGGTCACAGTGCATGCTTGGCCAATCATCAGCCAGCAATGCACTGCGCCGGCCGCGCCGGCCGCAATGCATTGCGGGGCCGCTCGCATCACACGAATGTGATGCGAACGGCCCAAATAGTTCTGGGCTCGACGAGCGAGTGAACGCCCGATGCTCGATTCGAACATGGGTTCGAATCGAGCACCGGGCCCATCCCTAGCCCTCAACATGGAGAGGGTGATTTGGGGTCCCCCCCAAAGCACCATGTCCCCATGTTGATGGGGACAAGGGCCTCATCCCCACAACGCTTTCCCGGTGGTTGTGGGGGTCTGTGGGCGGGGGGGCTTATCAGAATTTGTAAGCCCCCGATCCCGCCCACCCCCCCATGTGAATGGGTTTCGGGTACATTGTACCCCTACACATTCACCAAAAAAGTGTAAAAAAGTAAAAACGACAATTCCTTTATTAAAATGTTTTTCTCAAAAAGTGTCCCACGATCTTTAATCACGGCGCCCAGACCCAAAAAACATAATAAAATAAAAAGCTCCGCCTCGATGGGAGGCGTCCTGCTGACTGCTGTCTCTTGGCTGTGACAGCTGTTATATAGGCAAGGGCGGGGCCATCCGCTGATGTAAACGAGTGACCCCGCCCCCTCTGATGTTACATGACGTCAAAACGGGGTGGGGTCACCTGGCGCTGTGATTGAAGATGGATGGACATCGTGGGACACTTTTTTTTTTAATAAAGGAATTGTCCAAAACTGTATTCTGTCATTTTTACTTTTTTTAGACTTTTTGGGTGAATGGGTAGGGGTACAATGTACCCCTACCCATTCACATAGGGGGAGCGGGATCTGGGGACCCCCTTGTTAAAGGGGGCTTCTAGATTCCGAAAAGCCCCCTGCTCGCAGACCCCCATAACCACCGGGCACAGGATATGGGGATTAGGCCCCAAAGCACCCTCCCCATGTTGAGGGCATGTGGCCTGGTACGGTTCATGGGGGGGGGGCGCTCGCTCGCTCCCCTCTATCCTGGCCTGCTAGGTTGCATGCTCAGATAAGGGATTGGTATGGATTTTGTGGGGACCCCCACACCATTTTTTTTTATTTTGGCATGGGGTTCCCCTTAAAATCCACACCAGACCTTCATTACTCTGTGTTATATATACTACACTGCCTGCACTGGCTGAATGCAGAGAATATATACAGTTTATATACTAGACTGTGTGTGTGTGTATACTGTATATATATATATATATATATATATATATATATATATATATGTATATATAATAAAAATATATATATCAAAAAGCTAGAACTCATAAAAGTCCATATGATAAAACAGCGCTTAAATATGGATAAGTATCCAGATACACATGAAGCATTTGAGTGATGACTTAGCAACAGTCAAAATTAAAGTGATGATTTCTTCTATGGATACAGTCTTTAGTGCACCCTATACCAATCCCAGATCTTCACCACAAGTGAGGCACGCTCCCTCAGGGCGCGGCTACCACAGCATCTCTGCAATCAGGAATCAGGAAGTATCGAGTGCGCTCCACGGCCAGCTGTCTCATACTAGGAAGGAAGACTGCAGCGCCACGCTTGCAACGCGGGCGCCCTCTTGGGACAGGATAGCGGTGAATACACTCTATATTTTATGTGCTTTTAACAAGTGAATGAAATGTAAGTGCATTTGAAACAGGGATTTTGTATTGGGGGTTATTTTCATTAAAGCAGTATTACACTATATAGTGCCTTTGTGTTCCTATATGTTCACCTGAGGATTTTAACCCATGCTACCCTGGTGGTGATGACGGAGGTTGGAGTGAGACTACCCATTGATTGAAAGCCTATTTTTTTCATCTTTTTGGTGAGTTTGTACCCCGGAGGGGGAGCGTGCCTCACTTGTGGTGAAGATCTGGGATTGGTGTAGGGTGCACTAAAGACTGTATCCATAGAATAAATCATCACTTTAATTTTGACTGTTGCTAAGTCATCACTCAAATGCTTCATGTGTATCTGGACACTTATCCATATTTAAGCGCTGTTTTATCATATGGACTTTTATGAGTTCTAGGTTTTTGATATATATATTTTTATTGATTATATATATATATATATATATATATATATATATATATATGAGTTCGCTCACTTTTATATATTTTAAATAGCTGCTGTTTTATACTATACCATTTTATCATAGTTTTATCAACTTTGATATTTGTTTAGCTGTTCATCTTGTTCCTATCATTCTTTTAGCTGCTTCTAGCTGAAGGAATTTTCATCAGGAATTGCAATCTAGCACCTTGGCGCCGAGAAGTGCAATTTGGGCCTTTTTTTGCACCTCCTTTTTTATATATATATATATATATATATATATATATATATATATATATATATATATATATATATATATATATATATATATATATATATATATATATATATAGAAAATACACTCCCTGCAGGCCACTAACTAACCTGCCTGCCTAATCTAGTTCAATCTATCTCCATCCACACACTATACACGGCCGCTATGTAAACAGCCTTATATAGTGTGGGGCATGGACTTAGTCCCCCTGAGCCATGATTGGCCCAAGCACCCTGCCTTGGCCAATTGTGGCTCTCGCAGCAGAGTGTGCTGTGATTGGCCAAAGCATGCAGGTCAGGTGCATGCTTTGGCCAATCATCAGACGTCGGTGCACTGCGATCTTGCAGTGCATTATTCTCAAATTTGCCACAAACGCCCCATATGTTCGGTTAGTTTTCGAGCAAGCGAACACCTGATGTTCGAGTCGAACATACGTTCGACTCAAATCACAGGTTCATTCCTACTGACAGGTGTTCTAATTCACCTCCACTCTAAATCTAAAACTTTAAACAGTTTTTATTTTTTTACCACCCCGGTTGAAGTCTTTGCGGATGAAACGCATAGGGTTAATACGTCGGCTCAAGTCATCCTACACTGCGCTTCCATAATTGGATTCACGCTATGTGGAGGCTCTCTTCTCTCTTTTATATACCTTGTTTTTTTATCAACACTCTGAGGTGATACATCTCAGGAGAACTGGGCTTATGATCATTCAGTGCTCAGAACACCATCCATTTCCGGAATCACCAGCCCTCTGGATTGTGTTGCGTTTGTTAAAATATGATTTTTCATATTAATCAGACATAACATTACATGAGACAATATTTAGATTACTGTCAGGGTTTGGCTTGAGTAGATATTTCTCAAACAAATGCTGTTGCATACAATGGGTACGTAGATACCATTGTTGTATTCAATTTACAGTTTGAATAGGCTATTTTCTCTATAGCTACAGTAAAAAGGTAGAGAGGGTCTCTCAAACTGAAAAGAATGACTGTTAGTCGGTTGTTATGGAAACAACTTGTCAACAAACTTGTACATAAACGGATGAGTAAAGACTTGCTTTAAGATCAGGCACCTTCTTCTTATGATGAGTGGCTTCCGATCTTAAAGCATGAATAGTAATAGTTGTAATAGTGTGAATTGTAATAGTTTTGTATGTACAGCATCTTTTTATAGTAAAAGCACATTTACACACTGCAGAAGTCGCAGCTTCCTTGCTTATACCACAAAGTAACCTTTGCTAGATAGACTCAAGCAAAACATTTGGGGGCTCGTCCGTGATCTGTGCTATAATTCAATTGAAGCAGACCAGTTTTTCTGTAGTGTGTTGTGTAGCTTGTGCTAGGTAAATTGCTGCGTAAGCTGTTTAGGAAAAGCAAGGCTGCAGAGGGTCCTGGTGACCAGAAGAAAGTGTACAGCTTACCTATATGGGTCATAGACAATGAGTGGAAGCCCCTTGCTAAAGAATTTCTGAAGTATGCTTCTCCCTTGAAGCTGACTTGGGGTGATAAAGTCTGAGATCATTTTGTAGATTTTAGCCTTAAGGAGTTGGATTTAAGTAAAAAAGAGAAGAGGACAGTGTCCACAATGGATTGGTACTTCCTCCATGCTCTCTATACTGAATCACATAGAAGGGAGAAGGCAGAGGCAGAAGTTAAGGTATTAAAAAACCAAATAGCAGTTGCTTCAGAGTGTGTGTACTCGATTTGCGAGAACGGTGTGCAGCCCTCGTGACCAAATCAATTAATGCCTTAAGGAAAAGGAAGGGGCGTAAACCTGTTAGTAAAGCCAGGGTATGTGCCATTGTCACATGCCAAAATTGGGATTGTGAGGATGTGCTCTCCTCAAATGATAGTGAGGATGAGGAGATAGAGTTTGATATTTCAGATGATGATCTGCTAGTGGGAAAGAAAAAGTATGCCAGACCTCTCATTACTAAGCATAGGAAACGGCAAGATGATAGAGAGGAAATGGCAGATGGGGAGGTGCATTATCGCAACCCCAGAGATGTTGAATTTGAAGAAGTACGGGAGTTTACACAAACTGAACTCCATGAGCTGGCAAAACAATACAAACAAAAGTCTGGGCTGCCCCTATCGAGTTAGCTCCTATGCTTATGGGATGAAGGGGCAGACAGTGTTGTTTTGTCAGCTAAGGAAACAGTGGCTATGGGAGTGTTAACCCATGATCCACAATTGGGTCAGGCCATGCAAAAAGCCAGAGAGTTTATCGTGAATTTTTCACTGTTAGACCTTGTGGGAGATGGAATAGTCCAAGTACGCTAGTCCTACTGACCTGGAAAATACCTACTCCTGGAGATCAATAGGAGAGTTCATTTCCAGGTTACGTGAGATGGGTTGTATAACTGGATTAAATACATTTCCAGAATGGATAGGTCCAGATATGGAACCCTTTAGGTCTGCTCTGTGCTCTAAGCTGATGAAGTCTGCGCCATTTAATCTCAGGGCTCCATTATTGTCCTTGTTGGGAGGCCTAGGATTAAACAGCAATATTCATGAAGCCACTACCCTTTTAAGCCAGTTGGGGAAACTAGAGGAGACAAAAAAAAAAACTGTCAGGGCAGTAGATAAGGTCAAGGCCAGACAGGAAGAATACAAGCAGAAAAGAACAGAGAAGAAAGGGAATGGGGTAGAGAAGACAGGAGGTGAAGAGAAAACCAGGCTAGTTATTTCTAGGAAAGAAATGTGGGTGGACCTATTAAAGGCAGGAGTACTGTCATGTACCTGGGTGTATTTGAACCAGGATCTTCCTGGTCCCACAGCTGCAGCCTTACCTGTTGTGCTACAGAGGAGCTCTGGACTTATGGAAATGTCCTCTCAGTATTAAGCATTACCTTGGACTCACTAGCCCCACCTGCTGCCAGCTGTGGACAATTTACAATCAAAGCAGCCCATAAATAGCAGCACTTCCTATCTCTTAGTGCCCGTTTGTGTGGACTAACTCCCTGGGTGTTGTGACTGCTTTGTGACCTTGATTATCATGTTGAACTTCTGACTCAATTCCTGACTACTCTCTAGCCTACTGATTTTGTACTTCACCGCCAGCCAATCTCTGGATTTCGATTGTGTACCGCTTTGCTTGATCTGTTGCCAACCTAATCTGACTAAGTTTTCGCCTGAATCCTCAGCACACTAGCTCCACTTCAGACACTACCTATCACAGGTACCTTACAAGTACCTAAAGATGAGATAGATGGGATTTCTACTGCAGAAATGCTGAAGAGGTGGAAACATTTAGTAGGGAAAACTGTCAGGGTTAGAAACACTACTCCTAGTGAAGATAACATCAGCCTATACTTAGAGGAAACAGAACAGACCCCTCCTGTTAGCCCCAAACCAATTCCTAGAACTGAACATGAACCCAAACCCAAATCCTTTTATCCTGGGGAGGAGTTAGAGAGAATCAGAAAAGGGGATTGGGAGGTTCCTTACCCTTTATGAAGGGAAGGTGGTTCTCCGATAATAGCAGTGAGGGCAGTGACAGGAGGAGACCGACGCCCATATGCACCTGTCACAGTATGGTGGGGGAAGTCATCTTCTCCTACACATGTAATGGTTTTAGTTGATAGCGGAGCTGAAGTTACACTTTTGCAAGGAAATTCTTCCCACGACAAAGGAGAATTGATTTATGTAGAAGGTTTAGGAGGGAAAATCACACCAGCAGTTAGGATTCGGGTGAAATTGGCTTTTGGCAAGGGATCGGGATTTATGACAAATGTTTTGGTATCAGAGTTACCCGAAAATATTCTTGGGATGGATGTACTTCAAGGTCAGTCAATTCAGACTGAAAGAGGTACATTTGCATTCGGGTATCCTGATAAAGCGTATCTGGTAAGGGTGGTGAAGGCTGTGGTCAGAGGTCATGCGAAATGGACCCCTGTCTACATTCCTCCACCAGAGAAGCCAGTCTGTTTCAAGCAGTACAGACTTCCTGGAGGCCACAAACAAATTGGGAAGACTGTTGAGAGTAGGGATCCTTAGACCTGCTGTAAGTCATTTCTCGTCTCCGGTGTTCCCAGTAAAGAAACCTGATGGAACATATAGAATGACTGTGGATTACAGAGGTCTAAACAAAGTGGCACCTCCATTGAAGTCAGCTGTACCATGATCTCAATTGTTGAGAAAATTGCTAAAGATGCAGGAGAATATCATGCTGTGATAGACCTGGCTAATGCTTTCTTTTCAATTTTTATAGACCCAGAGTGTCAAGACCAGTTTGCTATGGTGTGGGATGGCCGCCAGTACACTTTCACCGTGCTTCCTGAAGACTATGTTCATTCTGTAATGATTTGTCATGGACTAATTGCCCGAGATTTAAGTACCCTGAATTTGAAAGTCGCTGTGTTTCACTACATTGATGACATCATGATCTCTGGAACAAAATAAGATGTAACTGAAGCACTGCACCTACTGATAGAGCACTTGGAGAACAGAGGGTGGGCTATCAACAGATACAAAATCCAAGGACCTACCACAGAGGTGACATTTCTAGGAATGATGTGGACTGGGCAACAGAGGAAAATTCCAGAGACAGTTGTGCAAACTATCCAGGCGCTGTCGCCCCCTACTACCAAAAAAGAGGCACAGATGTTCATTGGAGTTGTGGGATTCTGGAGATCGTTCATCCCACATCTTGGACTGATTCTGAGGCCTATATATAATGTCACCAGAAAAAAGACTGAGTTCTCATGGGGTTCAGAGCAGCGGACTGCATTCCTGGCTGCTAAAGAAGCTATTTTGCAGCATCAGGGATTAGGACCCGTGAGACAAGGAGTACCATTTCAGCTGGATGTAGTGGAGCAGAATGTTACCATATCTTGGCGTCTGTGGCAGCCAAATGAAAAGAAAGGACTGAGAGCAATACCTATTGGATTTTGGTCCAAACAACTGACAGGGGCACATAAGAGATACATGCCCCTAGAGAAGTACCTGTTTGGGGCCTACACAGCACTTCAACATGTAGAGACCATTACAGGAAAGGACACAGTCACCATCCATACTGCATTGCCAATAGCAGGATGGGTGAGATATAATGGACTGACCACTAGGGCAGCAGTAGTCCAGAACCAGACACTGATGAAATGGAAGTGGTACCTTCAAGAAACAGGGGGTATTGCAGCTGGGGATGTTAGAGACATTTCAAAACAGTTGGTTGGGCTTGTTACTTTTACCAGCACCCGGCCAGAAGAAGAAATTCCTGTGCTGCAGTCATCCCCCATTCAAGAGGCTCCACCCTTTGAGTCTCTGTCAGAAGACATGAAGGAGTCAGCGTGGTTCACTGATGGTTCAGCCATAGTCGCCTCATCTGGGCGTAAATGGGACAGCAGCAGCCTACATCCCAAGTACAGACACAGTCCTGCAGGAGACCGGAATCGGAGGGTCCAGTCAGTATGCAGAGTTGAAAGCTGTACCGATGACTCTTTAGGAGGATCCTTCTTCCCATGTCACTATCTACACTGACAGCTGGGTGGTTTTTAAAGGACTGACAACTTGGATGCCCACGTGGATGTCCAATGAATGGATGATTCATGGAAAGGTGGTGTGGGGAGGCAAGGAAGTCTGGGACTACATCTGGAAGGAAGCTCACTCCCGCACCATAAAAGTGGGGCATGTTGATGCACATGTGCCCCTAGTCCCAGACTTTGAGAACTTTAACAGAGTTGCAGATGAAATTGCCAAAGTTAAGACAGTTGTGCCAATTGATCCTGTCTTGATGAGCTTGGCCAACTGGGCCCACAAGCAATCTGGATATTTTGGGGCAGAAAGCAACATATGAATGGGCTCAGCGGAGAGGATTGCCTATATCCATGGACATGATAAAGACTATAATAGGGAACTGTACAGTGTGTGGAGAAGTGTGACAATGGCCATTGCAAAAGTACTCCATTGGGTCGATTAAGAGGGGTGAGAGGCCTACAGAGATCTGGCAGATTGACTTCATTGGTCCCCTGCCCCGGGTAAACAATGGACTGAGATATTGTTGCACTGCCGTGGACACCTATTCAGGACTTATGCTTGTTCATCCTTGCAAACGTGTAGATCAAGCCGCAACGCTTCAACTGCTCCAGAAACTTGTCGTTGCTTATGGTTGTCCCAAACAAGTCCAAAGTGATAACGGCTCACACTTCACCGGATCAACAGTACAGCAGTGGGCCAAAGATTCTGGAGTGTACTGGTTGTGCCACATTCCATACCAGCCACAGGCAGCTGGTTTGATTGAAAGAAACAACAGGCTATTGAAGGACCAGATACGCAAACTTACACCCATACATACACTAAAGGGGTGGAATTGGGTCCTCGCACAGGCAGTCATGTTGTTAAATTCTAGGCCAATAGCCAAAAGAACACAATATGAGAGGATGGTAGGGGCTGAGGCACAGATTCCACAGCTGGAGTGCAGAGTTCAGTATTTATGTAAGGTCCCTGAAAGAACAGGGCTTAACAGATACCATGTTACTGCTTCCCATGACATAGAAACCAAGAGTGATATATCTGAAGCTGAAGCCTATCTAGGAATGAGAGGGAATCTGGCAGGAAGGTTTGAAGTTATATTTGCATTGGCAGATGAGCTTCAAGACAGTGGCTAGGACTCTGACTGGTTAGTGGATACTTCTCAGCAACAGTGGAAAGTGAGGCTACATAACATCAAACCTTTCAAAATAAACAGCAGTGATCTTCTGGGAAATATCAGTCTATTTCCTCTCCTCCCTATTGATGTTCTTTGGGAGGGTCAGAAGTGCATACAGGCAGGTGGCAAAGTATTGGTCAGATATCCAGGCAAGAAGCCATTTAGAGGAGAGATTGCAGCTGAAGGGCCAGGATCTACTGTTTATGTTTTATTAGAAGGAACAGATAATCCGCTTTGTTTTCCACTCCACAGGCTGTCTCCGATTTGATCCATAGGAAGACCAGAGAAAAGTGGTTACATGATGGAAAGAATGACGGAAAATCGCAAGAGCTGTGGAGAGCAAGGCCTTTGATGTTTTACAAGCCTGGACTTGTTTCTTTTTAAATCTTTATTTAACCACTTTTCTACTGGGCACTTAAACCCCCTTCCTGCCCAAGCCATTTTTCAGCTTTCAGCGCTGTCACACTTGAATGACAATTGCGCGGTCGTGCGACGCTATACCCAAACAAAATTTGCGTCCTTTTTTTCCCACAAATAGAGCTTTCATTTGGTGGTACTTGATCACCTCTGCGGTTTTATTTTTTGCGCTATAAACAAAAGAAGAGCGACAAGTTTGAAAAAAAACACAATATTTTAGACTTTTTGCTAGAATAAATATCCACTTTTTTTTTCCTCAGTTTAGGCCGATACGTATTCTTCTACATATTTTTGGTAAAAAAATTGCAATAAGCGTATATTGATTAGTTTGCGCAAAAGTTATAGCGTCTACAAAATAGGGGATAGATTTATAGCATTTTTGTAATATTTTTTTTTTTTTTTTACTAGTAATGGTGGCGATCAGCGAATTTTTATCATGACTGCGATATTGCAGCGGACACATCGGACACTTTTGACACATTTTTGGTACCATTCACATTTATACAGCGATCTGAGCTATAAAAATGCATTGATTACTGTATAAACATGACTGGCAGGGAAGGGGTTAACACTAGGGGGCGAGGAAGGGGTTAAATGTGTTCCCTATTAGTGATTCTTACTGTGGGGGGAGGGGACTGACTGGGGGAGGTGACCGATGGTTGTCCCTATGTACAAGGGACACACCATCAGTCTCCTCTCCCTGACAGGACGTGGATCTGCGTGTTTACACACGCAGATCCACGGTCCTGCTCGGTTACTGGGAAATCGCAGGTGCCCGGCGGCTATTGCGGCCGCTGGGCATGCGCATCGGGTGCCCAGTGACATGGCGGGCGCACGCACCCCCTAGTGTATTTTAAAGGCACAACGTAATATGACGTCCGCCCAGGATAACAGTGTCTTCCTGCCGCCGTCAATTGACTGTGGACGGTTGACAACTGGTTAAGGTATGCGATTTACACAAAGTGGCATAATATCACATACTGTGGGCAGCACAGTGGTGTAGTGGTTAGCACTTTCACCTAGCAGCAAAAGGGTCACTGATTCAAATCCCGACCATGACACCATCTGCCTGGAGTTTGCATGTTCTCCCTGTGTCTGTGTGGGTTTCCTCCGGGTACTCCGGTTTCCTCCCACACTCCAAAGACATGCTGATAGGTTAATTGGATCTAGTCCAAATTGGCCCAGTATATATGTGTATATGTGTGTACAACTGTGTGTCCCAAGCGTGGGATAAAATGACCACACCAGCCAAGCAGACACTGGCTGCAAAAAGCGCCTTGTGGAGATTCAGTTTGCATGTGAGCGCTATACAAGTCATTCATTCATACATTGACCTATAACAGTAAATGACAGGCTTTAACAGTAACCCTTCAAAAAAAAAATGCTAAGTACATTAATAACATAACAGTCAAGGTTCCAATAAAATGTCATGGTAATTCAGGAAACTGTGGTCTAAAGACTCCACAACAGATATATCCTGTACGTTAATCTGAACCGCGGTGAGAACCACCCCAACTGATTAGAGGGTTAATTGGATGTATACCATTAAATAGGAACCACAGGGTGTAAGAATGACAACCTGATAGGCAGAACATCCTTATCCCTGGTTAACAGGTAATGAGCCACTGCTATCCCGGGGGGCCAAAACTGAACATTTTACTCTTAGGCCCGGATTCGCAGGGGTGGCACCAGTGGAAAACCGCAAACCATGAGAATTTTCTATTTTTTAGGAAAGGAAAGTGGACGACACCAGAGGTGTCAATAAGGGAAAGAAAGATAAGAAAGGCTAAAAAGAGGAACAGTACAGAGGAAGTAAGGGGGAGAGGAGGGTAGAAAGTTCTGGCGAGGTCGACGGCCCAAGACCCTCAGATCCCCTTAGAGTGAGTCACAAAAGTAGGACTTGTATTCTTCTGAGAATCGGAACAGATTCCAGTGTGTCCAGCGAGTATTGTGTTCCTCCTCTCTATCCCCCAGGGCAGCTGTCAGATGCTCCATCCGCTGTATATCGCACACCCTGGCAAACCACTGTGACACCATTGGTGGAGACTGTTGCTTCCACACACTTGGTATACACGCCCTGGCTGCATTCAGGAGATGTTTCAGTAAAGATTAGCGATATCGCTAACAAGACATGGGCGTCAGGTTTAGAAGTACTGCTGCTGGGTTATCCTGAAGAGAGACGTCGGTAATCTTGTGAATGATCTGTAGAACTTGTCTCCAGAAAGGGACAGCTCCGGACATTCCCAAAAGATGTGTAGTAAAGTACCGGCTTGGGTACCACATCTCCAGCACAGAGGACTATGTCCTGGGAATATTGAAGCTAACACCGATGGGGTCCTATACCAGCGCGTCAGAATCTTTTAGGTGATCTCCTGATACTTTCTACATAAGGACGACTTATGTGCAAAGAGGAGGATACGATTCTTTTGATCCTCAGTGAACGTAATGTTGAGATCTCGCTCCCATTTTTTCAAATATGGGGGGTCATGTTGAGATGTGTGAGCAAGAAGCATGTTGTAAGAATAAGAAAGGGATTTCTGTATGGGTTCATCTCCCAGGCACAGGTCTTCAAAGGACGTATGCTGTCTACGGAAACCTCCGGTTTCAGGGAGGGATCGGAGGAAGTGGGAAAGTTTTGAGATCTTCCACCTGCCCAAAATGGAGGAATTAAGGACGGGATATAGACCCGAGGGGTCAACCCACCCAGAGGAGCCAAGAAAAGACGAGGCTCTAACCAGGCTCTGGTCTGCTTGGAGCCGGAAGGACCTGTCAGAGATACCTGGTGCGAAGTCCGGGTGCTCAATTATGGGCGTTAACGGGGAGGGAAAGCTGTCCGTCTCTGCTATCCTGAAGTATCTGTGAAGCTCCTGCAAAGTGGGCTCGATCAGTGGGTGTGGGGAGGAGAATCGTGAAAACAGAGTCCCACTCCAAGGTAAGCCTGCTAAGGGAATCTGCACCATTTCCTGTTCCAGGCGGACCCATAATTTATGTGATAAATGCCTGCACCAGTCCACTACTCTGTTCATGTGGACCGCTGTATAATAAAGGGCTTGGTCAGGGAGGCCAACGCCGTCTCTGAGTTTTGGCATCTATAGAAGTGATCTCTGAAGCCGTGAAGGCTTGGCCTGCCAGACATAATTAATGAAAATGGTACGTAACTTACGAAAGAAGCTCTGCGGTTTCCTAACTGGCAGTGCTTGTAAAAGGTAGAGCAGCCGCGGCATTATGTTCATCTTTAGAATGTTACATCTACCGAACCAAGAAACCGCCAAGTTCTTCCATCTGTCTTAAGCCCCGTACACATGGTCGGACTTTTGCCCAACAAACTTCGTTTTGAGCAAGTTGGACCAACAATCCGACCGTGTGTACGCTCCATCGGACAAACTTTTTTCGTTTGGTTTTGGATTTCATCGGACAAAAGTTGGGTCTGCAAACGGACAAACCTTTGCCCAACAAAAGTTAGATGGAGCAAAGTCCGACCGTGTGTACAGAAAACCATCGGACTTTAGTCCGATGGACAAAACAACTAATGTTAAAATCAACCAACAATAGCAGAAGTTGACCAAAGGGTGGCAGTAAAGATCAGAAAAGAGCAGAAAAAACACGTGATGTTGTAAGAAGTTTTAAGAAAATTTGCAGAAAAGTCCGAGCGTGTGTATGCTATGGGTGTTCCCAACCAACTCCGTTCGGACAAAAAAACACGGAAAAGTCCGATGGAAGTCCGACCGTGTGTACGAGGCTTAAGTCAGAAGAAAAAATGTTCAGGAGGGGCTGAAAGTTAAGTTGGTATATAAGAAGTAGGTTAGAAGGGATCTTAGTGACTAAGTATTAGATGGCCTGGGGAGTCCACCGGAAGGGAAAATTGCTACTAAGACGAGCCTGGGAGCCGGGAGTAAGGGATATGTTGAGCGCTTCTGACTTTTGCAAATTAATTTTTAAGTCCGATAGATCACCATATCAGCGCAATGCAGAGAGGAGGACTGGAAGAGAAGTATGTGGTTCTGAGACGTAAAATAGCAGGTTATCCGTATAGGCAGCAATTTTATGGTGGTATGTGGCAGTTACAAGTCCTCTAATGTCAGGGTTAAGCCTAATGTGTTGCAGTAGGGGTTCTAGGGAGAGTATGAAGAGGAGCGGGGAAAGCGGGCACCCCTGTCTCGTGCCATTACTGGAAGCGACTCCGTTCACTCTGACCGTCGCAGTGGGGGTAGAGTAAATGGCAGAGATCCAGGACAAAATGGGGGTCGGCATCCCCAGGCGTCGCAGGGTGGCTAGGTGAAAAGTCCAATTCACCCTGTCGAACGCCTTTTCGGCGTCTGTAGACAATAGGATGAATGGGATGTTAAGACGCTTGGCCCGTGCCACAACATATATTGTCCTGGTTGTGTTATCTCGCGCCTCTCTGTTGCGTATAAATCTGACCTGATCTAGGGGGCCTATGCATTGGAGGACAGAACCTAATCTCTCGGCCAGAATTTTTGTGAACAACTTAAGGTCACAATTAAGCAGGGAAATGGGCCTATGACTAGCACAAAGAAGCGGGTCCCTTTCCGGCTTAGGAATAACGGTGATGCTTGCTTGCAAAAGGTCCGGTGGCACGGTATGCTTATCTGGAATTGCATTGAAGGCGGTGACAAAGTGGGTCGCCAACTGTGCTTGGAAGGTTTTATAATAGGAAACTGTGAAGCCATAAGGGCCGGGCGCTTTTCCCTTCGGAGACCCAGCAGTGTTTATTTCCTTCATACGGCATTAGTGACCTCTGATGCCTTGTTCTATGGACTACCATATTTTCAGTTTTCACTAACAATGATATTGGTATTGTGTCTATGGACTATTATGTTTCTAGTGATTAATAGCATGGTTTACCCGTAGTTACACATGGGTTACATGTTTTTACATTGTTGCTATTGCCATTTTTATATACATTTTTATATGAATTTTTATATTTAGTGTTAAACACTGTGGTTTAGTAGTCACATTTTATACCTTTCACTGTTATTATTTTTAGAAATCCTTCTGCGACTTTATATCGCATGCAGCGGCGGTGCGTCCATAGTGGGCGCAGGAGCGCCGCCCCCTCTCTCCCCTGCGCCGTCACTCAAGTGTACAATACATAGATATTCATGCATGGCATGAATCACTATGTATTGTCGCCCCTGCCGCCCACTATTCGGATGGAATAACAGCAGTTTGTTGGTGTTTGGAAGTGCCTATCAGAGCCAGCGGCTCTGATAGGCTTTCCGATTACAACCTGTGGGCACTAATCGGCTTCCAAATAGTTAACCAGGTTCACCGGGTCTGGTTACCGGTAACCTAATTGGCTGAAGCGACATCGAGGGCGGGACTTGGGAGAAGACATCGAGGGAGGATGGCTGACCCGAGAAAGATAAGTGCTGGGGGACGTGGGAAGCAATCTGGCGGTTTTTGAGGGGGCAAACTGGCGACAATTGATGGACACAGTGGTGACAATTGATGGGCACAGTGGTGACAATTGATGGCACAGTGGCTGCGTTTGATGGCATGGCACAGTGGTGAAAATTGATGGCACAGTGGCGACAATTGATGGCATGGCACAGTGGCAACAATTGATGGCACAGTGGTGACAATTGATGGCACAGTGGTGACAATTGATGGCACAGTGGCTGCGTTTGATGGCATGGCACAGTGGCTGTGTTTGATGGCATGGCACAGTGGCTGGTTTTGATGGCACAGTGGCGACAATTGATGGACACAGTGGTGACAATTGATGGCACAGTGGCTGCGTTTGATGGCATGGCACAGTGGCTGCATTTGATGGCATGGCACAGTGGCTGCGTTTGATGGCACAGTGGCAACAATTGATGGCACAGTGGTGACAATTGATGGCACAGTGGCGACAATTGATGGCATGGCACAGTGGCGACAATTGATGGCATGGCACAGTGGCGACAATTGCTGGCACAGTGGCGACAATTGATGGGCACAGTGGCTGTGTTTGATGGCACAGTGGCGACAACTGATGGGCACAGTGGCACAGTGGCACAGTGGTCTTCCCGTCGTCGCCGCCGGCGTCTTCTTCCCTCTTCTCCTCCTCGATGTTGACGCGTCGCTTCCTCCCGCTGTAATACTAGCTCTCCGCTCCGCTCCGCATTAATATAGGCTTCTCATGACGTCACAGTCACATGTTCCCATGACGTCACAGTCACATGCTCCGGGGCCATGTGCCCCGGAACATGTGACTGTGACGTCATGAGAAGCCTATATTAATGCGGAGCGGAGCGGAGAGCCAGTATTACAGTGGGAGGAAGCGACGCGTCAACATCGAGGAGGAGAAGAGGGAAGAAGACGCCGGCGGCGACGACGGGAAGACCGGCTCCTCCACTAGCAAAAGAGCTAAAGAAGTTAGTGGAGGGGCCGGCAGAAGGACAACGGAGAGCCGGACGAGACGACGGAGAAGACCGGGCCTCCGTTAGCAAAAGAGCTAAAAAGAAGTTAGCAGAGGCCCGGCAGAAGAAAGAACCGGAGAGCGCGGCGACGACACCGGAGACCCCCGAAGTCTGAAGAAGACCTCCGGAGCTGTGCAATAAAATACTTTAAAAAGCTGTGTGGTTTTTTTATTGCAATTTTTTTCCACCAGGTGAATGGGTAGGGGTACGATGTACCCCATACTCATTCACATAGGGTGGGGGGGCCGGGATCCGGGAGCCCCTTTAGTAAAGGGGGCTCCCGGATTCCGATAAGCCCCCCGCCCGCAGACCCCGACAACCAACGGCCAGGGTTGTCGGGAAGAGGCCCTGTCCTTATCAACATGGGGGCAGGGTGCTCTGGAGTGGGGGGCCGCAGGTCGCCCCCCTGCCCCAGAGCACCAAACCCCCCCATGTTGAGGACATGCGGCCTGGTACGGTTCAGGAGGGAGGGGGGGCGCTCTCTCGTCCCCCCCCTCTTCCCCTGCGGCCTGCCAGGTTGCGTGCTCGGATAAGGGTCTGGTTTGGATTTTTGAGGGGACCCCCACGCCGTTTTTTTGGCGTAGGGGCGCCTGTTCAAATCCAGACCAGACCCAAGGGCCTGGTATGCCTCTGGAGGGGGAACCCATGCCGGTTTTTTATTTAAAATTTGGCCTGGAGTTCCCCCTCAAGATTCATACCAAACACACTGCCTGCTATTGGCGGGGATCCAAGTCGGATCCCCGTTCATTGAAAGTCGGACATATGTCGGCTTCATGTCGCAGGGCTAAGTTGGATCCAAAGTAGGACAGATGTCGTGTCGCACTAGTGTGAACCCAGCCTCAATCAACAGCCAGGGAGCTATACCTACCATTCATTTTCTAAAACTATATGCACCTGGGAGTCTATGAAGCTGGGATGCACTACAAAAGGCTACAATGAAGCAGGTTTATTTATGTTTTTAAAAAGCTTGGGCAAAGCTCAGTGGCAGTGCCAGGGGGGGTGCTTGCTGGCGTTTGACCACAAGCAAAACTTCCACCACCACCTTTATCACCCCCAACAGCCTACCACAAGAACACTATAACAGGTGTGAAGTCTGCAGTGGAGCTGACTGTTATTGACAAAAACGCCTGTATAATTCTGGCCAGCATTTGGTCAGATTGATCTACTGTATGCTTAGTGGATGCATAGTTCTGATCCAAAAAGACAGCCTGGCAATGCAGTACTATGGAAGGTGAATCTACTGTACACCGCTGAACATCAGTGCAGGGCAGGGCAGTATTATTATTTGCATATTGTCACATAAATGCCGTTATATTACCACCCATACCAATGTAAGGGGCAATATGCACTGCCACTGACACCAAAGTAAAGGTCATACTGTAATTTAAAATGATTGTAAAGTATTTTTTTTTAATTAACCACTTGACAACTGGCCACTTAAACCCCCTTAATAACCAGACCAATTTTCAGCTTTCGGTGCTCTCACATTTTGAATGACAATTACTCAGTCATGCAACACTGTACCCATATGATTTTTTTGTCCTTTTTTTCACACAAATAGAGCTTTCTTTTGGTGGTATTTAATCACTGTTGGGATTTTTATTTTTTGCGCTATAAAAGAGAAAAGACTGAAAAATCTGTAAAAAAATTAATTGTTATTTGTTTCTGTTATAAAATTTAGCAAATTAGTAATTTTTCTTCAAACATTTTGGGCAAAATTTATACTGCTACATATCTTTGGTAAAAATAAGTACAAATTGGTGTATATTATTTGGTCTTTGTAAAAGTTAAGCCCCATACACACGGTCGGACTTTTGGCCAACAAACTTCATTTTGAGCAAGTTGGACCAACAATCCGACCGCGTGTACGCTCCATCAGACAAACTTTTTTGTTTTTGTGCTTTCATCGGACAAAAGTTGGGTCTGCAAACGGACAAACTTTTGCCCAACAAAAGTCAGATGGAGAAAAGTCCGACCGTGTGTACAGAAAACCATAGGACTTTTGTCCAAGTTGACCAAAGGGTGGCGGTAAAGAGCAGAAAAGAGCAGAAAAACCAACGTGATGTTGCAAAAAGTTTTGGGAAAGTTTGCAGAAAAGTCCTGAGGTGTGTATGCTATGGGTGTGCCCGGCCAACTCCGTTCGGACAAAAATCCAGGGAAAAGTCAGATGGAAGTCCGACCGTGTGTATGGGGCTTTATAGAGTCCACAAACTATGGTGCCAATATCTGAAAATTGATCACACCTGAAGTACTGACAGCCTATCTCATTTCTTGAGACCCTAACATGCCAGAAAAGTACCAATACCCCCCAAATGACCACTTTTTTGAAAGAAGATATTCTAAGGTATTCCCCACAATTCTTTGCAAAAATCAAGATTTTATTTATTTTTTTACAAAATTGTCATATTAGCACAGGCTATTTCTCACACACAACATATGCATACCACAAATTACACCCCAAAACACATTATGCTATTACTCCCAAGTATGGCGATTAGTGATGAGCCGAACACCCCTGGGTTCGGTTCGCACCAGAACCCGCAAACGGACCGAAAGTTCGCACGAACATTAGAACCCTATTAAATACAATGGATGCGAACGTTCGGATTCTAAAGTGCTAATTATAACGACTATTATCCATGTTATTGTCCGAAACAGAGTTTGGGAACCCGGCTTCTGCACCAGGGGACATGTATCAATGCAAAAAGAAGTTTTAAAAACGGACGTTTTCCGGGAGCAGTCATTTTAATGATGCATAAAGTGAAAAAAAAAGTCAAATATTCCTTTAAATATTGTACCTACTGCTTGCGGCTTTAATGCAATGTCTGGCAATGTCTGGTAATATGGATGAAAATCTTTAGGAAAAATGGCATAGCTACCCCATCAACCCCCCCCCCTACCCCAGCCCATTACCAGCCCCCTTGGGTCTTGTATGGATATTAAGGGGAACCCCGCACACAAAATAAAAAAGGACCTATATACTCTGAACAGCCGTATACAGGCGGTGCATACAAGACAGGGACTGTAGGTTTGTTCTTATGTAGAATCTGTTTGTAATTTTGAACAGCTGCATTGTTTAAGTGGAGCTCCATGGCAAATTCCTTTTGCCCTGTTCAGAACATTTCACCTCACTTTCCGTCCCAATGACAACTGTTTTTGAAATGTGGTGTTTTTATTGAAACAAGGATTGGTGATAAAGCATCAGTAGAGAGGAGACACCTTTCTCCCATATTAATTCTTACAGGAGAGAATTTTCCTTCCAAGGGGTAGATTTCCTCTCACTTCCTGTTGTCTTCTTCCGTTTGCAAGTAGTAGTAGTTTGTAAGTTGGATGTTTGAAAGTAGGGACCTTCCGTATATACTCTGCAGAAATTGGCCCCTTAGGTGTTGGTGTTGGCACAACACTGAAAGCACTCACAGTTATTCTTGGTGGGTGCTGGAACGCCCTGCTGTCAAGTATAATATCAGGAATTGTAATAACATATAATTGTTGATCAGTGGTAGTAAAAATTGGGCCTTTGATGGTGGTGCTGGTGCCACAACACTGTAAGGCCTGACAGTTACTCTTGGTGGGCGCAGCAATGGTCCCTGCTGTGAATTATTAGATCAATAATTATAATTGCATGCCCCTGTTGAACAGGGGCTGAAAAATTGGGCCTTTGGTGGTGGTGGTGATGGTGGTGCTGGTGCCACAACACTGTAAGGCCTGACAGTTACTCTTGGTGGGCGCAGCAATGGGCCCTGCTGTGAATTATTAGATCAATAATTATAATTGCATGCCCCTGTTGAACAGGGGCTTAAAAATTGGGCCTTTGGTGGTGGTGGTGGTGGTGATGGTGGTGCTGGTGCCACAACACTGTAAGGCCTGACAGTTACTCTTGGTGGGCGCAGCAATGCTCCCTGCTGTGAATTATTCGATCAATAATTATAATTGCATGCCCCTGTTGAACAGGGGCTGAAAAATTGGGCCTTTGGTGGTGGTGGTGGTGGTGATGGTGGTGCTGGTGCCACAACACTGTAAGGCCTGACAGTTACTCTTGGTGGGCGCAGCAATGGGCCCTGCTGTGAATTATTAGATCAATAATTATAATTGCATGCCCCTGTTGAACAGGGGCTTAAAAATTGGGCCTTTGGTGGTGGTGGTGGTGGTGATGGTGGTGCTGGTGCCACAACACTGTAAGGCCTGACAGTTACTCTTGGTGGGCGCAGCAATGGGCCCTGCTGTGAATTATTAGATCAATAATTATAATTGCATGCCCCTGTTGAACAGGGGCTTAAAAATTGGGCCTTTGGTGGTGGTGGTGGTGGTGATGGTGGTGCTGGTGCCACAACACTGTAAGGCCTGACAGCTACTCTTGGTGGGCGCAGCAATGCTCCCTGCTGTGAATTATTCGATCAATAATTATAATTGCATGCCCCTGTTGAACAGGGGCTGAAAAATTGGGCCTTTGGTGGTGGTGGTGGTGGTGATGGTGGTGCTGGTGCCACAACACTGTAAGGCCTGACAGTTACTCTTGGTGGGCGCAGCAATGGGCCCTGCTGTGAATTATTAGATCAATAATTATAATTGCATGCCCCTGTTGAACAGGGGCTTAAAAATTGGGCCTTTGGTGGTGGTGGTGGTGGTGATGGTGGTGCTGGTGCCACAACACTGTAAGGCCTGACAGTTACTCTTGGTGGGCGCAGCAATGGGCCCTGCTGTGAATTATTAGATCAATAATTATAATTGCATGCCCCTGTTGAACAGGGGCTGAAAAATTGGGCCTTAGGCACTGGTGGCACAACACTGCAACCCCTCACAGATACTGTACTTGGAGCACAGCAATGAGGCCTGTTGCAAAGTATTGCATCAAAAATTTTAATTACACGCCCCTGTTAAACAGGGGCTGAAAAATTGGGCCTTAGCCACTGGTGGCGTCACCCATAAACCAAAATGATCTTCCAAGCTATCATCGTTAATCGTATCATTGAGGAGGAGGAGGAGGATAGCCAGTCAACATAACAGCACAGGCACTCAGCATCAGCATCAGTCTTGAAGGGATGTGACATTTTAAAATCAATTAGTCTGTTATATCAGCATCTGGTGTGTGGTAGCTGGTGGTGATCCAAGACTGGTTCATCTTGATGAAAGTCAGTCGATCAACCGAGTCGGTGGACAGGCGCACCCTGTGATCCGTGACAAATCCTCCAGCAGCACTGAATGTGCGTTCTGAAAGAACGCTGGATGCAGGACAGGCCAGTAGCTCAATTGCATACTGTGCAAGCTCTGGCCAGTGATCCATCCTCAAGACCCAGTAAGCCAGAGGATTTTCGGTGGGGAAGGTGTCCAAGTCTGACCTTGCCCCTAGGTATTCCTGCACCATGTATATCAGACGCTGGCGATGGTTGCTGGAACCGATCATACTTTGGGGCTGCGGACTAAAGAATTGTCTGAACGCATCGGTCAGACGGCCACCTTCCCCACCGCTCCTTCTTTGACTGCCCGAAGCCTCAGCAACTCGTTGTCCAGGACCAGGAGTTTGTAACCTCCCAGTCTCTGGGAACGCGTTGCACAGACCTTACTGCAAGGCCTCCCGGAGTTGTCTCATCCTCTGCTCCCTCTGCGACGGTACGATAAGGTCCGCAACCTTACCCTTGTACCGTGGATCAAGGAGAGTGGCCAGCCAGTAATGGTCCCTCTCCTTGATCCGAAGAATACGAGGATCCTTCCGCAGACTTTGCAGGATCAGGGAGGCCATGCAGCGTAGGTTAGCTGAGGCATTCAGTCCGGAGTCCTCTGGGTCACTAAGGACGACATGATCCGCAGCCACCTCCTCCCAGCCACGTACAAGTCCACTGGTTTCTTGGGACTGTAAATCATCCCTAAAAGACTGCTGCTGATGATGCTGAGTGCCAGCCTCCACCTCCATGCTGACACAATCCTCCTCCTCCTCCTCCTCTTCCTGTGCGATGGGTGGGACAGAAGGAACACTGTCTGGGTAAAGGGGGCCTTGAGAGGCAAGGAAGTCCTCCTCTTCCTGCCTCTGTTCTGCCTCAAGTGCCCTGTCCATTATTCCACGCAGCGTGTGCTCCAACAGGTGGACAAGAGGTACAGTGTCACTGATGCATGCACTGTCACTGCTCACCATCCTCGTGGCCTCCTCAAATGGTGCCAGGACAGTGCATGCATCCCTGATCATGCCCCACTGGCGTGGTGAAAAAAACCCGAGCTCCCCTGACCCTGTCCTGGTGCCGTAGTCGCACAGGTACTCATTGATGGCCCTCTGCTGCGTGTGCAGCCGCTGCAGCATGGCCAACGTTGAGTTCCACCTGGTGGGCATGTCACATATAAGGCGGTTCTTGGGCAGGTTCAACTCCTTTTGAAGCTCAGCCAGGCGAGCACTGGCATTATAAGATCTGCGGAAATGCACACAGACTTTCCTGGCCTGCCTCAGGACATCCTGTAAGCCCGGGTACCTGCCCAAGAACCGCTGCACCACCAGGTTAAGGACGTGAGCCATACAGGGCACATGGGTCAGTTGTCCCTGTCGGAGGGCGGAGAGGAGGTTGGTGCCATTGTCGCAAACCACCATTCCTGGTTTAAGCTGGCGTGGCGTCAACCACCTCTCGGCCTGCCCCTGCAGAGCAGACAGGACCTCTGCCCCAGTGTGGCTCCTGTCCCCCAAACACACCAGCGCAAGCACGGCATGGCATCTTTTTGCCTGCGTACTTGCGTAGCCCCTTGAACGCCTACGGAGCACCGCTGGTTCCGAGGACAAACCACAGGAAGAGGCCATGGAGGAAGAAGAAGAGGAGGGGGTGGAGGAGAGAGGTGTGTCACAACCAGTAGTAGCATTTTGGAGGCGTGGCGGTGGAACAACCTCCAACACTACTGCACCTTGTCCTGCATCCTTCCCAGCTGCCAAAAGAGTGACCCAATAGGCCGTGAAAGAAAGGTAACGTCCCTGTCCATGCCTGCTGGACCATGAGTCAGTGGTAATATGCACCTTACCGCTGACCGCCCTGTCCAGCGAGGCCAAGACATTGCCTTCCACATGCCTGTAGAGAGCCGGAATCGCCTTCCGTGCGAAAAAGTGGCGTTTGGGAACCTGCCACTGAGGAACCGCACATTGCACAAACTCACGGAAGGGGGCCGAGTCTACCAACTGAAAAGGCAGCAGTTGAAGCGCTAGCAATTTAGCCAAGCTAGCATTCAACCGCTGGGCATGTGGATGGCTGGGAGTGAACTTCTTTCGACGGTCCAGCAGCTGGGGCAGGGAAATTTGCCTGCTAGAATCGGACGTTGGTGTACTGCTAGCAGAGTGCCCGCAAGTACTTGCCTGTGACACACCTAATTCTACACCTTCATTCCTCTCAGAGCAGGTTTCAGAGAGGAGTGAAGGTATAGTGGGGTTGGAGATCCCAGCTGATGCGGTGCAAGAAGAGGTCAGCTTTGTTCTTTGGTGTGGGTCTTTAAGGTAGGCTTGCCAACGAGCTGCATGGCAGGTCAACATATGTCTGATCAAGCATGTGGTGCCCAAGCGGCTGATGTTTTGGCCACGCGATATACGCTTGAGACATATGTTGCAAACAGCAGCTGTGCGATCTGATGCACTCGCCTCAAAAAAGGCCCACACCAAAGAACTTTTTGAATGACGGGCAGAGGCAGTGCCCTGCACAGGCGGAGCTCTGCGGTGTGATTCCGTCGGTGTGCTGCCCATACGCTGGCCACTCAAGGGCATCCTGCCTCGTTGGAGATGTGCCTCCTCCTCATCCTCCTCCTCCTCCTCTCTCCTATTAGGCACCCACGTGGAGTCAGTGACCTCATCATCCCCTCCCTCCTCATCACTGGAGCCAATCTGGCAGTATGCTGCAGCTGCTGGAGCATGACTGCCAGATTGGTGTCCTTCTTGAGCATCCCCTCTCTCTGCTCTCACGCTGCTGCCTTCCTCTAGCTGAGTATCATCATCAGATCCTTCCAAACGCTGGGCATCCTCCTGGAGCATGTACCCAACACTGTGCTCAAACAGTTCGGGGGACTCCTCAGGAGGAGGACATGGTGGGTCTAGGGAAGGATTGACTAATGAAGATAATGATACCAGAGAAGAGGACGCTTTGGCAGCTGCTTTGCCAGTACCCTGAGCCTGGGTGAGAGAGGATGAGGAGGATGAGGTGGGCTTGGTCATCCACTCTACCAAGTCTTCGGCATGATGTGGCTCAACATGTCCAGCTGCCGAAAACAAGGACAAGCGTGTCCCATGGCCATGTGCTGATGACAATGCACCGCGTCCACGACCAGCACTGTTGCCCCCAGACACAGAGCCTGCTTCCCCTCTTTTTTTGCCTCCTGACTGTCTGCCTCTCCTTGGTTGCCTTCCAGACATTTTAATGGATGGCCTGCAGGGAGATGGGAAAAAGAGCAATAAGGGCTACCTTCAGGTGTATACTGTGCAGGAGGCTTAGCAACAATGACACTGACACTGTCCCCTGCCTATCCTTCTCTGTCCCTAAACACAAGGATTGAAAATATGGTTCAGCAAAATAGTTTTAAAACAGAATAGCACACTGACACTTTCCCTCACTGTCCTACTCTGTCCCTCCCTACAAACAAGATTTAGCACAGAATAGCACACTGATAATTTCTACGAGTGTCCTTCTCTGTCCCTAAACTCAAGGATTGAAAATATGGAACAGCAAAATTGGTTTAGAACAGAATAGCACACTGTCAGTTTCACTCACTGTACCTCTCTGTCCCTCAACTCAAGGATTGAAAATATGGTTCAGCAAAATAGTTTTAGAACAGAATAGCACACTGACACTTTCCCTCACTGTCCTACTCTGTCCCTCCCTACAAACAAGATTTAGCACAGAATAGCACACTGATAATTTCTACGAGTGTCCTTCTCTGTCCCTAAACTCAAGGATTGAAAATATGGAACAGCAAAATTGGTTTAGAACAGAATAGCACACTGTCAGTTTCACTCACTGTACCTCTCTGTCCCTCAACTCAAGGATTGAAAATATGGAACAGCAAAATTGGTTTAGAACAGAATAGCACACTGTCAGTTTCACTCACTGTACCTCTCTGTCCCTCAACTCAAGGATTGAAAATATGGTTCAGCAAAATAGTTTTAGAACAGAATAGCACACTGACACTTTCCCTCACTGTCCTACTCTGTCCCTCCCTACAAACAAGATTTAGCACAGAATAGCACACTGATAATTTCTACGAGTGTCCTTCTCTGTCCCTAAACTCAAGGATTGAAAATATGGAACAGCAAAATTGGTTTATTAAAGAATAGCACACTGTCAGTTTCACTCACTGTACCTCTCTGTCCCTCAACTCAAGGATTGAAAATATGGTTCAGCAAAATAGTTTTAGAACAGAATAGCACACTGACACTTTCCCTCACTGTCCTACTCTGTCCCTCCCTACAAACAAGATTTAGCACAGAATAGCACACTGATAATTTCTACGAGTGTCCTTCTCTGTCCCTAAACTCAAGGATTGAAAATATGGAACAGCAAAATTGGTTTAGAACAGAATAGCACACTGTCAGTTTCACTCACTGTACCTCTCTGTCCCTCAACTCAAGGATTGAAAATATGGTTCAGCAAAATAGTTTTAGAACAGAATAGCACACTGACACTTTCCCTCACTGTCCTACTCTGTCCCTCCCTACAAACAAGATTTAACACAGAATAGCACACTGATAATTTCTACGAGTGTCCTTCTCTGTCCCTAAACTCAAGGATTGAAAATATGGAACAGCAAAATTGGTTTAGAACAGAATAGCACACTGTCAGTTTCACTCACTGTACCTCTCTGTCCCTCAACTCAAGGATTGAAAATATGGTTCAGCAAAATCGTTTTAGAACAGAATAGCACACTGACACTTTCCCTCACTGTCCTACTCTGTCCCTCCCTACAAACAAGATTTAGCACAGAATAGCACACTGATAATTTCTACGAGTGTCCTTCTCTGTCCCTAAACTCAAGGATTGAAAATATGGAACAGCAAAATTGTTTTAGAACAGAATAGCACACTGTCAGTTTCACTCACTGTACCTCTCTGTCCCTCAACTCAAGGATTGAAAATATGGAACAGCAAAATTGGTTTAGAACAGAATAGCACACTGTCAGTTTCACTCACTGTACCTCTCTGTCCCTCAACTCAAGGATTGAAAATATTGTTCAGCAAAATAGTTTTAGAACAGAATAGCACACTGACACTTTCCCTCACTGTCCTACTCTGTCCCTCCCTACAAACAAGATTTAGCACAGAATAGCACACTGATAATTTCTACGAGTGTCCTTCTCTGTCCCTAAACTCAAGGATTGAAAATATGGAACAGCAAAATTGGTTTAGAACAGAATAGCACACTGTCAGTTTCACTCACTGTACCTCTCTGTCCCTCAACTCAAGGATTGAAAATATGGTTCAGCAAAATAGTTTTAGAACAGAATAGCACACTGACACTTTCCCTCACTGTCCTACTCTGTCCCTCCCTACAAACAAGATTTAGCACAGAATAGCACACTGATAATTTCTACGAGTGTCCTTCTCTGTCCCTAAACTCAAGGATTGAAAATATGGAACAGCAAAATTGGTTTAGAACAGAATAGCACACTGTCAGTTTCACTCACTGTACCTCTCTGTCCCTCAACTCAAGGATTGAAAATATGGTTCAGCAAAATAGTTTTAGAACAGAATAGCACACTGACACTTTCCCTCACTGTCCTACTCTGTCCCTCCCTACAAACAAGATTTAGCACAGAATAGCACACTGATAATTTCTATGAGTGTCCTTCTCTGTCCCTAAACTCAAGGATTGAAAATATGGAACAGCAAAATTGGTTTAGAACAGAATAGCACACTGTCAGTTTCACTCACTGTACCTGTCTGTCCCTCAACTCAAGGATTGAAAATATGGTTCAGCAAAATAGTTTTAGAACAGAATAGCACACTGACACTTTCCCTCACTGTACCTCTCTGTCCCTAAACTCAAGGATTGAAAATATGGTTCAGCAAGATTGGTTTAGAACAGAATAGCACACTGACACTTTCCCTCACTGCACCTCTCTGTCCCTACAAACAAGGATTAGCACAGAATAGCACACTGTCACTGACACTCTCCCTACCTATCCTTATTTGTCCCTAAACACAAGGAATCCAGGATTAGTAAAGGAAATATAATGACACTGTCCCTGCCTATGCTTCTCTTTCCCTGCTCCGGAACACACTACACAAGGCCGCCGCGCTGGCGGCCTTTTATAGTGTGGGGCGTGTACTAAACCCCCATAGCAATAATTGGCCACAGGCATCCTGCCTGTGGCCGATCATTGCTCTCCTCGCTGCCGGCGCTGTGATTGGCCAAGCATGCGGGGTCACAGTGCATGCTTGGCCAATCACAGCGCCTGGATGACACTGCGATGGCGTAGTGCATTGTGGGCCGTTCGCGTCACTCGAATTTGGCGCGAACGGCCCAAATCGTTCGATCTTCGTCGAACGATCGAACAGCCGAACACGAAGCTCATCCCTAATGGCGATACCACATGTGTGACACTTTTACACAGCGTGGCCACATACAGAGGCCCAACATGCAGGGAGCACCTTCAGGCATTCTGGAGCACCCAGGCCAATTCTGACATTTCTCTCCTACATGTAAATATCATCATTTATTTTCTAGAAAATTACATAGAACCCCAAAACATTATATATGTTTTTTTAGCAAAGACCCTAGAAAATACAATGGCGGTCGTTTTTATCTTGCACGGTATTTGCGCAGCAATTTTTTGAACGTGTTTTTTTGGAGAAAAAAAAATGTTTTGTGCTTTAAAAAAAACAAAACAGTTAAGTTAGCCCAATGTTTTTGCATAATATGAAAGATGAAGTTACGCCAAGTAAATATATACCTAACATGTCACCCTTCAAAATTGCATACGCTCGTGGAATGGCGCCAAACTTCGCTACTTAAAAATTTCCATGGGTGACGCTTTAAATATTTTTACTGGTTACATGTTTTTAGTTACAGAGGAGGTCTAGGGCCAAAATTATTGCTCTCGCTCTAACATTTGCAGCGTTACCTCACATGTGTGGTTTGAACACCGTTTTCATATGTGGGCGGGACTTACGTATGCGTTCGCTTCTGTATGCGAGAGCCCGGGGACAGGGGCAGTTTAAAAAAAAAAACGTTTTATTGTTCTGTAGTGGGTATATGCTTTTCTATCATGTTTGAATTTGGTGGGGAATCTGTGATGTGTGGTTCCCTGGCGCCCAGCGGGTGGCGCTGTCATTTTGGGCCCGGGGTTGAGCCATCGTTGCAGTGGCATACCCTTTTTGGCCTCTCGCAGCATGAGTACAGCGGGGCGGAGGCTCCGCTGGGCTTGCTGGGGGAGGGTATAAAGGAGTCAGCCATTTTGGTCAGGGGTCGTCGAGTCCCAGGCACTTTCAGCCTGAGGACGGTGGTTCGTGCTGGGGGACTGGGCGGCCTAGGCCTAAAGGAACCCCCGGAGGTCATGTTCCATCCCGGGCACCTTTAGCCTGGGTAGAGGTACTCGGATGGAGGTCCGGAGCCCTGTGTCCATCGCTGGGTTCCGCGGGGGAAGGATTTCCTAGGGGACCCCGGGAGTGGGTACCCGAATCCAAGGGGCGCAAGGGACCGGAGGAGTCACTCACCTGAAGACCTGGTGCAGCAGATTGCCAGTGCTGGGTGAGCCTCCGGAGACCGCCTGGAGGGATGTCTTCCCCGAACAAGGGACCAAAAGCCACTTTCCGGAAGGAAGGAGGAGAGTAAGTTGTGCCTGGGCCTACTCATATCCACACCCCCTGTCTGTTCTGTTCGTTGAGGGAGTCCAACTGATTGTGTTTCACTTTGATGTAAGAAGAATAAAGGAGTGTTGGACTTTAGATGGTGTGGGGCTCATTTTACTGGCAGACACTGTTCAAGAGAGGAGGTGGAGGTTCCAAAAACAGAACACCAACCCGATGGTAAAGAAACTTTGCTGACACCTCACAAACAATTGTGGTGGAGGCTTGGCGTGGTGATCCCGCACTCTCTCCTCCAGAGCAACCCCTAGACACGCAGAAGAACGAAGCCAGGGAGTGGGAGAGTGGAGGCTCTGGTCCGGGATGGTGTTGTGTACTATGGACGGAGTTGAACATGTCTGCCGGGAGGAGTTCCGAGTAGGTCGGCCATATTTTTGGCCAAAGTGCAACCCTGCTCGAAGTCGTGGGCATGACCCTAAAAAGGGAAAGGACTACGCAGAAGAGCGAGAAGAGGGGGGAGTCCAGCCGTGGGAAGTAGTACACGTGTGGGCTTCTATTGCACTGCGCCACGAGGCACACCCTCCCTGCTCAGTTCATAGGCGTGACCCAGGGAAAGAGCCCGCGAACTGGAGTGCAAGAGGGGAGGAGTCCAGTCGTGTGAAGGACTACACATGGGGACTTTGGCGCAAAACTTGCAGTGCGCAATGGATCAGCAGCAAGTCACCATGTTCGGACATACATCGTGGGTTCCACTTCACCCTTCTACCACGACTTTGACTGCTGCTGCTCCGGTGACCGATACGGGGATTCGGCTAAAGCCCCGGGGACGAATCGCCCTGTATTTGTGCATAGACGTTGAGGCCCTGGGTGTGATTTGTCCCAGCTGTTCGGGACTGGTGTGTCAGCTGAAGCCATTCGGGCGATGCGAAGCCTGCGGGGAGTTCTTATTCGAGGTGGATGCAGTCATCGAGAAGCCTAGAACCATCCACCCCGGCCACACTACAGGCAGCACCACTCAAGTTGGAGGAATCGCCGCTTTTACAGCCGTTCCCGTGCACACTGCAGCGAGCGCGGAGGAGGTCGTAGTTACTCAAACACGGGAGAAATCCGAGGATGCTGACTCGGTCACCACTGTCTCACAGTGTCCACCGCCCAAGAGGAAAACCGGCATGGTAGCCCCGTCCAGCGGTTGTGGTAGACCATCCTGCCCGCCTACGCCCGGCCTGGATGGATCCGGCGAAAGAAGTTCCGGACATCCCGTCTCAAGTAAAGGGCGAGGTAAGCCAGGCGGAGGGACTTGGTGTGTGGGCGGAGGTGTCGGGGATTCACGTCCCTGTGTGTCCGCGGGAGGTGGCAGTTCAGTTTCCACTACAGGCTACGTACCCGCGGAGGAGTGTGACACCTCCGACCTGGAGTTGCTCTCCAATCTGGGAGACGATCTCGCCATAGACGAGCTGTTTGCTCAAAAGGGCTGGGACAAAGTGCCTCTCGCCTCGTTCCGCAGAACCAGGGACCCGCCCATGTCTATAGGGGATAGTACACCCCGGGTGGAGGCACCAGCGCCTGAGGAGGGATCCTGTCCCCAGCCTACTCTCGCATCCCCGGTGCCACCTGTACCTAATTCTGGGGATAAGAGACTGTCACTGCGGGCACCTAGGCCCAGAACGGAGGTGATCAAAGCACCTCGCCATCCGGATGCTATAGTTTTGCCAGGCGAAGGAGACAAAGCCACTATGCCTCCACTGGCAAGACTGCAATGCCTATTTTGCCAGAAGGTTGCTGCTGAGTAGGGTGGGAGTACCCATACTTGACCAAGGAGTTGTTGTACGAAGTGGAAGTTTGCCGGGAGCGTTGGTACAATGACTTTGTATGGACCCACCTTCAGGTCCCACACGCCCGCAGGTACCTCGCCTGTTCTCCCAAGGCATCTCAGCGCTTCAAAGACTGCAACGCAGAATGGATGCTGGGGTGGCATATCCACGCGGACAAGGTGCTGATTCGACGCAAGGAAGGAGAAGACGTCGAGTACCATTTGGAGACCATGGACCAGCATTTGAAACCACTTGTCCTGCCGCACCCTCGTTTCTATCTGTATAGGAGAAAAGAGACTCCATTCTTGTTTTCTTTACATTGCTGAACTTTCCGGGGCTGTTGTTCTTGTTACCCGGGGGAACTTCAGTGACTGTATCCAGCTAAAGGGTGGTTGTGCTCTTCAGAGGAATTGAAGGACTGTTTCTGTTTGTTCTTCATTCTCCAGCCAGTGATCATGGACTTTGGGGTAGATAGGGCCAAAGAAGAAGAGGTCTCCACAAGTGCAGTTACCGCGATGCTGTCACCAGGTGGCAGTGTCGTGCATCAGCATTCACTTTTCACACACACACTTTTAGAAGGAAAGGATTTCTCTACGGAGAAGTTTTTTCGTTCTCACACGAACATATGTGTCAGGGTTGTGTGTGTTTAATATTTATTTCCCCTCTGCAGGAGAGCATCCCATCAAGACCGCTGAGAGTGGGGTGGGTCTTAGTTATTGATGTGGGTGGGGGGGGAAGTGTAATGATGTGACTTTTATATATGTTTCCAGTTATGTGTTATTTTTTCCCTTCCCCTCCCTTTTTGTTGAGGCTTAGGCACAGCTGCTCTAGGTAGTTTAGTTTGTTTTCAAAATTTTGGGGATTTTTGACATTTTCAGTCAGTTTCTGGATTGGACTATGTCAGCCCTTGAGGGCATGGTTTATTCCAGACACTGGGGACCAGTGTCAAACAACCAGGGGGAGAGTGTAGCGGGTATATGCTTTTTGTAATGTTTGTGCTGGAACACTGTGTGACCCTTCACCTTTTTCTCCTGATGCATGCTGGGGGAGGGGCTGTACCAGGATGTAGTGAGAGTGGTGTGTGAGACTGGAAGCAGCAGCAGCATGATGCACAGAAGGGATTACATCTGGTAATGACAGAAGCCTGTTGTATTAGGACTCTATGTAACAAGTCATCATGTTCTGAGTGAGTAATAAACCCTTCCATGGTTAAGAAGTTCATCTGGCCTGTGTGTAACTTGCTGAGCAGATACTTTAGCATTGCTAGCAACACTCTGAGAGACCCCATGTCTAAGGGACATAACAGTGGCGACGAGGATTGTGGATTTTAGCACACATGGCCTTCATAGGGTTTATTCAACCATTTGATCCTGCTGCTGAATCATGGAGCTCCTGGGTGGAGAGGCTGGAGCAGTATATGGAAGCAAATAGTGTGGCTGCAGAAAAGAAAGTTGCAGTTTTCCTCACAATATTGGGTCAAGCTGCATATGGCACTCTCAGAGACCTAATTTCTCCAGACAAGCCGGCCTCTAAGCCCCTGCCTGAGTTAATTCAGAAGCTACATGAGCACTACAACCCAAAGCCATTAGAGATTGCAGAGTGGTTTAAATTCTACAGTAGAAGGCAGCATGCCGGGGAGGACATAAAGACTTATATCATTGCTTTACGTAAACTAGCTGCCACTTGTCAGTTTGGAGACTACCTGCAGACGGCTCTCCGTGACATGTTTGTCATGGGACTCTGCGACCCAGCCATACCGAAACGTTTACTCACAGAACCCGACTTGACTCTGACAAAAGCCACTGACCTTGCTACGGTCATGGAGTTGGCTACACGGGACGCCACCCTACTGAAGGCACCACCTGAAACTCCTGCAAGCCTGGGAGAGGAAATATTCCACTCTGCTATCACCCGACACCCAAGACGGCCGTCTCCAAATCTTCCTAAACCTCGCCACCCTAATTCTTCTGTCTCTAGGACACCAACTTGCTACCGTTGTGGTAACACTACTCACAGTGCACCTGCTTGCAAGTTCAAGGATGTCATTTGTTTTCTTTGTGGAAAGACTGGCCATATTGGGTGTGTTTGCTGCAGCTCATGCTCCCCGAACACTACCACAAAAGTTAAACGTAAACAGACATTTCATATGGATACTGACAATCACGGCTCCAGCTCTGATGAGGAAACCTGTGTCCAGCATGTTGGACTGTTTCGGGTAGCTGGGAGTACTCCTGCGATAAAAGTGGATGTCACACTCAATGGCTGTCCTGTCTCCATGGATGTTGATACAGGGGCGGCAGTGTCTGTCATTTCATGGACTGATTTAAAGGCATCGGGTCTGTCCCTACCACTCCAACCTACAAATCTCACACTACAAACCTACAGCAAGGAACTACTACAGCCCTTGGGTTATGTGAAACCCCTTGTTACATTAGGCAACCGCAGTCAAACTCTACGCCTTTATGTTGTCAATAAAGGAGGTCCTCTGCTGTACGGTAGGGACTGGATCAAAGCCCTGGGCATGCCTCCTCTTGCCATTGCTCAATGTACATTGCTTTCTGAGGTAGACCATTGGGTGGAATCCCTGAAGTCACGCTTTAAGGGGGTTTCTTAGGACTCTTTGGGCACAGTAAAAGGAAAAATGGCCCACCTCCTCTTGAAGCCGGGTGCTACACCTCGTTTTTGTAAGGCAAGATCAGTACCTTTTGCCTTGAGAAAGAAAGTGGAAGCAGAGCTGGACCACCTATTGGCTGAAAAGATCATAACTAAAGTTGATAGAAGTGAATGGGCATCGCCAATTGTGCCTGTCAAGAAAAAGAATGGAGACATTAGAATTTGTAGAAATTTCAGGGTTGCCCTGAACAACCAACTTCTTGTGGATCAATACCCATTGCCTCGACTTGAAGATCTATTTAGCTCATTGGCTGGGGGGCAAAAGTTTACAAAAATAGACTTAAAGCAAGCTTACCTGCAACTGCAAGTACACCCAGATTCACGCCATCTGTTGACCATTAACACTCATAAAGGATTATTCCAATATAACCGCATGGTTTTTGGCATAGCCCCAGCTCCAGCCATCTGGCAGCGAATCATGGATGAGGTCCTGGCAGGCATACCTTTCACTCAATGTCTACTAGATGACATGCTCATCACTGGTCCCACTGATGAAGAACACAGAAAGAATGTTGAAGCTGTGCTAGAGAGACTCCAAAGGTATGGTTTACGTGTCAATCTTTCAAAATGCGAATTTCTAAAGTCTCGACTGGAATTTTGTGCCCACACTGTGGACAGACATGGGTTACACACTACTGAAGAAAAGGTTAAAGCCCTTACCCATGCCCCTACTCCCCAGAATGTCACACAGCTCAGGTCCTACCTTGGCCTCCTAAATTACTACCACCGTTTCTTGCCGAACCTAGCACACCAGCTTTACCCATTACATCGCTTACTGGATGCAAGAGCTAAATGGATATGGACAGCCAAATGTGAAGAAGCTTTTCGGCTTTCTAAAGAACTCATTCTGTCTTCTCGAGTTCTGGTCCACTATGATTTAAAGAAACACGTCACCTTGGCTTGTGACGCCTCGCCTTATGGACTGGGTGCTGTGCTTTCCCATGTCATGCCAGATGGCACAGAGCGCCCCATTTCTTTTGCCTCCAGGTCTTTAACCGCAGCAGAGCAAAACTACTCCCAGATAGACAAGGAAGCTTTGGCCATTGTATGGGCCACAAAAATAAATCATACGTACATCTATGGTTGGGAGTTTACACTTATCACTGACCACAAACCTCTGTTGTCAATACTGAACCCTCAGAAAGGAATTTCTACAACAACTGCATCTCGCTTACAAAGGTACGCTTTATTCTTGGGAGCGTATACTTATTCTATCAGATACCGCTCCCATGATGCCCATGGCAATGCAGATGCGTTTTCCAGATTGCCAATTGGAGACCACTCACCAAGAGACGTACGCATAGTGGAAATACACAGACCGAAATCCTGCATGTCCACCTCCTTAATTGCCAGACATACAGTCACAGATCCTTTCCTGTCTCAGATATTCTCATATGTTCAGGCTGGATGGCCAGAGAAAGTCCCAGGTGAATTTCGTCCATACTTTGCCAGAAAATGTGAGCTTGTGACTAATGCTGGTTGCCTACAGTGGGGCAACAGAGTGATTATACCTCAGTATTTGCAACCAACCATGCTAAGGATACTGCATGAGGGCCATCCTGGTGTGGTGCGCATGAAGCAGCGAGCCCGGAGCTATGTTTGGTGGCCCCAAATGGACACAGCAATTGAAGATTATGTGGCTCAATGTCCTGGGTGCTGTCAAGCTCAGCGACCCCAAAAGAAAGGAACCCTGCTACCTTGGCCATGGCCGACAGAACCGTGGTCAAGACTCCATCTTGATTTTGCTGGCCCAATCCAGGGTAAAATGTATTTGATCGTGGTAGATGCACATTCAAAATGGCCGGAGGTTTTTCAAATGCCTTCTGTTACCTCAGCTGCTACCATTCTAGTCTTAAGGATGGTCTTTGCTCAATATGGCTTGCCAACAGCCATAGTCTCGGACAATGGGACTCAATTTACATCGCATGAGTTTCAATCCTTCCTCAGTGGCTTGGGCATCCAACACTACAAAACAGCTCCTTATCATCCAGCCTCGAATGGGCTGGCAGAACGGTTTGTGCAGACGTTTAAGAAGCACATACTGTCCACTCTGGACCAGGTTGGACTGTCAGAGGAGAAGCTTCTGGAGTTCTTGACCATGTACCGAAACACAAAACACGCTACTACTGGGCTGTCCCCAGCTTTTCTTATGTTTGGCAGGCATCTCTGCACCAAACTGGATTTAGTTCATCCACAGGAACAGTCACCGACACCTTCTCCGCCAGGCCGTCCTGGATTCCGTGCTGGTGATCTTGTATGGTTTCGGAATTACAGAGTTTTGCCTCATTGGCTTCCTGGCATTATTGATGGACCTCTTGGACAACGAATGTACCTTGTGAAAAATATAGTCAACACACTAAAATAGAATGACAAACTATAAGTGGCGCTAAGTGAATATAACAATTATATTGGTATAAACTGTGAAAAAAGTAATAGTGAAATATACTTAAATCTTAAAAATGAACAAAAGGCATAAAGAAAAATTCCAAAAAATGTGTATAGAGTGACAGCACAAATAAAGTCCATATAAGTGTATAGTGATAGTGTTCAAAATTAGATGATAATCTTCTTCTTTTCCACCACACCACAGTGTTCAAGTGAGTCAAACCCCCTTCAGATAGGACACTCACCGCAATGCAATGCCTCACACTCTCGTGTTTTGGCAAATGAGCAGACAGCACCTCTCAACTAGGTGGATTGGTTCCACATCCGATGCAGTGATCCTCAAACAGGCTCCACATAAATGCAAAAATAAATGCAAAGGATAGTGTAATACTGCAAAGTCAGTTTTATTGGTACTACAAAATCTTCAAATATTGCACTCACATGATAACCAGTAAAAGTAAGCCAAAATCACACTGCAACCGAATCCACAGCATTAACTTCACACTGTCACAACCAACGAATGATGGTCACGGCGGACCCAGGATCAGCACAGGTCACAAAATAGTATATAAACCACTCTCTACCTGTCCTCTCCACTTGCGAACGCCGTTTCCAAAGGTGGCTGATAATAAAGTCTGTAACACACGGCACTCCACACACGCTTGATCAGATTGTCAATAGCCTGCCGTGTAGCCACACCCCGACATGTTTCGTAATTGATACTTAATCATGGGATTGGCTACATCACAGACAAACCCTCCCTTTATACTCCTCATTCAAATTAGTGGCTTTCGGATATACTACAGCACCTGTGCAGCTAGTCAAGTGTTGACGGATGTTCCCCATAATGTTCAATCAACAGAGGGCACATCATGACTCTACCCCTATTAGCATAGTGATGACTCACTCCAACACGTCGCGGAATTACCATCACCTGTGGATACATTCCGCGTTGTGTAATGGCGGAAGTGACTCATCGAGTCCGATGGCTCTGCGGGCGGAAGTGTCCTCCCCGTCTCGATTCTCAACAGAGATCGTGGGCTCGACGTACCGCGTCATAATCAGACACGGGCGTCTCTCCCACAACAACTTACACCCAGTCATCCTGTCTGTCTAAAGCAGCCGATCAAGTGTCCCCTTGACCATAATTCACCGGCCTTCCACATCAATAGACAGCATAATATCCCCATAGACCATGTTACAACCACTAATTTAAATTACAAAAATTCATTTATTATTTAATATTTATTGTTGCGCTAACCCCAACTGCTTACTAGTTGTTTAAAAATCACTAAAGTGAGACAATGTAGATCCTTTTAAAAAAAATTAAAACAACAATAAAGGAATCAAAATTGACATTATTTTAAAATAATCATTTAAAAATATTTCTAAAATCTTTCATAAAAAATCTCAAAAATTACATTTAAATTACATTCTAAAATTCATGGGATCAATGAATGGATGCTATGAGTTTTGTAAAAACACCTATTCAATTCAATAGGTGGACGTGTGCGTGAGTCTACGCACATAACTATGTGCAGTGTCTGCTACTATCCTTGACTCATACTCTATTGTGACCAACTGACAGCCACAAGTGTACTCTCATATATAGATGTTGAATCAAACACACTAGCTCAAAGTACACTGCACATTAGTTGAACAGGATAATGATGTGATCAAAATAAATTGACAAGCACAATCTATACCCGTCCCCTATTGGTGAGCATCTGAACTGCATCACTATTCGAGCTATATAGAACCATAGAGACCCAGTAGTTTAGTTACTAATTATTATGGGGTTTAAAATATATGTAAAATTATATCAAACGTTCAATAATTATTAATGAAACAATTTAGATCCACCTCCACATTCAATCCTCTTGGAAATAAACATTTTAACAGGAAGATCCATTGAGTTTCGCGTTGCGATAAATCTCTGACTCTATTAGATCCTCTCCATGTTGGATATACACAATCTATACCACAGAATTGAGCTACAGAGGGGTCTTGATTGTGTTTCTCCTTGAAGTGGACCGATACACTATGGTATTTAAAACCATTTTTTATGTTAGTGAGGTGCTCAGAGATGCGAATACGTAATAATCTCTTCGTCCTCCCCACATAAAGTAACCCACATGGACACCATAGTAGGTATACCACGTAGGAGGAATTACACGTAATGAACTCACTAATATCAAAGGTCTTGCCTGGAGAATGGCGTTTGTGTTCGAAGACACCTTTTGCAATTGAGAAAGCGCATTTGCCTGCCAGTAGAAACAAACCCGACCTCTCTTTCTACCCAACCACCAGAGTCTACTCAGGGCTCTACTGGTGACATATGGCATGGTGTCTGGCATGATCCTACAAGTTTTACAACCAACTCTTGAAGCGGTTGGTGACCATATTCCTGAGGAGCTCGGACATGTGCCTGGAGTTGCAGAGACTGATTTGTCTGTTGGACACCCACTGACACCTCCAGAACCTTTGACAGCCTCTACCCCTCCTGGTGCTGTGCCACTTCGTAAGTCTGCCCGCCAAAGACATCAAACTCCTCGTTGGCAAAGCACTGAAATCTTACGGGGCACTTTGGAGGTCAGGAAACAGAGACCAAGGGCTCATAACGTAATGCAGGAGCCACAGAACTGAGTTGGAGATACTACTTGCTGAACTGATCCTGCTTGCCTTGTTTCTTTATGTGTTGAGTATTTTGTTCTCTTGTTATGTTTATTTTATTTATTTATTTTTCCTATTTTTTTTTGTTTTTTTTGTTTTTATGGGAAAAAGAGGAGATGTAATGTTTGTGCTGGAACACTGTGTGACCCTTCACCTTTTTCTCCTGATGCATACTGGGGGAGGGGCTGCACCAGGAAGTAGTGAGAGTGGTGCGTGAGACTGGAAGCAGCAACAGCATGATGCACAGAAGGGATTACATCTGGTAATGACAGAAGCCTGTTGTATTAGGACTCTATGTAACAAGTCATCATGTTCTGAGTGAGTAATAAACCCTTCCATGGTTAAGAAGTTCATCTGGCCTGTGTGTAACTTGCTGAGCAGATACTTTAGCATTGCTAGCAACACTCTGAGAGACCCCGTGTCTAAGGGACATAACACTTTTCTATCATGTTTGAATTTGGTGGGGAATCTGTGATGTGTGGTTCCCTGGGGCCCAGCGGGTGGCGCTGTCACTTTGGACCCGGGGTTGAGCCATCGTTGCAGTGGCAAACCCTTTTTGGCCTCTCGCAGCATGAGTACAGCGGGGCAGAGGCTCTGCTGGGCTTGCTGGGGGAGGGTATAAAGGAGTCGGCCATTTTGGTCAGGGGTCGTCGAGTCCCAGGCACCTTCAGCCTGAGGACGGTGGTTCGTGCTGGGGGTCTGGGCGGCCTAGGCCTAAAGGACCCCCCGGAGGTCATGTTCCATCCCGGGCACCTTTAGCCTGGGGTGAGGTACTCGGATGGAGGTCCGGAGCCCTGTGTCCATCGCTGGGTTCCGCGGGGGAAGGATTTCCTAGGGAACCCACGGGAGTGGGTACCCGAATCCAAGGGGCATAAGGGACCGGAGGAGTCACTCACCTGAAGACCTGGTGCAGCAGATTGCCAGTCGCGGGTGAGCCTCCGGAGACCACCTGGAGGGATGTCTTCCCCGAACAAGGGACCAAAAGCCACTTTCCGGAAGGAAAGAGGAGAGTAAGTTGTGCCTGGGCCTACTCGTATCCACACCCCCTGTCTGTTCTGTTCGTTGAGGGAGTCCAACTGATTGTGTTTCACTTTGATGTAAGAAGAATAAAGGAGTGTTGGACTTTAGATGGTGTGGGGCTCATTTTACTGGCAGACACTGTTCAAGAGAGGAGGTGGAGGTTCCAAAAACAGAACACCGACCCGAAGGTAAAGAAACTTTGCTGACACCTCACAAACAATTGTGGTGGAGGCTTGGCGTGGTGACCCCGCACTCTCTCCTCCAGAGCAACCCCTAGACACGCAGAAGAATGAAGCCAGGGAGTGGGAGAGTGGAGGCCGCTACAGTTCATTTCACTTTATTTATTTTAGTTTGACACATTTTTCCCCAAAAATACATTTTTTGATCACTTTTATTCCTATTACAAGGAATGTAAACATCACTTGTAATAGGAATATGGCATGACAGGTCCTCTTTACAGTGAGATATGGGGTCAATAAGACCCCACATATCACCTCTAGGCTGGGAAGCCTGAAATAAAAAAAAAAAAAAAAACGATCCTGGCTTTGATCGTAGCGGTGAATCAGTAGAAGCACCGGAGGGTGACGGGAGGGGGGGACATCCCCTCTCGCCTCCCGTAAGAACGTTTAACAGCTGCTATGATCATTCTTATGATGTAGGGAATGGCCGGCTGAAAAGCTGATATCTGAATGATGCCTTTAGCTGCAGGCATCATTCAGATATCCCCATACAAATTCAAGGACGTCATTATTATGGTGCTCTCTGCTTCTTCTGTTCTGTGTGTGCCCCCATAGCGATCTATGTGCACATGTCTGGGCTTGCTCCCAAGGCCCACCCCCTGCTCTCTCCTCACAAAATTTGACTGACAGCAGCAGGAACCAATGTATCCCACTGCTTTCAGTGAAGCCTGTGAGAGCAGGAAGACGGGGGAGAAGATCTGCATTCGGGCACAACAGTGGATCAAGTGAGAACTCAGGTAAGGGTTTAGGGAGGGGGAAGAAGCAGCTAGTGGAAGTTTTTTTTTTTTTTTTACCTTCATGCATAGAGTGTGTCAGGTTAAACATGTTTGACTTTAGAACCACTTCAAGTGTGTGTGTGGGTGTGTGTGTGTGTGTGTGTGTGTGTGTGTGTGGGGGGGGGGTTGGAAGAGATTGCTAGTGGCTATGTTTACAATGTACCCTTTTGATAATGTAGTGCCCTCTACCATAGGTAGGTGCTAGAGGTAAGGTGTTTTGGGTGATAGCTGCGAGGCAGGTAAATTTAGGCAGGCCTATGCTGCATGCTATGCCTGTTTGTTTTGATCTGTGGGGCAGGGAGTGGTTAGTGTAGCAGTGGGTATGACCACCTGTCTTTCAGTTCTTGGGCTCCTCCCCTGCTTCCAGGGAAAACGTTCTGGAAGAGGGGCAGGGCTGTGAATTGGAGTGACAGGGAGCTCATGTGAGGAGCCCTGACCAATCCCAAACTAGGATTGGCAGGGGGAAGATCTCCTACATAAACTCAGGTCCATCCCACTGGAGGGGAGTTGTTGGTCGGGTGAAGTGAAGAATGGAGTGTTAGACTGCAGCAAGAAGCCCACCCCCATCTGGGGGGGGTGCAGGCCTCGGCGGAGGAGCTCGGGAGCTGGGAGGGAGCCTCTCCTTACACGGTCATGGAGAGGGTGTCCTGGAACAGGAGTTGGAGAAGCAGTCGGTACGCACGGTCGCACGGAGTACTGCAGACCCCTGGCCTATAAGAGTTCAGCAAGTTCAGCAACAGCCAGGGATTATTCAGAGTGATCCCTGGTATAGTTTAAGATGATGGGGCGGAAAGACTAACACTGTGACAGGGAAGTTTGTGCAGGAGGAGAAGAGTCCTGGGAGTAACAGTCTGCAGGAGTTGTCCAGAGGAGGAGTAACAGTCTGCAGGAGTTGTGCAGAGGAGAAGTGTAAAGTCAAAGTCTGTCAAGGTTAGTGTCCATCATTTTTTCCATGTGCTCTCAGAAAATGCAAAGCGCAACCACTTTAATATGGCAAAGTAATCTGTTCTATGGGCATCCCATAACCTTTCCCCAACCAAGTTATATCCCCCAGATAAACAAAAACAAAACAATGCAAATGACTGTTCATTGTCTACTGGAGAGTGATGTATGGAAGTCTGGCAGCAGGGTGAATATGTGTGGATGTTAGTAACTAGTAGCAACCAACCGACATTTACTAAACGTGTTTATTAGTCTATGTTGGTTTGGGCAAATAGTTTATGATATCACATTAGAAACTCTGTTTTCCAAATCTTGATCCTTTCATCTCCATGACTTTTTGTTAAATTGCCTTGGTTAAGCCCAAATTATATCTAAATAGCATTTATCAGACATGTCATTGATGGATGACCCTGAGCTAAAGAAATGGAGGGGTCATACCCTCATAGCAGAGATGTGAAGCTGCTTAAATCTGCGTACTCACCCCCTGTCATGTTCTATTTTTCAGGGCTTTTACTATGTAGGAAATAAACCACAAACTATGTTTTCAATTTTACTGACACAGACATCCCTTTTTAATTATAAGCTTCTTGGGAGTGAGTCATCTTCAGTTGCAGTAAACAAGTGACCTTTTACTTTAAGTCAGCAATTTTTTATGAATTTATTTTATGTTTACAAAAAATAAATTTACACTATGAACCTAAAATATGTACAGTCAGTTACAGAATTCATATTTTAAACTGCATTGTGCATCTCTTGCTAAAATGTAATGACCAGAGGTCTGCTAGTTAACAAAGGTCTGCTTAAATAACAGAACATGATCCAAGCCCTACACACGGGTATAGAGGCAATGTACTCAAAAGACATATAAAGTAGCCTTTTTTCACAGTGTAGCCTCCATTCATTTAAATTGCAAAGTCCGATTTCAGAAAACAAAGACATTCTTAATCGAATTTATCTTTACAAAAAGATAAATTGAGCGACTGTCAGCGCTCAATGGCTGGGATGATCAATGGTAGACAGTGGCTACAATGATCCACAAAGTGCATCTGGTAAACTTGTTGGCGATTTATAAAAAAAAGGGTTAAAACAGTACATATTCCATTGAACATGAAAATGCAACGTTACCGCGCTGACTGAAGGCTGGCTTGGTTCACTGTGATCCAGATGGGGAGATCCAAGTGAAGGAGCTGACCATTAAGGCCGCAGGATATGACAAACAGGCAATGTATCCATGCTGGACCTGCTAGCGTGTGTGGATGGTGTCACTAGAGCCCTAGGCGGAGGCACGGTGCTCAGAGGGGAAAGCTGCCATGAACATTGCATGTAGCCCTCAGTAAGCTACAAACCACCAATAAAAAAACGCTCTCTATATTAGAAATAAGCTTGACGAGCAAAAATGCATCAAGTTTCTGAAAACAGGAATATAAGAGACCAATGATCTAATGTGACTACCCACATTTGGAAGATGAAGATAAGTAGAAAAAATTGACTATCCATGCCTAAAAATACTCACGTATGAACCGATCAAAGGGACCGTGCGATACCATATGCCAAGGATCGGCCAATTGAGTCTCGCCCAGGAGCTGAGGAAGGGAACCAACAGGAAAACCCAGGAGCAAGTGCCTAGTTCCCCAAGGAATGTCCCTGGTGAAAGGTCTTTGTGTCATGGTTTTGGGGAATTCTATAATGTACAAGATTAAATAAATGGCATGTAACCATAATAGTGTATATCAATAGGGCAAGGTGAAGTAGAACCCATAACCACGGTCAAGGAATGGTATGAACCGTATGACCAAAGTGACAAGGAGGATGATAAGTCAGTCAACCCAAGGAAAGACAAGAGTCTTATGAAAAAAGAACAAGAGAAGAATTGAAAACAATTGGATAGTACAGATACTTGTAAAGAATGCCAAAATGAAAACAATGTGCACAGGAGTGCTCACTGTGCATTTACCTTAGTGGAACATGACAAAATAAAAGGCCAGGCTGAGAGACCACTGGTCTAAATATGCATAAGTATGCCACCCTGACAGTTGGTGTGCGCAGTGGGACGCCCAAAGAGGACATCACACGCATAACGCAAAAAGGCGTGACATCGATGCACGGTAGGTACGCCCGCCAAACCCTCCGCATCCAAACACTGTGGAGGGGAGAGTTGAGGAAGGGCACCCAGCGTGCCTTGCACCCAGCGTGGCGTGAATTGGTAACGGGGTAAATTGTACCCGCAGGGTTACCCATTGACATGTATGGGTGACCCCGCCCCCCTTTGACGCCACGGGAAATCCGAGTTGCGTCAAAGGGGCGGGGTCACCCGTACATGTCACTGGGTAACCCCGCGGCAAACCCCGTTGCGTCGGAGGTGGGCGGGGTCACCAGCGTACATCACGGGTGGCCCCACCCTTGGCTATATAAGAGCTGTCCGGCGCAATCGATCGTGGCGTTGTGTATTGTCGCCCGTAGAAGGATTACATAACTGGAATTTTTTTTCTTTTTTATTAAAGGACTTGTCCCAAGCTGTGTGTGTTTATTTACCATTTTTATCACTTTTTTTGGGTGAAATGGTAGGGGTACAATGTACCCCGTTAGCAATTCACATAGGGGGCGGGATCTGGGGGTCCCCCTTGTTAAAGGGGGCTTCCAGATTCCGATATGCCCCCCGCCCGCGGACCCCCACAACCACCGGGCAAGGGTTGTGGGGATTAGGCCCTTGTCCCCATCAACATGGGGACATCCTCTCCATGTTGAGGGCATGTGGCCTGGTACGGTTCAGGAGGGGGGCGCTCTCTCGTCCAACACTCTTTTCCTGCGACCTGCCAGATTGCGTGCTCGGATAAGGGTCTGGTATGGATTTTTGTGGGGAACTCCAAGCCATTTTTTTTTTATTTTGGCACGGGGTTCTCCTTAAAATCCATACCAGACCTGAAGGGTCTGGTATAGATTTTGAGGGGGACCCCTACGCCATTTTTTTTTTTTAATTGCCGCAGGGTTCAATTTGTGCAGGGACTGTTATAAACAAGGGAAACATGCGCTACTTTACAGGCATACTATAGACACCCCCCAGGTACGAAATTTAAAGGAATATTTCACTCTTATTGTTTCACTTTAAGCATAATTAAAATCACTGCTCCCGAAAAACAGCCATTTTTAAAACTTTTTTTGCATTGATACATGTCCCCTGGGGCAGGACCCAGGTCCCCAAACACTTTTTATGACAATAACTTGCATATTAACCTTTAAAATTAGCACTTTTGATTTTTCATGTTTGTGTCCCATAGACTTTAACGGTGTTCGAACAAATTTTTTGCCTGTTCGCATGTTCTGCTGCGAACTGAACCGAGGGGTGTTCGGCTCATCCCTGCTCACAGTACTCACTGTGCATTTACCTGAGTGGAACATGACAAAATAAAAGGTCAGGCTTAGAGAACAATGGTCAAAATATGAATAAATATGCCACCCTGACAATTGGCTGTCAAAAAGTGGGGACCGGAACATGAGCCCAGCATGACCATTAGTTCCCCTCCAGCATCACGCTAGCGTGGCACAATAGGAGAGATAGCCCGGCGTGCCGCTGGAAGGACTCACCACGTGTCAGCCAAGCTGGAATATCTGCGTGCGCAGTGGGACGCCCAAAGAGGACGTCACACATGCATGGCGCTGATGCATGGTGGAAACGCCCGCCAAACCCCCCCCCCCCCCGCATCCAGGCACTGTGGAGGGGGAGGGGAGAGGAAGGGCACCCAGTGTGCCTCACAGCTACCGGGCAAAGAAATGCAGGCCGACCCACCAGGCCACAGCACACGTGGGCACAAATGAGTTTAACAGAGAAAAGGCAGTAAATAACAATATATCCATCAATCCAAAACTATATTATATAAATGGCATATTTGATCGTGGTCTGACCACTGGAGGTCAGCCATAAGTAATGAATGGGGACGATCCACAAAACACACCTCCATCCCTATTTTGTATAAAAAAAAAGGAAGGGGAAAAATATTGGGATTTTAAATGGCTATTTAACGAGTCAGGCTAAAAGATGCCATGCAGTGCTTCAGCTGGTCTGTCTAGGGGACAGGAGCCACACCGGAGCAGAGATTCTTTCAGCTCTGCAGGGGCAAGCCCAGAGGTTGTTCACGCCACAGAAGCTTGAGCCAGGAATGGTGGTGTGCGTTAATGGCACTAAACTTCTGTTGGCCCTTCAACACATGTGCTCAATTTGGTGGTGCAGCTTTTCTTAAACAGGTACCCAAGTTTGCAAGATCTTCTAAGGCAGGCCAGAGTCTGTAGCCATTTCAGGTGGTCATACACAGCCAGTGTTCGGTTGGCTGAAATTCAGCGGGAATTCCACCTGCCTGTAAACTGCCTGATTTGTGCCAAAACATTTGCACTGTGTTTTTGCTTATGATGCCATGGGTGTGATATTTTAGTGAAGCAGGTTTTATTAAAAAAATTAAATATATATATATATAATATATATAAAATAGGTATTTTCTAAATCTTAAAACATATGATATAGTATACAAGATCAGCCATAAAAGTCATTAAAAACAAATGTGTCTAATGTTTTGCATGTCAACACGTTGATTGCTAACATGAGAGCAGTCATCTATTGGAAATTATCAGCTTATATATTGCTGTAGATGACAGTCAAACATAAACAGCTACTGTAAATATCCATGATATGCAAGGTCCAATGTTTTTTTCTGACTGCTGAAAAACTCCCAGTAAACAGCTATATACAAAGTTGAGGTACACATACAGTATGAGAACTGTCTTATCTACCAAATGATTTGTAGCTCTGTTCACCCAATTCTTTGATTCCTGTGTGCTAGACAACCCACCAGGAGGGTAACACCGTTATTTCTGTTAGATGTAAAGCTGACATTGCATGAACTAAGCATAAAAATAAAAACTATAATTATTGGCTTCTGGTCTTGGAACCTTGGCAAGGATGACATCAATGGAACATCCTGGGAGATACCAGAAAAGCTGAGGATCCAGAATATCGTAATACTGGACTTCAGCCTTAAATGATTATACTGTATATGATCAGACCCTATAGCACCTTCTGTTCCCACAAATTCTAATGTGTCCTTTCCTTGGGTTAAATTATGCCAGCTTGATTGTGTTGAATTATACCTCTACAAAAAAATGACACAAATTTTTCCTGACTGCCAAAGAGAATGTGGATTTTCTCCTCATATCTGACTTAACAATGAGCTGACCATGCAGAATGATATACAAGGTTTTCCTTACTTCTCAATGAACACAATCATTGCACAGAGCAGACAAGCCAATGAGAACCCAACCATTTCTATGGATAGCTGAGTCTCTGTTGATAATAACTTGAAGAATCTCACAAGGAGCAATAAATTTGTTTTATTGTATTTTCAAGATCTACATTTGTCATCATTTCACAGTTAAATGGCATTTACATTTTCCATTCAACTCTATTTTCCCTTGCCTACCATGAAGAAATATTATTTAATAAAAAGGCAGAAAAAAATGTCAGTATGCAATATTATCTTTTAATACCATTTAATTTGTGATTACAGTTATCTTAATTGAAGATCAGAAGCAGCCATTTTCTGTGCGATGCATGTTTATGAAAAGGCAAGTACAGAATGCATTATCAAAAACCTTCAGTTTAGAGTATAAAGAATAACTTTGTTCTTTTTGTTTTATTTACTTACACATTTATTTTATTTGGTTGAAAGTTCGCCTATAGCCCTTAATCTGCCAGCAACAAATCATATGCTGAAAACAAATAAACAGGCTAAGGGAAAGAACTGAGCCTGTATTTATCTAAAAAGTTTATTTTTAACTTGCATTTTGTAGTAGCATGCAAATGCAGAAAAAATAAATAAAAGGTTGACATTGTAGTTTAGTTGTATGCCACTAGAATGAATTTCTGACCAATTTAATTTCTCTCTAGAATTTTTTTCAATTCTAACACATGAATAGTGATGAGCCGAACACCCCCGGGTTCGGTTCGCACCAGAACCCGCGAACGGACCGAAAGTTCGTACGAACATTAGAACCCTATTAAATACAATGGATGCGAACGTTCGAATTCTAAAGTGCTAATTATAACAACTATTATGCATGTTATTGTCCTAAAAAGGGTTTGGGAACCCGGGTTCTGCACCAGGGGACATGTATCAATGCAAAAAGAAGTTTTAAAAACGGTCGTTTTTCGGGAGCAGTCATTTTAATGATGCATAAAGTGAAAAAAAAAAGTCAAATATTCCTTTAAATATCGTACCTGGGGGGTGTCTAAAGTATGCCTGTGAAGTGCCACGTGTTTCCCGTGTTTAGAACTGTCCCTGCACAAAATGACATTTCTAAAGGAAAAAAAAGCCATTTAAAACTGCTTGCGGCTTTAATGTAATGTCTGGTCCCGGTAATATGGATGAAAATCTTTAAGAAAAATGGCATAGCTACCCCATGACCCCCCCCCCCTACCCCAGCCCATTACCAGCCCCTTTGGGTCTTGTATGGATATTAAGGGGAACCCCGCACATAAAATAAAAAAGGCCCTATATACTCTGAACAGCCGTATACAGGCGGTGCATACAAGACAGGGACTGTAGGTTTGTTCTTATGTAGAATGTGTTTGTAATTTTGAACAGGTACATTGTTGAAGTGTAGCTCCAGCCCAAAAATCTATTTTTAAACTTTTTGGAAAACATAGGTAAGGGTTATCACCCCTGTAACATTTGTTTTGCTGTCTGTGCCCCTGTTCAGAACATTTCACCTCACTTTCCGTCCCAATGACAACTGTTTTTGAAATGTGGTGTTTTTCTTGAAACAAGGATTGCTGATAAAGCATCAGTACAGAGGAGACACCTTTCTCCCATATTTATTCTTACAGGAGAGAATTTTCCTTCCTAGGGGTAGATTTCCTCTCACTTCCTGTTGTCTTCTTTCGTTTGCAAGTAGGAGTCGTTTGTAAGTTGGATGTTTGAAAGTAGGGACCTGCCGTATATACTCTGCAGAAATAGGCCCCTTAGTTGTTGGTGTTGGCACAACACTGTAAGCACTCACAGTTACTCTTGGTTGGTGCTGGAACGCCCTGCTGTCAACTATTATTTCTTTTTCGTACATCACGGGACACAGAGCGACTTAGTCATTACTAATGGGTTATATAGTTTACCTTCAGGTGTTGGCACTGGCCAATTCCAAACCGGAAGTACCCTCCCCTATATAAGCCCCTCCCACCCGGGAGCACCTCAGTTTTTTGCCAGTGTCTAAGGTGTTGGCCAAAGAGTAACATGTGTTTTCACTGGGCTTGCGTACAGGTTCTTTTGGGCCTTAGTAAGCTGTTCCGGATCCCACCAAAAAAGCTTCATAGCTAAACGGTCGGTACCCGGGCCTTGCAGCAGAAGAGCAAGGTTTTGCCTGTAATGCTTCTCTTAGGAGGGCTGGACCCTGGGATCCAGAGCTCTGGTCATACCCACGACCAAGACGCTGTCTGTGCAGGGTGCTATACAGGTCCAGGGGAGTGGAATCCTTGGGAACCCGGTCCCTGAAGGTTTAATTACAATGCCTGCCGTGATAGGTGAAGTTTGGACTTTTGTGGACCAAACAAAGTCCTGCGGCGGGGATCAGGTAAGTGGGGGCCCCCAGGAACTTGGTTCTATTGGGGGACCCCCAAGCCTAATTTGTCTTTCTGTCTGTTACCTAACGGTATTCCCGCTAAATATCTGTGTTTGCCTATAACTACTGAAAATGTAAAATTTTAATAGTAGTCAAGAAAAAAAAAAAAAAAAACAGGGACCGCGGTACCTGTGTTAAACCACTAGAGGCCGCTGTAGTCCATTTTTCTTGTAATGTGGATCTTTGGTTTTCTCAACTCAAAAGATCCAGGCAGCTGGTAAGTTTCTCTGAGGGAATCCACTTCCTCTGCCCTGTTGCTGCGTTCATCCACCGCACAGGCCCTCCGGCAAAAAGGGCCCTGGCTCCTAGTCCTCTGTTGGTTTTCGAAAAGGGCGCCATTGGCGCACGGGCGCGCGCGCGGGCGCGTGCACGCGCCTCCTATGAAAAAAAAGGGGCGGGGCGGGTGGATGACGCTCGATGCGCGCCGCGGCGCTTCTGCGCATGTGCGGGCGTCCCAGCATGGTTAAAAGACACAGTACAAGTGTCAGCTGCATGCAAACAGAGCTAGCAACAAACAGTGGCACACAGAGGCGGTTGATGCAGGCATCCCCATAGAAAGGCACTTTAGTGGACACCAGCTGGTATATAGCAGCACCTGTGTTAGACTATTACCAGCAAAAATTGGTGTATGACGACGGGAATACCTCAGCTTTGTGCTTAAAGGATATGTCGTCCAGACGCTCCGGAAATAGATCTTCCAGGAAGCCAAAGGGGTCTCCATCGGGCTCTGAGGATATTGGGCATGCTTGCACTGCACCAATCTCCCCTGAGAATGCAGAGGTCAGTAGCCGTAGAAACCCCGCAGGAATGCCTGGTGCTGCGGCTGTCCCCAGTCCACCTGCTCCTGTATATATAACAGAGGAGGTTTTATCCTCAACTCTGGGAGGATTAGAAGAGAGATTAACAGCATTGATCGCTGCTTCCCTATCTCAGGGAAAGCGCGTCCGATCTCCGTCTCCTCCTTCAGAGTGCCTGTTAGTGGAGGAACAGCCCCACACAGAGATCGACCTACCTGAAGGGGATCAGGATGAGGTTGATTCACTTATAGAGGAATCAACAGTGGAAGAACCTTTCTCAGCTTCTCAGGCTGAAAGATTATGGGTTCAGTCTCTGACTAACATGGTCCGATCAGCATTTAAAATGCCTCTGGCGGAACCACCATCCACTACGGTTTCCTCGCTGGGGTCGCTAAAAGCTCCCCAGGCGGTCTGTTCCTTCCCAATCCACCCTTTATTAGAAGGGCTTATTTACCAGGATTGGGAGCATCCTGATAAAATATTTGCTCCCCCCAAGAGATTTCCGGTGATCTATCCCATGGAGGATAAGTTCATAAGAAAATGGAGGGTCCCTATAGTGGACGCAGCCATCTCTTCTGTTAACAAATCACTGACATGTCCAGTAGATAATGTTCCAATGTTCAAAGACCCAATAGATAAAAAATTGGAGTCTTTACTAAAATCTGCTTTCTCTACAGCAAGTATGGTGACACAACCTGCGGTAGCAGCGATTGGAGTCTGCCAAGCAGTGAAAGATCAGTTGAAACAAGTCTTAAGGGACTTACCAGATCAGCAGGCTCATGCCCTAGCTGACCTGCCTAGAGCCTTGTGTTTTGCGGTGGACGCCATAAAGGATACAATCCAACAGGCCTCCCGCTTTACGCTGTCTATAGTACATATGCGTAGGCTTCTGTGGCTCAAAAACTGGTCTGCTGAAGCTCCCTGTAAAAAACTGCTGGTTAGCTTCCCATTTCATGGAGAACGCTTATTTGGAGAAGATCTGGACAAATATATCCAGAAAATTTCTGCCGGTAAAAGTTCACTCTTACCGGTTAAGAACAAGGGTAGAAGTCCTTCTTTTAAGAGGCCTACCTCTCCAGTCCCGGGCACATCGGCTGTGAAGCAGTTCCGACGGCCTCCGCGGTCAAATTCAGGGGGCAGAAATCAGGGACAATCACAGGGTAACAAGAAGCCCTGGATCAAGAGAGGTACAAAACCTCCCCCTAAGGCATGAAGTATTGCCCCCGCTCAATCGGGTGGGGGGAAGACTTCAGTTGTTCACAGAGACCTGGCGGGACACCATCAGAGACAGATGGGTGCTCTCCGCAGTAAGTCTGGGATACAAGCTGGAGTTAAAAGGCACTCCTCCTGCCCAATTTATGAGGTCAAACGTGCCAAGAGATCCCCAAAAGAGAGGATCCCTCCTTCTGGCACTAGAACAACTATTGCTCCAAGGGGTAATCATGAAGGTTCCCCTGGAAGAAAGCGGATTCGGGTTTTACTCGAACCTTTTCACAGTCCCCAAACCAAATGGGGACGTGAGGCCCATATTAAATCTAAAAGGGCTAAACAAGTTCCTAAATATCAGGACTTTTCGGATGGAGTCGATCCGATCAGTGGCCACCGCCCTACAAGGGCAGGAATGGCTAGCCTCGATCGACATAAGGGATGCTTATCTGCATATTCCCATCTTTCCGGCCCATCAGAAATTTCTACGCTTTGCAGTAGAAGGGCGCCATTTTCAGTTCAGAGCCTTACCTTTCGGTCTGGCCACAGCACCACGAGTGTTCACAAAAATTCTGGCCCCATTATTGGCCAATCTAAGAACACAGGGTGTAACGATAATGGCATATCTAGACGACCTGCTACTAATAGACCACTCAGTGGAAAAGCTGGAAGTAGCTATTCACAAGACAATCGAGTATCTGGAATATCACGGTTGGATTATCAACCGGGACAAGTCAGCTCTAAGACCAGTCAAAAGTCTGGAATACTTAGGGCTAAGGCTGGATTCAAATCAGAGAAAGATTTTCTTACCTCCAGAGAAGGTGTCGTCTTTAAGAAATTTGACCCACTTAGTGGGTACAAAAAGAAAACCATCCATACGTCTCTGCATGAGGCTGCTGGGAAAGATGGTGGCTTCATTCGAAGCGGTACCCTACGGTCAATTCCATTCAAGGAATTTGCAAAGGGCCATACTGTCAGCCTGGAACAAAAAAGTTCAGGCTTTAGACTTACCAATGTCCCTGTCCCCTTCCGTTCGCAAGAGCCTCCATTGGTGGTTGGTGCCCCAGAATCTGGAAAGAGGGAAACCCTTCAGTCCGGTTTCTTGGAAGGTGGTCACTACAGATGCCAGCCTCATCGGCTGGGGGGCAGTGCTGGAGCAATGGTCTCTCCAGGGCAGGTGGTCAGAAGCAGAAAAGGCCCTGCCCATCAATCTCTTAGAGATACGAGCAGCCCGGTATGCCCTAGTAGCATGGACATCCAAACTCCAGGGGTCCCCTGTCAGAATTCAATCAGACAATGCCACGGCAGTGGCATATATCAATCATCAGGGTGGCACCAAAAGTCGTGCAGCCCAGAAGGAAGCAAATTGCATCCTGGAGTGGGCAGAAAGATATGTCCCAGCCATATCCGCGGTTTTCATCCCAGGAGTGGAAAATTGGAGAGCGGACTTTCTAAGTCGCCAACAATTATGCCCGGGGGAATGGTCTCTTCACCCCGAGGTTTTCCAGGCAATATGCCAGCGGTGGGGAACACCGGATGTAGATCTGCTAGCATCCAGATTCAACGCAAAGGTGGACAGGTTTGTGTCTCGCACAAGGGATCCCCTAGCTTGCGGCTCGGATGCCCTAGTGTTCCCTTGGGATCGGTTCAAGCTGATATATGCATTCCCACCGCCACAATTGTTACCGCGATTACTCCGCAGAATCAGGGTAGAAAAGAAACCAGTGATTCTGGTGGCTCCAGCGTGGCCCCGAAGGGCATGGTACGCGGAGATTGTAAAAATGTCAGTGAGGAGTCCGTGGACCCTCCCACTTCGTCCGGACCTGCTGTCGCAAGGACCGATATACCACCCTTCCTTACCAGCCCTAGGTTTGACGGCCTGGCTATTGAAGCCCACATTCTGAAAAAGAGAGGGCTCTCTAATTCTGTGGTATCTACCATGATCAATGCCAGGAAACCGGTATCCAGGCAGATCTATTATAGGATCTGGAAAGCGTACATTACGTGGTGTGAGACCAAGAAATGGCATCCACGTAAGTACATGATAGGGAGGATTCTGGACTTCCTACAGTGGGCTGTAGATAGGAAGCTGGCCTTGAGTACTATCAAGGGTCAGATTTCGGCCTTGTCAATATTTTTTCAAAGGCCCTTGGCTTCGCATTCACTAGTCAAAGCCTTTATACAAGGAGTGATGCGTATTAGCCCTCCGGTTAGTATTCCCATATGTCCTTGGGACTTAAACCTGGTTCTGTCGGTTCTACAGAAACAACCGTTTGAACCATTACAACACATTTCCTTGGTTCTTCTCACCAGGAAATTGGTTTTCTTAGTAGCCATTTGTTCGGCTAAAAGAGTGTCGGAATTAGCAGCTATGTCCTGTAAGGAGCCATATCTGGTTGTCCATAAGGACAGAGTAGTATTACGTCCTCATCCAGCCTTTCTTCCTAAGGTGGTATCGAGGTTTCATTTGAACCAAGATGTGGTTCTTCCTTCTTTTTTCCCCAAACCTAGCTCAGTAGAGGAAAAGTTATTACATTCTTTGGATGTGGTAAGGGCAGTTAAAGCTTATCTAAAAGCCACTGCTCAGATTCGCAGAACGGATTCTTTGTTTGTTCTGCCAGAAGGCCCCAGAAGGGGTCAGGCAGCATCAAAATCTACTTTAGCCAAGTGGATTCGACAGGTCATAATACAAGCCTATGGCTTGAGAAAGAGACCGCCTCCGTTCAAAGTTAGGGCGCACTCCACAAGAGCGGTTGGAACTTCATGGGCAGTGCATCACCAGGCCTCCCTGGCTCAAGTATGTAAGGCCGCAACATGGTCTTCGGTACACACGTTTACTAGGTTCTACCAGGTAGACGTTAGAAGTCAGGAGGATGTCGCCTTTGGGCGCAGTGTGTTGCAGGCCGCAAAAGATCCTCATGCCTGATGGCGCCCAGCTTATGTACCCCCCCCTCATTTGGCATTGCTTTGGGACGTCCCATTAGTAATGACTAAGTCGCTCTGTGTCCCGTGATGTACGAAAAAGAAAAAGGGATTTTTATAACAGCTTACCTGTAAAATCCTTTTCTTGGAGTACATCACGGGACACAGAGCTCCCACCCCTCTTTTTGGGACACTTATTGCTTGGCTACAAAACTGAGGTGCTCCCGGGTGGGAGGGGCTTATATAGGGGAGGGTACTTCCGGTTTGGAATTGGCCAGTGCCAACACCTGAAGGTAAACTATATAACCCATTAGTAATGACTAAGTCGCTCTGTGTCCCGTGATGTACTCCAAGAAAAGGATTTTACAGGTAAGCTGTTATAAAAATCCCTTTATCAGGAATTTTAATTACATATAATTGTTGAACAGTGGTAGTAAAAATTGGGGCTTTGATGGTGGTGCTGGTGCCACAACACTGTAAGCCCTGACAGTTACTCTTGGTGGGTGCAGCAATGGGCCCTGCTGTGAATTATTAGATCAAGAATTGTAATTACATGCCCCTTTTGAACAGGGGCTGAACAATTGGGCCTTTCGTGGTGGTGGTGGTGGTGGCGTTGCCACAACACTGTAAGCCCTCAGACTTACTCTTGGTGGGTGCAGGAATGGGCCCTGCTGTGAATTATTACATCAAGAATTGTAATTGCATGCCCCTGTTGAACAGGGGCTGAAAAATTGGGCCTTAGGCACTGGTGGCACAACACTACAACCCCTCACAGATACTGTACTTGGAGCACAGCAATGAGCCCTATGGCAAATTATTGCTAAAAAAATTGTAAGTACACGCCCCTGTAAAACAGGGGCTGAAAAATTGGGCCTTAGCCACTGGTGGCGGCACCCATAAACAAAAATGATCTTCCAAGCTATCATCATCAATCGTATCATTGAGGACTCGGAGGAGGAGGATAGCCAGTCAACATAACAGCACAGGCACTCAGCATCAGCATCAGTCTTGAAGGGACGTGACATGTTAAAATCAATTAGTCTGTTATATCAGCATCAGGTGTGTGGTAGCTGGTGGTGATCCAAGACTGGTTCATCTTGATGAAAGTCAGTCGATCAACCGAGTCGGTGGACAGGCGCACCCTGTGATCCATGACAAATCCTCCAGCAGCACTGAATGTGCGTTCCGAAAGAACGCTGGATGCAGGACAGGCCAGTAGCTCAATTGCATACTGTGCAAGCTCTGGCCAGTGATCCATCCTCAAGACCCAGTAAGCCAGAGGATTTTCGGTGGGGAAGGTGTCCAAGTCTGACCTTGCCCCTAGATATTCCTGCACCATGTTTATCAGACGCTGGCGATGGTTGCTGGAACCAATCATACTTTGGGGCTGCGGACTAAAGAATTGTCTGAACGCATCGGTCAGACGGCCACCTTCCCCACCGCTCCTTCTTTGACTGGCCGAAGCCTCAGCAACTCGTTGTCCTGGACCAGGAGTTTGTAACCTCCCAGTCTCTGGGAACGCGTTGCACAGACCTTTCTGCAAGGCCTCCCGGAGTTGTCTCATCCTCTGCTCCCTCTGCGACGGTAACATAAGGTCCGCAACCTTACCCTTGTACCGTGGATCAAGGAGAGTGGCCAGCCAGTAATGGTCCCTCTCCTTGATCCGAAGAATCCGAGGATCCTTCCGCAGACTTTGCAGGATCAGGGAGGCCATGCAGCATAGGTTTGCTGAGGCATTCGCTCCGGAGTCCTCTGGGTCACTAAGGACGACATGATCCGCAGTCACCTCCTCCCAGCCACGTACAAGTCCACTGGTTTCTTGGGACTGTAAATCATCCCTAAAAGACTGCTGCTGATGATGCTGAGTGCCAGCCTCCACCTCCATGCTGACACAATCCTCCTCCTCCTCCTCCTCCTCCTCCCTCTTCCTCTTCCTGTGCGATGGGTGGGACAGAAGGAACACTGTCTGGGTAAAGGGGGCCTTGAGAGGCAAGGAAGTCCTCCTCTTCCTGCCTCTGTTCTGCCTCAAGTGCCCTGTCCATTATTCCACGCAGCGTGTGCTCCAACAGGTGGACAAGAGGTACAGTGTCACTGATGCATGCACTGTCACTGCTCACCATCCTCGTGGCCTCCTCAAATGGTGCCAGGACAGTGCATGCATCCCTGATCATGCCCCACTGGCGTGGAGAAAAAAAACCAAGCTCCCCTGACCCTGTCCTGGTGCCGTAGTCGCACAGGTACTCATTGATGGCCCTCTGCTGCGTGTGCAGCCGCTGCAGCATGGCCAACGTTGAGTTCCACCTGGTGGGCATGTCACATATAAGGCGGTTCTTGGGCAGGTTCAACTCCTTTTGCAGCTCAGCCAGGCGAGCACTGGCATTATAAGATCTGCGGAAATGCACACAGACTTTCCTGGCCTGCCTCAGGACATCCTGTAAGCCCGGGTACCTGCCCAAGAACCGCTGCACCACCAGGTTAAGGACGTGAGCCACACAGGGCACATGGGTCAGTTGTCCCTGTCGGAGGGCGGAGAGGAGGTTGGTGCCATTGTCGCAAACCACCATTCCTGGCTTAAGCTGGCGTGGCGTCAACCACCTCTCGGCCTGGCCCTGCAGAGCAGACAGGACCTCTGCCCCAGTGTGGCTTCTGTCCCCCAAACACACCAGCGCAAGCACGGCATGGCATCTTTTTGCCTGCGTACTTGCGTAGCCCCGTGAACGGCTACGGAGCACCGCTGGTTCATAGGACAAACCACAGGAAGAGGCCATGGAGGAAGAAGAAGAGGAGGGGGTGGAGGAGAGAGGTGTGTCACAACCAGTAGTAGCATTTTGGAGGCGTGGCGGTGGGACAACCTCCAACACTACTGCACCTTGTCCTGCATCCTTCCCAGCTGCCAAAAGAGTGACCCAATGGGCCGTGAAAGAAAGGTAACGTCCCTGTCCATGCCTGCTGGACCATGAGTCAGCGGTAATATGCACCTTACCGCTGACCGCCCTGTCCAGCGAGGCCAAGACATTGCCTTCCACATGCCGGTAGAGAGCCGGAATAGCCTTCCGTGAGAAAAAGTGGCGTTTGGGAACCTGCCACTGAGGAACCGCACATTGCACAAACTCACGGAAGGGGGCCGAGTCTACCAACTGAAAAGGCAGCAGTTGAAGCGCTAGCAATTTAGCCAAGCTAGCATTCAACCGCTGGGCATGTGGATGGCTGGGAGTGAACTTCTTTTGACGGTCCAGCAGCTGGGGCAGGGAAATTTGCCTGCTAGAATCGGACGTCGGTGTACTGCTAGCAGAGTGGCCGCAAGTACTTGGCTGTGACACACCTAATTCTACACCTTCATTCCTCTCAGTGCATGTTTCAGAGAGGACTGAAGTTATAGTGGGGTTGGAGATCCCAGCTGATGCGGTGCAAGGAGAGGTCCGCTTTGTTCTTTGGTGTGGGTCTTTGAGGTAGGCTTGCCAACGAGCTGCATGGCAGGTCAACATATGTCTGGTCAGGCATGTGGTACCCAAGCGGCTGATGTTTTGGCCACGCGATATACGCTTGAGACATATGTTGCAAACAGCAGCTGTGCGATCTGATGCACTAGCCTCAAAAAAGGCCCACACCAAGGAACTTTTTGAATGACGGGCAGAGGCAGCGCCCTGCACAGGCGGAGCTCTGCGGTGTGATTCCGTCGGTGTACTGCCCTTACGCTGGCCACCAAAGGGCATCCTGTCTCGTTGGAGATGTGCCTCCTCCTCATCCTCCTCCTCCTCTCTCCTATTAGGCACCCACGTGGAGTCAGTGACCTCATCATCCCCTCCCTCCTCATCACTGGAGCCAATCTGGCAGTATGCTGCAGCTGCTGGAACATGACTGCCAGATTGGTGTCCTTCTTGAGCATCCCCTCTGTCTGCTCTCACCCTACTGCCTTCCTGTAGCTGGGTTTCATCATCAGACCCTTCGAAACGCTGGGCATCCTCCTGGAGCATGTACCCAACACTGTGCTCAAACAGTTCGGGGGACTCCTCAGGAGGAGGACATGGTGGGTCTAGGGAAGGAGTGACTGATGATGAGTCTGACATTGATACCAGGGAAGAGGACGCTTTGGCAGCTGCTTTGCCAGTACCCTGAGCCTGGGTGAGAGAGGATGAGGAGGAGGAGGAGGGCTTGGTCATCCACTCTACCAAGTCTTCGGCATGATGTGGCTCAACATGTCCAGCTGCCGAAAAGAAGGACAAGCGTGTCCCATGGCCATGTGCTGATGACAATGCACCGCGTCCACGACCAGCACTGTTGCCCCCAGACACAGAGCCTGCTTGCCCTCTTTTATTGCCTCCTGACTGTCTGCCTCTCCTTGTTTGCCTTCCAGACATTCTAATAGATGGCCTGCAGGGAGATGGTAAAAAAGCAATAAGGGCTACCTTCAGGTGTCCTTCTCTGTCCCTTGAAACAAGGACTTGCACAGTGAAAGAAACTGACACTCTCCCTACCTACAGTTTTCTGTCCCTAGAAAAAATGTTTTTTTTAAGCACACTATAGCACAAGGAGAATTCACTCACTGTCCTTCCCAGTCCCTAGAAACAAGGACTTGCACAGTGAAAGAAACTGACACTCTCCCTACCTACAGTTTTCTGTCCCTAGAAAAAATGTTTTTTTTAAGCACACTATAGCACAAGGAGAATTCACTCACTGTCCTTCCCAGTCCCTAGAAACAAGGACTTGCACAGTGAAAGAAACTGACACTCTCCCTACCTACAGTTTTCTGTCCCTAGAAAAAATGTTTTTTTTTAAGCACACTATAGCACAAGGAGAATTCACTCGCTGTCCTTCCCAGTCCCTAGAAACAAGGACTTGCACAGTGAAAGAAACTGACACTCTCCCTACCTACAGTTTTCTGTCCCTAGAAAAAATGTTTTTTTTAAGCACACTATAGCACAAGGAGAATTCACTCACTGTCCTTCCCAGTCCCTAGAAACAAGGACTTGCACAGTGAAAGAAACTGACACTCTCCCTACCTACAGTTTTCTGTCCCTAGAAAACATGTTTTTTTTAAGCACACTATAGCACAAGGAGAATTCACTCACTGTCCTTCCAGGTCCCTGGAAACAAGGACTTGCACAGTGAAAGAAACTGACACTCTCCCTACCTACAGTTTTCTGTCACCAGTAAAAATGTATTTTTTAAGCACACTATAGCACAAGGAGAATTCACTCACTGTCCTTCCCAGTCCCTAGAAACAAGGACTTGCACAGTGAAAGAAACTGACACTCTCCCTACCTACAGTTTTCTGTCCCTAGAAAAAATGTTTTTTTTAAGCACACTATAGCACAAGCACAAAACACACTGACACTCTCCCTACCTATCCTTCTCTTTCCCTAAACTAAAGGAATCCAGGTTAAGCAAGAAAGAAATAAAAGTCACTGTCCCTGCCTATGCTGCTCTATCCCTGCTCCGGAACACACTACACTAGGCCGCCGTGCTGGCGGCCTTTTATAGTGTGGGGCGTGTACTAAACACCCTCAGCAATAATTGGCCACAGGCATCCTGCCTGTGGCCAATCATTGCTCTCCTCGCTGCCGGCGCTGTGATTGGCCAAGCATGCGGGGTCACAGTGCATGCTTGGCCAATCACAGCGCCTGGATGACACTGCGATGGCGTAGTGCATTGTGGGCCGTTCGCGTCACTCGAATTTGGCGCGAACGGCCCAAATCGTTCGATCTTCGTCGAACGATCGAACAGCCGATGTTCGAGTCGAACGTATGTTCGACTCGAACACGAAGCTCATCCCTACACATGAAACTCTGTTGCCTAATCCACTTAAAGTAAGCCTTAAGGCCCATACAAACGATCGGACTTTCCGACAACAACGGTCCGACGGACGTGTTTTATCAGACAATCTGACCGTCTGTATGCTCCATCGGACAATTATTGTCGGAATTTCCACGGACAAATGTACGCTGTGCATGCTCGCAAATTTTCTGACGACAAATGTGTTATGTCCGATCATCCGATCGTGTGTACACAAGTCCACATGCTCAGAATCAAGTCGACGCATGCTCAGAAGCATTGAACTTCATTTTTCTCGGCTCTTCTGAGTGTTTTACGTCACGGCGTTTGGGACGGTCGGATTTTTGACTGATGGTGTGTAGGCAAGACTGATGGAAGTCAGCTTCATCGGATTTCCGATGGAAAAATCCATCGGATTTTATTCCATCGGAAATCCGATCGTGTGTACAGGGCATTAGTCATTACCCCTAGAACAGGTATGAAGATTATGAAAGTTAGACCCTCTCCAGCTATTCGCTGGTCTCTCTCCAGTGACCATTGCTAGACGGCGGGGTCTGAAACCCTACCTCCAGGTCCTGCAGGTACAATGGATCAAATATAGCTGGGGTTCCCCTTTAAGCTATCACTCTCGCATTTGGGTCATCAGTTCCACGCCTCCTCTCCCTCTGACCTGAAAAGCCACTTCCAAGAATTGCGGCTGGACCTACCGCCTTTCCACGGAGAAGCTTCTTCTTCATCCTCTTCCCAGCCCCTCGTCAGGGGTCCCAGCCCCCCTAGATATCTCTATCCGGCTTGCAGGCCTTGCGTGACCTGCAGGCCCAAAGATTCCAAGGGGGCCCTAAGGGCTGATGATACTTACCTCCCATGTTGACGATTTCACACGGAAATGTAAAAGATGACATTAAGGAACACCACGCCTGCCTCCTACTGCCCCCAAAACTATCTTGTAGCATTCCCTGATGCCCAGCATGTAATCATTGAGTTTACAATGGACTGAACTGACCCAGTTGATGCCTGTTTTTCCACCTGGTGGAACTTATACTCAACCCGCTGAAGGAAGTTAACAGAACAGTGCCCCCTCCCTGGGCCATCCCAGTGTGTCATGTGGGCCTGATTGATATTGTTGTTGAGTTCCCAATCAGTTATGACACTTTGCCCCCCCCCCCGTAGGGGTCTTGCATGGTGGCCGAGGGATCTTGGCCTGGCCGCTTGCTGCCACCACTGTGACGGAATGCTGCCACGCCTAGCCTGTCGGCGGAATCACTGGACTTCACGACAGGTTCTATTTTGTCTTACCTGATACGTACATGCTGGTTCTCTCAGCTCTCTGGTAGCCGCCTATGTGCTGCAGACTGCTGATAGTAGCCTCTCGCCCCTACTCGGGGGCAGGTCGGTTCCAAACTGTGTTGTCATTTCCTCACCCTGTTCTTGCAATTCTTTACATCACTATATGGATTGTTTGTCTCTCCCTTTTCACAGGTTTAATAGGCATATAGGGCTACCTTAATATTGTTTTGGTCGCTCGCTCGCCCCGGGATTCCTCAACAGTTGAGGGGGGCTTGGGGTGGCGGGGAGACCAATGTTCAAATGCAATCACATGCCCTGTGCCATTTGTTGGGTGCTCCCTCCGCGCATGCCCCCTTCGACTCCCGACCCTGATGTCCTCGGGTGGCCCACGGCCTGTGGCATCATATGTTACAATGCACACATACTTGTAAGTTACCTTGCCTTAGACAGTTCTTAGGGGTTTCTTATCCTTCTCCCCTAATCTGACATAGTTAACTTGCCTAGTTAATCACTCTATTGCAGATACCTCACATGTCCGCTCCTGAAGAGCGGTTTAAAGCCGTGAAACACGTCAAGCTATCATTACTATCGTGTATTCAATTACACACCCACGAGATATGTGTTTCCATACCATCCTTACATTTATAGGGAAGAGAAAGACCATAGACTGTGCAGATGCTACCTTTTGTATTGATTTTTACCCAAAACTATGAATACTGGTGGACCCCTTAATTGTACCATGTGATTAATATTCAGAACTATGTTACTACCAGTTATTATCAGGTTAGAAATTGGCACCATGTGATTGGTGCATTTCTCTGTATGTATAACTCATATAACACACAAAAACATGTTTACATACATTGAATCAATAAATGGTTTATATTCCACCACTCTGTTCATTTTGTCACCATGAGCTTCATATAAAGTCCCACCCCTTTTTTGTTTTGCAACCTTGCTGCCTTGCAATTTTGCTCCCTTTGTCAATATGACAGGGATGGAGGCACATGACTCTACCCAGTCATGGCTTCATTTAAAGTCCCAACTTCCCAATCCCGCTCTCAACAATCCTGTGCCGTTTGTGTTCCTCTTCAGTGCCTTAGATGGTGCACCAGGTTTTGTGCTCACTGTTATACAATTAATCTTACTAAATAACGATGCAGAGTAGTTCCCACGGACCACTGCTCCTCCCATGTGTTGGCACTTGATAGAGACGCTAGTCTTGACCAACGTCCAACCCCCTTGTGGGCTTTTTGTCCCACAACTAGTTGCACTCATACTTTTTCAGTACCATATGCTACATTTTTTCTTTGATCATTTGATGTACTACAGTATGCCTTTCTACCTCTGGTCCTTTTTTGTTTCTTTTCCCCTCTACTTCCCTTTTTCTTTTTCTAGGTCCTCGTGGTGGGTAAGTAATGTCGTTTTATGGTTGACTTCCCATGTACCATGACACTTAATTGGCTGTCTCTGAATGTGCAGGGAATGAACTCCTCCCAAAAAAGGTTCTTATCTTCGTCTTGCCCCAAATATTTTGATGCCCTGTATCCTCAAGTTTTTTTGGCTAATGCCCGACTAAACAGAGAGGTGTTCTCATAGCCATACGCTATCAGTTGCAGTAGAGAGATTGCAGATCCAAATGGTAGATACCTTTTACTACAAGGCACTGTACTATTCAGGACACAGAGGTCACTATCCTAACTTACTATGCTCCAAATGTTAACCCAGGACCTTTTCTCTCCCATATCTGCTCCTTGTTGAAGTCCCACCAAAGAGGCACTCTTCTCTTAGCGGGAGACTAATGTTGCACTGAACCCTGCTTTGGATAAATATCCCATGGAACACAAGGCTCCATCACCTGATGCTAAAAAGTTTACATACTCCTTAAAAAGTCATGACCTGGTGGATAGGGATGAGCCGAACACCCCCCCCGTTCGGTTCGCACCAGAACCTTCGAACGGACCGAACGTTCACACGAACTTTAGAACCCTATTAAATACTATGGACGCGAATGTTTGAAATCTAAAGTGCTAATTATAACGCCTAATATGCATGTTATTGTCCTAAAAAGGGTTTGGGCACCGGGTCCTGCCCAAGGGGACATGTATCAATGTAAAAATAATCTTTTAAAACTGTCTGTTTTTCGGGAGCAGTGATTTTAATGATGCATGAAGTGAAAAAAAAGTGAAATATTCCTTTAAATATCGTACATGGGGGGGGGGTGTCTAAAGTATGCCGGTGAAGTGGCACGTGTTTCCCTTGTTTAGAACTGTCCCTGCACAAAATTACATTTCTAAAGGAAAAAAAGCCATTTAAAACTGCTTGCGGCTTTAATGTAATGTCTGGTCCCGGCAATATGGATGAAAATCATTGAGAAAAATGGCATGGCTACCCCATCACCCACCCCTACCCCAGCCCATTACCAGCCCCTTTGGGTCTTGTATGGATATTAACGGGAACCCCGCACCCAAAATAAAAAAAGGCCCTATATACTCTGAACAGCAGTATACAGGCAGTGCAAAAAAGACACGGACTGTAGGTTTCTTCTTAAGTACAATCTGTTTGTAATTTGGAACAGGTAAATTTTTTAAGTGTAGCTCCAGCCCAAAAAACTATTTTTAAGCTTTTTGGAGAACATAGGGAAGGGTTATCACCCCTGTAACATTTGTTTTGCTGTCTGTGCACCTGTTCAGAACATTTCACCTCACTTTCCATCCCAATGACAAATGTTTTTGGAAAATTTGTTTTTTTTATTGAAACAAGGATTGGTGATAAAGCATCACCTTTTTCACATATTAACTCTTACAGGAGAGAATTTGCCTTCCTAGGGGTAGATTTCCTCTCACTTCCTGTTGTCTCCTTCCGTTTGCAAGTAGAAGTCGTTTGTAAGTTGGATGTTTGAAAGTAGGGGCCTGCCATATATAGTCTGCAGAAATTTGGCCCTTAGGTGTTGGTGTTGCCACAACACTGTAAGCCCTCACAGTTACTCTTGGTGGGTGCTGGAACGCCCTGCTGTCAACTATTATATCAGGAATTGTATTTACATGCCACTGTTGAACAGTGGTAGGAAAAATTGGGCCTTTGGTGGTGGTGCTGGTGCCACAACACTGTAAGCCCTCACAGTTACTCTTGGTGGGTGCAGGAATGGGCCCTGCTGTGAAATATTAGATCAAGAATTGTAATTGCATGCCCCTGTTGAACAGGGACTGAAAAATTGGGCCTTAGGCACTGGTGCTGGTGTCACAACACTGCAACCCCTCACAGATAGTGTACTTAGAGCGCAGCAATGAGCCCTGTTGCAAAGTATTGCATCAAAAATGTAGGCTTTAGGTGAATGCTATGCAAAGCACACAGTAGTACACTAAGTGAAACACTGACTGTCTGCAGCTAGCACAATCACCGGCCTGCCTGTCACAGTATAGAGAATAACTGTATCCAGGTGAGCTTTAGGTGATCGCTATGCAAAGGACACAGTAGTACACTAAGGCCCTTTTCACACTGGGGCGGTTTGCAGGCGCTATTGTGCTAAAAATAGCGCCTGCAAACCGAGCCTAAACAGCGGCTGCTGTCTCTCCAATGTGAAAGCCCGAGGGCTTTCACACTGGAGCGGTGCGCTAACAGAACGTGAAAAAAAGTCCTGCTAGCCGCATCTTTGGAGCGGTGAGAGGAGCGGTGTGTTTACCGCTCCTACACCGCTCCTTCCCAATAAAAGCAATGGGAAACTGCGGTAATACCGCCGGCAATGCGCCTCTACAGAGGCGCATTGCCGGCGGTATTAACCCTTTTTCGGCCGATAGCGGGGGTTAAAACTGCACCGCTAGTGGCCGAATACCTCCGCAATTCCGACGGTATAGCGCCGCCAAAAATAGCGGCGCTATACCACCACCGCACCCACCGCCTCAGTGTGAAACCAGCCTCAGTGAAACACTGAGGCTGGTTTCACACTGGGGCGGTGGGTGCGGTGCGGGATAGCGCCGCTATTTTTAGCGGCACTATACCGTCGGAATTGCGGAAGTATTCGGCCGCTAGCGGCCAAAAAAGGGTTGATACCGCCCGCAATGCGCCTCTATAGAGGCGCATTGCGGGCGGTATTACCGCGGTTTCCCATTGCTTTCAATGGGAAGGAGCGGTGTAGGAGCGGTAAACACACCGCTCCTCTCACCGCTCCAAAGATGCGGCTAGCAGGACTTTTTTTCACGTCCTGTTAGCGCACCGCTCCAGTGTGAAAGCCCTCGGGCTTTCACATTGGAGAGACAGCATCCGCTGTTTAGGCTCGGTTTGCAGGCACTATTTTTAGCACAAAAGTGCCTGCAAACCGCCCCAGTGTGAAAGGGGCCTGACTGTCTGCAGCTAGCACAATCACCTGTCTGCCTGTCACAGTATAGAGACTAACAGGAACGGATCTATCTAAACTCAATACAGTGTATAAATATGTATACAACACCTAGGATGCATATATATCCTCTACACATTGTAACAGCAGCTAACTGACTCGCCTGCCTGCTCTATCTAACTCAATATAAATGACACTGTCTATCTCTCTGAAACTGCCTCTTTCACAAACGCCAACACACTACACAAGGCCGACTTCCAGGCGGCCTTATATAGTGTGGGGCGTGTACTAAACCCCCTGAGCCATAATTGGCCAAAGCCACCCTGGCTTTGGCCAATTACGGCTCCATTTTTTCCGCGCTGTGATTGGCCAAGCATGTGGGTCATAGTGCATGTTTGGCTAATCATCAGCCAGCAATGCACTGCGATGCCGCAGTAAATTATGGGCCGTGTCGCGCAACACAAATTTAGCGCGAACGGACCATAAAGTTTGTTCTTCGTCGAACGATCGAACGGCCGATGTTCGAGTCGAACGTGTGTTCGACGCAAACGCGAAACTCATCCCTACTGGTGGATATCTGGAGAGAGCTTCACCCCATTGGTAGGGACTATACCCATTACTCCCATCCCCATCATTCCCACTCCAGAATTGACCATATGTTTGTCTTACGGAAACATCTCCCTTTAGTAGTGTCCGCTTCCATCCTGGTAGTGCCCTGGACAGACCATGATCCTGTTTTAGTCGTATGCCACTCGCTCCTCTGCAAATCACAATATTCCCCTTGGACCATGAATGACTCCCTCTTATCTTTTAAGGAAATCCTTACTGATATTGCTCAGGCCTCAGTGGATTATTTCAGTCTTAATGCTGGGTCGGTCTCTTCCCCGGTGACCCTCTGGGAAGCATACAAAGTCGTCCTCAGGGGACATGTTATCCAACTGGCGGCAAAATGCAAGGGAGAACAAATTTTGGTCCGGCGCTCCCTAGGAGCACGCCTACACTCCCTATCCACAACCTTTAAACAATCCCCTACCCCGGCTAACCGTAAACTACTAGAGAAGGCACGTACAGAACTTGATCTATGTCTCACTGATGAGGCAGAACGCACACTACGCTGGGCCCGCAAGAAATGGTGCCCCGAAGCGAACAGACCCAACTCGATGCTGGCCAACAGGTTGCGCACTTTCACCCCAAAACACACCCCTAATACACTACGCACTAGACATATTGTCCTTACAGGTAATCCACTGAAGGTGCTGGAAGAATTCAGACATCGCTCTCTACTCTACCCCTACCCAGCCCGCTAACCAAAGCCTGAACTCCTTCCTAACTGGAATGACATTGCTCAAACTGTCCGACACACACACTTCTCTCATGGACAGAGATATACAACTCACGTAAGTACTGCAATGCATAAAAGAACTAAAGGTAGGCAAACGACCAGGCCCGGATGGCTTCACGGCACTTTATTATAGGAAATTAGCAGACGTTTTGGCCCCCACCTGACGACTATGTTCAACGCAGTAAAAGATGGACACACATTCACTTCAAATCTCTTAACCGCCAACATTGTCATGATTCCAAAACCCGACCTTGATCACTCGTCTTGGTCCAACTTTAGGCCCATCTCGCTTATCAATGTGGATATGAAGATATTGACTAGGCTTGTGCAATTCGTTTCGTAACGAATTGAAATTCGTCCGAATTTAGCAACTTTCGGACATTCGGAAGCATTCGAATTTCCGAACAAAGCAATTACGAATAAAACCGAATCCGAAATAAATTATATCGCAAATAGTGATTGTCCGAATGTCTTCGGCATAATTCGTTATGAAAAAAGTTACGAATGTACGAATCCATTCGAAGCACAATAACACTCTGCTCTGCTCTCTGCTTCTACCTCACCGTGCTAAACTCCCTCTCAAAATGGTGGACGGGGCGGAGGCTATAGCAGCATGTAAAAAACAAAAGTAAAATACGAGATTTCGAATCCATTCGAAGCACAATAACACTCTTCTCTGCTCTCTGCTTCTACCTCACCGTGCTGAACTTTTACGCATGTAAAAAACAAAAGTAAAATACGAAATTTCGAATCGTTACAAATAACCGCTATGTATTTAGAAGAGTACAAATCCATTCAAAGCACATTAGGCATAATAGTCAGCATCGTTGTGAGAGAGACACGGAAAATTACGAATCAATGAACCCAAAAAAAGTTACGAAAGTAGGAGTTGTGTCCAGAATCAACAAAAAATAATTTACTCTACTGAAAGTACGAATTATAAATCAAAGAAAAATAAGGCTTACATTAATATGAATCATTCCGATTCAACGAAAAATGTCGCTTGCGAAAATACAAATTAGTCCGAACACGAAAAATCCCGTCTAGCAAAATTACGAACGATTACGAATCAACAGGACCGAAAAGAAACAAACCGAAACGAAACAAATTTTTCCGTTGTGCACAAGTCTAATATTGACCAAAATCCTGGCTGACTGTTTAAATTCCTTCTTGCCACGCCTGGCTAAAATAGACCAGGTAGGGTTTGTCCTGGGGCGACAGGCAGGAGACGCTATTAGACGAATACTACAGCTTCAGCACATAGCCCATAGTCGATCCATAGTAACGGTGTTACTGTCTCTTGATATGAACAAGGCCTTCGTCACTTTGTCTTGGCCTTATCTGACGACCGTGCTCCGCCACTATGGTTTCGGATCATCGTTCTCAAAATGGATATCGGCACTATACGACTCCGACCCAGGCCAAAGTCAAATATTATGGTTTCGAATCATCTCCCTTTGCCATTAGGAGGGGAACTCGACAAGGCTGCCCACTCTCCCCACTTCTATTTGTCTTGGCCATGGAGCCGTTGGCTAAGGCGATCCGATTTCATCCGGACATAACAGGTGTCGAGATAGCGGGCTTGCCCATAAGATCTCATTATTTGCGGACGACATCCTTCTAACCCTGACTAACCCTAGAATCACCCTACCCAACCTGTTTTCCTTACTAGACTCCTTTGCCTATTTCTCTGGTCTGTCTGTCGATCCCGACAAATCACAAGCCATGTCAATTAATCTCCCGCCCTCGGACTTGATAACTTTTAAAAAACACCTACACATTCCAATGGCCGACGTCTTTCCCTTACCTGGGGATCAGGCTCACTCCAGCCTATGCGGGACTCTATCAGGCAAACTTCCCCCCCCCCCCAATTTAGAAAACTGATGGACATGTTATCCTCCTGGGTTCATGATAAAGCATTCAACTTACTAGGATGAATGAGCATAACAAAAGAAGTTGGGACTTTGTACGAGGCACAGGGCATGTAGAGCCATGCACCTCCATTCCTGATACTTGAAAAAAGGGAGAATATGGGTGGGACTTTATATGAAGCATACATCTCAGGAGATACCCGACAAGAAATAACTATGGCAGTGTACTGTTGCACTGGAACTTGAACCGTTAAATGAAAAGCATTGCATAACAATTGGCAGTCATTACTTTAATTGGGTAATAAATATAACAACAACAAAAAATAACACAGCATACCTAGTATATTGGTTAAAGGTTGGAATGTACATAAAATACAACTATAATGGTAGCATGGTATAATAACATGATCAGTTCATAATAAAAACATTGCAACAGAGCCAGTTCGTGGGGTATCTCCGTGGTAAATAGGTAGGGCCTAGACATTTTGGTACAGTCCGATTTGATATATAGAAATCATTAAAAATGCTGATAAAGTGGGGGCAGATGAGCATCTATGGGCTCAAGATAACATGATATAGCAACATAATTGGTACATAGTAGAACGTTGAAGAACCAAGTTCATTGGAGTAGAGTCTCCATAGTAGCTGTAACACCGATTGGTAGGTAGAGTCCAATTGGTGTTTGATGTAGTTGGTAGACTGGTAGAAATATATATGCGAGGGGGCATCTATTGGCTCGACGCATTTCGTGGTCATTACCACTCTTCAGGAGCAAGTATGAGATAGATGTCTAAAATGTTAAAACAGTAAAATGGTAAAATTAAATACAAGGTTTTGGGTCAGGGTATGGAGAGGGGGGAACAAAAGGGCATTGATGATTCCCCAAAAAAATACTTACAAGTAAGCCCATAACTAAGGGTAAAGGCGTGGAGGGCAGAAGGCTGGTCGGGAAGGTATCAGCCACCGGGAGCTGAGGTGGATTGGCCCCAATGTACAAAGCTGGAATACCAGCTAGACTGAAGTCCCCAAGGGGGGGGGAGCTCCCGTGGTAAGTATCCTAAAATTAAACAAAAAGTGACCGTGAAGAAGAGTGTAGTAAATGCAAGGACCAAGTATGTAGAGAGAAGTGTTAGGATGTGTGTTCTTCAACGTTCTACTATGTACCAATTATGTTGCTATATCATGTTATCTTGAGCCCATAGATGCTCATCTGCCCCCACTTTATCAGCATTTTTAATGATTTCTATATATCAAATTGGACTGTACCAAAATGTCTAGGCCCTACCTATTTACCACGGAGATACCCCAGGAACTGGCTCTGTTGCAATGTTTTTATTATGAACTGATCATGTTATTATACCATGCTACCATTATTGTTGTATTTTATGTACATTCCAACCTTTAACCAATATACTAGGTATGCTGTGTTATTTTTTGTTGTTGTTATATTTATTACCCAATTAAAGTAATGACTGCCAATTGTTATGCAATGCTTTTCATTTAACGGTTCAAGTTCCAGTGCAACAGTACACTGCCATAGTTATTTCTTGTCGGGTATCTCCTGAGATGTATGCTTCATATAAAGTCCCACCCATATTCTCCCTTTTTTCATCCTCCTGGGTTCATCTCCCATTGTCTGGCAGGATTGTGGCAATCCGTATGACCGAAACTTCTTTAGAGTCCGGTAGGTCCCGATCCCTCTACATATCTTGCGAATACATCAACGAAAAATCCTGCAATTTGCGTGTGGTTCCTCCCAACCCAGGGTCAATAAACAAATATTATATGCCCGCAGGATCAATGGAGGACTCTCAGTTCCTAATTTGCAAGCCTACTATATAGCTGTGAACATAGCCCCGCTATCCCAACTTCATGGAACATACCAAATGCCGCTATGGGCCACCATCGACTTAGTGGATTCATATCCGACGCCTATCTCCTCTTTGGCCTAGCTCCCCTCTATACATCGCCCTCCGGTGATGGGACCGTGTCTGACTCATTCCCTTCGTCTTTGGGACTTAGTCAAGTACTCAGTGGGTCTGATCTCTCCCCACCTACCCCAACTACAAATCCTCCATTGCCCATTGTTCCCACCAGGCTGCGTCAATCCCCAGCAGTTCTCCTGGTGGATGATAAATGGTTTTACTGATTTGCACTCTTTGTTTACTCCCACCAGGATAATATCGTTCAAGATATTACGCTCTTCTCACAAAATCCCTTTACAAGAACATTATAGTTATCTACATATCTACAGATTCGTCATTTCCTCCAGGGGCTTATAAAATCCCGACCGACCTCTTACACTTTGACCCCCTTTGAGAGCTTCTGCAGAGCTCGATCAGACCCTATCACATCCAATGGGAAAGGGAAATAGGAAGACAGTTTGATCCAGAGGACTGGCAGGTCATGACTTTAGCGATATCTAAATGTTCAAAGAATGTTCTCTTTTTAGAAAATGCCTACAAGGTACTTTACAGGTGGTATTACACGCCGGTTAGACTGGCCCGTTTTATCCCAGCCTACTCTCCCCAGTGTTTCCTGGGGTGCTCCATTTGATCGCCTCCCAGCAGCAGCGCCGTGTCAGAGATGTCAGCTCGATATAAAACACGCTACATGGCGCTGCTGCTGGGAGGCGATCAAATGGGAACAGTATGCCAGGTATGGACACATATCCTCTGAGTCCAATTTAATTAGTTGACCCTCTTGAACCGCATTTAGTAAATTCTACTTGTGGTTTCTATTATCCAGGCTTAGCTCACTGGAAATATATCGTGACACCCCAGGGTTGATGTGAACAAGTGGATGCACCTGTGGGTTATTGTTTCCACTCTGCTACACAAACAGCGTGCTTTGCTGTCTGGTGAATCCTGCATGATTCAGTTGACCATCTATTTACATTCAAAGTTTAGTAGTGGGTAAGTTTTTTACCCCTCTGTATTAAGATAAATGACTGAGGCACTTTAGCACCAGTATTACTTATTTAAACACTATGACTTATATGAATGTTTTGGCTATTATATATATATATTTTTATATATATATTTTCTATATACATACCTTAGGGTTCACCATTTCTGTATAGAGCCTTGGAGATTCGATCCTTCCCTCTTCTCTACTGTGATACAATTTATATACTCCCCTGGGGGCCTTCCTCCTGTCGTTTCTAAGGGAATTATCTATGTTTTAAAGTAAGTTGGAGCTTTTTTTTTTTTTATAGTCATGTTCATCCAATATAATTATAGACATTACCTGTTTTGACTAATTAGATGTCCTAATAGCAATTATTATATTATTTAATTCAGCTGTTCTTGTTAAGGACGCCCAGGACGGCGTCCTGGCTACAAATTTACCAGATGGGAATCTATTGCCAGGTAATACTATTCTTGTGAGTGTTACCCTCAATTAGTCAAACTATTGGATCATATGAAGTAATTACCAATTGTGATTCTTCTTTCATTCTAGACCCATTGTCTAGATTAACTGTTACATTGTATCCTGACTGTCGTGAGGATAATGGCAACAAGCGGATGTACTTGACGCTTTTTGCCTTCACTGTCTTTCTACACATGGGCAACTTCGACTTGATCCCCTGGCGAATCCTCTATAATATAGCTGATTAATTCCCTAGATCTTAAACTGCATTAGCGGGTAAGCTATACCCCTTAGTAGGGATGAGCTTCGTGTTCGAGTCGAACATACGTTCGACTCGAACATTGTCTGTTCGATCGTTCGACGAAGATCGAACGATTTGGGCCGTTCGCGCCAAATTCGAGTGACGCGAACGGCCCACAATGCACTACGCCATCGCAGTGTCATCCAGGCGCTGTGATTGGCCAAGCATGCACTGTGACCCCGCATGCTTGGCCAATCACAGCGCCGGCAGCGAGGAGAGCAATGATTGGCCACAGGCAGGATGCCTGTGGCCAATTATTGCTGAGGGTGTTTAGTACACGCCCCACACTATAAAAGGCCGCCAGCACGGCGGCCTAGTGTAGTGTGTTCCGGAGCAGGGATAGAGTAGCATAGGCAGGGACAGTGACTGTTATTTCTTTCTTGCTTAACCTGGATTCCTTTAGTTTAGGGAAAGAGAAGGATAGGTAGGGAGAGTGTCAGTGTGTTTTGTGCTTCTGCTATAGTGTGCTTAAAAAAAACATTTATTCTAGGGACAGAAAACTCTAGGTAGGGACAGTGTCAGTTTCTTTCACTCTGCAAGTCCTTGTTTCCAGGGACCTGTAAGGACAGTGAGTTAATTGTCCTTGTGCTATATTGTGCTTAAAAAAAACATTTATTCTAGGGACAGAAAACTCTAGGTAGGGACAGTGTCAGTTTCTTTCACTCTGCAAGTCCTTGTTTCCAGGGACCTGTAAGGACAGTGAGTTAATTGTCCTTGTGCTATATTGTGATTAAAAAAAACATTTATTCTAGGGACAGAAAACTCTAGGTAGGGACAGTGTCAGTTTCTTTCACTCTGCAAGTCCTTGTTTCCAGGGACCTGTAAGGACAGTGAGTTAATTTTCCTTGTGCTATATTGTGATTAAAAAAAACATTTTTTCTAGGGACAGAAAACTGTAGGTAGGGAGAGTGTTTTTTTTCTTTCACTCTGCAAGTCCTTGTTTCCAGGGACCTGTAAGGACAGTGAGTTAATTGTCCTTGTGCTATATTGTGCTTAAAAAAAACATTTATTCTAGGGACAGAAAACTCTAGGTAGGGACAGTGTCAGTTTCTTTCACTCTGCAAGTCCTTGTTTCCAGGGACCTGTAAGGACAGTGAGTTAATTGTCCTTGTGCTATATTGTGATTAAAAAAAACATTTATTCTAGGGACAGAAAACTCTAGGTAGGGACAGTGTCAGTTTCTTTCACTCTGCAAGTCCTTGTTTCCAGGGACCTGTAAGGACAGTGAGTTAATTTTCCTTGTGCTATATTGTGATTAAAAAAAACATTTTTTCTAGGGACAGAAAACTGTAGGTAGGGAGAGTGTTTTTTTTCTTTCACTCTGCAAGTCCTTGTTTCCAGGGACCTGTAAGGACAGTGAGTTAATTGTCCTTGTGCTATATTGTGCTTAAAAAAAACATTTATTCTAGGGACAGAAAACTCTAGGTAGGGACAGTGTCAGTTTCTTTCACTCTGCAAGTCCTTGTTTCCAGGGACCTGTAAGGACAGTGAGTTAATTTTCCTTGTGCTATATTGTGATTAAAAAAAACATTTATTCTAGGGACAGAAAACTCTAGGTAGGGACAGTGTCAGTTTCTTTCACTCTGCAAGTCCTTGTTTCCAGGGACCTGTAAGGACAGTGAGTTAATTTTCCTTGTGCTATATTGTGATTAAAAAAAACATTTATTCTAGGGACAGAAAACTCTAGGTAGGGACAGTGTCAGTTTCTTTCACTCTGCAAGTCCTTGTTTCCAGGGACCTGTAAGGACAGTGAGTTAATTTTCCTTGTGCTATATTGTGATTAAAAAAAACATTTATTCTAGGGACAGAAAACTCTAGGTAGGGACAGTGTCAGTTTCTTTCACTCTGCAAGTCCTTGTTTCCAGGGACCTGTAAGGACAGTGAGTTAATTTTCCTTGTGCTATATTGTGATTAAAAAAAACATTTTTTCTAGGGACAGAAAACTGTAGGTAGGGAGAGTGTTTTTTTTCTTTCACTCTGCAAGTCCTTGTTTCCAGGGACCTGTAAGGACAGTGAGTTAATTTTCCTTGTGCTATATTGTGATTAAAAAAAACATTTTTTCTAGGGACAGAAAACTCTAGGTAGGGAGAGTGTTTTTTTTCTTTCACTCTGCAAGTCCTTGTTTCCAGGGACCTGTAAGGACAGTGAGTTAATTGTCCTTGTGCTATATTGTGCTTAAAAAAAACATTTTTTCTAGGGACAGAAAACTCTAGGTAGGGAGAGTGTTTTTTTTTTTTCACTCTGCAAGTCCTTGTTTCCAGGGACCTGTAAGGACAATGAGTTAATTGTCCTTGTGCTATATTGTGCTTAAAAAAAACATTTATTCTAGGGACAGAAAACTCTAGGTAGGGACAGTGTCAGTTTCTTTCACTCTGCAAGTCCTTGTTTCCAGGGACCTGTAAGGACAGTGAGTTAATTTTCCTTGTGCTATATTGTGATTAAAAAAAACATTTATTCTAGGGACAGAAAACTCTAGGTAGGGACAGTGTCAGTTTCTTTCACTCTGCAAGTCCTTGTTTCCAGGGACCTGTAAGGACAGTGAGTTAATTTTCCTTGTGCTATATTGTGATTAAAAAAAACATTTTTTCTAGGGACAGAAAACTGTAGGTAGGGAGAGTGTTTTTTTTCTTTCACTCTGCAAGTCCTTGTTTCCAGGGACCTGTAAGGACAGTGAGTTAATTTTCCTTGTGCTATATTGTGATTAAAAAAAACATTTTTTCTAGGGACAGAAAACTCTAGGTAGGGAGAGTGTTTTTTTTCTTTCACTCTGCAAGTCCTTGTTTCCAGGGACCTGTAAGGACAGTGAGTTAATTGTCCTTGTGCTATATTGTGCTTAAAAAAAACATTTTTTCTAGGGACAGAAAACTCTAGGTAGGGACAGTGTCAGTTTCTTTCACTCTGCAAGTCCTTGTTTCCAGGGACCTGTAAGGACAGTGAGTTAATTTTCCTTGTGCTATATTGTGATTAAAAAAAACATTTTTTCTAGGGACAGAAAACTGTAGGTAGGGAGAGTGTTTTTTTTCTTTCACTCTGCAAGTCCTTGTTTCCAGGGACCTGTAAGGACAGTGAGTTAATTTTCCTTGTGCTATATTGTGATTAAAAAAAACATTTTTTCTAGGGACAGAAAACTGTAGGTAGGGAGAGTGTTTTTTTTCTTTCACTCTGCAAGTCCTTGTTTCCAGGGACCTGTAAGGACAGTGAGTTAATTGTCCTTGTGCTATATTGTGCTTAAAAAAAACATTTTTTCTAGGGACAGAAAACTGTAGGTAGGGAGAGTGTTTTTTTTTTTTCACTCTGCAAGTCCTTGTTTCCAGGGACCTGTAAGGACAGTGAGTTAATTGTCCTTGTGCTATATTGTGCTTAAAAAAAACATTTATTCTAGGGACAGAAAACTCTAGGTAGGGACAGTGTCAGTTTCTTTCACTCTGCAAGTCCTTGTTTCCAGGGACCTGGAGAGACATTGAGTGAATTGTCCTTGTGCTATATTGTGATTAAAAAAAACATTTATTCTAGGGACAGAAAACTCTAGGTAGGGACAGTGTCAGTTTCTTTCACTCTGCAAGTCCTTGTTTCCAGGGACCTGTAAGGACAGTGAGTTAATTTTCCTTGTGCTATATTGTGATTAAAAAAAACATTTTTTCTAGGGACAGAAAACTGTAGGTAGGGAGAGTGTTTTTTTTCTTTCACTCTGCAAGTCCTTGTTTCCAGGGACCTGTAAGGACAGTGAGTTAATTTTCCTTGTGCTATATTGTGATTAAAAAAAACATTTTTTCTAGGGACAGAAAACTCTAGGTAGGGAGAGTGTTTTTTTTCTTTCACTCTGCAAGTCCTTGTTTCCAGGGACCTGTAAGGACAGTGAGTTAATTGTCCTTGTGCTATATTGTGCTTAAAAAAAACATTTATTCTAGGGACAGAAAACTCTAGGTAGGGACAGTGTCAGTTTCTTTCACTCTGCAAGTCCTTGTTTCCAGGGACCTGTAAGGACAGTGAGTTAATTTTCCTTGTGCTATATTGTGATTAAAAAAAACATTTTTTCTAGGGACAGAAAACTCTAGGTAGGGAGAGTGTTTTTTTTCTTTCACTCTGCAAGTCCTTGTTTCCAGGGACCTGTAAGGACAGTGAGTTAATTTTCCTTGTGCTATATTGTGATTAAAAAAAACATTTTTTCTAGGGACAGAAAACTGTAGGTAGGGAGAGTGTTTTTTTTCTTTCACTCTGCAAGTCCTTGTTTCCAGGGACCTGTAAGGACAGTGAGTTAATTGTCCTTGTGCTATATTGTGCTTAAAAAAAACATTTTTTCTAGGGACAGAAAACTGTAGGTAGGGAGAGTGTTTTTTTTTTTTTCACTCTGCAAGTCCTTGTTTCCAGGGACCTGTAAGGACAGTGAGTTAATTGTCCTTGTGCTATATTGTGCTTAAAAAAAACATTTATTCTAGGGACAGAAAACTCTAGGTAGGGACAGTGTCAGTTTCTTTCACTCTGCAAGTCCTTGTTTCCAGGGACCTGGAGAGACATTGAGTGAATTGTCCTTGTGCTATATTGTGATTAAAAAAAACATTTATTCTAGGGACAGAAAACTCTAGGTAGGGACAGTGTCAGTTTCTTTCACTGTGAAAGTCCTTGTTTCAAGGGACAGAGAAGGACACCTGAAGGTAGCCCTTATTGCTTTTTTCCCATCTCCCTGCAGGCCATCTATTAGAATGTCTGGAAGGCAAACAAGGAGAGGCAGACAGTCAGGAGGCAATAAAAGAGGGCAAGCAGGCTCTGTGTCTGGGGGCAACAGTGCTGGTCGTGGACGCGGTGCATTGTCATCAGCACATGGCCATGGGACACGCTTGTCCTTCTTTTCGGCAGCTGGACATGTTGAGCCACATCATGCTGAAGACTTGGTAGAGTGGATGACCAAGCCCTCCTCCTCCTCCTCATCCTCTCTCACCCAGGCTCAGGGTACTGGAAAAGCAGCTGCCAAAGCGTCGTCTTCCCTGGTATCAATGTCAGACAAATCATCAGTCACTCCTTCCCTAGACCCACCATGTCCTCCTCCTGAGGAGTCCCCCGAACTGTTTCAGCACAGTGTTGGGTACATGCTCCAGGAGGATGCCCAGCGTTTCGAAGGGTCTGATGATGAAACCCAGCTAGAGGAAGGCAGTAGCGTGAGAGCAGACAGAGGGGATGCTCAAGAAGGACACCAATCTGGCAGTCATGTTCCAGCAGCTGCAGCATACTGCCAGATTGGCTCCAGTGATGAGGAGGGAGGGGATGATGAGGTCAATGACTCCACGTGGGTGCCTAATAGGAGAGAGGAGGAGGAGGAGGATGAGGAGGAGGCACATCTCCAACGAGGCAGGATGCCCTTTGGTGGCCAGCGTAAGGGCAGTACACCGACGGAATCACACCGCAGAGCTCCGCCTGTGCAGGGCGCTGCCTCTGCCCGTCATTCAAAAAGTTCTTTGGTGTGGGCCTTTTTTGAGGCTAGTGCATCAGATCGCACAGCTGCTGTTTGCAACATATGTCTCAAGCGTATATCGCGTGGCCAAAACATCAGCCGCTTGGGTACCACATGCCTGACCAGACATATGTTGACCTGCCATGCAGCTCGTTGGCAAGCCTACCTCAAAGACCCACACCAAAGAACCAAGCGGACCTCTCCTTGCACCGCATCAGCTGGGATCTCCAACCCCACTATAACTTCAGTCCTCTCTGAAACATGCACTGAGAGGAATGAAGGTGTAGAATTAGGTGTGTCACAGCCAAGTACTTGCGCCCACTCTGCTAGCAGTACACCGACGTCCGATTCTAGCAGGCAAATTTCCCTGCCCCAGCTGCTGGACCGTCGAAAGAAGTTCACTCCCAGCCATCCACATGCCCAGCGGTTGAATGCTAGCTTGGCTAAATTGCTAGCGCTTCAACTGCTGCCTTTTCAGTTGGTAGACTCGGCCCCCTTCCGTGAGTTTGTGCAATGTGCGGTTCCTCAGTGGCAGGTTCCCAAACGCCACTTTTTCTCACGGAAGGCTATTCCGGCTCTCTACCGGCATGTGGAAGGCAATGTCTTGGCCTCGCTGGACAGGGCGGTCAGCGGTAAGGTGCATATTACCGCTGACTCATGGTCCAGCAGGCATGGACAGGGACGTTACCTTTCTTTCACGGCCCATTGGGTCACTCTTTTGGCAGCTGGGAAGGATTCAGGACAAGGTGCAGTAGTGTTGGAGGTTGTCCCACCGCCACGCCTCCAAAATGCTACTACTGGTTGTGACACACCTCTCTCCTCCACCCCCTCCTCTTCTTCTTCCTCCATGGCCTCTTCCTGTGGTTTGTCCTATGAACCAGCGGTGCTCCGTAGCCGTTCACGGGGCTACGCAAGTACGCAGGCAAAAAGATGCCATGCCGTGCTTGCGCTGGTGTGTTTGGGGGACAGAAGCCACACTGGGGCAGAGGTCCTGTCTGCTCTGCAGGGCCAGGCCGAGAGGTGGTTGACGCCACGCCAGCTTAAGCCAGGAATGGTGGTTTGCGACAATGGCACCAACCTCCTCTCCGCCCTCCGACAGGGACAACTGACCCATGTGCCCTGTGTGGCTCACGTCCTTAACCTGGTGGTGCAGCGCTTCTTGGGCAGGTACCCGGGCTTACAGGATGTCCTGAGGCAGGCCAGGAAAGTCTGTGTGCATTTCCGCAGATCTTATAATGCCAGTGCTCGCCTGGCTGAGCTGCAAAAGGAGTTGAACCTGCCCAAGAACCGCCTTATATGTGACATGCCCACCAGGTGGAACTCAACGTTGGCCATGCTGCAGCGGCTGCACACGCAGCAGAGGGCCATCAATGAGTACCTGTGCGACTACGGCACCAGGACAGGGTCAGGGGAGCTTGGTTTTTTTTCTCCACGCCAGTGGGGCATGATCAGGGATGCATGCACTGTCCTGGCACCATTTGAGGAGGCCACGAGGATGGTGAGCAGTGACAGTGCATGCATCAGTGACACTGTACCTCTTGTCCACCTGTTGGAGCACACGCTGCGTGGAATAATGGACAGGGCACTTGAGGCAGAACAGAGGCAGGAAGAGGAGGACTTCCTTGCCTCTCAAGGCCCCCTTTACCCAGACAGTGTTCCTTCTGTCCCACCCATCGCACAGGAAGAGGAGGAGGAGGAGGAGGAGGAGGAGGATTGTGTCAGCATGGAGGTGGAGGCTGGCACTCAGCATCATCAGCAGCAGTCTTTTAGGGATGATTTACAGTCCCAAGAAACCAGTGGACTTGTACGTGGCTGGGAGGAGGTGGCTGCGGATCATGTCGTCCTTAGTGACCCAGAGGACTCCGGAGCGAATGCCTCAGCAAACCTACGCTGCATGGCCTCCCTGATCCTGCAAAGTCTGCGGAAGGATCCTCGTATTCTTCGGATCAAGGAGAGGGACCATTACTGGCTGGCCACTCTCCTTGATCCACGGTACAAGGGTAAGGTTGCGGACCTTATGTTACCGTCGCAGAGGGAGCAGAGGATGAGACAACTCCGGGAGGCCTTGCAGAAAGGTCTGTGCAACGCGTTCCCAGAGACTGGGAGGTTGCAAACTCCTGGTCCTGGACAACGAGTTGCTGAGGCTTCGGCCAGTCAAAGAAGGAGCGGTGGGGAAGGTGGCCGTCTGACCGATGCGTTCAGACAATTCTTTAGTCCGCAGCCCCAAAGTATGATCGGTTCCAGCAACCATCGCCAGCGTCTGATAAACATGGTGCAGGAATATCTAGGGGCAAGGTCAGACTTGGACACCTTCCCCACCGAAAATCCTCTGGCTTACTGGGTCTTGAGGATGGATCACTGGCCAGAGCTTGCACAGTATGCAATTGAGCTACTGGCCTGTCCTGCATCCAGCGTTCTTTCGGAACGCACATTCAGTGCTGCTGGAGGATTTGTCATGGATCACAGGGTGCGCCTGTCCACCGACTCGGTTGATCGACTGACTTTCATCAAGATGAACCAGTCTTGGATCACCACCAGCTACCACACACCTGATGCTGATATAACAGACTAATTGATTTTAAAATGTCACATCCCTTCAAGACTGATGCTGATGCTGAGTGCCTGTGCTGTTATGTTGACTGGCTATCCTCCTCCTCCGAGTCCTCAATGATACGATTGATGATGATAGCTTGGAAGATCATTTTTGTTTATGGGTGCCGCCACCAGTGCCTAACGCCCAATTTTTCAGCCCCTGTTTAACAGGGGCGTGTAATTACAATTTTTGAAGCAATACTTTGCAACAGGGCTCATTGCTGTGCTCCAAGTACAGTATCTGTGAGGAGTTGCAGTGTTGTGCCACCAGTGCCTAAGGCCCAATTTTTCAGCCCCTGTTTAACAGGGGCGTGTCATTACAATTTTTGAAGCAATACTTTGCAACAGGGCTCATTGCTGTGCTCCAAGTACAGTATCTGTGAAGGGTTGCAGTGTTGTGCCACCAGTGCCTAAGGCCCAATTTTTCAGCCCCTGTTCAACAGGGGCATGTAATTACAATTCTTGATCTAATAATTCACAGCAGGGCCCATTGCTGCACCCACCAAGAGTAACTGTCAGGGCTTACAGTGTTGTGGCACCAGCACCACCATCAAAGGCCCAATTTTTACTACCACTGTTCAACAATTATATGTAATTAAAATTCCTGATATAATAGTTGACAGCAGGGCGTTCCAGCACCAACCAAGAGTAACTGTGAGTGCTTACAGTGTTGTGCCAACACCAACAACTAAGGGGCCTATTTCTGCAGAGTATATACGGCAGGTCCCTACTTTCAAACATCCAACTTACAAACGACTCCTACTTGCAAACGCAAGAAGACAACAGGAAGTGAGAGGAAATCTACCACTAGGAAGGAAAATTCTCTCCTGTAAGAATAAATATGGGAGAAAGGTGTCTCCTCTGTACTGATGCTTTATCAGCAATCCTTGTTTCAAGAAAAACACCACATTTCAAAAACAGTTGTCATTAGGACGGAAAGTGAGGTGAAATGTTCTGAACAGGGGCACAGACAGCAAAACAAATGTTACAGGGGTGATAACCCTTACCTATGTTTTCCAAAAAGTTTAAAAATAGATTTTTGGTCTGGAGCTACACTTCAACAATGTACCTGTTCAAAATTACAAACAGATTCTACATAAGAACAAACCTACAGTCCCTGTCTTGTATGCACCGCCTGTATACGGCTGTTCAGAGTATATAGGGCCTTTTTTATTTTATGTGCGGGGTTCCCCTTAATATCCATACAAGACCCAAAGGGGCTGGTAATGGGCTGGGGTAGGGGGGGGGTCATGGGGTAGCTATGCCATTTTTCTTAAAGATTTTCATCCATATTACCGGGACCAGACATTACATTAAAGCCGCAAGCAGTTTTAAATGGCTTTTTTTTCCTTTAGAAGTGTCATTTTGTGCAGGGACAGTTCTAAACACGGGAAACACGTGGCACTTCACAGGCATACTTTAGACACCCCCCAGGTACGATATTTAAAGGAATATTTGACTTTTTTTTTTTCACTTTATGCATCATTAAAATGACTGCTCCCGGAAAACGACCGTTTTTAAAACTTATTTTTGCATTGATACATGTCCCCTGGTGCAGAACCCGGGTTCCCAAACCCTTTTTAGGACAATAACATGCATAATAGTTTTTATAATTAGCACTTTAGAATTCGAACGTTCGCATCCATTGTATTTAATAGGGTTCTAATGTTCGTTCGAACTTTCGGTCCGTTCGCGGGTTCTGGTGCGAACCGAACCCGGGGGTGTTCGGCTCATCACTACCCCTTAGCAATAAGCTAAGGTTATGGACATCAATCAATTAGAACTATTGTCTTATTTACCTCTGTTTCTACTTTCTCCTTTATATAAATATGGCTGTGGTCACTATGCACTCTACCTGCATATACACTCTGGGATCCATTTGTTTGATTCCCAGACTGTTGGAGAGTTTTTCTACAACTATTTTCCAGCATACTTCCAACATATTACTTTATGGGGCTTCCGTTTCGTTTTTTGTTTTTTCCCCCTCCTCTTCTGCCATCTCTAAGGGATTCTATTTCTGCTCGATAGGAATTTGGAAATTGTCTTTTTCATATGCAGCCAAATTATTTATACAACATTAGACATCCTGGTTTCTAGTAACCAGATGTTCTTAACAGTAAGCATTTTTCACTAATCCAATGTTATCAATTGAATAATAGGTGCACGCCTCCACAGTGACCGTCGGGTTCGTTCTATACCTTTTTCCCTGTCTCTAAGGTCAGTATATATAATTTAGGTCTTCTCCAAGTTCCTTTACAAAAGTGTAAACATATCTTCCCTTTTTCTATAAGGGTTTCTAAATGTATTATAGCATTATTGAATGCATGATGACAAATTACAAACTCATGATATATGTTATATGTTTAAATATATTTCCTGTTTAGTTCACATGACACGCTCCTGAAGAAGCGTCATTGGACGCGGAACTTGTCGAGCGAGAGTGAAATTATTACATCTTTTCCTACGACTTATGCCGTTTCAACCATACCTCAACTTTTGGGAATGCATCTAACTGGTCTATGGATGAATACTGGCCCTATATGATCTGCATTAGAGCTATGGTGTTGTACTATATCGGTATTGTTGTATCGTCTCTTTTAGAACTTGTGAACTATTTTTATATAGAAATATTGATATGTTAGTTTATTATACAATAAAATTATTTTTTTATATAATTTGTGTATGGTGCCTAAAAAGTCCAAGTCCCTCCATCTAGCTTCTTCTATATTACAACGCCACCTAAGGTCTGTCCATGACAGGACCTCAAGTTTTGGGCGTTCCCTGGACGGGTAGGACAAGACTTCAAATAGTGACCAGCCTGGCCACAATAAAGGGACGATCTCTCCCTCCTCCCAAGGGCTCTCTCATCTGCAGAGATGCGTGAAGCCCAAGTGCATGGGTTCACCTTCACTGACCGACTCAGTACCAGGAGGCATGGGAGGTGAGGGAGGCAAGAGTGGGAGTGCAAAGCTCGGAGACAAATGTACAGGAGGCTTCCGCAAGCGCTCCTTAAAAAGGGAGTCTTTCTCTGAGTCTGGAGTCAATGAGGATGGCAAATGTGATCAACTTCTCCAGCTCAGTGGGTATATCTCGGGCTGCTAGCTCATCATTGATGCTATCCGAGAGACCATGAGAAAAAGCAGCCACGAGGGCCTCATTGTTCCAAGTAACCTCTGCTGCCAGAGTACAGAATTCAATGGCGTAATCGGCAACAGTTCTCGTACTCTGTTTGATGGACATGAGGCTCTTGGCAGCAGAAGCGGAGTGTGCGGGAACGTCAAATACCCTTTTGAAGGAAGCCACAAATTCTGGGTAACTCAGGACCACAGGTTTTTGCGTCTAACATTGAGGGTTTGCCCAGGCCAAGACTCTCTCAGAAAGCAAAGATATTACGAAACCTACTTTGCTTCTGTTCGTGGGAAACGCCTGGGGCAGCATCTCAAAGTATATCCCAACCTGGTTGGGAAACCCTCTGCATTGAACTGGATCACCCCCAAATCGCTGGGGAAACGGAGTGGAACCAGACATACTTTTTATAAAGGTAATACTCAAGGCGAGTGCCTGCACAGAGACTGGGGCAACAGCAGGGTCGGCCTGCAACACAGGTTCTACTGGAGCGGCCACAGTGGGAGATTCCAGATGAGCTGTGCGACTCAGGAGCGTCTGTAATGCCATCCAGGTCATTCAATTTGGAAAAAAATATTACCAACAAGTGGATTGTCTGCATCTTTTGAATTCATGGCCTTCGCCTACTGTCAGAAACCATGAATCAGACCGAGACAGAAGTACAGTTAAATCACACTTGTATAATAATAATAAAAAGATAAACAGAGTAAGCGTAGTCAAAACATAGCCAGAGTTCAGAAACCGGATCGGATAGTCAGCCAAGCCAAATGTCAAAGAGCCAGAGAAGAACGTGTAGAACTGCAAGCGGGATCAGGAGCCAGAAGGGACGTCAGCCAAGCAAGTCTTCAACAGGAACGCAGGATGTTGACCAAGACGAAGGCAGAGAGCAACTGAACTGGAAGGCTTAAGTAGGCAGGACTGATGAGCAGGATCATCAACAGGTGAGTCACTGTGGAGAGATAGGAGCTGGCAATTAGCTGACAGCTGAGCGGCTATCTCAGAGAAGGAAGTGCTGAGCCCAGCCCTGACAGCTTGTCCTTGTGCCATACTTACACAAGTACTTGTTGATGGCCCTTTGCTGCATGTGCCACTGCAACATTGCCAAAGTTGAGTTCCATCTGGTGGGCATGTCACAAATCAGGCAGTTTACAGGCAAGCGGAATTCCTGCTTAAATTCAGCCAACTGAACACTGGCTGTGTATGACCACCTGAAATGGCTACAGACTCTTCTAACCTGCCTTAGAAGATCTTGCAAACCTGGGCACCTGTTTAACCCCTTCCCTACCAGCCGTCGCAGTTGTACTGCGGCAGGTTGGCTCCCCTGGGTGAACAGACTTAACTGTACGTCGGTTCGCCTTTTGACCACTAGGAGGCGGCGCTGCGCCGAAGCCAATGTGGGTGCCCGGCGGGCGTGACAGAGCGAGAACCGGGATCTGTGTGTGTGTGTGTGTGTAAACACACAGATCCCGGTTCTCTCAGGGGAGAGGAGGCCGATCGTGTGTTCACACTAAGTATGAACACCAATCTGTCATCTCCCCTAGTCAGTCCCACCCCCCACAGTTAGAAAACACCTAGGGAACGCCCCTAGTGTTAACCCCTTCCCTGCCAGTGACATTTATACAGTAATCAGTGCATTTTTATAGCAGTGATCGCTGTATAATTGTCAATGGTCCCAAAAATGTATCAAAAGTGTCCAATATGTCCACCACAATATCGCAGTCCCTCCTTTACTAGTAAAAAAATAATAATAATAAAAATGCCATAAATTATCCCCTATTTTGTAGACGCTATAACCTTTGCGCAGACCAATCAATATACGCTTATTGCAATTTTTTTACCAAAAATATGTAGAGGAATACATATCGGCCTAAACTGGGATATTTATTATAGCAAAAAGTAAAAGATGTTGTGTTTTTTTCAAAAATTGTCTCTCTTCTTTTGCTTATAGTGCATAAAATAAAAATGGCAGAGGTGATCAAATACCACCAAAAGAAAGCTCTATTTGTGAGAAAATAAGGACGTCAATTTTTGTTTTGGTACAGCATTGCACGACTGCGCAATTGTTAGTTAAAGCAACGCAATGCTGTATCGCAAAAAATTGCCTGGTCATTGAGCAGCCAAATCTTCCAGGGCTGAAGTGGTTAAGAAATGCAAAGGAAAGAAGCTGGTTTGAGATGGGTATGTGTATAGTTTCAACAATGTATTTCTATTATTAATTTACTCATGACTTGTTATTTTTAAATGAATGTAAATACATTTTCTTACATTTTATATGTGTTTGCAGTGTGACTCACAAAAAGTTCCGTGGGCTTTAGATAGTTGCTGTTTAAGAAATGCTGCACCACCAAATTGAGAACATTTGCCAGGCATGGTACATGTGTCAGCTTTCCCTGTCAAAGGGCAGACAGAAGGTTAGTGCCATTATTGCACACCAGCATTCCTGGCTCAAGCTGCCGTGGTGTTAACAACCTCTGGGCTTGCCTCTGCAGAGCGGAGAGAATTTCAGACGTTGACAGGGCCGGACTAGCCCACGGGATAGCAGGAAAAATCCTGGTAGGCTGCCTGTCCTGGGGCTGCTTTGAGCTGCGGCTGACTGCAGCGCTCCCCTCCCTCTCTCTCTCTCCTATGCATCACACACACCAGGCATCTCCCGCGCTGTGTGTGAGAGCTGGCTGGGTCTGTGTTCGGCTGTGCTGCCTGTAGGAAGGTCCTGCCCCTCTAGACCAACTTGTGTGATAGGCGAAACACTGATTTGCCTAACACTGATGCAGCCTTACTGTCCATGAATGCAGCCCATGAATGCAGCCTTACTGTGCATGAATGCAGCCCATGAATGCAGCCCAGGAAGATCCCGCCCCTCTAGACCTGCTCGTGTGATAGTAGATGGAACACTGATTGAATCAGTGTTTCGCCTATCGCACAAGTTGGTCTAGAGGGGCGGGACCTTCCTACAGGCAGCACAGCCGAACACAGACCCAGCCAGCTCTCACACACAGCGCGGGAGATGCCTGGTGTGTGTGATCCAGGCAAGAATCATGTATTGATGGGCTCAGTAAGGTTGCATTTGATTACAGTAAGGCTGCATTCATGGGCTGCATTCGTGCACAGTGAGGCTGCATTCATGGGCTGCATTCATGCACAGTAAGGCTGCATTCATGGGCTGTATTCATGCACAGTAAGGCTGAATTCATGCACAGTAAGGCTGCATTCATGGGCTGCATTCATGGACAGTAAGGCTGCATTAATGGGCTGCATTCATGCACAGTAATGCTGCATTCATGGGCTGAATTCATGCACAGTAAGGCTGCATTCATGGGCTGCATTCATGCACAGTAAGGCTGCTTTCATGGGCTGCATTCATGGACAGTAAGGTTGCATTCATGGGCTGCATTCATGCACAGTAAGGTTGCATTCATGGGCTGCATTCATGCACAGTAAGGTTGCATTCATGGGCTGCATTCATGGACAGTAAGGTTGCATTCATGGACAGTAAGGCTGCATTCATGGGCTGTATTCATGGACAGTAATGCTGCATTCATGGGCTGCATTCATGGACAGTAAGGCTGCATTCATGGGCTGCATTCATGCACAGTAAGGCTGCATTCATGGGCTGCATTCATGCACAGTAAGGCTGCATTCATGTGCTGCATTCATGCACAGTAAGGCTGCAATCATGGACAGTAAGGCTGCATTCATACGCTCAGTAAGGCTGCATTCATGGACAGTAAGGCTGCATTCATACGCTCAGTAAGGCTGCATTCATTGACAGTAAGGCTGCATTCATACGCTCAGTAAGGCTGCATTTATGGACAGTAAGGCTGCATTCATATGCTCAGTGAGGCTGCATTCTTATGGACAGTAAGGCTGCATTCATATGCACAGTGAGGCTGCATACATGGGCACAGTGAGGCTGCATTGATGGGCACAATGAGGCTGCTTTCAAGGGCACAGTGAGGCTGCATTGATGGGCACAGTGAGGCTGCATTGATGGGTACAGTGAGGCTGCATTGATGGGTACAGTGAGGCTGCATTGATGGGTACAGTGAGGCTGCATTGACGGGCACAGTAAGGCTGCATTGGTGGGCACAGTGAGGCTACATTCATGGGCACCGTAAAGCTGCATTTGATGGGCACAGTGAGGCTGCAATGATGGGCGCAGTGAGGATGCATTGATAGGCACTGATGAGGCTGCATTGATCTCCTGTACCATGTCTGCAGTCTCTGACCATCTCTTGTACCATGTCTCCAGTCTCTGACCATCTCTTGTACCATGTCTCCAGTCTCTGACCATCTCTTGTACCATGTCTGCAGTCTCTGATCATCTCCTGTACCATGTCTGCATTCTCTGATCATCTCTTGTACCATGTCTGCAGTCTCTGACCATCTCTTGTATCATGTCCGCAACCTCTAACCATCTCTTGTCTTATATCATGTCTGCAGTCTCTGGGGGAGTCTGGAGAGGAGTCAAGAGAGGGAGTGCTGCCGGGATGGGGGTCATGGGAGAAGTCAGACATGTGTGGACTGTGGAGAGGAGACTATAGGATAAAATCAAAACTGGAGCTGACTGACTGATCCACGGTGCACCTGAGAGGAGGTCAGTGACAGCGCCACAAGGCCAGTCTGAGGAGGGGCCACTGATGTAAGGGGGGGAGTAAATACAACAATGTAAGGGGGGGTTCTGATATAAAAGTTTCCCCCTATATTAGTAAACCCACCCCCCCTTACCTTAGTGTATTATTTCTGCGGAAGGTTTTCTCTGGTCAACAGAGTCCCCCTCCCCCCACGTTCCCAGAGTTAATGGGGTCCCCCTTGATGATTGACCACTTTTAGCACTTTTAACTGGAATATGCTTTTATATATATATATATATATATATATATTTATATTTATATATATATATATATATATATATATATATATATATAGCCCTATGTGCTTTCATATCTGTCTTCTCTATATAAAATACACTCTGCAAATGTGCTTTAAAATGCATGGTTTTCCCTTTTATGAACAAGAAAATAATGATGTTTGCTGTTGGGCCGGTATAAAAATGCTATAGGGCTGGTATGAATTTTTTTCCAGGGCTGGTTTTTATTCCTAGTCCGGCCCTGGACGTTGGCGTTTTAGCAGTAATGTGGACCTTGCTGCTGACTGCCTTGCCCAACGATGCCAAAACATTGCCTTCCACATGATGGTACAGAGCTGAAATGGCCTTATGTGCAAATAGCGACTGGGAACCTGCCATTGTGTACAGCACATTCTGCAAATTTATGGAAGGGGGCAGAATCTCCCTGAAGGAAAAACAGGAGTTGTAAAGACAGCAATTTGGTCGCTGGGCATGTGGGGAGCAGGTAGTGTATTTTTTTTTGCTGTAGCAGCTGGGGCAGAGAAATTTGCCTGCTATACTCTACAGCTGGTGGTATGCTGCTGGACTTGTAGCAAGGACCTGTGACACCCTTTTCTATACCATTATCCCTGTCAGTGTAAACTGTTGAGAGGTCATGAGATATAGCGGGGGTAGAGATGAAAGGTGAGGAGTGCGGGTAAGAAGTATATACCTTTTGTGTGGCTTTAAGGTGCTGTTGCCAATTAGCTGAGTGGTGGGAGGTTAAATGCCTTTTCAAGCATGTGGTGCCCAAATGACCGTTGTTTTTGTCACGCTTGATATGCTTGCAACAGAGATTGCAAATTGCAACTGTAGCGCCCTGTTCCTATTGAATAGGGGCTATGTGGTAAATTTTGTGTTATCTGAGCTGTAAATAGCTCAGAGTGATTGTGTAAAGTGATTTGCTTCTGTTCCAATTTGGCTGTGTTGTGCGCATTTATCACTGTTGCCAGTAGGTGTCACTGTCACAGGCCAGTGTGAGAAATACAGCAGGCTTAGTGTATTGACTGTTCTTTCCCAGAAACAGCCCAGTGGGAGTGTTCTGCTGCTGTGCATTCAGGGAGAGGATATTTAAGGGACAGAGGCCATGATTATTTCTCTCTGACCTCATGGCCCTCCTGGCCTAAGGTATGTGGCAGTTGCTCTTTCCTACCTCGGGCCCTGCTATCTCGAGGCTGTGCTACTACGAGTAGGCCCAGAAGTCTGTCTGGGGCCTACTTAACTGAAGGTGGTCCTGTGCTGTCTTGCCTGTGTGGAAGAAGCCACTAAAACTGAGAAGATTCCAGGGGGGGACCCTTGCTGGAGAGAACCAAGCTGAAGGCTGGTTTCTTAGGAAGGGCCTGGTGACTCGTTTGGAGGATGCACCCAAGTTACCCTACCTCACAATACTGCCGGATGGCTTAAAGGTTCTGGTACTGTGCAGCTGACCTACAACTAACTGACTGCTGGCTAAACAATCCTGTGGCAGAGGATTATCCAGGAGTTCCACGTATCGCTAAGTCTGTGGCAGAGACTTGTCCGTGCTTCATACCGGCTGCTAGGTCGGTGTGAGAGGCCTATCCATCCGATTGTCGCAAGATCCAGAGACAGAAAGCTGTTTGCCCTCTGGATCCAAGAACCTTATCAGTGATCTGCAAACAAGGTATCTGAACTTCCCCTAACCAGGGCCGGACTGGGAATAAAATCCAGCCCTGGAAAAAAATTCATACCAGCCCCACAGCATTATTTTACCAGCGTAACAGCATAACATCATTATTTTCTTGTTCATGAAAGAGAAAACCATACATTTTAAAGCACGTTTGAAGAGTGTATTATATATAGATAAGACAGATATGAAAGCATATAGGAATTTAGAATGTGGGGGGGGGGAACCACCTTCCGCAGAAACTATACACTAAGGTAAGGGGGGGGTGGGTTACTTATATAGGGGGGAAATATTTATATCAGTGCCCCCTTACATTATCATATTCACTCCCCCCTTACATCAGTGACCCCCCTCAGACTGGCCTAGCGGTGCTGTCACTGACCTCCTCTCAGGTGCACCGTGCAGGGCTCAGTCAGTCAGCTCCAGCTTGGTGGCTCTGGTTTTATCCTATATAGTCTCCTATCCACAGTCCACACACATCTGACTTCTCCCATGACCCCCATCCCGGCGGTGCTCCCACTCTTGACTCCTCTCCAGACTCCCTCAGAGACTGCAGACATGATACAGGAGATGGTCAGAGGCTGCAGACATGATACAAGAGCTCAATGCAGCCTCACCAGTGCCCAACAAATGCAGTCTCATCAGTATCAATCAAATGCAGCCTCACTGTGCCCATCAATGCAGCCTCACTGTGCCCATCAATGCAGCCTCACTGTGCCCACAATTGCAGCCTCACTGTGCTCATCAAATGCAGCCTCACTGTGCACATGAATGCATCCTCACTGTGCCCACCATTGCAGCCTCACTGTGCCCACCATTGCAGCCTCACTGTGCCCACCATTGCAGCCTCACTGTGCCCACCATTGCAGCCTCACTGTGCCCACCATTGCAGCCTCACTGTGCCCATCATTGCAGCCTCACTGTGCCCATAAATGCAGCCTCACTGTGCCCATAAATGCAGCCTCACTGTGCTCATCAAATGCAGCTTTACTGTGCCCACCATTGCAGCCTCACTGTGCCCACCATTGCAGCCTCACTGTGCCCACCATTGCAGCCTCACCATGCCCATCATTGCAGACTCACTGTGCCCATCAATGCAGCCTCGCTGTGCCCATAAATGCAGCCTCACTGTGCTCATCAAATGCAGCTTTACTGTGCCCACCATTGCAGCCTCACTGTGCCCACCATTTCAGCCTCACTGTGCCCATCATTGCAGCCTCACTGTGCCCATCAATGCAGCATCACTGTGCCCATCAAATGCAGCTTTACTGTGCCCGTAAATGCAGTCTCACTGTGCCCATGAATGCAGCCTCTCCTATGCCCCATGTCCCAGTCTGCAGTCCCTGTCTGTGGGAAGGTGTGTTGTTGATGCTCTGTATGGTACCTTCCATGCCAGCAGGATGTCCATGATCGCCATCAGCAGGCAGGGTCTGTTCTAGTTTTGGATGGGGACAGTGCTCCTTCCAGAGGATCTGTTTGCTGTGAGATGGAGTGGTCCCTGGCCACCTGCACCTTCAGCCGTCCTCATTTTCCAGCCCCAGTCAGCCTGTCCTCTGGTCCTGGGGAAGTGAGAGCACTGGGTGGGAGCTGGAGAGAAGGGGGAGCGGAGAGCACTGGCAGGGTTAGAGAGCACATGGGTGGGGGCAAAGAGCAGGGGTGAGTGGTGATCACAGGGGTGGAGAGCGGAGCGCGCTGGGGGGGCTTGAGAGCACTGGGGGAAGCCAAAAATAACAGGGGTGGAGAGCACAGGAGGCTGAGAGGGGGGGCTGGAGAGCACTGAGGGGGCTAAGAGTGTGGGAGGTAAAGAGCACTGGGGGGGATCTTGAGAGCACTGGGGGGGCAGAAAGTACAGGGGTATAGAGCACGGGGGCTGGAGAGCACTGGGGGGTACAAACAGCAGGGGGGAGTGGAGAGCACTGGGGGGTGGAGAGCAATGGGGGGAGCTTGAGAGCACTAGTGGGGGCCATAAAAAACAGGGGTGGAAAGTACGGGGGGCTGGAGAGCACTATGGGGGGCAGAGAGCACTGGTGGGGTTGGAGAGCACATGGGTGGGGGCAAAAAGAACAGGGGTGGGGAGCACGGGGGGCTGGAGAGCACTGGGGTGGGGGCTGGAGAGTTATGGGGAGAGCTGAAGAGCACTGGGGGGGAGAAAGAACAGGGGTGGGGAGCACGGGGTGCTGGAGAGCACTATGGGGGCGGAGAGCACTGGCGGGATTGGAGAGCACATGGGTGGGGGCAAAATGCAGGGGGAGTGGAGAGAGCACTGGCAGGGTTGGAGAGCACGTGGGTGGGGGCAAAATGCATGGGGGAGTGGAGAGTACATGGGGTGGGGAGCGGAGAGTACTGGGGGGAGCTTGAGAGCACTGGAGGGGGAGACAAAAAGAACAGAGGTGGAGAGCATGGGGGGGGCTGGAGAGCGATGGGTGGAGCTTGAGATAACTGGGGGGTCCAGAAAGAACAGGGGTGGGGAGCACAGGGGGAGAAAGAACAGGGGTGGGGAGCACGGGGGGCTGGAGAGCACTGTGGGGGGCGGAGAGCACTGGGGTGGGGGCTGGGGAGTGATAGGGAGAGCTGGAGAGCACTGGGGGGGAGAAAGAACAGGGGTAGAGAGCACTGGGGGGGGGAAGGACAGGGGTGGAGATCACTGGGGGGGCAAAAATAACAGGGGTGGGGAGCACGGGGGGCTGGAGAGCACTGCGGTGGGGGCTGGAGAGTTATGGGGAGAGCTGGAGAGCACTGGGGGGGAGAAAGAACAGGGGTGGGGAGCACGAGGTGCTGGAGAGCACTATGGGAGCTGAGAGCACTGGCTGGATTGGAGAGCACATGGGTGGGGGCAAAAAGAACAGGGGTGGGGAGCATGGGGGGCTGGAGAGCACTGGGGTGGGGGCTGGAGAGTGATGTGGAGAGCTGGAGAGTACTGGGTGGGAGAAAGAACAGGGGTGAGGAGCATGGGGTGCTGGAGAGCACTATGGGGGGCGGAGAGCACTGGCGGGTTGGAGAGCACATGGGTGGGGGCAAAAAGAACAGGAGTGGGGAGCACCGGGGGCTGGAGAGCACTGGGGTGGGGGCTGGAGAGTTATGGGGAGAGCTGGAGAGCACTGGGGGGGAGAAAGAACAGGGGTGGGGAGCACGGGGTGCTGGAGAGCACTATGGGGGTGGAGAGCACTGGCGGGATTGGAGAGCACATGGGTGGGGGCAAAATGCAGGGGGAGTGGAGAGAGCACTGGCGGGGTTGGAGAGCCAGTGGGTGGGGGCAAAATGCATGGGGGAGTGGAGAGTACAGGGGTGGGGAGCGGAGAGTACTGGGGGGGAGCTTGAGAGCACTGGAGGGGGAGACAAAAAGAACAGGGGTGGAGAGCATGGGGGGGCTGGAGAGCAATGGGTGGAGCTTGAGAGCACTGGGGGGGCCAGAAAGAACAGGGGTGGGGAGCACGGGGGGCTGGAGAGCACTGTGGGGGGCAGAGAGCACTGGGGTGGGGGCTGGGGAGTGATGGGGAGAGCTGGAGAGCACTGGGGGGAGAAAGAACAGGGGTGGAGAGCACTGGGGGGGAGAAAGAACAGGGGTGGGGAGCACGGGGGGGCTGGAGAGCACTGTGGGGTCGGAGAGCACTGGGGTGGGGGCTGGGGAGTGATGGGGAGAGCTGGAGTGCATTGGGGGGGGAATAACAGGGGTGGAGAGCACTGGGGGGAGAAAGAACAGGGGTGGAGAGCATGGGGGGGCTGGAGAGCAATGGGTGGAGCTTGAGAGCACTGGGGGGGCCAGAAAGAACAGGGGTGGAGAGCATGGGGGGGCTGGAGAGCAATGGGTGGAGCTTGAGAGCACTGGGGGGGCCAGAAAGAACAGGGGTGGGGAGCACGGGGGTGCTGGAGAGCACTGTGGGGGGCGGAGAGCACTGGGGTGGGGGCTGGGGAGTGATGGGGAGAGCTGGAGAGCACTGGGGGGAGAAAGAACAGGGGTGGAGAGCACTGGGGGGGAGAAAGGACAGGGGTGGAGAGCACTGGGGGGGGGCAAAAAGACAGGGGTGGAGAGCACGGGGGGCTGGAGAGCACTGCGGTGGGGGCTGGAGAGTTATGGGGAAATCTGGAGAGCACTGGAGGGGAGAAAGAACAGGGGTGGGGAGCACGGGGTGCTGGAGAGCACTATGGGGGCGGAGAGCACTGGCGGGATTGGAGAGCACATGGGTGGGGGCAAAATGCAGGGGGAGTGGAGAGAGCACTGGCGGGGTTGGAGAGCATGTGGGTGGGGGTAAAATGCAGGGGGGAGTGGAGAGTACAGGGGTGGGGAGCGGAGATTACTGGGGGGGAGCTTGAGAGCACTGGTGGGGGAGACAAAAAGAACAGGGGTGGAGAGCATGGGGGGGCTGGAGAGCGATGGGTGGAGCTTGAGAGCACTGGGGGGGGGTCAGAAAGAACAGGGGTGGGGAGCACGGGGGGGCTGGAGAGCACTGTGGGGGGCGGAGATCACTGGGGTGGGGGCTGGGGAGTGACGGGGAGAGCTGGAGTGCACTGGGGGGGAAGAACAGGGGTGGAGAGCTCTGGGGGAGAAAGAACAGGGGTGGGGAGCACGGGGGGCTGGAGAGCACTGTGGGGGGCGGAGAGCACTGGGGTGGGGGCTGGGGAGTGATGGGGAGAGCTGGAGAGCACTGGGGGGAGAAAGAACAGGGGTGGAGAGCACTGGGGGGGTAGAAAGGACAGGGATGGAGAGCACTGGGAAGGGGGAGAAAGGACAGGGGTGGAGAGCACTGGGGGAGTGGAGAGCACTGGGGGGGAGAACAGCAATGAGCCCTGTTGCAGAGTATTTCATCAAAAATTGTAATTACACGCCCCTGTTAAACAGGGGCTGAAAATTGGGCCTTAGGCACTGGTGCTGGTGCCACGACACTGCAACCTCTCCCAGATACTCTAGTTGGAGTGCAGGAATGAGCCCTGCTGCAAAGCATTGCATAACAAATTGTAATTACATGCCCCTGTTAAACAGGGGCTGAAAAATTGGGCCTTATCCACTGGTGGCGGCACCCAGAAACAAAAATGTTCTTCCAAGCTATCATCATCAATCGGATCATTGAGGAGGAGGAGGATAGTCAGTCAACATTACAGGACAGTCACTCAGCATCAGCATCAATCTTGAAGGGATGTGACATTTGAAAATAAATTAGTCTGTTATATTAGCTTCAGGTGTTTGGTAGCTGGTGGTGATCCAAGACTGGTTCATCTTTATGAAGGTCAGTCGATCAACCGAGTCGGTGGACAGGCGCACCCTGTGATCCGTGACAAATCCTCCAGCAGCACTGACCAGTGATCCATCCTCAAGACCCAGTAAGCCAGAGGATTTTCGGTGGGGAAGGTGTCCAAGTCTGACCTTGCCCCTAGGTATTCCTGCACCATGTATATCAGACACTGGCGATGGTTGCTGGAACCGATCATACCTGGGGCTGGCTGCGGACTAAAGAATTGTCTGAACGCATCGGTCAGACGGCCGCCTTCCCCACCGCTCCTTCTTTGACTGACCGAAGCCTCAGCAACTCGTTGTCCAGGACCAGGAGTTTGTAACCTCCCAGTCTCTGGGAACGCGTTGCGCAGACCTTTCTACAAGGCCTCCCGGAGTTGTCTCATCCTCTGCTCCCTCTGCGAAGGTAAGATAAGGTCCGCAACCTTACCCTTGTACCGTGGATCAAGGAGAGTGGCCAGACAGTAATGGTCCCTCTCCTTGATCCGAAGAATACGAGGATCCTTCCGCAGACTTTGCAGGATCAGGGAGGCCATGCAGCGTAGGTTAGCTGAGGCATTCGGTCCGGAGTCCTCTGGGTCACTAAGGACGACATGATCCGCAGCCACCTCCTCCCAGCCACGTACAAGTCCTCGGGTTTCATGGGACTGTAAATCATCCCTAAAAGACTGCTGCTGATGATGCTGAGTGCCAGGCTCCACCTCCATGCTGACACAATCCTCCTCCTCCTCCTCCTCTTCCTGTGCGATGGGTGGGACAGAAGGAACACTTTCTGGGTAAAGGGGGCCTTGAGAGGCAAAGAAGTCCTCCTCTTCCTGCCTCTGTTCTGCCTCAAGTGTCCTGTCCATTATTCCACGCAGCGTATGTTCCAACAGGTAGACAAGAGGTACAGTGTCACTGATGCATGCACTGTCACTGCTCACCATCCTCGTGGCCTCCTCAAATGGTGCCAGGACAGTGCATGCATCCCTGATCATGCACCACTGGCGTGGTGAAAAAAACCTGAGCTCCCCTGACCCTGTCCTGGTGCCGTAGACGCACAGGTACTCATTGATGGCCCTCTGCTGCGTGTGCAGCCGCTGCAGCATGGCCAACGTTGAGTTCCACCTGGTGGGCATGTCACATATAAGGCGGTCTTGGGCAGGTTCAACTCCTTTTGAAGCTCAGCCAGGCGAGCACTGGCATTATAAGATCTGCGGAAATGCACACAGACTTTCCTGGCCTGCCTCAGGACATCCTGTAAGCCTGCCCAAGAACCGCTGCACCACCAGGTTAAGGACGTGAGCCACACAGGGCACATGGGTCAGTTGTCCCTGTCGGAGGGCGGAGAGGAGGTTGGTGCCATTGTCGCAAACCACCATTACTGGCTTAAGCTGGCGTGGCGTCAACCACCTCTCGGCCTGCCCCTGCAGAGCAGACAGAACCTCTGCCCCAGTGTGGCTCCTGTCCCCCAAACACACCAGCGCAAGCACGGCATGGCATCTTTTTGCCTGCGTACTTGCGTAGCCCCTTGAACGCCTACGGAGCACCGCTGGTTCCGAGGACAAAGCACAGGAAGAGGCCATGGAGGAAGAAGAAGAGGAGGGGGTGGAGGAGAGAGGTGTGTCACAACCAGTAGTAGCATTTTGGAGGCGTGGCGGCGGAACAACCTCCAACACTACTGCACCTTGTCCTGCATCCTTCCCAGCTGCCAAAAGAGTGACCCAATGGGCCATGAAAGAAAGGTAACATCCCTGTCCATGCCTGCTGGACCATGAGTCAGCGGTAATATGCACCTTACCGCTGACCGCCCTGTCCAGCGAGGCATGGACATTGTCTTCCACATGCCGGTAGAGAGCTGGAATCGCCTTCCGTGAGAAAAAGTGGCGTTTGGGAACCTGCCACTGAGGAACCGCACATTGCACAAACTCACGGAAGGGGGCCGAGTCTACCAGCTGAAAAGGCAGCAGTTGAAGCGCTAGCAATTTAGCCAAGCTAGCATTCAACCGCTGGGCATGTGGATGGCTGGGAGTGAACTTCTTTCGACGGTCCAGCAGCTGGGGCAGGGAAATTTGCCTGCTAGAATCGGACGTCGGTGTACTGCTAGCAGAGTGCCCGCAAGTACTTGGCTGTGACACACCTAATTCTACACCTTCATTCCTCTCAGTGCAGGTTAGGGAGAGGACTGAAGGTATAGTGGGGTTGGAGATTGCAGCTGATGCGGTACAAGGAGAGGTCCACTTTGGTGTGGGTCTTTAAGGTAGGCTTGCCAACGAGCTGCATGGCAGGTCAACATATGTCTGGTCAAGCATGTGGTGCCCAAGCGGCTGATGTTTTGGCCACGCGATATACGCTTGAGACATATGTTGCAAACAGCAGCTGTGCGATCTGATGCACTCGACTCAAAAAAGGCCCACACCAAAGAACTTTTTGAATAACGGGCAGAGGCAGCGCCCTGCACAGGCGGAGCTCTGCGGTGTGATTCCGTCGGTGTGCTACCCTTACACTGGCCCCCCGAGGGCATCCTGCCTCGTTGGAGATGTGCCTCCTCCTCATCCTCCTCCTCCTCCTCCTCTCTCCTATTAGGCACCCACGTGGAGTCAGTGACCTCATCATCCCCTCCCTCCTCATCACTGGAGCCAATCTGGCAGTATGCTGCAGCTGCTGGAACATGATTGCCAGATTGGTGTCCTTCTTGAGCATCCCCTCTCTCTGCTCTCACGCTACTGCCTTCCTCTAGCTGGGTATCATCATCAGACCCTTCGAAACGCTGAGCAACCTCCTGGAGCATGTACCCAACACTGTGCTCAAACAGTTCGGGGGACTCCTCAGGAGGACATGGTGGGTCTAGGGAAGGAGTGACTGATGATGACATTGATACCAGGGAAGAGGACACTTTGGCAGCTGCTTTGCCAGTACCCTGAGCCTGGGTGAGAGAGGATGAGGAGGGCTTGGTCATCCACTCTACCAAGTCTTCGGCATGATGCGGCTCAACACGTCCAGCTGCTGAAAAGAAGGACAAGCGTGTCCCATGGCCACGTGCTGATGGCGATGCACCGCGTTCACGACCAGCACTGTTGTCTCTAGACACAGAGCCTGCTTGCCCTCTTTTATTGGCTCCTGACTGTCTGCCTCTCCTTGTTTGCCTTCCAGACATTCTAATAGCCTGCAGGGAGATGGGAAAACCAGCAATAAGGCCTAGCTTCAGGAGTATATTTTGCAGGAAGCACACTACGCCCGCTGTAAGTGCTGCAAATGCCTGTTGGTGTAACACACCAGGAAAACACAGCAATACGGGCTAGCTTCAGGTGTATATTTAGCAGGAAGCACACTACGCCCGCTGTAATTGCTGCAAATGCCTGTTGGTGTAACACAACAGGAAAACACAGCAATAAGGCCTAGCTTCAGGAGTATATTTTGCAGGAATCACACTACGCCTGCTGTAAGTGCTGCAAATGCCTGTTGGTGTAACACACCAGGAAAACACAGCAATACGGGCTAGCTTCAGGAGTATATTTTGCAGGAATCACACTACGCCTGCTGTAAGTGCTGAAAATGCCCGTTGGTGTAACACACTAGGAAAACACAGCAATAAGGCCTAGCTTCAGGAGTATATTTTGCAGGAATCACACTACGCCTGCTGTAAGTGCTGCAAATGCCTGTTGGTGTAACACACCAGGAAAACACAGCAATACGGGCTAGCTTCAGGAGTATATTTTGCAGGAATCACACTACGCCTGCTGTAAGTGCTGCAAATGCCTGTTGGTGTAACACACTAGGAAAACACAGCAATAAGGCCTAGCTTCAGGAGTACATTTTGCAGGAATCACACTACGCCTGCTGTAAGTGCTGCAAATGCCTGTTGGTGTAACACACCAGGAAAACACAGCAATACGGGCTAGCTTCAGGAGTATATTTTGCAGGAATCACACTACGCCTGCTGTAAGTGCTGCAAATGCCTGTTGGTGTAACACACTAGGAAAACACAGCAATAAGGCCTAGCTTCAGGAGTATATTTTGCAGGAATTACACTACGCCTGCTGTAAGTGCTGCAAATGCCTGTTGGTGTAACACACCAGGAAAACACAGCAATACGGGCTAGCTTCAGGTGTATAATGTGCAGGAGGCACACTACGCCTGCTGTAAGTGCTGCAAATGCCTGTTAGTGTAACACACCAGGAAAACACAGCAATAAGGGCTAGCTTCAGGTGTATACTGTGCAGGAGGCTTAGCAACAATGACACTGACACTGTCCCCTGCCTATCCTTCTCTCTCCCTGCACACAAGGTTTATCAAAGAATATGACACTGACACTCTCCCTGCCTATCCTTCTCTCTCCCTGCACACAAGGTTTAGTAAAGAATATGACACTGACACTGTCCCCTGCCTATCCTTCTCTCTCCCTGCACACAAGGTTTATCAAAGAATATTACACTGACACTGTCCCCTGCCTATCCTTCTCTCTCCCTGCACACAAGGTTTAGCAAAGAATATGACACTGACACTGTCCCCTGCCTATCCTTCTCTCTCCCTGCACACAAGGTTTAGCAAAGAATATGACACTGACACTCTCCCTGCCTATCCTTCTCTCTCCCTGCACACAAGGTTTAGCAAAGAATATGACACTGACACTCTCCCTGCCTATCCTTCTCTCTCCCTGCACACAAGAATAGCACAAAGAATATCACACTGTCCCTGCCTATCCTTCTCTTTCCCTGTGCCGGAACACACTACACAAGGCCGCCGCGCTGGTCGGCCTTTTATAGTGTGGGGCGTGTGCTAAACCCCCTGAGCTATGATTGGCCACAGGCAACCTGCCTGTGGCCAATTATGGCTCTCCTAGCTGCTGGCGCTGTGATTGGCCAAGCATGCAGGGTCACAGTGCATGCTTGGCCAATCACAGCGCCGGGATTGCACTGCGATGGCGCAGTGTATTGTGGGCCGTTCGCGTCACTCGAATTTGGCGTGAACGGCCCAAATCATTCGATGTTCGCCGAACGATCGAACAGCCGATGTTCGAGTCGAACGTATGTTCGACTCGAACACCGAGCTCATCCCTAGTCGTAGGGAAATGTTCTGGATATTTCCTTTAAACGTTTTGGCCCCTGGAGGGTTAAATGAGGACTTTGAAATTAGTGCTATAGTATAAAGCAACCTTCTATAAACCTCATCTCTCCTTGTGTTTGGTGTATTATGTGCTTTCCACGTGTATACATATGATGTATGTGTGCACATATACAGTGGGGCAAAAAAGTATTTAGTCAGCCACCAATTGTGCAAGTTATCCCACTTAAAAAGATGAGAGAGGCCTGTAATTGTCATCACAGGTATACCTCAACTATGAGAGACAAAATGTGGAAACAAATCCAGACAATCACATTGTCTGATTTGGAAAGATTTTTTTTTGCAAATTATGGTGGAAAATTAAGTATTTGGTCAATATCAAAAGTTCATCTCAATACTTTGTTATATATCCTTTGTTGGCAATGACAGAGGTCAAACGTTTAATGTAAGTCTTCACAAGGTTGTCACACACTGTTGCTGGTATGTTGGCCCATTCCTCCATGCAGATTTCCTCAAGAGCAGTGATGTTTTGGGGCTGTCGCTGGGGAACACGGGCGTTCAATTCCCTCCAAAGGTTTTCTATGGGGTTGAGATCTGGAGACTGGCTAGGCCACACCAGGACCTTGAAATGCTTCTTATGAAGCCACTCCTTTGTTGCCCGGGTGGTGTGTTTGGGATCATTGTCATGCTGAAAGACCCAGCCATGTTTCATTTTCAATGCCATTGCTGATGGGAGGAGGTTTGCTCTCAAAATCTCACGATACATGGCCCCATTCATTCTTTCATGTACACGGATCAGTCGTCCTGTTTTCTTTGCAGAGAAACAGCCCCAAAGCATGATGTTGCCACCCCCTTGCTTCACAGTAGGTATGGTGTTCTTTGGTTGCAACTCAGCATTCTCTCTCCTCCAAACACGACGAGTTGTGTTTCTACCAAACAGTTCTACTTTGGCTTCATCTGACCATATGACATTCTCCCAATCCTCTTCTGGATCATCCAAATGCTCTCTAGCAAACCTCAGACGGGCCCGGACATGTACTGGCTTAAGCAGGGGGACACGTCTGGCACTGCAGGATCTGAGTCCTTGGTGGCGTAGTGTGTTACTGATGGTAGCCTTTGTTACGTTGGTCCCAGCTCTCTGCAGATCATTCACTAGGTCCCCCCGTGTGGTTCTGGGATTTTTGCTCACCGTTCTTGTGATCATTTTGACCCCACGGGGTGAGATCTTGCGTGGAGCCCCAGATCGAGGGAGATTATCAGTGGTCTTGTATGTCTTCCATTTTCTAATTATTGCTCCCACAGTTGATCTCTTCACACCAAGTTGCTTGCCTATTGCAGATTCAGTCTTCCCAGCCTGGTGCAGGTCTACAATTGTGTTTCTGGTGTCCTTCGACAGCTCTTTGGTCTTCACCATAGTGGAGTTTGGAGTGTGACTGTTTGAGGTTGTGGACAGGTGTCTTTTATACTGATAACAAGTTCAAACAGGTGCCATTATCACAGAGAATGAGTGGAGGACAGAGGAGCCTCTTAAAGAAGAAGATACATGTCTGTGAGAGACAGAAATCTTGCTTGTTTGTAGGTGACCAAATACTTATTTTCCACCATAATTTGCAAAAAAAAATCTTTCCAAATCAGACTTTGTGATTGTCTGGATTTGTTTCCACATTTTGTCTCATATAGTTGAGGTAAACCTATGATGACAATTACAGGCCTCTCTCATCTTTTTAAGTGGGAGAACTTGCACAATTGGTGGCTGACTAAATACTTTTTTGCCCCACTGTATATGTGTATATACATATAAAATATATTTCCCCTCCCTCTTTAACAATATAAACTAACCATTTTTATTTAAGATTAATATAATATAGATATTCGGCATGAATTTTATTCCCTTTGATAATAATTCCCCTGTTTTAATTGTAATTTACATTGATTTTAATATTTTCCATAACAAATCATATGTTGTAGTATCTTTACTTTTAATGCTCCTGTCATATATCAGCTCATAAAAGTAAAGTGCAGACTGTGCAAAAAGTAGTGTGCGGACTCTGCCCCATGTCATTCTCCTCCTCCCCCCTTTCTTTATTAGGGATGAGCTTCGTGTTCGAGTCGAACCCATGTTCGACTCGAACATCGGCTGTTCGATCGTTCGACGAAGATCGAACATTATGGGCCGTTCGCGCCAAATTGGAGTGGCGCGTCACGGCCCATAATTCACTGCGGCATTGCAGTGCATTGCTGGCTGATGATTGGCCAAGCATGCACTGACCCACGTGCTTTGGCCAATCACAGCACAGAAAAAACGGAGAGCCGTAATTGGCCAAAGCCAGGGTGGCTTTGGCCAATTATGGCTCAGGGGGTTTAGTACACGCCCCACACTATATAAGGCCGCCGCCTCGGCGGCCTTGTGTAGTGTGTTGGAGTTGTGAAACGAGAGTTTACAGAGACAGACAGTGACATTTATATTGAGTAAGATAGAGCAGGCAGACGAGTCAGTTAGCTGCAGTTACAGTGTGTAGAGGATATATATATGCATCCTAGGTGTTGTGTATATATATTTATACACTGTATTTAGTTTAGCTAGAGCCGTTCCTGGTTTTCTCTATACTGTGACAGGCAGGCAGGTGATTGTGCTAGCTGCAGACAGTCAGTGTTTCACTTAGTGTACAGTGTGCTTTGCATAGCGTTCACCTAAAGCTTACCTGAATACAGTTAGTGAGTGACTAATAGTGGTGTTCTCATAATTAAACCACAGGCAGAGAGCTGCAAGTATTTTCCTTGTCAAAATATTTTATTGATTGGATCAACAAGTAAATACAAGCAGTTGTAATAAATAATACAACAGTAAACAAATCATGTTTAACATAAATGGTAGAATTTTAAGGTACACTAAGTAGCTACTGTTAGGTAGGTTATTTGACCATTACAGAAAAGAAAAGTAAATTAGTTAATATAACTAAGAATAATTACTACGATTGAAATAATGCTACCATATAGAGTATTAGCTTGGACCAGAGCTATTAAAATGTGTTAAATAGAATAATACTTCATTACTGTTCAGTAAAAGAATAAAAAATAGAGCCGAAGAGAAAAAAAAAAAAAAAAAATATATATATATATATATATATATAAAAGAAAAGAACACACAGAAAAAGGGATACACAAGAAAAGGAAGAATAGAATAGTGAGGAGAATAGAGAAAAAAGTGCAGGAGTCCACTGGATTAGCTCAGATCATATGGCTTCCTGTCTGAGGGTGTAAAAAGCATTATAATATTCACAACAGAAGGTAGGGTAGCACCAAGGCTCTAAAAGTTTGGGTTTGGGATTGCAAATCATGTTTATCTGAGTAGGGTTGTCAGCTACCATGGCATGAGAATTGTGCTATCACAGAGTGGTGATAAGTGGTATTTGATCCAAGGAATCCAGGTTTTTTCGAAAGCTGGAATTTGATCCCTTTCTATTGCTAGCATTTTGGCATGAGACATGAAAACGTTTAGTCTGGATTCAGTCTCGGGTACCTCTAGGTCGGGAGTCCTCCACGCCTTTGCGATTGTTTGCTTAGCCGCCGTGAGGAGTTGGTTAAGGAGTTTAAATTGTCTATAAGTAATACAGTCCGGTTTTAGATTGAGCAAGGCTGTGGCTGGGTCAGGTTGCACATTGAGATTAAACATTCTGGAGGCAACTCCAAATATTTTCTTCCAATATATCTGTGCCAAAGGGCAGGACCACCATATGTGCAAGTGGGTGCCCGGGTCAAGGCAGCCTCGAAAGCATTGCGCCGTTTGGTTTGGCGTAAATTTAAATATAAAAATAGATAGTGCAGCGCTTTAAATGTCCATATGTCAAAGATGGAAAACAGCACAGTGAATCAATGAATAATCCCCGTGATCTTCATAGGTGACACATGAACTCTTGATTGCATGCAGGTGGTAACAAACACACACAGTGAGAGACCTCCACCAACAGATAAATTGGCCGCTCACCTCCAAACATGGACCCTTTGATTATAGAGGGTCACTGAAAACCTTCCCTTGCGGGTGAATCCAAGACAGATATATATGTGTACAATTCCCCAGATGAGTGAGGATCATCAATCCCGTATGAGAACAGAAGGACTTCAAGGTATCCGGTTCAAAGACAGTTTTACATGTAGAAGATAGAAAGGCAGACCATAGTGTTTCTCCGTGGTAAAAAACTATTTAATGAGAAAACAAAAGTAGTGCACTTACATTTAAAAGGCAATATACCAGTGCCGAAGTACAACAGCGCGTCTGGTGAGACTGTGAATGAACTGCGGGTGACGTCACGAACTTCCCATTCCCATACGGATGGGAAGTTCATGACGTCACCCGCAGTTCATTCACAGTCTCACCAGACGCGCTGTTGTACTTCGGCACTGGTATAGTGCCTTTTAAATGTAAGTGCACTACTTTTGTTTTCTCATTAAATTGTTTTTTACCACGGAGAAACACTATGGTCTGCCTTTCTATCTTCTACATGTAAAACTGTCTTTGAACCGGATACCTTGAAGTCCTTCTGTTCTCATACGGGATTGATGATCCTCACTCATCTGGGGAATTGTACACATATATATCTGTCTTGGATTCACCCGCAAGGGAAGGTTTTCAGTGACCCTCTATAATCAAAGGGTCCATGTTTGGAGGTGAGCGGCCAATTTATCTGTTGGTGGAGGTCTCTCACTGTGTGTGTTTGTTACCACCTGCATGCAATCAAGAGTTCATGTGTCACCTATGAAGATCACGGGGATTATTCATTGATTCACTGTGCTGTTTTCCATCTTTGACATATGGACATTTAAAGCGCTGCACTATCTATTTTTATGTTTATTTCAGGGATTTTGACTATTTGACCCTTAGTGTTCAGCTGCTCAGTATTATATTGTATCACAGTTTATTGCGCGGATTTTATTTTATTTATACATTTTGGCGTAAATTTGGCCAACCTGGAAGGGACGAGGAACCAACGAGTTAAAACCTTATAGTTGGTTTCTACCGCCAGGATATTTGGAGAGGAAGATTTCATTGCGGACCAAATTTTAGACCAGTCAGCCATATCAAATGTTCTATCCAGGTCCTCCTCCCATTTATGGGCATATGGGGGTTTATCAAGACCAGGGTAAGTTGAAATTTGGGAGTATAAAGAAGATATCATACCTCTTGAGTGGGGATCCTTCAGGCAGGCTGATTCAAAGTGTGTGGTATGTGGCGGGGAGGTAGTAGTACTTAGTAATGGTGCGTAGAAATTTTGATCTGGAGATATCTAAAGAGTTCGGAATTTGGTAAATTATAGGTGTCGCAAAGGGTAGGAAATGTGAGGAAGGATGTAGAAGATATTAGGTTACTAAGCCGTGTAATGTTCAGAGAGGTCCAAGCCTTGAATGATTTGGGAAAGACCCATGCTGGGTAGAACGAGGGGTTTTTGGAGAATGATTGTTACGTACCTCTGAGGATGAGTCTGACTTGTAGGAGAAGACCTCTCATACAGCTCTGGTTCAGGAGCCACCGGAGTGGGAACAGTGGTCTCGGGAACACAGCGGGGTAGGAGTGCCTGTGGAGACTGTGGTGGTTGACACTGTAGCTGGTTGATGATCCTCCAGGGTAGGCTGGAACTGCGGATGACAGCAGGATCAGTAGCAGGCTGAAGCAGGGAGAGATAAGCCAGGTCAACACTGGAACACACAGAGCAAGTAGCAGGCAGGTGCAGGGTCAGGCGAGCCGGGTCATATCAGGTGGTCAGGCAGAGCAATGCGGGGGACTGGAGCAGGGTCAGATAAGCAGGCAGAGGTCTGGCAACGGAACAACAGGTAAAAGTAGCAGGGTCAAGGCAGGCCGAGGTCAGGGTTGGAGATAACAGGTAAGTCAGCAGCTCCGGGTCGTCCAAGTAATCAGATAGCAGATGCAGGTAAAGATACACAGAAGCTGCAGATCAGACAGCAGTGCACTATTGCAACTGCTGGATTTTTAAAGGCCTAATGGCGCCATGTCATTTAGCGCGCACGCGCCGCACAATTGGCGTGCACGCATGTCGACGCACAGGTACAGAGGGAAACAGGGATCGTCCTCTATTTCTGGCAGGTCCCTGACAATGATAATAAAGGGTTGTGGGGAGATTGTAGTTGGTGTTTGAATTTGAGTTTGTCCAATAAAGATAGAAAATATTTGGTGATGGGGTTACGCAAGGTTTTGCGTTCCTTGGGGAGGAGCCATAACAAATTGGAGATGGAGAGTGGGTCACATTCTGCGGCTTCTATTATAACCCATAAGGGTATTTCATGAGTAGCATGATATTTAGAAAGGCTGGCAATGTGTGCAGCTCTATAATAATTTGCAAAGTTCGGAAAACCAAGACCTCCTCTGAGTTTTGGTAAATGTAACGTGTGAAGTGAAATACGGGGTTTAGTGGAGCCCCACACAAAGGTTTTTGTCCTTTTTTGAAGTAGTCTAAGTTAATAAGATGGGATTGAGATTGGCAAAACTCTAAAAAGGTAAAGTAGTTTTGGGAGAATTGTCATTCTGATTGCATTCATTTTGCCAATCCATGAGATCGGGAGATGTGTCCATTGCTGTATAAGTTTTGTAATTTGTTTTAGAATTGGGAGGGTAATTTACTGTGAAAAGGTCGGAATAGGAGGCTGTTAGGTGAATTCCTAAGTAGGGAATTGACCTCTCAGCCCAAATGAATGGGAGTGAATGTTTAACCGCATCTAATTCTACTTTGGAGAGGGATATATCAAGGGCTCTGGATTTTTTAGGATTTGTTAAAAGGCCTATAATCATCCCAAATTTGTTGAGGATGGGAAGGAGGTTGGGTCCTGAAACTTGTGGGGAGGACAAAAATAGTAATATGTCATCTGCAAATAAACATAGTTTGTGTTGATATCCAGCAGTTTCTATACCTGTGATTGTCGGGTCAGAACGTATTCGTTGGGCTAATGGTTCCACTAAAAGGGCGAATAAAAGGGGGGAAAGCGGGCATCCCTGGCGAGTTCCTCTTTCTATATTAAATGGACTAGATTTGTAACCTGCATATTTGACGTATGCAATTGGTTTGTTATAGAGTGCCTCAATCCAGGTCAAAAAGTGGGGACCAAAGCCCAATTTTTGTAATGTATAGCGTAGGTACGGCCATGATACGGAATCAAAAGCCTTTTTTAAATCGAGAGATAGAAAACAGGAGGGTATATGCCGAGCTTTAGCTATTTGTGCTAGTAATACTGCCCGGCGGACATTATCGCCCGCTTGGCGTGTTGGCATGAAACCCACTTGATCTTTGTGGATGAGTTTCCCTATTATAGTGTTTAATCTGTTGGCTAAGATTTTAGCTAGAATTTTGATATCTAGATTTAAAAGCGAGAATGGGCGGTAATTTGTACATAAAGTGTCATCAGAGGGAAGTTTGGGGATCATGCAAACAATGGCTGTTAATGTTTCTTGCCTAAAGGACTTTGCTTCCAGCAGTACGTTAAAGGCTTCAGCTAAGATCGGTTATAAAGTTTCTGCGAAGGTTCTATAATATAAAGCGGAGTATCCATCCGGACCCGGTCTTTTATTTAGCATTAGGTCTTTGATGACATTGGTGACATCCTCTGGTGTAATTTTTTCTTCTAAGACATTCTTTTGGTTAAGGGAGAGTTCTGGTAGATTAATGTCAGAGAAGAAAACGTCTGCTAATTTTGGATCAAAGTTAGTGGGTGAAGTATATAGCGAGGTTAAGTGGGAATGAAATCTCTGGACTATTTTGATAGGGTTACTCGTGAAAACATCTTTTGCCAATTTTAAATGAATTGGTTTAAATGGTTTGCTTAAAGAGTTAAGTGTGCATGCTAGGTAGGTTCCCGATTTATTGGAATTCATAAAATAATTATGTTTTGAACGTTTATAGGATTTTTCAACTGCTTCGGTCAAAAATAAGTCATATGCGACACGAGATTTGTCTAAGCGAGATTTTGTTAGTGGTGATGGATTGTCTTGGTGGGATAAAAAGGCGGCATTAAACTCAGATTCCAGTTTGCGAGTGAGGGTTTTCCGTTCATGTTTAAATATGGCTGATTGTTTTTGTATTACATTACTGGCTTGTGTGCTTCCCAAAGTGTTAGGGTATTAATATCGGGGCTGGTATTGAGTAATAGATAATCTTTTATGGCTTGTTCAATGGTTTGACGGTAAGATGGGTGCTTGAGCAAAATGTCTGGGAGATTCCAAGTTGGGTCATGGCCTTTGGGTAGTGCTGATTTAATAGAAGTGATTACTGCATTATGGTCGGACCATGGGATGGGAATTATCTCTGCTGTGATTATTTCAGGGATCATACCGATAGTTAGAAATATGTGGTCAATCCGTGAGAATGTTTTATGAGGGTGGGAGTAGTATGAATATCTACATTTTGTGGGATTACATTCTCTCCATGTGTCTACTAAATTATATTTGGAAAGTTGGGAAAAAGACAATTTGGATGTATTGTGGGGTGAGTTGTACGGGGATTTATCTAGAAATGGGAGAAGGACCTGATTGGAATCTCCACAAAGTAAGACTGTTCCTGTTTTGTGGTCATTCACAACCTGTAGTAGGTGTGACATAAACGGGTTTGGTTGCTTATTAGGCGCGTAGTATGAAACAACAGTAATTTCAGTGTCCATAATATGGCCTATGAGAATTAAGTAGCGTCCTTCTGGGTCTTTAATTTGAGATTGGAGGGTAAATGGAGTAGAGCGGTGAAAGGCTATGAGGGTACCACGTTGCCTAGATGTAGCCGAAGCTGTAAAGGTTTGCGGATAAAAGTGGGACATAAATTTAGGTGTAGAAGAGTTTGTGAAATGCGTCTCTTGTAGGCAAACTATATGCGCCTTTCTGGCATGAAATGAGCGGAAGGCCTTGGTACGTTTTTGGGGGATGTTGAGTCCCTGGACATTCAGGGACAAGATGTTTAGTGGTGCCATGGTAGCTGAGTAGATAAAAGAGATTTACCTATAATCGGGCTGCTCGAGTCAGTTGATACAATCCAGGTGGACTTGAAGGAAGAGGAGAGAAAAGGAATAGAGGTGAGTACTGAAGTGAGGAAAATAAATAAAACAGAAATGGTTAGAGAAAATAATAAGAAATTCAACAGAAAAACACATTCAAACATATCCCGTGAGTGGGGACAAAAATCACCCTCAGGGGAAAGGGTGCTTCCGTCAGACTTCCACATATTATGTGGCTGAACGAGGGAGGCAAAATAGGGAGCACGGATCTCCCGCTCGAGCTGCAAGTATTTTCAGTATACTTTGTCCCTCTCTGCACAGTTTTTACCTAAAACTAACTGCTGCTGCTGCTACTTTTCCCATACTAATTCCACAGCAGGCAGTTGATTCTGATAGCTGCATTATCAGTACAGACAAATATATAAATATATATTGTGGGAGATTAGCTTGTGAGGATCAACTTTCTGAATCACAGTCCGCAAACAGGCACTTTCTTAAAAGTCTGGCAGATGCCAGGTTTTATTTATAAGAGGTTTGCAGGTATAAACAAACAAAGCAGTAAATAAATCCTTGCCGTCTGGCGCTAAACTAAACAAAATAGTATCCTCTCTATTAGGGATGTCCCGATACCGATACTAGTATCGGTATCGGTACCGATACCAGGCATTTCCCGAGTACTTGTACTCGGGGGAAAATGCTCCGATGCTTCAGCCGATACTTGGGCAGTCAGTGATGATCGGTGCGGCGGGGGAGTTACAAGCACCGATCACCGCTGTATAGATTTCAATACAGCCCGACAGCTTCTCCCGACCCCCCCCCCCCTTCTTTTCAGCTGTTTTAGTGAAATCTATACAGCGGTGATCGGTGCTTGTAACTCCCCCCAAAGCCGCACCGATCACCGCTGACTGTCCCTGTATCCTCCTCCAGTTCCCCCATCCGTGCTGCTCTCCCCCGTGCGCTCCGTGTCCCCCCCTCCATGCTGCTGATGTCTTCCGTTATTCCGCTCTCCCCCGTGTGCTCCGTGTCCCCCCCTCCATGCTGCTGATGTCCTTCATCTTTCTGCTCTTCCCCCCCCGCGCTCCGTGTCCCCCCCTCCTCGCTGCTGCTGTCCTCAGCTCTGTGCCACCCTCCATATCCTCCTCCGCTTCCCTCTGTCAGGATGGAGAGCAGAGGTAGGAGCCGCTAAACCCGGCTCCTACCTTTTCCGAATGTACAGAGTCAGTGACTGACTCTGTCCATTCATATAACTGAAACATCGTAACCTGTGTGTTTACGATGCTTCAGTTTATGAATGGAGAGGAGCCGTTGTTTCCTCTCCATTAATTTTCAGTGCAGCTGAGAAAGGGACTGGGGAATCTGTTTCCCTAGTCCCTTTCTCTGTCTCAAAGGGGAGATGTCAGAGGTCTGTTAAGACCCCTGATATCTCACCAAAGCCCCCCAACAGGGCTAGAAATAAAAAAATAAATTGCAATAAATAATAAAAAATAAATTGTAAAAAAAAGAAAAAAATACACTGAGATCACCCCCCCCCCCCCCCACCCACCCCAACAAAGCATTGTAAAAAAACATGGCAAAAAATAGTAAAAAAAAAAAATAGTAAAAAAAAAAAGAAAAAAATACTGACACATAAAAAAAAGTATCGGTATTCGGTATCGGCGAGTACTTGAAAAAAAGTATCGGTACTTGTACTCGGTCTTAAAAAAGTGGTATCGGGACAACCCTACTCTCTATACAGTGCGGGGCTGGTCCCCGTCACCCACAAAACATGCGATTAGGCAAACCTTTACTTTTAGTCCACTCCAACAGAGCTCTCATTTAGGTTCCCTCCTGATTCTCCAAAACCAGAGCCATGCTGTGCTCTCTTCCTGGATCTTTAAAGCCCAGCTGACCATGGATTCCAGTGAGCCCGAACAACTGGACCGAAACCCAGCCGACCACAGAGGCTGGAAAAACCTGGGCCGGATTCTGGTTCAGTCCCTTACAATGGACCGAATGCGAGGTGAAATGTAGCGATTATCATGTATCTCACCTCGCATACCGTCACAATACATATATGTGTATATATATATATATATATATATATATATATATATATATATATATATATATACATCCCACCTTTGTGCAGCTACATCTCACTGCAGGCCATTAGTATGTCTGGAAGGCAAACAAGGAGAGGCATACAGTCACGAGGCAATAAAAGAGGGCAAGCAGGCTCTGTGTCTAGAGGCAACAGTGCTGCTGGTCGTGGACACGGTGCATCCTCATCAGCACGTGGCCGTGGGACACGCTTGTTCTTCTTTTCAGCAGCTGGCCATGTTGAGCCGCAACATGCCCAAGACTTGGTAGAGTGGATGACCAAGCCATCCTCCTCCTCCTCGTCCTCTCTCACCCAGCTCAGGGTACTTTGTCTGGCAAAGCAGCTGCCAAAGCGGCCTTTTCCCTTGGCTCAATGGCATCAGTCACTCCTTCCCTAGCCCCACCATGTCCTCCTGAGGAGTCCCCCGAACTATTTGACCACAGTGTTGGGTACATGCTCCAGGAGGATGCCCAGCATTTTGAAGGCTCCGATGATGGAACACAGCTGGAGGAAGGCAGTAACGTGAGCTCAGAGAGAGGGGGTGCCCAACCAGGACAGCTATCTGGCAGTCATTTTCCCCCAGATGCAGCATACTGCCAGATTGGCTCCAGTGATGAGGAGGGAGGGGATGATGAGGTCACTGACTCCAAGTGGGTGTCTGATAGGAGAGAGGAGGAGGCACATCTCCAACGAGGCAGGATGCCCCCCAGGGGCCAGCTTAACAGCAGCACACCGACCACATCACGAGGCAGAGCTCCGCATGTGCTGGGCGCTGCTGTCATTCCAAAAGTTCTTTGGTGTGGGCCTTTTTTCAGATGTGTGCAGCAGATTGGACCGTTGCCATTTGCAACATATGTCTAAAGCGTATCTCGCGTGGCGAAAACATCAGCCGATTGGGCACCACGTGCTTGACCAGACATATGTCTAACTGCCATGCAGTCCGTTGGCAAGCGTACCTAAAAGACCCACACCAAAGAACAAAGTGGACCTCTCCTTGCTCCTCATCAGCTGAAATCTCCAACCCCACTGTCATATAAATTAGGCTGTATGCAGAGCACACAGCCAGATATCGTGTCTCTAATAGTTACACATTTCGTCTCAATGATATAATGCATCTTAAGCTAAAATTCACTCACCTTCCATTCAATTTCCATTCATTCAAATCCAGAAGCATCACCACACTGTTAGGTTCATCTCAGCATCACTCTGACCGCCGACGCCCTCATAGCGTCCTTTTATTATCACAAACAGAAAGTGATGGCTGCAGCAGCCAATTACCACCTCCGTGGGAGGGGACATCACAGGATGTCCCCTTCACACAGCAAATGTCCATATAAGGAGTTGACAACACAAGAAATACAGCTAAAGGATACAATACACGATACAATAATACAATAACCAATGAACACAGTTCCTGATGAGGGGAGCTTACCCGCAGGTGCATGCTGACGTCACCACCTACCTGTTGATCAGACACAGAGGCGACAAGAGCATATATCCGCTGAAACTGATAATGCGTTTGCAGAGAGGCCTCACTCCGCAAACACCCTTCTCCAAATCAGGAAGTTTATCTCAACCAGTGTCAGTCCGCCCCAGTCAGCTCTTTAGAGCGGGTTGCGGGAGAACTAACACTGGGTGACACTATGACAATACATATTAAATACATCTTCATAAAATTTTCCACAACACCACTACACCTTCAGTCCTCTCTGAAACCTGCACTGAGAGGAATGAAGGTGTAGAATTCGGTGTGTCACAGCCAAGTACTTGCGGAAGATCTGCTATTGGTACACCGACGTCCAATTGTACCAGGCAAATTTCCCTGCCCCAGCTGCTGCACCGCCAAAAGAAGTTCGCTCCCAGCTTTCACATGCCCAGTGGTTGAATGCTAGCTTGGCTAAATTGCTAGCACTTCAACTGCTGCCTTTTCAGTTGGTAGACTGTGCCCGCTTCCGTGAGTTTGTTGAATGTGCGGTTCCTCAGTGGCAGGTTCCCAAATGCCACTTTTTCTCACGAAAGGCGATTCCGGCTCTCTAGCAGCATGTGGAAGGCAATGTCTTGGCCTCGCTGGACAGGGCGGTCAGCGGTAAGGTGCATATTACCTCTGACTCATGGTCCAGTAGGCATGGACAGGGACGTTACCTATCTTTCACGGTGCATTGGGTGACTCTGCTGGCAGCTGGGAAGGATGCAGGACAAGGTGCAGTAGTGTTGGAGGTTGTTCCGCCACCACACCTCCAAAATGTTACTACTGGTGATTCTGACACACCTCTCTCTTCCACCCCCTCCTCTTCTTTTTCCTCCATGGCCTCTACCTGTGCTTTGTCCTCGGAACCAGCGGTGCTTCGTAGGCGGTCAAGGGGCTACGCAAGTACGCAGGCAAAAATATGCCATGCAGTGCTTGAGCTGGTGTGCTTGGGGGACAGGAGCCACACTGGGGCAGAGATTCTGTCAGCTCTGCAGGGGCAGAAAAGGTGGTTTTAGACAATGGCACCAACCTCCTCTCCACCCTCCGACAGGGACAACTGACCCATGTGCCCTGTTTGGCTCACATCCTTAAAGTGGTTGTAAACCCTTTTATCTTTTTTATTTTTTTTTGACTAACCTGCAAGACAAAGCTATAATGAGCTAGTATGACTAGCATACTAGCTCATTATGTACCACTTACCTTCGATCGGGGCCCCCGAAGTCGTCCGTGTCCCTCCTCTAGCCGCATCCATCGCTGCGGCGATAGCCGGAATGTTACTTCCGGGTATCGCCACTGCAGCCAATCACAGCGCCGCTCCGGCGCTGTGATTGGCCGGAGCGGAGAAGACGTGACTCCGCGCATGCGCGCGTGAGCTGTCGAATTCGGCTACGTCGTCGAATGTTGCGACCTAGCCGAATTTGTGAATGGGGTGACGTCAGCGTCGCCGCATTTACATACAAATATCTCCTTAACCGTGTAGTTTAAGGAGATATTTCTTGCACCTACAGGTAAGCCTTAATCTAGGCTTACCTGTAGGGCTTTGTTTAAAAAGTGGGTTTACAACCACTTTAACTTGGTGGTGCAGCGGTTCTTGGGCAGGTACCCAGGCTTACAGGAGGTCCTGAAGCAGGCCAGGAAACTCTGTGGGCATTTCCGCCGGTCATATAATGCCAGTGCTCGGCTGACTGACCTGCAAAAGGATTACAACCTGCCCAAGAACCGCCTAATCTCTGACATGCCCACCAGGCGGAACTCTACGTTGGCCATGCTGCAGCGGCTGCACACGCAGCAGAGGGCCATCAATGAATATCTGTTTCAATATGGCACCAGGACAGTGTCAGAGGAGCTTGGATTTTTTTCCCCACGCCAGTGGGCCATGATCAGGGATGCATGCACTGTCCTGGCACCATTTGTGGAGGCCACGAGGATGGTGAGCAGTGACAGTGCATGCATCAGTGACACTGTACCTCTTGTCCACCTGTTGGAGCACACGCTGTATGCAATAATGGACAGGGCACTTGAGGCATAACAGAGTCAGGAAGAGGAGGAATTCCTTACCTCTCAAGGCCCCCTTTATCCAGACAGTGTTCCTGCTGGCCCGGCTATCACACAGGAAGAGGAGGAGGATTGTTGTGTCAGCATGGAGGTGGAGCCTAGCACTCAGCAGCAGGGATTAAATACAGTCCCAAGACACCCATGGACTTGTACGTGGCTGGGAGGAGGTGGCTGCGGATCATGTCGTCCTCAGTGACCCAGAGGACTCCACACCGAATGCCTCAGCAAACCTACGCTGCGTGGCCTCCCTGATCCTGCAAAGCCTGCGGAAGGATCCTCGTTATCGTGCTATCAAGGAGAGGGATCATTACTGGCTGGCAACCCTCCTTGATCCACGTTACAAGGGTAAGGTTGCGGACCTTATCTTGCCGTCGCAGAGGGAGCAGAGGATGAAGCATCTTCGAGAGGCCTTGCAGAAAGGTCTGTGCAACGCGTTCCCAGAGACTGGGAGGTTACAAATTCCTGACCTGGACAACGTGTTGCTGAGGCTCCGGTCAGTCAAAGAAGGAGCGGTGGAGAAGGTGGCTGTCTGACCGATGCGTTCAGACAATTTTTTAGTCTGCAGCCCCAAGGTACGATCGCTTCCAGCAACCATCGCCAGCGTCTGGTTTACATGGTGCAGGAATACCTAGGGGCAAGGTCAGACTTGGACACCTTTCCCACTGAAAATCCTCTGGGTTACTGGGTCTTGAGGATGGATCACTGGCCAGAGCTTGCACTGTATGAAATTGAGCTACTGGCCTGTTCTGCATCCAGCGGTCTTTCGGTACGCACATTCAGTGCTGCTGGAGGCTTTGTAACTGATCACAGGGTGGCCTGTCCACCGACACGGTCGATCGACTGACCTTCATAAAAATGAATCAGTCTTGGATCACCACCAGCTACCAAGCACCTGATGCTGATGTAACCGAATATTTTTTTTTTAAACGTCAGATCCCTTCAAGACTGCCTATGCTGATGCTGAGTGACTATCCTGTTATGCTGAGTGACTATCCTCTTCCTCCTCAATAATCATGCTGATAGCTTGAAAGAACATTTTTGGCTCTGGACAAATTAATTAATTAAATTAACAGGGGCGTGTATTTAAAATTTTTGATGCAATGCTTTGCAGCAGGGCTCATTGCTGTGCTCCAACTACAGTATCTGTGAGGGGTTGCAGTGTTGTGCCACCAGCACCAGTGCCTAAGGCCCAATTTTTATGCTCCTGTTTAACAGGGGCGTGTAATTACATTTTTTTTTTATTATTTTTTTCAAATAACAATTTTATTGAGGTTATCCACAAAGAAAATACAAGGGCTTGGGAGACTTTCAAATACAGAAAACAGCATGTTTCCAGGTTAGCAAACATAGTCAGTAAGGCTTTAACAACACACCCATAAACCATAGCAGGCACCCAACCGATGATGGAAGTGATGCGGTAGAATGTTGTAGAAAAACATCCAGCAAACTACGCGGGACAAAGAGAGTCCCAGGAATACTCTCATTGGAGAGGAAGAGAAAGGGAAAGAGAAAAGAAAAGAAGAGATCATCGTGATAGCTCAGTCACCTGGTCCCGGTGTATCCTCCCGGAGGTGCCACAGCTCCCAGACCTTGTCGTGAATGTCCAGCTTATCCTGCATCCTGGCCGTCATTTTCTCCATCAGCTCCACGTCTTTGATTCTAGCGTGCAAGGCCTCGGGAGTAGGGGGGGATTGTTTTTTCCAGTTTAAGGCTATGAGACAACGCGCGGCTGTGAGGATATGGCCTGTCAGTTTTTTGTAGGGTGGGAGAAGCCGCAGTGGTGAGAGGCCTAGCAGGAAATATTTGGGAGTCATAGGGATAGGCATGTCCAACAACCTTGACAGCAGCTGCTGTACTTCAGTCCAGTAGGGAGTGATTAGAGTGCAACTCCAATATATGTGAAGAAGGGACCCCCTATCTCTCTGGCATCGCCAACAGCAGTCCGAGCTGGCGGGGTATATAGCGTGGAGTACGTCAGGGGTCATGTACCAGAAAAGAAGGATCTTGTAAGTGTTTTCCTTGTACAGAGTACAAAGAGAGCTCTTCGCTGCCTGAGACCATATGACCCGCCACTGTTCTAAAGGGATGTCCTCATTGAGGGCCCTCTCCCACCTAGTCATGTAGGAATGTTTACCCTTTGAGTCCATGGAATAGGCGTTAAGTATCCTGTAAATAGAACAGATTAGGCCCTTCTGGGCAGTGCCCGCCATAACCAGGGACTCAAAGGGGTCGGGGGGGAGAAGTGTAGGTCGGGGGCTATGGTCAGTGCATAGTGGCGAATTTGCAGGTAGCTGTAGAATGCCTGGCCCGGTAGGTCATACTTGGTCTGAAGTCTGGGGAAGGGTAATAATTTAACCGTCACTAGATCCACCAGATTCCCAAAATGAAACAGATTTCGGGACGTCCAGGGGTATGACATTTGGAGGGAGAGGCTGTCTGGCACTTTGGGATTGCAGACGAACGAAGTCAAGAGCGAGCATTCAGAGTACAACCCATACTGACTCGCCATCATGCGCCAGAGTCGTCTAAGCTGGGACATAGACCCCAACAGTCATTCAGGGGGGACCTCCGCGCCCGCACTCCAAAGCAGGCTGTTTGGATGGGTCGGGGCCAACCATATTTTCTCAATCTCCGTCCACTTGTTATAGGACCGTTGAGTGAACCATGAGGCTATAGTGTGCAGCTGGGTTGCTTGGTAGTATCTGACAAGGTCAGGGACCGCCAGGCCCCCATCCGAGCGAGCCGCCAATAGAACTGATTGAGGGATCCTATGTCTCTTATAGTTCCAAATAAATTTAATGAGGTCTGATTGGAGACTTCTCAAGTGTTTGTAGGGGACTGGGATAGGCAGTGTTTGGAAGAGGTAAAGGAGCTTCGGGAGAACCACCATCTTAACTGAGGCGATCCTGCCGAGTAGAGAAATGCGATGATGCTTCCACTGCGTGAGCAAGGTTCTAATTGAGCGGATAAGAGGGGGGAAGTTCTCCTGGTATAGAGTAGAGAATTTTGAGGTGATGTGAATTCCCAGGTATTTCAGGGTGGTAGTTTTCCAGTGATAAGGGAAATTGGCCCTCAGATGAGCGATCTCCGTTTCGGGGATATTCACGGGTAAGGCCTCTGACTTGGACGTGTTGATTTTAAATCCCGATAGGGCTCCATAGCGGGCCAACTCTGCGTAAAGATTTGGAAGGGAGATCCTAGGCTGCGTCAAAGATAGAATAACATCATCCGCAAACATGGAAATTTAAAATTTCCCGGCCCCGTACTGAGATTCCCCGGATAGCCGAGTTACCACGGATAGAAGCTGCTAAGGGTTCAACGCAAAGTGCGAATAGCAAGGGTGAGAGCGGACACCCCTGCCACGTGCCATTGGTTACAGAGAACGAAGGTGAAATGGCAAAGGGAGTTTTCACCTGAGAGGACGGGTTGGAGTAGAGGTGTTGGATCGCGAAACCCAACATGGGGAAGCGTCGCGAACAGGAAGGGCCACCCAAGCTGGTCAAAGGCCTTCTCAGCGTCCAGGCTAAGGAGCAGGGACGCCGAACTCTCCCTGTTTGCCACATCCACCAGATCAATCACCTTTCTAGTGTTGTCTCCCGCCTGCCGGAGCGGGACAAAGCCCACTTGGTCCTTGTGGACGAGAGAGGGGAGGACCATATTTAAGGGAATAGAAAGTATTTTTGTGAAGATTTTTAGGTCCGAGTTCAGGAGGGCGATAGGCCCGTAGTTGGCACAAAGAATGGGGTCCTTATCTGGCTTGGGGATCAAAGTGAGAAAGGAGCGCTGCATATCTGCCGGGATATTAGTGTCTCGTAGGAAGGCATTGAAAAGTCTGCACATGTGGGGAAGTAACACGGGGAGGAAAGATTTGTAGTATTCATAAGGTAGGCCGTCCGGGCCCGGGGATTTATGGGAAGGCAATGATTTAATGGTCTGTTCTATCTCTTCTTCGGTAATCGGCATATTTAAGGACGTTAGATCAGAGTTTTGGAGTTTAGAAACTCCACTCTGGTCAAGATACTGTGTCATGCGTAGGGAGAGGTCAGGGGGAGGGGGCCGCTGGGGATCTCTGGATTATTATAGAGGTGTGTGTAGAAATCAGCAAAGGTCTGGGCTATGACCTTAGGGTGGGATTGTAGACAGCCTGACTTGTCTTTGATCTGGTGGGGTGTGGTTATGAGGTGGGTCTCCCGCAGCTTTCTCGCCAGAAGGGAGTGGGCCTTATTACCCTTGTCATAGTAAACTTGCCGCAATCTGAGCAGAGCCTTCTCTACTCGACCTAACGCTAGATCCCTCAGTGTCATACGCAAGTTCGTAATCTTTTTAAGAAGGGAGAGAGTGGGGGACGCCAACAATCTGCGCTCCAGGCCCCCAAGTTCCTTCTCAGCTTGCAATTTCGCAGCCCCGGCATCTTTTTTCAGAGCCGAGGATATCGCCATACATTTACCCCGAATGACCGCCTTATGCGCCTCCCACAACGTGGAGAGGGACACATCAGGTGTGGAGTTTTCCGTGAAGTAGAACTGCAGGGTGGAATTTAGGTCCGTTTTGGACGGGAGGTGTTGGAGGAGAAACGCGTTTAACTTCCAGTTGTAAGGTCTGGGGACGGGGGAGCCTATGTCCAAAGTAAGCAAGATAGGTGCGTGGTCTGACCAGAAAATCCGGAGAATCCTCGCCTCACGGGTCACTCTGAGCGTAGCACTGTTGGTGAAGAAGTAGTCTATATGAGAATGGGTCCGATGGGGGGCAGAGTAGAATGTGTACTGCCGATCACCCGGATGGAGAGCCCTCCAGGCATCAAAGAGAGCATAACGTCTGGTGAGTTGGCAGAAAAGCTTTGAGTCCCTAAGGACTCGAGCCGACGATGCCTGGGGACTCAACACGAGGCGATCCACAGTTGCAGAATGGGCCAAATTAAAGTCACCCCCTATCACCAGGAGCCCATGATCAGTCCGGAAGAGGCGAGTAAACACCTGTGACAGAAATCTATGTTTCTTAACATTCGGGGCATATAGAGCACAGAACGTGATTGCCTGTGTACGCCACAGTCCTCAAAGAATAACAAAGTGACCATTTGGGTCACTGTAATAACCGGAGCAGGTAAATGGAGACCCGCGCCTGATCAGCACAGCGACTCCAGCCCGCTTGCGGGGTCCAGAAGAGGAATAGATCTGGGGAAACTGTTTAGATACAAATGTGAAGGACCCCCCTTGTCAAAGTGTGTCTCCTGGACAAGAACAACGTCCGCTCCCGACTGCCTAAACTCCCTCAGTGCCAGATGCCTCTTTCTGTCGGAGTTCTGGCCATGAACATTCAGAGACAAGACCGTAGCCATGGTAATGGGTGGGGGAGGGGGGAAGTCTCCTACCAGATCCGGCGCGGGGCTGACGAAGGCCAGTGGTCAGGGAGCTGCACACCCCGGGAGGGAGTCCAGGCAAGGTTCGTGTTCCACGCAGAGAGCCACACGATGATGGAGGAGAAAAAAGGAGTGAGTGAGAAAAGAAAAGAAAGTTAGCACACAGAAAACAATAAACAATTACAGCAGATACTTGCATTTGACCTTGAAAGGCTCTTAGACCTAGGTCAATACGGTTTCCCAGGGATCCACCCAACCAAAATCCACAAGGAAAGGTCAGGTGGATGCAAGGGAGCCATAAAGTGGTCAATCGATACACAAAAAACTCAACAAGATTGTAAACACTTAACCAGGGAAGGGGCAGACAGGCAATGAAAGTCCTTCTCTCACGGGTCCCTTCCGACACTCGCCCGTGAGATAAACTGGGAATTTAAGCTAGGGCACTTAAGGGGGGACTAAAAGCTAAAAAAATAAAATTCAGGGCTGAAACATTAATCAAAAACAAAATTATATAGTCAGACCATTCAGTAAGGAGAAACATATGGAGAGAGACTCAGGAAGGTCAGCCATTACTGTGTTGAGCAGCTTTGCGAGAAGCCCCGTTACTTCGGGGACGGTTAGTAGAGGGGACCCTCTGCCATGTTGTAGGTGGTGGGGGTGGCGTCGCCACGAGGTCCCACTCCGGAAGTTGGGGGACAGGTATCCCCAGGACATCACAGAAGGCAGGGAGATCCTCCGGGTATCTCAGAGCAGCTGACTTGCCCTGATGCTTGGCCATTAGACTGAAGGGAAATCCCCACCTGTAGGGGATGTTTTCCTCTTGCAGGGCTTGCAATAGGGGTTGCAGGAGTCTGCGTTTCTGCAGGGTAATCCACGAAAGATCCGGATACAACTGCACAGGAACCTCATGTAGCATCACTTTGTGCGCCAATCTGGCCTGCCGCATGATCTCTTCCTTCAAGAGGTAAGAGCTGATCCTACAGATGATGTCCCGTGGCTTGGAAGTAGCGCCTTTAGGGCGCAGGGCCCGATGAGCTCGGTCCATTTCAATGTGCTTTGCGGGGGGCTCCCCTAGAAGATTGTTAAACACAGTCTGAAGGGAGTCTCTTACGTCCTCAGGGCCATCAGATTCCGGCACACCCCTCACCCGGATGTTTTTCCTGCGCCCCCTATTGTCCAAATCCTCCACATGGCGTTGCATATCTCTCAGGAGGGATCGGTGATCTGCACCCTGGAGTTGGACCCTGTGAACAGCTAGTTTGGTCTCCTGAATGTCTTCCTCTGTCATTTCCACCCGATCGGCCAGGTGTTTAAGGCCAGACTGTAGGGCTTGAATTTCTGAGTGGCACGTGGACTTTACATCCTCCACCAGTTGTCTAAAGTCCTCTTTAGTAGGCATCGCCTGCAAATATGATTGCCACTGTGGGGGAGGAGGTTGGGCATGAGCCGACATGGGGGGTTGCTCTGGCAGAGGCAGTCTGGGTGACAGCAGCTGAGAGCGTGGGGTGGCGTAGCCATGCGCCAAGTACGCCAGCCCTGTAGATGAGGTCCACTGATCGCCCCAGGATGGTGTCTGGGCCAACAGGGAGGGTTGCATGACTGCAGCTTCAGGTGGACAGGAGGCAGGGGAGCAGTCCGTCCGGGCATAGGTGGGCGCTGGTGGTGCCTGCAGTGCCATAGGAGAGCGGGAGACCCGTGTGGGAGACATTCTCTGGGCCTTAGGAGGGGACGGAATAGGAGCGGGGAAATGGAAGTCCTCCTGGTGCTCAACAGGCTCTTGAAGTGCCTGGGCTGCAGGGTACACAGGATCCGACAGGGCAGGGAAGTCCAGTGAGGCCTCTGAGTGAGAGGGGGAGCCAGGGTCTGTCCCAGGTAAACAGGGGTCAGAAGCTGTTCGCAGCAGGCGAGGATAAGCTTCAGAGCACTGAGTGTAGTGCGGGGGAGGGGGGGCGGACATGGCGGCTTGCACACCACGTGGTGAGGCTTCATTGTGGAGGAGAAGGCAGGGGGAACTCACCGCTCCATGGGGGGAAGGAGAGTCCGCAGTGTCCACTGAGGCGGGCGGGGAGTCAGCAGAGATCCGATCCGGTGTGTGAGCCGTCGGGTTCAGCTGCTTGGAGGGCCGCGAGCGGGCCATGGAGGAGTCCGGCGCCATCTTGTCTGTTCACCCGGGGGAAGATCTAGGCTGCAGGAAGAAGTCCCGGAGATCCGCTCTGGATCCGGGCGGGGGTTGGGATGATCCCCGGTGTTTAGTGGAGCGAGTGTTCCGTGATTTGCCCATCCTAGATCAGTTTAAAGTCCCCACAAGTGCCGGTGAAGCTCGGGCTAAGAGAGAGCTAAGGACTTAGGCAGCCATCCAGGTCGGCTTCCGGACACGCCCCTTGTAATTACAATTTTTGATGCAATACTTTGCAACAGGGCTCATTGCTGTGCTCCAAGTACAGTATCTATGAGGGGTTGCAGTGTTGTGGCACCACTAATAGTTCACAGCAGGGCCCATTCCTGCGCCCACCAAGAGTAACTGTGAGGGCTTACAGTGTTGTGGCAACACCACCACCACCAACAAAGGCCCAATTTTTCTGCCCCTGTTCAACAAAGGCATGTAATTACAATTCTTGATCTAATAATTCACAGCAGGGCCCATTCCTGCACCCACCAAGAGTAACTGTGAGGTCTTACAGTATTGTGGCAACACCACCACCACCAAAGGCCCAATTTTTTTGCCCCTGTTCAACAGGGGCATGTAATTAAAATTCTTGATCTAATATTTCACAGCTGGGCCCATTCCTGCGCCCACCAGGAGTAACTGTGAGGACTTTCAGTGCTGTGGCACCAGCACCACCACCACCAAAGGCCCAATTTTTCCTACCACTGTTCAACAATGGCATGTAATTACAATTCTTGATATAATAGTTCACAGCAGGGCGTTCCAGCGCCCACCAAGAGTAACTGTGAGGGCTTACAGTGTCGTGGCAACACCAACACCTTATGCCGTGTACACACGATCGTTTTTAATGTCATTTTTAAAAACAACGTTTTTCTCGACGTTATTTTTCTTGTTTCCTCTCAACCCTGTCTTGCGTACACATGATCATGAAAAAAAACGCTTGAGCAAAGCGCAGTGACGTACAACACGTACGACGGCACTATAAAGGGGAAGTTTAGTTCTAATGGCGCCACCCTTTGGGACGCTTTTGCTAATTTCGTGTTACCGCGTGTTAGTAAAAGTTTGGTGAGAGACGATTCGCGCTTTTCAGTCTTCGTGCTTTGAAGATCGTTTTGTGGAGTTCAGTTTGTGCTTGTGGGTTTGTGTCTGTCTTTCAGTGCTTATAGTCAGTTTGTATCTGTTTATTCAGTGCGTTCTTGTCCGCTCGTTACTGTTTTTCAGCTCGTTCTTCATAGGCCTTGCTGTTCTTCCGTGTGTTCTTTTAGTGCGTTCTGAGCAGCCGACCGTTATCTAGCCATGTTGCGGCTACGTACTCGTCGTAGAGTTCGTGCTGTAGTTGGAGCAAGGGTTCATGCTGTATCCCTACTCCAGGCCATGAACAGGGTGAGGAGGAGTTCATGGACCAAGAATTGGTTGCTCCAGCGGCACCAGTTCTGTCACATGCCTTTGTTGCGGGAGATCAGGGAGAATAATCCTGAGGACTACAGGAATTTTCTCAGGATATCTGACCCCGTATTTCAGAATCTGTTGGCTTTGGTGTCCCCCTATATTACCAGGCAGGACACCGTTATTCGGTGGCCAGAGCCAGAAGGGTGGTGGAAAATGCCTTTGGCATCATGGCCAGCCGATTCCGCTTGTTCCTCACCTCCATCCACCTTGCCCCTTATAAATGGAACCATGTGGTCATGCCCTGTTGTGTCCTACATAATTTTTTACGGGTCCATTCCCCGAATTACCTTACCTTGAGTGGGCCTGAGGCCTCATTACAGGACAATACCAATTTAGTGGCCCTGGAAGCTGGCCGTCCAGGCTTGGTCCCCCAAACCGGCCGTGATGTTCGGCAGCAATATGTTTAATATTTTGTGGGTAGGGGGGCCATTGATATGCCTGCGGATTATTAATTTTATATATTTTTGTTAAATAAAATCTTTCAGCGAAAATTTAGTTGTATTGTCTTTTTGTTTTGGTTTCTTTTATGTTTCTCCTAGGTTCTCCTAGTGCACTTGTAGTGCTATGTGTATTTTTGCATTATTAAATACCCTTCATTGTCAGTGTAAACACAAAACCAAATTTAGCGAACTTTGGGCAACATTTACATAATTAAGCCACACATTTTTTTGCTTTAAAATCTTTTTATTGTTTGTACTTTTTTTTTTTTTTTTTACCAATACTATTGTAAATATTTTGAGTGTTCAAAAATCATTTTGGGGTTAAAACGCATAAACAGGCATGCTTACAAAACTTACAAAAAAAAAATTCTCTAAATTTCTACATGTAGTATTAATTAAACATTAAACAAAACAAAAACCAGCAAGAACACAGCAAGTTCAAAGTTCTTTTGTGGCCAAAAATTAAACCCGCCCAAGCACAGCCATGATATTTTGTAGCCTTTGCTCCACCCGCTTGGTATTTTGCCTGATCTCTATCAAGTCTCCCTTTATTTTTTCAAGGTCACGACAGCAGACCATTAGGTATTGTATCAGGATCTGTGCACTGTGACTTGTAAACTTTTCGGGGTCTTCAGGCAGAACAGCACCTAAAAATTTTAAAAAATACATGTAGAATAAAATATGTAGGCCTACATCTATTAACCTGCATCTGTGTTGTTTCACACTGACCTGTTGTGGTGCCACTTTCCACTTCCTCCACTTCACGTTCCTCTACATCATGTGGTTCTGGGTGTCTTGTTGGAGGTGTGGGATTTCTCGGCTCATCTGTCAAAACTTTTTGAAGCCCTATTGAGATTGCAATAAAAGGTAGAGTTTCTTTCATAAATAATAATTAGCTTAAAAAATAAGCCATGAGAGGCGCATGCGCGGATGCCTGAGGGAGAAGTCGCATCCCCTTAGAGCTCCGCTCCCGGGTTAAACAAACCGGAGAACCGACCGCTGTTTTTCACCGCAAACGGCACCAGCTCCCGCGAATTCATACCAGGTACACTTTGGCGTATTGAGGATGGTCACGAGGGGGCCAAAAACGAAGTATAAGATTGGTATCTCTAAAGATACACCGGCCCGGCAGACATCCAAGATGGCGGCGCCTGGTACCTCACAGACTCGCACACAGCGGGTTCCTAAATCCCTGTCACACAATGTCAAAACTCTGGACACAGCTGGTGAGATTGATTCTGACTATGAAACACCTGAAAATGTTATTCAGTCTAACATGTTTAGACAATTTGAGAAAATGCTTCAGAAAGCTTTGAAACAAACTTCTGACCAGATAACAGAGAAGCTGACAAGGGAGATTAGGGAGCTGGGGCATAGAACAGCTGAATTGGAAATGCGGGTAGATGATATGGAAACTACTACACAGCATTATGATGCTACTATTGAACAGCTTAAGGATGAGAACTCTTTATTACAAAGCCGTTTGGAAGACCAGGAGAATAGGGACCGTCGCTCCAACCTAAGAATCAGAGGTCTCCCTGAATCAATCATAGACTTACAGGGGACTATAGGTGCACTGTTTCAGGAACTGTTACCAGGTATTTCACCTGAGAGATTGGAAATGGACAGAGTCCACAGGGCCCTAACTCAACGCAAACCCAATGGACCCCCTAGAGATATTATCGTTAAATTTCATTACTATAAAACAAAGGAGCAAATACTTGCTGCTGCTAGAGGTAAAAACACTCTTGAGTTCCAGGGCAATATCTATCAGCTCTTTACAGACCTCTCCCCTCTAACTGTTACTAAGTGGCGTTCTATGAAACTATTGCTGCAAGTACTTCAAAAGCACCAAATCATATACCACTGGGGGTTTCCATTCTCTCTCCGCTTTACACACTTGGAAACTAGATATACCTGTCGCACGTCCGATGAACTACGGTCAGCCTTAATTGATCTAGGCCTGATGGATCACACCAATTCTAAGGAGCAACCTCGTAGACGTGCGGCTTCTAGATCACCTCCAAATGAAACCGACCTGGACCCAAACCCCTCTGGTTATACCAGACAGAATCTTCATAAAAGAGGACGTTTTGATAGTCAGGCACCGATAAATGTCGACTCAATGGACTGATTGTTCACCTCTCATTAATCTTATCCATGTTTCTCCCCTTTTGTAGGGTACTAGCCCCATTGCTTTATTCTGAAAAGCATTGCACTATCTATGATTGAAGAATTAGAATCCTGTTCTCCATTCATTTTTTTTTTTTTTTTCTAGTGGTGTCTTGTTTCTGACAAATATGTCTATTTCTTTAATCTATATGCACATTATATATGCATATTAATTTGTACTTATGAAATATAAATCTAGGTTTTTATTTAGGGTTTTAGTCAGCCAGAAGATTTATATTTCATTTACATTTTTGAGTCAAGTGTTTTTTTTTTTTTTTTTTTTTTAATATGTAATATGAATTTATGTATTTAATTTATGTTTTTGTCAGCCAGAAAGCTAAAATTTCATTATTGCTTCTTGAGACGAGTGTTTCTTGTCTTCTTTATTTGTCTCCTTATAGACAAATAAGTTTATTTCCTTGACTTATATGGTCATTGATATAGATAGACTATCCTCTTCCCTCCCCCTCCCCCCCCCTTTTTTTTTTTTTCTCTTCCCTTTCCTCTATATTTGCGAGCTTGTTTATTAATTATTTCGCTTGCGTAGACAGTTTGCTTTACAAGTGTTAAGATTAATATTTTCTAGCCTCCTTATGGACGCATTCATCTAGAAATTGACTCAACATAATTCCTGAAGTTGGTATGCTTCCTTTCTCTCTCTTTCTTGTTTATTGCATCTCCAGTCTTCTTGATAGAGAATTATATAAGTTTACTATTATAATACTTAAGTGTTCTCCGGCGTTGTTTTTCCCTCCGGAACTTCTTGCGGCCCCCTACGTACCCCCTGGCTCCTGCTACTATTATGGAGGAGTCGGTCGGTGACCATGGAACCCCTCGGAGATTTTTTGCTATCTCTCCGAGATGTTCCTGCGCCCTACTAGTACATCATTATTTTATGACATTAATTGCAGTCATTAGGGCTTCCTATTTATTTGGTTTCTTCTTTATTCTTTCTTTTCTGTCTTTCCTTTCTTCTCCTCTTCTGTCTCCCTTGGTGGCGGTTCGAACTCATAATATGGGTTTCATTAACCCTTATATAAAACTTACCCTTACTATGTCATGGCCCCCATAAACATTTTGTCCTTAAATGTACAAGGCTTCAACGTTCCACAAAAAAGAACTAAAGCTCTACGTTCCTTTTCAGCTAGAAAAGCTCACATCATTTTCCTTCAAGAAACGCACTTTATCAATAACGCCTCCCCTAAATTTCTTTCCTCCTCCTACCCTCAATTCTACGCAGCATCAGCTACAACTAAGCAACGTGGGTCCCTGATTGGATTCCACCGCTCTACACCATTTACCCTTAATACACAAATATGTGACCCTGAGGGTAGATATGTTTTATTAACAGGTTTTATTGCTGATACTGAAGTCACATTAGTTTCGTATTACGCCCCAAATAAACGTCCTGAAGCTTTTCTATCACATCTTTTCCAACTAATCGAATCACATAAATTTGGAACAATAATATTATGTGGCGATTCCAATACTACCATCTATCCCTTCTTGGATAAATCCCCGTCTTCTCCTAACTCTCCTATCCATAAACGGTCCTTCCAATCTCTACTTACTTCTTTTAATTTTGTTGATACCTGGCGGGAACTTAACCCAACTTCCAGAAATTTTACACATTATTCTTATCCACACAAATCCTTTTCACGAATAGACCATATTTTCCTCCCCTCTAGTATGCTCCCTGAAGTAATATCCTCTAATATAATCCCATTTCCATGGACAGACCATTGTGCGGTCACTGCTACAATTACCTCTCCAATACCTAGGTCACATGACACCACTTGGTGTATTAACGACTCCATCCTAACTCACCCCTCACACCGTTCAGATATTGAACTGGCTCTTAATGATTATATCTCATTTAATGACACTACTGATGTCTCTGCCCTTACACTATGGGAAGCCCATAAAGCTGTCATTCGGGGCAGCTTGATACAAAAGGCGAGATCTATTAAAAGAGATCGCAAGATTATGTTCACCAAACTTGAAGCAAATTTTAACGCTTGTCATTTGGCTCATCAAGCTACCCCGAATGCAAATACTAACACTAAATTGGAAAGGGCCCGGCTTGAGTTGGATCTTTTTCTGACAGATTCGGCAGACAAACTCTTACGCAAGCGGCAACATACCCTATACCGCAAAGCCAATAAGCCCGATACCCCAATGGCCCGCAGCCTCAAGTCTATTGATCGTTTACAAGCTGCATTCCGACTTAGAACCTCCAGAGATGCATACACTAGTAACCCATTAAAGATCTTGGAAATCTTTCAATCTAAATTAGCTAAGCTCTATGACCCTGGCTTAATCTTTGATAAAAACAAAGCAGACACTTTGTTCTCAGATGTTACACTTCCCACAATGACACCAGAACAGTGTGAATATTTGGAGAGTCCCATAACGGCCTTGGAAGTTAAAGCTGCTATTAAAGAATTGAAACCTCACAAGAGACCGGGCCCCGATGGGTTTTCTGCACTATACTACAAACAATTTGATTCGATTTTAACGCCTCTATTGACTAGAGCCTTCAATTCTTTGTTAGCTGGTCATTCATTTAAAACCGAAACACTAACTTCCATCATAGCAATGATTCCCAAACCTAAATCTGACACTACCTCTTGGTCTAATTACCGCCCCATATCTCTTTTAAATCTAGACATGAAGTTATTAGCTAAGATCTTGGCAACTAGATTAAATAGCATTATAGGTAAACTTATCCATCGTGACCAAACTGGCTTCATGCCCTTGCGTCAAGCAGGGGATAATGTCAGAAGAGCACTTTTATTAATTCATGCCGCCAAAAAAATGACTTATCCCAACTTGCCTTATATCATTAGACATTAGGAAGGCGTTCGACTCAATCAGCTGGCCATATCTACAATATACTCTTCAAAAATGGGGTTTTGGGGAAAATTTCTTAACTTGGGTCTCCTCACTATACAGCACTCCGAAAGCTTATATTAAATATATGGGCTACAAATCAGCTATGATAGATATTAGGAGAGGTACTAGACAGGGTTGCCCCCTATCCCCTTTGCTTTTTGCCCTACTTATTGAACCCTTAGCATGTATTATTAGAAATAATCCTAATATCAAAGGTGTAGAATTAGGTGGACATCACCACAAATTGAGTCTTTTTGCAGATGACATCCTGATTTTTTTATCCCATCCCCATGTCTCAGCCCCAAATCTAATAAATACTTTGGACAAGTTTGCAAAGATTTCTGGATTGTGTGTTAATCATGCCAAATCTAATGCCCTTAATATTTCCCTTTCGCCATCTGAGTTACAACAAGCTCAAACGTCTTTACCTTTCAATTGGGAATTGCACCATATTTCATATCTTGGAGTCCAACTCACTTCTTCTATATCCGACTTATTTTCAGCCAACTACTTACCCTTATTGAAGTCAACTACTAATCTGATGAAACAATGGTCTTCTCTTCCTTTATCTTGGATTGGGAGGATTAACGCTACTAAGATGTCAATCTTACCAAAGTTCCTTTACCTATTCCGAGTTCTCCCCATACATATACCTCCTTACTTCTTGAGGCTCACTCAAAAGAGAGTGATGTCTTTTATATGGGGCTCTACAAAACCCTGTATACCCAGATCGACTCTTTATCTTGATAAATTGAAAGGTGGTCTGGGAATTCCTAACTTTTCCTCATACTACTTTGCTGCTCAGCTAGCACAACTCCCCAAATACCATTCTACAACAGAATCCCCTCTATGGGTAGCGATTGAATCAGTGGATATTGACCCCATTTCTGTGAATAATTTGCTCTGGTTAGCTCCTAAAGATAGACTAAACTTATCTAACCCCGTAACCAAACATTCTATAGCTATCTGGGACAAATATAGATCCACAAAAAACCTACAATCCACTCATAACCCTCTACTCTCTTTTCTTCAAAATCCCTCATTTTACCCCGCCTGGAAATTCCCCCTATCATTTGCAGCTTGGTCCAAAAGAAACCTACTTCAATTTCACAATCTAGTTTCCTCCAATGATATTCTTACGTTCCCAACATTATGTGATTTATACAAACTCCCCATGAAGGAGCTCTTCCGCTATCTACAAATTAAGAACTTTTATACACCCCTCGTTGATACGGGATCCCCTCTTACCCAAATGACTCAATTTGAACGTATCTGTAACAGTGATCCCCATACTAGAGGATTAATTTCACTTTTGTATAAACGCATCAATTCCACATCCGACGATACTTTACCATCCTATACGACTAAATGGGCACATGACATGGATAGAACATTCAGTAAAAGTGACTGGGATAATATATGGTCAGCTACTAAGCATTCCTCGCCAAACTGTTTTGCGTTGGAAACAAATTAAAAGGTCCTTTCTCGATGGTACCTGGTTCCAGCCAGGATTGCCAAATTTGCCCCCTTGTACCCAAATTTATGTTTCAGAGGCTGTTCTGAACCGGGCACGCAGTTCCATATTTGGTGGCAATGTCCAATCGTTCAATCCTTCTGGAGTAAAATATTTAACATGGCCTCTATGGCCTTGGAAATACCAATCCCGCCAGACCCGGCACTGGCTCTCCTCAACCTCAAACCTCCTGAATTGAATAAATCACAATTCAAATTACTACTACATCTCACCACGGCGGCTAAACAATCTATAGCTAAGGCCTGGAAAACCCAAACTTTAGTTGTGGCTGAAACTAAACATAGAATTAACAGAGCCCTTATCTTTTCCAAAATGTCTGCTATTGAAGATAACAACATTACTACATACAATAAAATATGGAAACCATGGATTAAACACTTCTTACCCCCAGATTTTGATCAATTATTGTTGATGCCTTTTTTAAATACTTTAATATTTATCTATTAATATAATATTTAAACGGGGCCTTGATCTGACTGGACCGCCACCCGGGGAGTCAACCTTTACCTTTATCTCTATTTTTCTATACCCATACCTTCTTTTCTATATATTTTACTTTTCTCCCATATTTCTTCTTCTTCTCTCTGTACTTCTTCTGTCTTTCTGCTCTGGTTAGTTTTGTTACTTGTGTAATACGGATTTTATACACATGCGAAGTCCATTACATGACTTATATATATACCTTTTAAGTTTCACTTTATCAATCACTAATATCTTTGTGTCTTAAAGATTTGTTAGGAAGGTCTCCACTAAACAATTGAGGTATGACAACGTTCATCTGGTGTATCCTTCTGGATAACACAACATACTCTCTCATACTTAATCGAGCCCCCATCTGCTCACAGCTTGCTCCCTTCGGGGGTGAGTGGATGGTCTGAAGGCATGATATTCTATCCTGAATATTGCTTATTTTCATTGCTCTAATCTTTTATACCTCTATTTGTATTGATATAATTGTTAATGAGGTTTATCCTCTACTACCTTTCTTTCAATATGTATTTTTAGTGATTGCTGTATTTATTTACAATTCTATTCTTGATCAGAATGTAATGTTCATTATACTTGCTATTTACTTGTAAAATCTAATAAAAATATTAAACAAAAAAAAAAAAATAAGCCATGAAAGAGAAATATGAAACATTCTTTGGAAGTGTGGTACAATTTTCTTTGAAGCCCAAGTTACAACCTGAACACATGATTGGATCCCTACCCAAAACAGGAACATCTAATTTTTTTGATTAAGTTTGACACATTGAAACACCCCCAAGTATATAGACTGGATCACCTGTGTGTGACACCCTAAAAAGGTTGTTCTGTTGTGCCACACTTGTACTACTGAGTCCAGATGTTTAAACAGCTGCTGAGCATTCTCTCCTTCACATTACAATGCATACCCTTAATTTTATAAAAATATAGTTCCCCGAAAAAAAGTCAATCACCATGTCACAAAAATCATCTCCCCCAAAAATACATGTTAACTTTTTTTTCAACGCTGGATGATCCCAAAACATCGTAGTAGTAAGTGTACGTAGAAAGCGGTTTACTACGTTCGTTTACTGTGCCGACGAACATGAAAGTTGTTAGCTTTCACTGTACTAGATTAATAAAGCAAAAAACATGCAGCATAATACAAGTATTACTAATTTGCTTTTAAAAAGCATGAAAATTACTTACTTTTTCCTATAACTTTCTTTATTCTTTTGTATTGGTCGGGCTCCCGCAACTTGAGATCAGACCATGGTTTTCTGAGCTGTTCCTTCGTTCTGCACACCCCGAATTTTTGGTGAAGAGTTTTAACCACTTTCCCCATAATTTTGGTCTTGACAAGATTAGGCCTTTTATACGGCCCATGCTTGGCATCATAATCCTCCCTCCTCAAAATGGCGACCATCTCCACCATTTCCTCGAATGTCATGTTGGATGCCTTATATCTCCGGGATCTGGATTTGGGGACCTCATGAATTTCATCCTCGGTTGAGGTAATCTCAGCCACCTGTGTCTCCGCCATGTTGTTTAGCACTACGACGAGCGAGAAGGGGCGGGGAAAGTACTATAGCGAACGTCAGGGGCGGGGAAAGCGTGCAGAGTTTCACGCATGCACAGTGTATATCAAGCTAATATCCATGTGTCGTAAATACGTTCATTTGCCGGAAGAGGGAGTTAGCAATGAACGTGTTATCAAAGGTACCTCACATTTTGGGGATTTTGGTTTCATCAGTGGATGAGATTGTGGCCTATATATGGACAAAAAGATTATTTGAGGAGTCTGGACTGACACTAGTATTTTTGTCTTGTTTTTGACTTTCAGAAAAGATGCAGGCTTTCAAGAGTCCAGAGTTCATGGGGGAGTTCCTGGACAAATGGAAGGAACTCCCTGGCCTGTGGCAAACTAAAACTACCAAAAATAAAAATAAAGCAGCCAGGACAGCCTGCTTGGATTTGTAAAAACCCAGATCCCCACAGCAACCATCCAAGATGTGAACACCAAAATATCTACTATTAGGGGCACATACAGGACACAGCGGAATATGGTCCTGAAGTCCCAGAGGTCAGGTGCTGCAGCAGATAAGGTTTATAAACCCAGTCTGTGGTACTACAGCAATTTATCATTTCTGGATGAACATCTGGAAGTCAGGGAATCTCTGTCAACCCTTCCCCCCAGAGGTCTCTCCAGCCTTCCTTGTAGCCAACCCTCCAGCCTTCCTTGCAGCCAACCCTCCAGCCTTCCTTGCAACCCAGCTCTGGCTTCTTCGGAGGATCAACCAGAGGTCCTTGATGAGCCAGATTTGGACATATGGAGCCAGGTATAGTATTGATATCAAGGTTTATATGTAACAAAAGTGATGATGTAAAATAGATGTTACTATTGCTAACTTTTTAATGTCTGTCAAAAAATTGGTTTGCATAGCAATAGACAGTAGTGGTCAAAATTGATGGGGACAAGCCAAAAAATGCAGGGGGCAGAATCATTGTATTTTAATTAACTTTTGGCATTCTTTTTACAAATGTCTGGAGGGGAAAAATGTGTGTGATTGATGATGCCAAAAATATAAGTATGTCCCTTTTTTTTATACAGCCAGAGCAGAGCCAGGAAGAGGGTAACGCTGGGGACCAGGAGGAGGCAGGGCCCAGTGGCACACAGGAGGAGTCTGGGCCCAGTGGCACATAGGAGGAGGCCAGGCCCAGCACAAGAGCCCAGATACCTCCCCTGAAAATACAACAACGAATGCCAAGGAGGGTTAGGCAGGTGGAGGAGGAAACCCGGGCCTTTCTTTGAGAGGCTACTGTGGCCCTCAGAGAGCGCCCCTCTGTTGAAGAGGGCTATGCCACTGTACTGGCCCATAAACTAGGCCAGATGGACATGAGGCAACGCCTGTACAGCGAGAATTTGATGTTGAAGGTAATCAACAGGGGGTTGCTGGGTGAACTTACACAGTTCACAGATCTCACTGAGGTCGTCCCTCCTCCTCCACCTCCTCCTCCTACTCCTCCTCCTGCCACAAGCTCTCCTCCTGAGACCCAGCCTCAGAGGAAGCGCTCAACAAAGGCTGCAGAGAAAGCTGGAGAGAAGGCTACAAGGAAGAGGAAAAAATAATGACTGCTGTAGTACCACAGACTGGGGACATATCTGACTTATCTGCTGCTGTTCCTGACCTCTGGGAGTCCAAGACACGAATGCGCTCCTATTTTTCTTTTTTTGCTATTACAGAGTTTGGTGTTCTATTCTTGGATGTTTGCTGTGGGGTCCAAAGGATGCACAAATTCAAGCAGGGTCTCCAGTGCTGCCTTCCCCTTTCATTTGTTATGTGCCTAAATAAAGGATTATTTGATTTCCAGCAAATACTTGACTATGTGATTTTAATTCAAAAAGAGAGTTTGCTAGTGAGTAGGCAGGGACATTTTAACCCAAAAAATTATAAATAACAAGGGACACAAAGCTCCTTGAGGGGAAATAATACAAATTTCTAATGTTGGTGTGGTAACTTGACACACAAAAGAAAAAAAATATATAAACATTCCTAAATATATAAGAAAAAAAAAATGTTTGAAGCTATTTTAATTTATTTACTAATTTATTACGGAGATCTGGCTTACCAACAAACAATTAAGTTCATGAGATCACTAAGAATTACTAACAAACAAGTTTGTCATAACTCTGAATATCATTTGCAAAAGAAGTTAATTATTTAAGCATTATATAAAGAAGAAAACGCATTAAACGCAGCAATAAGTTCCAGCGTGACGAATGTGCTATCTCCATTTCAAACGCTAGCTTTACCAGAACGAGCGCTCCCGTCTCATACTTGATTGTGAGCATGCGTGTTTTTTTTTCCCCTCGGAAAAGCATACACACTGTCATTTTTAACAACGTTAAAAAAAAAACCACATGAAAAACGACGTGAAAAAATAGAGCTGGTTCGAAAAAAATTTAGGCCGTTTTTCACGTCGTTAACAATGCTCTGGAGCATACACACGATCGGTTTTAATGACCAATTTTAAAAATGGAATTTTTAACGACGTGAAAAACGATCGTGTGTACGCGGCATAAGGGCCAAATTTCTGCAGAGTATATACGGCAGGCCCCTAATTTCAAACATCCAACTTACAAACGACTCCTACTTGCAAACGGAAGGAGACAACAGGAAGTGAGAGGAAATCTACCCCTAGGAAGGGAAATTCTCTCCTGTAAGAGTTAATATGGGAAAAAGGTGTCTCCTCTCCACTGATGCTATATCACCAATCCTTGTTTCACTAAAAACCCCAAATTTTCAAAAAACATTTTTCATTGGGACGGAAAGTGAGATAAAATCTTCTGAACAGGTGCACAGACAGCAAAACAAATGTTACAGGGGTGATAACCCTTCCCTATGTTTTCCAAAAAGCTTAAAAATAGATTTTTTGGCTGGAGCTACACTTAAAAAATTTACCTGTTCCAAATTACAAACAGATTCTACTTAACCTCCCTGGCGGTAACCCCGAGCGTGACTCGGGGTTGTTTTTTTCCGCAAGGATCGGTAATAGGGATGAGCCGAACACCCCCGGGTTCGGTTCGCACCAGAACCTTCGAACGGACCGAAAGTTCGCGCGAATTTTCGAACCCTATTCGTTATAATGGACGCGAACGTTCGAAATCAAAATTGCTAATTACAACGGCCAATATGCATGTTAATGTCATAAAACAGGTTTGGGGACCCGGGTCCTGCCCCAGGGGACATATATCAATGCAAAAAGAAATTTTAAAAACTAAAGTTTTTTCGGGAGCAGTCATTTTAATGATGCATAAAGTGAAAAAAAAAAGTGAAATTTTCCTTTAAATATGGTACCTGGGGGGTGTCTAAAGTATGCCTGTGAAGTGGCATGTGTTTCCCGTGTTTAGAACTGTCCTTGCACAAAATGACATTTGTAAAGGGAAAAAAAGAAGCCATTTAAAACCACTTGCGGCTTTAATGTCATGTCTTGTCCTGGCCGCCATATGGCTGAAAATCCTTGAGAAAAATGGCATGGCTACCCCATCACCCCCCCCCACCCCAGCCCCTTTGGGTCTTGTATGGATACTAAGGGGGACCCCGCACCCAAAATAAAACCCTATACCTACAACCCTATATACTCTGAACAGCAGTATATAGGTGGTGCAAACAAGACATGGACTGTAGGTTTGTTCTTAAGTAGAATCTGAACAGGTACATTATGAAGTGTAGCTACATCCCAAAAAAATCAATTTTTAAGCTTTTTGGAGAACATAGGGAGGGGTTATCACCCCTGTAACATTTGCTGTCTTTGCACATCTGTTCAGAACATGTCACCTCACTTTCCGTCCCAATGACAAATGTTTTTGGAAAAGTGGGGTTTTAATTGAAACAAGGATTGGTGATAAAGCATCAGTAGAGAGGAGATACCTTTTTCCCAAATTAAATCTAACAGGATAGAATTTTCCTTCCTAGGGGTAGATTTCCTCTCACTTCCTGTTTTCTCTTGCCGTTTGCAAGTAGGAGTCGTTTGTAAGTTGGATGTTTGAAAGTAGGGGCCTGCCGTATATACTCTGCAGAAATTTGCCCTATTAGATGTTGGTGTAGCCACAAGACTGGTGGGCACAGGAATGGGCCCTGCTGTGAGTTAATAGATCAAGATTTGTACTTGCATGCACCTGTTGAACCGGGCAGAAAAATTGGGCCTTTGGTGGTGGTGGTGGTGGACGGTGTTGCCACAAGACTGTAAGCCCTCACAGTTACTCTTGGTGGGTGCAGGAATGGGCCCTGCTGTGAGTTATTAGATCAAGATTTGTAATTGCATGCACCTGTTGAACAGGGCAGAAAAATTGGGCCTTTGGTGGTGGTGGTGGTGGTGGACGGTGTTGCCACAAGACTGTAGGCCCTCATAGTTACTCTTGGTGGGCGCAGGAATGGGCCCTGCTGTGAACTATTAGATCAAGATTTGTAATTACACGCCCCTGTTAAACAGGGGCTGAAAAATTGTGCCTTAGGCATTGGTGCTGGTGCCACAACACTGCAACCCCTCACAGATACTGTACTTGGAGCACAGCAGTCACACCTGTTGCAAAGCATCTTTTTAAAAAATTGTAATTACACGCCCCTGTTATACAGGGGCTGAAAAATTGTGCCTTAGGCACTGGTGCTGGTGCCACAACACTGCAACCCCTCACAGATACTGTACTCTGAGCACAGCAATGAGACCTGTTGCAAAGCATTGCCTAAAAATTGTAATTACACGCCCCAACAGGGGCTGAAAAATTGTGCCTTAGGCACTGGTGCTGGTGCCACAACACTGCAACCCCTCACAGATACTGTACTCTGAGCACAGCAGTCACACCTGTTGCGAAGCATCTTTTTAAAAAATTGTAATTACACGCCCCTGTTATACAGGGGCTGAAAAATTGTGCCTTAGGCACTGGTGTGGTGGCATGGATCATTGAGGAGGAGGAAGAGGATAGTCAGTGAACATAACAGGACAGTCACTCAGCATCAGCATAGGCAGTCTTGAAGGGATGTGACATTATAAATTATTCCGTTATATCCGCTTCAGGTGTCTGGTAGCTGGTGGTGATCCAAGACTGATTCATTTTTATGAAGGTCAGTCGATCAACCGAGTCGGTGGACAGGCGCACCCTATGATCGGTGACAAATCCTCCAGCAGCACTGAATGTGCGTTCGGAAAGAACGCTGGATGCAGGACAGGCCAGTAGCTCAATTGCATACTGTGCAAGCTCTGGCCAGTGATCCATCCTCAGGACCCAGTAAGCCAGAGGATTTTCGGTGGGAAAGGTGTCCAAGTCTGACCTTGCCCCTAGGTATTCCTGCACCATGTATATCAGACGCTGGCGATGGTTGCTGGAACCGATCATACCTTGGGGCTGCGGACTAAAAAATTGTCTGAACGCATCGGTCAGACGTCCACCTTCCCCACCGCTCCTTCTGCTACTGACCGAAGCCTCAGCAACTCGTCGTCCAGGACCAGGAGTTTGTAACCTCCCAGTTTCTGGGAACGCGTTGCACAGACCTTTCTGCAAGGCCTCCCTGAGATGTCTCATCCTCTGCTCCCTCTGCGACGGCAAGATAAGGTCCGCAACCTTACCCTTGTACCGTGGATCAAGGAGAGTGGCCAGCCAGTAATGGTCACTCTCCTTGATCCGAAGAACACGAGGATCCTTCCGCAGGCTTTGCAGGATCAGGGAGGCCATGCAGCGTAGGTTAGCTGAGGCATTCGGTCCGGAGTCTTCTGGGTCACTGAGGATGACATGATCGCCAGCCACCTCCTCCCAGCCACGTACAAGTCCACTGGTTTGTTGGGACTGTACATCATCCCTAAAAGACTGCTGCTGCTGATGCTGAGTGCCAGGCTCCACCTCCATGCTCACACAATCCTCCTCCTCCTCCTCTTCCTGTGTGATGGGTGGGACAGAAGGAACATTGTCTGGATAAAGGGGGCCTTGAGAGACAAGGAAGTCCTCCTCTTCCTGCCTCTGTTCTGCCTCAAGTGCCCTGTCCATTATCCCACGCAGCGTATGCTCCAACAGGTGGACAAGAGGTACAGTGTCACTGATGCATGCACTGTCACTGCTCACCATCCTCGTGGCCTCCTCAAATGGTGAGAGGACAGTGCATGCATCCCTGATCATGCTCCACTGGCGTGGGGAAAAAAAGCCAAGCTCCCCTGACCCTGTCCTGGTGCCGTAGTCGCAAAGGTACTCATTGATGGCCCTCTGCTGCGTGTGCAGTCGCTGCAGCATGGCCAACGTTGAGTTCCACCTGGTGGGCATGTCACATATTAGGCGGTTCTTGGGCAGGTTCAGCTCCTTTTGCAGCTCAGTCAGCCGAGCACTGGCATTATAAGATCGGCGGAAATGCACACAGACTTTCCTGGCCTGCCTCAGGACATCCTGTAAGCCTGGGAACCTGCCCAAGAACCGCTGCACCACCAGGTTGAGGACGTGAGCCATACAGGGCACATGGGTGAGCTGCCCCTGTCGCAGGGCGGAGAGGAGGTTGGTGCCATTATCAGAAACGACCATTCCTGGCTTAAGCTGGCGTGGCGTCAACCACCTCTCGGCCTGCCCCTGCAGAGCTGCCAGAACCTCTGGCCCAGTGTGGCTCCTGTCCCCCAAACACACCAGCGCAAGCACGGCATGGCATCTTTTTGCCTGCGTACTCGCGTAGCCCCTTGTACGCCTACGGAGCACCGCTGGTTCCGAGGACAGAGCACTCGAAGAGGACATGGAGGAAGAAGAAGAGGAGGGGGTGGAGGAGAGAGGTGTGTCACAACCAGTAGTAGCATTTTGGAGGTGTGGTGGCGGAACAACCTCCAACACTACTGCACCTTGTCCTGCATCCCTCCCAGCTGCCAATAGAGTGACCCAATGGGCCGTGAAAGAAAGATAACGTCCCTGTCCATGCCTGCTGGACCATGAGTCAGCGGTAATATGCACCTTACCGCTGACTGCCCTGTCCAGCGAGGCATGGACATTGCCTTCCACATGCCAGTAGAGAGACGGAATCGCCTTCCGTGAGAAAAAGTGGCGTTTGGGAACCTGCCACTGAGGAACCGCACATTGAACAAACTCACGGAAGGGGGCCGAGTCTATCAACTGAAAAAGTGCTAGCAATTTAGCCAAGCTAGCATTCAACCACTGGGCATGTGGATGGCTGGGAGTATACTTCTTTCGACGGTCCAGCAGCTGGGGCAGGGAAATTTGCCTGCTACAATCGGACGTCGGTGTACTGCAAGTACTTGGTTGTGACACACCTAATTCTACACCTTCAGTCCTCTCAGAGCAGCTTTCAGAGAGGACTGAAGATATAGTGGGGATGGAGATCCCAGCTGATGAGGAGCAAGGAGAGGTCCGCTTTGTTCTTTGGTGTGGGTCTTTTATGTGTGCTTGCCAACGAGCTGCATGGCAGGTCGACATATGTCTGCTCATGCTTGTGGTGCCCAAGCGGCTGATGTTTTGGCCACGCGAGATACGCTTGAGACAAATATTGCAAATAGCAGTGGTGCGATCTGATGCACTCGTCTCAAAAAAGGCCCACACCAAAGAACTTTTGTGATAATGTGCAGAGGCAGCGCCCTGCACAGGCGGAGCTCTGCGGTGTGGTACAGTTGCTGTGCTGGCCTCTAGCTGGCCTCCAGGGGGCATCCTGCCTCGTTGGACATGTGACGCTGCATCCTCCTCCTCCTCCTCCTCTCTCCCTTCAGGCACCCACGTGGAGTCAGTGACCTCATCATCCCCTCCCTCTTCACCACTAGAGCAAACCTGGCAGTAAGCTGCAGCTGGTGGAACACTACTGCCAGATTGCTGTCCTTCAGCATCCCCTCTCTCTGCGCGCACACTACTGACTTCCTCAAGCTGGGTATCATCATCCGAGCCTTCGAATCGTTGGGCATCCTCCTGGAGCATGTACCCAACACTGTGCTCAAACAGTTCGGGGGACTCCTCAGGAGGACATGGTGGGTCTAGGGAAGGGGTGGCTGATGATGCCATTGAGTACGCGTTGGCAGCTGCTCTGCCAGTACCCTGAGCCTGGGTGAGAGAGGATGAGGAGGATGAGGAGGGCTTGGTCATCCATTCTACCAAGCCTTCGGCATGATGTGGCTCCACATGTCCAGCTGCCGAAAACAAAGACAAGCGTGTCCCATGGCCACGTGCTGATGACGATGCACGACCACGTCCACGGCCAGCACTGTTGTCTCTAGAAACAGAGCCTGCCTGCCCTGTGTTCTTGCCTCGGCACGCTCTGCCTCTCCTTGGCGGTCTTCCAGCCATTGTAGTCGGTAGTGTATATAGTATAAAAAATAGAACTCCTATGTGTGCTCACAACACACTGTAGGTCCTATGGGTGCTGACACTAACACACTATAGGTACTATGTGTGCTGCTGACAAGAAAATATAGGAGCTCTGTTTGCTGCCACTAACACACTAGAAGTCCTATGGGTGCTGCTGAGAAGAAAATATAGGAGCTCTGTTTGCTGCCACTAACACACTAGAAGTCCTATGGGTGCTGCTGAGAAGAAAATATAGGAGCTCTGTGTGATGCCACTAACACACTAGAAGTCCTATGGGTGCTGCTGAGAAGAAAATATAGGAGCTCTGTGTGATGCCACTAACACACTAGAAGTCCTATGGGTGCTGCTGAGAAGAAAATATAGGAGCTCTGTTTGCTGCCACTAACACACTAGAAGTCCTATGGGTGCTGCTGAGAAGAAAATATAGGAGCTCTGTTTGCTGCCACTAACACACTAGAAGTCCTATGGGTGCTGCTGAGAAGAAAATATAGGAGCTCTGTGTGATGCCACTAACACACTAGAAGTCCTATGGGTGCTGCTGAGAAGAAAATATAGGAGCTCTGTTTGCTGCCACTAACACACTAGAAGTCCTATGGGTGCTGCTGAGAAGAAAATATAGGAGCTCTGTTTGCTGCCACTAACACACTAGAAGTCCTATGGGTGCTGCTGAGAAGAAAATATAGGAGCTCTGTTTGCTGCCACTAACACACTAGAAGTCCTATGGGTGCTGCTGAGAAGAAAATATAGGAGCTCTGTGTGATGCCACTAACACACTAGAAGTCCTATGGGTGCTGCTGAGAAGAAAATATAGGAGCTCTGTTTGCTGCCACTAACACACTAGAAGTCCTATGGGTGCTGCTGAGAAGAAAATATAGGAGCTCTGTTTGCTGCCACTAACACACTAGAAGTCCTATGGGTGCTGCTGAGAAGAAAATATAGGAGCTCTGTGTGATGCCACTAACACACTAGAAGTCCTATGGGTGCTGCTGAGAAGAAAATATAGGAGCTCTGTTTGCTGCCACTAACACACTAGAAGTCCTATGGGTGCTGCTGAGAAGAAAATATAGGAGCTCTGTTTGCTGCCACTAACACACTAGAAGTCCTATGGGTGCTGCTGAGAAGAAAATATAGGAGCTCTGTGTGATGCCACTAACACACTAGAAGTCCTATGGGTGCTGCTGAGAAGAAAATATAGGAGCTCTGTTTGCTGCCACTAACACACTAGAAGTCCTATGGGTGCTGCTGAGAAGAAAATATAGGAGCTCTGTTTGCTGCCACTAACACACTAGAAGTCCTATGGGTGCTGCTGAGAAGAAAATATAGGAGCTCTGTTTGCTGCCACTAACACACTAGAAGTCCTATGGGTGCTGCTGAGAAGAAAATATAGGAGCTCTGTGTGATGCCACTAACACACTAGAAGTCCTATGGGTGCTGCTGAGAAGAAAATATAGGAGCTCTGTTTGCTGCCACTAACACACTAGAAGTCCTATGGGTGCTGCTGAGAAGAAAATATAGGAGCTCTGTTTGCTGCCACTAACACACTAGAAGTCCTATGGGTGCTGCTGAGAAGAAAATATAGGAGCTCTGTGTGATGCCACTAACACACTAGAAGTCCTATGGGTGCTGCTGAGAAGAAAATATAGGAGCTCTGTTTGCTGCCACTAACACACTAGAAGTCCTATGGGTGCTGCTGAGAAGAAAATATAGGAGCTCTGTTTGCTGCCACTAACACACTAGAAGTCCTATGGGTGCTGCTGAGAAGAAAATATAGGAGCTCTGTTTGCTGCCACTAACACACTAGAAGTCCTATGGGTGCTGCTGAGAAGAAAATATAGGAGCTCTGTGTGATGCCACTAACACACTAGAAGTCCTATGGGTGCTGCTGAGAAGAAAATATAGGAGCTCTGTTTGCTGCCACTAACACACTAGAAGTCCTATGGGTGCTGCTGAGAAGAAAATATAGGAGCTCTGTTTGCTGCCACCAACACACTAGAAGTCCTATGGGTGCTGCTGAGAAGAAAATATAGGAGCTCTGTGTGATGCCACTAACACACTAGAAGTCCTATGGGTGCTGCTGAGAAGAAAATATAGGAGCTCTGTTTGCTGCCACTAACACACTAGAAGTCCTATGGGTGCTGCTGAGAAGAAAATATAGGAGCTCTGTTTGCTGCCACTAACACACTAGAAGTCCTATGGGTGCTGCTGAGAAGAAAATATAGGAGCTCTGTGTGATGCCACTAACACACTAGAAGTCCTATGGGTGCTGCTGAGAAGAAAATATAGGAGCTCTGTGTGATGCCACTAACACACTAGAAGTCCTATGGGTGCTGCTGAGAAGAAAATATAGGAGCTCTGTTTGCTGCCACTAACACACTAGAAGTCCTATGGGTGCTGCTGAGAAGAAAATATAGGAGCTCTGTGTGATGCCACTAACACACTAGAAGTCCTATGGGTGCTGCTGAGATGAAAATATAGGAACTCTGTGTGATGCCACTAACACATTAGAAGTCCTATGGGTGCTGCTGAGAAGAAAATATAGGAGCTCTGTTTGCTGCCACTAACACACTAGAAGTCCTATGGGTGCTGCTGAGAAGAAAATATAGGAGCTCTGTGTGATGCCACTAACACACTAGAAGTCCTATGGGTGCTGCTGAGAAGAAAATATAGGAGCTCTGTTTGCTGCCACTAACACACTAGAAGTCCTATGGGTGCTGCTGAGAAGAAAATATAGGAGCTCTGTGTGATGCCACTAACACACTAGAAGTCCTATGGGTGCTGCTGAGAAGAAAATATAGGAGCTCTGTTTGCTGCCACTAACACACTAGAAGTCCTATGGGTGCTGCTGAGAAGAAAATATAGGAGCTCTGTTTGCTGCCACTAACACACTAGAAGTCCTATGGGTGCTGCTGAGAAGAAAATATAGGAGCTCTGTTTGCTGCCACCAACACACTAGAAGTCCTATGGGTGCTGCTGAGAAGAAAATATAGGAGCTCTGTGTGATGCCACTAACACACTAGAAGTCCTATGGGTGCTGCTGAGAAGAAAATATAGGAGCTCTGTTTGCTGCCACTAACACACTAGAAGTCCTATGGGTGCTGCTGAGAAGAAAATATAGGAGCTCTGTTTGCTGCCACTAACACACTAGAAGTCCTATGGGTGCTGCTGAGAAGAAAATATAGGAGCTCTGTGTGATGCCACTAACACACTAGAAGTCCTATGGGTGCTGCTGAGAAGAAAATATAGGAGCTCTGTTTGCTGCCACTAACACACTAGAAGTCCTATGGGTGCTGCTGAGAAGAAAATATAGGAGCTCTGTTTGCTGCCACCAACACACTAGAAGTCCTATGGGTGCTGCTGAGAAGAAAATATAGGAGCTCTGTGTGATGCCACTAACACACTAGAAGTCCTATGGGTGCTGCTGAGAAGAAAATATAGGAGCTCTGTTTGCTGCCACTAACACACTAGAAGTCCTATGGGTGCTGCTGAGAAGAAAATATAGGAGCTCTGTTTGCTGCCACTAACACACTAGAAGTCCTATGGGTGCTGCTGAGAAGAAAATATAGGAGCTCTGTGTGATGCCACTAACACACTAGAAGTCCTATGGGTGCTGCTGAGAAGAAAATATAGGAGCTCTGTGTGATGCCACTAACACACTAGAAGTCCTATGGGTGCTGCTGAGAAGAAAATATAGGAGCTCTGTTTGCTGCCACTAACACACTAGAAGTCCTATGGGTGCTGCTGAGAAGAAAATATAGGAGCTCTGTGTGATGCCACTAACACACTAGAAGTCCTATGGGTGCTGCTGAGATGAAAATATAGGAACTCTGTGTGATGCCACTAACACATTAGAAGTCCTATGGGTGCTGCTGAGAAGAAAATATAGGAGCTCTGTTTGCTGCCACTAACACACTAGAAGTCCTATGGGTGCTGCTGAGAAGAAAATATAGGAGCTCTGTGTGATGCCACTAACACACTAGAAGTCCTATGGGTGCTGCTGAGAAGAAAATATAGGAGCTCTGTTTGCTGCCACTAACACAATAGAAGTCCTATGGGTGCTGCTGAGAAGAAAATATAGGAGCTCTGTGTGATGCCACTAACACACTAGAAGTCCTATGGGTGCTGCTGAGAAGAAAATATAGGAGCTCTGTTTGCTGCCACTAACACACTAGAAGTCCTATGGGTGCTGCTGAGAAGAAAATATAGGAGCTCTGTTTGCTGCCACTAACACACTAGAAGTCCTATGGGTGCTGCTGAGAAGAAAATATAGGAGCTCTGTGTGATGCCACTAACACACTAGAAGTCCTATGGGTGCTGCTGAGAAGAAAATATAGGAGCTCTGTTTGCTGCCACTAACACACTAGAAGTCCTATGGGTGCTGCTGAGAAGAAAATATAGGAGCTCTGTTTGCTGCCACTAACACACTAGAAGTCCTATGGGTGCTGCTGAGAAGAAAATATAGGAGCTCTGTTTGCTGCCACTAACACACTAGAAGTCCTATGGGTGCTGCTGAGAAGAAAATATAGGAGCTCTGTGTGATGCCACTAACACACTAGAAGTCCTATGGGTGCTGCTGAGAAGAAAATATAGGAGCTCTGTTTGCTGCCACTAACACACTAGAAGTCCTATGGGTGCTGCTGAGAAGAAAATATAGGAGCTCTGTTTGCTGCCACTAACACACTAGAAGTCCTATGGGTGCTGCTGAGAAGAAAATATAGGAGCTCTGTGTGATGCCACTAACACACTAGAAGTCCTATGGGTGCTGCTGAGAAGAAAATATAGGAGCTCTGTTTGCTGCCACTAACACACTAGAAGTCCTATGGGTGCTGCTGAGAAGAAAATATAGGAGCTCTGTTTGCTGCCACTAACACACTAGAAGTCCTATGGGTGCTGCTGAGAAGAAAATATAGGAGCTCTGTTTGCTGCCACTAACACACTAGAAGTCCTATGGGTGCTGCTGAGAAGAAAATATAGGAGCTCTGTGTGATGCCACTAACACACTAGAAGTCCTATGGGTGGTGCTGAGAAGAAAATATAGGAGCTCTGTTTGCTGCCACTAACACACTAGAAGTCCTATGGGTGCTGCTGAGAAGAAAATATAGGAGCTCTGTTTGCTGCCACTAACACACTAGAAGTCCTATGGGTGCTGTTGGGGTGCAATGCTGTGCTAACAGCACTGCGGTTGGTACTACTGCAATACTGTACTAACAGTAAGCACGCACCAGACTAATCCCCAGCAGCAGCTAATAACACACTAACTGTGCAATCAGCAGCAATGAACGATCAATGACTTAGGTAGCAATGGTTTAGCAAAGAAATAGCCAATGGTTTAGCAAAGAAGAGCAAATCTTTCAGTATCAAGCAAAGACAGAATCAGCAGACTAATCTCTCCTAAAGCCGGAACTCATGTGACCGGGGCCGATGGCGTGGCGGCCTTTTAAATGGTGGGGCGTGTACTAAAGCCCCTGAGCTGTAATTGGCTACAGGCGTCCTGCCTGTAGCCAATTATTGCTCTCCGAGTTTCGGGCGCTGTGATTGGCCAAGCATGCGGGGTCACAGTGCATGCTTGCCCAATCATCAGCCAGCAATGCACTGCGCCGGCCGCGCCGGCCGCAATGCATTGCGGGGCCGCTCGCATCACACGAATGTGATGCGAACGGCCCAAATAGTTCTGGGCTCGACGAGCGAGCGAACGCCCGATGCTCGATTCGAACATGGGTTCGAATCGAGCACCGGGCCCATCCCTAATCGGTAACCCCGAGTCACGCTCGGGGTAACATTGCAGAGCCCGCAGAAGAGTTTCCTTACCTTCTCCTGGCGATCCAGCAATGATGTCCTCTGCTGTGATCGCCAGCGAGATCACCGGCGAGTGTCGGCACTTTCAGACTTCCTGGTTCCGTTCCCTGCGAGCCGCAGCGTCGCATGGGAGCGTAACTGGGCGGCAAATTCAAAATTTCAAAAGTTCACACAACACAACACAAAAATAAAAGAGGTTATATTGTATCTGATTACACTGTATTATCTGTGATCACTGTACAGTGCCTTGTACAGTGCCCCTTGCCAGTCATCTGTGCCCATAAAAACATGGCATCAAAAAAGCGCCACTTTACCACAAGGGCGCTTTTGGACCAGATGAGTGACAGCGGCAGCGACACGGAGTTGCTCGCAGAAGTGAGCGATAGTGAGTCGTGGGGAGATTTGTCGTCTGACACTGACACTGACACGGATCTGGCAAGTGACAACGGCGATGATCCTGCACCTGACCTCAGCGATGTGCGCAATTGGTGCCCTATAGACTCCGATACGGACCAGGTAGCATCCCCAAGATTTCCGTTCACTGGATCACCTGGGATGAAGGTAGATGTTGAGTGTGACAACCCTCTGGCATACCTGCAATTATTCCTCACTGAAGAGGTAATTGAAAAAATTGTCACTGAGACAAATCGCTACCATGATCAGCAATCCGCTACGCTGCATGCCAGATTTTCCCGAAGCAGAAAGTGGGAACCGGTGACGAAAGAGGACATCTGGAAGTTTCTGGGACTCATCATTCTTCAGGGGGTGGTGGGGAAACCGCTCCAGAAATGGTACTGGACCACCAATAAGCTACTGGCCACTCCGTTTTTTGGCACCGTGATGTCAGAATACCGTTTTTCCCTCATCATGAAGTATTTCCACTTCGCAAACAATGAGGAGTTTGATGAGGCCACGCCCAAGCTAAAAAAAATCTGGGAGGTATGCCAAATGATCGTGGCCAATTTCCAGCGGACCTACGTGCCAGAAAGGGACGTCAGCGTGGATGAAAGTCTGATGGCCTACAAGGGACGCCTAAGCTGGATACAGTACATTGCATCCAAAAGAGCGCGGTTTGGCATCAAATTCTATATGCTCTGTGAGTCATCCACCGGGTACATCTGGAATTTGGTCATTTACACCGGTAAAGGCACGAAGTTCAACCCCATGTACAGTGGCTATGGGATGGTCACATCATCTGTCCTTACACTGCTGGAGCCATTGCTGAACCAAGGATATTGTGTGACCACGGATAATTTCTACATGTCTCCGGAACTTTTTGAGGTTTTGCTACTAAACAAAACTGATGGGTATGGTACCGTTAGGCCTAACCAACGTGGCATGCCATCTATGTTTGGCAAGAAAAAACTAAAAACCGGAGTAATGGTTGCCTGGCAGAAGGGTAAGATGATGGCAATGCGATGGCGAGACAAGAAGGACGTGTGTCTCATGAGTACTGTGCACAATACCTCCACTGCCATGGTCCACACAAAAGGTGGGAAAGATCTGCTGAAGCCGCAAGTCGTGATGGACTACAATAATACAATGGGAGGTGTCGACAGAGCCGATCAGGCAATGACATTTTACCCGGCTATGTGCAAACAGCAAAAAAAATATTATAAAAAGATTTTCAGGCATCTTCTGGAACAATGCATTTGGAATGCGTATATCCTATACAAAGCGAAGAGTGGCATGCCTCTTGTTCATTCCAACTTTATCTGGAAGGTGGCTGAGCAGATTTTTGTCAACCACCAGACGCCATCAGTAGCTGTGAACAGATCCAGACGACGTGCTGTTGGCGTTGTCAACCCAGAACGCCTGACTGGTCGTCACTTTTTGGACTACTTACCGCCAACCGCAAAAAAGGAAGCACCTACCAGGATGTGCGTGGTCTGCTGTTCAAAGAGAGATGGCAATGGAAAGAAAGTCCGAAAAGAAACAAGGTACCATTGTCCAGATTGTGACGTTGGACTTTGTCTAGTTCCATGCTTTAAAATGTATCACACTCTGGATGTTTATTGAATTTTCTTTGTTTGACAAATGTCATTATTTTCTTCTACATTATTGAATAAAATTATATTATTTATTAGATTATAATTCATGATTTTGTGTTTCAAATTTATCACATCTGGGATGTCTACTAGAGTCTTGTTTGGTCAGGTTTAAGTAAGTAATTACTAAGAATTGCAGGCCTACAATACATAACGCCAAATTTCCATGCAAAATAATTGTACCGCTTTTGGTATATAATTCCAGACAGAATCATACCGCCAGGGAGGTTAAGAACAAACCTACAATCCGTGTCTTGTTTGCACCGCCTGTATACTGCTGTTCAGAGTATATAGGGCCTTTTTTTATTTTGGGTGCGGGGTTCCCTTTAATAACCATACAAGACCCAAAGGGGCTGGTAGTGGGCTGGGGGGGGGGGGGTACGCATGCCATTTGTCTCAATGATTTTCATCCATATTGCCGGGACCATACATTACATTAAAGCCGCAAGCAGTTTTAAATGACTTTTTTTCCTTTAGAAATGTCATTTTGTGCAGGGACAGTTCTAAACACGGGAAACACGTGGCACTTCACAGGCATACTTTAGACACCCCCCAGGTACGATATTTAAAGGAATATTTGACTTTTTTTTTTTCACTTTATGCATCATTAAAATGTCTGCTCCCGAAAAACGTCCGTTTTTAAAACTTATTTTTGCATTGATACATGTCCCCTGGTGCAGAACCCGGGTTCCCAAACCCTTTTTAGGACAATAACATGCATAATAGTCATTATAATTAGCACTTTAGATTTCGAACATTCGCATCCATTGTATTTAATAGGGTTCTAACGTTCGTGCGAACTTTCGGTCCGTTTGCGGGTTCTGGTGCGAACCGAACCCGGGGGTGTTCGGCTCATCACTACTAAAAGCAATAGAAATGGTAGAAACAATAGAAATGGGATAAATGCACCCAGAACAATACAAATGAGCAACGTATGAATCTAAAATTAGAACTTAAAAAATGGTGACACATCCAGAATTGATAATGATCCCAAATGCATGATCAATAAAATTAGAACATCACGTATTATATATATTTAAATACTATGGCCCAGTTTTCTTATTGGGCATAAATGCACACAATATTTAGAAAGTAGAATAAATAATTGGTGGATTTGTGAAAAGAGGCGAGAGCTGTAAAGAGTGGGGTGTAAAGAGGTGAGTTCTCTAAAGGGTGGGTGGTGAATATGTGAAAAGAGATGACTGTTGTGTAGGAAGGGGGCAGGTTTTGTAAGCTGTGTCCCATCCACAGCTTGGGTTGTAAGCTCTGGATGGCGGGAAGAGTTAAATTGTTCACAAGGGTTACAAAAGTGAGTTGTGGATGGGGGTCCTAGGGTGAACTGTGGACAGGGGTGCAGAGTTGAGCTCTGATTTGGCAAAGAGGTATACAGTGGATGGAGCAAGAAAAGGTGAGCTGTGAACAGGGGATGCAGAGGTGAGCTGTGGACGGGGGGTTCAGAGGTAAGCTGTGGATTGCAGTGCAGTGGTGAGCAAAAGAGGTATGCAGAGGTGAGCAATAGATGGTTACTTTGGGAGGGGATATTTAGGTACTGCCTCCTGTGCTAAAAAATTTTTGTGCCCTGCGTGATACAAACACCTCAGCACATAACAGTACACACTCCCACACTCCCAAGCCCTTACATTAAAGCCGCAAGCAGTTTTAAATGACTTTTTTTCCTTTAGAAATGTCATTTTGTGCAGGGACAGTTCTAAACACGGGAAACGTGTGCCACTTCACAGGCATACTTTAGACACCACCCAGGTAGGATATTTAAAGGAATATTTCACTTTTTTTTTTTCATTTTATGCATCATTAAAATCACTGCTCCCGAAAAAACGTCCGTTTTTAAAACTTCTTTTTGCATTGATACATGTCCCCTGGGGCAGGACCCGGGTCCCCAAATCCTTTTTAGGACAATAACTTGTATATTAGCCGTTACAATTAGCACTTTTGATTTCGAACATTCCATTGTATTTAATAGGGTTCTAAAGTTTGCGCGAACTTTCGGTCCGTTCACAGGTTCTGGTGCGAACCGAACCGAGGGGTGTTTGGCTCATCCCTATTCTTTATTTTCACGCTGTCCAGGCTCAGTCCTTTACTTTCTTTCCTTTTGTCTCTTCCTTCTCTGACTAGTTTATCTGTGTGTGTCAACAGTGTATAGTCATTTGGCGGCCTCCTGCTGCTAAAACACTGTGTTTTCTATTTGATTACCGTCCACAAGCCCCGCCCCCATTACAACACATAGACTATAAGAAGTCTAGCCCTTATGGAACCATTGTCACTGGCTGAAGAAGGAACCAATGAGCTGTTCCGAAACGCGTCCAGCTTTTATGACACACTTCCTGTCCATTTCCTGTTTGCATTCCACGCTGGTTCTCGTCCCGCTTCCGCTGACGTCATCCCCAGGCTCTAGCGCTACTGTGTCTCCTGAAAGTCTACAGCGCTATTCGGCTGTCATCTTCTGGATTTCACTGGAAATATTACCATTACATACTGGGACTGCCCTGCCACTGGAACATCTCCTGGACGCACTTATTACATGCCCGTTTTTATCCACTATCTTGTAAGTGTTTTTAACCCTTTTAAGGGGATATGAAAAGTTTTTATTTCTGCACTTAGAGGCGCCTTGTTTGTTTTTCTGTTTCCATTAGAGATTTCTTGTCTCCCTGAGTGCTGCCTGAAGTGTTTGAAGATTCTCTACCCCTTCCAAAACAGACTTCATTTGTCAGGTCCAATATTCGGAGCGCCCTGGATATACATTTTTCTGGACTCTTCTTTTACTACCTTACCCTTCCCTTTCCCATCCAAGTTTTGTGGTTCAGATACCGACTCTCAGGATTGAGTGTCATTTTTTTTTCTTCAGACGATGAGGACATCGTCTATTCTAGTGGGGGAGTATGTAGCGCCCTGTTCCTATTGAATAGGGGCTATGTGGTAAATTTAGCATTATCTGAGCTGTAAATAGCTCAGAGTGATTGTGTAAAGTGATTTGCTTCTTTTCCAATTTGGCTGTGTTGTGCGCATTTCTCACTGTTGCCAGTAGGTGTCACTGTCACCACAGGCCAGTGTGAGAAATACATCAGGCTAAGTGTATTGACTATTCTTTCCCAGAAACAGCCCCGTGGGAGTGTTCTGCTGCTGTGCATTCTGGGAGAGGATATTTAAGGGACAGACGCCATGATTATTTCTCTCTGACCTCATGGGCCTCCTGGCCTAAGGTATGTGGCAGTTTCTCTTTCCTACCTCAGGCCCTGCTGGCTCGAGGCTGTGCTACTACGAGTAGGCCCAGAAGTCTGTCTGGGGCCTACTTAACTGAAGGTGGTCATGTGCTGTCTTGCCTGCGTAGAAGAAGCCACTCAAACTGTGAAGATTCCAGGGGTGGCACCCTTGCTGGAGAGAACCAAGCTGAAGGCTGGTTTCTCAGGAAGGGCCTGGTGACTCGTTTGGAGGATGCACCCAAGTTAACCTACCTCACAGTACTGCCGGGTGGCTTAAAGGTTCTGGTACTGTGCAGCTGACCTACAATTAACTGACTGCTGGCTAAACAATCCTGTGGCAGAGGATTATACAGGAGTTCCACGTATCGCTAAGTCTGTGGCAGAGACTTGTCCGTGCTTCATACCGGCTGCTAGGTCAGTGTGAGAGGCCTATCCGGTTGTCGTAAGATCCAGAGACAGAAAGCTGTTTGCCCTCTGGATCCAAAAACCTCATCAGTGATCTGCAAACAAGGTATCTGAACTTCCCCTAACCCTCTATCCTTCTGCTACTGAAAGTTTGTTTAATAAAGCATTGGAAAAAGACTGAAGTGACTGGCACTCACATCTATCTAAAACTTCCTAACATAGACTCTTAGTTCTGGGACGGTGAAAGGTGGGATAACGGCAGGACCCAAATTGAATCCAACAGCCCTATAGGGGGTACCGCTAAAAAACATTGCAATCGACTGCACATGTGCTAAAAAAGGCCTGCACAGCTAAGCTCTGGAAAAAGGGCCAGGAGAGTGCTACAATCTGATGGAATAGGGTGGCTGCTCCCTACTGTTCCATGATGGCTGCCTTTTGAGGACATCGTGCCTCATTGGGGTTTTGCCTCCCCCTCACTTTCCTCTTCTGCTCTATCAGGCACCCAAGTAGAGTCAGTGACATCATCATCATCCCCTCCATGCTCATCATCACTGGAGCCAACTTGGCATTATGCTGTGGCTGGGGGAACATGACTGCCAATTTGTTGTTTATCAGTGTTCTCCCTCTCTGTAGGCTCATTTTACTCCCTTCCTCAACCTCAGAACCATAATCAGAATCAAGTAATGGCTGTGCATTCTCAAGAAGCAAGTGGCTGACGTTCTGTTCAAATAATTCAGCCACCTCCTCTGTGCATGATGCTGGGGCTATGACAGGAGTAGCTGTGGACAAAGAAGCAGAATAGACCACTCTGGCAGCTGCGGTGGACTGCAAACTAGTGTTAGCTTGGGTGATAGAGAATGAGGAGGATGAGGATGGTTTAGTAAGCCAGTCCACAACCTCCTCTACATGCTGTGGCTGGATAGCACGACCAACATCAGTAAAAAGAGACAAACGTGCCCTGCCTGAGGAAGGACCACATACACCTATGCCTGTGGACACAGACACTGCTGGCCCCCTCAAAATGGCATGGGGACATCTGCCTCTCCTTGTTGGCCTCTCAGACATGATGGTAGGGACTTATTACACAAATGTATTAGATAATAGGAAATGGTTGATTGGATGCACTTTATTTAATGAAATGCGGTGTTTGGTGCTCTATAAATTGTGTACAATTGAGGACCACCGCTGACACAAATTGAAAAACAAAATAAAAAAAGGGGGAACACCAGCTTCATAGTAAGACAAACTGCAGCTGACAATTTTAAAAAGAGGGGCAAGGGAATGAAAAAGAAAAAAAAGGATGCAGCGACAAAAAAAAAAGGGGGGTGAAACAGCTGTCACATACCTTGTAGCAGAACCTGACGTGTAGAAGGAGACCTCTCTTACAGTCCTGGCTCAGGGACCACTGGAGTTGCAACAGCGGGCGTGAGAGTGCAGTGAGGTAAGAGTGCCTGCAAGATCTTCTGTTGACGGCAGAGATGTGCAGCTGATGAGTTGCCAGACCAGACTGGGTAGTAAGCAGCAGGTGGCAGCAGAAGCAGCAGGTGTGGATGCACAGCGGATGCAGGACAGCGTCACCAGGCACTGGATGGAGAAGGATGGACAGAAGACTGGAGCAGGGTCAGACAAGCCGGGTCAATCACAGATAGTCAGATATGGCATAAACGGCAGGCAAAGATTGGTAAGTAGGCAGGCAGAGGTTGGCAGAAGAATATCAGGCAGAAATGCAGGTATAGCAAGGTTAAGGCAAGTCGGGGTCAGGACTGGGGATATGCAAGCATAGTCAAGGAAACCGGGTCAATCACAGGTAATCAAATACAGATACAGGAACAGAACTCAGGTAAAGCTGCAGATCAGACAGCACTGCACTAGTGCAGCTCCTGTCCTTATTTATGGCACTTTGGCGCTAATGCAAAAATGGCTTATGTGCGTGCACGCGCATAGGTGTTCACATCTGGCAAAAATTGGACGTCCCTAAAAACAGCACTGTATACAGCACTAAATGTAATGCTGTTAAACACAGCACTACACTCACACTACAATATACTCACCCTACATTTACACTGACATGCTAAACTCACACTATACCGTTTTATAGTGTGGGGCTAGGACTATGAGCACTGAGCTATTATTGGGAAAAGTCATCATGTCATCAAGTCATCATCGGCGGTCAGGTGCATTGCTTTTGGCAATCAGGGCTGTTACAATGCACTGTGCAATGCATTGTGGGTGTTTTTAGAACACCTGAATGGGCGCTGTTCGGGAACAAACTGATGCTTGGCACCATCCAGAGGCAGCCTAACTCTTCAATAAGACAAGAACTTGAATACATTGCAAAAGTGGATCTTCCGCTTTAACCACTCCTCGCGCCCTTACATGCCACATTTGGCATGTAATTTTTTTGGGGGGGAGTGGGGGCTTCGTTAGGAGTGGGACTTTCTGTCCCACTTCCTCCTTCCGCCCAGGGACCGCTGAGGTGACTCGTCATCTTGCCTTAGGCGGCCGCTCCCTCTAGGCGATCTCCTGGGACATGTGACAGGTCCCAGGCGATCACCTGTCCACTCCGGGAGCGCAGCGCGAGTCGCACATGCGCCGTGCATGCCCGGCCGTGAAGCCGAAAGCTATCACGGCCGGGTGCCCAGAGTGGCAATGGAGGCACCGGCGGAGAGGAGCGATGCTCCGTTCGGCCGCATCGCTGGACCGTGGAACAGGTAAGTGTCGGTTTATTAAAAGTCAGCAGCTACACTTTTTGCTGACTTTTAATAAACCTAAAAAGTAGGGATAACCCGAACACCCCCCGAATCGGTTCGCACAAGAATAGACCGAAAGTTTGCGCAAATTTGAGAACCCTATTAAATACAATGGACGCGAACGTTCGAAATCAAAAGTGCTAATTATAACGGCTAATATGCAAGTTATTGTCCTAAAAACTGTTTGGGGACCCGGGTCCTGCGACAGGGGACATGTATCAATGCAAAAAGAAGTTTTAAAAACTGACGTTTTTTCTGGAGCAGTGATTTTAATGATGCATAAAGTGAAAAAAAAAAAGTGAAATATTCCTTTAAATATCCTACCTGGGGAGTGTCTAAAGTCAGGGTTGCCAACTTTCAGTAAATTTACGAACAGTTTGTAAAATCCATACTTTTTGCATCTGTCCTTGAATGTCTATTACGGACATGTAGGTTGTATGTACGTAACTGACATTCATGGACAGATGCAACCATTTTGGATTTTACAAACTGTTTGTAAATTTACTGAAAGTTGGCAACCCTGTCTAAAGTATGCCTGTGAAGTGGCACGTGTTTCCTGTGTTTAGAACTGTCCCTGCACAAAATTGCATTTCTAAAGGAAAAAAAGTCATTTAAAACTGCTAGCGGCTTTAATGTAATGATGGTCCCGGCAATATGGATGAAAATCATTGAGAAAAATTGCATGGGTACCCACCCCCACCCACCCCCAGCCCACTACCAGCCCCTTTGGGTCTTGTATGGATATTATGGGGAACCCTGCACCCAAAGTACAAAAAGGCCCTATATACTCTGAACAGCAGTATACAGGCGGTGCAAACAAGACACGGACTGTAGGTTTGTTCTTAAGTAGAATCTGTTTGTAATTTGGAACAGGTACATTTTTTAAGTGCAGCTCCAGCCAAAAAAATCTATTTTTAAGCTTTTTGGAAAACATAGGGAAGAGTTATCACCCCTGTAACATTTGTTTTGCTGTCCTGTGCACCTGTTCAGAAGATTTTACCTTACTTTCCGTCCCAATGACAAATGTTTTTTGAAAATTTGGGTTTTTTAGTGAAACAAGGGTTGGTGATAAAGCATCAGTGGAGGGGAGACACATTTTTCCCATATTAACTCTTACAGGAGAGAATTTCCTTTCCTAAGGGTAGATTTCCTCTCACTTCCTGTTGTCTCCTTCCAGTTATAAGTAGGAGTCGTTTGTAAGTTGGATGTTTGAAAGTAGAGGCCTGCCGTATATACTCTGCAGAAATTTGGACCTTAGGTGTTGCCACAACACTGTAAGCCCTCACAGTTACTCTTGGTGGGCGCTGGAATGCCCTGCTGTGAACTATTATATCAAGAATTGTAATTACATGCCATTGTTGAACAGTGGTAGGAAAAATTGGGACTTTGGTGGTGGTGGTGATGCTGGTGCCACAACACTGTAAGTCCTCACAGTTACACTTGTGGGCGCAGAAATGGGCCCAGCTGGGAAATATTAGATCAAGAATTGTAATCACATGAACCTGTTGAATAGTGGCAGAAAAATTGGGCCTTTGGTGGTGGTGGTGGTGGTGGTGGTGGTGTTGCCGCAACACTGTAAGCCCACACAGTTACTCTTGGTGGGCGCAGGAATGGGCCCTGCTGTGAATTATCAGATCAAGAATTGTAATTACATGCCCCTGTTGAACAGGGGCAGAAAAATTGGGCCTTAGGCACTGGTGCTGGTGCCACAACACTGCAACCCCTCACAGATTCTGTAGCTGGAGCACAGCAATGAGCCCTGCTGCAAAGCATTGCATCAAAAATTGTAAATACACGCCCCTGTTAAACAGGGGCTGAAAAATTGGGCCTTAGGCACTGGTGCTGGTGCCACAACACTGCAACCCCTCACATATACTGTAGTTGGAGCACAACAATGAGCCCTGCTGCAAAGCATTGCATCAAAAATTGTAAATACATGCCCCTGTTAAACAGGGGCTGAAAAATTGGGCCTTAGCCACTGGTGGCAGTGCCCAGAACCAAAAATGTTCTTTCAAGCTATCAGCATGATTATTGAGGAGGAAGAGGATGCTTGGTAGCTGGTGGTGACCCAAGACTGATTCATTTTTATGAAGGTTAGTCGATCGACCGAGTCGGTGGACAGGCGCACCCTGTGATAAGTTACAAAACCTCCAGCAGCACTGAACATGCGTTCCAAAAGAACGCTGAATGCAGGACAGGCCAATACCTCAATTGCATACTGTGCAAGCTCTGGACAGTGATCCATCCTCAAGACACAGTAACCCAGAAGATTTTTGGTGGGAAAGGTGTCCAAGTCTGATCTTGCCCCTAGGTATTCCTGCACCATGTTAGCCAGACACTGGCGATGGTTGCTGGAAGTGATCATACCTTGGGGCTACGTACTAACAAATTGTCTGAACGCCATCGGTCAGACGGTCACCTTCTCCACTGCTCCTTCTTTGACTGACCGGAGCCTCAGCAACACGTTGTCAAGGACCAGGAATTTATAACCTCCCAGTCTCTGGGAACGCGTTGCACAGATCTTTCTGCAAGGCCTCCCGAAGATGCGATGATGCTTCATCCTCTGCTCCCTCTGCGACGGCAAGATGAGGTTCGCAACCTTACCCTTGTAACGTGGATCAAGGAGGGTTGCCAGCCAGTAATTAACCTTCTCCTTGATTGCATGATAACAAGGATCCTTCCGCAGGCTTTGCAGGATCAGGGAGGCCATGCAGCATAGGTTTGCTGAGGCATTCGGTGTGGAGTCCTTTGGGTCACTGAGGACGACATGATCCGCAGCCACCTCCTCCCAGCCACGTACAAGTCCATGGGTGTCTTGGGACTGTAATTAATCCTTTGAAGACTGCTGCTGATGCTGAGTGCTAGGCTCCACCTCCATGCTGACACAATAATCCCCCTCCTCCTCCTCCTCCTCCTCTTCCTGTGTGATAGCCGGGCCAGCAGGAACACTGTCTGGATAAAGGGGCCCTTGAGAGGTAAGGAAGTCCTCCTCTTCCTGCCTCTGTTCCGCCTCAAGTGCCCTGTCCATTATTCCACGCAGCGTGTGCTCCAACAGGTGGACAAGAGGGACAGTGTCACTGATGCATGCACTGTCACTGCTCACCATCCTCGTGGCCTCCTCAAATGGTGCCAGGACAGTGCATGCATCCCTGATCATGGCCCACTGGCGTGGGGAAAAAAATCCAAGCTCCCCTGACACTGTCCTGGTGCCATATTGCAACAGATACTCATTGATGGCCCTCTGCTGCGTGTGCAGCTGCTGCAGCATGGCCAATGTAGAGTTCCACCTGGTGGGCATGTCACAGATTAGGCGGTTCTTGGGCAGGTTGTAATCCTTTTGCAGGTCAGCCAGCTGAGCACTGGCATTATATGACCGGCGGAAATGCCCACAGAATTTCCTGGCCTGCTTCAGGACCTCCTGTAAGCCCGGGTACCTGCCCAAGAACCACTGCACCACTAAGTTAAGGACGTAAGCCAAACAGGGCACATGGGTCCAGTTGTCCCTGTCGGAGAGCGGAGAGGAGGTTGGTGCCATTGTCGGAAACCACCTTTCCTGGCTTAAGCTGGCATGGCGTCAACCACCGCTGAGCCTGCCCCTGTAGAGCTGACCGAATCTCTGCCCCTGTGTGGCTCCTGTCCACCAAGCAAACCAGCTCAAACACCGCATGGCATAGTTTTGCCTGTGTACTTGCGTAGCCCCTTCAACGCCTACGGAGCACAGCTGGTTCTGAGGACAAAGCACAGGTAGAGGCCATGAAGGAAGAAGAAGAGGAGTGGGTGGAGGAGAGAGGTGTGTCACAATCATCAGTAGTAACATTTTGGAGGCGTGGTGGCGGAACAACCTCCAACACTACTGCACCTTGTCCTGCATCCTTCCCAGCTGCCAGCAGAGTCACCCAATGCGCCGTGAAAGATAGGTAACGTCCCTGTCCATGCCTGCTGGACCATGAGTCAGCGGTAATATGCACCTTACCGCTGACCGCCCTGTCCAGCGAGGCCAAGACATTGCCTTCCACATGCAGGTAGAGAGCCGGAATCACCTTCCGTGACAAAAAGTGGCATTTGGGAACCTGCCACTGAGGAACCGCACATTCAACAAACTCACGGAAGGGGGCAGAGTCTACCAACTGAAAAGGCAGCAGTTGAAGTGCTAGCAATTTAGCCAAGCTAGCATTCAACCGCTGGGCATGTGGATGGCTGGGAGCTAACTTCTTTTGGCGGTGCAGCAGCTGGGGCAGGGAAATTTGCCTGGTACAATCGGACGTCGGTGTATCGATCGCAGATTGTCCGCAATTACTTGGCTGTGACACACCGAATTCTACACCTTCATTCCTCTCAGTGCAGGTTTCAGAGAGGACTGAAGGTATAGTGGGGTTGGGGATCCCAGCTGATGAGGAGCAAGGAGAGGTCTGCTTTGTTCTTTGGTGTGGGTCTTTTAGGTACGCTTGCCAACAGACTGCATGGCAGGTCGACATATGTCTGGTCAAGCACGTGGTGCCCAAGCGGCTGATGTTTTGGCCATGCGAGATGCGCTTTAGACATATGTTGTAAATGGCAATGGTGCGATCTGCTGCACATGTCTGAAAAAAGGCCCACACCAAAGAACTTTCGAAATAACGCACAGAGACAGCAGCATCCTGCACATGCAGAGATCTGCGGTGTGATGCAGTCGGTGTGCTGCCCTTAAGCTGGCCCCTGGAGGGCATCATGCCTCATTGGAGATGTGCCTCCTCCTCCTCCTCCTCTCTCCTATTAGGCACCCACGTGGAGTCAGTGACCTCATCATCCCCTCCCTCCTCATCATTGGAGCCAATCTCACAGTATGCTGCAGCTGGGGGAACCTGACTGCCAGATCGCTGTCCTGGTTGGGCACCCCCCTCTCTGGGTTCACGTTACTACCCCCTCTCTCTGAGCTCACGTTACTGCCTTCCTCCAGCTGGGTTCCATCATCGGAGCCTTCAAAACGCTGGGCATCCTCCTGGAGCATGTACCCAACACTGTGGTCAAACAGTTCGGGGGACTCCTCAGGAGGACATGGTGGGGCTAGGGAAGGAGTGACTGATGCCAGTGAGCCGAGGGAAGAGGCCGCTTTGGCAGCTGCTTTGCCAGACAAAGTACCCTGAGCCTGGGTGAGAGAGGACGAGGAGGAGGAGGACAGCTTGGTCATCCACTCTACCAAGTCTTGGGCATGTTGCGGCTCAACATGGCCAGCTGCCGAAAAGAAGGACAAGTGTGTCCCACGGCCACGTGCTGATGAGGATGCACCGTGTCCATGACCAGCAGCACTGTTGTCTCTAGACACAGAGCCTGCTTGCCCTCTTTTATTGCCTCGTGTCTGTCTGCCTCTCCTTGTTTGCCTTCCAGACATACTAATGGCCTGCAGTGAGATGTAGCTGCACAAAGGTGGGATGTATATATATATATATATATATATATATATATTTATCTGTACTGATAATGCAGCTATCAGAATCAACTGCCTGCTGTGGTATTAGTATGGGAAAAGCAGCAGCAGCAGCAGCAGCAGTTAGTTTTAGGTGAAAATTGTGCAGAGAGGGACACAGTACACTGAAAATACTTGCAGCTCTCTGCCTGTGGTTTAATTATGAGAGCACCACTATTAGTCACTCACTAACTGTATTCACCTGCCTGCCTATCACAGTATAGAGAAAACCAGGAACGGACCTAGTTAAACTAAATACAGTGTATAAATATATATACAACACCTAGGATGCATATATATCCTCTACACACTGTACCTGCAGCTAACTGACTCGCCTGCCTGCTCTATCTAACTCAATATAAATGACACTGTCAGTCTCTGTAAACTCTTGTTTCACAACTCCAACGCACTACACAAGGCCGCTGAGCCGGCGGACTTATATAGTGTAGGGCACGTACTAAACCCCCGAGCCATAATTGGCCAAAGCCACCCTGGCTTTGGCCAATTACGGCTCTCCGTTTTTTCTGCGCTGTGATTGGCCAAAGCATGCGGGTCATAGTGCATGCTTGGCCAATCATCAGCCAGCAATGCACTGTGATGCCGCAGTGAATTATGGGCCATGACGTGCCACTCGAATTTGTCGCGAACGGCCCATAATGTTCGATCTTCGTTGAACGATCAAACAGCCGATGTTCGAGTCGAACATGGATTCGACTCAAACACGAAGCTCATCCCTACTAAAAAGCCTGGAACTCCAATTTAAAGAACTGGTCCACACTCACTGATTGGTCCAGGCTCACTGATTGGTTGCTAGAGGTTACTGAACATCCCTACTACTCACCGATTGGTTGCTAGAGGTTACTGCACATTATTAATGCTCAGTGATTGGTTCCTAGAGGTTACTGTGCATCATCACCACTCACTGATTGGTTGCTAGATGTTACTGTGCATCTTTACCGCTGGTCTCTCTAATCGGTTCTTTCTGCTGCCAGGAGGTGGGGGAGTGCGGATAGTGAGCTGGAATTACTTGTAGCCGGGGATTATTTCTCAGAGAATAGGAGCAGGATCACATTCTCCCTGCCCCAACCCTGGCATTCCTTGTGGGGAGACATAGAGCAGTGCCAAATAATCAGCGCATTGCACAAGAGGTACAGAGTACCGTACACAGGGCTTGGGAGTGTGGGAGTGTGTACTGTTATGTGCTGAGGTGTTTGTATCACGCAGGGCACAAAAAAAATTTAGCACAGGAGGCAGTACCTAAATATCCCCTCCCAAAGTAACCATCTATTGCTCACCTCTGCATACCTCTTTTGCTCACCACTGCACTGCAATCCACAGCTTACCTCTGAACCCCCCGTCCACAGCTCACCTCTGCATCCCCTGTTCACAGCTCACCTTTTCTTGCTCCATCCACTGTATACCTCTTTGCCAAATCAGAGCTCAACTCTGCACCCCTGTCCACAGTTCACCCTAGGACCCCCATCCACAACTCACTTTTGTAACCCTTGTGAACAATTTAACTCTTCCCGCCATCCAGAGCTTACAACCCAAGCTGTGGATGGGACACAGCTTACAAAACCTGCCCCCTTCCTACACAACAGTCATCTCTTTTCACATATTCACCACCCACCCTTTAGAGAACTCACCTCTTTACACCCCACTCTTTACAGCTCTCGCCTCTTTTCACAAATCCACCAATTATTTATTCTACTTTCTAAATATTGTGTGCATTTATGCCCAATAAGAAAACTGGGCCATAGTATTTAAATATATATAATACGTGATGTTCTAATTTTATTGATCATGCATTTGGGATCATTATCAATTCTGGATGTGTCACCATTTTTTAAGTTCTAATTTTAGATTCATACGTTGCTCATTTGTATTGTTCTGGGTGCATTTATCCCATTTCTATTGTTTCTACCATTTCTATTGCTTTTAGTAGTGATGAGCCGAACACCCCCGGGTTCGGTTCGCACCAGAACCCGCAAACGGACCGAAAGTTCGCACGAACGTTAGAACCCTATTAAATACAATGGATGCGAATGTTCGAAATCTAAAGTGCTAATTATAACGACTATTATGCATGTTATTGTCCTAAAAAGGGTTTGGGAACCCGGGTTCTGCACCAGGGGACATGTATCAATGCAAAAATAAGTTTTAAAAACGGACGTTTTTCGGGAGCAGACATTTTAATGATGCATAAAGTGAAAAAAAAAAAGTCAAATATTCCTTTAAATATCGTACCTGGGGGGTGTCTAAAGTATGCCTGTGAAGTGCCACGTGTTTCCCGTGTTTAGAACTGTCCCTGCACAAAATTACATTTCTAAAGGAAAAAAAAGCCATTTAAAACTGCTTGCGGCTTTAATGTAATGTCTGGTCCCGGTAATATGGATGAAAATCTTTAAGAAAAATGGCATAGCTACCCCATCACAGCCCCCCCCCACCCCAGCCCATTACCATCCCCTTTGGGTCTTGTATGGATATTAAGGGGAACCCCGCACACAAAATAAAAAAGGCCCTATATACTCTGAACAGCCGTATACAGGCGGTGCATACAAGACAGGGACTGTAGGTTTGTTCTTATGTAGAATCTGTTTGTAATTTTGAACAGGTACATTGTTTAAGTGTAGCTCCAGCCAAAAAATCTATTTTTAAGCTTTTTGGAAAACATAGGGAAGGGTTATCACCCCTGTAACATTTGTTTTGCTGTCTGTGCAGTGTGCACCTGTTCAGAACAGTTCACCTCACTTTTCGTCCTAATGACAAATGTTTTTTGAAAATTTGGGGTTTTTATTGAAACAAGAATTGGCGATAAAGCATCAGTGGAGAGGAGCCACTTTTTTTCCCATATTAACTCTTACAGGAGAGAATTTGCCTTCCTAGGGGTAGATTTCCTCTCACTTCCTGTTGTATCCTTCCGTTTGCAAGGAGGAGTCGTTTGTAAGTTGGATGTTTGAAAGTAGGGGCCTGTCGTATATACTCTGCTGAAATTTGCCCCTTACATGTTGGTGTTGCCACAACACTGTGAGCCCTCACAGTTACTCTTGGTGGGCGCATGAATGGGCCCTGCTGTGAATTATTAGATCAAGAATTGTAATTGCATGCCCCTGTTGAACAGGGGCTGAAAAATTGGGCCTTTGGTGGTGGTGGTGGTGGTGTTGACACAACACTGTAAGGCCTCACAGTTACTCTTGGTGGGCGCAGGAATGGGCCCTGTTGTGAATTATTAGATCAAGAATTGTAATTACATGCCCCTGTTAAACATGGGCAGAAAAATTGGGCCTTAGGCACTGGTGCCACAACACTGCAACCCCTCACAGATACTGTACTTGGAGCACAGCAATGAGCCCTGTTGCAAAGTATTGCATCAAAAATTGTAATTATACACCCCTGTTAAACAGGGGCTGAAAAATTGGGCCTTAGGCACTGGTGCTGGTGCCACGACACTGCAACCTCTCCCAGATACTCTAGTTGGAGTGCAGGAATGAGCCCTGCTGCAAAGCATTGCATAAAAAATTGTAATTACATGCCCCTGTTAAACAGGGGCTGAAAAATTGGGCCTTAGCCACTGGTGGCGGCACCCAGAAACAAAAATGTTCTTCCAAGCTATCATCATCAATCGGATCATTGAGGAGGAGGAGGATAGTCAGTCAACATAACAGGACAGTCTCTCAGCATCAGCATCAGTCTTGAAGGGATGTGACATTTGAAAATAAATTAGTCTGTTATATCAGCTTCAGGTGTTTGGTAGCTGGTGGTGATCCAAGACTGGTTCATCTTTATGAAGGTCAGTCGATCAACCGAGTCGGTGGACAGGCGCACCCTGTGATCCGTGACAAATCCTCCAGCAGCACTGAATGTACGTTCTGAAAGAACGCTGGATGCAGGACAGGCCAGTAGCTCAATTGCATACTGTGCAAGCTCTGGCCAGTGATCCATCCTCAAGACCAAGTAAGCCAGAGGATTTTCGGTGGGGAAGGTGTCCAAGTTTGACCTTGCCCCTAGGTATTCCTGCACCATGTATATCAGACGCTGGCGATGGTTGCTGGAACCGATCATACCTTGGGGCTGCGGACTAAAGAATTGTCTGAACGCATCGGTCAGACGGCCACCTTCCCCACCGCTCCTTCTTTGACTGACCGAAGCCTCAGCAACTCATTGTCCAGGACCAGGAGATTGTAACCTCCCAGTCTCTGGGAACGCGTTGCACAGACCTTTCTGCAAGGCCTCCTGGAGTTGTCTCATCCTCTGCTCCCTCTGCGACGGTAAGATAAGGGCCGCAACCTTACCCTTGTACCGTGGATCAAGGAGAGTGGCCAGCCAGTAATGGTCCCTCTCCTTGATCCGAAGAATACGAGGATCCTTCAGCAGACTTTGCAGGATCATGGAGGCCATGCAGCGTAGGTTAGCTGAGGCATTCGGTCCGGAGTCCTCTGGGTCACTAAGGACGACATGATCCGCAGCCACCTCCTCCCAGCCACGTACAAGTCCACGGGTTTCTTGGGACTGTAAATCATCCCTAAAAGACTGCTGCTGATGATGCTGACTGCCAGGCTCCACCTCCATGCTGACACAATCCTCCTCCTCCTCCTCCTCCTCCTCTTCCTGTGCGATGGGTGGGACAGAAGGAACACTGTCTGGGTAAAGGGGGCCTTGAGAGGCAAGGAAGTCCTCCTCTTCCTGCCTCTGTTCTGCCTCAAGTGCCCTGTCCATTATTCCACGCAGCGTATGTTCCAACAGGTGGACAAGAGGTACAGTGTCACTGATGCATGCACTGTCACTGCTCACCATCCTCGTGGCCTCCTCAAATGGTGCCAGGACAGTGCATGCATCCCTGATCATGCCCCACTGGCGTGGTGAAAAAAATCCGAGCTCCCCTGACCCTGTCCTGGTGCCGTAGTCGCACAGGTACTCATTGATGGCCCTCTGCTGCGTGTGCAGCCGCTACAGCATGGCCAAGTTGAGTTCCACCTGGTGGGCATGTCACATATAAGGCGGTTCTTGGGCAGGTTCAACTCCTTTTGCAGCTCAGCCAGGCGAGCACTGGCATTATAAGATCTACGGAAATGCACACAGACTTTCCTGGCCTGCCTCAGGACATCCTGTAAGCCTGGATACTTTCCCAAGAACCGCTGCACCACCAGGTTAAGGACGTGAGCCACACAGGGCACATGGGTCAGTTGTCCCTGTCGGAGGGCGGAGATGAGGTTGGTGCCATTGTCGCAAACCACCATTCCTGGCTTAAGCTGGTGTGGCGTTAACCACCTCTCGGCCTGCCCCTGCAGAGCAGACAGAACCTCTGCCCCAGTGTGGCTCCTGTCCCCCAAACACACCAGCGCAAGCACGGCATGGCATCTTTTTGCCTGCGTACTTGCGTAGCCCCTTGAATGCCTACGGAGCACCGCTGGTTCCGAGGACAAAGCACAGGAAGAGGCCATGGTGGAGGAAGAAGAGGAGGGGGTGGAGGAGAGAGGTGTGTCACAACCAGTAGTAGCATTTTGGAGGCGTGGCGGCGGAACAACCTCAAACACTACTGCACCTTGTCCTGCATCCTTCCCAGCTGCCAAAAGAGTGACCCAATGGGCCGTGAAAGAAAGGTAACGTCCCTGTCCATGCCTGCTGGACCATGAGTCAGCGGTAATATGCATCTTACCACTGACCACCCTGTCCAGCGAGGCCAAGACATTGCCTTCCACATGCCGGTAGAGAGCCGGAATCGCCTTCCTTGAGAAAAAGTGGCGTTTGGGAACCTGCCACTGAGGAACCGCACATTGCACAAACTCACGGAAGGGGGCCGAGTCTACCAACTGAAAAGGCAGCAGTTGAAGCGCTAGCAATTTAGCCAAGCTGGCATTCAACCGCTGGGCATGTGGATGGCTGGGAGTGAACTTCTTTCGACGGTCCAGCAGCTGGGGCAGGGAAATTTGCCTGCTAGAATCGGACGTCGGTGTACTGCTAGCAGAGTGCCCGCAAGTACTTGGCTGTGACACACCTAATTCTACACCTTCATTCCTCTCAGTGCAGGTTTCAGAGAGGACTGAAGGTATAGTGGGGTTGGAGATCCCAGCTGATGCGGTGCAAGGAGAGGTCCGCTTTGTTCTTTGGTGTGGGTCTTTAAGGTAGGCTTGCCAACGAGCTGCATGGCAGATCAACATATGTCTGGTCAAGCATGTGGTGCCCAAGCGGCTGATGTTTTTGCCACGCAATATACACTTGAGACATATGTTGCAAACAGCAGCTGTGCGATCTGATGCACTCGACTCAAAAAATGCCTACACCAAAGAACTTTTTGAATAACGGGCAGAGGCAGCGCCCTGCACAGGCGGAGCTCTGCGGTGTGATTCCGTCGGTGTGCTGCCCTTACGCTGGCCCCCCGAGGGCATCCTGCCTCGTTGGAGATGTGCCTCCTCCTCATCCTCCTCCTCCTCCTCCTCCTCTCTCCTATTAGGCACCCATGTGGAGTCAGTGACCTCATCATCCCCTCCCTCCTCATCACTGGAGCCAATCTGGCAGTATGCTGCAGCTGCTGGAACATGACTGCCAGATTGGTGTCCTTCTTGAGCATCCCCTCTCTCTGCTCTCACGCTACTGCCTTCCTCTAGCTGGGCATCATCATCAGACCCATCGAAATGCTGGGCATCCTCCTGGAGCATGTACCCAACACTGTGCTCAAACAGTTCGGGGGACTCCTCAGGAGGACATGGTTGGTCTAGGGAAGGAGTGACTGATGATGACATTGATACCAGGGAAGAGGACGCTTTGGCAGCTGCTTTGCCAGTACCCTGAGCCTGGGTGAGAGAGGATGAGGAGGATGAGGAGGGCTTGGTCATCCACTCTACCAAGTCTTTGGCATGATGCGGCTCAACACGTCCAGCTGCCGAAAAGAAGGACAAGCGTGTCCCATGGCCACGTGCTGATGGCGATGCACCGCGTCCACGACCAGCACTGTTGTCTCTAGACACAGAGCCTGCTTTCCCTCTTTTATTAGCTCCTGACTGTCTGCCTCTCCTTGTTTGCCTTCCAGACATTCTAATGGCCTGCAGGGAGATGGGAAAACCAGCAATAAGGCCTAGCTTCAGGAGTATATTTTGCAGGAATCACACTACGCCTGCTGTAAGTGCTGCAAATGCCTGTTGGTGTAACACACCAGGAAAACACAGCAATACGGGCTAACTTCAGGTGTATAATGTGCAGGAGGCACACTCCGCCCGCTGTAAGTGCTGCAAATGCCTGTTGGTGTAACACACCAGGAAAACACAGCAATACGGGCTAACTTCAGGTGTATAATGTGCAGGAGGCACACTCCGCCCGCTGTAAGTGCTGCAAATGCCTGTTGGTGTATTGTGGGCCGTTCGCGTCACTCGAATTTGGCGCGAACGGCCCAAATCATTCGATGTTTGCCGAACGGTCGAACAGCCGATGTTCGAGTCGAACGTATGTTCGACTCGAACACCGAGCTCATCCCTAGCTTTTAGTAAAGTGCCTTGATTGAGGCTGTTTTTGTGTATAATTTACTGTACATCTCCGCGCTCTTCTACAAGCAGTGTGCTGTCTGTGTCCAATTAGGCGGCAGTGACCTGCGCCTGTCATCTGTTGCTATATGCGCGTGATTGGCCATTGCAGTGAGGACAACGAGATTTAAAGTTCATTGAGAAGTCATGTGGTCACGCCCTCTGTTGTAGTCCGGAAGTGACGAAACGCGCCAGGGCGTGACCCGCACGACTACTTGCAAGTGACGTTTGCGCTCCACTATCCACCGTTCCCTACCCGGAAGTGATCGCGGTGTCTGCAAGGAAGCGCATGCTTCATCCTGGATGGCTGAGCTCTGGTGATAGCGCCCTCTTGGGTCGCTATTTTATGCTTGTTTGACATCTTTTTATGTACGTAGTTAGGATTAAGGGGTCTTCTGCTATATGGGGAGTTATGTTATGATTAAACAGGATTACGCTTTGTGCAACTATTCTTGTATTTTTATGACTTGTGTTGGAGCTCCTTTACCAGTGGATCTTTTCTGATGGAGGACGCAGTGCAAAGTAACTGATAAACATCTTTCTTAAGGTTTACTTATTAGACTCTTCTGCTGAGTTTGACCCCCTGGGGGAGTGTACTGCATGAGGTGGAATACGGATACTGTGTTTTTTGGTCAAAGGTGCACGCTAAAACAACCATTTACATAGTTACACCTATGATGCTTTGAACTGTTCCTATCACCATCTACTACACTTAAAGCAGAGCTTCCCTGAAAAAAAAATGTTAAAAGCCAGCAGCTACAAATACTGCAGCTGCTGACTTTTAATATATGGACACTTACCTGTCCTGGAGTCCAGCGACGGCGGCAGCAGAAGACGAGCAATCGCTCGTCACTCTGCTGCCCCCACCACCATCCTTGTGAGGGAACCAGGCAGTGAAGCCTTGCGGTTTCACTGCCCGGTTCCCTACGGCGCATGTGCGAGTCACGCTGCACCATTCTCACTGGTCCCTGTTGTGTTCTGGGAGCCCAGTGTCTCCCAGAACACAACGGGTATTCTGCGGGAAGTGACATACTACCTGCAGAATACCCACAGAGAGGACTCCCAGAAGTATCTGCACCCCCCTCCCCCCTGAAAGGTGCCAAATATGACACCGGGGGGGTTCCGATGAGCAGAAGTTCCACGTTAGGGTGGAGCCCTGCTTTAAGACTTTAAACAGTTGTGTTGACCACGGGTCTATTATTATTATTATTATTATTAATTACATTTTAGCGCTGTTTTAGTATTTGAATGATCCAGACTCTTGGACTGTTTTATTTTCATACTATTGCTTTTATATATATATATTGTGAGGGGGTTAACTCGGTAGCGGGTGTGTGTGACCCCCTGGTTGGGCTCCCCACACAAAAACAGGGCCAGCAGACGGAGGTTGTGGTTTTCAAAATCAAAAGGTGCGGTTTATTTCTCTATGTACAGTGACAAAAACCACAGCAAAGCCAAAAAGAAACATAAACAAAATAAATCCTGGTCAGTTTGACCTCTGACTAAACATGCAGGTTTCCTAAACTAACAACTGGGATCAGCCTGGTGCTGTCCTAGTCCCTAAGTCCCTGGTTTAGTAAAAGTCCAAACAAATAGCCACACAGGCTTTGCCTCACCGCACAGAGGTTCACTCTCCCTAGACAGTCCACACAGGTCTGGTTCCAGGCATGAGCTAACATCTAATGAAGCTGGGAGTTCTTATAGAGGCCTAAATGAGCTGACAAGCTTCAGCTGGTCTCATCAACTCCCTGTCTGCACGACGCCCCACACTCTCCCTAGACATATGAGTCATCCATGAGCCCACTAGCCTTAGCTGGGCTTATACAACTCTCCACCTAGTTGTATAAGTCGGCGTAAAGCCTGAATCTGGGCGAAATATATCTACCCCCCTGGATGCAACCAGGTGACTTTACCTTCCTGCTGTCACATACCCCCCCCTCTTGTTTTAACCTCGGGGTTGGAACACCAGCAATCAGGCATTCATGTACTCGAGACAAAGCATCCACATTCCCCATTTGAACGCCAGGGCGATGCTTTACTGTGAAGTTGAATTCCTGGAGGGCCAGGAACCACCTATTCACTCTTCTATTTGTTTCCTTGTTTTGAGCCATCCACTTTAACGGAGCGTGATCCGTAACCATGTCAAAGTGCCTACCTAGCAGATAGTACCGAAGGGAATCTAGAGCCCACTTCACCGCTAAACACTCCTTTTCAACCGTGGCGTAATTTACCTCATGGGACTTCAACTTCCTGCTGAGGTAAATGACTGGGTGCTCTTCCCCGTTCCAGACCTGGGACAATACTGCTCCTAACCCCACATCTGACGCATCACTTTGTACGACAAAGTCTTTAGAGAAGTCGGGTGAGTACAACACTGGCTGGCTACATAAGGCTTGTTTCAAGAATTGGAATGCTGCCTCAGCCTCGGGGGTCCATTTAATCATGACCGACCCTTTCCCTTTCGTCAGGTTGGTTAGGGGCACAGCCTTAGAAGCAAAGTGGGGAATGAAGCGCCGATAATAACCCGCGATTCCCAGAAAGGCCCGTACCTGCTTCTTGCTGTTGGGACGTGGCCAACTCTGGATGGCCTCGACTTTGTTGAGTTGGGGTTTTATCACTCCCCTGCCAATGGTGTACCCAAGATATTTGGCCTCCTCCTGCCCAATGGTACACTTCTTGGGGTTAGCCGTAAACCCCGCTTCCCGGATAGAGTCTAGGACTGCTTGCACTTTTGGCAGATGTGAGGCCCAATCTGTGCTATGGACAATTACGTCATCCAGGTAAGCCGCAGCATACTTCCGATGGGGCCTCAGTATCTGGTCCATTTTCCGCTGGAATGTGGCCGGCGCATTCTGTAACCCGAACGGCATTCTCTTATATTGGAACGCCCCGTCTGGGGTTACAAATGCGGTTTTCTCTTTGGCCGACTTGGCCAGGGGAATTTGCCAATACCCTTTTGTGAGGTCAAGAGTCGTCATGTATCGGGCTGTTCCCAGCCGGTCGATCAACTCATCTATACGTGGCATGGGGTAGGTGTCAAATTTTGTAACTTTGTTCAACTGACGAAAATCGTTACAAAATCGCCAGCTCCCATCCGGTTTAGGCACCAACACAATGGGACTAGACCAATCACTTTGGGACTCCTCTATCACCCCTAAGTTCAGCATTTTCTGTACTTCCTCCCGTATTGCCTCCCGTCGGGCCTCTGGGATCCGATAGGGTTTTAACTTCACCCTTTCACCGGGCGGGGTAATAATATCATGCTCTACCCCAGATGTTTGTCCCGGCAGCTCAGAGAACACCTCCTTGTTGCGAAGCACAAACTCCTTAACCTCCTGTTGTTGGGGTTGTGACAAGGTGGCTGCTATTCCAACCTCCGGAATCATGCAACCAGTTTGAGCTGGTGACCAAGTTTCTGCGACTAGGGACTCTCTATCCCTCCAGGCTTTCAACAGATTAACGTGATATATCTGTTCGGGCTTTCGCCTTCCTGGTTGTCTGACCTTGTAATTCACTTCGCTCACTTTTTCCATTATCTCGTAGGGGCCTTGCCATTTGGCAAGGAATTTACTTTCAACCGTAGGGACAAGTACCAATATCCTATCCCCCGGGGAAAAGGTACGGGTCTTTGCTCCACGGTTGTACACTCTCTGCTGTGCCAACTGCGCTTGGGCCAAATGTTCCTTCACGATGGGCATTACCTGTGCAATTCGATCTTGCATCAGGGCGACATGCTCAATCACACTCCTGTGGGGAGAACTCTCACTTTCCCAAGTTTCCTTGGCAATATCCAACAGCCCTCTTGGGTGTCTCCCATACAGTAACTCAAAGGGGGAGAATCCCGTAGAGGATTGGGGCACCTCCCTAATAGCAAACATCAAATAAGGAAGTAGACAGTCCCAATCCTTTCCATCTCTATCCACCACTTTCTTCAACATTTGTTTTAGGGTTTTGTTGAATCTTTCAACCAGCCCATCGGTTTGGGGGTGATACACAGATGTACGCAATTGCGTCACTTTGAGCAATTTACACAGCTCTTTCATAACCCGGGACATAAAGGGTGTACCTTGGTCCGTAAGCAGTTCTTTACAAATACCCACCCGGCTAAAAACAAGAGATAGCTCTTTGGCTATGGTTTTGGCTGAGGTATTTCTGAGAGGGATCGCTTCTGGATAACGGGTGGCATAGTCCATTATAACCAATATGTACTGGTGCCCCCTAGCGGACTTGATTATAGGACCTACCAAATCCATTGCGATTCTCTCAAACGGGACCTCAATGATGGGTAGAGGGACCAGCGGGCTACGGAAATGTGGCATCGGGGCCGACCTCTGACACACAGGGCAGGAGGAACAATAATTTTCTATGTCCTTCATCACCCCAGGCCAATAGAATCTCTGTAATACCCTCTCTCGGGTTTTCTCTGCCCCCAGATGACCTCCAAGAATGTGCCCATGGGCCAACTCCAACACCAACTTCCTGTAAGGTTTGGGCACCACAAGCTGCTCAACGGTTTCTTCTGCCCTTTTTGCCACCCGATACAGTAGGTCCTTCTCTACGCTGAAGTATGGGTAAGTGCAGGTATTATCTGGGTTCACTAACTCGCCATCTATTTCCACTACGTTTTCCCGTGCCTTTATTAGGGCGGGGTCTTTTAACTGTTCTGTGGCAAAATTTTCCCTGTGAACCTCCAGATCAGAAAACTCCACAGACGGTAGGTTTTCGTCTGAGGAGGTGGGCTCCTCTCCAGTTTCTTGAGTCTCCCCTGCCAATACTGACAAGGGAAATTCTGGAGAGTCCTCACCACTCTCAGAGGAGTTCTGGCTATCACATTCCTGGTACATAGGGGCACCAGTGGGGGGCTCAGGATCATCCCACAGTTCCCAGAACTTCGGAAAATCCCTTCCCACAATGGCATCATGCGGTAATTGAGATACTAACCCCACTGGATGAGAGAGGGTACCTTTGGGGGTCTCGAAACACACTGTAGTCACTGGATACTCTCGGGTGTCCCCATGCACACAAATAACAGCTACCTTGCTATTCCCAGAGACCTCTGTTTTAACTAATTCAGCCTTTATCAGGGTCACAAGGCTACCTGAATCCAGTAATACCACAACATTTCTACCATTAATACACATTTTGCATAAATGTTTCTCAGTTCCCCGAATGGCAGTGCATGCGACTGTCGCACACAGCGACTGACGTCTGTCCATCAGAAAGTCACATTGCATGGGTTCCTCCACAACCGGGCAATTTGCTGCAATATGTCCCGCTTGCCGGCAGCGGTAGCAAACGATCCTTCTTGCCGCCTCTTGAGCCACTGATTTCCCAGGCTGTTCTCGCCAAACTTGGGGTAGAGCTCCCACCCTCTCACTCTCTCCACCCTTACCCCTTGGAATCCTCTTATCCGCCCCTGGGGATGGTCTGGTCTTAGGGTGGAAAGTCCGAGAGTCTCTGGAAGAGGCCGTCAGGTTCTCTGTAGCCAAGTATTTCTCTACAAGATCCACAAGACCACCGGCCGTCTCTGGGTCTCCATGGCTTACCCACTTTTGGATGGCAGTAGGAAGAGCTCTCAAAAACCGATCCATTACAACACGTTCCACAATCTCTGGTGCGGACAAAGTCTCTGGCTGTAGCCACTTCCTGCTCAGGTGAATGAGATCATACATTTGAGACCTGGGGGGTTTTCCAAGCTGGAAAGTCCAGTTATGCACACGCTGAGCCCGGACAGCCAGGGTGACACCCAGCCTTGCCAATATTTCAGCTTTTAGCATCACATAGTCTTTTGCTTGGTCAGGCTCTAGGTCATAGTAAGCCTTCTGCGATTCACCAGTTAACAGAGGAGCCACCAGTCCAGCCCACTGCTCCTCAGGCCACTTTTCTCTTTCAGCAGTCCTTTCAAATGTGGTCAAAAATACCTCTGGATCATCCTCTCCAGTCATTTTTGTCAATAAACGACTCACCCCAAAGGACGCGGTATTAGTGGGACGGCTTTCCTCACTGGTCTGCGGACGTTGCTGCATTACTGCTTCCATTTGTTGTAGTCTCTGCTCTTGCTTCTGTAACAGGTCTATGAAGCGGGCCTCAGATTGCTGCTGGGCTTGTTGATGAGCTTGCTGCTGGGCTGCAAGGCTCCTTTGCAAACCTGCATTTGTCTGCTGTTGATTGGCATTTGCTAGAGCCAGCTGTTTCAGTATCTCCTCCATGCTGGCTTAAAAAAAACTGCCCGCATTCTCCACCAACTGTGAGGGGGTTAACTCGGTAGCGGGTGTGTGTGACCCCCTGGTTGGGCTCCCCACACAAAAACAGGGCCAGCAGACGGAGGTTGTGGTTTTCAAAATCAAAAGGTGCGGTTTATTTCTCTATGTACAGTGACAAAAACCACAGCAAAGCCAAAAAGAAACATAAACAAAATAAATCCTGGTCAGTTTGACCTCTGACTAAACATGCAGGTTTCCTAAACTAACAACTGGGATCAGCCTGGTGCTGTCCTAGTCCCTAAGTCCCTGGTTTAGTAAAAGTCCAAACAAATAGCCACACAGGCTTTGCCTCACCGCACAGGGGTTCACTCTCCCTAGACAGTCCACACAGGTCTGGTTCCAGGCATGAGCTAACATCTAATGAAGCTGGGAGTTCTTATAGAGGCCTAAATGAGCTGACAAGCTTCAGCTGGTCTCATCAACTCCCTGTCTGCACGACGCCCCACACTCTCCCTAGACATATGAGTCATCTATGAGCCCACTAGCCTTAGCTGGGCTTATACAACTCTCCACCTAGTTGTATAAGTCGGCGTAAAGCCTGAATCTGGGCGAAATATATCTACCCCCCTGGATGCAACCAGGTGACTTTACCTTCCTGCTGTCACAATATATATATATATATATATATATATATAGCGGGTATGTACTTTCCCAGGTGTGAATTTGAACTTGGCAGAGACATTGGTGATGTGTAATTCCCTGCAGCCCAGCAGGTGGCGCTGTCGCCCTGGGCTGGGGTTGAATCATTGCTGTGGGTCGTGCCTCCTTTTTGTCCTCCCTCGGCAGCGGTATGGTGGGGCGGGGAACCCGCCGTGCTTGCTGGGAGAGGGTATAAAGGGGGCCGGCCATCTTTGTCACGAGGGAGTCCAGGGCACCTTCAGCCTGTGGACGGTGGTTCGTGTCGGTTCTCTAGGTGGGCTTAGGCCTAAAGGACAGCCGGAGGTACTCAGATGGAGGTCTGGAGCTTAGTGCCCAACACTGAGTTCCGCGAGGGAAGGAGATCCTAGGGAACCCCGGGAGTGGGTACCCGAATCCGGAAGGCGTAATGGACCGGGGGGAGCTCCTCACTCGAAGACCTGGTGCAGCAGATTGCCAGTGACGGGTGAGTCTCTCATCGGAGACCGCCTGGAAGGAAATTCCCCCTCGCTCGGAGACCGCAACCCACTTTCAGGAAGGAAAGTGGAGAATACATTGTGTCTGGGTCTATTCGCATCCACACCTCCTTTTCTGTTCTGTTTCTACCAAGGGAGTTCAACTGATTGTGTTCATTCAAGAAGAATAAAGGAGTGTTGAACTTTAACGGTGTGGGGCTCATTTCCTGACAGACATTGTTCAAGGTAACTCTCGGTGGAGGCTCCAGGTGCACAACACTGACCCGAAGGTAAAAGAACTTTGCTTATATCACACTGACACCTGTGGTGAAGGCCAGGCGTGGTGTCCCCGCTCCCTTCCCCTCTAAAAGATACCCCTAGACAAGAGACAGACGACCTGAAGAAAGAGAGGGGAGTGAGGAGGGTGCTACATATATATATATATATATACTGTATATATATACGCAGTATATATTTATACTGTGATAACATACAATAGTACTCAAATTTAAATCCACAAATTATATATAGAGTATCTCACAAAAGTACACTCCTCACATTTTTGTAACTATTTTATTATATCTTTTCATGTGACAACACTGAAGAAATTACACTTTGCTACAACGTAAAGTAGTGAGTGTACAGCTTGTATAACAGTGTACATTTGCTGTCCTCTCAAAATAACTCACACAGCTAATAATGTCTAAACCGCTGGCAACAAAAATGAGTACACCCCTAAGTGAAAATGTCCAAAGTGTGAATATTTTGTGTGCCCACCATTATTTTCCAGCACTGTCTTAACCCTCTTGGGCATGGAGTTCACCAGAGCTTCACAGGTTGTCACTGGAGTCCTCTTCCACTCCTCCATGACGACATGATGAAACCACCTTCTTTTTGAGGATGCCCCACAGATGCTCAATAGGGTTTAGGTCTGGAGACATGCTTTGCCAGTCCATCACCTTTACCCTCAGATTCTTTAGCAAGGCAGTGGTCATCTTTGAGGTGTGTTTGGGGTTGTTATCATGTTGGAATACTGCCCTGTGGCTAAGTCTCCGAAGAGAGGGAATCCTACTCTGCTTCAGTATGTCACAGTACATGTTGGCATTCATGGTTCCCTCAATGAACTGTAGCTACCCAGTGCCGGAAGCACTCATGCAGCACCAGACCATGACACTCCCACCACCATGCTTGACTGTAGGCAAGACACACTTGTCTTTGTACTCCTCACCTGGTTGCCGCCACACACGCTTGACACCATCTGAACCAAATAAGTTTATCTTGTGCGGCATATGGTCTGAGCACTGACAGGCTGACCCCCCACCCCTTCAACCTCTGCAGCAATGCTGGCAGCACTCATATGTCTATTTCCCAAAGACAACCTCTGGATATGATGCTGTGCATGTGCACGCAACTTCTTTGGTCGACCATGGCAAGGCCTGTTCTGAGTCAAACCTGTCCTGTTAAACCGCTGTATGGTATTGGCTACCGTGCTGCAGCTCAGTTTCAGGGTCTTGGCAATCTTCTTATAGCCTATGCCATCTTTATGTAGAGCAAAAATTCATTTTTTTCAGATCCTCAGAGAGTTATTTGCCATGAGGTGCCATGTTGAACTGGTGACCAGTATGAAAGAGTAAGAGTAATAACACCAAATTTAACACACCTGCTCCCCATTCACACCAAGACCTTGTAACACTAACGAGTCACATTACACCGGGTAGGGAAAATGGCTAATTGGGCCCAATTTGGACATTTTCCCTTAGGGGTGTACTCACTTTTTTTGCCAGCGGTTTAGACATTAATGGCTGTTTTTCGAATTATTGTGAGGGGACAGCAACTTTACGCTGTTATACAAGCTACACACTCACTACTTTACTTGTAGCAAAGTGTAATTTCTTCAGTGTTGTCACATGAAAATATATAATAAAATATTTACAAAAATGTGAGAGTGTACTCACTTTTGTGAGATACTGTATATATAGTGAACCAGTTGAAAATAGTCCGAAAGATTCTACCAGTGAAGCTTAAAATGTCCAAGTGTCAAAAGGTGCCACATCCTAATGAAGTACAAAGAAGAAAAATTTAGAAGGGACTTTAAAGGCACCGATATGGACACAGAGTATAATAAAATGTGAAAAAGTTTTTTATACATGCAATTAAAAATAGATAGTTAGAAAAAAAGAACATGCATACAGAGTACATGTTAGATACAGACAGATTTTTTTTTAAACAACTCCATTCCATAGCACACAAAAGGGGACCCTTATGCATTTCAACTCACTAAGTCTTCTTCAGGGGGTTCTTTGTTTAAGAGTATAATGAATGGATAAATGTGTAGATTAAAAAAAATTATATGCAGACAACCAGATGGTTCCAAGGAGTCCAGACACCATGAGACAATTCAAAAGAAGGTATCTTCAAAAAATAATGGATCATGTATATCACAATGTTTTAGACAGTCAATAATCGTGTTGGAAAAATAGATGGGATCCTACATGAGAGTCAAAAAAGGCTCCACTGTCTATGGGCATAGGCTTGATTCATCCAGGGAAAGATACCAAGGTGTACCAGCAGGTAATAACCTGGTATTTGAAAAACCCTGGAGGCTGTGATGGCCAAATAGATCTACACATTTATCCATTCATTGTACTCCTAAACAAAGAACTCCCTGAAGAAGACTCAGTGAGTTGAAACGCGTAGAGGTCCCCTTTTGTGTGCTATGCTCCTTCAGACTCCATTCACACAGGGGCAACACGACTTCCAGCGTGACTTTGGGAGGCAACTTGGACACGACTTAAGTATGAATCACAGCGCGACCTGGAGCTACTTGCAAGGACAGGAGACATTCCAGTGGCCAATCAAACAAGAATCAGCTCTGTGGGAGGGAGGGGGGAGGGAGAGGTTTGCCTGAGAAATGTATATTCTCTTCCTGGAAAGTTGCTTCTATTAAGACAGGGGATCTGACTTGTGAGTGACTTCCATTGAAATCAATGGGTACAGGTCGCCTAGCAGTTGCCTAGAAGTCGGATTGATGTAGTACAGGAACCTTTTTTGAAGTCGGAGCGACTGCAGTAGTGTGCATTAAGACGGCTCCATTCACTTACATTGATTTTCTTAGGCAGCGCGACTTGAGGCGACTAGGGGCGACCTGGGGCGACTTGAAGTTGGATCCAAAGTTGCCCCTGTGTGAATGGGCTCTTAAGGAATGAAATTGTTTACATTCCTTTTTCTGTCTGTATCTAACATGTACTCTGTATGTATGTTCTTGTATTCTCAATATCTATCTCTGATCCATATCAGTGTCTTTAACCACCTCCCTACTGTGCACGAAAACCCCCTTCCTGCCCAAGCCATTTTTCAGCTTTCAGCGCTGTCACACTTTGAATGACAATTGCGCGGTCGTGCGACGTGGCTCCCAAACAAAATTTGTGTCCTTTTTTTCCCACAAATAGAGCTTTCTTTTGGTGGTATTTGATCACCTCTGCGGTTTTTATTTTTTGCGCTATAAACAAAAGAAGAGCGTCCAGTTTGGAAAAAAAAACACTCTTTTTTACTTTTTGCTATAATAAATACCCATTTTTTTTTTTTAAATAAAATTTTCCTCAGTTTAGGCCGATACGTATTCTTCTACATATTTTTGGTAAAAAAAAAAAATCGCAATAAGCGCGTATTGATTGGTTTGCGCAAAAGTTATAGCGTGTACAAAATAGGGGATAGATTTATAGCATTTTTTTTTTATTAGTAATGGCGGCGATCTGCGATTTTTTATTGTGACTGTGATATTGCGGCGGACACATCGGACACTTTTGACAAATTTTTGGGACCATTCACGTTTATACAGCGATCCCTGCTATAAAAATGCATTGATTACTGTATAAATGTGATTGGCAGGGAAGGGGTTAACCACTAGGGGGCAGGAAGGGGTTAAATATGTTCCCTCAATGTGTTCTTACTGTGGGGGGAGGGGACTGACTGGGGGAGGTGACTGATGGTTGTCCCTATGTACAAGGGACACACCATCAGCCTCCTCTCCCTCACAGGACGTGGATCTCTGTGTTTACACACAGAGACCCACTTTCCTGCTCGTTTCCCGGGCAATCGCGGGTGCCCGGCGGCAATCACGGCCACCGGGCACGCGCACCGGGGCCTCGTGAATGCGGCGGGCGCGCGCGCGCGCCGCTGGCGGCGAGCGCGCGCCTTCTAGCTCGTTTTAAAGGGAGGACATCATATGACGTCCTCCCAGAACGAGAGTATCCTCCGCCCGCCGTCAATTGACAGTGGGCGGTGGACAAGTGGTTAAAGTCCCTTACAAATTTTTCTTCTTTGAAAATAGTCCAAGTGTCTATGCTAAATGGTGTGAAAAATTCCATCACCAAAGGGCAAAAAATGTCTGCTCACCTTATAATATAGACCTTAAAGCGGAGGTCCGGTCAAAAATGTTTTTTATTTTTTTTGCACTGATTAGAATTGCTACCTAACACATTCCCCATAAAATCGTAATCGCTCCCCAGCCGTTTAATTAACATTGCTTTTCACTAACCATGATTGTTTCAGATCCTAATCTGGCCGTATCCATGATGAGTGTGGGCATTGTGAAGCCCAGTTCGTTTTCCTTCCTGGAATTCATCCAGCGGTGCATGCTGGATAAACATCTCGCTCGTAGCGATGTTTATTTATTTAAGTAACCATGACAATGGGCGGCGACGGAGGAACGTCCCGCCCCGTTGTAATCAAAGCTTCATGTAAATAAAAGTCCCATCCCCTTTCCAAGCAGTCTGTGTGCATAAAAAAGACTTACCTGTTCTGTGAAAATGCTGCTTGAAAACCGCGATGAAGACAGACTTTCTGCTCATGTCCTCTCTCTTCACAATCAACTCGTGTTATGCCATAACAAAGGGCGTCCATCCCTTTTCAAAAATGGCGCGGAGATACACCTGTAAGGAAATAACGCGATTTTAGGCAAAGTAATGCCTAGATATTCCTGAGGAAATTCGTGTAATCAATTCCCAGGAGGCAATGCGTCCTAGGACAGGAAGTTCTCTCACCGCGGACTAGGAACTAGGCAGAAAACGTATTCTGCCTAGCAACAGAGAGATAGAAGTGTCCAAATTTTTTTATTTTTTTTAATTAAAAGACAGCTGTTCATGAAAAGTTTATTTTAGGGTGGACCTCCGCTTTAAGTTATAAAAGGATCTTATTTCATAATTTTGTGTCCTTTTTATGGGCTCTATTTACAAATCTTTGAGCTGTTTTACTGGAGGAAAAAAAATCAACAACAGAGAGTGAGTTACAAACCCTCACATATACCTAGTGAAGTGACTGGCCTTGGGTGATACACAGAGGTAAAACAAATCACCCTGCATAAGTTGTACCAGTTTGTTTGCAAACATTTGTCCTGTACATTCTTGTAAAACTCAGAGATGAAAAGGATTTTTCGCAGGGGACCAAGGGATGCAGTTACACACTGTATAAGAGTTGAGGCTGTCAATCACAGGCTGATCCCTCCCTTTTCACCTTTTATCTCTTGGTGTTAGGAAAACGTGACATGCTCATCACAGAAGAACTAGACAGCAGAGAGAAATGACACTTTGGGGGTGATTTACTATAAGGCCTCATGCCCACGGACGTTTTTACAGCCACGTTTTTGAGCGTTTTTTACAGCTTAAAAACGCCTGTCCATGTTATTGTATAAATTTCGACCGTACTTTTTCCGAAAAAAAAAAAACCCGCTGGAGCTCAAAAACGCGATCGCAGCGTTTTTGCGCGCTTTCACGCGTTTTTTTATGCCTAACGCCGACGCCAAGGAACGCACTGGTCCTGTTTTTTTTTTTACAGCTTAAAAACGCCTATGCTATTTGCAGCTCAAAAACGCCTAGGTGGGCATGAAGCTATAGACTAACATGGACAGGCGTTTTTAAGCTTTAAAAAATGCTCAAAAACTCACCTGTAAAAACGTCCGTGGGCATGAGGCCTAAACAGTGCGCTGCGCCGGTTCACCGGTTCATACCTTAATTGGTGCGCCGGATAAATCCTTAATTGAGCGCAGGAACCGGCGGTTCACTGCTATAGTAAATAAAAATTTGAGCGGCGCTCTATTCAAAATGAATGGTTCCCTATGGGAGCCCATTGATTGGAATAGAGGTCGCCCGGGAAGTCGGATGAAGACAATCCGACTCGCGGGGCGACTCGTGTGCCGGTTGACAGAGGGACAGCGCAACTTCGACACGACTTGAGCGTGAAGCAGCCGCTCAAGTCGTGTCCTGGAGGCGACTACCTGTCTCCAGCGCGATGCCATTGCGCTGGTTCTCAGCACAGGGTACTGCAAGCCTCTTGCTCGCTGTCCCGTGTTTGGTATGAATCATGAAGGGGAACTCCACGGCAAATTTTTATTAAAAAAACGGCATGGGTTCCCCTCCAGGAGCATACCAGGCCCTTAGGTCTGGTATGGATTTTAAGGGAAACCCCCTACGCCGAAAAACAGCATGGGGGTCCCCCCAAAATCCAAACCAGACCCTTATCCGAGCACGCAGCCCAGCAGGTCAGGAAAGGGGGGCGAGCGAGCGCGCCCCCTCCTGAACCGTACCAGGCCGCATGCCCTCAACATGGGGGGGTGGGTGCTTTGGGGCAGGGGGCGCCCTGCGCTCCCCCACCCCAAAGCACCTGCCCCCATGTTGATGGGGACAAGGGCCTCTTCCCGACACCCCTGGCCGTTGGTTGTCGGGGGTCTGCGGGCGGGGGGCTTTTCGGAATCCGGGAGCCCCCTTTAATAAGAGGGCCCCCAGATCCCGGCCCCCCACCCTACGTGAATGAGTATGGGGTGCATCGTATCCCTACCCATTCACCTGGTGGAAAAAAAAGTCAATAAAAAACACAACACAGGTTTTTAAAGTAATTTATTAGGCAGCTCTTCTTCCGACTTCGGGGGTCTTTCTGCCGGGCGCCCCGCTATCTTCTTCCAGCTCTTTTGCTAGCGGGGTCCCGGTCTTCATCGTCGTCTTCTTCCGACTTCGGGGGTCTCTTGTTCTGTTCTCCGGTGTCGTCTCCGCACTCTCCAGTTTTTCTCCCGCTCTCTGGTGCCTTCTCCACGATCTCCGGTACTTTCTGCCTTCTGCCGGGCACCCCGCTATCTTCTTCCAGCTCTTTTGCTAGCGGGGTCCTGGTCTTCATCGTCGTCTTCTTCCCTCTTCTCTCCTGGAGATGTTGCCTCGTCGCTGTCTGCCGCTACAATGCTCTGTCCGCGGAGCGCACCCACTTATATTGGCATGGGGCGTGGTCACTGGGTGATGCCACCCGCTGACCCCGCCCCCGTATGATGCCACAGTCCCAGGGAATGATGGGACTGTGACGTGATACGGGGGTGGGGTCAGCGAAGTGGCATCACCCGGTGACCACGCCCCATGCCAATATAAGTGGTTGCGCTCCGCCCACACAGCATTGTAGCGGCAGACAGCGACGAGGCAACATCGGGCGGAGAGAAGAGGCAAGAAGACGACGATGAAGACCGGAACCCCGCTAGCAAAAGAGCTGGAAGAAGATAGCGGGGTGCCCGGCAGAAGGCAGAAAGAACCAGAGATCGTGGAGAAGGCACCGGAGAGCGGGAGAAAAACCGGAGAGCGCGGGGACGACACCGGAGAACAGAACAAGAGACCCCCGAAGTCAGAACAAGATGACGATGAAGACCGGGACCCCGCTAGCAAAAGAGCTGGAAGAAGATAGCGGGGCGCCCGGCAGAAAGACCCCCCGAAGTCGGAAGAAGACCCCCGGAGCTGCCTAATAAAATACTTTAAAAACCTGTGTTGTGTTTTTTATTGACTTTTTTTGCCACCAGGTGAATAGCTAGGGGTACAATGTACCCCATACTCATTCACATAGGGTGGGGGCCGGTATCTGGGGTCCCCCCTTATTACAGATTCCGATAAGCTCCCCCGCCCGCAGACCCCGATAACCAACTGCCAGGGTTGTCGGGAAGAGGCCCTTGTCCCCATCAACATGGGGACATCCTCCCCATGTTGAGGGCATGTGGCCTGGTACGGTTCAGGAGGGAGGGGGGACGCTCTCTCGTCCCCCCCTCTTTTCCTGCAGCCTGCCAGGTTGCGTGCTCGGATAAAGGGTCTGGTGTGGATTTTTAGGGGTACCCCAAACGCTATTTTTTTTTACGTTTGGCGCTGGGTTCACCTTAATATCCATACCAGACCTGAAGGGCCTGGTATGGATTTTGGGGGGACCCCCACGCCTTTTTTTTTCATTTTGGTGGGGGGGGTCCCCTTTGAATCCATACTAGACCCAAGGGCCTGGTATGGACCTCGGGGGGGGACCCCACGCTGTTTTTTTTCTAGATTTTTTTTTTTTTAGAGCCGGCAATGTTTATTTTTTTTTACATTTCCTTTAACAACCAGCTATAAACAGGTTAAAAAAAAAGCAAAACGCCGCAAAATCGCGGTACTTGCGTTTTGGATGCGGTCCATTGAATTCTATTACATCCAAAACACTGTTTTTGGCCTGGAAAAAAATCTGCAGTTGCGTTTAACCTCGTTTTTCACAAAGCCAAAAAATGCCTTCAGACGCCAAAGATTTCCACGTTTCAGACGCGGTACCGGCGTTTAGCCGCATTTTCGTTTAGAAGCGTTTTTAAAGGTGACCTCTTTTTTTACATTGATAAACTCAAAAATTATGGCAAATGAGTAAAAACCATTAAAAATATATATATATATCCAAAAAAAAATTAAATTGCTTCCATTGCATTGTGGACAATCCACAACTTGGGGCAGGTGACGTGGCAAGTGGACAATCCACAACTTGTGGCAAGTGATGTGGCAAGTGACACGCTAAATACAAGTACACTGCTGCTCTCTCAGCTGCTGATACTCACTCTGGTCTCACAAAATAGCTGAAATGGTTAATAATACTGTTTTTTGGAGCTTAGGGCGGCTCCTTATGATGTTTCCTAACTAAACGCATATAGACGCAAATGTGGTAAAACGCTGCATGCAAACGCCACAAAGCGCGCCTTTCTAAACGCCGCTTTCAACCTTAGTTCTGAAGACTTTGCACCAGTGTCCCGTGTACATGGGGCCTAAAAACGCCAATGCCATTTACAGCTCAAAAACGCCATGGTGGCCATGAGGCCATAGGCTAACATGGAGAGCCGTTTTTAAGCTGCAAAAAACGCTCAAACAAGCAGCTGGAAAAACGTCCGTGTGCATGTAGCCTTATATTAACCACTTGCTTACTGGCCACTTAAACCCCCTTCCTGCCCAGACCAATTTTCAAATTTCAGCGCTGATGCACTTTGAATGACAATTGCGCGCTCATACAACACTGTAACCTAATGAAAATGTATTCTATTTTTGCACACAAATAGAGCTTTCTTTTGGTGCTATTTGATCACCTCTGCGTTTTTTTTTTTTATATAAATACAAAAGACCGACTAAAAAAAAAAAAATTTGGATATTTTAACCTCTTCAGCACTGGGCCTATACTGGCACTTCTCTCCTTCATGTAAAAATCATAAGTTTATGGCTATAAAATTACTTCAAAACCCCAAACATTATATATGTTTTTTAGCAGACACCCTAGGGCAGGGGTCTCAAACTGGTGGCCCTCCAGCTGTTGCAGAACTACAATTCCCATGAGGCATTGCAAGGCTAAACAGGTACAAGCATGACTCCCATAGGCAGAGGCATGATGGGACTTGTAGTTCCGCAACAGCTGGAGGGCCACAGGTTTGAGACCCCTGCCCTAGGGAATAAAATGGCTGTCATTGCAAATTTTTATCTCGCTCGGTATTTGCGCAATAAATTTTCAAACGCCTTTTTTTGGGAAAAAATATGGTTTCATGAATTTAAAAAAATTACAAAACAGTAAAGTTAGCCCAATTTTTTTGTATACTGTGAAAGATGTTGTTATGCTGAGTAAATAGATACCTAACATGTCATGCTTTAAAATTGCGCACACTCACGGAATGACACCAAACTTCAGTACTTAAAAATCTCCCTAGGCGATGCTTTAAATTTTTTTACACGTTACCATTTTCGCATTTCAGAGGAGGTCTAGTGCTAGAATTGTTGCACTCGTTCTAACGCACACAGAAATACCTCACATGTGTGGTTTGAACTGCGTTTACATATGTGAGCGGGACTTACGTGTGTGTTCGCTTCTGAGCGTGAGCTACCGGGGACATGGGCGTTTTTTTTTTTTGGTTTTTTACTTTTTTGTATTTCTTACTCTTTTTTTAACTTTTTTGTTTTTTGATCACTTTTATTCCTATTACAAGGAATGTAAACATCCCTTGTAATATGAATCTATTGTGACAGGTCCTCTTTATGGAGAGATGCAGGGTCAATAAGACCCCACATCTCTCCTCCAGGCTGGAAAGCATGAGATCGGTCAAAATTCACGGATCACATGCTGACAGCCGAGATCATGGCTTTGTTTACATACGGGAACCCGGCGTGATGTCATAACGTCGCGCCTGGGCCTCCGACGGTCATAGAGATGACTGGTGACCATCTGGTCACCAGTCATCTCTATGCTTCCCATCCGGCACCGGCCAATTCGTTCTCCGAGACCCAGATGGCACGGGAGAGCCCGGAGAAGCACCAGATGGCGGCGGGAGGGGGGGACGTCCCCTCCTGCCGCCTATAAGAACGATCAAGCAGCTGAACTGCTGCTATGATCATTTTTATCGTGCACAGAATAGCCGGCTGAAAAGAATGATATCTGAATGATGCCTGCAACTGCAGGCATCATTCAGATGTCACCGCACAAAGCCAAGGACGTCATTTGATGGTGGGCGGTAGGAAAGTGGTTAATATTTCGAAAATTTTGAAAAAAGGTAATTTTTCTCCTTCATTGATGTACACTGATGAGACTGGACTGATGGGCTGCACTGATGGGCATCGATAAGGTGGCAAGGGTGGGCACTGAGAGGTGGCATTGCTAGTTGGCACTGGTGGGCATTGAGAAGTGGCACTGCTAGGTGGCAATGATAGTTGGCAGTGATGGGCACTGATAGGCAGCACTGCTAGGTGGCACTGATTGGCACCAGTGGTAGGCATTGATAGGTGGCACTGGCAGGGGCTACTGATTGTCACAGATGACGCAGAATTGCCTCTTCCTCTTCGGGCCCGATGTCCCTTGCACATAAGCCGGTGATTGCCTTTTTTATGCTCACGCTGTCAGCACAAGGAGAAAACAAAAACCATTACCCAGCTTTTGTTTACATCACGTGATCAGCTGTCATTGGCTGACAGCTGATCACATGGTAAGGGGCAGGGATCGGCCCCTTACTCAGATCTGTCATCACCCGAGTCTCAGTGACTCGGTGACCACAGCGCGCGCGAAGGGGAGGACGTCTATTGACGGACTCCCGGCAATTGAGGACCGTGCTGTGGCCGTCGATCAGTTATAGCGCTGATCTCAAGTGATTAAAGAGGGTCTAAATGGGCCATTGACATGCATCACAATTCAACTTAGGAATGTGTCTTTGCAAAGTTAAACTAAATTAAATCCTTTCTTATTTTTGCTTGAGGATAGAGTGCAGAGGGATTAGAAGTCTAGACAGTTTTTGGGGATGTCTGCACCCCTGATAGGGTTGAAGACAACTCCCAAATTTGGCCACTTTATCCTTCCAAATAATTCACTTCCTGTCACATAGCCACACAGGAAGTGAGGGCAAATCCCTACCAATGTCTTTCCTTGGGGACTCACAGGTCAATCTAAATACTTTCCCCATTATGTACATTGCACTCCAGAATTTTGCGTGGTACACCCCAAATTATTAGGTATTTTGGACTTTGGGGTTTATTTACTAAAGGCAAATCTACTATGCACTACAAGTGCACTTGCTGGATATCCGAGGGGGACATGCAAGCAAACGAAAAAAAAAACACCATCTTTGCTTTTACATGATTGGATGTTACAATCACCAGTGCTTCCCCTCAGATTTTCAGCAGCTACACTTTTACTGCAGAGTGGATTTGTCTTTACTAAACCCCAAACTACCCAATGATTTGGGGTGTACACAACAAAGTGCTAAAGTGCAATTTGCTTAATGGGGACACTAGTTAGATTGATCTGTGTGTCCCCAAGAAAAGACATTGGTAGGGTTTTACCTTCACTTCCTGTTTAGCTGTGTGACAGGAAGTGAAGCCAATTTTACTAAAAGGGGACACAAAGCCCAGCCTAAAAAAACAAAAACAAGCAGGGGTTCTAACACTTACTTGGTTTCCCTCAAAATGCCCACAATTAGAATCATATTGCCTTGAGCTATTTTTAAGTGCAGTGCTCTAAATCAGTGCTTCTCAAGTACCCCCAACAGGCCATGTTTGCAGGTTTTCCTTCATCTTGCACATGTGCTTTAAATCACAGTCAATAGTTTTGTATTTTGGACAGCAAGGATAAGATAAATTCACAAAACATGTCCTGTTGGGGGTACTTGAGGACTGAGGCTGAGAACCACTGCAATAAAAAGGAAAAATGAATACTTACCGCTCCGCATTTTTAATTTCCTGGTGACTATCCATGGCAGCACACAATACATGCATATGCTAGCATATAGGCACCAGGGTAGACAAATCACACCTGTTTTGTTTTGACATGCCAATCAGCTGTCACATTTGTTGCAAAGAAAAACACAAAACAAACATCAAAACTTTGTATCAAATTGTATTGGTCAACAAAACAAAGGGAAGCCAAAATAAAAACCATGGTCAATTTGAAACATTAGTCAAAGACTCACAACATCTTGAGAAAGATTTGGCAAAATAATGCAGCACAGACAATTAAATCAAAGTGAAAAATCAACACACATTAACAACATCAAAATTATTTCAGGGGAACATTTCCCCCACACAAAAAAATACAATCAACAAAAGTAAAACAAACACCTGTTTTGCAAAGACTTAACAAATAAAATACATGCGTTACAAACTCGATAAGGACACCAAAATTTACTTTTTGCCGGGCACGCACACACTTGCCTCTTTTCAGGGCAAGGGAGAGGATGCTATCTGCTAGCTTTATATAACATAGGTTTGTGTGCTAATGAGGCAATTGAAAACACATGTACAGTCCATGAAACACCCAAAATGCAAGTTCACCCAATGTAGAGACTGAACTTCAAAGTGGGTACACCTTTTAAGGATGTCCTTCAATTACTAACCCATAAAAACACTCTCTGATCATGGGCAGAAATATCCAGGTGCTGTTCACACACAAAAAACACCAAAAAAAAAAAACGAACTGCCTGGGCATGCTCAGACCAACACAAATGCAGCTAGCAGAAAATAACCCCCCCCCCCCGTCCAAAATTAAGCACATCATCCAGAATGCTACAAAATTAGAGATGGGACAAACCCCCCCCACCAACAAATACCATTGCAGTCTATGGGAACTGACTTGTTAATTTTGCTAGTCCCCACTTGGCTGGCTTATCTTCTAGTTATTGGCCTTAAAATGGGGGCCCAGGTCCCACCCTAAGGGCCATTTCACACCACATGTAGTCCATTGCGTTTTTTATGCATCAGAAATGCATGGAAAGTTGGTTATATGGTTCTAAATGGCAGTGTTTGTTCCAGTGCGTTCCAGTTCCACAAAAAAAGTACAGCATGCTGCATTTTACCTGCACTGGACTGTACTGGAACGCAGCAAAACGCATCATAAACGCACTGGAACGCACAGGAACACACATAAATGCACCAAAAACGCACTGGAACACACTTGTCTTTATCTATGGTTAATAAAAAAGAGGGGTGAAAAAAAAGCACTGGACTGCATCAAAAACGTACCAAAAATGCACTGGAACGCATCGAAAACGTGCATGCAAAAAAGCACCTGGAACGCATCCAGATTGCGTTTTTATGGTGTGAACTGGCCCTAGTTCACACCATAGAAACGTAGTCTGCATGCGTTCCAGGTGCTTTTCTGCATGCGCGTTTTTGACACGTTCCAGTGCATTTTTGATGCGTTTTTGATGCAGTCCAGTGTTTTTTTCCCCCTCTTTTCACTTTGGACAAGTGTGTTGCAGTGCGTCTTTGGTGCATTTAGGTGCATTCCGGTGCATTCCAGTGCGTTTTGGTATGTTCCGTTGCGTTTTTGATGTGTTTTACTGCGGTCCAGTACAGTTCTGTACCTAAAAAATGCAGCATGACCAATTTTTTTTTCCTTTCTGAAATGCACTGGAACGGACTGCAGTGGTGTGAACTATGCCATTGGCGTTTTTCATGCATCAGAAAAACGCACTGCACTGCATCCGGTGTGAACTGGCCCTAAATATCATACCTGGGGGGTGTCTATAGTGTGCCTGTAAAGTAGCGCATGTTTTCCATGTTTATAACAGTTCGAGAGCAAAATTACATTTCTAAAGTAAAATAATAGTCATTTAAAAGTACTCCCGGCTGTAATGAATTGCTGGTTCCTGTCAATACAGATAAAAGTCATTGAAAGAAAAAAAATGCGTGGGGGTCCCCCAAATTCCATTACCAGGCCCTTCAGGTCTGGTATGGATATTAAGGGGAACTCCGCGCGAAATAAAAAAAAATGGCGTGGGGGTTCCCCACAAAATCCACACCAGGCCCTTCAGGTATGGTATGGATTTTAAGTGGACCCCCGCGCCAAACTTAAAAAAAAATAGCGTGGGGGTCCTCCCAAAAATCCACACCAGACCCTTATCCGAGCACGCAACCTGGCAGGCTGCAGGAAAAGTGGGGGGGACGAGAGAGCGGCCCCCTCCCTCCTGAACCGTACCAGGCCACATGCCCTCAACATGGGGAGGATGTCCCCATGTTGATGGGGACAAGGGCCTCATCCCCACAACCCTTGCCGGTGGTTGTGGGGGTCTGCGGGCGGGGTGCTTATCAGAATCTGGAAGACCCCTTTAACAAAAGGGAACCCCAGATCCCGCCCCCCCCCCTGTGTGAAATGGTAATGGGGTACAAATGTACCCCTACCATTTCACAAAAAAAGTGTCAAAAATGTTAAAAATTACAATAGCCGGTTTTTGACAATTCCTTTATTAATGTCTTCTCCTTTCTTCCATCTTCTTCTTCCATCTTCTTCTTCCATCTTCTTCTTCCAGCTTCTTCTACCAGCTTCTTCTTTTCTCCATTCGGGTTTCTTCCTCCATCTTGTTCTTCATCTTCCTCTTCATCTTCATCTTCCTTCTTCCTTCGGTGTTCTCGTCCGCATCTTGCTCCGGCTTCTTGTCCCCTTCTTCTTTCTCCGGCCGCTCCATTTGAATTCGAGGTTCCCGCTGTGTGATGCTTCAGTTCTTCAGTTCTCATTCTGGGTCCGCTGCCACCCGGTGACTCCGCCCCCCTCTGATGCACATGGATTTCAAGGGGACTTTCCCCGTGGTGTCAGAGGGGGGCGGGGCCACCGGGTGGCAGCGGACCCAGAGGAGAACTGAAGAACTGAAGCGTCACACAGCGGGATTTAAATTTGTGAGCTATTATATGTTATCGGAGTATAAGTATATATATTTTCCATTGTAATTTACACTTTTGATTACATTTGCACTTTGGGTGATTTGTTAGCGCGGCACTTTTGGTATTGTATGTTTATAAATAATGTTAGCTTTGTGTGCTTCAGATTTTTTACACAAACAAATAGGTGAGCGTGAAGGGTTTGGATTTTAAATTCCAAAAAGTGTCTGTCAAATACTAATGTTTTTACTGTACATCTACTTCTGAGGCCTTTTGGCAAGTTTGAAAATAGATTGTCAGCTCCGAAAAGAATAAGACACTTCAGTGCCTATGTTTACTATTTATTGCCAATAATACTGTATCCCGGAAGCTTCTTTGTAAAATCCCAGTACTTCCAGACATGCCACACCAGAGATAATGCAGAGCATGGGGCCTGGTTGGCCAATTGCAAGTGGGAGGCAACTACTGTGTGATTGTAAACAAGTAGTGTTGAGCGAACACGAACTGTAAAGTTCGGGTCCGTACCGAACTTTAGCTTTTTCCCGAACCCGAACCCGGACTTTGCCCAAAAGTCCGGGTTCGGGTTCGGCAATCTAATTATGCATTTAGAAATGCTTCAGGGGCCAGCCAATCACCTTTTGATTAGCTGGTGTGCCCTTAGAGGCCATCATAGCCATGCCTACTAATGGCATAGCTGTGATTGGTCAGTGCAACATGTGACCCAGCTTCTATATAAGCTAGAGGCACACAGCACACACGTCACTCTGCTTCAGAATAGATAGGGTGAGGATCTAGTCTGCTGCTGCTGCTTTTAGGGAGAGATAGAAAAATAGATGAGGTAGTCCTGATTCTACAATCTGAGGAAAAAGATAGAGAGATAGTATAGTGTAGCGCCAGGTTCCTGTTGGTGCTTTCAGGGAGAGAGAATATTATATAGGAGTCCAGATTCAGAGATTAAAATCAGCGATCTGCATAGGTTTACCTGTTTGTGTTGCAGTGCAGTCTTTTTACACTGCCTTGAGCCCAGTGTCAGAGAAAATCTAACTTTTAGGGGGAAAAAAAAGGCACTTTATTGTGCTCTTTTCCAAAAGACCCATAGGGCAAAAAATAAAAAAAAAATATTTTTATTTTGCTCGTGCAAAAAAAGACCCGTTTAGGGCAAAAAAAAAAAAATTGCACTTTAATGTACACTTGCAAAAAGAGCCATTCAGGGGCACAAAAAATAGTTTGCAGTGTGTTATACATATGTGGAGGTGTGTGAAATAAACAATTTCTATATAGTTTTCTCCTACTGTGCTATACTAAAAAAACAAATTTTTTTTTGAATAGCATTTTCTGCAGTTCTGTAGCTGTGCGATTCAGCGGTTACGTACTGTGGGTGTGTTCTGCTCTTCCAAAAAACGCAGTTATGGGGCACAAAAAATAGTTTGCAGTGTGTTATACATATTTGGAGGTGTGTGAAATAAACAATTTCTATATAGTTTTCTCCTACTGTGCTATACTAAAAAAACAAAATTTTTTTTGAATAGCATTTTCTGCAGTTCTGTAGCTGTGCGATTCAGCGGTTACGTACTGTGGGTGTGTTCTGCTCTTCCAAAAAACGCCGTTTAGGGGCACAAAAAATAGTTTGCAGTGTGTTATACATATTTGGAGGTGTGTGAAATAAACAATTTCTATATAGTTTTCTCCTACTGTGCTATACTAAAAAAACAACATTTTTTTTGAATAGCATTTTCTGCAGTTCTGTAGCTGTGCGATTCAGCGGTTACGTACTGTGGGTGTGTTCTGCTCTTCCAAAAAACGCCGTTTAGGGGCACAAAAAATAGTTTGCAGTGTGTTATACATATTTGAAGGTGTGTGAAATAAACAATTTCTATATAGTTTTCTCCTACTGTGCTATACTAAAAAAACAAAATTTTTTTTGAATAGCATTTTCTGCAGTTCTGTAGCTGTGCGATTCAGCGGTTACGTACTGTGGGTGTGTTCTGCTCTTCCAAAAAACGCCGTTTAGGGGCACAAAAAATAGTTTGCAGTGTGTTATACATATTTGGAGGTGTGTGAAATAAACAATTTCTATATAGTTTTCTCCTACTGTGCTATACTAAAAAAACAACATTTTTTTTGAATAGCATTTTCTGCAGTTCTGTAGCTGTGCGATTCAGCGGTTACGTACTGTGGGTGTGTTCTGCTCTTCCAAAAAACGCCGTTTAGGGGCACAAAAAATAGTTTGCAGTGTGTTATACATATTTGGAGGTGTGTGAAATAAACAATTTCTATATAGTTTTCTCCTACTGTGCTATACTAAAAAAACAACATTTTTTTTGAATAGCATTTTCTGCAGTTCTGTAGCTGTGCGATTCAGCGGTTACGTACTGTGGGTGTGTTCTGCTCTTCCAAAAAACGCCGTTTAGGGGCACAAAAAATAGTTTGCAGTGTGTTATACATATTTGGAGGTGTGTGAAATAAACAATTTCTATATAGTTTTCTCCTACTGTGCTATACTAAAAAAACAACATTTTTTTTGAATAGCATTTTCTGCAGTTCTGTAGCTGTGCGATTCAGCGGTTACGTACTGTGGGTGTGTTCTGCTCTTCCAAAAAATGCCGTTTAGGGGCACAAAAAATAGTTTGCAGTGTGTTATACATATTTGGAGGTGTGTGAAATAAACAATTTCTATATAGTTTTCTCCTACTGTGCTATACTAAAAAAACAACATTTTTTTTTTTGAATAGCATTTTCTGCAGTTCTGTAGCTGTGCGATTCAGCGGTTACGTACTGTGGGTGTGTTCTGCTCTTCCAAAAAATGCAGTTTAGGGGCACAAAAAATAGTTTGCAGTGTGTTATACATATTTGGAGGTGTGTGAAATAAACAATTTCTATATAGTTTTCTCCTACTGTGCTATACTAAAAAAAAAACATTTTTTTTAATAGCATTTTCTGCAGTTCTGTAGCTGTGCGATTCAGCGGTTACGTACTGTGGGTGTGTTCTGCTCTTCCAAAAACACCCATTTAGGGCAAGATCCTAAATTTGGAAAATATGAGGAGAAGGTCAAAGGGACGTGGTGGCCCCGATCGTGGTGCTGCTGGTGGAGCTCCTGTTGCAGGGAGAGGACGTGGTGGATCTGTGCCAGATACACGCACAAGTGAAACACCTTCCTCAGGTGCGAGTAGGCGACCGAGCCTGCGGCGGTATTTTGTCGCGCCTAATGAGGCTGTACGAATGTTTAGGCCAGGACAAGTACAGGTGATAGTAGATTGGGTTGCTGACAGTGCCTCGGGTTCCTTCACATTGTCTCCCACCCACTCTTCTGATGAAAGAACAGAGTTGGCACCTGAAACCCATGTCCATCAGTCTTTCACCTCACCCCCTTGCAAATCAGCCAAGCAGTCTGAGCCCCAAATCATGCAGCAGTCTCTTCTGCTTTTCGATGACTCTGTTAGCAGGGTTTCCCAGGGCCATCCACCTAGCCCTGCCCCAGAAGTGGAAGAGATTGAGTGCACCGATGCCCAACCACTTATGTTTCATGATGAGTACATGGGAGGACCATCGCAGTACGTCTCGGATGATGACGAAACACAGGTGCCAACTGCTGCTGCTTTCGCAATTGTGCAGACAGACAAGGAGGGCAGGGGTGAAGACTGGGTGGAAGATGATGTGGAGGACGATGAGGTCCTCGACCCCACATGGAATGAACGTTATGCAGGTGACCAGTGTAGTTTGGAGGAAGAGGCGGTGGTCGCACAGAGCCACCAGCACAGCAGAAGAGGGAGCAGGGTGCAAAAGCGGAGCGTCCGTCTGCTAGACAGTATGTCTGCTACTGCCCAACGCAGCAAGGGACCGAGCACACCAAAGCCAGGTCCAAGGAGTTCCCTAGCGTGGCAGTTCTTCACACAATGTGCTGATGACAAGACACGAGTGGTTTGCAGGCTGTGCAATCAGAGGCTGAAGCGAGGCATAAACGTTCTCAACCTGAGCACAACCTGCATGACCAGGCATCTAAGTGCAAAGCACGAGCTGCAGTGGAGTAGACACCTCAAAAACCAAGAAAGGTCTCTGGCTCCTCCTGCTTCCTGTTCTGCTGCAGTCTCGGCCTCTTCATCCACCTCTGTAGTGACAGTGGCACCTGCCACCCCGCAAACAGAGGATCTGCCAACAACACTACCACCTGGGTCACCAACCATCTCCACAATGTTCCATGGAAGCGTTCAGCTCTCTATCTCCCAAACATTGGAGCGGAAGAGGAAGTACCCCCCTAGCCACCCACGATCCCTGGCCCTGAATGCCAGCATTTCAAAACTCCTGGCCTTTGAAATGCTGTCATTCCGTCTGGTGGAGACGCAGAGTTTTAAAAGCCTGATGGCATTGGCTGTCCCACAGTACGTCGTGCCCAGCCGCCACTATTTTTCCAGGCGAGCCATCCCTTCCCTGCACAACCAAGTGGGGGACAAAATCAGGTGTGCACTGCGCAACGCCATCTGTGGCAAGGTCCACCTAACTACGGATGCGTGGACCAGTAAGCACGGTCAGGGACGTTATATCTTCCTAACAGCACACTGGGTAAATGCAGTGGCGGCTGGGCCTGAGGCAGATAGCAGTTTGGCGCATGTCCTTCCACCACCGAGGATTGCAGGGCGCTTCAGTTTGCCTCCTGTTGCTAACTCCTCCTACTCCGCTTCCTCATCCTCTACCACCTCCTCATCCGGTCAGCGTAACACCTTCACCACCAACTTCAGCACAGCCAGGGGTAAACACCAGCAGGCAGTTTTAAAACTTTCCTGTTTTGGGGAAAAACCCCACACCGCGCAGGAGTTGTGGAGGGACATGGAACAACAGACCAATGAGTGGTTGCTGTCAGTGAGCCTCAAGCCCGGCCTGGTGGTGTGCGATAATGGGCGAAATCTCGTAGCAGCTCTGGGCCTAGCCGGTTTGACGCACATCCCATGCCTGGCGCATGTGCTGAACTTGGTGGTCCAGAGGTTCCTTAAAAATTACCCCAATATGCCAGAGCTGCTGCAGAAAGTGCGGGCTGTGTGTGCGCACTTTCGGCGTTCTTACCCTGCTGCTGCTCGCCTGTCAGCGCTGCAGCGTAACTTCGGCCTTCCCGCTCACCGCCTCATATGTGACGTGCCCACAAGGTGGAACTCCACCTTGCACATGCTGGCCAGACTGTGCGAGCAGCAGCAGGCGATAGTGGAGTTTCAGCTGCAGCAATCACGCGTGAGTCGCTCTGCGGAACAGCACCACTTCACCACCAATAACTGGGCCTCCATGCGAGACCTGTGTGCCTTGTTGCGCTGTTTCGAGTACTCCACCAACATGTCCAGTGCCAATGACGCCGTTCTTAGCGTTACTATCCCAGTTCTATGCCTCCTTGAAAAAACGCTTCGGGCGATGATGGAAGAGGATGTGGCACAGGAGGATGAGGAGGAGGAGGAGGAAGCGGGATCATTTCAAAGGCTTTCAGGGCAGTCTTTCACAAGTGGCTACGAGGGTGGGTTCCTGCACCAACAAACGCCAGGTACACAATTGTCCGGCAGAAAGGGCACAGTTCTGGAGGATGATGAGGTGGAGGAGGAGATGGAGGAGGAGGAGGAGGAGGAGCCATTTTCACAGCAGGGTGGCACCCAGACCAGCTCGTGGCCATCACTGGTGCATGGCTGGGGGGATACAGAGGACACAGACGATACACCTCCCACAGAGGACAGCTTTTCTTTGCCTCTGGGCAGCCTGGCACACATGAGCGATTACATGCTGCAGTGTTTCCGCAATGACCGCCGAGTTGCCCACATTTTAACTGGTGCTGATTACTGGGTGGCCACCCTGCTGGATCCCCGTTACAAGGACAACGTACCGTCCTTAATTCCCTCACTGGAGCGGGATCGTAAGATGCGCGAGTACAAGCGCACGCTGGTAGACGCGCTGCTGGTGGCATTCCCACCTGACAGCGGGCGTACGGTGGAAGCACAAGGCGAAGGCAGAGGAGGAGGAAGAGGTCGCCAACGCAGCCGGGGCACCGGCAGCACCTCAGAAGGCAGGGTTAGCATGGCTGAAATGTGGAAAAGCTTTATCAGCACGCCACAACAACCAGCACCACCAGCTGAGATGGAACGTCTTAGCAGGAGGCAGCATTTCACCAACATGGTTGAGCAGTATGTGTCCACAGGCCTACACATACTGGATGACGGGTCTGCCCCCTTTAACTTCTGGGTCTCCAAATTGGGCACATGGCCTGAGCTTGCCCTTTATGCCTTGGAGGTGCTGGCCTGCCCTGCAGCCAGTGTATTATCTGAACGTGTATTTAGCACGGCAGGGGGCGTTATCACAGACAAGCGCAGCCGCCTGTCCAGAGCCAATGTGGACAAGCTCACGTTCATTAAAATGAACCAGGCATGGATCCCACAGGACTTGTCCGTACCTTGTGCAGAATAGACATGTATACCGGTGTTGTGACAAAAACTGTCCGGCCATCGGATTGTGTCCGGCCCATACTGCGACGGCGCAGCGCTTGCGCAGTACAGAGGACAAGGAGATTCACAAAATCTCCGAAGATGAACGGCGTCTGCGCTGTGAGTGCAGGTTCAAGCCCCACCATCCAAGTGGACATACGGTAGCACATAGTAACAGGGCCCCTCACGGGCTCGGTTCGATCGCCACGCTTTGGGCACGGCCTCACTTGGCTCGGCTTGAACCACGGATGGTGTGGCCTTCACCTGAACTCACCACGCAGGCGCCGTTCATCTTGGGAGATTTTCGAAATCCCCTTGTCCTACATACTGAGCAAGCGCAGTACAGGGTGGACACTATTTGACGGGGGACAGAATTTGACACATCACCGGCCTTACCCAGCCATTGTTGTATTTTTGAATCAGTGTTGGCTACCTCGTCTTCCTCCACCGCCGCTTCCACCTACACAGCCACATCCACCGCCACCTCAACCTCCTACTCCATATGGACCTCGTCCTCCTAGGTCAAGATTATTTTTATTTTTTTTTATTTTTTTTATGTTATTTTAAGTTATTTCCCTATCCACATTTGTTTGCAGAGCACTTGTCATGCTCTTAACAACATTTTGCTGCCATTTGCAGCCCTCTAGCCCTTTCCATTACTTTTTTAGAGCCTTTTTAGTCCTTAGAAGTCCGGGTCCCCATTGACTTCAATGGGGTTCGGGTTCGGGTCCGGGTTCGGGTTAAAGTTCGGTCCCGAACCCGAACTTTTTTCCGAAGTTCGGCCGAACCCGTCGAACCCGAACATCCAGGTGTCCGCTCAACTCTATAAACAAGAGTAATTGACTTTGTATGGACAGCAATGAAGCTGCTGGGGTGGAGACAGAAACTGTAGCATTGGGTGAGAGGGAGGCTTGCAGATTTTTTTCCCCCAACAGATTTACTTTAAAAACATTTTTTTTAGTTTTCCAAACCAGAGTGGCTAGAAAAAAAAATTGCCACTGAAACTAAAATTGCAACTTACAAAAATGGAAGTATTACTGCTTTATGTGTAAGTGTAGATTGTAAACTCATGGAATTAAAATTGCAGAGTCTTTAAGCACCGGGCTTTTTTTACCACCTCAATACTGGGCCTATTCTGGCACTTCTCTCCTACATGTACAAATTATCATTCTTTTGTTAGAAAATTACTCACACCCCCAAACATTATATGTGTTTTTTTTAGCAGACACTCTAGGGAATAAAATTACGTTCATTGCAACTTTTTTAATTGCACGTTATTTGCGCAATAATTTTTCAAACACCTTTTTTTTGAGAAAAAAAATGGTTTCATGAATTAAAAAATAACAAAACAGTAAAGTTAGCCCAATTGTTTTGTAAAATATGAAAGATGATGTTACGCTGAGTAAATAGATACCTAACATGTCACGCTTTAAAATTGCGCACACTCATGGAATGGCGCAAAACTTCGGTACTTAAAAATCTCCATAGGTGACGTTTTAATTTTTTTACAGGTTACCAGGTTAGAGTTACAGAAGAGGTCTAGTGCTAGAATTGTTGCAGTGCTCTAACGCACGCGGTGATACCTCACATATGTGGTTTGAACGGCGTTTACATATGTGGGCGGGACTTATGTGTGCGATCGCTTCTGATCGAGAACTACCGGGGACAGGGGCGTTTTCAATTTTTTTTTCAATTTTTATTTTTTATTTTACTTAATTTATTTTATTTTTACACTTTTTTAACAATTTTTTTTTAGATCACTTTTATTCCTATTACAAGGAATGTAAACATCCCTTGTAATAGGAATGGTGTGTGACAGGTCCTCTTTATGGAGAGATGCAGTGTCAATAAGACCCCACATCTCTCCTCCAGGCTGGAAAGCATGAGATCGTGAAAAAAAATTCACCGATTTCATGTTTACTAGCCACAATGGCGGCTTTGTTTACATCTGAGGCCTCCGACGGTCATAGAGATGACTGGTGACCATCTGGTCACCAGTCATCTCTATGGTTCACCTCCGGCGCCCGACAATTCATTCTCCGGGCCCCCGATGGCTTGGGAGAGCCCAGAGAAGCACCGGATGGCGGCGGGAGGGGGGGGATGTCCCCTCCCGCCGCCTATAAGAACAATCAAGCGGTGGAACCGCCGCTATGATCATTCTTATGGCGCACAGAATCGCCGGCAGAACAAAAGGATATCTGAATGATGCCTCTAGCTGCAGGCATTATTCAGATATTCCCCCACAAAGCCCAGGACGTCATATGACGTCCACCCAGGATGGGAGATCCCATCTGTGGACGTCGTTTGACTATGGCTGGGTAGGGAAGTGGTTAATAGAAACAGGCCTCAACTCCAAAAAATGCAGCTTTTAGTATATTCAGTCTGGAAATAATTTTTCAGCTTCTGGGCCTAAAAAAGTAGTTTGCAAAAAAATAAAAAATAAAATATTTCTTAAAGAAAAAGTGCTGTTTTAATGCATTAACTATGGAGATAAATGGTCAGTTTCTGGGCCTAAAACAATGTATTTTAGGAAAAAATTATCTCTGTGTCTTTAAAAAAGTGCAGCTTTTAGTACACCGAGTTTGAAAAATAAATTGTCTGCTCCTAAACCTAAAACAAATGTTGTTAAAACAAAACTCAAGTTTACAGCTTTTAGTAAACTACAGTATGTTTGGAAATAATTTGTCAACTTGTGGGACTAAAACAGCAACATGTTTCACCAAGGAATTTTATTTTTTAACTACTTCACATCCAGAGTAGGGATGAGCCGAACACCCCCCAGTTCGGTTCGCACTAGAACTTGCGAACAGGCAATAAATTTGTTCGAACATCCGAACACCGTTAAAGTCTATGGGAATCGAACATGAAAAATCTAAAGTGCTAATTTTAAAGGCTTATATGCAAGTTATTGTCATAAAAAGTGTTTGGGGACCCGGGTCCTGCCCCAGGGGACATGTATCAATGCAAAAAAAAGTTTTAAAAACTGACGTTTTTTCGGGAGCAGTGATTTTAATAATGCTTAAAGTGAAACAATAAAAGTGAAATATTCCTTGAAATTTCGTACCTAGGGGGTGTGTATAATATGCCTGTAAATCAGCGCTTGTTTCCCGTGCTTAGAACTGTCCCGGCACAAAGTGTCATTTATGAAGGAAAAAAAGTCATTTAAAAGCACTTGCGGCTATAATGAATTGTCGGCTCCCGCCAATACAGAGAAAAGTCATTGATAGAAAAAAAAAATGCGTGGGGGTCCCCCCAAATTCAATTACCAGGCCCTTCAGGTCTGGTATGGATATTAAGGGGAACCCTGCATCAAATTAAAAAAACCCTTACCAATTCACATAGGGGGGAGGCGGGATCTGGGGGTCCCCTTTGTTAAAGGGGTCTTCCAGGTTCCGATAAGCCCCCCGCCCGCAGACCCCCACAACCACCGGGCAAGGGTTGTGGGGATGAGGCCCTTGTCCCCATCAACATGGGGACATGGTGCTTTGAGGGGTCACAGACCCCCAAAGAATCCTCTCCATGTTGAGGGCATGTGGCCTGGAACGGTTCAGGAGGGGGGGGCGCTCTCTTGTCCCCCCTCTTTTCCTGCGGCCTGCCAGGTTGCGTGCTTGGATAAAGGGTCTGGTATGGATTTTTGGGCGGAACCCCACGTATTTTTTTTTTTATTTGACGCAAGGTTCCTCTTAATATCCATGCCTGATAATTGAATTTGGGGGGACCCCCACGCATTTTTTTTTTTTATCAATGACTTTTCTCTGTATTGCCGGGAGCCGACAATTCATTATAGCCACGAGTGCTTCTCAATGACTTTTTTTCCTTCAGAAATGACACTTTGTGCAGGGACAGGAGTAAGCACGGGAAACAAGCGCTGCTTTACAGGCATACTATACTAGGTACGAAATTTAAAAGAATATTTCACTTTTATTGTTTCACGTTAAGCATTATTAAAATCACTCCTCTGAAAAAACTGGCGTTTTTAAAACTTTTTTTTGCATTGATACATGTCCCCTGGGGCAGGACCCGGGTCCCCAAACACTTTTTATGACAATAACTTGCATAGAAGGCTTTAAAATTAGCACTTTAGATTTCTCCTATAGACTTTTACAGGGTGTTCCGTGGCTTTTCGAATTTGCCGCGAACACCCCAAATTGATCGCTGTTCAGCGAACAGGCAATGTTCGAGTCGAACATGAATTCGACTCGAACTCGAAGCTCATCCCTAATCCAGAGCAGCTTTTTAATTTTTCACATACATGTTAATATCTGAAACTTTTGCTAGTATAGGACCTAAAATCCCCATATATTTTTTTCTGAAAGTAGAAGGCATGTAACATAGAATAAAATTGGTTAAAATTGGTAAATGTAGGGGTGATTGGCGCTGCTTCTCCGCTGTAATGTGTTAGTAGGCCCAAAGTCCTGTCCTCAGTGATGTGACCCTTAAATAGGGTTGGTTCTCCTTAATCCAGCTAGCTGAGATTGATGTTTGTGGTTAATGTTGTGAGCAGATGTGCATATGTTGATAGCAACTAGTTTCCTATCGGGTAAGAATGACTGAGGCCTCATACACACGACCGTTTTTCTCGTCCAAAACAGTCAAGAAAAGTGCCGCGAGAGTTTTTTTGTCTAGAAAAACGTTCGTGTGTATGGTTTTACGACGAGAAAATTGCCGAGAATCTCGACGAGAAAATAGAGAACCTGCTCTCTATTTTCTCGTCAGGATTCCAGATTTCCTCGTCGTGTTTCTCGTCGGCCTGTTTTGTGACGAGAAAATGGTTTGTGTGTATGCTTTTACGACTCTTCCAAAAGCGTGCATGCTCACAAGCAACTATGAGACGGGAGCGCATCTTCTGGTAAAACAAGCCTTCGTAATGGAGAGAGCATATTCGTCACGCTCAAAAATCTTTCATCGTTTAAATGTTCTGCATTGAAATCTTCGTTAGAATGTTACATTAATCAAAACGAGTGACCTTCTTTTGCTGCTGATATTCACACAGAGTTATGCCTTATTTTTAACCTTTTTCATGCTGCTCTTTATAAGATTTATGTGTATTATATCGTGCAAGTTTTTAGGAATAATTTAAATGGTTAGATTTTTCAAAATGATGTTAATTATAATTTCACAATGTTTTGATAGTGATCTCCCATTTAATTTTGGAATCTATATTAGTTAAATTTCCCACCATGTTTTTGTGCTAATCAGATTTAGTTATTCTTTTGGGGGGGTGATATCTGTCCCTTTTATTGTCAGTCAAATGTATCTGCTTACTCCAAAGCTTGATTTTGTTTATTTAAAAATACACATAGTCAAGTATGAACTTAAACAAAAATCACATTTATTCATGTTTATAAATTAAATAAAGAGAAGGCAGCGCTGGAGAAGCTGCTGCCATTTGTGCATCCCAGGGACCCCAGAGCACACAGCAACCCTGTGTGGACACTAAAATTGGGAGCTTGAGAAGGCCAACATTTCTGAACACAATCTGATGCTGGCCTCCCAGAGGTCAGGAACAGCAGCAGGTGATATATATGTCCCAAGTGTGTGGTACTACAACAGGCTGCCTTCTGTCCGACCACAATGAAGCAAGGCCATCACTTCCTCTTCTTCCTGGCAACCTTCCCTGCAGCCTTTCCTGAAGCCTTCCCTGCAGCCTTCCTTCTTCGTTTGGCTGGAGGCTGGCCCACTGGAGGGATACTCCTGTCAGGAGGAGGAGGTGGAGGTGTAGCAGAAGGGGGTGGGGCAGAAGAAGAAGGTGGAGGTGTAGCAGAAGGGGGTGGGGCAGAAGAAGAAGGTGGAGGTGTAGCAGAAGGGGGTGGGGCAGAAGGTGGAGGTGTAGCAGAAGGGGGTGGGGCAGAAGAAGAAGGTGGAGGTGTAGCAGAAGGGGGTGGGGCAGAAGGTGGAGGTGTAGCAGAAGGGGGTGGGGCAGAAGGTGGAGGTGTAGCAGAAGGGGGTGGGGCAGAAGGTGGAGGTGTAGCAGAAGGGGGTGGGGCAGAAGGTGGAGGTGTAGCAGAAGGGGGTGGGGCAGAAGGTGGAGGTGTAGCAGAAGGGGGTGGGGCAGAAGAAGAAGGTGGAGGTGGAGGTTGAGGTTGGCTCAGTTGGGCCACCTCACATATGGCGGTATTGGGTGTAATTTTCTCCATCACCCCCTTGTTGAGCAAGGTGATGAGCAGGGGCTCGCATAGGAGGCGTTGCTCCATGCTCATCACCTTGAACTTAGCCTCCACTAGGCCGGCAATGGCCTCTTCAGGGGATGTGGGTGGCATGGGCCTCTTTAACCACTTAACGACCGCTCACTGTATATATATGTCGGCAGAATGGCACCGGCAGGCACAATCACGTAGAGCATACGTGATTGCCTTTGTATAGTTGGGGGGTCCAATCGGACCCCCCTCCTATACAGTGAGCAGTGGCTAAGTGTCCGGGAGCGTTCCGGGATGAGGGGGCAGCCATTCGTTTCTGGCCACCCCTTCGCGATCGCTCCCGGCAAATGGAAATGCCCCCTCTGTCTGTGTCAGACAGAGGGAGCAGGAGGAAGTGATGTCATCTCTGGTGCGGCGCTCACATATACCGAGCGCCGTACAAGAGAAGACATCAGGTCAGTGCACACAACACTACACTGACACCAGGACACATAGGGACATAAATCGCCCCCCAGGCCCCCCAGACACCCCAGATCACCCCCCAGATCACCCCCCAGCCCCCAGTCACAGTGTCACTGATTGCAGTGACCATTTATTTAGTGATCACTGCAATCAGTGACATTTGTGACTGTAAAAGTGTCACCAAAGTTTAGTCTTAGGTCCAGTGTAGCCCCCTAACCCCCCCTAATAAAGGTTTAACCCCCTGATCACCCCCCAGATAACCCTTTCACCCCCTATCACCACTGTCGCTAAGCGATCATTTTTCTGATCGCTGTCTTAGCGTCAGTGATGCCGATCGGCAGCCAGTAATTTTTTTTAGGTTCGCCGCATGTTTTTATAGCGTCAGGTACCCCAATATATTATCTAATAAAGGTTTAACCCCCTTGATCGCCCCCCAGGTAACCCTTTCACCCCCTATCACCACTGTCACTAAGCGATCGTTTTTCTAAACGCTGTCTTAGTGTCTGTGATGCAGATCAGTAGCCGGTAATTTTTTTTAGGTTTGCCGCAGGTTTTTATAGCGTCAGGTACCCCAATATATTATCTAATAAAGGTTTAACCCCCTTGATCGCCCCCAGGTAACCCTTTCACCCCCTATCACCACTGTCGCTAAGCAATTGTTTTTCTAAACGCTGTCTTAGTGTCGGTGATGCAGATCGGTAGCCAGTAATTTTTTTTAGGTTCGCCGCATGTTTTTATAGCGTCAGGTACCCCAATATATTATCTAATAAAGGTTAAACCCCCTTGATCGCCCCCCAGGTAACCCTTTCACCCCCATCACCACTGTCGCTAAGCGATCGTTTTTCTAAACGCTGTCTTAGTGTCGGTGATGCAGATCGGTAGCTGGTAATTTTTTTTAGGTTCGCCGCAGGTTTTTATAGCGTCAGGTACCCCAATATATTATCTAATAAAGGTTTAACCCCCTTGATCGCCCCCCAGGTAACCCTTTCACCCCCTATCACCACTGTCGCTAAGCGATCGTTTTTCTAAACGCTGTCTTAGTGTCGGTGATGCAGATCGGTAGCTGGTAATTTTTTTTAGGTTCGCCGCAGGTTTTTATAGCGTCAGGTACCCCCATATATTATCTAATAAAGGTTTTAACCCCCTGATTGCCCCTAGTTAACCCTTTCACCAGTGATCACCATATAAGTGTTACTGGTGACGCTGGTTAGTTAGTTTGCTTTTTATAGTGTCAGGGCACCCGCCGTGTATATAACCCAATAAAGGTTTAACCCCCTGATCGCCTGGCGGGTGATATCAATTAGGTTTTAGCGTCAGAGAGGGTCTGAGTCACACCCCAGGCAGTGTCAGGTTAGTGCCAGTAACGCTAACACCCACGCGTGAAGCATACACCCCCCTTAGTGCTATAGTATCTGAACAGATCAATATGTGATCTGATCAGATCTATACTAGCGTCCCCAGCAGTTTAGGGTTCCCAAAAACGCAGTGTTAGCGGGATCAGCCCAGATACCTGCTGGCACCTGCGTTTTGCCCCTCCGTCCAGCCCAGGCCACCCAAGTGCAGTATCGATCGATCACTGTCACTTACAAAACAAAAACACACTTAACTGCAGCGTTCGCAGAGACAGGCCTGATCCCTGCGACTCCAGTGCTGTAGGAGGTGATTTCACCACCACAGTTAAAAAAAAAAGCAAATATGCCGAAGCATTGGGGCAGCAGGGGCGGAGGAGCGATTTTGCTCCTAATGCCGCATACATACGGTCGAAATTCCGACGGAGGCTTGCCCGTGGAAAAGTCTGACCATGTGTGTGCGGCATAACTTTTTTGTGGGAGGATGCCCCCATGCTTCGGCATATATAAATGGTGCGTGTATGCCCATCATTGGAAGTGGGTGGATGAAGGGCGGTATTCTAATGGTGGGCATACCCACCGATCAATCTCTTTTTTCGTTCAGCCAACTGGCTGCATGAAAAAAAAAGATTACAATACATGTCCAACAAGGACCAGCAACGTACTGGTATGTTGCTGGACTTTGAATGTTTATACCAGAATGATGCCTGCGGGTTTAGGTATCATCTTGGTATCATTCTTTTCAGCCTGCGGCCGGCTTTCATGTAAAAGCAATCCTAGCGGCTAATTAGCCTCTGGACTGCTTTTACAAGCAGTGGGAGGGAATGCCCCCCCCCCGGATATAAAAAGTGCCATTGGGAAATTGGGAAAGCATTTTATCACACCGATCTTGGTGTGGTCAGATGCTTTGAGGGCAGAGGAAAAATCTAGGGTCTAGAAGACCCCAGTTTTTTCAAAAAAAGAGTACCTTTCACTACCTATTGCTATCATAGGGGATATTTACATTCCCTGAGATAACAATAAAAATGATAAAAAAAAAAAATACTTGGAAGGAACAATTTAAAAATAAAATAAAAAAGCAAAATTAATAATAAAAAAAAAGAAAAAAAAAAAAAAAGCACCCCTGTCCTGCCCTGCTCTTGCCCAATGGCGAACACAAGCATCGGTCTGGCGTCATATGTAAACAGCAATTGCACCATGCATGTGAGGTATCACCGCGAAGGTCAGATCGAGGGCAATCATTTTAGCAGTAGACCTCCTCTGTAAATCTACTAGGGTAACCTGTAAAGGCTTTTAAAGGCTTTTAAAAATGTATGTAGTTTGTCGCCAATGCGCGTTTGTGCGAAATTTTAAAGCATGTCGTGTTTGGTATCTATGTACTCGGCCCAAGATCATCTTTTTTATTTCATCAAACATTTGGGCAATATAGTGTGTTTTAGTGCATTAAAATTAAAAAAAGTGTATTTTTTAACCTAAAAAATGTGTTTGAAAAATCGCTGCACAAATACTGTGTAGAAAAAAAAAATGCAACACCCACCATTTTAATCTGTAGGGCCTTTGCTTTAAAAATATATATAATGTTTGGGGGTTCAACATAATTTTCTTGCAAAAAAATAAATGTTTTCATGTAAACAAAAAGTGTCAAAAAGGGTTTGTCTTCAAGTGGTTAGAAGAGTGGATGTAAGCTTCCTAATGTTGTGTATAAAATGACAGAACAGTTCAAAACCCCCCCAAATGACCCCATTTTGGAAAGTAGACACCCCAAGCTATATACTGAGAGGCATGTCGAGTCCATGGAACATTTTATATGTTGACACAAGTTGCGGAAAAACAACAATTTTTTTTTTTTTTATTATTTTTTTTTGCACAAAGTTGTCACTAAATGATATATTGCTCAAACATGCCATGGGCATATGTGGAATTACACCCCAAAATACATTCTGTTGCTTCTCCTGAGTACGGGAATATCACATGTGTGAGACTTTTTGGGAGCCTAGCCACGTACGGGACCCCAAAAACCAAGCACCGCCTTCAGGCTTTCTAAGGGTGTAAATTTTTGATTTCAATTCTCACTGCCTATCACAGTTTCGGAGGCCATGGAATGCCCAGATAGCACAAACCCCCCCCCCCAAATGACCCCATTTTGGAAAGTAGACACCCCAAGCTATTTGCTGAGAGGTATTGTGAGTATTTTGCAGATCTCGCTTTTTGTCACAAAGTTTTGAAAATTGAAAAAAAAAATATATATATATATATATATATTTTCTTTCTTCAATTTCAAAAACAAATGAGAGCTGTAAAATACTTGCCATTCCTCTCAGCAAATAGCTTGGGGTGTCTATATTCCAAAATTGGGTCATTTGGGGGGGTTTTGTGCGATTTTGGCATTTTATGGCCTTCGAAACTGTGATAGGTAGTGAGGAGTGAAATCAAAAATTTGTGCCTAGAAATCCTGAAGGCGGTGCTTGGTTTTCGGGGTCCCGTACGCAGCTAGGCTCCTAAAAAGTCCCACACATGTGGTATCCCCGTACTCAGGAGAAGCAGAAAAATGTATTTTGGGGTGTAATTCCACATATAACCATGGCATGTGTGAGCAATATATCATTTAGTGACAACTTTTTGTATTTTTTTTTTTTTTTTTTTTGTCATTATTCAATCACTTGGGACAAAAAAATATATATTCAATGGGCTCAACAGGCCTCTCAGCAATTTCCTTGGGGTGTCTACTTTCTAAAATGGGGTCATTTGGGGGGGTTTTGTGCTATTTTGGCATTTTATGGCCTTCGAAACTGTGATAGGTAGTGAGGAGTGAAATCAAAAATTTGCACCCTTAGAAATCCTGAAGGCGGTGCTTGGTTTCCGGGGTCCCGTACGCGGCTAGGCTCCCAAAAAGTCCCACACATGTGGTATCCCCATACTCAGGAGAAGCAGAAAAATGTATTTTGGGGTGAAATTCCACATATAACCATGGCATGTGTGAGCAATATATCATTTAGTGACAACTTTTTGTAATTTTTTTTTTTGTCATTATTCAATCACTTGGGACAAAAAAAAATATATTCAATGGGCTCAACATGCCTCTCAGCAATTTCCTTGGGGTGTCTACTTTCCAAAATGGGGTCATTTGGGGGGGTTTTGTACTGCCCTGTCATTTTAGCACCTCAAGAAATGAGATAGGCAGTCATAAATTTAAAGCTGTGTAAATTTCAGAAAATGTACCCTAGTTTGTAAACTCTATAACTTTTGCGCAAACCAATAAATATACGCTTATTGACATTTTTTTTACTAAAAACATGTGGCTGAATACATTTTGGCCTAAATGTATGACTACAATTGAGTTTATTCGATTTTTCTTATAACAAAAAGTAGAAAATATCATTTTTTTTCAAAATTTTCGGTCTTTTTCCATTTATATCGCAAAAAATAAAAATCGCAGAGGCAATCAAATACCATTAAAAGAAAGCTCTATTTGTGGTAAGAAAAGGACGCAAATTTCGTTTGGGTACAACATTGCATGTCCGCACAATTTACAGTTAAAGCAGTGCAGTGCAAAATTCTGAATTCACCTCTGGTCCTTTAGCTACCAAATGGTCCGGGGCTTAAGTGGTTAATAAGGGCCATTGCTGCCTCACTGGTGGTCCTGTCCCTCCTGCCTCTTTTGTGAAGCCGGATGGGAGGCACCTGGGATCTGGTGCTTCTCCTTTGCCCTGCCACCTCCTGTCTGCCACTGGGCCCTGCCACCTCCTGTCTGCCACTGGGCCCTGCCACCTCCTGGCTGGCACTGGGCCCTGCCACCTCCTGGCTGCCACTGGGCCCTTCCTCCTCCTGCCTGACAGTTTCCAGACCCTCCTCCTGGCTGATTTCATCCTGTGTATGAAAAAGGAACATAGTTTAATATGTTGGTTTAATCTTTGCATCAAACTTTGTAATCCTGATTGAAGCAATTAGAATGTAAATGCATAAATCCTTGCTTTAAATTTACCACTACATCAGATTGACTATTTAGCACCCAATTAAGTGCAGAATAATGTCTACAGATCTTGATTTCACTTGTGGAATCCAAAATAATGTATGTTTCTCATCCTGACATATTTGTCAAACATTAATTTTATCCCAATACATTTTCAGTTAATACTATACCTGGCTCCAGATGGCCAAATCAGGATCATCCAGGATGGCTGCCTCCTCTTGCTCCAGAGAAGGCTCAGGTTGGCTGCAGGGAAGTCTGGGGGGAAGAGTGGAGAGTGATGGCCTTGTGTCAATGTGGTCATCCAGGAAGGACATCCTGTTGTAGTACCACAAAACCGGGACATAATCATCATCTGCTGCTGCTCCTGACCTCTGAGAAGCCAGCACCTTAGAGTGTTCAGTCCTGTAGGTACCTCTCAAGCTCCCAATTTTAGTGTCCACTTGTTTTGCTGTGGCTGTGGGCACCTTGGTATGCACAAATGGGAGCAGCTTCTCCAGCGCTGCTTTTCTCACCCCTTTTTTTTTATGGATGGGGTTTTTCGTCTCCCACAGAGCCGGCAGCTCCCTTACCCGGTCAATAAATTCCGCCAGGAACTCTTTGTCGCTAATAAAGACATTCATATTGTATCTGCAAGTTAAATAAATTATATTTAACTAATGTGAGGCAAACAGTCTAACCTCCTTAACATCCTAGTCACCATATATATCCTCCAACAATCTCAAGACAGTATAGGCCAACAATTTTTACAAGTCACAAAATCACATACCTTCGTTCGCACGTCCGTCACTTGAACTCCTCTCTCCACACACCGAACGTACTATAGTCACATGTGTGTTTGCTATATACACACCACGCATGCGTCAAAATTCGAACACGTCGCTCCGCACACGTCGCCCGCCCATGACGTTCTAACTAACATATTTTCCCCGCCCCTTCTCTTTCGGCGCGCAGACAGATATGGCGGAGTTACAGCAGGTGTCTGATAATTCCGCAACTAACGAGGAGACAAGCCCGGAGACCGAGGACACGTCACGATCAAGGAGGAGATTCAAGGCATCGAATATGTCTTTGGCGGAGATGGCGGAGATGGTGGACATCTTGCTCAAGGCTGATTATGATGCCAAGCATGGGCCGTATAGCAAACCAAATAGAAGGAAGGCCAAAATCCTCACTAAAGTTGTGAAGAGTCTGAGGGCGAAGTTCGGGGTGAAACGCTCAAATGAGCAGCTCAGAAAGAGGTGGTCAGACCTCAAACTGAGGGAGCCAGACTAGTTGAGGAGCATAAAGAGGATGCTCGCTAAAAGTAAGTAAAATGTAGACTTTTCTGCTATTAATCTTTTTATAAACTGACATGTTTTTTTTTTTTTCTCATATTGGACTCCCTTCCAAAATGTAATATTTTGAACTTGGTTGGGCACAGTAATCGTTCGTTACGTTACCGACACTTCGTTCGGCCACTATCCGCGGTTTTGGCTTATTTTAGAGCTACAAAAGTAATTAGACATCTGCCATTTTTGATCAAATATTGTTGATAATTTTTTAGTCTAGATGATGTGTTTGTAAAGAGAATGAAATGCAAACTTTTATCAGTGTAAAGGAGAGGACACTCAGCAGCTGCTTCCACATCTGTACTTTGGAGCACTATAGTGTGGGCCACCAGACCCGCCTTTTTTGGGTGTCCCACACAGGTGCATCAGAGAATTTTTGTGGTGCCTCCATGTCCAAAAAATTACATCCAAATGTGAATACTAAACATATTTGGGGTCATAAATAATGCATTCTTCTTTAAATTCCGCACAAATACACACTTGTACCCCACTTCCAAGCAATTTAGCCTGTTTTTATTTTAACAATGAGATTTACAGTGTGATAAATAGACCTTTGGTTTTATTCTCATAGGGGAGAGAAGACTGGGAGGAGGACACTCCAGGGAGCACATGCACCCCACAACTTCCAAGCAACCCCAAACTCCCAAAGACCCACAACCGAAAGATGTGCAGGAAGTTGAGGTGGAGGAAGGAGAAGTGCAGGAAGGAGAGGTGGATGACGTTGTGGATCTGGTCACCACAACAGGTCAGTATCTGTCACCACAGCTTCAGGTAAGAGAGGTAGGCCTGCAGAGTTATAATACATTTTTTTTTTGGTTTTTAGGGGATGTAAATGTTGTGGAGGATAGTACACGGTTCTCTGCTGACAGTGCCCTCCGCCTCATCCAGCAAGTGATGGAATGTAGCACGGAACTGGACCTAATTAAACAAAGAATCCATGTGATGGAACAAACATTTAAAGACATTCTCGATGTTTTGGGGAGAATTCAATAAGCCATTCAAACACATTTGTTTTTACATGTTTGTTTTTGTAATTTTTTAAATTTTTTTGACTATCAAACCAGCCAAAAATTGAATATGCACACAGTGTGTCAACATGTGCTATCTGCCATCAGGGGATATCCATGTACGTCTTTTGTGGGTGCAACCCCTTCCTCGTATCAAAAGTCGGTGAACTGAGGAAGGGGATGCACCCCCAAAACACGTCCATTGATCACCCCTGATGGCAGATAGCACATGTTGACAATAGGGATCAGGATTGTAAACTTCCTAGATGAAAAAAATCCCAAATGTGTGCATATTCAATTTTTGGCTGGCCAAGGGGTGGCAGGACCCCATATTAGGACGGGCACATAGAGACATAGTTTGTGTAAGTGAATGTCTCCGATTGCTCAGAGGTATCCAATGTTGTAATTTTTGAAATGCAACTGTTATTTTTGTATTTTCATAAGCAAAAAATTGCCGGGTTGGGGCCAGGCCAACCCAAAAGTAAAAAAAAAAAAAAAAAATGAAGAGAATGTGCACAGAGTAAAATATTTGACCACAAACAACGTGTAGCTTCTTTTTATAATACCCTCTAAGCTTATTTGGTACTTTTGTAAGGTTACATAGTGAAATGGTTGTTATTTACTAAAGTAAAATACACTTGCCACTACAAATGCACAAAGACAAACTAGGAGACAGGAAAGAACAAATAATTAAAGGTTTAAACAAGCTTTTTATTGGGATACTTAGACATAGGCTGGCATAGGAATTGCCCCCCTACCCGTGAAATACTCCATGTATTTGTCCCGAACCTCACGGGCATTTTGGGGGGGCAAGCCAAGACGGGCAGATTCCAGGCCCGGAAGGGGATTTGCAGGGGAAAGTCCAGCCTCTGGCAAAACTGAGGCCATATATGAATTAGATTTGCGGCAAAGAAAATTGTGTAGCACACAGCAGCATAACACTACATAGTTTATTTTGTAGTCCGCCAAGTGGATGGAAGTCATAAAAAGGTGGAACCGGCTGGCCATTATGCCGAAGGCATTTTCAACGACTCTTCGGCCCCTGGCCAGCCGGTAATTGAACACCCTCTTCTCTGGGGTCAGGGTCCTCTGTGGAAATGGCCTCATAAGATGCCGTCCGAGTCCGAAGGCTTCATCAGCCAAAAAAACAAAGGGGAGTCCTTCAATATTCCCTGCATCCGGTGGCAATGCAAGGTCGTCACTCTGGAGACGGAGGGCAAACTCCGTCTGGATGAAGGATCCCCCATCGGACATCCGGCCATTCTTCCCTACATCAACATAGAGGAATTCATACCGTGCTGACACCACCGCCATCAGCACAATGCTATGAAACCCCTTGTAGTTGTAGTAGTAGGACCCAGAACGGGGTGGCGTCACGATGCGGACGTGCTTCCCGTCTATGGCACCACCACAGTTGGGGAAGTCCCACCGCGTGGCAAACTCCGATGCCACAGTCTGCCATTCCTGTGGCGTGGAAGGAAGCTGTGGAGTGAAACAAGATGAAATAATATTAGAAAAACAAAGTCATACATTACAAGGAAATTCTATCCCCAAAAATTAGAGGCCAACATCAATCAAATTATACGTTTATTAAGGTGTTTAAAAAAAGTATAATGGAAGGCTCATTTATCATATTCATCACCCCCTCTGATGGGCCATTACTAAATTATTTTGGGGGGGGGGAGATGTGTTTGGCCACAGGATAGCATTGCAGTGGCGGTGCGTCCAGAGTGGGCGCTGGAGCACTGCCCCCTCTCTCCTGTGCCCATCACTCAGAACAATACATAGGTTCATGCGTTGCATGAACCTATGTATTGTCTATGCCGCACACTATTCAGGTGGATGGCCTCTTGTAAAGCGACCGACATATGAATCATTGCGGCATTTAGGGGGTTAAAATTGCATAGCAGAAACAGGTAGTAAAATAGTCTTGCACATTACAACCTGAGGGATGTAATTGGCTTCCTAAAAGAAAAATGGGGACGCAGGGGGGGGGGGGCATTCCTTGGGTAAACACTGACAGGCTGCTCTGCCAATCATGTTCACCAAGTCTGTTTAATGGTAACATGATTGGCTGATGCAACATGAAGGGAAGGAGAAGACATCAAGGACAGAAGAAGGATGGCGCTGACCACAAGAAGGTAAGTGCAGGGCTGGGGGGAAACTGGCTGCATTAGAGGGGACTAAATGGCTGCATTTGAGGGAACAAAATGGCTGCATTGGAGGGGACAACTGGGGGCGTTTAATAGGCACCAGAGCAAAAAAGGAGGAAGTTTATTTCCTAAATTAGGGTTTGAACCCCCAAACATTTGGAGCAACAGGCGCCCCTGCTGGAAAAGTTAGTGAAGGGAAATATTTATGGAGGAGAAAAAAGGGGCAATCTAAAGCTTCCAACATGCATGGGGACAAAGGGGACATTCTCAGCATATTACAATCATGGTAATTAGGGAAGGATGAAAGAAATACAATACATTAGCATACATGTAATACATAAAATGTGATGTTAAGGGAGCAAACTTACCCTAATATAGTCCTCCTGCAGGACTTGGATGATGGCAGAACAGGTGTCTGGGATTATGAGGCCCAGAGCCTGGGGGGAGATGCCTGTGGTGAACTTCAAGTCCTGAAGACTTCTCCCTGTCGCCAGGTAACGCAACGTGGCGATGAGCCTCTGCTCAGCATTGATGGCTTCCCGCATAACGGTGTCCTTCCTGGTAATATAGGGGGACACCAAAGCCAACAGTTCCTGAAAAACGGGGTCAGACATCCGCAGAAAATTCCTGTAGTCCTCAGGATTATTCTCGACGATCTCCCGCAGCAGAGGCATGTGGCAGAATTGGTCCCGCTGGAGCAACAAATTCTTGGTCCATGAACTCCTCCTCACACCATTCATGGACTGGTCTTGGTTCAAAACAAGCAGACCAACACCAAGCGCACGCACAGCACGAACTCGACGACGAGAACGTCCAGGCGACATGGCTAGGAAACGGTCGTCTAATCAGAACGTACAGAACAGAACGCACTTTAGAACAGCAAGGCCTATGAATAACGAACTGAAAATCAGAAACGAACAGGCAAGAACGCACTGTAAAACAGATACGACCTGCCTAGACGCCCTGAAAGTCAAGATACGAACCCACAAGCACAAACTGAACGGCAGAAAACGATCTGAAAAGTACGAAGACTGAAAAGCGCGAATCGTCTCTTCCCAAACTTTTACTTCACACGCGGTAACACGAGATCAGCAAAAGCAGCCCAAGGGGTGGCACCAAGAAAAAAGATCTTCCCCTTTATAGTGCCGTCGTACGTGCTGGACGTGAGCGCGGAGAACAACGAGGAAATTGGGAAATGACAGTGTGTACGCATAGAAAGCTTGACGAGAAAATCGACAAGCTTAACAAGAATCTCGTCGAAAAAAACGACGTGTTTTTTACGACGAGAAACTCGGTCGTGTGTACGAGGGCTAAGTGTTTCAATCAACAGTGAAAAATGTATGAATAAATATAAATATGTGATATCCTACAATGTGATTACTACTCTTCTTAACGTGATAGCCTCATGCATACAGTATGCACAAAATAATAAAAAAAAAAAAATTGCTTGTGCCACCAATGGAGTTATGTGTCACTACACCAGGTGGGAGCTGCCACGTAACTATTCAACTTGCAAACAAAGTGACAGTGGTTCTTAACGTGAAAAATACCCCAGTCATGGAGGTAATCTAAAACGTGACACTCAAATTAGTACAAAAATAAAAATATATATTGTTCATAATGCCTTGGCAGTGTGTCTCTAAAAATTATAGTTGTGAGGAGACTGTGTTTCCAATAGCACAGTCTGGGGTGACAGTTCATGTGACTCTGTGACTTCTGTGATGCCTGTTTGCCCTCAGGCGGACATTTACTGTGACTTTGGTGCTCCCCTCTCCTTTAGGACCCCACTCACCAGATTGAAGCACCCCTGCAGGGGTATAATGCACGTCTGGTGATGTCCTCTATACGATCTGTGCACTTCTCTGTGTGGTTATGCTGCTCCTCCGGGGTGTCCGGTCTTTTGCTACTCCCCACTTCCTCCCAGCTTGGGGAAAATCAGTATGGTTCCTCAGGAAAAAAAAACAGATGGCGCTCTCATAGCGTAATTTGTTTTATTTTAAAAAATGGTTGTAAACGTATAAAATAATTAAAAACAAAAAACTATCGCTGCTCCTGTAGTTAACAAAACTCAGGGCAGTAACAGAACGTTACAAACAGGTCAGACCCTCACGGGTAGGTCACGCTGGCGGGTAAGGCTCTCCACAGCCTGGGCGTGCATTCCACTGCACGGGTCCCGCAAACCGGACGTGACGCGGACGTGTCTAAAAGGCCAATCAACTGATGCGTTTCAACGTAAAGTATTTTTCAAAGGTGATGTCATTCCGTCGTGTCCGGTGTCTATAAATAACCCACGGCCTCCGTGTACCGCTCTTTCTGGGCGTTGCTTTGAATGCTGTTTAACTCAAATTGGGTCAAATTAAGTCAGGGCGAATGCCGCTGAAGTATTATTGCTCCATCTTGTGGCTAAATCCTGAATTGTTCTTCCCGGTGCCGTGTTTACTTGTCCTAGTTATAGGCCTAGTTAATACATACTTTGATACAATCATTGTAAGCTGCTGGCCATCATTACTATTCATACCTTGTATATTCTGTCCAGACCCTTTTATATGATAATTTAGTGCATACTCTCATATTGTTGGGAATTAATATGTAAGAGGGGGTATTTTTATTAAACCTTATCCTTTTATTGCAAAAGGATTAACCCTTAGATGAGAATTATGTTTATATTGATGTCAAACTGAGAGCTGCATGCTGTGAAATATGCAAAAAAAACATACACAGAATAAAATATATGTAAAAACTGCAGAAATACAGAGGAAGAAAAGAGAGAGATTTGCAATAAAATTTAAATTATGAGATAGATCAGAAAAAAAATCAAAATCAAAAACAGAATCACCTCAAAAAAGGATCACCTCCTTGTGTCAGTATTTTGTTGAACCACCTTTTGCTTTAAATTACAGCCTTTTGTCTGTCGGGATTTGTCTCTACTAACTTTGTACATCTAGACTTTGCAATATTTGCCCACTCTTTGCAGAACTGCTTAAGTTCAGTTAAATTTTATGCTGACCATTTGTGGACTGCAGTCTTCAAGTCATTCCACAGATTTTCAATTGGGTTTAAGTCTGGGCTCTGACTAGGCCTTGCAAGGGCATTCACCCTTTTCTCCTTCAACCACTGTGTGTTCATTTTTGCTGTGTGCTTTGGGTCATTGTCATGTTGAAAGGTAAAACTTCTTGCCACTGACAACTTTCCTTAAGAATTTGATGGTATTTAGCCCTATCTATTTTTCTTTCTATCCTCACAAGTGCTCCAGTTACTGCTGCAAGGAAACACCCCGTAACAGGATATTGCCACCTCCATGCTTTACTGTAGGAATGGGGTTATTTGGATGGATTTCCGCCAGACATATCGTTTGGTGTGGAGGCCAAATAATAAAATTTTAGTCTCATCTGACCATTTTTGCAAAGCTCAGTCGTGACTGCATGTGGCCTTTCTTGAGGAGTGGCTTTTTTCCTGCAACCTCCCCATACAAGCCACATTTGTGAAGAATTTGTGATATTGTTGTCACACAATGACCACTTTTTGTCATAAATTCCTGCAACTGCTTCAGAGTTGCTGTAGGCCTCTTAGTAGACTCTCTGACCAGGTTCCTCCTGGCTCTTTCATCCAGTTTGGAGCGATGTCCTGATCCAGGGAGGGTCTGTGTTGTACCAAATACCTTCCACTTCTTAATTAGAGACTTTGCTGTACTTCTAGACATTGATAAAGCCTTTGATTTTTTTTGTATCCATCTCTTGACTTGTGCCTGTCCACAACTTTATCCTAGAGATCTTTTGACAGTGCCTTGCCACCCGTAGTTTGCTTCAGTAGAACTATGAGGGCCTAAAATGCTTCAGAAAAGCACAGCCATTTGACTTTCAAGCTATTTTTAGGAGGGGGTACTTTTTCCAACTCAGTGATTCTGTTTTTTTTATTTTTACATGTTAGTGTTATATCTTTCACTTGGATATTATAAGTTGCATTGAGTCAATACAGCTGGATAAAACAAAAACTGTGTCTGTCTCCATTTCAGACTGCAAAGCAACAAAATGTGGTGTGATTTTTTTCAATACCCACTGTATACTGTACACCAAACATGTTGTCAAGCCTTAAAGTTGTGGCACCCATGAAACTGCAATGTTTAGATGGTAATGTTTTAAAAGCCTTTACAGATAAAGGAGGGAAGAAGTGCGACCCCCTATACCCTCCTCATAATAGACTGAGCACTGGTCACAAAACACGTAGCTAGAGAGAAATGTGTGGGGGGTACAGGAAAGAGGGATATGTAAGGGACTGGGGTGGGAGAAAAGCCCCCCCCCCCCATCTAGTAGTAAGGGCTGAGTTAATTCAGGTTTAAAGGGTTATATGGATATATATCCCTGTTAGTTTGTCTTTTCCCTTTTGTGTCATGTCTGTGTGCAAAAACTGTGTAAGTGTAGAATGTATGACATTTTGTATTGTAAATTAAACTAATAAAAATGTATGAAAACTGAGGGGGGGAAAAAAAAGCCTTTATAGCTCATCAATTTAGAATTAATAATGAATGATGGCACTAGAATAATTTCTCTCACTCTGATATTCACTGCAATACCTCAGATGTGTGATGCAATGTTTACATACATGTGCACTCCCTATGCACACATTTTCATGTGTGTGTGTGGGGGGCGAAAGGGTATCTTTAAAATGTTTATTTTATTCTTTTTAACACTTTTTCTCAGTTAACCTTATTGCAATCTCAAGGGGACAAGGGATAGCATGGACAGGTGAGATGTTCTCTTTAGGGGGACATTGGGGGTCTATTGGACCCTTAATTGCTATAAGTTACAGCAAATGAAAGTGAAATGCTAGGTATTGAAAAAAAATGGTACCAAGTGTCAGGTCACCTGTGGCCAGATGACAGATGCACCGTTGGGGGTCAGGAGTGCACCACAAGGTAGTGAACCCTATGGCTGACTGCTGCGGATGGGACGCTGGGTGGTTGTGGAAAGCGGGACCAGTGGAGCACAACAGGGATCCACAGGGAGCTAAAGCCCAAGATTCCTCAGGGCGCAGAGTCTAAGATCCAGCAGGTTTTCACCAGAGCCTCTAGTGGTGAGGATGGCCTATGCTGCAGCTGGGTCGAGGTCGCGGCCCCCAGAGTCCCCTAGCTCACGCTCCGTAGGGTAAAGAGGATAGAGGGGAAGCAGCAGCACAGGATACAAGAATAGTGAGGGGAAAAGCCAAGGTCAGGGCAACAAGCAGACACGGATAAACGAAGGACAAGCCGAAGGTCAAGGTCACTAGCAGACAGGGATAGTCGGGAACAAGCCAATATCGTAACACAGAGACAGACGTAGCACACGGCAGGCAGGAACCCAAACACACAGTGCTTAACAAACACGTTGATCAGCACGGCTGGCTTGCAGTGCACAGGTTAATATAGTGTTCCCTGATAGGGCCTGGAGTGGAGCATACTGGGAGGAGAGATTATAAAAGCAGCCAGGTGAGAGAGCCTGGTCTCTAAGGTGAACACATGAAGAGGAAGGTAAGATGGCAGACAAACATTACTGCATATCCATGACACCAAGCTCACCACTGCAGCTGTGAGCATGTTTAAACCACTCAAAGCCCAGACTGTTTACAAAGCACTTAGGGATGGCAAGTGGCTAATGAACAAAGGAAGTTGTTGTACACTTAAGCTCACTGCACATATTACAATCTGATTGTACAACCTCTTTTAAATCTATTAACAACCATGATAGAACCGCCCACTTAGGACTGCCTTGAGACATGCACTAGGAGGCTGACTGCTCCTATTAAATTGCCTGCGCTGTGAGCCTGCGCAGGGGGCGGGGATGTGCGGCAGGAGGGAGGTGGAGAGGGGCAATTCCAGGCGGCTGACAGCTGCTATTAAATTGCCCACGCTGCAAGACTGTGTGGGGGAGCAGGGATGTGCAGCTGAAGAGAGGGAGTGAGGGGCGGTCCCAGGTGGCTGACTGCTCCGAATAAATTGGCAGGACTACGAGCCTGTGCGGGGGGGCGTGGATATGCGGCAGGAGGGAGGTGGAAAGGGGTGATCCCAGGCAAATGACAGCTCCTATTAAAAGGGCTGCGCTGCAAGCCTGTGTGTGGCGGGAGGGCACTGGCTATACATTCCCGGGACAGAAAAGCCCTGTGCATACTCGCAATTCTCATATTTCCACTCGCCAAATGCAAGCTGGCGAGTGGAAATTCTGAAGGCTATTTTTGTATGTATGTATGTGTAGCGGGTATATACTTTTCTATTATGTTTAAAACTGGTGAAGACACCAGTGATGCATAGTTCCCTGCAGCCCAGTAGGTGGCGTTGTCACTTTGGGCCGGGGTTGAACCATCACTTTTCCATTTTGGATAGGGGGTAAGGTAGGGTTATAACCCCTGTCATTTTTTTTTTGCCATCTGTGTCCCATTGCTGAGATTTCCCTTCACTCCCTGTCCCATAGCGTGGTGACCCCGCACTCTCTCCTCCAAGGTACCCCTAGACAAAAGCCAGAGAGAAAGAATGCAGCCAGAGAGAGAGAGAGTGGAGGCCGCTACACGTGGGGGCTCCGGGTCCGGGATGGTGTTCATGTTACTATGGAGCTAGAATGGACGGAGTTTGAACGTGTCTGCCTGGAGGAGTTCCGAGTAGGTCGGCCATATTATTGGCCAAAGTGCAACCCTGCTCGAAGTCGTGGGCATGACCCTAAGAAGGGAAAGGACTACGCAGAGGAGCGAGAAGAGGGGGGAGTCCAGCCGTGTGAAGTAGTACACGTGGGGGCTTCTATTGCACTGCCCCACGAGGCACACCCTCCCTGCTCAGTTCGTGGGTGTGACCTAGGCCGGGAGAAAGCCTGAAAACTGGGGCGCAGTAGGGGAGGAGTCCAGACGTGTGAAGGACTACACGTGGGGACTTTGGCGCCAACCTTGCAGTACGCAATGGATCAGCAGCGAGTCACCATGTTCGGAAATGCATTGTGGATTCCACTTCACCCTTCTACCACGACCTTGACTACTGCTGCTCCAGTGACCGATACGGGGATCCGGCTAAAGCCCCGGGGACGATTCGCCCTGTACTCGTGCATGGACGTTGAGGCCCTAGGTTTGATTTGTCCCGGCTGTTCGGGACTGGTGTGTCAGCTGAAGCCATTCGGGCGATGCGAGGCCTGCGGGGAGTTCTTATTTGAGGTGGACACTAGGCTTGTGCAATTCGTTTCGTAACGAATCAAAATTCGTCCGAATTTAGCAACTTTCGGACATTCGGAAGCATTCGAATTTCCGAACAGAGCAATTACGAACAAAACCGAATCCGAAATAAATTATACCGCAAAAATAGCGAATGCCCGAAGGTCTTCGGCATAATTCGTTATGAAAAAAGTTACGAATGTACGAATCCATTCGAAGCACAATAACACTCACTCTGCTCTCTGCTTCTCCCTCACCATGCTGAACTCCCTCTCAAAATGGTGTACAGGGGCGGAGGCTATAGCCGCATGAAAAAACGAAAGTAAAATACGAGATTTCAAATCCATTCGAAGCACAATAACACTCACTCTGCTCTGCTCTCTGCTTCTCCCTCACCGTGCTGAACCCTCTCAAAATGGTGTACAGGGGCGGAGCCTATAGCCGCATGTAAAAAACGAAAGTAAAATACGAGATTTCGAATCGTTACAAATAACCGCTATGTATTTAGAAAAGTACAAATCCATTCGAAGCACATTAGGCATAATAGGCAGCGTCGTTGTGAGAGAGACACGGAAAATTACGAATCAACGAACCCAAAAAAAGTTACGAAAGTAGGAGTTGTGTCCAGAATCAACGAAAAACAACGTACTCTACCGAAAGTACGAATTATAAAGCAACAAAAAATTCAACGAAAAATGTCGCTTGCAAAAATACGAATGAGTCCGAACACGAAAAATCCCGTCTAGCAAAATTACGAATGATTACGAATCAACAGGACCGGAAAGAAACGAACCGAAACGGAACGAATTTTTCCGTTGTGCACAAGTCTAGTGGACACAGCTATCGAAAAGCCAAGAACCATCCACCTCAACCGCACTACAGGCAGCACCACTCAAGTAGGAGGAATCACCGCTTTGACAGCCATCCCTGTGCGCACTGCAGCGACCACGGGGGAGGTCGCGATCACCGAAGTACGGGAGAAATCCGAGGATGCTGACTCGGTCACCTCTGACTCCCAGCGTCCACCGCCGAAGAGGAAGACCGGCATGGTAGCCCCGTCCAGCGGTCGCGGTGGATCATCCTGCCCGCCTACGCCCGGCCCGGATGGATCCGGTAGGAAGAGTCCCGGACATCCTTTTTCAAGTAAAGGCCGAGGTTAGCCGGGCGGAGGGACTTGGTGTGTGGGCGGAGGTGTCGGGGAGTCACGGCCCTGTGTGTCCGCGGGAGGCGGCAGTTCAGTCTCCACTACAGGCTACCTGCCTGCGGAGGAGTGTGACACCTCCGACCTGGAGTCGCTCTCCGATCTGGGAGACGATGTTGCCATAGATGAACTCTTTGCCAGTAAGGGTTGGGACAAGATGCCTCTCTCCTCGTCCCGCAGAATTGGGATCCACCCATGTCTACAGGGGATAGTACACCCCGGGTGGAGGCACCAGCGCCTGAGGAGGGATCCCGTTCCCAGCCTACCTTCACATCCCCGATGCCACCTGCACCTAATGCCGGGGATAAGAGACTGTCGCTGCGGGCGCCTATGCCCAGAACAGAGGTGACCAAAGCACCTCGTCACCCGGATGCTATAGTTTTGCCAGGTGAAGGGGACAAAGCCACAATGCCTGCACTGGCGAGACTACAACGCCAGTTTTGCCAGAAGGTTTCTGCTGAGTATGGGTGGGAGTACCCATACTTGTCTAAAGAGTTGTTGTATGAAGTGGAAGTTTGCCGGGAGCGCTGGTACAATGACCATGTATGGACCCACCTTCAGGTCCCACACGCCCGCAGGTACCTCGCGTGTTCTCCCAAGGCATCTCAGCGTTTCAAAGACTGCAAGGCAGAATGGATGATGGGGCGGCATATCCACGCGGACAAGGTGCTGATTCGACGCAAGGAAGGGGAAGATGTTGAATACCATCTAGAAACAATGGACCAGCATTTGAAACCACTTGTCCTGCCGCACCCTCGTTTCTATCTGTAGGAGATAAAAGACTCTGTTTGCCATTTAATGTTGCTGAACTCTCCGGGTTTGTTATTTGTTTCCCGGGAGAACTCAATGACTGTACCCGAGCTAATGGGTGTTTGTGCTCTTCGGAGGAATTGAAGGACTGTTCCTGTTGTTGTTCTTCATTCCCCAACAAGTGATCATGGACTCTGGAGTAGATAGGGCCAAAGAAGAAGAGGTTTCCACAAGTGCAGTTACCGCGACGCTGTCACCAGGTGGCAGTGTCGTGCATCTGCATTCACTTTTCACACATACACTTTTAGAAGGAAAGGGTTTCTCTACGGAGAGGTTCTTTCGTTCTCACACGAATATATGTGTCTGGAAGTTGTGTGCTTAACATTTATTTTCCCCTTTGCAGGAGAACATCCCATCAAGACCGCTGAGAATGGGGCGGGACTTAGTCAGTGATGTGGGCGGGGGAAAAATGTTAATGATGTGACTTTTGAGATGTTTTACTGTTAAGTGTTTATATGTTTCCCTTCCCTTACATGTCAGGCTCAGGCACAACTGCTCTAGGTAGTTAGTTTTTTTTTCAACATTTTTGGGGTTTTTGAAATTTTCAGTTGGTTTCTGGACTGGACTGTGTCAACCCTTGAGAGCATAGTTTATTCCAGACACTGGGGACCAGTGTCAAACAACCAGGGGGAGAGTGTAGCGGGTATATACTTTTCTATTATGTTTAAAACTGGTGAAGACACCAGTGATGCATAGTTCCCTGCGGCCCAGTAGGTGGCGTTGTCACTTTGGGCCAGGGTTGAACCATCACTGCAGTGCCGTACCCTTTGTGGCCTCTCGCGGCGCCTGTTCAGCGGGCGGGGAACCTGCTGGGGTTGCTGGGAGAGGGTATAAAGGGGGCGGACATCTTTGCCAAGGGGTGAAGTCCCAGGCACCTTCAGCCTGAGGGCTGTGGTTCGTGGCAGGTGTCCAGGCGGCCTAGGCCTGGACACCCGAGGTTCGTGTTCCATCCCAGACACCTTCAGTCTGGGGTGAGGTACTCACCCGGAGGCCTGGGGCCCAGTACCTTCCGCTGGGTCCCGCGAGGGAAGGAGTTCCTAGGGGGCCTCGGGAGTGGGGCACCTGAGTCCAGAGGCGTAATGGACCGGAGGAGGTACACACCCGAAGATCTGGTGCAGCAGATTGCCGGTGCCGGGTGAGCCTCTGGAGACCGCCCGGAGGGATATCCTCTCCCGAACAGGGGCCAAATCAAGAGAGGAAGGTAGTTCACGTTCTAGGACCGGTGGCAGCGGTCCAACTATTCAACCCAGGCCTGTGGCAGAGGCCTCAACAGTACACCCGGTCGGTGGCAGCGACCAAAACTCACGGTCAGTGGCAGTGACCGTGCGCCAGGCCTATTCGCTATCAGAGGAATAGGAGAGTTCATTGTGCCTGGGCCTACTCGTATCCACACCCCCTGTCTGTTCGTTGAGGGAGTCCAACTGATTGTGTTTCATCCTGACATTGGAAAATAAAGGAGTGTTCGACTTTTATTGGTGTGGGGCTCATTTACTGGCAGACACTGTTCCACAGAAGAAGCGGAGGCTCCCAACACCAAACACCGACCCGAAGGTAAAGAAACTTTGCTCACACCACACAAACATCTGCGGTGAAAGCTTGGCGTGGTGATTTGTGCTTGGAAGGAAAATGGAAAGCATTTTGGCGTTTAAAAGTGTTTTATATTTTGTTCCAGTTTTGTGAAGTTTTGTACTGTAATCCAATTTTGGGTAGAGAGCAAACAGGGGAGCATCACCATTGTTTTATCATCTAGATACAGAGAGAAGCCACATTGTTCTGCAGGTGGTAAACGGGCGTAAGTGTTCTGTGTGGTTTAGTCTGGCGATGCAGTGTATGGGTGTATAGCGGAAAATGCTTGTGTATGCATACACTGTGAGGGGTAGAGGCCTAATTCGGGGGGTTGATAACGCCTTGGTTAGGGTTTCTAGTTGGGGGACTTGACCAGATAGTGGTTGTAGTCCTTCAATCCACCATAGAAGAAGACACCGGGCGGTTTACCCTGGACGCAGGGCTAAGACGATAAGCCGATTCGAATCACCATGGACACAAGGAGGTCTGTGCAAAGGGAAGGAATGGAGGCTTCCCACAGTCAGATGGTCACACGGTGCACAAAGCCTAGTTTTGGGGCAAAGGCCTTTGAACCTCAAAAAGATTAACATAGGTGGTCCAAGGATACTATTTTTGGTATCTCTCTGGAGTGGATGTAGTTCAGCTGCGGCTTCAGAAATCTTAATGATGAGTGTTGATGGAGGTGTAGTACACGCTTTTGTGATTCTCAGAGGAGGAACGGTGGTTAAATTCTCATGCCCGTTTGTTTGAACTTTGTATGGCTGGTCCATGCAAGGTTCTCGAGCTGCTCTCATGTTTGTCCCGTTGTATTTTTTTCTATTGCTGAAAGAGTGAATGTAGAATTCTAGCTGTTTTTGTTTTTTAATTTTTGGTTTTGGAAACTATGAAGTATCTCCCCCACATTTGTATCTGAATGTTTGTATGTAGTAACGTGAATATGTTCGAACTTACCGCGGCGATCCTCCGATGCGTCACAGCTGTTGTATTTTTGTAGGAACGGGAAAAGTAAGGGTTACAGAGGGTTTTGTTTGAATCGGTTTTGAAAGAATGTCATTGACAATTTACCAATGTACAGGAATGTCATTATTATTTACCATTCTTTGCAGGTTAAATATGAAGGATAGAGTAATGATTTTGCTTATAAGTATTTTTCAGGTCCAAGGAGTTTGTACACAGAGAACAGGTGTATGTAGACAGCTGTACATATGGATAAATATGAGTCTAAGGAGGTAAAAGTATCATAGGCTATTTCATTGTTTCTTTTTTCCTGCACCACGCATTTCTTCCTTCAGTCTGTAAATGGGAAGAAAATGGGGGGAGAAGTGATAAATGTAAGAATGACAGTTTTTTTTTCAAACAAATAATGTTAACCTCTAATTCTAACCAAGTTTGTGCCAAGACTGTCTTTCTTTGATAGAATTTTAAAACGCAAGCAGCAGTCTGGTGAAGTAGGTTCCCATCCCAGATGCTAAGAACCTTTTGTCAATGGTTCCAGGTATTGTAAGCCACGCATAGGTTATGCAGTGACCACAGTCCCGATGTCTGGGTTATTGTCATATGAGGGTTGTTTGTTTTCAAAAGATTTTTATTATGCAAAATAAAATATGAGGGTTGTTTGGAGGTCAATCAAAACCAGGGTCGTACTTTCCTCATTAGCTGTCACTTATATTCTCGGCTGATGGGGTGGGTGCGATCGTTGTGACACGAACTTCAAAATGTCCACCACAGGTGTTGTAAATCTACAATATTATATCTATTAACCTATAACTATTGCATCTATATATTAATTGTATGGTCCCTTATTTGCTATTCTAACCTATCAGAGCGTGTTAGGCCTGATGATACAATGTTAATTATGAGATAGACACAGTTGCTTCGTAAATCAAGTCATATTACATTTATTCCTCTAAAAATAGGAAACATATTGTAACATCAGATACAGTCTACAACAACAGTACTAATGAAAATGATACTTATTCTCTCCTCGAGGCAAAGGTCCTGCTTGCTGAGCTCCCAGATGTAATAGAGAACTAGGCCTCTGTAGGCCTTTGTAGGCTTCTGCAGGCCACATGTCTTAGGCCCAAAAATGGCCTTCAGAGCAAGGTCCCAGCCAGATAACAGAGGTCCTTGCACTCAAAAGGGAATAGACCAAGCTCTGTGTTACGAACCGTTTTTACAAAACTCACTCATTACTCATTCGAGCTCCTTCCCCTTGCCCGCCCGTCTATCTCTCGACCAATTGTTGCACTTTCATGATTCTTGTCTTGTTAGTGATTGTCCTGCCATACCTGGCATGACAGTCCATTGTCATCAACCTCTTTGAAGCTTCTCGCACAGCAGGTGGGCTAGAGATAAGCCCTTTCCTGCTATACTACTATGCAGACTCTGTCTGAGGACATCAAGTGTCATTTCGCTGTAAAAACAGATGTGTGGACCAGGCTGCCCCCAACATATGCCGCTTTGCGCCTAAAGGGCGCATATCACCCTTCTTCAGAACAGCCCTTAACTATCTTCATGTGTTGCGTTTTCAACATGCACCTCAGAAACAGCCCCTGTGGCGCAGTCCATAATTATCTTCCAACATGTGCTTCAGAACCAGTACCTCTGGAACAGTCCATAATGGTTTTACCGTGTTGCGCCTCTTAACATAGGCTTCAGAACCAGCTCCTATAGAACAGTCCATAACGGTCTTAACGTGCTGTGTTTCCCCACACGTGCCGCTTTGCTACTGGGTGACACACCAATATCAATCTTCCGTGACAGCTTCCCTGTCACCGTTCTGTATCTTCTTCTTCTTGACATCTTCATGACGGGGTATAGTACCGGCAAGGGGTATCCATTCACTCACCATTCACCCGCACACACTCAGAGCAACAACTCAACCAGCTTCCAGATACAGAGCCTTGAGGAGGACCTTATTTGGCCATATTACTAGCCTAATATATATTTTTTTATCACACTATACCATGACATCAATCAACCATTATCATAATATACGCATATATATATATTATCCATCCAATTACGCCTTCCGCTCCCATCCTCCTATACAGGTCGGGATTGGACAAGCTTGCTCACAGTGGTCTTTCCTACTGCAACTTAGCCTGTCTGCGGTGCCTCAGTGAGCTAAATTGGCAACAAAGTCTCTAATTTGTACGAAGAGACCCTACCGTCAATTTGTCCCTCAACTTGCATAGATAAGCGGGAGAGCTTCCTATATAAGTTTTGAGTCTAACAACACATATAAATCTCAAACAATAACAAAACCCACAAAATTTCATCCCTGTGTCTGGATTTCAGTGACCATGCCCAGGGCATCTCATGCAGCCCTACCTACTGTTAGGTTCAAGAAATAGCCTAGTTCAATGACTAACGCTACATCAGTATCCTCTAGGACAAAGAAACAAACTCGTCTATGTCCTAAATAATACCCAGGTGCTTCCTTCCCAGCAATGATCTCTCCATCCAGAACACAGAGTACCGTGTATTGACCTGGTATGCAAAGGACATCGTGGTCCTGCTTCCATCAGGGGGAAATATCAACCTGCCCCCAGCTTCAGTATTCTCTGATCACATGTGGGTCACTTAGCCACAAATGCAACAAGATAGAATCCCCAGTCAGTAAGCCCATTGATGCCACAAAATATACAGACCGAGTCTGCACTCCTGTATATGGGATCATATAGTACAAAACCTTTCACAATCCAAACCAGTACATATATCCATAATATCTACTAACACAGGAATTTAGTATTCCTGACTTCTGAACAAATCACCAAAACAACCATGCTTCCTTTCGGATAAACCCACTCTAAAATGGATCCCCATGGTATGAGCAAAAATCTCAAATAAATTTTTTTAAAACAAAAGATGAACGTGAACGTTGCTTCTCAAAAATTCAAAATTTTAAGCATTCAAAAAGACCATGCATTATCTGTACTTTCTGATCTATGCACTACTCCACCTTTCAGGTGGATAAATCCCAAACCTTTGGAATTTTTTCCACCTGAATGAAAAGAAAAACAAACTAAAACAGACTTTCGTAGCCAAAATGGCTTCCTACCAGCTCTTGTCCTAGACAAAATGTAGTCAGCTGCTAATTGAGGACATAGTCAATGACCACCTAGTCAGTTGCTAATGACCCCCTTTTCAGGTGGATTAAACCTAACAATTTTTCCACCTGAACCAAACCAAAAATAAAATAGATGAAACAATATAAAAAAACACTAAAAATAATACAAAAAAAAATAAAAAAATAATGGAAAGTAAATAAATAATACAAAAATCCAAAAATAAAAATAATTAATAATAAAAAAATCCTAAAAAAAAAATTACAAAGACAAAATGAAAGAAAATAAATGAGAAAAAATTCAAACTTAAAAAAAAAATGTAAAAAAAAAAACATTTATTTTTCTTTGAAAAAATGAAAATCAATAAAATTTAAAAATTTAAAATCTGGCCATCAACACACAACAACATGGCAAGACAGCCATCATCAAACAACGACAAACACTCAACTTTAATTAAAGACATGCATGGACTTTTCTCATGTGGGAAGTAAGTGCTCATTTCAATCTGGAAGAGAATTTGTTAATGGGAAAACAAAAAACACAACATCTGTACTTCATCCCAACATTTGTAACTTCATTTGTAACTCTTTACTCCATTAATGTCTGACTATTGTTTAATTTTTTTTCATTGTTTGCAAACAATTACTAATTAATGAGCTCATGGTACCATGTGAAAACCTAACCCCTGCTCTGCAAAATTTGCCCACTGTTGTTTTCACTTTGAAGGATCTGCAAACAAAACACAAACATTAGTATCCAAACCAGTTTAACTTCTTCCTTGGTCTCTAGAAAAAAACAAACACAAAGATGATTATTACACACAATTATCGAAACAATTGACTTTTAAAGTCCCCCAAGCATATCCCCATTAATTGTAATGCTAGGGTAACATTTGCCATATTTTCCTATACTAAGCAGGCAGTATTGAAAAACCTTGCCCTATTACTCAGGAAAAAAAAATGGCAATGCCATTTGCGTCCAGCCACATACACGCCAGAATGGTAGATTAGCCCAGGGGGCAAACATTGGAATGTTATAAAAAAAATTGAAACTAAGAGTACTTTAAAAACAAAATAACGATCCCGCGGCCTATCCTCGAAAATATATACATATCAAGGTCCTCTATAATATTCCAAACCTGAAGGGCAAACCTCTGTAACTCACGTCTTATTCATAGCAAAGAAACATTAACCAGAAAATTCTCACCATCCCTGCAGCTCCCTAAGGGCTGCTACCATTGTTTCCCCCCCATTGCTATATTTGAATGAACATGTGGCTCCCTCCATTTTTCATAATAATGCCTTTCCTGTCTTAATTAAGTATTATGGTCCCTATGCCTATTGCTACCCCATCTCACTGAATACACTTCATAACGCCTTGGGGTCATTTTGGAGTGTTGCAATCTTTTTTTGATGTCATTATTCGCCGCCCAACAATATCTGGCGATGTGACCCCCCCTTTTACATAAAAAACATTTAAGGGTTGGTCTCCCTGTATGGGTCCTTCTCTGAGCATAAGGCGATGGAGACTCACATTGTTGCATAACATTAATCTGAACAGACTTTACACTTTCATTGTCTGAGGAGTAATCACTAGCGGTGGACTCATCAGACGTCTCCCCTAAATCAACTCCAGAATCAATACAATCACTAGTATCTGCATCTGCCTTTGACCCGTATTCCCTATAACTGGACTCCTGACAGAAGTCTTGCAGGATATTGACAACATTTTGGTAGGATCTAGCATTCCTCAGAGCCATTCTAGTGGGATAGCTTACATAACACTTATTGGCCATTGAGTATATGAAACTTGCATCATCCTCCAATAAGTCAGGACAGTTGAGCACTTTCGTATACAATGCAAGATACTCACTGCAGAACAATATTGGGTCATCTCCTCTCCTAAATTTCATTCATTGTAAATCACTCATACCATTATCACGACTGTCCACAATACGCTGTAATTCTTTCCTCCGCACCTCTGCATCTGCTAAGTTATCAATAACCCATGCAGATAACTGGCCTACCAAAGGTCCTGGTAGCCATGCTTTTAGAAGAGAGTATGCATCCTCATTACTCAAATGGAATTTAAGCATTAGAGCCTCAAACTTATTGGACAGACTCATTGGTGATTCCAGGGTGTTAAATTCACCCAGAATCTGGCACAAAGTAAGTCTCTCTTGGATTGTAATCAAACTGTTATTCTGATTTGCAGCTATAGGTGCAATATCTGACTGTGTTTCATCACGGCCCTTTTCCTTATTGACTGTGCAGATATCGGCCAATTGACATGTTCCTTTGTGCTCATTGAGCGGTACCATACATTGTTCTTTAGTACGAAGCTGGGAGTCTGCATTTGCTAATTTTCTTTCTAAAGATATAACCAACTCTTCCATCTCTGACAACTTTATTCGCAATGATTCTAAAAGTTTGCTCTTCATTTCACAGTCCATGCTGCACCTATAAATCTGCTCTTTTAGTTCAGTGTTCCTTCCTGACAAACTGACAATTTTTGCCTGAAATTCATCCATCTCACTACTGGAGGCTGTTGCAATCTTTAGAAGGCTTTCACTGACTTTCTCTATGTCCTCCCCGAGATGTTTTCTCTCTGATTCCCACTTCTCACCCATTTGCTCAGATATAAATTTAATTCTGAGCAACACTGCAATCTCATTTGCTAATCTTTCTTTCTTCACTTTTTTTTTAACTGTTTACCCAATAATCTGGCATTCTGTTGCTGACACTGAGACAAAAGCACATTAGACTGGTTTTTAAGAGGTTCATCTGTACATGAATGATAACTGGCAGAGGCATACTTTTTAACATACGTATACACAAGTTCCATTTCACAACTATACAATTAGTACTAACGTTCCAACACTGCACTGAGTAATGAGCCAAACTCAATTATCTTTAGCTCTTACAACTCATGAATACCAAAAAACAATCGCTCTTCTAGCATTTAATATTCTTCATTCATTACCACTGTTACCTAATATCATTCAAAACAATTAAACTTTTGCATGTCCATTGGTATGCAAAATCTGCCTCTAGCTACACTGAACAGCTGCTTAGACAATACACACAAACAGCCACAGATCTACAGATAAAGTTGTTTACGGTAATTTTACCTATCTTTACAACCGCTGCTTACAATGGACACAGGAAATAAAAAAACTGCTACAGAGCCATTTAAAATGTGTCACTTGTAGTTCTACCGAGCACACTCTTCATCAGTGCTCTCCTTTTAAATTGCCAGCCACCTTGAACTTCTATAGGAACAGAACGTGGGTAAAAAAAAATGAAAAGCTTCAAAAAAAAATTGAAAAATTTGAAAAATTTATATAAAAAATAAAATAAAAAAATATTTAAAAATTTTCATTAACCACTTAACGACCGCCCACTGTAAATATACGTCGGCAGAATGGCACCGACAGGCAGAATCACGTACATATACGTGATTGCCTTTGTATAGTTGGGGGGTCCGATCGGACCCCCCTTCTTTACAGTGAGCAGTGGTTAACTGATCGGGAGCGATCAGGCATGAGGGGACGGCCGTTAGATTCCGGCCACCCCCTCTCGATCACTCCCGGCGAATGAGAGAGCTTCCCCTGCCTGTGTAATGTTTACACAGGCAGAGGAAGTGATGTCATCTCTCCTGCGGCGCTCACATATACCGAGCGCCGTACAGGAGAAGATGCCAGGTTAGTGCACAAAACACTACACTGACCCCAGGACACATAGGTACATAAATCGCCCCCCCAGGCCCCCCCAGACACCCCCAGATCACACCCCAGATCACCCCCAGCCCCCAGCCACAGTGTCACTGATTGCAGTGACCATTTATTTACTGATCACTGCAATCAGTGACATTTGTGACTGTAAAAGTGTCACCAAAGTTTAGTTTTAGGTCCAGTGTAGCCCCCTAACCCCCCCTAATAAAGGTTTAACCCCCTGATCGCCCCCCAGATAACCCTTTCACCCCCTATCACCACTGTCGCTAAGCGATCATTTTTCTGATCGCCGTCTTAGCGTCGGTGATGCCGATCGGTAGCCAGTAATTTTTTTTAGGTTCGCCGCAGGTTTTTATAGTGTCGAGTACCCCCATATATTACCTAATAAAGGTTTAACCCACTTGATCACCCCCCCAGGTAACCCTTTCACCCCCTAACACCGCTGTCACTAAGCGATCATTTTTCTGATCGCTGTTTTATTGTCGGTGATGCCGATCGGTAGCCATTTTTTTTTAGGTTCGCCGCAGGTTTTTATAGCGTCAGGTACCCCCATATATTACCTAATAAAGGTTTAACCCCCTTGATCGCCCCCCAGGTAACCCTTTCACCCCCTATCACCATTGTCGCTAAGCGATCGTTTTTCTGATCGCTGTCTTATTGTCGGTGATGCCGATCGGTAGCCAGTTATTTTTTTTAGGTTCGCCGCAGGTTTTTATAGCGTCAGGTACCCCCATATATTACCTAATAAAGGTTTAACCCCCTTGATCGCCCCCCAGGTAACCCTTTCACCCCCTATCCTATCACCACTGTCGCTAAGCGATCGTTTTTATGATCGCTGTCTTAGTGTCGGTGATGCAGATCGGTAGCCAGTAATTTTTTTTAGGTTCGCCGCAGGTTTTTATAGCGTCAGGTACCCCCATAAATTATCTAATAAAGGTTTAACCCCCTTGATCGCCCCCCAGGTAACCCTTTCACCCCCTATCACCACTGTCGCTAAGCGATCATTTTTCTGATCGCTGTCTTAGCGTCGGTGATGCAGATCGGTAGCCAGTAATTTTTTTTAGGTTAGCCGCAGGTTTTTATAGCGTCAGGTACCCCCATATATTATCTAATAAAGGTTTTAACCCCCTAATTGCCCCTAATTTACCCTTTCAATAGTGATCACCATATAAGTGTTACGGGTGATGCTGGTTAGTTAGTTTGCATTTTATAGTGTCAGGGCACCCACCATATATATAACCCAATAAAGGTTTAACCCCCTGATCGCCCGGCGGGTGATATCAATTAGGTTTTAGCGTCAGAGAGGGTCTGCGGCACACCCCAGGCAGCGTCCGGTTAGTGCCAGTAACGCTAACACCCACGCGTGAAGCATACACCCCCCTTAGTGGTATAGTATCTGATCAGATCAATATCTGATCTGATCAGATCTATACTAGTGTCCGCAGCAGTTTAGGGTTCCCAAAAACGCAGTGTTAGCGGGATCAGCCCAGATACCTGCTAGCACCTGCGTTTTGCCCCTTCGTCCAGCCCAGGCCACCCAAGTGCAGTATCGATCGATCACTGTCACTTACAAAACACAACACACATAACTGCAGCATTCGCAGAGACAGGCCTGATCCCGGCGACTACAGTGCTGTAGGAGGTGATTTCACCACCACAGTTAAAAAAAAAAAGCATATATGCCGAAGCATTGGGGCAGCAGGGGCGGAGGAGCGATTTTGCTCCTAATGCCGCGTACATACGGTCAAAATTCAGACGGAGGCTTGCCCGTGGAAAAGTCTGAACATGTGTGTGCGGCATAACTTTTTTGCGGGAGGATGCCGCCATGCTTCGGCATATATAAATGGTGCATGTATGCCCATCATTAGAAGTGGGTGGATGAAGGGCGGTATTCTAATGGTGGGCATACCCACCGATCGATCTCTTTTTTCGTTCAGCCAACTGGCTGCATGAAAAAAAAAGATTACAATACATGTCCAACAAGGGTTTAGGTATCATATTGGTATCATTCTTTTCAGCCAGCGGCCGGCTTTCATGTAAAAGCAATCCTAGTGGCTAATTAGCCTCTGGACTGCTTTTACAAGCAGTGGGAGGGAATGTCCCCCCCGGATATAAAAAGCGCCATTGGGAAATTGGGAAAGCATTTTATCACACCGATCTTGGTGTGGTCAGATGCTTTGAGGGCAGACGAAAGATCTAGGGTCTAGAAGACCCCAGTTTTTTCAAAAAAGAGTACCTGTCACTACCTATTGCTATCATAGGGGATATTTACATTCCCTGAGATAACAATAAAAATGATAAAAAAAAAATATGGAAGGAACAATTTAAAAATAAATTAAAAAAGCAAAATTAATAAAAAAAAAAAAAAAAAAAAAGCACCCCTGTCCTGCCCTGCTCTTGCCCAATGGCGAACGCAAGCGCCGGTCTGGCGTCATATGTAAACAGCAATTTCACCATGCATGTGAGGTATCACCGCGAAGGTCAGATCGAGGGCAGTAATTTTAGCAGTAGACCTCCTCTGTAAATCTAACGGGGTAACCTGTAAAGGATTTTAAAGGCTTTTAAAAATGTATGTAGTTTGTCGCCAATGCGCGTTTGTGTGAAATTTTAAAGCATGTCGTGTTTGGTATCTATGTACTCGGCCTAAGATCATCTTTTTTATTTCATCAAACATTTGGGCAATATAGTGTGTTTTAGTGCATTAAAATTTAAAAAAGTGTATTTTTTCCCCAAAAAATGCGTTTGAAAAATCGCTGCGCAAATACTGTGTAGAAAAAAAAAATGCAACACCCACCATTTTAATCTGTAGGGCCTTTGCTTTAAAAATATATATAATGTTTGGGGGTTCAACATACTTTTCTTGCAAAAAAAAAATGTTTTCATGTAAACAAAAAGTGTCAAAAAGGGCTTTGTCTTCAAGTGGTTAGAAGAGTGGATGTAAGCTTCCTAATGTTGTGTATAAAATGCCAGAACAGTACAAAACCCCCCTAAATGACCCCATTTTGGAAAGTAGACACCCCAAGCTATATACTGAGAGGCATGTCGAGTCCATGGAATATTTTATATGTTGACACAAGTTGCGGAAAAAATACAATTTTTTTTTTTTTGCACAAAGTTGTCACTAAATGATATATTGCTCAAACATGCCATGGGTATGTGTGGAATTACACCCCAAAATACATTCTGCTGCTTCTCCTGAGTACGGGGATACCACATGTGTGAGACTTTTTGGGAGCCTAGCCGCGTACGGGACCCCAAAAACCAAGCACCACCTTCAGGCTTTCTAAGGGTGTAAATTTTTGATTTCACTTATCACTGCCTATCACAGTTTCGGAGGCCATGGAATGCCCAGATGGCACAAAACCCCCCCAAATGACCCCATTTTGGAAAGTAGACACCCCAAGCTATTTGCTGAGAGGTATTGTGAGTATTTTGCAGATCTCGCTTTTTGTCACAAAGTTTTGAAAATTGAAAAAAATAAAATATATTTTCTTTCTTCATTTTCAAAAACAAATGAGAGCTGTAAAATACTCACCATGCCTCTCAGCAAATAGCTTGGGGTGTCTACTTTCCAAAATGGGGTCATTTGGGGGGGTTTTGTGCTATTTTGGCATTTTCGAAACTGTGATAGGTAGTGAGGAGTGAAATCAAAAATTTGTGCCTAGAAATCCTGAAGGCGGTGCTTGGTTTTCGGGGTCCCGTACGCAGCTAGGCTCCTAAAAAGTCCCACACATGTGGTATTCCCGTACTCAGGAGAAGCAGCAAAATGTATTTTGGGGTGTAATTCCACATATAACCATGGCATGTGTGAGCAATATATCATTTAGTGACAACTTTTTGTATTTTTTTTTTTGTCATTATTCAATCACTTGGGACAATGGGAAAATATTCAATGGGCTCAACAGGCCTCTCAGCAATTTCCTTGGGGTGTCTACTTTCTAAAATGGGGTCATTTGGGGGGGTTTTGTGCTATTTTGGCATTTTATGGCCTTCAAAACTGTGATAGGTAGTGAGGAGTGAAATCAAAAATTTGCGCCCTTAGAAATCCTGAAGGCGGTGCTTGGTTTCCGGGGGCCTGTACGCGGCTAGGCTCCCAAAAAGTCCCACACATGTGGTATCCCCGTACTCAGGAGAAGCAGCAAAATGTATTTTGGGGTGCAATTCCACATATAACCATGGCATGTGTGAGCAATATATCATTTAGTGACAACTTTTTGTAATTTTTTTTTTTTTTTAGTCATTATTCAATCACTTGAGACAAAAAAAAAATATTCAATGGGCTCAACATGCCTCTCAGCAATTTCCTTGGGATGTCTACTTTCCAAAATGGGGTCATTTGGGGGGGTTTTGTACTGCCCTGCCATTTTAGCACCTCAAGAAATGAGGCAGTCATAAACTAAAAGCTGTGTCAATTCCAGAAAATGTACCCTAGTTTGTAGACGCTATAACTTTTGCGCAAACCAATAAATATACGCTTATTGACATTTTTTTACTAAAGACATGTGGCTGAATACATTTTGGCCTAAATGTATGACTAAAATTGAGTTTATTCGATTTTTCTTATAACAAAAAGTAGAAAATATCATTTTTTTTCAAAATTTTCGGTCTATTTCCGTTTATATCGCAAAAAATAAAAATTGCAGAGGCAATCAAATACCATTAAAAGAAAGCTCTATTTGTGGGAAGAAAAGGACGCAAATTTAGTTTGGGTACAACATTGCATGTCCGCACAATTTACAGTTAAAGCAGCGCAGTGCAAAATTCTGAAATCACCTCTGGTCCTCTAGCTACCAAATGGTCCGGGGCTTAAGTGGTTAAAAAAAACTTTAAAAAAAGAAAAAATAAATAAATAAAAATATTTTAAAAAAAATCATATTTTTTTTTCCTCAAAGAGTATCAAACTTCATAAAAAACTTTAAAAAAAATAAAGATTTCATAAAAATTTTTATTTAAAAATAACTTTTTCGGCAAAGATGTGTGATTGACTGGCTACAGGCCTAACGTGCATTAACAATACAATGAACGTTTAACATATATACTCATATCAACCACTTGATGAAATTTCATAGAACTTTCAGTTCGATTCTGAAGATGAAGACTTCTTAGCTTAACGGACTCAAACAAAAATACATTAGGGTTTGTGAACTCTGTGCAGGAATAAATCCCCCAGTCCTATAGGGTGCCAAATGTTGTAAATCTACAATATTATATCTATTAATCTATAACTATTGCATCTATGTATTAATTGTATAGTCCCTTATTTGCTAGTCTAACCTATCAGAGCGTTAGGCCTGATGATACAATGTTAATTATGAGATAGACACAGTTGCTTCGTAAATCAAGTCATATTACATTTATTCCTCTAAAAATAGGAAAGATATTGTAACATCAGATACAGTCTACAACAACAGTACTAATGAAAATGATACTTATTCTCTCCTCGAGGCAAAGGTCCTGCTTGCTGAGCTCCCAGATGTAATAGAGAACTAGGCCTCTGTAGGCCTTTGTAGGCTTCTGCAGGCCACATGTCTTAGGCCCAAAAATGGCCTTCAGAGCAAGGTCCCAGCCAGATAACAGAGGCCCTTGCAGTCAAAAGGGAATAGACCGAGCTCTGTGTTACAAACCCTTTTTACAAAACTCACTCATTACTCATTCGAGCTCCTTCCCCTTGCCCGCCCGTCTATCTCTTGACCAATCGTTGCACTTTCATGATTCTTGTCTTGTTAGTGATTGTCCTGCCATACCTGGCATGACGGTCCATTGTCATCAATCTCTTTGAAGCTTCTCGCACAGCAGGTGGGCTAGAGATAAGCCCTTTCCTGCTATACTACTATGCAGACTCTGTCTGAGGACATCAAGTGTCATTTCGCTGTAAAAACAGATGTGTGGACCAGGCTGACCCCAACAACAGGGTTCACGAGTCCCTCCTGGACCCTGACACAATAACCAGTTTACATTCTTTCTAACCAGGTGACTGGGTCATTTTAAAGAAGATTGAGGGATGAGACCACGCCAGCCACTGCAAGAAGCGACTCAACCACACCAAAGAATTGAGTAGTATCTTTGTTTATTTATATATTTTTTGTTTAGTAAATTTTAGCAAGGGTAACGATGAAAAGCATCCCAAGTTATTATTTAAATTGTATTTCCTGACTAGCTCAGAAAGCGAACAGGACCGATTGCTGGGTCTGTTCTGAGTCTCCACCGAGTTTTAGTACCCCAGCGATGACAGCGGTACATGCCATTTATGATGTTATTATGGGTATGAGGAGTTTTGACAAACTGGTGAAGACTCCGAACAGACACTTGTCAATGGAATCTAACGATGCATTTTTAGAGGGTAAAATTGGTTATAGTTTTAATATTTCTGCCTCTTGTCGGTTTGGGTATCTAGGCAGCCCACAAGTGTGTTTGAACTTTAGTTTGGTGCTTATGTGGATCTGCAGCTTATAAAGGTAATTCCCCCAAAGCAAGAGGTGATGGGTGATGGTGTGATGCTGAAGCTGTCCCATCATCTTATCTCGTGGCCGATCGCGAGGATCTGATAACGCGAGAAATTAAGAATGGCAGGGACAGCTAGAAAGGAATTTCTCACCAACCCCGACCAGGTCTGGGCATGGTGTCCTGGATGTACAAGGTGAGGGGGGCTCGAGCTTAGGATACGATTGAACAATTCTCATCCGTTAAGGATAGGGTTCTTCATGTAACTGTTGAAGCCAGAGCTGTAGCTAAGGAAGGTTGGGAGTCCTTTTACAGGTCTGGGAATCTTTGGGGATCTAATTTTTATTTTACAGCGGATCGTGGTTAAAGGAAGTGGGAATATATATACTCATGTCGTTTTATTTCTATTCTTTCTATGTCGTGACGAGGTGCTCCTGTTGCCTGATTGGACGCGTGACCAGAGTTTCCTTGATGAGACGCCCCGAAACAGGACACACATACAAGACACAGAGGATCACAGACGGATCGGCGATTACTACAGCTCACCATGTCGTGTCCTCCTTTATAAGTCATGCTCCTGAAGAATAGAAAATGAAAAAGAGAAAAGACAAGGGCGCACCAGCCTGGTGTGATATCGTTTAGGATAATTGGCTTTGATAAAGAAGTTTTACACTTCGAAACGCGTCAGCCGATAGTGCGCCCCGTCACGGTCTCCTTGATCGGTCGAAGTGTGGTTTGGGTTCACATGCTGCAGCTTCCAAGGCACTGTTTGTACAATGCGAACTTTTGTACTAGTTTTGTGAGTACCTTTCTATTGCTTTCATTTTAAATAAATTATCCTAAACGATATCACACCAGGCTGGTGCACCCTTGTCTTTTCTCTTTTTCATTTGCTACTAGGACGCCCCTATCCACGAGGAGCAGCAAGGCCGGTGCTTTCGTTGTAGATCACTGAATGGTTGATGGTCATCTCGTGCGCAGGATTGTTTGTTGTTTTCTGCTACTCTAAAATATCCTGAAGAATAGAGTCTACATGTCAAGCCGTGTTTTCCTTTTTATGGACTCGTATGGATGTAAGGACTGATTCATTTCCAGGTGTAAGAAGGAGATCAAGTTTCATCGAGGGACATGGGGTGCATATGACAAAAAAGGGAGGACTGTTGTGGAGAATTTTATGCAGATGTATTTAATATGTATTGTCATAGTGTCACCCAGTGTTAGTACTTCCGCAACCCGTTCTAAAGAGCTGACTGGGGCAGTCTGAGGCTGGTTGAATCCCGTCTGGTAGGGCAAAACGTCTTGAGGTTGGAGTGTGATGTTTACAGCGTGCGGATATGCTCGCTGACGAGGGCCCTCTGTGCATTAGCACGGACGATCGTTGAGAAGGGGATTTGCTCACTCTGCAACGACATCATTGGTTATAGGCAGATGTGTGCTCTTGTTTTGGCGGTGTGTTGATCAGCATTGGTCCGAATTCGTAGCGCGCGCCTGCAGATAGCCTCCCACAAGCCATAATAGTATAATCTGAATATTCGTTATTCTATGGAATAGCGTAGAATAAGGATTCCTATCAGCGGTAATATGAGAGCTTGCGGGCATTGTCAGAGTCAGGGAGAGCGTCCATGTTTTAAAGCAATACGGCTTTGTTTGCTGGGAGCATACACGCTTTCCCTGCCCGGACACGCCCATAAGACTTTAGCCATCATGTTATTGTATTATTATTGTATTATTGTAATAAATTGTATCCTTTAAGCTATATTTCTTGTGTGGTATTCATGTACTGGATTGTATGGGACATCTTGTTTAGAGGGATGTCCTTATATGGTCTTCTGCTGGGTGGAGGTCACATGTTGTGACCTCACTTCCTATGGAGGAGGTCACATGTCGTGACATCACTTCCGGCTGGGAGTTAAATAAAAGAACCTGTTGTGGGCGTCGACAGGCAGAGTTTTCTGTGATGCTGAGATGAACCTAGCTGTGTGGTGATGCTTCCTGATTTGTATGAATGGGGATAAATGAAAGTTGAGTGAATTTTAGCCTAAGATAGCATTATTGCAATAAGATGAAATCTGAAGTGTGTGCTTATTTAGCACAGGAAAAATAGGCTGCGTGCTCTGCATACAACCTATATTTCCACGACAGAGGAAGTAAGAAAAACTTTATGTAGCGGGGTGCTAAATTTAGGGGAAGTGTTGGGTGGTAGTTGTGCCCAAACACCCAAATTGTTAGAAGTTCTTGTAACCATTTTTGTCTGCAGGTAGAGTATTGGTGTACAGTTCCCTGTGGCCTGCATGTGGCGCTGCCATGGTAAGCCAGGGTTGAACCTCTGATACAGTGCTGTGCCTTGTGTGTCCCCTTTCGGCAGCCATACAGTGGGTGTGGTCTACCTGCTGTGCATGCTGGGGGAGGATATAAAAGGGGCAGATGCTGCCGGTTCGGGGCTCTTGTTCCTGTCCGCCCTGGGTACCTTTAGCCCAGGGGTGGGTCTGTGGTTCGTTGTCGGGGGTCCTACCCCAAGGGAGTGTGTGGTTCCTGTCGGTCCCAGGCACCTTCAGCTCTGGGACTGCAACAAAGGTCTGGGCCCAGCACCTTCGGCTAGAGCCCACCGGGGATCGAGGAATCTCAGGGTGCCGCCTTGCGAGGGGACCCGTATCCTAGATGAGGAGGCCGGGGGAGGAACCGTTCCGAAGGACTGGTGCGGAAGTCATAGTGAAGGAAGGGTCCCGGTAACTCTCTGGAGGGATGTCTTCTCCTTGAACAGAGACCAAGTTCACCAGGTCTGTGGCAGAGACCAAGTTCACCAGGTCTGTGGCAGAGACCAAGTTTATCGGGTCTGTGGTAGAGACCAAGTGTAAAGTTCGAGCATCATTTTGCTGCTAGTTCTAAGCTAGGGAGACTATCCAAATGGGATGAGTCTGCTTGAAAATTGGAGCAGTGAATTGTGTTACGTTTGTGCCTGGACCTCTTCCCCACCTTACGCTGTCCTGTCAGAGTTTGTGTTTATAAGGAAATAAACCTCTACGTTGGAGTGCAGCTGGTGTGGACATTCAAGTTACGGTGGGGATACAAAGACTTGTCTTTATTCAATATAGAGGTGAGAGACATTCTCGGGCTATCTTACTGTGGAAGACCCAACAATAACACCGCTCAACCTCTTCATACAGGAGGGTACGGGCTTATGGTGCGGTGTGCCTCCCTCTTCCTGCGAGGAGCCAAAGTTAATGCAGGTAAAGAAAGGGGTCTGTGCGCTACACTTATACAGAAGGGTGGCTGTGGACGTGGTATACTTGGACTTTGCAAAAGCGTTTGACACAGTTCCCCGCACATGGATAATGTGCAAGATAAAACTGACTAAAAGGGGGCGTGGTCTCGGCATGGAAGCGTGAAGACGTGTCTTCTCTGGGCTCCCAGACCGCGTCTCCTCAGCAGCTTACCCACATTGGTTTACCGCACATTGCGGCTTCTCTACACCGCTCAGGAAGTCAGGGAAGTGATACCGCCGAACGAGAGGCTCTGCTGCCCATATGGAACGATTCCTGGTGCCGATACAGCTGGCCGCATCCACTCCGGACCCAGCCAAGATGGCACCGGCACCTGCCATGAGGACGAAGCCCAGCTTGCCTGCTAATGACAGAGGGGGAGCAAGGTACGATCGTGGCAATGACATGCCTCCATTCTCCTCGTCCAACGATCTCTCCCCCTGCCTCCCCCACTCACTGTCGCTCACATTACTCGGTAGTCCTGGAGGAGAGCTAGGCGGCTCCACACAATGGGCTCCACGAGGCACACAGACCTCCCAATACCAGGTCTCCATACCCGGCACTGCTCCTTTAGTTGTGCCCCCACAAGAACCCTCTTCTACACTTTTTAATGAACAGGCTCTATGGGCTCTTCTGCAAAATCTTCCCACCAGGGAGGACCTGGACTCTTTAGCCGCCAGAATGGAGGCAGCACTCCACGGAGAACTCACAGGTATTCAACAAGAAGAAGCAGAAGTGACCACTCGGGTCTCGTCAATTGAAACTGACACTGCCGCCCTCCGCCAAGATGTCTCCAGCCCACAAGCTACATGTGAGGAGGTGTCAGACCAAGTTGCACAGCTGCATCTTTAGTTAGACGACCTGGAAAACCGTAATCGCAGGCGTAATATCAGAATTTGTGGTCTGCCTGAAGCCACTCGACAAGCAGACCTCAAGGCAACTGTAACTGTCATATTTAATAACTGTTTAGAGCACCCCTCGGAGACACCCATTGCTATTGACAGGGTGCACAGGACCCTAGGACCCATAGGTCCTGCAGAGGACAGACCCAGAGATGTCCCCTGTTGCCTACACAACTATTCTGCCAAAGAAGACATATTGCAACGGGCTTGGCACAGAGGACACTTGGACTTTGATGGAGCACAAATCATTCTTCTGCCTGATGTTTCCCGGAGGACCCTTCAGATGCACCGTTGCATGAAGCCACTGTTGGAGAAGCTTGGCGACCAAGGGATCACCTACAAGTGGGGCCACACTTTCCACCTAATTGCACGCAAGGGAGGCCATTCGTATACCCTTCAACACCCTGCAGATGTCCCTGCTTTCCTCAACTCCCTGGAGTGCCCGCAGTGTCGCTACCCGACTGGCTGGTGTTTGTTCTTCCCCCAAACTGCACTAACCCCACAGAAAACCCATCAGGAAGGCCTTAACGGTCCCGGCGCAATCGCCGGTCTCAGTGCAGAAGACCACAGGCTACTCAGGACAACAAGCCTTGAGCCTCCAAGGTTAGAACTGCTCTCAGGTTGAAGGTCAACCCCTGTTTGTGGCGATTCCTTTCGTAAGTAAGTTCTGCACTACTTTTTTCCTGTTGCTGCCGTGGACTCATGGGCTTGATGACTCTCCTCGGGAGTGATCCCTGGTTCCCCTAGACTGATTGTCATGGCCCCATGGTCTTGACCATTTTATAAGAAGACCTCAAGGGGTCTTTGGTTCAGAACTGATCTATCCAGTGGGGGGGGGGGCATCCTGTAAGACTTATCTGGTCATGGCCAGTCTTGTTGGTTGGAGGGTAGACAGTGGAGACCTTGCGTGGAGAGTGAAGAAGTTTCTGCTTTTGACGGCTGGGTTGCATTTGTTTTTATTTTTGGCTCTTTTTCCTTGCAGCTTTTTAACACCTTTTTCTGGCACATTTTAAACAGCCTTTTTTTTTTTCTCTTTTTTTCCTTCAGCCTACTAATTAAGGGGAGTGGTTAATTGGTCACAGGTGCTTGAGGCCTATATACATTTCTGTAGAGCTCATTTAGAGCCTGCTCATTTTGAGTTTGCCTGAACTCTGTCCAAGTGGAACTGGACTAAGTGGTGAGTTAAAATCAAGACTTTTAAACGGGAGGTTAAAACAGGGGTCATAGTAGATGTGTAGTGTGAGTACCTGGGTGTTGTCTGAGTAGTGTGTGTGGATCGTTAGTACTTGTGTATTGTAGGTGCACGCTGGTCTGCGGGTGCACGAGGGTCCGTTGGTCTGCGAGTGCACGCTGGTCTGCGAGTGCACGCAGGGCTGTTGGTCTGCGAGTGCACGCTGGTCTGCGAGTGCACGCGGGTCCATTGGTCTGCGAGTGCACGCTGGTCTGCGAGTGCACGCAGGGCCGTTGATCTGCGAGTGCACGCTGGTCTGCGAGTGCACGCAGGGCCGTTGGTCTGCGAGTGCACGCTGGTCTGCGGGTGCACGCTGGTCTGCGAGTTCACGCGGGTCCGTTGGTCTGCGAGTGCACGCTGGTCTGCGAGTGCACGCCAGGGCTGTTGGTCTGCGGGTGCACGTAGGTCTGCGTGGTACCTGTGTATTGTCTTGTTGAGTACCTGTGTATTGTCTTGTTGAGTACCTGTGTATTGTCTTAAATAAACAGAGGGGGATAGAGTATGGGACTTTAAGGGTGCTTATGACAATAAGAGAAATAGATTGCCAGAAATGGATTTTATAAAAATAGAAAAAGTATTTATTAACATATATATATAAAAAATTAATACATATACATGCCTATGACCATCACCGGTATATACCTAATACCAAAATCTAAAGCAGTCATGCAGATATGTATAGTTGAAGTCAAGCGTCCATAGATTTCCTACAGTTTCGCCTATTAGGCTTCATCAGGGAATAGACGCTTATACGGTTTTTAACACATTGAAACGAAAAACTAGTAGGTATAAAGAAAAGGAGAAAACATATTAGTAACATATCACAGACATAAAGATCACTTTAAATGCGTTTGAAACGATACATGGGCACATCCCCAAATGACACGAGAAACATACAATGAAGATGTCCCTACTAATCAATGAACCTTATAATTCAACTAAACCGATTAATAAACAGCGGGTTGGTGAGTGGGTTTCTCATTTATTTATGGGAGTGCAATCCCCCTCACCCTCTGTTGCTGGTTTTTCAAATGTGATTGTGTCCTTTCTTTTCTTTTTTACCTATAGGTATTTGCACTAACGAATAAAAACCTTGTTCTACAACTTTAAAACCCACCCTCCCCTACGGGACTGTGACCCTTAAAGACAGCGTTCGACGGCCATTTCCGGGGCAATCCATGATGATGGTCATGACCATCTTTTGACCAGGTTGTGTTGGAGGTACAGAATGGGGGATTTATTGATTAGTAGGGACATCTTCATTGTATGTTTCTTGTGTCATTTGGGGATGTGCCCATGTATCGTATATGTATATGTATTAGTTTTTTATATATATATTGTGACAGCAGGAAGGTAAAGTCACCTGGTTGCATCCAGGGGGGTAGATATATTTCGCCCAGATTCAGGCTTTACGCCGACTTATACAACTAGGTGGAGAGTTGTATAAGGCTAGTGGGCTCATGGATGACTCATACCTCTAGGGAGAGGGCTGGGCGTCGTACAGACAGGGAGTTGATGAGACCAGCTGAAGCTTGTCAGCTCATTTAGGCCTCTATAAGAACGCCCAGATTCATTAGATGCTAGCTCATGCCTGGAAGCAGACCTGTGTGGACTGTCTAGGGAGAGTGAACCCCTGTGCGGTGAGAGAAAGCCTGTGTGGCTATATTTTGCTTGGACATTTAAAACCAGGGACTAGGACAGCACTAGGCTGATCCCAGTCGTTAGTTAGGAAACCTGTAAGTTTAGTCAGAGGTCAAGTTGACCAGGATTTATTTTGTGTTTGTTTTTTTTGCCTTGCTGTGTTTTTGTCACTGTAAATAGAAAATAAACCGCACCTTTTGATTTTGAAAACCACAACCTCCGTCTGCTGGGCCTGTTTTTGGGTGGGGAGCCCATCCCGGGGGTCACACATACCCGCTGCCGAGCTAGCCCCCTCACAGTTGGTGGAGAACCAGTGGCAGTATTTTTTTAAGCCAGCATGGAGGAGATACTGAAACAGCTGGCTCTAGCAAATGCCAATCAACAGCAGACAAATGCAGGTTTGCAAAGGAGCCTTGCAGCCCAGCAGCAAGCTCATCAACAGAGCCTTGCAACTTTACAACAGAGTCTGGAGGCTCAGCAACAAGCCCAACAGCAATCTGAGGCCCGCTTCATAGACCTGTTGCAGAAGCAAGAGCAGAGACTACAACAACAGATGGAAGCAGTAATGCAGCAACGTCCGCAGACCGGTGAGGAAAGCCGTCCCACTAATACCGCGTCCTTTGGGGTGAGTCGTTTATTGACAAAAATGACTGGAGAGGATGATCCAGAGGTATTTTTGACCACATTTGAAAGGACCGCTGAAAGAGAAAAGTGGCCTGAGGAGCAGTGGGCTGGACTGGTGGCTCCTCTATTAACGGGTGAATCGCAGAAAGCTTACTATGACCTAGAGCCTGACCAAGCAAAAGACTATGTGATGCTAAAAGCTGAAATATTGGCAAGGCTGGGTGTCACCCTGGCTGTCCGGGCTCAGCGTGTGCATAACTGGACTTTCCAGCTTGGAAAACCCCCCAGGTCTCAAATGTATGATCTCATTCACCTGAGCAGAAAGTGGCTACAGCCAGAGACTTTGTCCGCACCAAAGATTGTGGAACGTGTTGTAATGGATCGGTTTTTGAGAGCTCTTCCTACTGCCATCCAAAAGTGGGTAAGCCATGGAGACCCAGAGACGGCCGATGGTCTTGTGGATCGTGTGGAGAAATACTTGGCTACAGAGAACCTGACGGCCTCTTCCAGAGACACTCGGACTTTCCACCCTAAGACCAGACCATCCCCAGGGGCGGATAAGATGATTCCAAGGGGTAAGGGTGGAGAGAGTGAGAGGGTGGGAGCTCTACCCCAAGTTTGGCGAGAACAGCCTGGGAAATCAGCGGCTCAAGAGGCCGCAAGAAGGATCGTTTGCTACCGCTGCCGGCAAGCGGGACATATTGCAGCAAATTGCCCGGTTTTGGAGGAACCCATGCAGTGTGACTTTCTGACGGGCAGACGTCAGTCGCTGTGTGCGACAGTCGCATGCACTGCCATTCGGGGAACTGAGAAACATTTATGCAAAATGTGTATTAATGGTAGAAATGTTGTGGTATTGCTGGATTCAGGTAGCCTTGTGACCCTGATAAAGGCTGAGTTAGTTAAAACAGAGGTCTCTGGGAATAGCAAGGTAGCCGTTATTTGTGTGCATGGGGACACCCGAGAGTATCCAGTGACTACAGTGTGTTTCGAGACCCCCAAAGGTACCCTTTCTCATCCAGTGGGCTTAGTGTCTCAGTTACCGCATGACGCCATTGTGGGAAGGGATTTTCCGAAGTTCTGGGAACTGTGGGATGATCATGAGCCCCCCACTGGTGCCCCTATGTACCAGGAATATGATAGCCAGAACTCCTCTGAGAGTGGTGAGGACTCTCCCGAATTTCCCTTGTCAGTATTGGCAGGGGAGACTCAAGAAACTGGAGAGGAGCCCACCTCCTCAGACGAAAACCTACCGTCTGTGGAGTTTTCTGATCTTGAGGTTCACAGGGAAAACTTTGCCACAGAACAGTTGAAAGACCCCGCCCTAATAAAGGCACGGGAAAACGTAGTGAAAATAGATGGCGAGTTAGTGAACCCAGATAATACCTGCACTTACCCATACTTCAGCGTAGAGAAGGACCTACTGTATCGGGTGGCAAAAAGGGCAGAAGAAACCGTTGAGCAGCTGGTGGTGCCCAAACCTTACAGGAAGTTGGTGTTGGAGTTGGCCCATGGGCACATTCTTGGAGGTCATCTGGGGACAGAGAAAACCCGAGAGAGGGTATTACAGAGATTCTATTGGCCTGGGGTGATGAAGGACATAGAAAATTATTGTTCCTCCTGCCCTGTGTGTCAGAGGTCGGCCCCGATGCCACACTTCCGTAGCCCGCTGGTCCCTCTACCCATCATTGAGGTCCCGTTTGAGAGAATCGCAATGGATTTGGTAGGTCCTATAATCAAGTCCGCTAGGGGGCACCAGTACATATTGGTTATAATGGACTATGCCACCCGTTATCCAGAAGCGATCCCTCTCAGAAATACCTCGGCCAAAACCATAGCCAAAGAGCTATCTCTTGTTTTTAGCCGGGTGGGTATTTGTAAAGAACTGCTTACGGACCAAGGTACACCCTTTATGTCCCGGGTTATGAAGGAGCTGTGTAAATTGTTCAAAGTGACGCAATTACGTACATCTGTGTATCACCCCCAAACCGATGGGCTGGTTGAAAGATTCAACAAAACCCTAAAACAAATGTTGAAGAAAGTGGTGGATAGGGATGGAAAGGATTGGGACTGTCTACTTCCTTATTTGATGTTTGCTATTAGGGAGGTGCCCCAATCCTCTACGGGATTCTCCCCCTTTGAGTTACTGTATGGGAGACACCCAAGAGGGCTGTTGGATATTGCCAAGGAAACTTGGGAAAGTGAGAGTTCTCCCCACAGGAGTGTGATTGAGCATGTCGCCCTGATGCAAGATCGAATTGCACAGGTAATGCCCATCGTGAAGGAACATTTGGCCCAAGCGCAGTTGGCACAGCAGAGAGTGTACAACCGTGGAGCCAAGACCCGTACCTTTTCCCCGGGGGATAGGATATTGGTACTTGTCCCTACGGTTGAAAGTAAATTCCTTGCCAAATGGCAAGGCCCCTACGAGATAATGGAAAAAGTGAGCGAAGTGAATTACAAGGTCAGACAACCAGGAAGGCGAAAGCCCGAACAGATCTATCACGTTAATCTGTTGAAAGCCTGGAGGGATAGAGAGTCCCTAGTCGCAGACACTTGGTCACCAGCTCAAACTGGTTGCGTGATTCCTGAGGTTGGAATCGCAGCCACCTTGTCACAACCCCAACAACAGGAGGTTAAGGAGTTTGTGCTTCGCAACAAGGAGGTATTCTCTGAGCTGCCGGGACAAACATCTGGGGTAGAGCATGACATTATTACCCCGCCCGGTGAAAGGGTGAAGTTAAAACCCTATCGGATCCCAGAGGCCCGACGGGAGGCAATACGGGAGGAAGTACAGAAAATGCTGAACTTAGGGGTGATAGAGGAGTCCCAAAGTGATTGGTCTAGTCCCATTGTGTTGGTGCCTAAACCGGATGGGAGCTGGCGATTTTGTAACGATTTTCGTCAGTTGAACAAAGTTACAAAATTTGACACCTACCCCATGCCACGTATAGATGAGTTGATCGACCGGCTGGGAACAGCCCGATACATGACGACTCTTGACCTCACAAAAGGGTATTGGCAAATCCCCCTGGCCAAGTCAGCCAAAGAGAAAACCGCATTTGTAACCCCAGACGGGGCGTTCCAATATAAAAGAATGCCGTTCGGGTTACAGAATGCGCCGGCCACATTCCAGCGGAAAATGGACCAGATGCTGAGGCCCCATCGGAAGTATGCTGCGGCTTACCTGGATGACGTAATTGTCCATAGCACAGATTGGGCCTCACATCTGCCAAAAGTGCAAGCAGTCCTGGACTCTGTTCGGGAAGCAGGGTTTACGGCTAACCCCAAGAAGTGTACCATTGGGCAGGAGGAGGCCAAATATCTTGGGTACACCATTGGGAGGGGAGTAATAAAACCCCAACTCAACAAAGTCGAGGCCATCCAGAGTTGGCCACGTCCCAACAGCAAGAAGCAGGTACGAGCCTTCCTGGGAATCGCTGGGTATTATCGGCGATTCATTCCCCACTTTGCTTCTAAGGCTGTGCCCCTAACCAACCTGACGAAGGGGAAAGGGTCGGTCATGATTAAATGGACCCCCGAGGCTGAGGCAGCATTCCAATTCTTGAAACAAGCCTTATGTAGCCAGCCAGTGTTGTACTCACCCGACTTCTCTAAAGACTTTGTCGTACAAAGTGATGCGTCAGATGTGGGGTTAGGAGCAGTATTGTCCCAGGTCTGGAACGGGGAAGAGCACCCAGTCATTTACCTCAGCAGGAAGTTGAAGTCCCATGAGGTAAATTACGCCACCGTTGAAAAGGAGTGTTTAGCGGTGAAGTGGGCTCTAGATTCCCTTCGGTACTACCTGCTAGGTAGGCACTTTGACATGGTTACGGATCACGCTCCGTTAAAGTGGATGGCTCAAAACAAGGAAACAAATAGAAGAGTGAATAGGTGGTTCCTGGCCCTCCAGGAATTCAACTTCACAGTAAAGCATCGCCCTGGCGTTCAAATGGGGAATGTGGATGCTTTGTCTCGAGTACATGAATGCCTGATTGCTGGTGTTCCAACCCCGAGGTTAAAACAAGAGGGGGGGGTATGTGACAGCAGGAAGGTAAAGTCACCTGGTTGCATCCAGGGGGGTAGATATATTTCGCCCAGATTCAGGCTTTACGCCGACTTATACAACTAGGTGGAGAGTTGTATAAGGCTAGTGGGCTCATGGATGACTCATACCTCTAGGGAGAGGGCTGGGCGTCGTACAGACAGGGAGTTGATGAGACCAGCTGAAGCTTGTCAGCTCATTTAGGCCTCTATAAGAACGCCCAGATTCATTAGATGCTAGCTCATGCCTGGAAGCAGACCTGTGTGGACTGTCTAGGGAGAGTGAACCCCTGTGCGGTGAGAGAAAGCCTGTGTGGCTATATTTTGCTTGGACATTTAAAACCAGGGACTAGGACAGCACTAGGCTGATCCCAGTCGTTAGTTAGGAAACCTGTAAGTTTAGTCAGAGGTCAAGTTGACCAGGATTTATTTTGTGTTTGTTTTTTTTGCCTTGCTGTGTTTTTGTCACTGTAAATAGAAAATAAACCGCACCTTTTGATTTTGAAAACCACAACCTCCGTCTGCTGGGCCTGTTTTTGGGTGGGGAGCCCATCCCGGGGGTCACACATACCCGCTGCCGAGCTAGCCCCCTCACAATATGTTAATAAATACTTTTTCTATTTTTATAAAATCCATGTGTGGCAATCTATTTCTCTTATTGTCATAAGCACCCTTAAAGTCCCATATTCTATCCCCCTCTGTTTATTTATCACATAGGGATGGTGGTGCCTCTATCTATATAGTTCCTTATGCTGATATCTGCTCATCATTTATTTTCTGTGTATTGTCTTGTGAGTACCTGTGTATTGTCTTGTTGAATAGTTGGGTCAGGAAGCTAGTGTTAGGTAATTTGGACAGGGTATAATCTCAAATCCTCATTAAATTAATAGGTACGATGCCCGCGGCGGGTGTGGCGAGGCGACTCGGTGTACATCTTGCAGCATGTATGCGTTCCTTGATCATCTGATCGAGGGCGATTACTGCTGTGCAAAATGTAAGCACATTGTTTCCCTGGAAGCCCAGGTTCTGAATCTAGGGAAGCAACTGTCAGCACTGGGAAGACCCTCCACACTAAAGGAGAGCTGGATACGTACCCGGCAGGTGATGGCAGGGGCCAGCACAGATGTGGGTGGAGATAAAGAGGTGCAGGCACTAGAAAATAGTAGATGGGTGACAGTCAGGAAGGGTAGAGGGCAAAGTGCCAGGGAGGCCGATCCAGGGCTGGAGCATCCCAATAAGTATGCTCCATTGAGTGACATTGGTGAAACCAGTCAGGGACCAGCACTGCTGGAGCTGAGGGACTCTCCTAGCTGCCGTGGGAAGAACTCCTCCAGTGAGAGTGGGGGGAAGCGAAGGGAAAGGAAAGACAGATTCTGGTGGTAGGGGACTCAATTCTTAGAAGGACAGAGAGGGCAATCTGTAACAAAGACCTGAAGCGCCGAACTGTATGTTGTCTACCGGGCGCTCGGGTTCTGCACATCACGGATCTGGTGGACAGATTACTGGGAGGGGCTGGGGAAGACCCAGCTGTCATGGTGCACGTTGGCACCAATGACAAAGTCAGAGGCAGATGGAGTGTCCTAAAGAACGATTTTAGGGACTTGGGAGCTAAATTGAGGAAAAGGACCTCCAAGGTAGTATTCTCAGGAATACTACCGGTACATCGAGCCACACCAGAAAGGCAGAGGGAGATTAGGGAAGTGAACAAGTGGCTGAAGAGCTGGTGTAGTAAGGAGGGGGTTGGGTTCCTGGAGGACTGGGCTGACTTCTCAGTCGACAACCAGTACTATAGAAGGGGCGGACTGCACCTAAATGAGGAGGGTGCAGATCAGCTGGGAATAAGGATGGCCAAAAAGTTAGAGGGGTTTTTAAACTAGACGACGGGGGGGGGAGGGTCCAGAGATAGTGAGAGTCAGCGGGGAACATATTCTAGAGGGTAGTATTAGGGGCATTAGTGGTAGGGTAACCAAAGCACATAAACCCAAGGTAAGTATATTACCAAGTCCTAGTTGCAATCTGGGAACACCCAAGAGGATAGTATGTGACCGGTCAAAATATATTAATGCATTAAAGTGTCTGTTCACCAATGACAGAAGTCTGCCAAGCAAAGTAGGTGAGTTGGAAGCTCTGGTGCATGAGGAGAGCTATGATGTAATCGGTATTGCTGAAACTTGGCTTCATTCCTCACATGACTGGGCTATTAATATTCCTGGCTATGCACTCTTTCGGAAAGACAGGGTAAAAAGGAAAGGTGGAGGGGTCTGTCTCTATGTGAGAAGTGATCTCAAAGCGAGTGTGAAAGAGGACCTGGTGGATGGAGAGTAGGATGAGTTTGAAGCATTATGGGTGGAACTGCATACAGATGTGCGTAGTTCAAAGCTAATCATTGGAGTTTGTTATAGACCACCCAATGTTAATGAGGAGGTGGAGACTCAGCTCCTTGCACAGATAGAAAGGGCTGCAAGGGCTGGGACGGTGATAATAATGGGGGATTTTAACTACCCAGAAATTGACTGGAGTAATGGAACTGCTGGGACAGTTAAAGGGCAAAAATGTATAAACCTATTGCAGGACAATTGTATGGTCCAGTTTATTGAGACCCCAACTAGGAATGATGCTCTGTTGGACCTGGTAATCTCAAACCATGCAGAGCGTATTACTAATGTTCAGATAAAGGAACACCTGGGTAGCAGTGACCATAACATGATTTCATTTGATGTTAGTTGTAAGCAGAAATCACATACGGGAGAGATAAAAACACTTAATTTCAAGAGGGCAAATTTTCCAAGGATGAGCGCTGCTCTCCAGGACTTAGACTGGGAGGGAATATTGGCATCAATGGGCACAGAACAGAAATGGGAATTCTTCAAAATGACTGTTTGTGAACTCACTGCAAAGTATATTCCCATGGGCAATAAGTTTAAAAGGCTAAAAATAAAACCTATGTGGCTCACTGCCAAAGTTAAAAAAGCTATAAACTATAAGAAAAGAGCTTTTAAAAAATATAAAAATGAGGGAACACTAGTGTCATTTAAATGTCCTAAAGAATATAACAGGATATGTAAAAAGGAAATCAAGGATGCAAAAATTCAAAATGAACGACAGATTGCAAAAGATAGTAGGACAAACCCCAAAAAATTCTTCAAATATATTATTAGTAAAAAGGTCAAGTCTGAGCATGTAGGCCCTTTACAAAATAATCTAGAGTGGGTGACTGGGGACAAAGAGAAGGCTAATTTATTAAATACTTTCTTCAGTTCTGTGTATACAAAGGAGCATGGGGGAGCTCATGTCCAAAATGGGGGTGGTAGTGACACAGCCCCAAATCCACAATGGCTCAAAAGTGATATGGTCCAGAAATATTTAGATGGAATAAAGGTGGATAAAGCACCTGGACCAGATGGCATACACCCACGGATCCTAAAAGAATTGAGCTCTGTAATTTCAAAGCCATTGTATTTAATTTTTAGGGACTCATTAATGACAGGAATAGTACCACTGGATTGGCGCAGGGCCAATGTGGTGCCTATATTTAAAAAGGGAATTAAGTCTTTACCAAGTAACTATAGACCTGTTAGTTTAACTTCCATAGTTGGGAAGATACTGGAGAGATTAATAAAAAACCACATAGATGAGTTCTTGCTGGAAAAAAACTATTTAAGCAACAGACAGCATGGATTCATGAAAGACAGAAGTTGTCAGACAAACCTGATTTCTTTTTATGAAGAGGTAAGTAAGACCTTGGACAGAGGGGTGGCTGTGGACATGGTATACTTGGATTTTGCAAAAGCGTTCGATACAGTTCCCCACACACGGCTCATGTGCAAGGTAAAGTCTACAGGATTGGAAATATCAGTTTGTAAATGGATAGAAAACTGGCTAAAAGACAGAATTCAGAGAGTAGTGGTTAATGATTCTTACTCTGAATGGTCCAAGGTTATCAGTGGTGTACCCCAAGGTTCAGTGCTGGGACCCTTACTTTTTAATATGTTTATAAATGATATTGGGTCTGAGATCAAAAGTCACATTTCTGTCTTTGCAGATGACACCAAGCTATGCAATGGAATAACGTCCTTACAGGATGTCGCCAATTTACAAGCCGACCTCAATGCTCTGTCTAATTGGGCGACTATGTGGCAGATGAGGTTTAATGTTGATAAATGTAAAGTTATGCACTTGGGGGCTAAGAATATGAATGCATCATACATACTAGGGGGAGTAAAACTGGGGGGGATCCGTAGTGGAGAAGGATCTGGGGGTTTTGGTAGATCATAAGCTCAATAATGGCATGCAATGCCAAGCTGCGGTTTCCAAAGCGAGCAAAGTCATTTCTTGTATTAAGAGAGGTATGGTCTTTAGAGAGAGAGATATAATTTTGCCCCTGTTCAAATCATTAGTAAGACCTCATCTGGAATATGCAGTTCAGTTTTGGGCCCCAGTTCTCAAAAAGGATATTGGGGAACTGGAGAAAGTGCAGAGAAGGGCAACCAAACTGATAAGAGGCATGGAGGAGCTCAGCTATGAGGAAAGATTAGAGGAACTGAATTTATTCACTCTTGAGAAGAGGAGATTAAGGGAGGATATGATCAACATGTACAAATATATAAGGGGTCCATATAGTGAACTTGGTGTTGAATTATTCACTTTACGGTCAACACAAAGAACAAGGGGGCACTCTTTGCATCTAGAGGAAAAGAGATTTCACCTCCAAATACAGAAAGGTTTCTTCACAGTAAGAGCTGTGAAAATGTGGAATAGACTCCCTGCAGAGGTGGTTCTGGCCAGCTCAGTAGATTGCTTTAAGAAGGGCCTGGATTCTTTTTTAAATGTACATAATATAACTGGGTACTGACATTTATAGGTAAAGTTGATCCGGGGAATATCCGATTGCCTCTCGGGGGATCAGGAAGGAATTTTTTCCCCTGCTGTAGCAAATTGGATCATGCTCTGCTGGGGTTTTTGCCTTCCTCTGGATCAACTGTGGGTATAGAATTGGGTATATGGGATTGTACGATGATATTTTTTTTTTTTTTTTTATGGTTGAACTGGATGGACTTGTGTCTTTTTTCAACCTGACTAACTATGTAACTATGTAACTATGTCACATTAAGGTTTGCACCGAGAGTGGTTGGACCCGGCTGGGTCTACCGCCATGGACTGTGGGTGGGGCAAGACCTGGGTGCTCATTCCGGGGCTCCCTACTCATCTGTTCCCCACTTGCCACATGGGTTTGTCCTGCAAGGGGGTAAATAAGTGACCACCCAGGTCACTATAATTTTCTTGAATATGGAAAAGTGTAGTGCTTATTTTTGTAAATGAATCGGTTGAAACCACAAAATAGAAAACAAAAAAAGGGAACAGACAAATACACTCCCTAAAGAGTTAACTGCTATTTATTAGATACTAAAAAACATGCATCAAAAAACAATACCAAAAGACATATAAAACCTCGGTCCCCTATCTAATGGGGAGCCATACCCAAAAATATCCCATGGCTAATCCAGCGACTCTGTGAACAATGGACTAAATGAGGGATATGCCTCCCTGAGGAGACAAAATGCCGGCATGCAAAACCACCCTCCCCCAGACCCGCAAACACCCCCAAAATACCCCCAAAGGAATACCCGAAGCCCTATATTGTACCCCTCTCTGGAACGTTCCTACACGGGGCAGTGAATCCCTGATATACAGGTGATATGATACATTGTCCCTAGGTGGAACTATACCGGGAGCATCCCATGGAGATAAGATGTAACTGTATAACACATCGACACCTGACCCTGAATGAAGAAATATGAAAAAATGTATGTCACTTCTCCAAAAATTGAAGGATGATGAATTGTAAGTACATATCCATTGAGATGATCACCATGAGCGGTGTATGCATAGTCTCTAATGTTCTCCTTGATAATCACAAGGAATCCTGAAAGCAAATGGAGCGTATCAACCACCATGAGGTAATCATAGAATGTGGAGCTCACAGATCTATGAAAGGCTATAGTCACCTGAATGTTAGCTGCATTCAATCAGAGTGATGATGAACAGGAAATATTATCCCACCTCATGCGGGTATTTTCCATTGATTTGAAAGTGATGTAGTTCAAAAACTCCTAATTCATATAATCACTCACTGTTGTGACCAGGGATGAGCTTCGTGTTCGCGTCGAACACACGTTCGACTCAAACATCGGCTGTTCGATCGTTCGACGAAGAACGAACGTTATGGTCCGTTCGCGCCAAATTCTTGTTGCGCGACACGGCCCATAATTCACTGCAGCACCGCAGTGCATTGCTGGCTGATGATTGGCCAAGCATGCACTATGACCCACATGCTTTGGTCAATCACAGCGCAGAAAAAACGGAGAGCCGTAATTGGCCAAAGCCAGGGTGGCTTTGGCCAATTATGGCTCAGGGGGTTTAGTACACGCCCCACACTATATAAGGCTGCCTGGAAGTCAGCCTTGTGTAGTGTGTTGGCGTTTGTGAAAGAGGCAGTTTTAGAAAGATAGACAGTGTCATTTATATTGAGTTAGATAGAGCAGGCAGGCGAGTCAGTTAGCTGCTGTTACAGTGTGTAGATGATATATATGCACCCTAGGTGTTGTATATATATTTATACACTGTATTGAGTTTAGCTAGATCCGTTCCTGTTAGTCTCTATACTGTGACAGGCAGGCAGGTGATTGTGCTAGCTGCAGACAGTCAGTGTTTCACTTAGTGTACTACTGTGTGCTTTGCATAGCATTCACCTAAAGCCTAAATTTTTGATGAAATACTTTGCAGCAGGGCTCATTGCTGCGCTCTAAGTACAGTATCTGTGAGGGGTTGCAGTGTTGTGGCACCAGCACCAGTGCCTAAGGCCCAATTTTTCTGCCCCTGTTCAACAGGGGCATGTAATTACAATTCTTGATCTAATATTTCACAGCTGGGCCCATTCCTGCGCCCACCAAGTGTAACTGTGAGGACTAACAGTGTTGTGGCACCAGCACCACCACCACCACCAAAGGCCCAATTTTCAGTTGAGAAGTTCCAGATAGGAAGGAACGAAACATGTAAATCTCTTGGGAGCAGCACCCCCTACAGCCCCAATCGAATCACCCCCTCATCAGCTTGGTGAAGTACACCTTGAGCCAAATGTCGCTACCTGGAGTATATCATATGGAAGACTTTACTGATGGATATCAGGAGTATTACCACCTCTGATACAGACTATGTTACAATCAATTCTGGGTTGGAGCTCATTGCATCTCACCTAGAGGAATAAGAACTACACTTGCACCTGTATAATATTTATTCCTGTTTGTCTTAAGTTGTGCACTCAAGATTCATGGAGTTATATCCTTGTGGGACTCTTCACTTCAACTTTGCAGATTTCTTCCACACTTTTGGACTGTTGTTTTTGTTTGGTCACATTAGAGGACTGATTTCTATTTATTTTTTCACTGATCGTACCCAGTCACGTGTTGTTACTGAAATTGAGGACTATACTGTATATTTGTTTGCAACATTTAATATGTGGTTTCAACCGATTCATTTACAAAAATAAGCGCTACACTTTTCCATAGTCACCAATTTTTTGCTTTGTCTACAGCTGTGTTGGCAGCTAATTTTTGTATTCACGTTATACACAGCGCAGTATATCCTATAAATATTTTTTGCACTATGATTTTCTTGTCTAGTACTCATGTCTGGCCTTAGGGATTGGGGGAGGTCTCTGGGGAGCTGTCTGGAGTATTCGCCCACCAACAGGCTTAGTTCGAACTGAAGTGCCATGGGCATTCGCCCGGGCGCCGGCTCTCCGGACGCCTCTCCCTCCTAGCTGTCTGACTCTTTAAACATTGATTTTTACATGTTTGTCATCGTATAATAGTTCTTAGTAATGTATGCCCGGCTGGCGGAGGGTGTCCTGCTGCATCTGGTTTCATGTTTTTTCCGGGGGGGTTCAACCCCTGAAGTGCCTTACCTCATCCCCCACTAGGCCTTAACTGCCCAATTAGGCAATAGCCCTCCGTTTGGAGATTTAGTTTTCTCTCATCTTTTCTATACCTATACCATTCTTTTCATCCATTTCCATCCCGACCCTCTTTCGTAGCCTTTCTAAACCTCCCTTTCCTTCGTTCCTAGTACTTAGTCTAACTTCCCCTCTCCCTCCCCCCCCCCCCCCGCTACCTTCTGTTCCTGGTTCTTGTGAGGCTCGATGTCCTGACTCCGCCCTGCTAAAAATGTCACTGAAATTTGTGTCCTGGAACATGAAGGGTTTAAATGTTCCAGAAAAAGGCTCCAGTTGTTTGGTTGAACTCTGGAGGGAAAGACCTCAAGTAGTGTTTTTACAAGAAACTCATTTCCGGGAAGACAGGATCCCGAAGCTGAACAATAAACATTTCCCAACAGCATATCACAGTGTGTCTCCCTCAACAAAATCAAAGGGCACGTGTATTCTCCTGGCCAAAACTGTACCCTGGCAGCTGATAGACCTCCATACTGACCAACAGGGTAGATACCTTTTTGTTAAAGGTACACTACAATCGCAGACGTTCACCCTGACTAACCTGTACCTGCCAAATGTGGATCAGCTTCCAGCACTTGAATCATGCTTACCCACCTTAGCTTCCTTTGCTGAAGGAACTCTTGTATTAAGGGGTGACCTCAACATTACCATCGATCCCCGGAAGGACTCCTCGACGGGCTCCTCGGCTCTGTCCCTGAGATCTCGAAACCGAATCAGGGAATTCTTGCACTCTCACCGGTTAGTTGACATTTGGTGTATACTCTATCTGCAGGAGAGAGACTACACATTTTTCTCAGCGGTTCATGGATCATACTCTAGAATAAATCTTTTCTTAGTCTCCCATGCCACGATCTTACTTGTCTCTAGCGCCCAGATTGGACATATTGCGCTCTCGGACCACGCTCCAATCTCCATAGTAATAGCCCTACAACACCCGACACCTGGATCAGCCACATGGCGACTAAACAAATCCCTCATTCAGGACCCTGAGGTTAAGGCGGACATCCTGCGGGAATTCAAATTTTTTTTTGAGAGCAACAAAGACTCAGTCCCTAACCCTCTCTCTATATGGTCTGCACATAAGTGCAACATTAGAGGAATGCTCATTAAACATGGTCACAGACTCAAGGTGGCCAGAGCAAAAACGCTGTCCGAGTTGCTTGCAAAACTCCACGACTGCGAAAAAAACGCCATAAAACACATCCAGACAGGACCCTGGAATCAGAAGTCACTAGCCTTCGAAAGAAAATTAGGGAACACTCCTTATTCCAATCTAATACAACAAGTGAAGGCGCAACAAATGGGTCTAAGATCAGTCCGTTTTGTATGCACAGTCTATCAGAGTCTGTATGCAAAGGTGCGGAGGGTTAAAATTCCACAAGCACGCAGGGCAGCCATAATATGTGAACAGAAACCATGTTCAGGGCACTGCAAAGAAACAAGGAGAGAGGCGCCTCTGGGTGCAATAGTTTTTTAACAGATCGGCCCCAGGATAGAGTGGAGACAATAGATGCCTACCGTGAGGCGGCTAACCTGCCTTCTCTCAATGCTGAGGAGGTGGATTTTCTCTTGCAGCCTATAACGACAGATGAACTTGCGAGCGCTCTGGCGGGGTCTCCGAGGCGGAAAGCGCCCGGCCCGACGGTTTTACAAGTGCCTACTACAAAATATTCTTAGCTCAGTTGGCAACCCACTTTGTCACCGCCTTCAATGCAATATTAGACAACCATAAAATGCCATGGGACCTTTTACAAGCGAGCATCACCGCTATCCCTAAGCCTGAGAAAGATCTGCTTCTTTGTGCGAGCTACAGGCCTATTTCTCTGCTTAATTGTGACCTTAAGTTGTTCACAAAAATTTTGGCCGAGAGATTAGGGTCCGTCCTCCACCGTGTAATCCCCCTGGACCAGGTCGGATTTATACTCAACAGAGAAGCACAAGATGTCGCACAAAAATCCAAGCTCCCTTGACCCTGTCCTGGTGCCATATTGCAAGAGATACTCATTGATGGCCCTCTGCTGCGTGTGCAGCCGCTGCAGCATGGCCAACATAGAGTTCCACCTGGTGGGCATGTCACAGATTAGGCAGTTCTTGGGCAGGTTGTAATCCTTTTGCAGCTCAGCCAGTTGAGCACTGGCATTATATGACCGGCGGAAATGCCCACAGAGTTTCCTGGCCTGCTTCAGGACCTCCTGTAAGCCCGGGTACCTGCCCAAGAACCGCTGCACCACCAAGTTAAGGACGTGAGCCAAACAGGGCACATGGGTCAGTTGTCCCCGTCGGAGGGCGGAGAGGAGGTTGGTGCCATTGTCGCAAACCACCTTTCCTGGCTTAAGCTGGCGTGGCGTCAACCACCTCTGAGCCTGCCCCTGCAGAGCTGACAGAATCTCTGCCCCAGTGTGGCTCCTGTCCCCCAAGCACACCAGCTCTAGCACCGCATGGCATTTTTTTGCCTGCGTACTTGCGTAGCCCCTTGAACGCCTACGGAGCACCGCTGGTTCTGAGGACAAAGCACAGGTAGAGGCCATGGTGGAAGAAGAAGCGGAGGGGATGGAGGAGAGAGGTGTGTCAGAATAACCAGTAGTAACATTTTGGAGGCGTGGTGGCGGAACAACCTCCAACACTACTGCACCTTGTCCTGCATCCTTCCCAGCTGCCAGCAGAGTCACCCAATGCGCCGTGAAAGATAGGTAACGTCCCTGTCCATGCCTGCTGGACCATGAGTCAGCGGTAATATGCACCTTACCACTGACCACCCTGTCCAGCGAGGCCAAAGCATTGCCTTCCACATGCCGGTAGAGAGCCGGAATCGCCTTCCGTGAGAAAAAGTGGCGTTTGGGAACCTGCCACTGAGGAACCGCACATTGCACAAACTCACGGAAGGGGCAGGGCCGTTTGAAGGAATTTGGGGGCCTCAAGCAGATTGAGAATTTGGGGCCCCCAAGCGGGGGGGGAGGTTTGGGCTGCTACACAATTTTTTTAGATTTTTGGTTTTAATTTAGAAGGGGGGGTGCTAACGCGGGACATCGATCGCGGGAGGAGGGGCCGCCGTTCGCGGGAGGGGGACCACCGATCGGGGGGGCACCGATCGCTGGAGGGGGGGCCTGCCGATCGCGGCGGGGGGGCGCGGATCGCGGGGGGGCCACGGATCACATGAGGGGGGCCGCCAATCGCGGGAGGGGGGCCGCCGATCTCGGGAGGGGGGCCGCCGATCGCGGGAGGGGGGGGCGCCAATCGCGGGTGGGGGGCCGCCGATCGCGGGAGGGGGGGCGCCAATCGCGGGTGGGGGGCCGCCAATCGCGGGTGGGGGGGCCGCCGACCGCGGGAGGGGGGCCGCCAATCGCGGGTGGGGGGGCCGCCAATCGCGGGTGGGGGGCCGCCGATCGCGGGTGGGGGGGCCGCCAATCTCAGGAGGGGGGCCGCTCTGCTGGGGCCCCAGGCCAGCTGGGGGCCCCAAGCAGTTGCTTGGTTTGCCTCTCCTGTTCCGACGGCCCTGGGAAGGGGGCCAAGTCCAACAACTGAAAAGGCAGCAGTTGAAGTTCTAGCAATTTAGCCAAGCTATCATTCAACCACTGGGCATGTGGATGGCTGGGAGTGAACTTCTTTTGACGGTCCAGCAGCTGGGGCAGGGAAATGTGCCTGCTATAATCGGACGTCGGTGTACTGCTAGCAGAGTACCCGCAAGTACTTGGCTGTGACACACCTAAATCTACACCTTCATTCCTCTCAGTGCAGGTTTCAGAGAGGACTGAAGGTACAGTGGGGTTGGAGATCCCAGCTGATGAGGAGCAAGGAGAGGTCCGCTTTGTTCTTTGGTGTGGGTCTTTAAGGTACGCTTGCCAATGAGCTGCATGGCAGGTCAACATATGTCTGGTCAAGCATGTGGTGCCCAAGCGGCTGATGTTTTGGCCACGCGAGATACGCTTGAGACATATGTTGCAAACAGCAGCGGTGCGATCTGATGCACTCGACTCAAAAAAGGCCCACACCAAAGAACTTTTGGAATAACGGGCAGAGGCAGCGCCCTGCACAGGCGGAGCTCTGCGGTGTGATTCAGTTGGTGTGCTGCCCTTCCGCTGGCCCCCGGAGGGCATCCTGCCTCGTTGGAAATGTGCCTCCTCCTCATCCTCCTCCTCTCTCCTATCAGGCACCCACGTGGAGTCAGTGACCTCATCATCCCCTCCCTCCTCATCACTGGAGCCAATCTGGCAGTATGCTGCAGCTGCTGGAACATGACTGCCAGATTGCTGTCCTTCTTGAGCATCCCCTCTCTCTGCTCTCACGCTACTGCCTTCCTCTAGCTGGGTATCATCTTCAGACCCTTCGAAACATTGGGCATCCTCCTGGAGCATGTACCCAACACTGTGCTCAAACAGTTTGGGGGACTCCTCAGGAGGACACGGTGGGTCTAGGGAAGGAGTGACTGATGATGACATTGATATGAGGGAAGAGGATGCTTTGGCAGCTGCTTTGCCGGTACCCTGAGCCTGGGTGAGAGAGGATGAGGGGGATGAGGAGGGCTTGGTCATCCACTCTACCAAGTCTTCGGCATGATGCGGCTCAACGCGTCCAGCTGCCGAAAATAAGGACAAGCATGTCCCATGGCCACGTGCTGATGACGATGCACCGCGTCCACGACCAGCACTGTTGTCTCTAGACACAGAGCCTGCTTGCCCTCTTTTATTGGCTCGTGACTGGCTGCCTCTCCTTGTTGGCCTTCCAGACATAGTAATGGCCTGCAGGGAGATGGGAAAACCAGCAATTGGGTAGTGTATATTGTGCTGGAGGCACACAACACCCACTAACTCCAGCAGATGCCTTTATTAGAGAACAGCAATTACGGGTATATACAGGTGTATACTGTACTAGGGCACACAACACCCACTAACTCCAGCAGATGCCTTTATTAGAGAACAGCAATGACGGGTATATACAGGTGTATACTGTACTAGGGCACACAACACCCACTAACTCCAGCAGATGCCTTTATTAGAGAACAGCAATGACGGGTATATACAGGTGTATACTGTACTAGGGCACACAACACCCACTAACTCCAGCAGATGCCTTTATTAGAGAACAGCAATGACGGGTATATACAGGTGTATACTGTGCTGGGGCACACAACACCCACTAACTGCTGCAAATGCCTGAGAAAATAACACACATTCCCTGCCTGCCTATCTAGCTTAGAGAACAGCAATGACGAGTATATACAGGTGTATACTGTGCTGGAGCAAACAACACCGACTAACTGCCGCAGATGCCTGAGAAAAGAACACACTGTGCCTGCCTGTCTATCTAGCTTAGAGAACAGCAATGAACCGAAACTCCTGCAGATGCCTGAGAAAAGAACACACTGTCCCTGCCTGCCTATCTAGCTTAGAGAACAGCAATGAACAGCAACTCCTGCAGATGCCTGAGGAAACGTAAAACACACTGTCCCTGCCCATGTAGCTCTTTCCCTGCACGCCGGAACACACTGCACAAGGCCGCCGTGCTGGCGGCCTTTTATAGTGTGGGGCATGTACTAAACCCCCTGAGCTATGATTGGCCACAGGCATCCTGCCTGTGGCCAATTATGGCTCTCCTCGCTGCCGGCGCTGTGATTGGCCAAGCATGCGGGGTCACAGTGCATGCTTGGCCAATCACAGCGCCGGGATTGCACTGCGATGGCGCAGTGTATTGTGGGCCATTCGCATCACTCGAATTTGGCGCAAACGGCCCATAACGTTCGATCTTTGTCGAACGATCGAACAGCCGATGTTCGAGCAGAACGTGTGTTCGACTCAAACACGAAGCTCATCCCTAGTTACATATATTGGTTACATACAATCAGTGGAACTTGGCAATCCAAGTAAGCCTATAGGTAACCAATAGGTATCAGATCCATAAATGAATACTAATAGCAAAAGCATGATGGCCGCCGTGGCCGCGTCTTTTTTCACGCTCTGACATCCATTCGCAAAGCATCATGGACCTTGTAGGCCTGTAGGCTCTGCACATGCGCGCTGGCCACCTCACTGTCCACTGCCGCTCGGTGGCGGCTGGAGGGCTTTATAAACTTGTTACAACCAGCATTCATTTGTCTGCTGGTTTGGGGTGCTGACGCTATATTTTGCTTCTGCTCAGGTAGATCTTTTACTATGACCTTGCATCATGCTTTTGCTATTAGTATTCATTTATGGATCTGATACCTATTGGTTACCTATAGGCTTACCTGGATTGCCAAGTTCCACTGTAGTGTATCTGGATGTCTGCTTGTAACACTACCTTCTTGGGATCTCTCTGGTCTCCTTCTTCTCCTAAGAATTGGCAGCTTCCACCTATCCTTTGATATAATCATTCTGAACCAAATTAAATTTTGGCTCATATTTGGTAAGACTTTTTTGTACAACTGTTTTATTCACAAATCCCTTTATATAATTGTTTCTATATTGAAATATATTTATATTGTTCATGGGATGTCAATGTCCCCTTTTTCCTTTTCTTTTATCGTTTATCTCTTTTCTTTTTTTCACTTTAATAGGCAAACTTTTTCATTACTATGTGCAATTGGTAGGCTCCATGATTCAGCGCCCCTGCTTCAACTCTTACTTTTTATTCCACTATATGGGTATGTATTTGGAGGCTATGTTAGCCCATGTACGTTCATTTCCGGTTGAGGTTTATGCCCCGGAAACTAACCCCATACTAATTTTTTATATTTTGTTTCTTAGTTGCTTTCAAGCCCTCTGCAGTCACATGTATGGTCGCTATTTTCGGTTGTTGGTATTTGGACGTTGTGGATTGCTGGTGCGTGGGTTCCCTCTAGGTATGTTTGAACGTGTGCTTTAGCATGGCAGCCAACATGTCCCATTTTGGCCTTTTGGTTTGGATTTTCCTTTGTCTCTTTTTCTGCGATTATTACAATATATTTATGTAATGTACTAATTGAATGTCTTTCTCTCTAGACCGTTTTAATACTGTATTGGTTTAATCGACTTCCCCTGAGGAAGCCAATGTATTGGTGAAACATGTTGGGCTGCCATGATTGATTGTATGTAACCAATATATGTAACTCACTATTATTGTTATCTCTTATATTTATTAAAAAAATGTTTTTTGATATTCAAAATATGAATCTTTCATTGGCACCGCTATAATCCCACATCCCCTCCATTTGTTTGTATACTCAACCGGGATGAGGTGCCGTATCCAATAAGGGACTAACTAGCCACCCCCACATACTTTTTCCTACAACTAGATGTTTCAATACATCAATTTATGGCTGTTGGTTACCCTTGTGATACTTTAAATTTTTACTAATTTAAATTACTCCTTTTTTGTTTTTCATATACTGTAATAAATGTATATTATAATTTTTCTATCTTGAACTTTATACAAATAAGTATTAATTGTTTAGACTATTGAACTATATTGGGTCCTATTTTCTTGGTGTTTAGATTTTTGTGATCAATATGGTGTGACAGCAGGAAGGTAAAGTCACCTGGTTGCATCCAGGGGGGTAGATATATTTCGCCCAGATTCAGGCTTTACGCCGACTTATACAACTAGGTGGAGAGTTGTATAAGCCCAGCTAAGGCTAGTGGGCTCATGGATGACTCATACCTCTAGGGAGAGTGTGGGGCGTCGTACAGACAGGGAGTTGAAGAGACCAGCTGAAGCTTGTCAGCTCATTTAGGCCTCTATAAGAACTCCCAGCTTCATTAGATGTTAGCTCATGCCTGGAACCAGACCTGTGTGGACTGTCTAGGGAGAGTGAACCCCTGTGCGGTGAGACAAAGCCTGTGTGGCTATTTGCTTGGACATTTAAAACCAGGGACTTAGGGACTAGGACAGCACTAGGCTGATCCCAGTTGTTAGTTAGGAAACCTGTATGTTTAGTCAGAGGTCAACTTGACCAGGATTTATTTTGTTTATGTTTCTTTTGCTTTGCTGTGTTTTTGTCACTGTAAATAGAAAATAAACCGCACCTTTTTGATTTTGAAAACCACAAGCTCCGTCTGCTGGCCTGTTTTTGTGTGGGGAGCCCATCTCGGGGGTCACCCACACCCGCTGCCGAGCTAACCCCCTCACAATGGCTAACTTTTGTGGGGAGACTTGGGGTGATTTGATGTCCAGGATTAAATTGTCACAAAATAATGATAAAATCACTGATGCCGATTTAGATCTTAATTTTATGAGACTACAAAGACTGTTGGAAAAAAAAGTTAGGATTTATTGGCACAAATCATACTTTAACAAATACTCTGATAATTAGATCGTCCCTTTGGGTTTGCGAATCCAGATCTTCCCCAATGTCAGGAAGATCAATGACTCGCTCAAATCCTCTTGGGAAACTAACTTGCAAACCTGTTCATTTCAGATGATATCCATTTTGTGTAATCAATATGACACAGAATTAGAGCACTTGGATGTTCAAATATCTAGTTGGTATGATGACCACATCATGTTGTGTTCATCCCCTAAATTTGTTAGTCGTGAAAAGGATCTAAAAACACGCATAGAAGAATACACTTTAACCATCATTATTAACAACAAGGAAGCTAAATTCCTTAGAGACAAAGCAGCTCATGAGAATGGCTATGCCTACAAATGGAATCAGCCATCTTATGAAAGATATACCCCTAAATCCGCAGCCCCTGAGGCTCCCCAAGCTACTAATATAGTTCCACATGTTGCATCTCCTTCTTTTTCTTCTAGCACTTCCACTCTTTATAGAGAACTCTCTCAGGATATGATCCCTAAGAAACGCAAATGTGATAGAAGTGTTACTTCCACTGGCTCCCTTTCTGACCCTCATGGGTCTATTTCCACTCGTCGGCCGTCTCTGGCCCGCAATATCAACACAACAACACACACATCTACACCCATGCCTGCTAGATTAGCTAATAATTTGCCCTCTAATTTACCACTTCACCCAAGTAATGATGCAATTGTTGCATCCTGCTCTCCCTCAACGATACGTCGAAGAGGGAGTGAATCATCTATTCGCACTTTGTTTCCTCACAGTACACACTCTTTTGATCCGAAAATAGCTCCCATTTTTTTTTAGGGAAACCAACGGACTTAGTTCCGACTCCCACAGATGCGTCACTGGTTCAGGTACCTTGGGACTAGAGGTTATCAATTCATCTTCGGTTTCATTAACTGATGATCAAATTTCTGTTCTTAAATTGGGTCTTTCTTTTTGCCCCTCTAATGACACTGATAGATTCCAACTAATTAAAGATATACACCTCTTTGCCTGTAGGCTCATGTTTAAGGTCATTTATGACAGCCCCTCTGCTACATTGACTGATTTTCCACCATTTGATTTTTCTGAGGCTGAGCTCCAAGCCATGGATGATCTCATGTCTCTTTGGGAGGAGGGACACACTGAGGATCAGGACCCCTTGGCATCCTCTATGCCGGGGGTCGCTGTCGCCTGTGTCTCCTTTCCCCCGCCTACATCTTTTAAAGCGAAATCTCATGCATTTCCACAACTTCACGCTAACCCTAATATTTGGGCATTTGTCCAACAAAGCACCTCAGAGATTAAAAATATGGTACTCTCCAACAAATCCCAACACAATTTATCACTGAAATACAGGCTGGCTCTCAAGGATCTATATACCCGTCCTGGACTTGTAATTAAACCGGCCGATAAAGGTGGTAATGTTGTTGTGATGGATGTCGAGGTGTATGAACGCATGTGTCTCGACATCCTGGAAAATAAACTCTGGTATCGTCCAATCTCCAAAATCCTAGTGGACAACTTTGTTCGAGAATATCACGGTATTATCTTTAAGGCTTATCATGAAGGCATAATTGATCAATCAACCTGGAACTTCCTTAACATAAAGGACCCCAAAATTCCCACCCTTTACTCGTTACCTAAAGTTCATAAATCTTTAATCCACCCTCCTGGACGCCCAATAATTTCGGGTTGTCTTGGACTAACTGAGAATGCCAGTTCCCTGGTTGATCAATATTTACAACCCCATGTAACTTCTTTATCTTCATTTGTCAAAGATACTATTGACTTACTTCGCAGCATCGATGGCGAACAATTTCCACCAGGCACCTGGTTGGTTGCTTTAGATTTGGAAAGTTTATATAACTCAATTCCCCACCACAAAGGCATTAAAACCATTAAAAATGTACTTAAAGAAAGAGGTTCTTCTTTTGATCGATACAGTCGATTCGTTCTTCAACTGCTTGAGTTCATTCTCACAAGAAATGTTTTTGTTTTCGGATCCTCCCACTTCCTCCAGGTGCAAGGTGTGGCTATGGGGACCAGATGTGCCCCCTCTTATGCCAACTTGTACCTGGGGGGGTGGGAGAGGGAATTATTTTCCACTGAATCCTTGATGCCTCTACTACAACACGTCATTACCTGGATAAGGTATATTGACGATATTTTGATTTTCTTGTCTGGTACCAGAGATGAACTCCTGCAGTTTATGGATGCGTTGGCTGTTAACGAGTACAATTTATCATTTACTATGGAAAGTAGTCAACATTCTATTAATTTTTTAGATCTTACTATTCATATAGATTCAACTGGCATGCTTCATTCCTCTCTCTATAGAAAGCCCTCGGCGGGTAATACCCTTCTACACGCTTCCAGTGCACATCCGACACCACTTTTGAACAGTATTCCATATAGCTAATTTTTAAGGCTTAGACGTAACTGCACCCTCGATGCAGACTTTTACCAGGTGGCCAATCAACTGCGTGACAGGTTATTGGCACGTGGTTACAGACGCTCTCTCCTTAAGAAATCATTCAATAGAGTTGTAAAGCTAAACAGGAATAATTTAATTCATTCCTTGAAATTGTCTAAACAAAATGTATCGGTTTGTGTAATTACTAAATTTTCCAAGCAACATGGCCAAATCAGGAATATTCTCCAAAAGTTTTGGCCCATCCTGTTGGCTGACAACGCAATTAGAAAATATATCAAACCTTATCCGGAGTTAACTTTTCGTCGTGCAGCTTCACTTAAAGATCAACTAGTCTCTAGACGCTTTGACACACATAAAAAGTCCCATTCCACTGGAAATGGCACTTTTCCCTGTGGCAAATGTGATGTTTGTTGTTTTCTAGCTAATTCATGTGATGTTCCACTTCCCAATGGGCGCACTTATAACATTAAACATTGGATTAATTGTAAAACTGTAGGTGTTGTGTATCTGGCATTATGCCAATGTGGCTGTTTTTATGTTGGTAAAACCAAAAGACCCTTTTTTAAATGTATTAGAGATCATGTCCTACCTCTTTATAAGCAAATAAACACTACAGCCTTAAACCGCCACATTGGATGCCAGCACAATTTTGATGCCACATTTGTCTCTTTCCATGCCCTTGAGCATGTTCCAGTACATGTCCGAGGGGGTAATATAGATACAACCCTTCTGCAATTAGAAACTAGATAGATTTTTAGCCTTGATGCAGTCAAGTATCCTGGCCTCAATGAATATATCAGTTACAAACCCTTTTTATAAATACCATCACTACCCTCTGGGTCCACCTCTATCCTCTCTCTCATCAGTTTCTTTGCCTATGATCACCTCTATCGCAATCCCATTTACATCTGGGTATCACCAAGATTTATATTACATCATAGGCCCCTTGGTTATTATTATCCTTTTCATTGATAATTTTACACTTGGATCTTTTCAACACTAAATATTAATGTTTCTTATTTAATTATTGTTAACATGCATATTATAAAATTCTTCCGCCCTTTTTTTGTTATATTACTATTATCATGTAACTATTAAATGTTGTTAAACTAAATTTCTTTCCCTTTTTTCTAGAAACCGCAGTTTTTGAATGCATTGGACTCCTTCCATGGTCGATTGAGGGACTATTTTTCATTTCTGAGTTGGCTGCTAGTGATGAGCCGAACACCCCCAGGTTCGGTTCGCACCAGAACCCGCGAACGGACCGAAAGTTCGCACGAACTTTAGAACCCTATTAAATACAATGGATGCGAACGTTCGAAATCTAAAGTGCTAATTATAACGACTAATATGCATGTTATTGTCCTAAAAAGGGTTTGGGAACCCAGGTTCTGCACCAGGGGACATGTATCAATCCCAAAAAAAGTTTTAAAAACTGACGTTTTTCGGGAGCAGTCATTTTAATGATGCATAAAGTGAAAAAAAAAAGTCAAATATTCATTTAAATATCGTACCTGGGGGGTTTCTAAAGTATGCCTGTGAAGTGCCACGTGTTTCCCGTGTTTAGAACTGTCCCTGCACGAAATTACATTTCTAAAGGAAAAAAAGCCATTTAAAACTGCTTGCGGCTTTAATGTAATGTCTGGTCCCAGTAATATGGATGAAAATCTTTAAGAAAAATGGCATAGCTACCCCATCACAGCCCCCCCCCCTACCCCAGCCCATTACCAGCCCCTTTGGGTCTTGTATGGATATTAAGGGGAACCCCGCACACAAAATAAAAAAGGCCCTATATACTCTGAACAGCCGTATACAGGCGGTGCATACAAGACAGGGACTGTAGGTTTGTTCTTATGTAGAATCTGTTTGTAATTTTGAACAGGTACATTGTTTAAGTGTAGCTCCAGCCAAAAAATCTATTTTTAAGCTTTTTGGAAAACATAGGGAAGGGTTATCACCCCTGTAACATTTGTTTTGCTGTCTGTGCAGTGTGCACCTGTTCAGAACAGTTCACCTCACTTTCCGTCCTAATGACAAATGTTTTTTGAAAATTTGGGGTTTTTATTGAAACAAGAATTGGTGATAAAGCATCAGTGGAGAGGAGACACTTTTTTTCCCATATTAACTCTTACAGGAGAGAATTTGCCTTCCTAGGGGTAGATTTCCTCTCACTTCCTGTTGTATCCTTCCGTTTCCCAGGAGGAGTCGTTTGTAAGTTGGATGTTTGAAAGTAGGGGCCTGCCGTATATACTCAGCTGAAATTTGCCCCTTACATGTTGGTGTTGCCACAACACTGTGAGCCCTCACAGTTACTCTTGGTGGGCGCATGAATGGGCCCTGCTGTGAATTATTAGATCAAGAATTGTAATTGCATGCCCCTGTTGAACAGGGGCTGAAAAATTGGGCCTTTGGTGGTGGTGGTGGTGGTGTTGACACAACACTGTAAGGCCTCACAGTTACTCTTGGTGGGCGCAGGAATGGGCCCTGCTGTGAATTATTAGATCAAGAATTGTAATTGCATGCCCCTGTTGAAAAGGGGCTGAAAAATTGGGCCTTTGGTGGTGGTGGTGTTGACACAACACTGTAAGGCCTCACAGTTACTCTTGGTGGGCGCAGGAATGGGCCCTGCTGTGAATTATTAGATCAAGAATTGTAATTACATGCCCCTGTTAAACAGGGGCAGAAAAATTGGGCCTTAGGCACTGGTGCCACAACACTGCAACCCCTCACAGATACTGTACTTGGAGCACAGCAATGAGCCCTGTTGCAAAGTATTGCATCAAAAATTGTAATTACACGCCCCTGTTAAACAGGGGCTGAAAAATTGGGCCTTAGCCACTGGTGCTGGTGCCACGACACTGCAACCTCTCCCAGATACTCTAGTTGGAGTGCAGGAATGAGCCCTGCTGCAAAGCATTGCATAAAAAATTGTAATAACACGCCCCTGTTAAACAGGGGCTGAAAAATTGGGCCTTAGCCACTGGTGGCGGCACCCAGAAACAAAAATGTTCTTCCAAGCTATCATCATCAATCGGATCATTGAGGAGGAGGAGGATAGTCAGTCAACATAACAGGACAGTCTCTCAGCATCAGCATCAGTCTTGAAGGGATGTGACATTTGAAAATAAATTAGTCTGTTATATCAGCTTCAGGTGTTTGGTAGCTGGTGGTGATCCAAGACTGGTTCATCTTTATGAAGGTCAGTCGATCAACAGAGTCGGTGGACAGGCGCACCCTGTGATCCATGACAAATCCTCCAGCAGCACTGAATGTGTGTTCTGAAAGAACGCTGGATGCAGGACAGGCCAGTAGCTCAATTGCATACTGTGCAAGCTCTGGCCAGTGATCCATCCTCAAGACCCAGTAAGCCAGAGGATTTTCGGTGGGGAAGGTGTCCAAGTCTGACCTTGCCCCTAGGTATTCCTGCACCATGTATATCAGACGCTGGCGATGGTTGCTGGAACCGATCATACCTTGGGGCTGCGGACTAAAGAATTGTCTGAACGCATCGGTCAGACGGCCACCTTCCCCACCACTCCTTCTTTGACTGACCGAAGCCTCAGCAACTCGTTGTCCAGGACCAGGAGTTTGTAACCTCCCAGTCTCTGGGAACGCATTGCACAGACCTTTCTGCAAGGCCTCCCGGAGTTGTCTCATCCTCTGCTCCCTCTGCGATGGTAAGATAAGGTCCGCAACCTTACCCTTGTACCGTGGATCAAGGAGAGTGGCCAGCCAGTAATGGTCCCTCTCCTTGATCCGAAAAATACGAGGATCCTTCCGCAGACTTTGCAGGATCAGGGAGGCCATGCAGCGTAGGTTAGCTGAGGCATTCGGTCCGGAGTCCTCTGGGTCACTAAGGACGACATGATCCGCAGCCACCTCCTCCCAGTCACATACAAGTCCACTGGTTTCTTGGGACTGTAAATCATCCCTAAAAGACTGCTGCTGATGATGCTGAGTGCCAGGCTCCACCTCTATGCTGACACAATCCTCCTCCTCCTCCTCCTCCTCCTCTTCTTCCTGTGCGATGGGTGGGACAGAAGGAACACTGTCTGGGTAAAGGGGGCCTTGAGAGGCAAGGAAGTCCTCCTCTTCCTGCCTCTGTTCTGCCTCAAGTGCCCTGTCCATTATTCCACGCAGCGTATGTTCCAACAGGTGGACAAGAGGTACAGTGTCACTGATGCATGCACTGTCACTGCTCACCATCCTCGTGGCCTCCTCAAATGGTGCCAGGACAGTGCATGCATCCCTGATCATGCCCCACTGGCGTGGTGAAAAAAACCCGAGCTCCCCTGACCCTGTCCTGGTGCCGTAGTCGCACAGGTACTCATTGATGGCCCTCTGCTGCGTGTGCAGCCGCTGCAGCATGGCCAACGTTGAGTTCCACCTGGTGGGCATGTCACATATAAGGCGGTTCTTGGGCAGGTTCAACTCCTTTTGCAGCTCAGCCAGGCGAGCACTGGCATTATAAGATCTGCGGAAATGCACACAGACTTTCCTGGCATGCCTCAGGACATCCTGTAAGCCCGGGTACCTGCCCAAGAACCGCTTCACCACCAGATTAAGGACGTGAGCCACACAGGGCACATGGGTCAGTTGTCCCTGTCGGAGAGCAGAGAGGAGGTTGGTGCCATTGTCGCAAACTACCATTCCTGGCTTAAGCTGGCGTGGCGTCAACCACCTCTCGGCCTGCCCCTGCAGAGCAGACAGAACCTCTGCCCCAGTGTGGCTCCTGTCCCCCAAACACACCAGCGCAAGCACGGCATGGCATCTTTTTGCCTGCGTACTTGCGTAGCCCCTTGAACGCCTACGGAGCACCGCTGGTTCCGAGGACAAAGCACAGGAAGAGGCCATGGAGGAAGAAGAGGAGGGGGTGGAGGACAGAGGTGTGTCACAACCAGTAGAAGCATTTTGGAGGCGTGGCGGTGGAACAACCTCCAACACTACTGCACCTTGTCCTGCATTCTTCCCAGCTGCTAAAAGAGTGACCCAATGGGCCGTGAAAGAAAGGTAACGTCCCTGTCCATGCCTGCTGGACCATGAGTCAGCGGTAATATGCACCTTACCGCTGACCGCCCTGTCCAGCGAGGCCAAGACATTGCCTTCCACATGCCGGTAGAGAGCCGGAATCACCTTCCGTGAGAAAAAGTGGCGTTTGGGAACCTGCCACTGAGGAACCGCACATTGCACAAACTCACGGAAGGGGCCGTGTCTACAAACTGAAAAGGCAGCAGTTGAAGCGCTAGCAATTTAGCCAAGCTAGCATTCAACCGCTGGGCATGTGGATGGCTGGGAGTGAACTTCTTTTGACGGTCCAGCAGCTGGGGCAGGGAAATTTGCCTGCTAGAATCGGATGTCGGTGTACTGCTAGCAGAGTGCCCGCAAGTACTTGGCTGTGACACACCTAATTCTACACCTTCATTCCTCTCAGTGCAGGTTTCAGAGAGGACTGAAGGTATAGTGGGGTTGGAGATCCCAGCTGATGCGGTACAAGGAGAGGTCCGCTTTGTTCTTTGGTGTGGGTCTTTAAGGTAGGCTTGCCAACGAGCTGCATGGCAGGTCAACATATGTCTGGTCAAGCATGTGGTGCCCAAGCGGGTGATGTTTTGGCCACGCGATATACGCTTGAGACATATGTTGCAAACAGCAGCTGTGCGATCTGATGCACTCGACTCAAAAAAGGCCCACACCAAAGAACTTTTTGAATAACGGGCAGAGGCAGCGCCTTGCACAGGCGGAGCTCTGCGGTGTGATTCCGTCGGTGTGCTGCCCTTACGCTGGCCCCCCGAGGGCATCCTGCCTCGTTGGAGATGTGCCTCCTCCTCATCCTCCTCCTCCTCCTCCTCTCTCCTATCAGGCACCCACGTGGAGTCAGTGACCTCATCATCCCCTCCCTCCTCATCACTGGAGCCAATCTGGCAGTATGCTGCAGCTGCTGGAACATGACTGCCAGATTGGTGTCCATCTTGAGCATCCCCTCTCTCTGCTCTCACACTACTGCCTTCCTCTAGCTGGGTATCATCATCAGACCCTTTGGAACGCTGGGCATCCTCCTGGAGCATGTACCCAACACTGTGCTAAAACAGTTCGGGGGACTCCTCAGGAGGACATGGTTGGTCTAGGGAAGGAGTGACTGATGATGACATTGATACCAGGGAAGAGGACGCTTTGGCAGCTGCTTTGCCAGTACCCCAGGGATGAGCCGAACACCCCCCTGTTCGGTTCGCACCAGAACCTGCGAACAGACAAAATGTTCGTGTAAACTTTAGAACCCTATTAAATACAATGGACTCGAACGTTCGAAATCTAAAGTGTTAATTATAAAGGCTAATATGCAAGTTATTGTCCTAAAAAGTGTTTGGGGACCCGGGTCCTGCCCCAGGGGACATGTATCAATGCAAAAAGAAGTTTTAAAAACGGCCGTTTTTTCGGGAGCAGTGATTTTAATAATGCTTAAAATGAAAAAATAAAAGTGAAATATTCCTTTAAATTTCGTACCTGGGGGGTGTGTATGATATGCATGTAAAGTGGCGCATGTTTCCCGTGCTTAGAACTGTCCCTGCAAAAAATGTCATTTTTGAAAGAAAAAAAATGCATTTAAAACTGACTCGCGGCTATTAATGAATTGTCGGCTCCCGGCAATACATACAAAAGTCATTGATAAAAAAAAAAGCGTGGGGGTTCCCCAGAATTCAATTACCAGGCCCTTCAGGTCTGGCATGGATTTTAAGGGGAACTCCACCCCAAGTTTAAAAAAAAAATGGCGTGGAGTCCCCCTAAAAATCCATACCAGACCCCTTATCCGAGCACGCAACCTGGCCGGCCGCAGGGGAAAAGGGGGGGACGAGAGAGCGGCCCCCCCTCCCTCCTGAACCGTACCAGGCCACATGCCCTCAACATGGGGAGGATGTCCCCATGTTGATGGGGACAAGGGCCTCATCCCCACAACCCTTGCCCGGTGGTTGTGGGGGTCTGCGGGCGGGGGGCTTATCGGAATCTGGAAGACCCCTTTAACAAAGGGGACCCCCAGATCCCGCCCCCCCCCTATGTGAATTGGTAACGGGTACATTGTACCCCTACCATTTCACGAAGAAAGCGTAAAAAAATGTTTAAAAAAACACACAAACACCTTGAAAAAGTCCTTTATTTAAAAAAATAAATAAATAAACATTCCAGCGGTGAAATCCAGTGTCCCGCGGCGATCCCGATGTCCAGCGCTGTCCTTCATTGGTTGTGCCTGAGCGGACCTGATGGGGAACTCCCTCTCAGTATTTTAAATGTATAGACCCGCCCCTTCTAATGTTCCCCATCAGGTCCGCTCAGCGGGCGAGATGCAGAACATGAGAAGGGGCGGGTTTATACATGTATTACCAAAGTGAGAGCAGTTCCCCATCAGGTCCGCCCCCTCAGTATGTCGGACCCGCCTACGTCATTGGCTTGAGCGGGGAACTTCCTTCACTATGTAAATTTAAATTACACAGTGAAGGAAGTTCCCCGCTCAAGCCAATGACGTAGGCGGGTCCGACATACCGAGGAGGCGGACCTGATGGGGAACTGCTCTCACTTTGGTAATACATGTATAGACCCGCCCCTTCTCATGTTCCGCATCTGGTCCGCTGAGCGGACCTGATGGGGAACTTTAGAAGGGGCGGGTCTATACATTTAAAATACTGAGAGGGAGTTCCCCATCAGGTCCGCTCAGGCACAACCAATGACGGACAGCGCTGGACATCGGGATCGCCGCGGGACACTGGATTTCACCGCTGGAATGGTTTTTTTTTTTTTTCTTAATAAAGGACTTTTTCAAGGTGTTTGTGTGTTTTTTTAAACATTTTTTTACGCTTTCTTCGTGAAATGGTAGGGGTACAATGTACCCCTTACCAATTCACATGGGGGGGGCCGGGATCTGGGGGTCCTCTTTGTTAAAGGGGTCTTCCAGATTCCGATAAGCCCCCCGCCCGCAGACCCCCACAACCACCGGGCAAGGGTTGTGGGGATGAGGCCCTTGTCCCCATCAACATGGGGACATCCTCCCCATGTTGAGGGCATGTGGCTTGGTACGGTTCAGGAGGGAGGGGGGGCCGCTCTCTCGTCCCCCCCTTTTCCCCTGCGGCCGGCCAGGTTGCGTGCTCGGATAAGGGGTCTGGTATGGATTTTTAGGGGGACTCCACGCCATTTTTTTTTAAATTTGGGGTGGAGTTCCCCTTAAAATCCATGCCAGATCTGAAGGGCCTGGAATGGATATTTGGGGGAACCCCACAGCAATTTTTTTTTTATTTGCGGCGGGGTTCCCCTTAATATCCATTCCAGACCTGAAGGGCCTGGTAATTGAATTCTGGGGAACCCCCACGCTTTTTTTTTTTTTTTATCAATGACTTTTGTATGTATTGCCGGGAGCCGACAATTCATTAATAGCCGCGAGTCAGTTTTAAATGCATTTTTTTCTTTCAAAAATGACACTTTTTGCAGGGACAGTTCTAAGCACGGGAAACATGCGCCACTTTACATGCATATCATACACACCCCCCCAGGTACGAAATTTAAAGGAATATTTCACATTTATTTTTTCATTTTAAGCATTATTAAAATCACTGCTCCCGAAAAAACGGCCGTTTTTAAAACTTCTTTTTGCATTGATACATGTCCCCTGGGGCAGGACCCGGGTCCCCAAACACTTTTTAGGACAATAACTTGCATATTAGCCTTTATAATTAGCACTTTAGATTTCTCCCATAGATTTTTCGAATTTGCCGCGAACACCCCAATTTGTTCGTTGTTTGGCGAACGGGCGAACAGGCAATGTTCGAGTCGAACATGAGTTCGACTCGAACTCGAAGCTCATCCCTACAGTACCCTGAGCCTGGGTGAGAGAGGATGAGGAGGATGAGGACGGCTTGGTCATCCACTCTACCAAGTCTTTGGCATGTTGCAGCTCAACATGGCCAGCTGCCGAAAAGAAGGAGAAGCGTGTCCCACGGCCACGTGCTGATAAGGATGCACCGTGTCCACGACCAGAACTGTTGCCTCTAGGCACAGAGCCTGCTTGCCCTCTGTTATTGCCTCGTGACTGTCTGCCTCTCCTTGTTTGCCTTCCAGACATACTAATGGCCTGCAGTGAGATGTAGCTGCACAAAGGTGGGATGTATATATATATAGCTCTATAGTGATTATACTGCAGCTAGCACAATCAACTGCCTGCTGTGGTATTAGTATGAGAAAAGCAGCAATTGTCTTCAGTTAGTTTTAGGTGCACACTGTGCAGAGGACACAGTACATTAATTGAAAATACTTTCAGCTACCTGCCTGTGGTATTAGTTTGAGAACACCACCAATTGTATTCAAGTACCTTTAAGTGCACACTGTGCAAAGGACAGAAGTACACTAAATTAAATTAATGCAGCTCCCTGCCTGTGGTTTTAGTATGAGAACACTACTAATTGTATTGAAGTACCTTTAGGTTCACACTGTGCAAAGGACAGAAGTACACTAAATGAAATTAATGCAGCTCCCTGCCTGTGGTTTTAGTATGAAAACACCACTAACTGTATTGAGGTACGCTTAGGTGCACACTGTGCAAAGGACACAGTACACTAAGTGAAAATACTGCAGCTAGCACAATCACCTGCCTGCCTGTCAGTATAGAGAATAACAGTAACAGATCTAGCTAAACTGAATACAGTGTGTAAATATATATACAACACCTAGGATGCATATATATCCTCTACACACTGTAACTACAGCTAACTGACTCGCCTGCCTGCTCTATCTAACTCAAAATAAATGACACTGTCTCTCTCTCTCTCTTTAACCTCTCTCTTTATCCACCGCAACACACTACACAAGGCCGCAACGGAGGTGGCCTTATATAGTGTGGGGCATGTACTAAACCCCCTGAGACATAATTGGCCAAAGCCACCCTGGCTTTGGCCAATTATGGCTCTCCATTTTTTGCGTGCTGTGATTGGCCAAAGCATGCGGGTCATAGTGCATGCTTGGCCAATCATCAGCCAGCAATGCACTGCAATGCCGCAGTGAATTATGGGCCGCGACGCGCCACTCGAATTTGGCACGAACGGCCCATAATGTTCAAAATTTGGCAAACAGCCGAACAGGCGATGTTCGAGTCGAACCTGGGTTCGGCTTGAACTCGAAGCTCATCCCTAAACACTACATACATACAGTAGCACAGGCCTAGCTATCTGGCACTGTGCATGTGAAATAATAACAACAAGACAGAGATACATCTGTCACAATGAATTATAAACATGCTCAAGAAGCTATGGGCAGCTGCAATTAAACTTTTAGAACCCAGGAATACTTGCCTAATAATCTCTGCTTCTGGTCTGGGTGAAAATACAATAGCAGCAACTAATCTGGGCAGGACATGTGGCTCTCTCTCTCCTCACATAGAAACATTTCTCCTTCAGAACATTTGTTTGACCTATACATGAACATTGCTATTATAATTTACTGATTTTATTTTTTGTTCTGCAACCAGTAGTTTTACCTGGTAATATCTGGCTTGTTCCACATAGCGGCATGTGGGAATCCAATTTCCTCATCTGTCCACCAGTGGGACACTGGAGGGAGGTTGTACGAGATATGTAAACACACAATGGGAAGCCCAACTAGTTAGGATAGGGCCCAACTCTAGCACGCCTATCAGAGGAGGGACTTACATGCCGCTAGGTACATAAGGAAGGGAGACGTGATGTGATGACATCACCTTTGAGAAAGTCACATGACAAAATGCGTCAGTTGGCCAGTCAACACAGACGTCTTACGTCCTATCTGGTTCAGGGGATTGCAGCAGCGGAACGCCAGCACCTTGCATCCCCAGTGCGATACGGAAGTTTTTTTTGCATTTTACTTTGTTTTTATCAATACCTTGCATGGTATTAAGTCCACTGAGACCTTTTTATAAAATAAATTCATTTTTTAATCAATATCACACCATGCGGGCACTTTTTTGTTTGTGATCTGCCTATGTGAGACGCCGGCATCAGCAGGATATTTATCTGGATCTGAGTGGTGGATTGGGACCGGTGCAGGAGTAGGAGACCATCCGATCGAGAGAGGATCAGCTCATCCATCCCACCTCCTTTTGTTCATCACCCCTGCAGGGGTATACAGCTCTGGTGAGTAGGGACATACAGGGGGCAGTACGCAGTCACCTTGACACCAATATGATGACCAGCGCTTGAAGATCTCACAAAAGTCACCAAATATCAACATTAATTTTCTCTTTTTTGTTCACTTGTACACACGATCGGTTTTACCGATGAAAACAGTCCAATGGACTTTTTTCATTGGACAAACCGATCGTGTATGGGCCCCATCAGTCTTTTTTCCATTTATCCGATGGAAAAAAAAACGATAGCAAATTACTATCGTCTGTGGGGAACTCCATCGGATAAAAAACCCACGCATGCTCAGAATCAAGTCGACGCATGCTCAGAAGCATAGAACTTAATTTTTCTTGGCTCATCGGAGTGTTTTATGTCACGGCGTTTGGGACGATCTGTTTTTTGACTGATGGTGTGTAGGCAAGACTGATGGAAGTCAGCTTCATCGGATTTCCGATGGAAAAATCCATCGATTTAAAATCCATAGGAAATCCGATCATGTGTACAGGGCTTAACTCTCCTTTCAGGAGACTCAGATTTTTGTTTTTTCATTTTATTTAGTTAAATCTTTCACCATATTGAGAGCCGACACTTCACTAATTCACAATTTACCCATAGGAGGTGGGGTATAGCATATTTAGTCCACTCACTCATATAGTGGCAAACAGTAATAATACACATGACTGGAAGAGTGATTCGCCAACATATTGCTGTTCAGCAAAAGGGTAACCTATTGCCTTTGGAGTCTATAAAGCATGCCCTGGTTCTTTCCACACAGCTTTATTGAGGAGATGATGGGAGCTCACAATCTATGTGGGTTTACCCATCCTTTTGTTACCCGACATGTATTTCATTTCATCTTTGTGGGCCCACCACTACCCACCTTTGCTTTCTGCTCATAGGGGATAAAACAGGATTGATTCCAGCCCTCTACCCATACCTCACTAGAGAGCAGCGCCACTTACCCCTTTCACCCACATTACATTATTGTTAAAAGGGGCTTGGAGATTATGATAGGCCCCCCACCTGCTGGGGAGAAGGGCTTGTCCTCATCAACATGGAAACAAGGTGCTTTATTTTGAGGCAAAATACCCCCACCATGTTGAGAATTTGTGGCCTAATATTGCTTTATTTCTTGTCTTTTGTGTGGGGTCCTCCATATGTCCATTATGGAACTTGTGGGTTGTGATTTCTCACTGTTGCCAGTAGGTGTCTCAGGCTATAAAAATACACAGATGTGCCGCAATCCAAGGTAAAAATCACACAGCCTCCCTAAGTAGTCCATATACTGTACTATAAGGGCTTCACCAGTCCGTGATAGTAAACAAAGTCCATAATAAAACTAATCAAGGCACAAAGGTAGGCAGTTCCATCAAGAGACAGGAATCGATTTCTGAAATACAGTAGAGGAACAGGGGGTGCCAGTATTATAAATTACTTTAATGTACCATTCAAATGAGCACTCACATAATTCCACGTATTAAGTGCTTGTCAGCATAGTAATATCTGTAGCCGGGATCATCCACCCACAGGGGGTCTGTTGGCAGCAGCTTGTAGCAGAGATGGAGGAGCCAAAAAGCCGCACGTCAGCCAGGGTAGGAAGTCATCGGGAACCAGAACTGACGTCAGACTGGGGGACAGTCCATTGCCTAGGTAACACATTTTTGAGCACCAATAGGCTCCTTTGTCAAACATGATGGAAAGTGTGTGGCGGTGCTTCTACACACACAGAAGAGGCCGGAGAAGGGGTAGAGTCTATATTGGCAGCTGAATGTTGCTTCTGAGCTTTGGTTCAATGTTGCTAATGCAGTGCAAGCATGGGTGTGCCTAATGACAATGGGCTTGTGACACTCCCCATGAGAGAACCCCTGGGACTTCTCCTTAGTCAATGGCCACCAAATTAGGTAAGCGTCCTCTACATAATCTGCTTCTAACGCACTTAACGCAATGGTTCCCTGGATTCACGTTTCGCTCCTTTATGTAGGCCTTGCTCTTTTTTGCTTTGTCTTCTGCACTGTGCATATCTAGATTACAAATTCGTCTGGAGGATGAAACTGTAGACATAAATGTATTTCAATCGTATATTTAGAAAAAAAAACACAAACTGTAACCAGCACACAAGTCCTAGCTTGCCAAATTCCAGTCAGCCAAGTTCCAAGAATCATCTTAGATGAGGGCACACATCATAAGGAATGGTTTCTAATAGGTTTGTATTTTCAGATGGACTGCAGCTTCAGCTGAGATTCTGGGTAGAGCCAAAACAGCTCCAAAAACAGAAAAACAAGCACGATCCCAACAAAATATACAGAGTAGTTTATTAAGATGCAAAACAAATCACACTTACACCAGAGGCTTTCAGGGATAAGCAGGATTCAAGGTGTATTACAGCGGCAACTACATAGGATTATATGGCTGGGACAGGGGAACGCATGTGAAGACAGATGAAAACTGTCAATGGTCACAGCTAGACCCGCCACCTTGGATTCTCATGACACTAACAGCATGGGGATGAAGGGCTGGTAATGCCTTTCAGAGTAAAAACACTCCTTTATCAAACCTGTTTTACTCTAAAACATGTTACCAGCCCTTCAGCCCCACCCTGTCAGTGTCATGAGATTCCAAGATGGTGGATCTAGCTACGGCCGTTGACAGTTTTCATCTACATGTATTCCCCTGTGCCGGCAATAGGATCCTGTGCAGTTGCAATTGTGTATTTAGCTGTTTGCCTGGAGTTCTACCTCCTTAACTCCAAGTATTATATTATTTAATGTTCAACACCCTTCCTAGTTTGCTTTACTTGAACATACAATTCATGTTTTGTATTCATAACTGTTACTGTTTTGCATTATAATTGTTACTAATAATTAAATGTATATCTGTTTTTTACTTGTGGGGATATCATATTTTAGAGAAAGAGAAAAAAATATATGTAGCGGGTATGTACTTTCCTGGGTGTAAATTTGAACTTGGCAGAGACATTAGTGATGTGTAATTCCCTGCAGCCCAGCAGGTGGCGCTGTCGCTCTGGATTGGGGTTGAATCATTGCTGTGTGTCGCGCTTCCTTTTTGTCCTCCCTCGGCAGCGGTATGGTGGGGCTGGGAACCTGCCGTGCTTGCTGGGAGAGGGTATAAATGGGCCGGCCATCCTTGTCACGGGGTCGAGTCCCAGCACCTTCAGCCTGTGGACGGTGGTTCGTGTCGGTTCTCTAGGCGGGCCTAGGCCTAGAGGACAGCCGGAGGTCGTGTTCCATTTCAGGCACCTTTAGCCTGGGGTGAGGTACTCGGATGGAGGATCTGGAGCTCAGTGCCCAACACTGAGTTCCGCGAGGGAAGGAGATCCTAAGGAACCCCGGGAGTGGGTACCCGAGTCCGGAAGGCGTAATGGACTGGGGGGAGCTCCTCACTCGAAGACCTGGTGCAGCATATTGCCAGTGACGGGTGAGTCTCTCATCGGAGACCGCCTGGAAGGAAATTCCCCCTCGCTCGGAGACCACAGCCCACTTTCAGGGAGGAAAGTGGAGAACACATTGTGTCTGGGCCTACTCGCATCCACACCTCCTTTCGAGAAGAATAAAGGAGTGTTGAACTTTAATGGTGTGGGGCTCATTTCCTGACAGACATTGTTCAAGGTAACTCTCGGTGGAGGCTCCAGGTGCACAACACTGACCCGAAGGTAAAAGAACTTTTCTTGTATCACACTGACACCTGTGGTAAAGGCCAGGCGTGGTGTCCCCGCTCCCTTCCCCTCTGAAAGATACCCCTAGACAAGAGAGAGACGAGCTGAAGAGAAAGAGGGGAGTGAGGAGGGCGCTACATATATAAAGCGGATTATTGTTTTAAAGAAGATTAACTGCTAAGTGAAATAATCAGGGCTGTAAAATCCATTACAAAACGGAAAGCTTTTCACAGTCTGTCAGAATGTGTCCTGCAGCACAGCAATCAGGAATTGTGTGTACTATTTTTCTGCATGATACACTACTGCTCATATTATCTCCCAAATCATTTGTTGCCTTTCACTTCTTGACAAACAACCTTAATAATCACATGCTAAAGGTTTTTGCCTGGAGCAGCAAGATGGCTTCTTCTAATCGGCCTGATGGGAAATATTTTTCATTCATCAGTGTGCTATATAGTGGAGGAAACTGAAAACATGTTGCTTATACAGGTATTACATCCTTAGTGATACAGATAGGGTTGCCACCTTTTCTTCAAGCCAAACCCGAACACATTAGCAGCGCACGGCAATTTAACATTTTTTTTTCAGCAGTACATTAAATTCATTAGCTCTGTACAATGCAAGGCAATTTTTATGTATTTATGTAGTATACACTATACATATATTTTGTGATTAAATAACATTTCTAATCATATGGAGTTAATCACAAGAGTCCCCCTTTACATCAGAGTCAAAAAAGTTGACACTCTTGGCTTACAATTGCAGTGAGCAACCGTGCTGGGTAGCCACAGTCTGGGCCAGGGGTGGACTGATAACTCTTGGGGCCTCCGGGCAACTGAAGATCATGGGACCCCCAGGTTTAAAGATGGCTGTCTCATGGGAGCCAACATGCAGTGTGGTGGGTATGATGGGGGTATGTACAGGAGAAGAGTGCGGAGGGGATGGTGGGGGTAGTATGTGTAGGAGAGGAGTGTGGAGGGGATGGTGGGGGTAGTATGTAAAGGAAAGAAGTGCGGAGAGGATGGTGGGGGTAGTATGTGTAGGAGAGAAGTGCGGAGAGGATGGTGGGGGTAGTATGTGTAGGAGAAGAGTGCGGAGGGGATGGTGGGGGTAGTATGTGTAGGAGAAGAGTGCGGGGAGGATGGTGGGGGTAGTATGTGTAGGAGAGAAGTGCGGAGAGGATGGTGGGGGTAGTATGTGTAGGAGAAGAGTGTGGAGGGGATGGTGGGGGTAGAATGTGTAGGAGAAGAGTGCGGAGAGGATGGTGGGGGTAGTATGTGTAGGAGAGGAGTGTGGAGAGGATGGTGGGGGTAGTATGTGTAGGAGAGAAGTGCGGAGAGGATGGTGGGGGTAGTATGTGTAGGAGAAGAGTGCGGAGGGGATGGTGGGGGTAGTATGTGTAGGAGAAGAGTGCGGAGAGGATGGTGGGGGTAGTATGTGTAGGAGAGGAGTGTGGAGAGGATGGTGGGGGTAGTATGTGTAGGAGAGAAGTGTGGAGGGGATGGTGGGGGTAGTATGTAAAGGAGAGAAGTGTGGAGGGGATAATGGGGGTAGTATGTAAAAGGAGAGAAGTGCGGAGAGGATGGTGGGGGTAGTATGTGTAGGAGAGGAGTGCGGAGAGGATGGTGGGGGTAGTATGTGTAGGAGAGGAGTGTGGAGAGGATGGTGGGGGTAGTATGTGTAGGAGAGAAGTGTGGAGGGGATGGTGGGGGTAGTATATAAAGGAGAGAAGTGTGGAGGGGATGGTGGGGGTAGTATGTAAAAGGAGAGAAGTGTGGAGGGGATGGTGGGGGTAGTATGTGTAGGAGAGGAGTGCGGAGAGGATGGTGGGGGCAGTATGTGTAGGAGAGGAGTGTGGAGAGGATGGTGGGGGTAGTATGTGTAGGAGAGAAGTGTGGAGGGGATGGTGGGGGTAGTATGTAAAGGAGAGAAGTGTGGAGGGGATAGTGGGGGTAGTATGTAAAAGGAGAGAAGTGTGGAGGGGATGGTGGGGGTAGTATGTAAAAGGAGAGAAGTGTGGAGGGGATGGTGGGGGTAGTATGTATAGGAGGGGAGTGCGGAGGGGATGGTGGGGGTAGTATGTGTAGGAGAGGAGTGCGGAGAGGATGGTGGGGGTAGTATGTGTAGGAGAGGAGTGAGGAGAGGATGGTGGGGGTAGCATGTGTAGGAGAGAAGTGTGGAGGGGATGGTGGGGGTAGTATGTGTAGGAGAGAAGTGTGGAGGGGATGGTGGGGGTAGTGTGTAAAGGAGAGAAGTGTGGAGGGGATGGTGGGGGTAGTATGTAAAAGGAGAGAAGTGTGGAGGGGATGGTGGGGTAGTATGTAAAGGAGAGAAGTGTGGAGGGGATGGTGGGGGTAGTATGTAAAAAGAGAGAAGTGTGGAGGGGATGGTGGGGGTAGTATGCATAGGAGAGAAGTGTGGAGGGGATGGTGGGGGTAGTATGTAAAAGGAGAGAAGTGTGGAGGGGATGGTGGGGGTAGTATGTAAAAGGAGAGAAGTGCGGAGAGGATGGTGGGGGTAGTATGTGTAGGAGAGAAGTGTGGAGGGGATGATGCCAGCTGGATGTATGAAGTGCCTGGATGGGGGGGTGATGCACCTGGGGGAAGTTGGGGGCTGAGAAATATAGTGATGTATATAAATACAAAAGCTATTGTACTCATCCACTAATATTTACAACAGAACAAGAATGAAAACTTCCAGCCCCCAGCACTCTGTATGTACAGATGATGTGAAGGTAATGTATGACCATTCATATAACTCTGTGCTCTCCAAGCTCTGTACAATCAGAAGTTTACACTCTCCACACACACACACAGGGTTAATGAATGGTCATAAATCATACCTCCCAACTTTCCCATTGTCCACTGCGGGACTTTAATTCAAATTATTTTCCCCCCTCTCATCAAAGTTTTTTTTTTTTGTAGGGACGGTGCGGTGGTGGTGGTGGGTCGCGGAAGTGGTGTGACATGCCGAGGGGAGGATACAACACACAAGCCCGCCCGCCCAACTCACCTGCTTTTCGCTGCCGCTCAGGCGCGCTGGATGACCGGGGAGAAACCCGCAGAATCCGTGCGGGTTGGGAGGTATGTCATAAATTACTTCACATTATCTGGACTGAGGATGGGGGATGTTTGTATAGACAGAGGTGTGAGGCTTGGAAGATATCGTCAGACACACTCCCGATCCTCCTGTCCCCTTAACCCTTCACAGTAACTCCTGCCAAACAAATCCTGTCAGATTTCCACCCAGGAGACTCAGACAAAAACTCTCAGCTCACCTCTTCCCTGCATGTAATGTGAGCAGCAGCGCCAGTCCGACATGATCTCCTCCTCCCGACATGATCTCCTCTCCTCTCCTCCTCAGCTCCGCCTCCCGGGTAAGCATACCGCACTAGTGATTGGAGGGGGGGGGGGGAGTTGGTCACTGAGAGAGACCCTGCAGGAGCCTGGAGGGGGGGGGGAGACAGGATAGAATAAGCTTAAGATTCTAACAATTACCCCAGCACAGTGTTTTTATGGAGAAGCAGTGACACTGCTGCTGTCTCCACAGTGACACATATGTTAATGGAGCTCCCCCTGACTGATGGTTTGTCCGGGTTTCAGAGAGTCTGAAAACCGGGCAGATGATTCAGAACCCGGACTGTCCGGGTGAATCCCGTACAGGTGGCAACCCTAGATACAGATCAAAATACAATTACACAATAACCCCTAACAAAAGGCAACAAGAGATATTAACACCTTGATTTAATATATATATGTAGCAACCAGACCCCTTTTCCCTACCTTTGACTCACTTGTAGGAAAAGGGGCACACCATGCCACATGCCCGTACCCTCCTGTGTGAAGAGGTTGAGCGGTGTAAATGTAACTGGGTCTCTATGGTTAGGTTCTCCAGAGAATGGTTCCCGTCTTCACTGCAATAAAGACAAGTCTCTATTTCCCCCAATAACTCCAATGTCCACACCAGTTGCAACTCCAACGTAGAGTTTATTTTCTCATATGCACAGTCACTAGATAGAAAGGGTGGATGGAGAACAGGACAGCAAAAGGTGTTGGAGCAGGTCCAGGCACAAACGAATATACTATTCACTACCTGTATCTTCAAGGAGGCTCAGCTCACCCGGATAGTCTCCCATTAGAGTGGATCCTAGCAGTGGGAGTGATGCTCGAATTAGATTACACACACAGTCTCTGCATAAACTGTTACGGGTGAATTTGGGTCTCTGCCACAGACCTGGTGAACTTTGGGTCTCTGCCACAGACCTGGTGAACTTTGGGTCTCTGCCACAGACCTGGTGAACTTTGCTTGCGGTATTAGGCCTCTTTCAGGGAGATGACATCCCTCCAGAGAGTTACCGGGCCCCTTCCTTCACTGTGATCTCTCACCAGTCCCTCGGAACGGTCCACCCCCAGCCTACTCTTCCAGATACGGGTCTCCTTGCAAGGCAGCACCCTGGGATTCCTCTTCCCTCGGTGGGCCCCAGCCAAAGGTGCTGGACCCAAGGCCTTCAGTTGCAGCCCCAGGGCTAAAGGTGCCTGGGACTGCTCCGCCAGTGTACCAGGCCAGGAACTCCACCCCAAGGCTAAAGGCCCACCATACCACCGCCGAGAGGGGACATCCAAGGCAAAGCACTATACCAGCGGTTCAACCCTAGCCTCCGACGGCAGCGCCATCCACAGGCCACAGGGAACTATACACCAGTATCCCACCTGCAGTATAAAATGGTTTAGCAAAGCCCTATCAAATAATGTGTTTGAGTACAACTACCACTCAAACATTCCCCTAGATTTAAAGACCCCGCTACATATAATTATGCAATATATGTATACAGTTAAAGAAGGAAATACATTTAATAATAATAATAATACAGGCGGTCCCCGGCTTACAAACAAGACAGGGACTGTAGGTTTGTTCTTAAATTGAATCTGTTTGTAATTTGGAACAGGTACATTTTTTAAGTGTAGCTCCAGCGAAAACATTTATTTTTAGGCTTTTTGGATAGCACAGGGGAGGATTATCACCCCTGTAACATTTGTTTTGCTGTCTGTGCCCCTGTTCAGAAGATTTCACCTCAGTTTCTGTCCCAAGGACAAATTGATTTAGAAAATTTTGGGTTATTAGGGTAACAAGGATTGGTGATAAAGCATCAGTGGAGACACCTTTTTCCCATATTAACTCTTACAGGAGAGAATTTCCTTCCTAGGGGTAGATTTCCTCTCACTTCCTGTTGTCTCCCTCCGTTTGTAAGTAGGAGTCGTTTGTAATGCCTTGTACACATGACGGGAAAACTGCGATGAGAGCTTTTGGCTGGGAATCCCGGGCATGTGTATGCTCCCTCACAGTTTTTCAGATGGGAAAACTGCCAAAAAACGCCGGCAAAAAAAGAGAACCAGCTCTCTTTTTTCCCGTCGGGATTCCCGACTGGCTTTTTCCCGTCAGAAATCCCGGCCGAGTGTACGAGGCATAAGTCGGATGTTTGTATGTAGGGGACCGCCTGTAATAAGGTTTAAAGCTCAAATCCAGCTGAGGCCTAGGAGATTTTGGAATAAACTGGAATACTTACCATGTGGTGTGACAGGCGAGGAATAAGCATTATAACAGGGGTAGGCAACCTTTTGAGCACAGTGTGCCGAAAAATGTTTTCAAAGAAATTGAGCGTGCCAATTTAATAACAAAAATATGTCAACTTCACACTCTCAGTTGCGAAAAGGATTTTTTTATAAAGTAAATGCTGTAAACTACTTTCCTGGTGCCTCCATGGCAGCATACCTGTGATAGAGCTCCGCCTCGACTCCTCCTTCAGGACTAGTGAATAGCATAAATTAAAGGCATAGCCCCTCCCCCAACATTCTCCTTTTTTTCCTCATACCTTCTTGTGCTGGTGAAGAGTAGCAGTATGTCCATACCTCTGCAGTCGGCAGCGTCCGCCGGGTTTAGCCTTTCCCGTGCGCAGTCCCTGTTCTTGGGCCGCTCACAGCGCTGATAAGACTGGGAACCCCTCTGTGGATCTGTTGGGGTCTTCTTGCAGAGTTTCCTCACAGGAACGCAATCTGCCATTGCATGTAATGATGAATACGTAAGTGAGTCGCAGAAGGATCAGCTAATGTTTCCCCAGGCTGGTAATTTTTCTTTTTCATTATTACTATATCAATGCATAATAATCATTCTTTCTCTCCCCATGTCCCCCTCTCTCCCCTCTAGCTTCCTTGTAATTTACCCTGTTGTCCCCTCTCCTAGGTTATTTACCCTCTGTAAAAAAAAAAAAAAAAAACTCAAAGAAACTTTGTACACACTTTTTTAGGGCCGGTGTTTCCATGACAAGCTTGGCACCTCTCCTCTCGCTGCTCGGCATGTCCGGTACGCAGCGGGGGGGGCCGTGGGCACACTGTTGTTTCTTCCCTTCTCCCCTGTTTTCCACTTGCTAGGGAGGATGAATGACGCAGGTCGGCGTCCCCGCCGCCGTATTGCGCAGGCGCGGTCCGGGGCGGGACTCGGCAATCTAATACAGGGATTCCTATGTTACAGACTTCGGGCTTCGGCGCATGCACGGGCGCATGCGCAGTTGTCCGATGAGCTGGCGGCCATTTTGGTTTCTGGAAAAAGGGTCCGTTTTGCTCTTTCTCTCCAGTATTATTCCAGGGGTGGAGTTTTTGGATTAGCCCTCCCACCTGGATGGCATATAAGCACTACTGACAGGGTTATGGCTGTCAGAGCTATTTCAGCTACGCCCTGCAGGGTTCCCCTGACCCAGCTCTGTGGTAGGTTTTAAAAATAAATAAAAAAAGTGTCAGTATTTTTGCGCTCGCCTGCATGGGCCCAGACAGGCGATTCTGTGTTGTTTATTTCTTGATCCCATAGCTTTTTCTCTATCTATTATTTTCCGCAGCTGATCTTTCTGCCCAACTCCGCAATGAGTCATTCATCCCGTAACAAAGATCCTCACACTTCTATTAGGTATGTGACCAACTTTACGTGAGTATAAAAAAAAAGTGCTCTCACTAGTCTAACGTGAGTTCCTTACATCGTAGCCCTGCCCACTCCAAGAGGTCCAGAAAATCCTTGAGACACCGTGATGACGACAGCACCCTTCACGCCACTGGTCCCGCTCATCAGGACGTAGGTCCCATTCTTCACGTCGTAGATCAGAGAGGTCAAGAGGACGTGATCGGTCCCCCTCTCCTAGACCTATAGGAAGAAGAGATGCTGGACATGTGGGGCTACACCACTACCAGACAGAGTGGTCTGTAAGGACTGTTTTACGGACTATGCGTCCAACCGCGAGCTAGAAAATCAGCACGCTGTGGATCTGCTCAAGCGAACAATGAAGGACTCCTTCTCTGAGCTTTTGGCTTCGGTCCCCGCTCAACCAGTTCAGCAGATATCCCAGGTTCAGGATACAGATCCTAATCTCCCTGGTCCGTCAGCGGTCAGTGCACCTCTGCCGCCGTCAGGCCGACCAGCTAGAGATTCACCACCTGAAGACTCTTCAGGGGACTCTTCAGAGGAGTCAGAGCCTTCCGGCTTCAGTTTCTCCTTGGTAAAGCCGTTCATCCAGGCAGTCAAATCTGCAATCACCTGGAAAGATGCAGAAGAGCCTCCCCAAGAGTCTACAAACTACTTTCCATTCCTCAAAAGGAAGCAGGTTCTCTTCCCGTTGATGGGCGAGATTAGCCAAGTCATTCAGAGTGAATGGTCAAAGACGGATAAAAAGCTTTCTTTGGGCCGGTTCAACAAACTATACCCCTTACCAGAGTCGGGAACACAGTCATTAAACTCCATGCCAGTGGTAGACGCGTCGGTGGTGCGACTCGCAAAAAACATTACTCTACCAATGGAGGATTGCGCTTCCTTCAAAGACCCTCTAGACAGGCGAATCGACCAGGACCTGAAGAGGAGCTACTTAGCTGCGGGAGCAGCGTGTAAGCCAGCTATCGCCCTCACGTCGGTATCTAATGCCATAAGGTCTTGGACAGATAACATTGAGACGGCATTGTGTCAGGATGTCCCCAAGGAGGATATAATTAAAGCCTTGGAAGAGCTTAGACTGTCGGCAGACTTTGTCGGGGTAGCGGCCATTGACACGATCAGGTGCTTGGCAAGATCCATGTTACATTCAGTAATGGCGAAGAGGGCCGTGTGGCTGAAACCCTGGACGGCCGACTTATCGTCCAAACAAAATTGGTGCAAAATCCTGTTCGATGGTAAAGCACTATTCGGAGACAAAATGGATAAAGCTATCTCCAGGCTGTCAGGAGGGAAGTCTGCTATGCTTCCACAGGACAGAAGGATGCGAAGATTCAGAGGTGGTTCCTCTAGGTTCCGTCAGTCAAATCCAAGGGATTTTAGGCAGTCGAGACAGCTCAGAGACAACAAAAGACCTTGGAAAGGTACTCAGGGATCCTTTTTGAACAGGAAGATGAAAGCCCTTCCGGCTCCACAGGAGCAGAAGCAGTCTTTTTGATGCCAGAGGAACCCAGGCACTCTCGGTGGGAGCCAGGCTAAAGTTCTTTACCCCAGTCTGGGCCACCCGCTGCCACGACCCCTGGGTTTTGTCAACAATTCAATGGGGGCACTTTTGGAAATTTTTTCACCCCCCACCTCGGAACTCTTTCAAAAGAACAGAGATTCCATCCTCTCCACTGAAGGCTCAAGCTCTGAAAAACTTCCTAATGTCACTCCAGCTTCAGGGGGCGGCTGTTCCGGTTCCCTTGGCAGAGCGCTTTGCAAGCTTCTACGCCACCCTATTTCTGGTCCCAAAGGGGACAGGTGGGTGGAGGCCTGGGATAGACCTAAAGAGGCTCAACCAGTATATCCGCCCCGAAAGCTTCAAAATGGAGTCCCTGCAGACGATTATTCAGGCAGTCCAGCCATCAGATTGGATGATTTCGGTCGATCTGCAGGATGCGTACCTACACGTTCCAATTCTACCTGCATTTCAAAAATATCTGAGATTTGCAGTGGGAAGGACCCACCTTCAGTTTCAAGCTCTGCCTTTCGGTCTGTGCACCTCTCCCAGGGTGTTCACCAAGATACTAATATCTGCTTTAGTTCCCCTGCGGGAGAGGGGCATGAGGTTATACCATTACTTGGACGACATCCTCCTCCTAACAAGCAATCCGGATCAGTTGGTACATCACCGGGAAATTCTTCTACAGACCCTAAAAGAGCTAGGGTGGCTGGTGAATTCCGACAAGGGTCAACTAACGCCAACACAGCAGATGATCTACCTGGGTGCAATGTTCGACACTCAGGAGGGGAGAGTGTCATTACCACCGCCAAAGGCAAGGATTGTCATCCAGAGAATGATCAAAGTCATTGACGGCTTCATAGTGCCTGAGCCTCATTGGCACAATGTCTTCCTGTATACCCATGGTTCCTTGGGCCCATTGGCACTTGAGGTATTTCCAGACTGGTTTCTTGGCGCAGTGGAGGAAACAACAACTATCTCAGACGATCCTGCTGACGGGAAAAATGCGCAGGAGTCTTCACTGGTGGACAGTTCCGGAAAACCCCTCCAAGCCTCATCACCTGGGCTCCCTTCCTTGGATCACAATTACGTCCGATACAAGTGGACAGGGCTGGGGAGTCCATTGTGGGGAAACCAGAATACAGGGGAGATGGTCATGTTCCACCCAGGGAGTGGTATCCAACATCTTGGAGATGAGGGCAGCCTTCTTGGCACTGACTTCTTTGGCACCCCAAATCAAAGGCCAAAGAATACTCCTACGCCTAGACAACAGGGCAGCTGTCGCTTATCTGCAGAGGCAGGGAGGCACTCACAGTAGGTCACTCCTCAAGGAGGTAGTGCCGATCATGCTCTGGGCAGAGAAGAACCTCCTGGACCTCAGAGCGATGTATTTGCCGGGCAGGTTGAACACGGAAGCAGACACGTTATCCAGAAACTTCCTGGACAACAACGAGTGGGCTCTCCACCCCCACGTCTTCCTTCAGATTGCCAACATATGGAATCCCCCTCAGGTAGACCTGTTTGCCTCCCCGAAGAAGGCCAAGCTGGACAGATTCTTCTCTCGGCTGCCGCATCCACAAGCCGAGGCAGTGGATGGCCTGTCATGCCCCTGGAGGTTCACCATGGCATATGCCTTTCCTTCGAGGCCATTAATATTCAAATTCTCCCTGAGACTCCTCAGGGAGTCAGTCCAGGTGGTGGCAGTACTTCCGTATTGGCCGAAGAGACCCTGGTTCCCTCTAGCCATGCGCCTCAGTGTGGGCTCTCCAATCAAGATCCCTCCTTTCCCTCAACTTCTGTCGCAGGGCAGTCTAGTTCATCCAAACCCTCAGAAGTTGAATCTTCGAATCTGGAGGTTGAGAGGCGAAGGTTCAAGTCCCTAGGGATTTCCCCAGGAGTCATATCAACCCTTCTAAAAGCTAGGAAACCTGCAACTAATGCCATATATTCAAGAATATGGGACAAGTTCTTGTCATTTGCTTCCGGAAATGGATTTGATCCAATCCTTCCCTCGACATCTCATGTTCTAGGATTCCTTCAGACAGGATTTGATTTGGGACTTGGTCTGAGCTCCCTCAAAGTGCAGGTAGCAGCAATCTCTGCCGCAACAAATAAGAGATGGGCGGAGGATCCTTTAGTAGTCACTTTCCTCAGAGGTGTATTGAAGATTCGCCCACCTGTCAGACGATCAGTTCCTAAGTGGGATCTGTCCCTGGTTCTTGAAGTTCTATCTGACCATTCCTTTGCTCCAGTGGAACAAGTGACAATATAGAACCTGACACTAAAGACAGCTTTTCTGCTACCCATTACATCTGGCAGAAGGATCTCGTAACTTCACTCTTTAGGGATAGGTGACGACCACATCTCCTTCTTCCCCGACAGAGTGGAACTTCGCCCCCTTCGGGGGTTCACACCTAAGGTTGCTACTCCAATCCACCTGTTGGAACCCTGGGCACTACCAGTGTTTACAGGCACGGATTCAGAGTCTTGTCACGAGCCGGATGTATCCAGAGTGCTCAGGGCCTACCTAGAAGCCACCGGCCCCTTCAGAAATTCTGAGAGACTTTTCATTGTACCGTTCGGTAGATACAGGGGCAAAGAAGCTTCCATCAGAACTCTGGCATCTTGGGTTGTAAAGTTAATCCAGAAGGCCTGCAGGGTGATGAATATGGAGCCTCCATCCCGAGTGAATGCTCATTCTACAACGGCAGTCTCAGCTTCCTGGGCAGCAAGGGCTAATGTTTTGTTGGAGACAGTGTGCAGGGCCGCCACCTGGTCTTCTCACCATACGTTCCTCAGACATTACCATATTGATCCAGGAGCACTCACGACTGTTGAGTTTGTAAAAAGGGCAGTTCAGGCTGCTATGTCCTCTTCTAATTAAAATTTTTCTGTTAAGCATTATCCCACCCGTGTCAGCTAGTTATTTATCACAGGTATGCTGCCATGGAGGCACCAGGAAAACTGAAAATTGTATCATACTTACTAGACTTGTGCACAACGGAAAAATTTGTTTAGTTTCGGTTCGTTTTTTGTGCACAACGGAAAAATTTGTTTAGTTTCGGTTCGTTTTTTGTGCACAACGGAAAAATTAGTGTAACGCCTGAGCGCTCCGGGTGTCCCATCCATCCCGGAGCGCCCGCGGCGTCTGTCTCCCTGCAGCGCTCCGGTCGGCTCCTCTGACCGTGAGCGCTGCTCTGATGCTGGCGGGGATGCAATCCATGCAGCGGCACCTGTCCGCCCGCGGATCGCATCCCATCCTGCTCACCGGCCTCCTCCCCCTGCTCCGTCCCGGCGCGCGCGGTCCCGCTGCTCTCTAGGGCGCGCGCGCGCCGGCCTTCTTAAATTTAAAGGGCCAGTGCACCATTGATTGGTGCCTGGTCCAATTACTGTGTCACACTCAAAAACACTTAAAAACCCACTCCCCCTTCCTGTCCTTGCCGGATCTTGTTGCCTTAGTGCCCTGAGAAAGCGTTTGGTACTTGCCTTTCCAGTGTATCTGACCTTCTGCCGTTGCCCCTGACTACGTACCATTGCCGCCTGCCCTGACCTTCCGCTACGTCTGACCTTGCCTCTGCCTAGTCCCAGTGTACCGTGCCTATCTCAGCTGCCAGGGAAGTCGAGCCGCTACCGGGGGACACGACCTGGTTGCTACCGCCGCAGCAAGTCTATCCCGCCTTGCGGCGGGCTCTGGTGAAAACCGGTAGCTGCTTAGAACCGGTCCTCCAGTGTGACCCGTGCCTTCGCCTCTCTGGCACAGAGGATCCACCTCCTGTGTCCTCACTAGCCGCCAGTCCGGGCCCTGACAGTAGATCCGGCCATGGATCCCGCTGAGGTACCGCTGCCAAATCTCGCTGACCTCACTACCGTGGTTGCCCAGCAGTCGCAACAGATCGCCCAACAAGGACAGCAGCTGTCGCAGTTGACCGCCATGGTCCAGCAACTTCTGCCGCCGCAGCCTCCAGCATCTTCCCCTCTCCGAGCTGCCGCTACTACCTCGAGAATTCGCCTGTCTCTTCTGGAGAAATTTGACGGGGATTCTAGGATGTGCCGGGGATTCTTGTCCCAATGTTCCCTGCATCTTGAGATGATGTCTGACCAGTTTTCCACAGAACGGTCTAAAGTGGCATTCGTGGTCTCTCTGTTGTCTGGAAAGGCCTTGGCCTGGGCCACGCCACTCTGGGACCGCAACGACCCTGCTACAGCCACCGTTCAGTCCTTCTTTGCTGAGGTTCGCAGCATTTTTGAGGAACCAGCCCGAGCCTCATCCGCTGAAACCGCCCTGCTTAACCTTGTCCAAGGAAACCCTTCTGTGGGCGAATATGCCATACAGTTCCGCACACTGGCCTCAGAGTTAGCCTGGAATAATGAGGCTCTCTGCGCTACCTTCAAGAAGGGTTTATCCGGCCACATCAAGGATTGTCTGGCCGCACGAGAGATACCCTCTTCCTTGACGGAACTCATCCATTTAGCTACCCGCATCGATATGCGTTACGTCGAAAGACGCCAAGAGCTTCGCCAGGAGAAAGATCTCATTCGCACCAGGCGTTATCCGCGCCTGGCTCCTCTCTTTCTGAATCCAATGCATCCTGTTACCGTGCCTCCCGCCGAGGAGGCCATGCAAGTGGACCGGTCTCGCCTGACCCTACAAGAGAGGTCTCGCCGTAGGAACGAGAACTTATGCCTTTATTGTGCGAGCTCTGATCACTTCCTAAAAGACTGCCCTATTCGTCCTCTGCGTCAGGGAAACGCCCGCACCTAGTGAACGTGGGAGAGGCGTTACTGGGTGTGAATTCTTCCTCTCCACGTCTGACTATTCCTGTGCGGATTTCTCCTTCTGCTGGCTCCCTCTTCCCTGCGGTGGCCTTCCTGGACTCTGGTTCTGCAGGAAACTTTATTGAAGCCTCTTTCATCAACAGGTTCAACATTCCTGTTACCCGTCTCATCAACCCCTTCTTCATTTCCTCTGTAAATGGAGAGAATTTGGATTGTACCGTGCGTTACCGCACCGAACCCCTGCTCATGTCCGTTGGTGTTCTTCACCAAGAAAAGATTGAATTCTTTGTTTTGCCGAACTGTACTTCTGACATCCTTCTTGGCCTACCCTGGCTCCAGCGTCACACTCCTACCCTCGACTGGACCACTGGGGACATCAAATCCTGGGGTGACTCCTGTCACAAGCATTGCCTTAAGTCTGTACCGACCTGTCAAGTCCCTATCACTACTCCTTTGCCTGGCCTTCCAAAGGCCTATCAGGACTTTTCTGATGTTTTTTGCAAAAAACAGGCGGAGGTCTTACCACCACATAGACTCTACGACTGCCCCATTGACTTGCTCCCAGGTACTACACCACCCCGTGGCAGAATTTACCCTTTCTCCTCCCCTGAAACCAAGGCCATGACTGAATACATTCAGGAGAACCTCAAGAGAGGTTTTATTAGGAAATCATCTTCTCCAGCCGGAGCGGGCTTCTTCTTCGTGGCCAAGAAGGACGGATCTCTACGCCCTTGCATAGACTATCGTGGTCTCAATAAAATCACTATTAAAAACCGCTACCCTCTGCCTCTCATCTCGGAGCTCTTTGACCGTCTGCGCGGAGCAAAAGTTTTTTCTAAATTGGACCTCAGGGGCGCTTATAACCTCATCAGAATCCGTAAAGGAGATGAATGGAAAACCGCATTTAACACCAGAGACGGTCACTTTGAATATCTCGTCATGCCGTTCGGACTTTGCAACGCCCCTGCAGTCTTTCAAGATTTTGTCAACAAAATCTTCCGGGACCTACTGTATACCTGTGTGGTTGTCTATCTTGACGACATCCTAATCTTCTCTGCCAACCTTAAGGAACATCGGCTCCATGTCCGTCAAGTGCTCCAGCGCCTCCGCGTAAATCATCTTTACGCTAAATTTGAAAAATGCCTTTTTGAGCGCAGCAGTCTTCCTTTCCTAGGTTATCTGGTCTCTGGACAAGGTCTTCAAATGGACCCTGACAAACTATCCGCAGTCTTGGGTTGGCCACGCCCCTCTGGACTTCGTGCTATCCAACGCTTCCTTGGTTTCGCCAACTACTATCGTCAGTTCATACCCCACTTCTCCACCATCGTTGCTCCTATAGGGGCACTGACCAAAAAAGACGCGAATCCTAGGTCCTGGCCGCCTCAAGCGGAGGAAGCCTTTACTCGCCTTAAGACCGCCTTCTCCTCTGCACCTGTCCTGTCTCGGCCAGATCCTCTAAAGCCGTTCTTCCTTGAAGTCGACGCCTCCTCGGTAGGAGCCGGAGCTGTGCTTCTTCAAAAAAACGCTAAAGGGAAAAACGTCACTTGTGTTTTTTTCTCTAAAACTTTCTCCCCTCCGGAAAAAAATTATTCCATAGGTGACCGTGAACTGTTGGCCATCAAGTTGGCACTAGAAGAGTGGAGACATCTCCTGGAAGGATCCCTTCACCCTATCTCCATCTACACTGACCATAAAAATGTGTCCTACCTTCAGTCCGCTCAGCGCCTAAATCCTCGCCAGGCCAGGTGCTCATTGTTCTTTGCCCGCTTCAACTTCCAGATCCATTTTCGGCCCGCAGACAAAAATGTCAGGGCTGATGCTTTGTCCCGTTTCTCCGATACCTCTGAAACCGAGACTCCTCCTCAACACATCATACCCCCTGAGTGTCTGATTTCCTCTGCTCCCGCTTCTCTCGTGCCAATTCCTCCAGGAAAGACTTTCGTTCCTCCACGCCTTCGGCTTCAGATACTCAAGTGGGGCCATTCCTCCCAACTAGCCGGTCACGCTGGGATCAAAAAATCCATACAATTGATTGCCAGACACTATTGGTGGCCTACCCAGGAGGAAGATGTGACTGACTTTGTACGGGCCTGCACTATCTGTGCACGTGACAAGACTCCTCGCCAGAAGCCTGCAGGTCTTCTCCTTCCCCTACCTGTGCCTGAACAACCATGGTCCCACATCGCTGTGGATTTCATCACGGACCTCCCTTTGTCTCGTAGTAACACTGTCATCTGGGTGGTCGTTGACCGCTTTTCTAAAATGGCTCATTTTGTCCCGCTCCCTGGTCTGCCTACTGCACCTCAGTTGGCGAAGCATTTTTTTCTTCAAATTTTCCGTCTCCATGGGCTGCCCTCACATATCGTCTCGGATAGAGGTGTTCAATTCATCTCAAAATTTTGGAGAGCTCTCTGTACTCAACTAAAAATTAAGTTGAATTTTTCTTCCGCTTATCACCCGCAGTCCAATGGACAGGTGGAGAGAGTTAACCAGGTCCTTGGCGACTACCTACGACATTTTGTCTCCGCCCGTCAAGATGATTGGGTCGACCTATTGCCCTGGGCAGAATTCTCATACAATTTCAAGAACGCTGAATCTTCCTCCAAGTCGCCTTTCTTTGTGGTCTACGGCCGTCACCCATTGCCCCCCCTCCCCATTCCCACGTCTTCTGGAGTTCCGGCCATGGATGAATTAACTCAGGACTTTGCCTCTATCTGGAAAGAGACTCAAAAGTCGCTCTCACTGGCCTCTGCCCGCATGAAGAGACATGCAGATAAAAAAAGAAGAATCCCTCCTGTCTATGCCCCTGGTGACAAAGTGTGGCTCTCCTCCAAATATGTTCGGTTTCGGGTACCTAGCTACAAGCTGGGCCCTCGTTACCTCGGGCCATTTAAAATCAAAAACCAAAGCAATTCTGTTTCTTACAAGCTCCACCTTCCTCCTTCTCTTCGTATTCCCAACTCTTTTCATGTGTCTCTTCTTAAACCCCTCATTCTTAACCGATTTTCCCCTAAGGTCACTGTTCCTGCTCCTGTCTCTGGTTCTTCTGATGTCTTCTCGGTGAAAGAGATCCTCGCCTCCAAGGTCATCCGAGGTAAAAAATGTTTTTTAGTGGATTGGGAGAACTGTGGTCCTGAGGAAAGGTCCTGGGAACCTGAGGCCAACATTTTAGATAAGGAGCTCATCCGAAGATTCTTGGGTTCCAAGAAGAGGGGGAGACCTAAGGGGGGGTACTGTAACGCAGAGCGCTCCGGGTATCCCATCCATCCCGGAGCGCCCGCGGCGTCTGTCCCCCTGCAGCGCTCCGGTCGGCTCCTCTGACCGTGAGCGCTGCTCTGATGCTGGCGGGGATGCGATCCATGCGGCGGCACCTGTCCGCCCGCGGATCGCATCCCATCCTGCTCACCGGCCTCCTCCCCCTGCTCCGTCCCGGCACGCGCGGTCCCGCTGCTCTCTAGGCCGGCCTTCTTAAATTTAAAGGGCCAGTGCACCATTGATTGGTGCCTGATCCAATTACTGTGTCACACTCAAAAACACTTAAAAACCCACTCCCCCTTCCTGTCCTTGCCGGATCTTGTTGCCTTAGTGCCCTGAGAAAGCGTTTGGTACTTGCCTTTCCAGTGTATCTGACCTTCTGCCGTTGCCCCTGACTACGTACCATTGCCGCCTGCCCTGACCTTCCGCTACGTCTGATCTTGCCTCTGCCTAGTCCCAGTGTACCGTGCCTATCTCAGCTGCCAGGGAAGTCGAGCCGCTACCGGGGGACACGACCTGGTTGCTACCGCCGCAGCAAGTCTATCCCGCCTTGCGGCGGGCTCTGGTGAAAACCGGTAGCTGCTTAGAACCGGTCGTCCAGTGCGACCCGTGCCTTCGCCTCTCTGGCACAGAGGATCCACCTCCTGTGTCCTCACTAGCCGCCAGTCCGGGCCCTGACAATTAGTTTAGTTTCGGTTCGTTTCTTTTCGGTCCTGTTGATTCGTAATCATTCGTAATTTTGCTAGACGGGATTTTTCGTGTTCGGACTAATTCAGCTTTAATTTAACCACTTCAATACCCAGTCATAGTCATATGACGTCCGCAGATGGGATCTCTCATCCTGGGCGGGCGTCATATGATGTCCTCGGCTTCCCACTGCTACTGCGGCCCCCGGGGGCCTGTGGAACGGTGATCAGGGACACAGCCCCACCCCTATCAGGGTAAAAAGCCAAATAAATTGGCTCCTTACTGCGTGACCAGCTGTATCCAATCACAGCCGGTCACTATGCAGATGATGGTGCACGCTGCTCGTGCGCACCCCCGGGGGCATGCAGCGCAGCGATCGGGGGTTGAGGCTTTTCCCTCAGACAAAGCCCAGCCCCGATCAGGGTAAAGAGCCAATTAAATTGGCGCTTTACCACGTGACTGGCTGTGTCCAATCACAGCTGGTCACAAATGTCAACAAACCTGATGGTAACGGGTGTTACTGGGTTCTCCTCCTCACATGCTGATCCAGTGTGAGGAGGAGATAGCTTGTAACAGTGAGTTACACATTACTGTGAATATACTGTGCCCAGATGGTCCCCCGAATAAATAGGACCTGTCATCAGTACCTGTCTGAGGTCATCTGAGTACCTGTCATCATCCATCCCTTCTGAGTACCTGTCACCATCCATCCCATCTGATTGCCTGTCCATATCCATACCATCTGAGTACCTGTAACTATCCATCCCATCTGAGTACCTGTCACCATCCCTCCCATCTGAGTACCTGTCACCATCCCTCCCATCTGAGTACCTGTCACTATCAATCCCATCTGAGTACCTGTGACCATCCATCCCATCTGAGTACCTGTGACCATCCATCCCATATGAGTACATGTCACTATCCATCCCATCTGAGTACCTGTCATCCATCCATCCCATCTGAGTACCTGTTATCCATCCCATCTGAGTACATGTCATCCCGCCAGAGTACATGTCATCCCGCCAGAGTACATGTCATCCCGCCAGAGTACCTGTCATCCCGCCAGAGTAACTGTCATCCCATCAAAGTACCTGTCATGCCGTCGGAGTGCCTCAAATAACCCAGGAGCCTGAAACTATTAAAGAGCCCAGAGGTGATTCACATGCGTGCTTTGACTTAGCTTAATTAAAAAGTCGCACGCTCCAAGGTGAGCATTCATTACCTAAGGGGGGCACCTGAGTGATGACACTCTAGCACATCTTGAATCACATATTAAACTGTTTTTGAACTACACTGACTATTATTACGTTATCAGCAACGCAGCTGGTTGTTACTCATATGCACATGAGCACTTTGTCATATGTCACCAATTTTTCCTGTATTGCTGTTGTTCCTTTTTCAGCACGGTCATTAATGACATATTTGGACACTTTATAAATGCACATGACCACTTTTTGATTTATTATTTGTTCACGCTTATGTTTTTTTGAGCACAGTTAAGTTATGCACCAGGCACTTTAAATTAAGTTTTTTGTATGCCATATGCTTTTATTTATGTAACCACTTATCTAATATTTATTTATTTATTTCCTATTTGATTTAATAACTTGCAGGTATTACACATAGGGGCTGATTTACGAAATGTTTGCGCCATGAGTATCGGCGCATCTGCGTGCGCAACGGCTGTTTTGGTATTTACAAAAAATTTGCGCCGATAGCGCAGCGCTATTCCCCATTTACTATAGTGTTCTCGGCGCATGGGAGGAGGCGCTCAGTGCGCCACTATGGACCTGCCGCACGGCATCTTCAAATAAAAATATAAAGAAGCTGGAAGTGCCAATATAATGGGGGTGACGTGGGGTGATGTGAGGAAGTTTAGTGACACCTGCCCAAGTAACAAATATGCCCAAAATAGAGTGAGAAAGTAACTTTTTCTGAACCAGCCCGCTGCGCCGGCAAGTACGTTTAGAACTGCAAGCGTTTTTTTTTTTAGCTCAGCGCAGGAATTTCACTTGTTCAAACGTGTCGGTTCACTGCGCTGGCAAAATCTTCGTAAATGTCAAGTCACGTAAATCAATTTCCATAAGTTGAACAGGCGCAGCTCTGAACTTGCAGTTATATAACAGTGCACCAGCAAAATGACATTTCTAAAGGGAAAAAAAAGGCATTTAAAAGCACTCGCGGCTATAATGAATTGTCGGCTCCCGTCAATATAGAGAGAAGTCATTGATAAAAAAAAAAAAAAAACATGTGTGGGGTCCCCCCAAATTCCATTACCAGGCCCTTCAGGTCTGGTATGGATATTAAGGGTTTAAAAAAAAAAATGACGTGCGGGTCCCCCTCAAAATCCGTACCAGGCCCTTCAGAGGTTCCCGCTGTGTGACGCTTCAGTTCTTCAGTTCTCCTCTGGGTCCGCTGCCACCCGGTGGCTCCGCCCCCTCTGACACCACAGGGAAAGTCCCCGTGAAATCCATGTGCGTCAGAGGGGGCGGGGTCACCGGGTGGCAGCGGACCCAGAGGAGAACTGAAGAACTGAAGCGTCAGCCAGCGGGAACCTCGAATTCAAGCGGAGCGGCCGGAGAAAGAAGAAGGGGAACAAGAAGCCGGAGCAAGATGCGGACGAGAACATCGAAGGAAGAAGGAAGATGAAGATGAAGATAAAGAGGAAGATGAAGAACAAGATGGAGGAAGAAACCGGAATGGAGAAAAGAAGAAGCTGGAAGAAGAAGGTGGAAGAAGGAAGAAGATGGAAGAAAGGAGAAGACATTAATAAAGGAATTGTCAAAAACCGGCTATTGTCATTTTTAACATTTTTGACACTTTTTTTTGTGAAATGGTAGGGGTACATTTGTACCCCATTACCATTTCACACGGGGGGCGGGATCTGGGGGTCCCCTTTGTTAAAGTGGTCTTCCAGATTCTGATAAGCCCCCCGCCCGCAGACCCCCATAACCACCGGCAAGGGTTGTGGGGATGAGGCCCTTGTCCCCATCAACATGGGGACATGGTGCTTTGGCGTCACAGACCCCCAAAGCATCCTCCCCATGTTGAGGGCATGTGGCCTGGTACGGTTCAGGAGGGAGAGGGGCCGCTCTCTCGTCCCCCCCCTCTTTTCCTGTGGCCTGCCAGGTTGCATGCTCGGATAACGGTCTAGTGTGGATTTTTAGGGGGGCCCCCACGCCATTTTTTTTTAAGTTTGGCACGGGGTCCCCTTAAAATCCATACCAGACCTGAAGGGCCTGGTAATGGAATTTGGGGGAACCCCCACGCATTTTTTTTCTTTTTTCAAAGACTTTCAATGACTTTTATCTGTATTGACGGGAACCAGCAATTCATTAGAGCCGCGAGTACTTTTAAATGACTATTGTTTTACTTTAGAAATGTCATTTTGCTCTCGAACTGTTATAAACATGGAAAACATGTGCTACTTTACAGGCATACTATAGACACCCCCCAGGAAGGATATTTAGGGCCAGTTCACATCAGATGCAGTGCGTTTTTTTGATGCATGAAAAACGCAAAGAAAGTTGATCACATTAATGCCAATGGCATAGTTCACACCACTGCAGTCCGTTCCAGTGCGTTTCAGAAAGGAAAAAAAAAATTGGTCATGCTGCATTTTTTATGTACAGAACTGTACTGGACCACAGTAAAACACATCAAAAACGCTACGGAACGTACCAAAAACACACTGGAATGCACCGGAACGCACCTAAATGCACCAAAGACGCACTGCAACACACTTGTCCTAAGTAAAAAGAGGGGGAAAAAAACACTGGATTGCATCAAAAACGCATCAAAAATGCACCGGAACGTGTCAAAAACGCGCATGCAGAAAAGCACCTGGAACGCATCCAGACCATAGAAACGCAATCCGGATGCGTTCCAGGTGCTTTTTTGCATGCACGTTTTTGATGCGTTCCAGTGCATTTTTGGTACGTTTTTGATGTAGTCCAATGCTTTTTTTTCACCCCTCTATTTTATTAACCATAAGGACAAGTGCGGTTTTGGTGCATTTAGGTGTGTTCTGGTGCGTTCCAGTGCGTTTTTGATGTGTTTTGCTGCGTTCCAGTACAGTCCAGTGCAGGTAAAATGCAGCATGTTCTACTTTTTTTGTAGAACTGGAACGCACTGGAACAAACACTGCCATTTAGAACCATATAACCAACTTTCCATGCATTTTTTTTTTTTTTTTTTGTTTACAAACTTTTATATTGTGTACAAAATAATGGTACAGACATTATGTCATGACATCAGAGAATTACAGTATTTTCAATCAATAATTATAATGATTTATGACAGAGTAACCGCCTTTATTTATTTATGACAACATCTATTACATATAGAAAATAAATGAATCAGTAGTATTTTGAAATGCAGGGTTATTTTTGTGTATAAAAGAATTGGATGTGAAAAGGGGATTCTAATATGGGTCTAAAAGGTAATCTGAATATTTGAACCATAGGTTCCATTTTTTATCCAGTAGGTGCATGGTATTATGCAAGGTATGCAAAAAAAATTCCAAAAGGTAAATGTCGTTTATTCTAATTTTCAATTGGGAAATTGGTAACGATGGGGATTTCCAATGATAAGCTATCAGCCAGTGGATGGATACACAAATTGTATGGACTATTCTTAATTGAAACGTGTTCAAACCCAATGGACTGCATGTGGTGTGAAATGGCCCTTAAGCAATTTGGCATATTTAAAGGCACTTCTCCTTGTTTTGTTTTTGGCGTTGTCCAAATTGGTGACATTGATATATGTCCCTTAGGGTGGGACCTGGGCCCTGGGCCCCCATTTTAAGGCCACTAACTAGAAGAAAAGCCAGCCAAGTGGGGACTAGCAAAATTAACAAGTCAGTTCCCATAGACTGCAATGGTATTTGTTGGTGGGGGGGGGGGGGGGGGTGTTTGTCCCATCTCTAATTTTGTAGCATGCTGGATGATGTGCTTAATTTTGGACAGGGGGGGGGTTATTTTCTGCTAGCTGCATTTGTGTTGGTCTGAGCATGCCCAGGCAGTTAGTTCATTTTTTTTTTGGTGCTTTTTGTGTGTGAACAGCACCTGGATATTTCTGGGCATGCTCAGAGAGTGTTTTTATGGGTTAGTAATTGAAGGACATCCTTAACAGGTGTACCCACTTTGAAGTTCAGTCTCAACATTGGGTGAACTTGCATTTTGGGTGTTTCACGGACTGTGCATGTGTTTTCAATTGCCTCATTAGCTCACAAACCTATGTTATATAAAGCTTGCAGATAGCATCCTCTCCCTTGCCCTGAAAAGAGGCAAGTGTGTGCGTGCCCGGCAAAAAGTAAATTTTGGTGTCCTTATCGAGTTTGTAACGCATGTATTTTATTTGTTAAGTCTTTGCAAAACAGATGTTTGTTTTACTTTTGTTGATTGTATTTTTTTGTGTGGGGAGAAATGTTCCCCTGAAATAATTTTCATGTTGTTAATGTGTGTTGTTTGTTCACTTTGATTTAATTGTCTGTGCTGCATTATTTTGCTAAATCTTTCTCAAGATGTTGTGACTAGTGTTTCAAATTGACCATATTTTTTATTTTGGCTTCCCTTTGTTTTGTTGACCAATAAAATTTGATGCAAAGTTTTGATGTTTCTTTTTTGTTTTCTATGCAACAAATGTGACAGCTGATTGGCATGTCAAAACAAAACAGGTGTGATTTGTCTACCCTGGTGCCTTCATGCTAGCATATGCATGTATTGTGTGCTGCCATGGATAGTCACCAGGAAATGAAAAATACAGAGCGGTAAGTATTCAATTTTCCTTTTTACTGCAGTGGTTCTCAGCCTCAGTCCTCAAGTACCCCCAACAGGACATGTTTTGTTAACCACTTAAGCCCCGGACCATTTTGTAGCTAAAGGACCAGAGCTGTTTTCAGAATTTTGCACTGCGCTGCTTTAACTGTAAATTGTGTGGGCATGCAATGTTGTACCGAAACGAAATTTGCATCCTTTTCTTCCCACAGATAGAGCTTTCTTTTAATGGTATTTGATTGCCTCTGCGATTTTTATTTTTTGCGATATAAACGGAAAAAGACCGAAAATTTTGAAAAAAAATGATTTTTTGTTATAAGAAATAAACTCAATTTTAGTCATACATTTAGGCCAAAATGTATTCAGCTACATGTCTTTAGTAAAAAAAATGTCAATAAGCGTATATTTATTGGTTTGCACAAAAGTTATAGCGTCTACAAACTAGGGTACATTTTCTGGAATTTACACAGCTTTTAATTTATGACTGCCTATCTAATTTCTTGAGGTGCTAAAATGGCAGGGCAGTACAAAACCCCCCCAAATGACCCCATTTTGGAAAGAAGACACCCAAAGGAAATTGCTGAGAGGCATGTTGAGCCAATTGAATATTTTTTTTTTTTGACTCAAGTGATTGAATAATGACTAAAAAAAAAAAAAATTACAAAAAGTTGTCACTAAATGATATATTGCTCACACATGCCATGGTTATATATGGAATTACACCCCAAAATACATTTTGCTGCTTCTCCTGAGTATGGGGATACCACATGTGTGGGACTTTTTGGGAGCCTAGCCGCGTACGGGACCCCGAAAACCAAGCACCGCCTTCAGGATTTCTAGGCACAAATTTTTGATTTCACTCCTCACTACCTATCACAGTTTCGAAGGCCATAAAATGCCAAAATAGCACAAAACCCCCCCAAATGACCCCACCCCATTTTGGAAAGTAGACACCCCAAGCTATTTGCTGAGAGGCATGGTGAGTATTTTACAGCTCTCATTTGTTTTTGAAAATGAAGAAAGAATATATATATATATATATATATATATATATATATATATATATATATTTTCAATTTTCAAAACTTTGTGACAAAAAGCGAGATCTGCAAAATACTCACCATACCTCTCAGCAAATAGCTTGGGGTGTCTACTTTCCAAAATGGGGTCATTTGGGGGGGGGTTGTGCCATCTGGGCATTCCATGGCCTCCGAAACTGTGATAGGCAGTGAGAAGTGAAATCAAAAATTTACACCCTTAGAAAGCCTGAAGGCGGTGCTTGGTTTTGGGGTCCCGTACGTGGCTAGGCTCCCAAAAAGTCTCACACATGTGGTATCCCCGTACTCAGGAGAAGCAACAGAATGTATTTTGGGGTGTAATTCCACATATGCCCATGACATGTTTGAGCAATATATCATTTAGTGACAACTTTGTGCAAAAAATAAATAAACAAATAAATACATTTTCTTTTTTCCGCAACTTGTGTCAACATATAAAATATTCCATGGACTTGACATGCCTCTCAGTATATAGCTTGGGGTGTCTACTTTCCAAAATAGGGTCATTTGGGGGAGTTTTGAACTGTTCTGCCATTTTATACACAACATTAGGAAGCTTACATCCACTCTTCTAACCACTTGAAGACAAAGCCCTTTTTGACACTTTTTGTTTACATGAAAACATTTTTTTTTTTTTGCAAGAAAATTATGTTGAACCCCCAAACATTATATATATTTTTAAAGCAAAGGCCCTACAGATTAAAATGGTGGGTGTTGCATTTTATTTTCTACACAGTATTTGCGCAGCGATTTTTCAAACGCATTTTTTGGGGAAAAAATACACTTTTTTTAATTTTAATGCACTAAAACACACTATATTGCCCAAATGTTTGATGAAATAAAAAAGATGATCTTAGGCCGAGTACATAGATACCAAACACGACAAGCTTTAAAATTTCGCACAAACGCGCATTGGCGACAAACTACATACATTTTTAAAAGCCTTTAAAAGCCTTTGCAGGTTACCACGTTATATTTACAGAGGAGGTCTACTGCTAATATTACTGCCCTCGATCTGACCTTCGCGGTGATACCTCACATGCATGGTGCAATTGCTGTTTACATATGACGGCAGACCGACGCTTGCGTTCGCCATTGGGCAAGAGCAGGGCAGGACAGGGATGCTTTTTTTTTTTTTTTTTATTAATTTTGCTTTTTTATTTTATTTTTAAACTGTTGCTTCCATATTTATTTATTTTTTATCATTTTTATTGTTATCTCAGGGAATGTAAATATCCCCTATGATAGCAATAGGTAGTGACAGGTACTCTTTTTTTGAAAAAACTGGGGTCTATTGGACCCTAGATCTTTCCTCTGCCCTCAAAGCATCTGACCACACTAAGATCGGTGTGATAAAATGCTTTCCCAATTTCCCAATGGCGCTTTTTATATCCGGGGGGGGGTCATTCCCTCCCACTGCTTGTAAAAGCAGTCCAGAGGCTAATTAGCCACTAGGATTGCTTTTACATGAAAGCCGGCTGCTGGCTGAAAAGAATGATACCAAGATGATACCTAAACCCGCAGGCATCATTCTGGTATAAACATTCAAAGTCCAGCAACATACCAGTACGTTGCTGGTCCTTGTTGGACATGTATTATAATTTTTTTTTTTCATGCAGCCTGTTGGCTGAAAGAAAAAAAAAGATTGATCGGTGGGTATGCCCACCATTAGAATACCGCCCTTCATCCACCCACTTCTAATGATGGGCATACATGCACCATTTATATATGCCGAAGCATGGGGGCATCTTCCCGCAAAAGTTATGCCGCCTACACATGGTCAGACTTTTCCACGGGCAAGCCTCCGTCGGAATTTCGACCGTATGTACGCGGCATTAGGAGCAAAATTGCTCCTCCGCTCCTGCTGCCCCAATGCTTCGGCATATATGCTTTTTTCTTGTTCATACATCACGGGACACAGAGCAGCATAGTCATTACTATGTGGGTTATATAGAATTACCTTCAGGTGCTGGCACTGGCAACTTCCAAAACAGGAAGTACCCTCCCCTATATAAGCCCCTCCCATCCGGGAGTACCTCAGTTTTTTGCCAGTGTCTAAGGTGTTGGCCAAGGTTAACATGTATTCATCTGGGCTTGTGTACAGGTTCTCTGGGCCTTAGCAAGCTATTCCGGATCCGACCAAAAAAGCTTCATAGCTAAACGGTCGGTACCCGGGCCTTGCAGAGAAGAGCAGGGTTTTGCCTGTAATGCCTCTCTTAGGAGGGCTGGACCCTGGGATCCAGAGCTCTGGTCATACCCAAAACCAAGAGGCTATCTGTGCAGGGTGCTATACAGGTCCAGGGGAGTGGAATCCTTGGGAACCCGGTCCCTGAAGGTCTAGTACAATGCCTGCCGTGAGAGGTGAAGTTTGGGCTTCTGTGGACCAAACAAAGTCCTGCGGCGGGGAAAAGGTAAGTGGGGGCCCCTCAGGAACTTGGTTCTATTGAGGGGACCCCCAAGCCTAATATGTCTTTCTGCCTGTTACCTAAAGGTATTCCCGCTAATAGCTGTATATGCCTAAGAAATCCTAGAAATGTCTTTTCATAAAGGAAGTTTTAAAAACTGTAAACCTGGAAATGTTTTTCATAAAGGAGGTTTAAAAAAAAAAAAAAAAAAAAAAAGACAAAAGTGCGGTACCTGTGTTTGTCCACTAGAGGCCGCTGTGGAACGTCTTTTTTTCTTGGGACTATTCCTTCCATGGTGAAAGTCCAGGCAGATGAGTGAGCTCTCTATCAGGGAAGCTGCATTCCTCTGTCATGCTGCCAAGTAGTTTCCTTCCATCCCCGAGTCCTGGTGAAACAGGGACCCTGGCTCCTCGCCCTACAGGGCGCCAAGAGCGCACACGTGCACGCGCGCGCGCGCACACACGCTTTCTTTTTATAGATTTAGCTTCAAAAAAGTGGGCGGAGCCTGGCGGATGACGCGCTCTGTGCGCCCAGCGCTTCTGCGCATGTGCGGGCGTCCCAGCAAGATAAAAGGACTCAGTCCACGCTGCTTGCTACGGACACAGAGCATGAAAAGGAGCTGGTAGCATGGTATAGGGGCTTACAGCGGGCGGTTGATACAGGCATCCCCAGAAAGACGCATTAGTAGACACCCACTGATGTACATAGCAGCAAATTGCATTAGACTATTTCAGTAAAGGGGTGTATTGCGGCTGGAATACCTCAGCTTTGAACTAAGGAATATGCCGCCTAAAAAACTCTGAGATATACCTCTCAGGAAGTGTAGGGGGTCTCCATCGGGCTCTGAGGATCTGGAGCAGTCATCTGCACCCTCCTCCCCTGAGAAATCTGAGGTTAATACCCATAAGGAACCCCTGGGAGTGCCAGGTACTGCGGCTGTCCTCAGTCCACCTGCTCCTGCATATATAACAGAGGAGGTTTTTGCCTCAACTCTGGAGGGATTGGAGCAGAGATTGGCAGCATTGATCGCTTCTTCTCTGCAGGAAAGAAAGCACGCCAGATCTCCATCACCTCCATTAGAGTGCCTGTTGGCAGAGCAACAGTCCCAGGAAGGGACCGACCTACCTGAAGGGGATCAGGAGGAGGTTAACTCTGTTTTTGAGGAATCGACAGTAGATGAACCATTTTCAGCATCACAGACTGAAAGATTGTGGGTCCAGACCCTAACTGACATGGTTCAATCTGCATTTAAAATGCCTCTTGTTGAACCATCAACTACTGCTGTCTCCTCATTGGGGTCGCTAAAAGCTCCCCAGGTTAATTGCTCCTTTCCAATACATCCATTATTGGAAGGACTTATATACCAGGACTGGGAACATCCTGATAAACTATTTGTTCCGCCTAAGAAATTTCCGGTGATCTATCCCATGGAGGAAAAGTTCACCCAGAGATGGAATGTTCCTACGGTGGATGCAGCCATCTCTTCTGTGAACAAATCACTGACATGCCCAGTAGATAATGTTCAAATGTTCAAAGATCCAGTGGATAAAAAATTGGAATCTTTATTAAAATCTGCTTTTTCCACAGCAGGGGCTGTTACACAGCCAGCAGTGGCAGCTATTGGGGTCTGCCAAGCTTTAAAGGATCAGATGAAAATGGTCCTGAGGGATTTGCCAGACCAGCAGGCCCAGGCTCTGGCTGATCTGCCTAGAGCATTATGCTTTGCGGTTGACGCCATCAAGGATTCTATCCATCAGGCCTCCCGCCTCACGCTGTCTTTGGTACATATGCGTAGGCTTCTGTGGCTCAAAAACTGGTCTGCTGAAGCTCCCTGTAAGAAGCTCTTAGTTAGCTTCCCATTTCATGGGGAACGCCTTTTTGGCGAGGACCTGGATAAGTATATCCAGAAGATTTCCAGTGGTAAAAGTACTCTCTTACCGAGTAAGAAGAGGTCTAGGGGTCCATCTTTTAAGAGGACTACCTCTCCTATCCCTGCGACGTCTGCTACTAAGCAGTTCCGACGGCCTCCTCGGTCAAACTCAGGGGGTAAAAATCAGGGACAGTCACAGGGTAATAAGAAACCCTGGATCCGAAGGGGTACTAAACCAGCCTCCAAGTCAAGCCTATGAAGGGCTGCCCCCACTCAAACGGGTGGGGGGAAGACTTCAGTTGTTCGCAGAGACCTGGCGGGAGACGATCAAAGACAGATGGGTGCTCTCCGCAGTAACTCTGGTATACAAGTTGGAGTTAAGAGTCTCCTCCTTCCCATTTTATGTGGTCAGGCATGCCAAGAGACCCTCTGAAAAGAGGGTCTCTCCTATTGGCGTTAGAACAACTATTGCTCCAAGGAGTAATTATGGAGGTTCCTATGGAAGAGTGGGGGTTGGGTTTCTACTCAAACCTTTTCACAGTCCCGAAGCCAAACGGGGACATAAGACCCATATTGGACCTAAAGAGTCTAAACAAATTTCTAAACGTCCGGTCTTTCCGGATGGAGTCGATCCGATCGGTCACCGCTGCCCTACAGGGGGAGGATTGGTTAGCCTCGATCGACATCAAAGATGCTTACTTGCATGTTCCCATCTTTCCAGGTCATCAAAAATTTCTACGCTTTGCAGTATAAGGGCGCCATTTTCAGTTCAGAGCCTTACCTTTCGGTCTGGCCACAGCACCACGAGTGTTCACAAAAATTCTGGCCCCACTGTTGGCCGATCTAAGAACACGAGGTGTAACGATAATGGCATACCTAGACGACCTGTTGTTGATGGACCACTCAGTTGCCAAGCTAGAAGTGGTAATTGTCGATACAATCAAGTATCTAGAATCTCACGGTTGGGTCATCAACCTGGACAAGTCAGCCCTACAGCCAGTGAAAAACCTGGTATATCTAGGGCTACGGCTGGATTCAGACCAGAGGAAGATTTTCTTACCTCTAGATAAGGTATCCTCTTTGAGGGGCTTGGTCCGTCTGCTTTGTGCAAAAAGACAGCCGTCCATACGCCTGTGCATGAGGCTGCTAGGAAAGATGGTAGCATCATTCGAAGCTGTGCCATACGCCCAATTCCACTCAAGGAATTTACAGAGGGCCATATTGTCAGCCTGGAACGGAAAGATTCAGGCTCTAGACTTCCCGATGGCTTTGTCCCCTTCCGTTCGGAAGAGTCTCTGCTGGTGGTTGATCCCCCAGAATCTCCAGAAGGGAAAACCCTTCAGTCCGATATCCTGGAAGGTGGTCACTACAGATGCCAGCCTTATAGGCTGGGGGGCAGTACTGGAGCAATGGTCTCTCCAGGGCAGATGGTCAAATGTAGTAAGAACCCTGCCCATCAATCTCTTAGAGATACGAGCAGCCCGGTATGCCCTAGTAGCCTGGACATCCAGACTCCAAGGGTCCCCTGTCAGAATTCAATCAGACAATGCCACAGCAGTGGCATATATCAATCATCAGGGAGGCACCAGGAGTCGTGCAGCCCAGAGGGAAGTAAGTCACATCCTGGAATGGGCAGAAAAGCATGTCCCATGTGTATCAGCTGTCTTCATTCCAGGGGTGGAGAATTGGAAGGCGGACTTTCTGAGTCGCCAACAGTTATGCCCAGGGGAATGGTCCCTTCATCCCGAGGTCTTCCGAGCAATATGTCAGCGGTGGGGAACACCGGATGTAGATCTGCTAGCATCCAGATTCAACGCAAAGGTGGACAGATTTGTCTCCCGGACAAGGGATCCCCTCGCTTGCGGCTCGGATGCTCTGGTGTTCCCTTGGGATCAGTTCAGACTGATATATGCATTCCCTCCGCTACAATTGTTGCCTCGACTCCTTCGCAGAGTCAGGTTGGAAAAGAAGCCGGTGATCCTGGTGGCTCCAGCGTGGCCCCGAAGGGCCTGGTACGCGGAGATCATCAAAATGTCTGTGGGGAGTCCTTGGACCCTTCCACGTCGTCCGGACCTGCTTTCGCAAGGACCGATATACCACCCTTCCTTACTAACTCTAAGTTTAACGGCCTGGCTATTGAATCCCACATCCTAAAGAAGAGAGGTCTCTCTAACTCTGTGGTATCAACTATAATCAATGCCAGGAAGCCTGTATCCAGGCAGATCTACTATAGAGTTTGGAAGGCGTACATCACTTGGTGCGAGGCCAGAAAATGGCATCCACGTAAGTACGTTATAGGCAGAATTCTGGACTTCCTGCAGTGGGCTGTAGACAGGAAGTTTGCCTTAAGTATTATCAAGGGCCAGGTTTCGGCCTTATCAATACTATTTCAAAGGCCCCTGGCTATGCATTCACTTGTCAAATCCTTTATGCAAGGTGTGACTCGTATTATTCCACCGATTAAAGCTCCCATATGCCCATGGGATCTAAATTTGGTTCTGTCGGTTCTGCAGAAGCAGCCATTTGAACCTTTGCGGCACATTTCCTTGGTTCTACTCACCAGAAAATTGATATTTTTAGTAGCCATATGCTCGGCTAGAAGAGTGTCGGAATTAGCCGCCATGTCCTGTAAAGAGCCATATCTGGTTATTCATAAGGACAGAGTAGTATTACGTCCTCACCCAGCCTTTCTTCCTAAGGTGGTATCGAGGTTTCACTTGAACCAGGATGTGGTTCTTCCTTCTTTTTTCCCCAAACCAAGCTCGGTAGAGGAAAAGTTATTGCATTCTTTGGATGTAGTAAGAGCAGTTAAAGCTTATCTAAAAGCCACTGCTCAGATTCGTAGAACAGATTCTTTGTTTGTTCTGCCGGAAGGCCCCAGAAAGGGTCAGGCAGCATCAAAATCTACTTTAGCCAAGTGCATTCGACAGGTCATAATACAAGCCTATGGCTTGAGAAGTAGACCGCCTCCGTTCAAAGTTAGGGCGCACTCCACGAGAGCAGTTGGAACTTCATGGGCAGTGCATCACCAGGCCTCCCTGGCTCAAATTTGTAAGGCCGCAACATGGTCTTCAGTACACACGTTTACTAGGTTCTACCAGGTGGACGTTAGAAGTCAGGAGGATGTCGCCTTTGGGCGCAGTGTGTTGCAGGCCGCAAAAGATCCTCATGCCTGATGGCGCCCAGCTTATGTATGGTGTATCCCCCCCCTCATTTGGCATTGCTTTGGGACGTCCCACATAGTAATGACTATGCTGCTCTGTGTCCCGTGATGTATTAACAAGAAAGTAGGATTTTTAAAACAGCTTACCTGTAAAATCCTTTTCTTGGAGTACATCACGGGACACAGAGCTCCCACCCCTCTTTTGGGGACACATATTGCTTTGCTACAAAACTGAGGTACTCCCGGATGGGAGGGGCTTATATAGGGGAGGGTACTTCCTGTTTTGGAAGTTGCCAGTGCCAGCACCTGAAGGTAATTCTATATAACCCACATAGTAATGACTATGCTGCTCTGTGTCCCGTGATGTACTCCAAGAAAAGGATTTTACAGGTAAGCTGTTTTAAAAATCCTACTTTTTTTAAACTGTGGTGGTGAAATCACCTCCTACAGCACTGGAGTCGCAGGGATCAGGCCTGTCTCTGCGAACGCTGCAGTTATGTGTGTTGTGTTTTGCAAGTGACATTGATCGATCGATACTGCACTTGGGTGGCCTGGGCTGGACGGAGGGGCAAAACGCAGGTGCTAGCAGGGATCTGGGCTGATCCCGCTAACACTGCGTTTTTGGGAACCCTAAACTGCTGGGGACGCTAGTATAGATCTGATCAGATATTGATCTGTTCAGATACTATACCACTAAGGGAGGTGTATGCTTCACGCGTGGGTGTTAGCGTTACTGGCACTAACCTGACACTGCCTGGGGTGTGACGCAGACCCTCTCTGATGCTAAAACCTAATTGATATCACCCGCCGGGCGATCAGGGGGTTAAACCTTTATTGGGTTATATACGGCGGGTGCCCTGACACTATAAAAAGCAAACTAACTAACCAGTGTCACCCGTAACACTTATATGGTGATTACTGGTGAAAGGGTTAACTAGGGGCAATTAGGGGGTTAAAACCTTTATTAGGTAATATATGGGGGTACCTGACGCTATATAAAAACCTGACGGCGAACCTAAAAAAAAATTACTGGCTACCTATCCGCATCACCGACACTAAGACAGCGATCAGAAAAACGATCGCTTAGCGTCAGTGGTGATAGGGGGTGAAAGGGTTACCTGGGGGGCGATCTAGGGGGTTAAACCTTTATTAGATAATATATGGGGGTACCTGACGCTATAAAAACCTGCGGCGAACCTAAAAAAAATACTGGCTACCGATCGGCATCACCAACACTAAGACAGCGATCAGAAAAACTATCGCTTAGCGACAGTGGTGATAGGGGGTGAAAGGGTTACCTGGGGGGTGATCAAGGGGGTTAAACCTTTATTAGATAATATATGGGGGTACCTGACGCTATAAAAACCTGCGGCGAACCTAAAAAAAATTACTGGCTACCGATCGGCATCACCGACACTAAGACAGCGATTAGAAAAACTTTTGCTTAGCGACAGTGGTGATAGGGGGTGAAAGGGTTACCTAGGGGGCGATCAAGGGGGTTAAACCTTTATTAGGTAATATATGGGGGTACCCGACGCTATAAAAACCTGCGGCGAACCTAAAAAAAATTACTGGCTACCGATCGGCATCACCAACACTAAGACAGCGATTAGAAAAACTATCGCTTAGCGACAGTGGTGATAGGGGGTGAAAGGGTTACCTAGGGGGCGATCAAGGGGGTTAAACCTTTATTAGGTAATATATGGGGGTACCCGACGCTATAAAAACCTGCGGCGAACCTCAAAAAAATTACTGGCTACCGATCGGCATCACCAACGCTAAGACAGCGATCAGAAAAACGATCGCTTAGCGACAGTGGTGATAGGGGGTGAAAGGGTTACCTGGGGGGCGATCAAGGGGGTTAAACCTTTATTAGGTAATATATGGGGGTACCTGACGCTATAAAAACCTGCGGCGAACCTAAAAAAAATAACTGGCTACCGATCTGTATCACCAACGCTAAGACAGCGATCAGAAAAATGATCGCTTAGCGACGGCGGTGCTAGGGGGTGAAAGGGTTATCTGGGGGCGATCAGGGGGTTAAACCTTTATTAGGGGGGGTTAGGGGGCTACACTGGACCTAAAACTAACTTTAGTGACACTTTTACAGTCACAAATGTCACTGATTGCAGTGATCAGTAAATAAATGGTCACTGCAATCAGTGACACTGTGACTGGGGGCTGGGGGGTGATCTGGGGGGTGATCTGGGGTGTCTGGGGGGGCCTAGGGGGCGATTTATGTGCCTATGTGTCCTGGTGTCAGTGTAGTGTTTTGTGCACTAACCTGCATCTTCTCCTGTACGGCGCTCGGTATATGTGAGCGCCGCAGGAGAGATGACATCATTTCCTCTGCCTGTGTTTACATTACACAGGCAGGGGAATGATTCGATTCGCTGGGAGCGATCGAGAGGGGGTGGCCGGAATCGAACGGCTGTCCCCTCATCCCTGATCGCTCCCAAAGGAATAACGGCCGCTCACTGTAAAGAAGGGGGGTCCGATCGGACCCCCCAACTATACAAAGGCAGTCACGTACATATACGTGATTCTGCCTGTCGGTGCCATTCTGCCGACGTATATTTACAGTGGGCGGTCGTTAAGTGGTTAATTTATCTTATCGAGAATTGCTGTCCAAAATACAAAACCATTGACTGTGATTTAAAGCACATGTGCAAGATGAAGGAAAACCTGCAAACATGGCCTGTTGGGGGTACTTGAGAAGCACTTATTTAGAGCACTGCACTTAAAACTAGCTCAAGGCAATACGATTCTAATTGTGGGCATTTTGAGGGAAACCAAGTAAGTGTTAGTTTGTTTTTGTTTTTTTAGGTTGGGCTTTGTGTCCCTTTTAGTAAAATTGGCTTCACTTCCTGTCACACAGCTAAACAGGAAGTGAAGGTAAAACCTTACCAATGTCTTTTCTTGGGGACACACAGATCAATCTAACTAGTGTCCCCATTAAGCAAATTGCACTCTAGCACTTTGTTGTGTACACCCCAAATCATTGGGTAGTTTGGGGTTTAGTAAAGACAAATCCACTCTGCAGTAAAAGTGTAGCTGCTGAAAATCTGAGGGGAAGCACTGGTGATTGTAACATCCAATCATGTAAAAGCAAAGATGGTGTTTTTTTTGTTTGCTTGCATGTCCCCCTCGGATATCCAGCAAGTAGATGTGATAGGAAGTGAATTATTTGGAAGGATAAAGTGGCCAAATTTGGGAGTTGTCTTCAGACATCCCCAAAAACTGTCTAGAATTGTAGTCCCTCTGCACTCTATCCCCAAGCAAAACTAAGAAAGGATTTCATTTAGTTTAACTTTGCAAAGACACATTCCTAAGTTGAAATGTGATGCATGTCAATGGCCCATTTAGACCCTGTTTAATCACTTGAGATCAGCGCTATAACTGACCGACGGCCACAGCACGGTCCTCAATTGCCAGGAGTCTGTCAATAGACGTCCTCTCCTTCGCGCGCACGCGCTGTGGTCACCAAGTCACTGAGACTCGGGTGATGACAGATCCGAGTAAGGGGCCGATCCCTGCCCCTTACCATGTGATCAGCTGTCAGTCAATGACAGCTGATCACGTGATGTAAACAAAAGCTGGGTAATGTTTTTTGTTTTCTCCTTGTGCTGACAGCGTGAGCATAAAAAAGGCAATCACTGGCTTATGTGCAAGGGACATCGGGCCCGAAGAGGAAGAGGCAATTCTGCGTCATCTGTGACAATCAGTAGCCCCTGCCAGTGCCACCTATCAATGCCCACCACTGGTGCCAATCGGTGCCACCTGGCAGTGCTGCCTATCAGTGCCCATCACTGCCAACTATCATTGCCACCTAGCAGTGCCCACCCTTGCCACCTTATCAGTGCCCATCAGTGCAGCCCCATCAGTGTACATCAATGAAGGAGAAAAATTACCTTTTTTCAAAATTTTCGAAATATTAACCACTTTCCTACCACCCACTGTCAAATGACCTCCTTGGCTTTGTGCGGTGACGTCTGAATGATGCCTGCAGTTGCAGGCATCATTCAGATATCATTATTTTCAGCCGGCGATTCTGTGCACGATAAAAATGATCATAGCGGCAGTTCCGCCGCTTGATCGTTCTTATAGGCAGCGGGAGTGGACGTTCCCCCCCCTCCCGCCGCCTCTGGTGCTTCTCCGGGCTCTCCCGTGCCATCTGGGGCTTGGAGAACAAATTGTCCGGCGCCGGATGGGAAGCATAGAGATGACTGGTGACCAGATGGTCACCAGTCATCTCTATGACTGTCGGAGGCCCGGGCGCGACGTTATGACATCACGCCGGGTTCCCGTATGTAAACAAAGCCGTGATCTCGGCTGTCAGCATGAGATCGGTGAATTTTTTAGACCGATCTCATGCTTTCCAGCCTGGAGGAGAGATGTGGGGTCTTATTGACCCTGCATCTCTCCATAAAGAGGACCTGTCACAATAGATTCCTATTACAAGGGATGTTTACATTCCTTGTAATAGGAATAAAAGTGATCAAAAAAACAAAAAAGTTAAAAAAAGAGTAAAAAAAAAAAAGTAAAAAACAAAAAAATTATAATAAAAAAATAAACGTCCATGTCACCGGTAGCTCACGCTCAGAAGCGAACACACACGTAAGTCCCGCCCACATATGTAAACGCTGTTCAAACCACACATGTGAGGTATTGCTGCATGCGTTAGAATGAGTGCAACAATTCTATCACTAGACCTCCTCTGTAACGCGAAAATGGTAACGTGTAAAAAAAATTAAAGCATCGCCTAGGGTGATTTTTAAGTACTGAAATTTGGTGTCATTCCATGAGTGTGCGCAATTTTAAAGCGTGACATGTTAGGTATCTATTTACTCAGCATAACAACATCTTTCACATTATACCAAAAAATTGGGCTAACTTTACTGTTTTGTAATATTTTTTAATTCATGAAACCATTTTTTATCCAAAAAAAAGGTGTTTGAAAATGTATTGCGCAAATACCGAGCGAGATAATATATTGCAATGACCGCCATTTTATTCCCTAGGGTGTCTGCTAAAAAAACATATATAATGGTTGGGGTTTTGAAGTAATTTTATAGCCATAAATTTATGATTTTTACATGAAGGAGAGAAGTGCCAGAATAGGCCCGGTGCTGAAGTGGTTAAAATATCCTATTTTATTTTTTTTAGTCGGTCTTTTGTATTTATAGAAAAAAACGCAGAGGTGATCAAATAGCAGCAAAAGAAAGCTCTATTTGTGTGCAAAAAAATAATACATTTTCATTGGGTTACAGTGTTGTATGAGCACGCAATTTTCATTCAAAGTGCATCAGCGCTGAAATGTGAAAATTGGTCTGGGCAGGAAGGGGGTTTAAGTAAGCAAGTGGTTAATATAAGGCTACATGCACACGGACGTTTTTCCAGCCGCTTGTTTGAGTGTTTTTTGCAGCTTAAAAACGGCTCTCCATGTTAGCCTATGGCCTCATGGCCACCATGGCGTTTTTGAGCTGTAAATGGCATAGGCGTTTTTAGGCCCCATGTATACGGGACGCTGGTGCAAAGTCTTCAGAACTAAGGTTGAAAGCGGCGTTTAGAAAGGCGCGCTTTGTGGCGTTTGAATGCTGCGTTTTACCAGATTTGCGTCTATATGCGTTTAGTTAGGAAACATCACAAGGAGCCGCCCTAAGCTCCAAAAATATATATAGTATTATTAACCATTTCAGCTATTTTGTGAGACCAGAGTGAGTAGCAGCAGCTGAGAGAGCAGCAGTGTACTTGTATTTAGCGTGTCACTTGCCACGTCACCTGCCCCAAGTTGTGGATTGTCCACTTGCCTCGTCACCTGCCCCAAGTTGTGGATTGTCCACTTGCCACATCACCTGCCACAAGTTGTGGATTGTCCACTTGCCACGTCACCTGCCACAAGTTGTGGATTGTCCACAATGCAATGGAAGCAATTACATTTTTTTTTTATATATATGTAGCGATACCTTCAACTAAGAAGGCCGCAGATTTAGTTTGGGCCCTGAAGACAGCTCCGCCAACCCCCGGCAATGTACTCGACCCCCTACTGGCACAGTTAGTTATGGCAGCAATATGTTTCTTATACTGTATGATTAAACTCAGACACCAAGGCAATAATGAAAGGGGTATCTAATTTACTTTAGGCTTATGGTAAAAAAGGTTAACAGCGGTAACAGTTTACAGGTAATAAGTTGCAGAGCCCTGCAGCAATAAACACACTATGAATTAAATGAACAGTAAAGGTGCGCCGCATGGGCGACCGTTAACTAGGCGCCCTGTGGCGCAGTAACTAAATGAACTAACTAGCTGGCCAGGCCTGGCTCAGATATCTAAAACTCAGTCTATAGGGGATGATGGTTTCTTCACCGGCAAGTCTTTAAAGGTGGTGCACATAACAGAATAACATTTGTAATCCAGTGGGAAGATTGTAATGGAATAAACACTTTACTGAAGAACCTCTGAGTTCAGCTCTGATATGGATCTCCAGCGAGAGTATCAGACATAAACTTGTGGGCCACGGCAGTCTATAGGCACATCAGCAACAAACAGTATATGGTCTGAGCATACGCTCGCTCACCCCTCCGGATGCGATCCCAGTCCGGGAACTTCCACCGACTGTGTCCTCACACACAGTGTCTCCAGTGATCGGGTCCCCGATCCAACCAAGGCTGTAGATAAGCGAAGTCAGATGCCACCCAGGCTCGCAGTGGGGTGGAAGGCTCTTTGGTGCTGCGCAAGGCCTCAGGCTTCAGGCCTTGCACTCTGGCACATCCGCACAGGAGGATCAGTCACTGAAGTCTCGTGTCCCAAAGAGGCCGAGCCCAGCCTCGCCTCCTCCTTTTATAACCCCTCCCATGAGTCTCTGGGGTGGAAACATTGCCGAAAGGGATTCTGTGCAAGGTAGTCCCGGGTAGTCCCGGGAGTCTTAAAGGGGACCCCGCTACACACTCCCCCCACTTAAATTCTTTGGTCCCCAAAGAAAACTTTAGCATACACTGCGTACAACCCCAGACAACATTGCATAAGAGGTTGGCATAGGGAATTCCCACCAAAACCGAGGGGTTGGATTCCCTTGCCCACAGGTCACACTATCCTGAGTGGCCTGCCTAACTGTGCCAGAGATTGAGTGGGGGTTGCCCTCTACTAAATGAACAGTGGAGGGATCCGGATTCTCTACACTCCTCCTGGCAGTGACCACAGAATCTTCTGAACTCTCCCCCATTTGTGGGTAGGTCAACCTTCTGGGAGGCCTTATGACTCTGCGAGCCCTTTGTTCCCTTGGGGTTCCTGGCTCTGGCACCACAGGCTCCTCCTCTGTAACAGGTTCAGGCGACATAGCAGGCTCTGTAACATCTGTCTCAGGAGCCGAGGGATACATAGAGTCTCTAGGATCCTGTTCAGGGCAAACATCACAAGCATCCTCCCAGTAATGAAGGACTAGATGGGATGAATTCAGCGGCATTCAGTTGTCCATCTATAGTGTCTTCAGTAGTTGGAAGATCTATAGCAGAAGTTCCTTGAGTTTGGGAAGGCCACAGCCAGTCAAGCTCTCTCTCTTCATCTCCACTGAGTTCAGAAGCTTCTGTATCTTCAGTTCGAGAGGTCTGGGACCGAGTGTTTGGCCTGCGGGTATCCAGAATAGAGACTGGTTCAGGGGAGTCCCTCACTGGAGGTATCCTGACCGCTTCAGCAAGTGGGAGCAGGTGGTTTCGATGCCACGTCTTCAGTGGGCCTACCTTTCCTTCTGGCTTCAACTTCCTACAGATGACATAGGGTTCAGATCTCCATCTGTCTGCAAGTTTGTGTTCTCCAGGGACCCCCAGATTGCGTAGCAGTACTCGGTCCCCGGGCTGCAGGTCTTGTACCCGGACCTTCAAGTCGAAGTTTCTTTTGTTTCGGGCTCCCCTTTGATCTGAGGCCGCTTGAGCTTGTTCATAAGCTACTTTCAGGCTGTGTCTGAGCCTGTCCACATATCCTTTGTGGGATGTGGCTGAGGAATGGTCTAAAGAAGTGCCAAAGGCCAGGTCCACAGGCAACCTCGCTTCTCTCCCAAACATGAGTCGATATGGGGAGTAGCCTGTAGCATCACTGGTGGTGCAGTTGTAAGCATGTACTATAGCTGCTATGTGTTTGCTCCAATGTTGTTTCTTCTCACTTTCCAGAGTCCCCAACATGTTGAGCAGGGTTCGGTTAAACCTGTCTGGCTGAGCATCTCCCTGTGGGTGGTAAGGTGTGGTTCGAGTTTTCTTGATTCCTAACGAATCCAGGAGTTTTCGGATTAGTCGACTCTCAAAGTCCCTTTCTTGATCTGAATGAAGTCGCTGGGGCAGCCCATAATGGACAAAATACTTCTCCATAAGTACCTTGGCTACTGTGGAAGCCTTCTGGTCTTTGGTTGGAAAAGCTTGGGCATACCGGGTGAAATGATCGGTTATCACCAGAACATTTCCTAGTCCACTCAGATTGGGTTCGAGGCAGAGGAAATCAATGCATACCAGATCCATTGAGCCTTGACTTTGTAGATGGCCCATTGGGGCAGCTTGATGGGGTAAAGTCTTCCTCTGGATGTAGCGTGCACACGAATGGCAGTACTCTTCCACTTCTGCCCTCATGCAGGGCCAATAGAACCGACTTCTGACAAGTTGAAAGGTCCTTTCCGCCCCAAAGTGGCCATGATTGTCATGTAGGGCAATCAGAACAGTCTCTCTGTGTTTTTCCAGAAGAAACAATTGCCATTTATCTTCCAGGTCATCAGAGGGGCCCCTTCGGTAGACCACTCCCTGATGCACCTGTAACCTGCCCCACTCTTTCCTCAACAGGCGAGCTTCCTTTGAGGAGTGACTCAGAAGTCTGTTTGGATCCTGATTCTCCAGGGCTTCCAGAACTAATTTCCCCATGGGGTCTTCTGATTGGTCACATCTTAGCTCCTTCTTGGACAGCTTCGGCAGATGGTCTTCCTCCAGTTGAGTTACTCCACAGTATTGTTTGGGAACTCCTACCATGATAACTCCTATCTCTTCCGCCCTTGAGCCCCCTCTGGCTTGTAATTCAGCCCCCTGACAAAGGGCCCGCACACCGTCTGGTGCCACTTGAGTCCAGTCTTCCATGTCACGAGTGGGACCATGAGATCTTCTGGACAGAGCATCGGCATCTCGATTCCCAATCCCTGGCCTGTACTTTAGGCTGAAATTGAATCCAGACAATGCGGCCAGCCACCTGTGTCCAGTGGCGTCCAGCTTTGCTGTAGTGAATAGGTAGGTAAGGGGGTTGTTATCGGTCTTCACAGTGAACTCCGCCCCATACAGGTAGTCTTTGAGCTTGTCTACTACCGCCCACTTAAGGGCCAGGAACTCCAGCTTGTGAGTGGGGTTGTTTTTCTCAGAGGGGGTCAGGCTCCTGCTCACGTAGGCAACAGGCCGTTGTTGCCATTCGTGTTCTTGATAAAGTACTCCTCCCAGACCGTCATGACTAGCATCTACGTGTAGTTCATAGGGTTTGCTTGGGTCTGCGTAGGCCAAGACTGGAGCAGTGGTTAGGCTCTTCTTCAACGCCTGGAAGGTCTCTTCACACTTCTGATTCCACTGATCTCTGACTGACTCTCCCGGCTTCCTGGGCCCTGAGTCGTCCTCTTCTCCCTCAGTCTTGAGCAGTTCATTCAATGGTCTAGCAATTCGGGCGAATCCTTCCACAAACCTCCTGTAATAGGAGCAGAACCCTAAGAAGGATCTGAGTTCTGTTACTGTGGTGGGTCGTGGCCAGGAGGTAACTGCCTCCAATTTCTCAGGGTCTGTGGCCACCCCTTCTTCAGACACTATGTGCCCCAGATAGTTCACAGAAGACTGGTAGAACCGACACTTCTCAGGCGAAAGCTTGAGTCCCTCCTCACTGAGTCTCCTCAAGACTTTTTCCAGCCTCTCCTCGTGTTCCTCCAGGGTTCTTCCAAAGACAATGACATCGTCCAGGTATACAAGGACTTCAATAAGGTTCATGTCTCCTACAGTCTTCTCCATGAGACGTTGGAAGGTAGCAGGAGCTCCAGACAGTCCCTGAGGCATTCGATCAAACTCAAAGAACCCCACTGGGGTTATGAAGGCTGTCTTCTCCTTGTCTTCTGGATGCATAGGGATCTGATAGTATCCACTCTTGAGATCCGTAACGCTGAACCACTTGGCTCCAGACAAACTCTGTAAAGCGTCCTCTATCCTCGGAGTGGTGTACTGGTCGGGGATGGTTCTCCTGTTAAGAGTCCTGTAGTCGACACAGAGCCTCAACGACCCATTCTTCTTCCTGACCACCACTATCGGGGAGGCATAGGGGCTTCTAGACTCCCGTATCACACCAGTCCTCTTGAGTTCTGCAAGTTGTTCCCTTATATCCTCCAGATCTGCTAGTGGGACCCGCCTGACTCTCTCTCTGAAGGGCTTATCTTCTTGGAGGCGGATCCGATGGGTGGCACTCCTTGCACACCCCACATCGAACTCATCTTTGGAGAAGATCTTCTCCCATCTGGTCAACTGGGCCTTGGCTCTCTCTTTCCAAGCCCTGGGCAGATTCGGGTTTTCCATGGATAGCTTCTCCCAAGCATCTCCTCCTTCACCCGTCCCCTTGACTTCCGACAGGGTAACAGGGGCAGCAGGGCTCACCTGGCCCAGCAGCATCCTAGCTGGGATTTCCATGGGGTCATCTGTATTGTTCCTAACACTCACCGGAACTCTACAATGGGCCTTCTTCAGGGCCTTCAGTGGAATCACTTCTGGTATCACTTCCAGACCAGGGGACTCTTCCCTTGGGTCGGACTCCAACATGACAAAGGGTCCAGGCTGCTCCCAAGTAAGCTTCACAGTGGCTCTGAGACAGGTTACTTCACCGGGCTGTAACACTACCCCTTCTCTTCCAAGTCTCCACACCTTCCCTATCCCCTCTCCAGGGGTCTTCTGCTCTAGGACCAGCCGTTGATAGGCCGTCTTCAGCACGGGGTGGATCTTGGTGGCTGCTTGCCCCTTTTCTTCCACTAGAGGGGTCAAGAGTCTTCGGACCAGGTCCGTGTTTGTCCCTATTATAAGGGAACTCTTGTTGGCTCCTGGCGGTCGAGGGCACACAACTGCCAGGGTGTCAAACACTTCGGCCTTCCCAGCCACAGATGGGTCAAAAGTCATTTTGACGGGCAGATAGCCATCGTAGGGGAAACTCTGGGTTCCAATCCCACATATTTCCAGTTCCTCTATCTTCTGGATGGGCAGGTGACTCAAGTGTTTATCGTAGAAATCCCGGTATAATAGGGTCACTTGTGCCCCAGTATCCAGGATTGCTGTGGTGTAGACTCCCTCCACTTGAATGGGCACTATAGGAGATGGGCCTACCAGCTTCTCCGGATATGGCCTGGCAGGGGTTGCCTTCTTCTGGCCCTTTCCTGTCGGACTCTCTCTCGTCCAATTCCCTTTGGACTTTAATCTTTCTTGAGCCTAGTATGCATTGATTTCCCTCCTTTCAATGGGTGTACGGACCCGCTGAGGGACATTATTGTTTTTCTTAGGTGTGCATCCCCTCTGGGGAATGCTGTGCCTCTTCTGAGGGGTCTTGCCCCCTTTCTCTGGGGTGTATCTCTGTTGAGAAATGTTGTGTTTCCTCTGAGGTGTTTTATTTCCTCTTTCGCATTCAGCTTGGAGCTCACAGAAGGTGATGGGCACCCGGTTGACTCTTTCACCGGGGCCCTCTGAAGTTTCCCGCCAGCTTGCGGTTGTCCGTTTTCTTCTTCTTGGGACTGGAACATGTAGCTGCAATATGGCCAATTCCTCCACAGTTAAAGCAGACTATATCTCCCCATTCTTGTAAAGATGCGGGTGCTGAGGCAATTGGGAATAATTCCTTCCTTGGTACTTCTCTCTTGGGATCCTCTGGGTCTTTTGCCATCAGAGAGGTCAACATCTCTAACACCTTGGACATTTGAGATTTTAGAGTGTCTACCTCTGAGTCTCTTTCAGGGGTCATCACTGGATTGACGAGCACCTGTGCAGGGACAACATTTGTCTTAATCATTTGCTGGTCCTGTTGTAGCGCCTCCTCATCTCTGATGATTTTTATCAAGTCAGCATAAGTCAGTAACGTTCCTCCTCCCGAGGTTTTCAGGTGCAGCCAGACTGGATCCGAGTGTAACGCTCCCTTTAAGACTTGCTTCATTCTTGCCGCATCTGTATCTTGGGGCTTCATTCCCTCCTTCAACACAATCTTGCACAGCAACCTGTTCAGTCTCCTAACATACTCTGAAAGTTTCTCCCTTGGCTGTTGGAAAGTGTGTTCAAATTGGTAGACCATCTCTGTCACTTTTTCCAATTGACCAAACTCTTCCTGTAGCATGGCTAGACAGTCTTGAGCCGTGCAATCTGCATTCCCAAACCGAAAGCTTTTCACTGCTTCTGCTGCTGCGCCTTTGAGGCTCTCTATAGGCCCGTACACACGGTCAGACTTTTGCCCAACAAACTTCGTTTTAAGCAAGTTGGACCAACAATCCGACCGTGTGTACGCTCCATCGGACAAACTTTTTTCATTTGGTTTTGGATTTCATCGGACAAAAGTTGGGTCTGCAAACGGACAAACTTTTGCCCAACAAAAGTCCGATGGAGCAAAGTCCTACCGTGTGTACAGAAAACCATCGGACTTTAGTCCGATGGACAAAACAACTAATGTTAAAATCAACCAACAATAGCAGAAGTTGACCAAAGGGTGGCGGTAAAGAGCAGAAAAGAGCAGAAAAAACACGCGATGTTGTAAGAAGTTTTAAGAAAGTTTGCAGAAAAGTCCGAGCGTGTGTATGCTATGGGTGTTCCCAACCAACTCCGTTCGGACAAAAAACCACGGAAAAGTCAGATGGAAGTCCGACCGTGTGTACAGGGCTTATCACTCGTTGCCTTTTCTGCGCTTCAGGCACCTCCCATGCCTCTACTGCTTGTAATGCCTGCTCCACCCAGGTATCAAAATCTTCTTCCCCTGCAGGGAGAGGGAGCTTCCCTGAGAAGGTTTTCAGTCTCCGGTAGCTAGTCTCTACATGCACCGTGTTTGTCTTCTGACATTTAATTAGTAGATCCCCTATTGCCTTTATCAATTCTGGTGATATAGCAGTGGCAGGTGCGGGTGCCACCGGGGGTGTCACCCTACCTCCTCTTTCTGGTGAGGTACGGGTCATAGCCTGCGGTGATCCCATCTGTAATGGTTCCTTCTTTATAGTTACTGCGGGCGCCAACCTATAGGTTCTATTGTCTGGCGTCTTTACACACTTGTACTTGCAAGCCTCTGGTATCCCGTCTCCGTATTCCACCAGTGCATACTGATATGAAGTGTCTGGGTCTGATTTTATATCTATCACCCATGGTCTGTGATCTGGGGACACTAACTTCATTAACTCCTCTACCATGTCAGTCTTCCATTCCTCCCCTGGGAGACTGATGACTATCGAGTTATCCGGCTCTGCCCTAGAGGTTTTGCACCACTCTTCTATCGCTTGTGGGTGTAAGGTACCTGTGATAGGTAGTGTCCGAAGTGGAACTTGTGTGCTGAGGATTCAGGCGAAAACGTAGTCAGGCAGATTAGGTTGGCAACAGATCAGGCAAAATGGTATACGATCGAAATCCAGAGAGTGGTCAGGCAGGCAAAGGTCATACACGAGCTGGCAGTGAAGTACAAAATCAGCAGGCTGGAGAGTAGTCAGGAATTCAGGCAGAAGTTCAACACGAAAATCAGGATCAAAAAGCAGTCACAACACCCAGGGAGCTATTCCACACAAACGGGCGCTGAGAGATAGCATCACTTCCTTTTTAAGGGCTGCTTTGATTGAAAATTGTCCACAGCTGGCAGCAGGTGGGGCTAGTGAGTCCAAGGTAATGTTTAACACTGAGAGGACATTTCCAAAAGTCCAGATCTGTTCAGTAGCGCAACAGGTAAGGCTGCAGCTTTGGGACCAGGAAGATCCCGGTTCAAATACACCCAGGTACATGACAGGGCCCCCTCCCCAGTGGACCCCTCCGGGGGCCTAGCGGGGCTTAGTGGGAAAGGAGGCATGGAAGTCGCGAATAAGAGAAGGGGCATGCAGATCTTTGGCTGGAACCCAGGAACGGTCTGTGACAGGATATCCCTTCCAATGAACCAGATACCGAAGGCCACGACCCTGTCTTCTAGAATCAAGAATCTTGGAGACTTCAAACTCATTTTGTCCATCAACAAGAACAGGAAGAGGTAGCTGTTGCGTTCTGGAGTAGCGATTGAAAATTGCTTTTTTGAGGAGGGAAACGTGGAACACAGGATGAATCCGGAGAGAGGAGGGTAATTTCAACCGATAGGAGACTGGCCCGACTTGAGCAATAATTCTGTAAGGACCAATGAATCGAGGGCCCAATTTGGTAGAAGGTTGTTTCAGTCTCACATATTTGGTTGATAGCCAAACTCTGTCCCCCACCACATATGGAGGTATATGGCGTCTTCGTTTGTTGGAAAAAAGTGCATACTTGCCTGCTGACTTCCGTAGTAATAAGCGAATCTTTTTCCAATGTAGCAGAATATTTTTAACCCGCTGATCTGCTGCTGGTACACCAGAAGAAGGCTGAAGTAGGGGAAAAGTCTGAGGGTGATAGCCTAGGGCTGCGTAGAATGGTGTGGTATGAAAAGCACTGTGCCAACGGGAATTAATGGCGAACTCAGCTAAAGGCAAATACTCAGACCAGTTGGAGTGTAAGGCATTGACATAATGTCGAAGATAGGTTTCTAGGGTCTGGTTCATGCGTTCGGTTTGACCATCTGTTTGAGGGTGATGTGAGGTAGAGAGTGAAAGCGTTACTCCCAGTTTCTTGCAGAACGCTCTCCAGAATCGGGAAACAAACTGGGATCCGCGGTCTGAGACGACATTGGTAGGTATGCCATGATATCTCACAATATGGGAAAGGAAGAGAGTAGACAGTGCTTCCGCTGTAGGTAATCCCGGGAGCGGCACAAAATGAGACATTTTTGAAAAGCGATCCACTATGACCCATATAGCAGTCATGCCCTCGGACTTGGGTAAGTCTGTAATGAAGTCCATAGTCAAATGGGTCCAAGGCTGACGAGGTGCTGAAAGTGGTTGTAACAGTCCAGTAGGCAATGTACGGGGTACTTTATTAGCAGCACAAGTTGGGCAGGCAGCCACATAGTCAGTAACATCCCTTTTCATATGAGGCCACCAGACATGACGCTGCAAGGTCTTAAGAGTGATGGTGACACCAGGATGACCAGATAAAACACCATCATGTGCCCAGAGGAGTACAGGTTTTCTGAGGCTAGGGGCTATGAACAGGCGACCTGGTGGTATCTTTAAGCCTTGGGGAACACAATTCTGGGTTTCTTGTAACTGTTGGGAAAGAGCCGTAGAGATCTGTGCGACAATTTTGTGAGGTGGGATTATATACTGCTCGGTAGGTTGGTCTTCTTCAGAGGTAGCAAACTGTCTGGAAAGAGCATCGGCTTTCTTGTTTTTATGCCCAGGAACATAAGAAAGAACAAAATTAAAACGGGAGAAAAACAGAGCCCATCGAGCCTGACGTGAGTTCAAACGTCTTGCAGTCTGAAGGTACAGTAGGTTTTTATGGTCAGTGAGGATAGAAAAAGGTTTGGGAGCCCCTTCCAGAAGATGTCGCCATTCAGACAATGCCAATTTGATGGCCAGTAGTTCTCGATTCCCAACATCGTAATTCATCTCCGCTGGAGAAAACTTTCTAGAAAAAAATGCTACTGGATGGATTCTACCAGACTTAGGCTGTCTCTGGGAGAGCACGGCACCTGCTCCTACCTCAGAGGCATCAACCTCAACTATGTACTGGAGATCGGGATTTGGATGCTGAAGAATTGGAGCTTTGCTGAACATGTCTTTTAATTGCTGGAAAGCCGATTCTGCTTCTGAGGACCATACCTTGCAATTTGTACCTTTCTTAGTCATAGCAGTAAGGGGGGCCGCAATGGAGGCAAAACCTTTGATGAAGCGTCTGTAGTAATTTGCGAACCCTAGAAAGCTTTGGAGCCCTCTTAAAGTGGTCGATTGGGGCCATTGCAAGACAGCGGAAAGTTTTTGAGGGTCCATTTGGAAACCGGCAGCACTTATAATGTATCCAAGGAAAGGAATACGGCTTTGATGGAAACTGCATTTCTCAATCTTCGCGTAGAGATGGTTTTCTCTCAGTCGTTGCAATACCTGCTTTACATGCGAGATGTGCTCTAGATGAGTCTTGGAAAAGATTAAAATGTCGTCCAAGTAGATGATCACAAAACTGTTGCTGAAATCATGAAAAATTTCATTCATGAAACGTTGGAAGACAGCAGGGGCGTTACACAACCCAAATGGCATAACCAGATATTCAAAATGTCCATTACGAGTGTTGAATGCTGTCTTCCACTCGTCCCCGTCTTTAATTCGGATTAGATTATAAGCCCCTCGTAGGTCTAGCTTGGAGAAGATAACAGCCCCCTTAAGTACATCAAACAGTTCAAGAATGAGAGGCAAAGGGTAGGAGTCTTTTACAGTGATTTGATTTAACCCTCGATAGTCTATGCATGGTCGAAGACCCCCATCTTTTTTTTCAACAAAGAAAAAACCTGCCCCTACTGGAGAAGAAGAGGGTCGGATAAAACCTCTTTCCAAGTTGTCTTTTACGTATTCCTCCATGGATTTTTGTTCAGGCAAAGACAGGGGATAGGTCCTTCCTTTGGGAAGAGGTGCTCCAGGAATCAAATTAATTGCACAGTCAAAAGAACGATGTGGAGGTAAAACCTCTGCCTTTTGCTTGCAAAATACGTCTGCAAACGCATGGTATTCATGAGGCAAGGTAGGTGGGACGGCCACGGAAGCCAACATACAAGCAGGAAGTCTTTTGGGTTGAGACAAACAGTTTGAATGACAGAACGACCCCCAAGAGGTTAGTTCTCCATTTTCCCAATCAAAAGAAGGGTTATGTTGTTGTAACCATGGGTAACCAAAGATAACAGGCAGAAGTGGAGAATCAATAAGAGACAAGACAACTTCCTCTTTGTGGAGTACGCCTACCTGAAGGGTGATTGTTATAGTCTCAAATTTTACAATGCCATCTCCCAAGGGTTGTCCATTCACGGTGGTAATGTTCAGGGGTCTAGATTTTGGAACAAATGGGATATTATTTTTTTTAGCAAAAGTGTAGTCCAAGAATATGCCAGCAGCTCCAGAATCCACAAAAGCCTCACAGGAGACAAGTTTAGAGGGTAAATGGATAATTGCAGGAATGGTAATCTTGGTCTTGGAGGATATACCTGTAAGGTCTAAGCCAGCTCCTCCAACACTGGTTAGACCCTGCCTTTTACTGGACGGGAAGGGCAGACAGATAATAAATGTCCTTTAAGTCCACAGTATAGGCATAGGCCCACTGCACGCCTCCTTTGTTTCTCAGACTCAGTTAGGTGGAGACGGCTTACATCCATGGGTTCCACAGGTGTCTGGGGTTCAACTGAGATTTCAGGTTCTGGCTGAGGTGGTGCTTGGAAGTTAGGGGCCAAACGGTAGACTGGCCGAGGAAACTTGCGAGTTCTAAGTCTCTCTTGGCACCTTTCATGATACCGGACATCCAGACGAACACAGAGCTCTATGAATTTCTCTAGGTCTTCTGGGGAATCCTTATAGACTAATTTGTCTTTGATGCGATCTGCAAGACCTTTTCGGAAGGCTGCACGTAATGCCCTTGAGTCCCAAGTAGTCTCAGCAGCAAGGGTACGAAACTCAATAGCATATTGTGCCACAGACCTGGTGCCTTGTTGCATGTCCAAGAGTGAGTACTCAGCTGCAGAAGCTCTATCTGGCTTGTCAAATACAGTCTGGAGAGAAGCCAGAAATTTGTCAGCGTCTTGCAGCACAGGATCATTGCGTTCCAGATAAGGAGAGACCCAGGCCAGGGCCTTCCCCTTTAACAAGGAAATTACAAAAGTCACTTTGGCAGAAGAAGTGCTAAAGGTCCCAGGGTTGTTGCGGAAATGCAAACGGCAAACATTTAAAAAGCCTCTGCAGTCCTCAGTATCACCACCAAATTTGTCAGGCATAGGAAGTTTGGGTGGTACAGAAGAGGTGGGTTGGATCGTAGCAGGAGTAGGATCCAGAGTCTGGACCGTTGCAGAGGAAGCAGGCAAACAAGATTTAAGCATAGTACAAAGTTCATCTAACTTGGCGTCCAGGGAAGAAAGATGCTGTTCATGAGCTCCAATCAATTGTCCCTGACGTGAAATCGCCTTAACAATCTCAGCAGGGTCCACTGTCATTGTGGCCCGTTTGTAATGTAAGGTACCTGTGATAGGTAGTGTCCGAAGTGGAACTTGTGTGCTGAGGATTCAGGCGAAAACGTAGTCAGGCAGATTAGGTTGGCAACAGATCAGGCAAAATGGTATACGATCGAAATCCAGAGAGTGGTCAGGCAGGCAAAGGTCATACACGAGCTGGCAGTGAAGTACAAAATCAGCAGGCTGGAGAGTAGTCAGGAATTCAGGCAGAAGTTCAACACGAAAATCAGGATCAAAAAGCAGTCACAACACCCAGGGAGCTATTCCACACAAACGGGCGCTGAGAGATAGCATCACTTCCTTTTTAAGGGCTGCTTTGATTGAAAATTGTCCACAGCTGGCAGCAGGTGGGGCTAGTGAGTCCAAGGTAATGTTTAACACTGAGAGGACATTTCCAAAAGTCCATATCTGTTCAGTAGCGCAACAGGTAAGGCTGCAGCTTTGGGACCAGGAAGATCCTGGTTCAAATACACCCAGGTACAGTACATGACAGTGGGTCCATGCCGGCACCTCTGGCGTTTAATTGCTGTATCAGGATCCCGGACGAGAACCCCCACGTGTAGCGATACCTTCAACTAAGAAGGCCGCAGATTTAGTTTGGGCCCTGAAGACAGCTCCGCCAACCCCCGGCAATGTACTCGACCCCCTACTGGCACAGTTAGTTATGGCAGCAATATGTTTCTTATACTGTATGATTAAACTGGGTATCTAATTTACTTTAGGCTTATGGTAAAAAAGGTTAACAGCGGTAACAGTTTACAGGTAATAAGTTGCAGAGCCCTGCAGCAATAAACACACTATGAATTAAATGAACAGTAAAGGTGCACCGCGTGGGCGACCGTTAACTAGGCGCCATGTGGCGAAGTAACTAAATGAACTAACTAGCTGGCCAGGCCTGGCTCAGATATCTAAAACTCAGTCTATAGGGGATGATGGTTTCTTCACTGGCAAGTCTTTAAAGGTGGTGCACATAACAGAATAACATTTGTAATCCAGTGGGAAGATTGTAATGGAATAAACACTTTACTGAAGAACCTCTGAGTTCAGCTCTGATATGGATCTCCAGTGAGAGTATCAGACATAAACTTGTGGGCCACGGAAGTCTATAGGCACATCAGCAACAAACAGTATATGGTCTGAGCATACGCTCGCTCACCCCTCTGGACGCGATCCCAGTCCGGGAACTTCCACCGACTGTGTCCTCACACACAGTGTCTCCAGCGATCGGGTCCCCGATCCAACCAAGGCTGTAGATAAGCGAAGTCAGATGCCACCCAGGTTCGCAGTGGGGTGGAAGGCTCTTTGGTGCTGCGCAAGGCCTCAGGCTTCAGGCCTTGCACTCCGGCACATCCGCACAGGAGGATCAGTCACTGAAGTCTCGTGTCCCAAAGAGGCCGAGCCCAGCCTCGCCTCCTCCTTTTATAACCCCTCCCATGAGTCTCTGGGGTGGAAACATTGCTGAAAGGGATTCTGGGCAAGGTAGTCCCGGGAGTCTTAAAGGGAGATCCTTAGTCTATAAGGATTCCCCAGAAGACCTAGAGAAATTCATAGAGCTCTGTGTTCGTATATATATATATATATATATTTTTAATGGTTTTTCCTCATTTGCCATAATTTTTGAGTTTATCAATGTAAAAAAAGAGGTCATCTTTAAAAACGCTTCTAAACGAAAACGCGGCTAAACGCCGGTACTGCGTCTGAAACATGGAAATCTTTGGCGTCTGAAGGCATTTTTTGGCTTTGTGAAAAACTAGGTCAAACGCAACTGCAGATTTTTTTTCCAGGCCAAAAACAGTGTTTTGGATGTAATAGAATTCAATGGACCCGCATCCAAAACGCAAGTACCTGGATTTTGCGGCGATTTGCGTTTTTTCTTTTTAACCCGTTTACAGCTGGTAAAAATCTAGAAAAAAACAAACAAACAGCGTGGGGTCCCCCCCCAGGTCCATACCAGGCCCTTGGGTCTAGTATGGATTCAAAGGGGACCCCTCCCCCCACCAAATTTTTTAAAAAAATGGCGTGAGGGTCCCCCCAAAATCCACACCAGACCCAGATCCGAGTACGCAACCTGGCAGGCCGCAGGAAAAGAGGGGGGGACGAGAGAGCGGCCCCCCTCCCTCCTGAACTGTACCAGGCCACATGCCCTCAACATGGGGAGGATGTCCCCATGTTGATGGGGACAAGGGCCTCTTCCCGACAACCCTGCCCGTTGGTTGTCGGGGTCTGCGGGCGGGGAGCTTATCGGAATCCGGGAGCCCCCTTTAATAAGGGGGGCCCCCAGATTCCGGCCCCCCACCCTATGTGAATGAGTACGGGGTACATTGTACCCCTACCCATTCACCTGGTGGCAAAAAAGTCAATAAAAAACACAACACAGGTTTTTAAAGTAATTTATTAGGCAGCTCCGGGGGTCTTCTTCCGACTTCGGGCATCTTTCTGTCGGGCGCCCCGCTATCTTCTTCCAGCTCTTTTGCTAGCGGGGTCCCGGTCTTCATCGTCGTCTTCTTCCAACTTCGGGGGTCTTTCTGCCGGGCGCCCCGCTATCTTCTTCCAACTCTTTTGCTAGCGGGGTCCCAGTCTTCATCGTCGTCTTCTTCCAACTTCGGGGGTCTTTCTGCCGGCGCCCCGCTATCTTCTTCCAGCTCTTTTGCTAGCGGGGTCCCGGTCTTCATCGTCGTCTTCTTCCAACTTCGGGGGTCTTTCTGCCAGGGCCCCGCTATCTTCTTCCAGCTCTTTTGCTAGCGGGGTCCCGGTCTTCATCGTCGTCTTCTTCCAACTTCAGGGGTCTCTTGTTCTGTTCTCCGGTGTCTTCTCCTGCTCTCCGGTGCCTTATCCACGATCTCCAGTTCTTTCTGCCTTCTGCCGGGCGCCCCGCTATCTTCTTCCAGTTTTTTTTGCTAGCGGGGTCCCGGTCTTCATCGTCATCTTCTTCCCTCTTCTCTCCGCCCGATGTTGCCTCGGCGCTGTCTGCCGCTACAATGCTGTGTCCGCGGAGCGCAACCACTTATATTGGCATGGGGCGTAGTCACCGGGTGATGCCACCCGCTGACCCCGCCCCGTATGACGTCACAGTCCCATCATTCCCCCTTCCGACTTCCCGGGCGACCTCTATTCAAATCAATGGGCTCCCATAGGGAACCATTCATTTTCAATAGAGCGCCGCTGACATTTTTATTTACTATAGCAGTGCGCCGCCGGTTCATGCGCTCAATTAAGGATTTATCCGGCGCACCAATTAAGGTATGAACCGGCGCAGCTCACTGTTGATAGTAAATCACCCCCCACTGTGTTGATACTGGAGCTGACTGGGCGGTGAATGGGTGGGCGGTTTTGTGTTGTTGGAGCACAAAGAGAGTGTAAGTAGGCGGGGGCGGCTTGGCCCGGCGCGGCTCCTAAAGAGTGTGGGCGGAATCTGTGCCAGTAGTAGTAGTAAATGCGGCGTCCCCAGGGGCGGATTCCAGACAAGGCCACCGAGGCCAGGATTTTTTTCACCCCACTGTTGCCGCAGCGCGGCCGCCGCCCCTGCACCCCTGCCGCCCCGAGGCCTGGCTTCGGTGGCCTTGTCTGGAATCTGGCCCTGACCGTACATGGGAATAAGCGAGAAAATTGTCTGGGAGTTGGCATTCCCACTCTTAAAAATGGGTATCACATTTATATGGACAATTATTATACTAGTTTGCCCCTTTTCCGCCACCTATACCTAAAGAATTTGGCCTGCGGTACAGCAAGAAAAAACAGAAAGGGCTTCCCACAGCATTTAGTCCCCACAAGGCTACAAAGGGGAATACAAAAAGCTTGAGGAACGAAGAAGTGTTGGCTGTGAAGTGGAGGGATAGAAAAGATGTATACATCATGTCCACCATCCATGATGACACCTCGGTGGAACTTTGCAGAAGACGCGGTCCCGTTCGAAAGCCTTCCTGTATCCACAAGTACAATAAATTCATGGGGGGTGGACTTAAATGATCAAATGTTGCAGCCCTATCTACAACACGAAAATCCCTCTTCTGGTATAAAAAAGTTGCAATTTACCTTTTTCATTTGGCCATTTTACAACGCTTTCATCACCTATCAAAAATCTACAGAAAGACGTGTAGTTCTACCCCCGTAGGAGCTGCTGATTTAATTTTGGGTCTGCCGTTACCTTACTGTTCACCATATCCGCCATAGGGGTTCCATTGGAGAGTTATTCACAAATGTCCGCACCAACACTTATGGGGTGATTTACTATAAACAGTGCGCTGCGCTGGTTCATACCTTAATTGGTGCGCCGGATAAATCCTTAATTGAGCGCAGGAACCAGCGGCGCACTGCTATAGTAAATAAAAATGTCAGCGGCGCTCTATTGAAAATGAATGGTTCCCTATGGGAGCCCATTGATTTGAATAGAGGTCGCCCGGGAAGTCGGATGCAGACGATCCGACTTGTGGGGCGACTAGTGTGCCGGTTGACAGAGGGACAGCGCGACTTTGCGAGGCAACTTGGATACGACTTGAGCGTGAAGCAGCCGCTCAAGTCGTGTCCTAGAGGCGACTACCTGCCCGAGAATGTCTCCAGCACGATGCCATCGCGCTGGTTCTCGGCGACAGGGTACTGCAAGCCTCTTGCTCGCTGTCCCCGGTGTTTGGTATGAATCATGAAGGGGACCTCCACGCCAAATTTTAATTCAAAAACGGCATGGGTTCCCCTTCAGGAGCATACCAGGCCCTTAGGTCTGGTATGGATTTTAAGGGAAACCCCCTACGCCGAAAAACGGCGTGGGGGTCCCCCAAAATCCATACCAGACCCTTATCCAAGCACGCAGCCCGGCAGGTCAGGAAAGGGGAGGTGAGCGAGCGCTCCCCCCCTCCTGAATCGTACCAGGCCGCATGCCCTCAACATGGGGGGGGGGTAGGTGCTTTGGGGCAGGGGGCGCCCTGCGCTCCCCTACCCCAAAGCACCTGGCCCCATGTTGATGGGGACAAGGGCCTCTTCCTGACAACCCTGCCCGTTGGTTGTCGGGGTCTGCGGGCGGGGGGGCTTTTCGGAATCTGGGAGCCCCCTTTAATAAGGGGGCCCCCAGATCCCGGCCCCCCCTCCCTATGTGAATGAGTATGGGGTACATCGTACCCCTACGCATTCACCTGGTGGAAAAAAAAGTCAATAAAAAACATAACACAGGTTTTTAAAGTAATTTATTAGGCAGCTCCGGGGGTCTTCTTCCGACTTCTGGGGACTTTCTGCCGGGCGCCCGCTATCTTCTTCCAGCTCTTTTGCTAGCAGGGTCCCGGTCCTCATCGTTGTCTTCTTCCGACTTCGGGGGTCTTCCTGCCGGGCGCCCCGCTATCTTCTTCCAGCTCTTTTGCTATCGGGTCCCGGTCTTCATCGTCGTCTTCTACCGTCTTCGGGGGTCTTTCTGCCGGGCGCCCCGCTATCTTCTTCCAGCTCTTTTGCTAGCGGTGTCCCGGTCTTCATCGTCGTCTTCTTCCGACTTGGGGGGTCTCTTGTTCTGTTCTCCGGTGTCGTCTCCGTGCTCTCCGGTTCTTCTCCCGCTCTCCGGTGCCTTCTCCAAGATCTCCGGTTCTTTCTGCCTTCTGCCGGGCGCCCCGCTATCTTCTTCCAGCTCTTTTGCTAGCGGAGTCCCAGTCTTCATCGTCGTTTTCTTCCCTCTTCTCTCCGCCCGATGTTGCCTCGTCGCTGTCTGCCGCTACAATACTGTATCCTCGGAGTGCACCCTCGGACGTTTGACGTCACAGCCCCGGGGAATGATGGGACTGTGACGTCATACGGGGGCGGGAGATCGTGGAGAAGGCACCGGAGAGCGGGGAGACGACACCGAAGAACAGAACAAGAGACCCCCGAAGTCGGAAGAAGACCCCTGGAGCTGCCTAATAAATTAATTTAAAAACCTGTGTTGTGTTTTTTATTGACTTTTTTTGCCACCAGGTGAATGGGTAGGGGTACGATGTACCCCATACTCATTCACATAGGGTGGGGGGCCGGTATCTGGGGGCCCCTTATTAAAGGGGGCTCCCGGATTCCGATAAGCCCCCCGCCTGCAGACCCCGACAACCAACGGCCAGGGTTGTCGGGAAGAGGCCCTTGTCCTCATCAACATGGGGACATCCTCCCCATGTTGAGGGCATGTGGCCTGGTACGGTTCAGGAGGGAGGGGGGGCGCTCTCTCATCCCCCCTCTTTTCCTGTGGCCTGCCAGGTTGCGTGCTCGGATGAAGGGTCTGGTGTGGATTTTGAGGGGGACCCCCACTCCGTTTTTTTTTTAAATTTTGGTGGGGGGGTCCCCTTTGAATCCATACTAGACCCAAGGGCCTGGTATGGACCTGGGGGGGGACCTCACGCTGCTTTTTTTCTAGATTTTTTTTTTTTTACAGCCGGCAATGTTTATTTTTTTTAAATTTTCTTTAACAACCAGCTATAAACAGGTTGAAAAAAAAAAACGCAAATCGCCGCAAAATCGCGGTACATGCGTTTTGGATGCGGGTCCAATGAATTTTATTACATCCAAAACACTGTTTTTGGCCTGGAAAATAAAAACCTGCAGTTGCGTTTAACCTCGTTTTTTGCAAAGCCAAAAAATGCCTTCAGACGCCGAAGATTTCCTAGTTTCAGACGCAGTACCGGCGTTTAGCCGCGTTTTAGTTTAGAAGCATTTTTAAAGGTGACTTATTTTTTTACATTGATAAACTCAAAAATTATGGCAAATGAGGAAAAACCATTAAAAATATATATATATATACAAAAAAAAAAATTGAATTGCTTCCATTGCATTGTGGACAATCCACAACTTGTGGCAGGTGACGTGGCAAGTGGACAATCCACAACTTGGGGCAGGTGACGTGGCAAGTGGACAATCCACAACTTGGGGCAGGTGACGTGGCAAGTGGACAATCCACAACTTGTGGCAAGTGATGTGGCAAGTGTACAATATACAACTTGTGGCAAGTGGACAATACACAACTTGGGGCAGGTGACGTGGCAAGTGGACAATCCACAACTTGTGCCAGGTGACGTGGCAAGTGGACAATCCACAACTTGTGGCAAGTGATGTGGCAAGTGACACACTAAATACAAGTACACTGCTGCTCTCTCAGCTGCTGCTACTCACTCTGGTCTCACAAAATAGCTGAAATGGTTAATAATACTGTTTTTGGAGCTTAGGGCGGCTATTATGATGTTTCCTAACTAAACGCATATAGACGCAAATGTGGTAAAACGCGGCATGCAAATGCCACAAAGCGCGCCTTTCTAAACATGGAGAGCCAATTTTAAGCTGCAAAAAACGCTCAAACAAGTGGCTGGAAAAACGTCTGTGTGCATGTAGCCTTATATTAACCACTTGCTTACTGGCCACTTAAACCCCCTTCCTGCCCAGACCAATTTTCAAATTTCAGCACTGATGCACTTTGAATGACAATTGCGCGCTCATACAACACTGTAACCCAATGAAAATGTATTATTTTTTTGCACACAAATAGAGCTTTCTTTTGGTGCTATTTGATCACCTCTGCGTTTTTTTTTTCTATAAATACAAAAGACAGACTAAAAAAAAAGAAATTAGCATATTTTAACCACTTCAGCACCGGGCCTATTCTGGCACTTCTCTCCTTCATGTAAAAATCATAAATTTATGGCTATAAAATTACTTCAAAACCCCAACCATTATATATGTTTTTTTAGCAGACACCCTAGGGAATAAAATGGCGGTCATTGCAAGTGGGCGGGACTTACGTGTGTGTTCGCTTCTGAGCGCCAGCTACTGTTTATTTTTTTTTTACTTTTTTGTATTTCTTACTCTTTTTTAACTTTTTTTTTTTAATCACTTTTATTCCTATTACAAGGAGTGTAAACATCCCTTGTGATAGGAATCTATTGTGACAGGTCCTCTTTATGGAGAGATGCAGAGTCAATAAGACCCCACATCCCTCCTCCAGGCTGGAAAGCATGAGATCGGTCAAAAAAATTGACCGATCTCATGCTGCAAGCCGCGATCACGGCTTTGTTTACATACGGGAACCCGGCATGATGTCATAACGTCACGCCCGGGCCTCCGACGGTCATAAAGATGACTGGTGACCATCTGGTCACCAGTCATCTCTATGCTTCCCATCCGGCACCAGCCAATTCGTTCTCCGAGCCCCAGATGGCACGGGAGAGCCCGGAGAAGCACCGGATGGCGGCGGGACATCCCCTCCCGCCGCCTATAAGAACGATCAAGCGGCGGAACTGCCACTATGATCATTTTTATCGTACACAGAATCCCCGGCTGAAAAGAATGATATCTGAATGATGTCTGCAACTGCAGGCATCATTCAGATGTCACCGCACAAAGCCAAAGATGTCATTTGACGGTGGGCGGTAGGAAAGTGGTTAATATTTTGAAAATTTAGAAAAAAGGTAATTTTTCTCCTTCATTGATGTACACTGATGAGACTGCACTGATAGGCTGCACTAATGGGCACCGATAAGGTGGCAAGGGTGGGCACTGAGAGGTGGCATTGCTAGTTGGCACTGGTGGGCATTGAGAAGTGGCACTGCTAGGTGGCAATGATAGTTGGCAGTGATGGGCACTGATAGGCAGCACTGCTAGGTGGCACTGATTGGCACCAGTGGTGGGCATTGATAGGTGGCACTGGCAGCGGCTACTGATTGTCATAGATGACGCAGAATTGCCTCTTCCTCTTTGGGCCTGATGTCCCTTGCACATAAGCCTGTGATTGCCATTACCCAGCTTTTGTTTACATCACGTGATCAGCTCTCATTGGCTGACAGCTGATCACATGGTAAGGGGCAGGGATTGGCCCCTTACTCAGATCTGTCATCACCTGAGTCTCAGGGGAGGACGTCTATTGGTCAACAAAACAAAGGGAAGCCAAATTAAAAAACATGGTCAATTTGAAACATTAGTCACAACATCTTGAGAAAGATTTAGCAAAATAATGCAGCACAGACAATTAAATCAAAGTGAACAAACAACACACATTAACAACATCAAAATTATTTCAGGGGAACATTTCTCCCACACAAAAAAATACAATCAACAAAAGTAAAAGAAACATCTGTTTTGCAAAGACATAACAAATAAAATACATGTGTTACAAACTCGATAAGGACACCAAAATGTACTTTTTGCCAGACACACGCACACACTCACTTGCCTCTTTTCAGGGCAAGGGAGATAATGCTATCTGCAAGCTTTATATAACATAGGTTTGTGAGCTAATGAGGCAATTGAAAACACATGCACAGTCCATGAAACACCCAAAATGCAAGTTCACCCAATGTTGAGACTGAACTTCAAAGTGGGTACACCTGTTAGGGATGTCCTTCAATTACTAACCCATAAAAACACTCTCTGAGCATGCCCAGAAATATCCAGGTGCTGTTCACACACAAAAAGCACCAAAAAAAACTAACTAACTGCCTGGGCATGCTCAGACCAACACAAATGCAGCTAGCAGAAAATAACCCCCCTCTGTCCAAAATTAAGCACATCATCCAGCATGCTACAAAATTAGAGATGGGACAAACACCCCTCCCCCACCAACAAATACCATTGCAGTCTATGGGAACTGACTTGTTATTTTGCTAGTCCCCACTTGGCTGGCTTATCTTCTAGTTAGTGGCCTTAAAATTGGGGCCCAGGTCCCACCCTAAGAGACATATATCAATGTCACCAATTTGGACAACACCAAAAACAAAACAAGGAGAAGTGCCTTTAAATATGCCAAATTGCTTAAGGGCCATTTCACACCACATGCAGTCCATTGCGTTTTTTATGCATCAAAAATGCATGGAAAGTTGGTTATATGGTTCTAAATGGCAGTGTTTGTTCCAGTGCATTCCAGTTCCACAAAAATGTAGAACGTGCTGCATTTTACCTGCACTGAACTGTACTGGAATGCAGCAAAATGCATGATAAACGCACTGGAACGCACAGGAACACACCTAAATGCACCAAAAACGCTTGGAACACACTTGTCCTTATCTATGGTTAATAAAAAAGAGGGGTGAAAAAAAAGCACTGGACTGCATCAAAAACGTACCAAAAATGCACTGGAACGCATCAAAAACATGCATGCAAAAAAGCACCTGGAACGCATCCGGATTGCGTCTCTATGGTGTGAACTGGCCCTAGTTCACACCATAGAAACGCAGTCTGGATGCGTTCCAGGTGCTTTTCTGCAGAATTCGAGGTTCCCGCTGTGTGAGGCTTCAGTTCTCCTCTGGGTCCGCTGCCACCCGGTGACCCCACCCCCCTGTGACGCACATGGATTTCACGGGGACTTTCCCCGTGGTGTCAGAGGGGGCGGAGCCACCGGGTGGCAGTGGACCCAGAGGGGAACTGAAGAACTGAAGCGTCACACAGCGGGAACCTCGAATTCAAACGGAGCGGCCGGAGAAAGAAGAAGGGAACAAGAAGCCGGAGCAAGTCGCGGACGAGAACACCAAAGGAAGAGGAAGATGAAGAGGAAGATGAAGAACAAGATGGAGGAAGAAGCCCGAATGGAGAAAAGAAGAAGGTGGAAGAAGAAGAAGGAAGAAGATGGAAGAAAGGAGAAGACATTAATAAAGGAATTGTCAAAAACCGGCTATTGTAATTTTTAACATTTTTGACACTTTTTTTGTGAAATGGTAGGGGTACAATGTACTCCATTACCATTTCACACAGGGGGGGCAGGATCTGGGGGTCCCCTTTGTTAAAGGTGTCTTCCAGATTCCGATAAGTCCCCCGCCCGCAGAGCCCCACAACCACCGGGCAAGGGTTGTGGGGATGAGGCCCTTGTCCCCATCAACATGGGGACATCCTCCCCATGTTGAGGGCATGTGGCCTGGTACAGTTCAGGAGGGAGGGGGGGCCGGTCTCTCGCCCCCCTCTTTTCCTGCAGCCTGCCAGGTTGCGTGCTTGGATAAGTGTCTGGTGTGGATTTTTTTTTAAGTTTGGCGTGGGGGTTCCCCTTAAAATCCATACCAGACCTGAAGGGCCTGGTACGGATTTTGAGGGGGACCCGCACGTCATTTTTTTTTTTTAATCGGCGCGGAGTTCCCCTTAATATCCGTACCAGACCTGAAGGGCCTGGTAATAAAATTTGGGAGATCCCCCACGCTTTTAATTTTTTTTTATCAATGACTTTTCTCTATATTGACGGGAGCCGACAATTCATTATAGCCGCGGGTGCTTTTAAATGCCTTTTTTTTTCCTTTAGAAATGTCATTTTGCTGGCGCACTGTTATATAACGGCAAGTTCAGAGCTGCGCCTGTTCAACTTATGATTTACGTGACTTGACATTTACGAAGATTTTGCTGGCGCAGTGTCCCGGCGCGTTTGAATGAGTGAAATTCCCGCGCTGAGCACAGCGCAGTTCTAAACATAATTGCTGGCGCAGCAGGCTGGTTCAGAAAAAGTTACTTTCTCACTCTATTTTGGGCATATTTGTTACTTGGGCAGGTGTCATTACACTTCCTCACATCACCCCACATCACCCCCATTATATTGGCACTTCCAGCTTCTTTATGTAGCGGGGTGTTTCCCCTTTAATTAGGAGAAAGAACTACGGTTCCCAGAGCTCCACTGTTCACCGGATGTTTCGGGTTATGCCCCAGAGACTCATGGGGGAAGTGATATAAGGAAGGGGCGAGGCCTGACTCGCTCTCTTTGGACACGGGACGGCTGAGACTGATCCACCTGTGCGGAGCTGTGCTGTGTGAGGGCCTGAAGCCTGGGGACTCCTTACAGCGAACAAAGAGCCTTCCACACTTTGCGAGCCTGGGTAGCATCCAACATCTCCTGCCTGCAACCTAGATTGGATCGGAGACCCGATGGCAGCAACCGCTGTGTGCGAGTGACGACACAGCCGGTGGAAGTCCCGGACGGGTCGCGTCCGGAGGGTGAGCTGAGCGAAAGCTCATCCAATAACCTGTTGTTAGTACTGTGCCTATAGACTGCCGAGGCCTACCACCTCACTTTAAGACTCTCACTGGAGATCCGCAGCAGGACTGATCCAGAGGATCTCTAGTGAAGTACGGTCAGTTGTTCAGATTCTCCCTGTTGGATTACAAAGTGTTTACTATTCTTATGTGCACCACCTCTACAGCAAGCCGGTGAAGAATCCACTATTCTTACAGGACTAAGTTTTAGAGTAAGGGATCAGGCCTGATCCGTTAGGTATACATTTAGCTGTTGTACCATAGGGTACCTAGTTAACGGTCGCCCCACGTGGCGTTCCTTTACCCCCCCCCTTTTGTTCTTATGGTGTAATGTGACTGTCATTGCAGGGCTCTGCATACAAGTTAGAAATCATATTGTCATTGCTGTGTGTTTTCTTTGCATAACAAGAAGTAAAATCCGTTATCCTTTTACTACTGTTCTATGTTTGAATCTCTCTCTTAAAATATAAGGATATATGTGTGTATCCTTTAGACTAGCTGTGCCAGAGTGGGTAGAGCCGATTGCCGGTGGGTTGAAGAGCTGTACTCAGGGCCCAAATCAAACCTTGCGGCCCGCTTAAGCTGAGGGTATCGCTACACGTGGGGGCTCGTACATCCGGGATTACTGAGACAGCGGTGAAACCGCCAGAAGCTACCGACATGGACCCGATAGAGGTGGGACAGTGGTACAAGAGATGGGGCGTAGACCCAGCCAGGACGGCAGTTATAGAACTCCCGGGGATATGGCAGACACAAGCAATGATACAACTCATAATGTCCCTATCACCGATTCACAAACCATGGGTGATAGATGTGAAAACTAGTGGTGGACTTTCACATGTCTTACTGGAATAGCAGGCAGAAATTCCTGAACAGTTTAGAGGCAACAGCATACAAGATGAGGACGATCAGGTCTATCATTTGCTGCATGCGCTGCCGCGCACAAGAGACAGCCCTCAGACAAAAATAACACTGTCACCGCAGCCATCTTCCCCGTCATCCCCACAGAAAGACACAAAGAGTCCCAGGACAAGCCCAGGCACCCTTAGTGCAGAATTATGCGCTGTTCTGGGGGAGATTGTAGCTCAGTGCAAGAAAGAGCCCACAGATTACCCGATGTCGGGGTACAGGAAACTCCGGATGTTTTCAGGGAGGAAACCAGTACCTTTGGAAGAAGAGGGATTTGAGGAGTGGCTAGACAGCGCAACTCAGGCACTAGAGGAATGGGAAGTTCCGGACCGCAGAAAGAAACAGAGGGTTGTGGAAAGTTTGAAGGGGCCTGCTCTAGAGGCCGTACGCAACCTGAAGATGAGCAAGGCAGATTGTACTGCACAAGAGTGCCTCGATGTGTTACAGAATGTGTGGGACAGAGAAAGTTACGGAGCTTGCTTATCAGCTGGAGCATTGCTACCAGAAGGAAGGTGAGAAACTATCAGACTATATGGGACGCCTGGACAAAATACTGCATAGGATGATCCTAAAGAAGGGGATCAGCCCAGAGAAAGTAGATGAGGCCCGTGCTCAACAGGTAGTGAGGGGAGCTCAACCCATGGATCCAATTGCATGGACACTGCGTGCCCGGCAGGATGGGAGGAATCTGGAGTACCCTGACCTCATCCGAATGATTAGAGAGGAAGAGGCTATATTGGAAGAAAAAAAAAAAGAACGCCTGATAGAGCCCGTCAAACAGCCGGTAGCAATAGTTACACCGGCCATGACTCCCGATAGGGGAGCGGAGGTGGACACTTTGAAGTTGCAGATGTCCCAGATGATGGAGATGATGACTGCTATAATGGCGAAAGGTCAAGGTGGAGCAGAGAAACCAAGCCCCAGAAAGGAGTTGTTCCCAGATACGTCAATACCGAGTCCCACTCGGAACCGAGAAGAGATGTTATGCTACAACTGCGGAGGCAGTGGCCACTTTGCCAGTAGGTGTTCCAGTCCTAAGAAGAAGAAAATGGATAATCGCCAGCCGGCGGGAAACGCCAGAGGGCCCCGGTGAGGGAGTCAACCGGGTGCCCATCTCTTTCAGTGAGCTCCAAACTGAATAGAAGGGAGAGGAAGAGAGAAAACACGACCCCTGAGAAGGAATTTAGGGTCTCTCAACCAAGATACACACCAGAGAGAGGGGACAAGACCCCTCAGAAGAAATTTAGCACTCCCAAGAAGGAATGCCTACAACCAAGAGACAATAACATCCCTCAGCGGGTTTGTAACCCCATTAGGGTGGCGAGGGTCAATGCATACCAGGCTCAAGGGAGAACAAAGTCAAAAACCAACTGGATGAAGACAAGTTCTCAGAAGAGAGTGACCTCAACCCGGCCGTACCCAGAAGAATTGGTCGGCCCGTCCTGGTGGTCAGGAAGAGAGAAAACACGACCCCTGAGAAGGAATTTAGGGTCTCTCAACCAAGATACACACCAGAGAGAGGGGACAAGACCCCTCAGAAGAAATTCAGCACTCCCAAGAAGGAATGCCTACAACCAAGAGACAATAACATCCCTCAGCGGGTTTGTAACCCCATTAGGGTGGCGAGGGTCAATGCATACCAGGCTCAAGGGAGAACAAAGTCAAAAACCAACTGGATGAAGACAAGTTCTCAGAAGAGAGTGACCTCAACCCGGCCGTACCCAGAAGAATTGGTCGGCCCGTCCCCCACGGTATCTATCCAGGTGGAAGGAGTATATACAAAGGCCCTTCTGGATACTGGAGCTCAAGTGACTTTATTGTATAGAGACTTCTATGATAGGCACTTAAGCCATTTGCCTATACGGAAGATAGAAGAGCTGGAGATATGGGGCCTGGGAACGCAGAGTTTCCCTTATGATGGTTATCTACCCATAAAGCTGACATTCGACCCCTCTGTGGCTGGGAAGACAGAAGTATTCGACACCCTGGCGGTTGTGTGTCCTAGACCACCCAGGGCCAACCAGATGTCCCTCATCATAGGCACCAATACGGATCTAGTGAGAAGACTTCTGACCCCCCTGGTGAAGAGGAGGAGCCATCAAGATCCAAACATCCATCCCATGCTGAAGACAGCCTACCAACGGTTAGTGTTGGAGCAGAAGACCCCAGGAGAGGGGATAGGGAAGGTGTGGAGACTGGGGAGAGAAGGAGTGGTGCTGCAGCCCGGACAGGTGGCTTGCCTCAAGGCCACTGTGAAGCTCACCTGGGAGCAGCCTGGCCCCTTTGTCATGCTGGGATCCGACCCAAGGGAAGATCACTCAGGCCTGGAAGTGATACCGGAAGTGATTCCAATCAAGGCCTTGAAGAAAGCCAGGGGAAGAGTCCCGGTGAGTGTAAGGAACTCTACAGGAAGGGCCATAGAGATACCTGCCCGGATGTTGCTGGGACAGGTGAGTCCTGCTGTCCCAGTCAGCTGGTCAGAAGTGAAGCAAGCGGGTGAAGAAGGAGATGTTTGGGAAAAACTTTCCATTGAGAACCCGAACTTACCTGGGGCCTGGAAGGAGAGAGCCAAGGCCCAGCTGACTAGATGGGAGAAGATTTTCTCAAAAGATGAATTCGATGTGGGGCGTGCGAGGAGTGCTACCCACCGCATCCGCCTGCAAGAAGACAAACCGTTCAGGGAGAGAGTCAGGCGGGTTCCGCTGGCAGATCTGGAGGATCTGAGAGAACAGCTTGCAGAACTGAAAAAGACTGGGGTGATTCGAGAGTCCCGAAGCCCTTATGCCTCTCCAATAGTGGTGGTCAGGAAGAAGAATGGGTCGCTGAGGCTCTGCATTGACTACAGAACTCTCAACAGGAGGACCACCCCTGATCAGTACACCACGCCAAGGATAGAGGACGCCCTACAGAGTCTGTCTGGAGCTAAGTGGTTCAGCGTGATGGACCTCAAGAGCGGGTACTATCAAATTCCCATGCACCCAGAGGACAGGGAAAAGACCGCTTTCATAACTCCTGTGGGATTCTTTGAGTTTAACAGAATGCCCCAGGGCCTATCTGGAGCCCCAGCTACTTTCCAACGACTCATGGAGAAGACTGTTGGAGACATGAACCTCATAGAAGTCCTAGTGTACCTGGACGATGTCATGGTTTTCGGGAGAACTCTGGAGGAACATGAGGCCCGATTGGAGAAAGTGTTGAGGAGACTTAGTGAAGAGGGGTTGAAGCTTTCCCCCGAGAAGTGTCGGTTCTACCAGTCTTCGGTGAATTATCTGGGACACGTAGTGTCTGAAAAAGGGGTGGCGACTGATCCTGAGAAGTTGGAGGCGGTTACCTCCTGGCCAAGACCCACAACAGTCACCGAACTTAGATCTTTCCTGGGGTTCTGCTCCTATTATAGGAGGTTTGTGGACGGGTTTGCCCGTATTGCCAAGCCTTTAAATGAACTGCTCCGGACTGAAGGGGAAGAGGATGGCTTGGGCCCTAGAAGACCCGGGGAGTCGGTTCAAGATCAGTGGACCCCCAGGTGTGAAGAGGCCTTCAGAACCTTGAAGAGGAGCCTCACCACAGCCCCAGTATTGGCCTATGCTGATCCCACCAGACCCTACGAGTTACATGTTGATGCTAGTCATGAAGGCCTAGGGGGAGTGCTCTATCAGGAGCATGAAGAGCAAATGCGACCAGTGGCTTATGTGAGTCGAAGTCTGACCCCCTCGGAGAAAAACTACCCCACCCATAAGTTGGAGTTCTTGGCCCTCAAATGGGCAGTTGTGGACAAACTAAGAGACTACCTTTATGGAGCAGAGTTTACAGTGAAAACAGATAACAACCCCCTGACCTACCTGTTCACCACTGCCAAGCTGGATGCCACAGGACACAGGTGGCTAGCTGCATTATCTGGGTTCAACTTCAGTCTGAAGTACAGACCAGGGGCTGGAAATAGGGATGCAGATGCCCTGTCCCGAAGATCTCATGCCATGGCTGATGACTGGGAGGACTGGACTCAGGTAGCACCGGACGGGGTGCGGGCCCTTTGTCAAGGAGCTGAATTCCAAGCCCGAGGAGGCTCCAGAGCAGAGGAAATAGGAGTTACCACGGTGGGAGTTCCAAAACACTACTGTGGGGTGACTCAACTTGAAGAGGAAGGCTTGTCAAAGCTGTCTAAGAAGGAACTGAGGTGCGACCAATTGGAAGACCCCATAGGGAGATTGGTCTTTGAAGCATTGGAAAACGAGAGTCCAGAGAAACTTCGACATCACCCCTCCAAGGAGGCTCGTCTGCTATGGAGGGAGCTAGACAAGCTACAGGTCCATCAGGGAGTGGTCTACCGAAGGGGCCCCTCTGATGACTCCGAGGATAAATGGCAGTTGTTTCTCCCAGAGAAGCACCGAGAGACTGTGCTGGTTGCTTTACATGACCAGCATGGTCACCTGGGAGCTGAAAGAACCTTCCAACTTGTCACAAGCCGGTTCTATTGGCCCTGTATGAGGGCTGAAGTGGAGGAATATTGCCACTCCTGTGCACGATGCATCCAGAGGAAGACTCTACCCTATCAAGCTGCCCCAATGGGCCACCTACAGAGTCAAGGCCCAATGGATCTGGTATGCATTGACTTTCTCTGCCTCGAACCCGATTTGAGTGGATTGGGAAATGTTCTGGTGGTAACCGATCATTTCACCCGTTATGCACAGGCGTTCCCCACCAGAGACCAGAAGGCTTCCACTGTAGCTAAGGTGCTTCTAGAAAAATACTTCGTCCACTATGGATTACCACAGAGAATCCACTCCGACCAAGGAAGGGACTTTGAGAGTCGCCTGATCCGGAACCTACTGGACTCCCTGGGAGTGGAAAAGACCAGGACTACCCCTTATCATCCACAAGGAGATGCCCAGCCTGAGAGGTTTAATCGGACTTTGTTAAACATGCTGGGGACTCTGGAGACAGAGAAGAAGCAGCATTGGAGTCAACACATATCCACTTTGGTGCATGCCTACAATTGCACCACCAGTGATGTGACGGGTTACTCTCCCTACCGCCTCATGTTTGGGAGAGAAGCAAGATTGCCAGTGGATCTGGCCTTTGGCATTTCCCTAGACTATACCTCTGCTACCTCCCAGAAAGGATATGTGGACCGACTTAGGCATAAACTGAAAGCAGCCTATGAACAAGCCCAAGCGGCCTCAGACCGGAGAGGAGTCAGAAATAAAAGGAACTTTGACCTGAAGGTTCGAGTGGAAGACCTGCAGCCTGGAGACCGTGTGCTGCTACGCAACCTAGGGATCCCAGGGAAGCATAAACTTGCTGATAGATGGAGGTCCGAGCCTTATGTCATTTGTAGAAAACTTCCTGGACTACCGGTGTATAAGTTAAAGCCAGAGGGGAGAGTGGGACCCTTGAAAACCTGGCACAGAAATCACTTACTCCCACTTAAAGAGGCAGTCAGGATACCTTCAGTGAAGAACCTGCCGGAATCTGTTTCCATCTTGGATACCCCCAGACCCAATACTCGGTCTCAGACCCTCCGAGCTAGGGATGGACAGGCTTCCCAACCAAGTGAAGATGGGAGGGGAGAACTTGAGTGGCTATGGCCCTCCTCAACTCCAGGGAGTTCCGCCATAGACCTTCCACCCACTGAAGATACACAGGATGGGACCCTGAACCCAGAGGCTACAGAGTTCATTCCATCCAGTGATGTGCCTGAATGCTGGGAAGATATTCCGGGCCTTTACTCAGAAGCAGAGGAGGAAGAGGCCCCAGAATCAGTGATGATGTCAGAAAGTGTTCCTGACGCAGAGCCTGTGGTACCTGAGCCTGAAGTCCCAAGGGAGCAAAGAACTTACAGAGTCGTGAGGCCTCCCAGGAGATTAACCTACCCTCAATTGGGAAAAAGCTCAGAGGACTCTGTTGCCACTGCCAGAAGAAGTACTGAGTGCTCAGATCCTTCCACTGTTCATTTGGTGGAAGGCAACCCCAGCTCACTCTCTGGCACAGTTAGACAGGCCACCCATGCTAGTGTGACCTGTGGTATAGGGAACCCCACCTCTGAGTTTTGGTGGAAATTCCCTGTACCAACATCATACTCCGCATTCAGTAAACTGGTTCAGAATTGTTGTTAAATTGTTTATCTTTGGGGACCAAAGAGTTTTAGTGGGGGGAGTGTGTAGCGGGGTGTTTCCCCTTTAATTAGGAGAAAGAACTACGGTTCCCAGAGCTCCACTGTTCACCGGATGTTTCGGGTTATGCCCCAGAGACTCATGGGGGAAGTGATATAAGGAAGGGGCGAGGCCTGACTCGCTCTCTTTGGACACGGGACGGCTGAGACTGATCCACCTGTGCGGAGCTGTGCTGTGTGAGGGCCTGAAGCCTGGGGACTCCTTACAGCGAACAAAGAGCCTTCCACCCTTTGCGAGCCTGGGTAGCATCCAACATCTCCTGCCTGCAACCTAGATTGGATCGGAGACCCGATGGCAGCAACCGCTGTGTGCGAGTGACGACACAGCCGGTGGAAGTCCCGGACGGGTCGCGTCCGGAGGGTGAGCTGAGCGAAAGCTCATCCAATAACCTGTTGTTAGTACTGTGCCTATAGACCAGTGTTTCTCAACTCCAGTCCTCAAGGCGCCCCAACAGGTCATGTTTTCAGGCTTTCCTTTATTTTGCACAGATGATTTGATCAGTTTCACTGCCTTGTAATTACCACAGCTGTTTCATCTGAGGGAAATCCTAAAAAACATGACCTGTTGGGGTGCCCTGAGGACTGGAGTTGAGAAACACTGCTATAGACTGCCGAGGCCTACCACCTCACTTTAAGACTCTCACTGGAGATCCGCAGCAGGACTGATCCAGAGGATCTCTAGTGAAGTACGGTCAGTTGTTCAGATTCTCCCTGTTGGATTACAAAGTGTTTACTATTCTTATGTGCACCACCTCTACAGCAAGCCGGTGAAGAATCCACTATTCTTACAGGACTAAGTTTTAGAGTAAGGGATCAGGCCTGATCCGTTAGGTATACATTTAGCTGTTGTACCATAGGGTACCTAGTTAACGGTCGCCCCACGTGGCGTTCCTTTACCCCCCCCCTTTTGTTCTTATGGTGTAATGTGACTGTCATTGCAGGGCTCTGCATACAAGTTAGAAATCATATTGTCATTGCTGTGTGTTTTCTTTGCATAACAAGAAGTAAAATCCGTTATCCTTTTACTACTGTTCTATGTTTGAATCTCTCTCTTAAAATATAAGGATATATGTGTGTATCCTTTAGACTAGCTGTGCCAGAGTGGGTAGAGCCGATTGCCGGTGGGTTGAAGAGCTGTACTCAGGGCCCAAATCAAACCTTGCGGCCCGCTTCAGCTGAGGGTATCGCTACATTTATATTTAGATTTTAAGATGCCGTGTGCCAGGTCCATAGTGGTGCACTGAGCGCCTCCTCCCGTGCGCCGAGAACACTATAGTAAATGGGGAATAGCGCTGCTGTACCGGCGCAAATGTTTTGTAAATACCAAAACAACTGTTGCGCACGCAGATGCGCCGATACTCATGGCGCAAACGTTTCGTAAATCAGCCCCACAGTCTCTTTTTCCAATGCTTTTATTAACAACGTCAGATAGAGGGATGGAGGGTTAAGGGAGATTCAGGTGCCTTGTTTTGTGGATCATGGGTACTTCTTTGATCCAGAGGACAAACAGCTTCCACAACTGGATCTAGCAACCATCGGATAGGCCTCTCTCACTGACCTAGCAGCTGGTGCGGTGCTCGGTCATAGTCTCTGCCACAGACTTGATGAATATACTTGAGTCATTGTACAATCCTCTGCCACAGGATTGTATAACCAAGAACCTTTGCAAAATCAAAGAACAATCTCACAGCACCAGTATCTTTCAGCCATCCGGCGATACTGTGAGTTAGATTGGCCGGGATGCATACTCCAATTGAGTCTCCAATTGCTCGGCTTCTCCCCGCAGGCAAGACAGCACAGAACCACCCCTGGACCAGTAGGCCCCAGAAACTCCTGGACCTACTTTCAGTAACGAGGCCTCGGGCCAGCAGGCCCAGAGGCAGAAGAACTGCTACGACACACCTTAGGCCAGGAGGGCCATCAGGTCAGAGAGACCGCAAAAACGGTGTCTGTCCCTTAAGTACCCTCTCCCAGAATGCACAGCGGGTGAACCACTCCCACTGGGCTGTTTCTGGGTAAGGAGGTACTCAATGCATCCAGCTTGCTGTATCTCCAACACTGACCGGGGGTGTCAGCGACACCCACGGCCAAGTGGAAAATGCACAACACAGCCGAACTGGAACAGAAACCAGCAATTTAACATAATCATTCTGAGCTAAACTACAGGTCAGATAAACCTAAATTTACATATAGCACCTACTCAATAGGAGCAGGGCGCTACACACCCAACACCTTCCTAAAGTTTATTGAAGACATTGTCACTGCCCTGATCTATCAACAAGGATCCCCCCAGAAAGCATTCACTCTGATTGCGTCAGCAGACTACATGAGCGCCATTTTCCTGACAATATTCCACCATCAGCAACCGGAAGAAGACTCCAAAATTTTTTTTGGGTGTGCACCAAAAGAGGAGTTAGGAAAGACACCAGTTTCCATCGTCCCCAATGTCCCTCCCAACCTGGCCTTTGCATCGGAGAATGCTTCAGACGATATCACACTCTCGTAAACTATTAGCCCATATTTCTAATAGACTGCCATTTCCCCGTTTTCATTTTCTGTCCTGAATATTTCTCTGGTGCCTCAACCAACCATATCATTGCCTTCCATGTGAACTGACCATGACCTGTTTATCGACTATAGCCTCGTACACACGGCCGAGATTCTCGTCGAAAAAAACATGTCGTTTTTTTCGACGAGATTCTTGGACAAGAAACTTGTCCCGGCTGAGTGTACACACGCTCGATTCAAAGAACCCGCGGTTCTTTGAATGGAGCGTACGCAGTGACGTCATCGACTACGACGAGCATGCGCTCGTCACATTCGATGCCGTCGCTGCCATCTTGGTATACCCTACCTATGCCTAGGAAGCTACCGCGCATGTGTCGAATTCATTTCGAACATGCGCGGGCTTCCCGGAGGACAGGTAAGTGTACACACACTCACTTTTCTCATTGAGAAACAGGCTGACGAGAATCTCGACGAGAAAATAGAGAGCAGGTTCTCTATTTTCTCGTCGAGATTACTTGTCGGTTTTCTTGACGAGAAACCATACACACGAACGAATTTCTCGGCAAGACATCTCTGGTGTACGAGGCCAATGCCTCCGCCTGTTGTCTGCATTGTTTATCAGCCATGTTTCTGCCATTTCACATGAACTAACCCTGGACTATTGACTATGCCTCTGCTCTGCCTACTGTCTATTTCTGACTTTTACCTGGACTGACCCCAGCCTGTTGACCATGTTTTTGCCTGCCCCTTGGACTGATCTTTCACTCTGCTACACAGGGGTCTCACATGTGTGAGGGGCTCCAGCAGAGTGTTCTGAGTTGAGAAAAACAGTTTTTGTTTTTTTGTGCTCCCAGAACAGGGTCTGGTTGTCCGGAGGCTTCTGAAGATATTTGAACGGGAGAAGCCTCTACCCCTGTCCCCATTCTTTCTGGACCGAGGCCCTAAGCTTGATGGTCCTGCCTGGACAAATACTTTGGCTGTGCTGACAATATCTCTGCCTGCACTGACCCAGGACTTTATGGACCATGTGCCTGTTGCCTGGAGCAATGCTTTGACTGTACTGACCATATCTCTTCCTGCTGCCTGTACTAACTATGGACAGTATTCCTGCCTGCTGCATGGACGATCCTTTTGCTGCTGCTGACCACATCCCTGCCTGCTACCTGGACCAATGCTTTGGCTGTTCTGACAACATCTCTACCTGTACTGACTATGGACTGTATTCCTGCCTGCTGCCTGTTTTGCTGTCGCTGTCCACGTTCCTGCCTGCTGTCTGGACCGATGCTCTCCTCTGTGGACCACTGCACTACTAAAACCGCAGGTAATCTTTTCTTTATTCTTTGCTCAGCAGAATGTATTTTAGTTTGTAATTGGTATGTACAGTACATGCTATGTGTTAGAAATATGAAGGGCCTTCAACAATGTAATAGGTTGTCAGGAATTTATGTGTGTAATTTATGCTCCTAGAACTCCTAGAGGTGCTACTTGGATGTTGGGCCTCTGTATGTAGCCAGGCTGTGTAAAAGTCTCAGACAAATGGTATCACCATACTCAAGAGGAGTAGAAGAATGTATTTTGGGGTGTAAATTTTTCTATGTATAGGCGGTCCCCAGGTTACAGACAAGATGGGGTCTGTAGGTTTGTTCTTAAGTTGAATCTGTTTGTAAGTCGAAACAGGTAAATTGTTTAAGTGTAACTCCAGCCCAAAAAAAAAGATTCAGCTTTTTGGATAGCATAGAGAAGGGTTAACACCCCTGTAACCTTTGTTTTGCTCTGTCTGCCCCTGTTCAGAAGATTTCACCTCATTTTCTGTCCCAATGACAATTGGATTTAGAAAATTTTGGGTTGTTGTGGAAACAAGCCTTGGTGATAAAGCTTCAGTGGAGACCATAATAACTCTAATGCCTTGTACACACGATCGGAATTTCCTACGGAAAAAAAAATTTGATGGAATTTTCAGTCGGAATTCCGATGAAGCTGACTTCCATCAGTCTTGCATACACACTGTCAGACTAAATTCCAACCGTCCAAAACGCGGTGACGTACAACACGTATGATGGCAGTATAAAGGGGAAGTTCAAATCCAACGGCGCCACCCTTTGGGCTGATTTTGATGATTTTGTGTTACTAAAAGTTTGATGTTAGCCGATTCACGCTTTTCAGTCTCCGTGCTTTCCAGATTGTTTTCTGCGTTTCAGTTTGTGCTTGTGCGTTTGTATTTGTCTTTCAGTGCATGTAGTCAGGTCGTATCTGTTTTTCAGTGCGTTCTTGTCTGCTTGTTTCTGGTTTTCAAGTTGTTCTTCATAGGCCTTGCTGTTCCTCAGTGCTTTCTGTTTAAGTTCGTTCTGACCAGCCGACCGGTTTCTAGCCATGTTGGAATTACATTCTCATCGTGGAGTTCATGCTGCGTATGAGCTTGATGTTGCGGTTAATACTTTAACCCCGAGTCCAGTCCATGAACAGGGTGAGGAGGAGTTCATGGACCAAGAATTGGTTGCTCCAGCGGGACCAATTCTCTTATATGCCTCTGCTGCAGGAAATCCAGGAGAATAATCCTGATGACTTCAGGCATTATCTCCGGATGACGGACCCTGTTTTTCACCGTCTGTTGGATTTTCTGTCCCCCTATATCACGAGGCAGGACACTGTGATGCGACAAGCCATCACTGCCGAGCAGAGGCTAATTGCCACATTGAGATACCTGTGTGATCATTGATTACATTGGCCCTGGGGTAGTAATCAGTCCCCCTAAATAACAAAGGTGCCACATCCTAATTGAGTGTGTATAGCTAGGTAGAATGAAAATGGACTTTGAAGGCACGAATATATATAAAAATTAAACAAATTTTATTAGCACAATAGTACAATTTACTAATTGTATTCTCAGAATACAAAAAGATACGATCTAAAATAAGAGAACATGGACAAAGACCATATTGGGACATTCAATGATACAAAATACTCAATTCGTGGGTGTACATGATGAATCTTCCCACTGAAGATATATATGGCAAAGAGATGTCCCCCAAATGGAAGTCCATGTATTTCTTGAAAGTTTAAAAATAGCTCAACATGTTTCGCGATTGTCCGCAAATCGCTTCTTCAGGAGCTTCTAAATTCCAAGATAGAAAATCAAATTTTAGATATGCATCATAAATATATATTATATACATTTGTATTGTACTTCGCAAGTATATCAGACACTGATACCAGTATCTAATACTTACCAAAAGTATCACTTGAATTTGCCCAATGCAATCGCTTCACCCCCTCCCAGGTGTCTCAACCCCAAAACCTGTGCCCGTATAAGGGGCGTCTCACCAGGCTGAAATGGTGAGGAAGAAAGAGGGAAAAGTGAGTGATAGGAACATGGGGATGCACCAAGTATCTATAGAGCAAACCAACATAGTCTAACAAAAAAACAAGAGAAAAATATATGTTATAGTGCCCTAGGGCCGACCTAATAACATAAACTAGTAGCTTACTTGTAGTATAAAAGAGTAGTAATTGAGAAAAGGGGAATTTGCGGCGCCGTACGGTGGTCCTCGAGAAGTATGGTCTCGTAGAGCAGCTAATTTGAAAAGGGCATAGATGTGCTGAAAGACATTAGCATAACTCTCTCAGCAGGCCTATTAAAGCAACAAAAACCTATACCCCAGAGCATGCAATTGTGAGATGGTATAATGGGTCTGAACATGTACCTTAGCGTGGTTGGAACTCAGATGGAATTGTTCCCCAACAGCGTAATAAATGGATAGAGATGAAAGGTAAGTTGTTTTCCACAGACCGTTAAGGTTAACCTGTGGCTATAAAACATATACAATAAGGATAATTGTATTGTCAGGTGTAAGCTTTCAAACTAAAAGAGAAAGAATAGACTGGCAAAATACTGTTACCTAGCCAGAGTGCATAGCCCGGCATCACTATCAGGCTCTTCAGTTCGCACTGCTCATTATAAAAGGGTGTTAGTCCAATCTCCTATCTGTATGAAACACACAGACAAGAAAATTGGAAAAATGATTAGGCACAATGAAAAATCCCACAACATTTGGGGCGTGTTTTATACTGAAAAAAGGCAAGATCAAGCCTTGCTATAAATAACCTCAATGATGGAACTTGCTCTAAAATTGACCGCCGTCTTCTTCCGCATTAATTGCGAGCGACTGCTCTCCCCAGTAACATCTAACATGCCGGGGAGAGCGCCTCGCTTAAATGTGCCTCCCGATCACGTGACTGTCATAACGTATGACGTCACGTGAGCCGGCCGAATGGGTGCACTGCACGTCGGTGCCGTAGCGACACTCACGTCAGTGCGGCCTGTTGGCAACCTCCTGCGCGAGTGTGGGCGGAAGTGCTACCCGAGACGCAGGATGGAAGCGTCGAATCGCCGTCAGAATGCCGTCCCGCCCAAAGGGGCGTGGATCGGCATTCGACGGCTTGGGTGGCCGCATATTCCCCTCACTATCACCTCGCTCCACACCAAGCCTAACAAGAGATCAAGGGAAGAGAGACACCTAGGGGTGAAGAACCAGATCGGGCAAAATAAACTGCATGTTAATACATGCTTGTTAAACTAAATGTCAGTTTTGAAAAAAGCAATAAACTGCAATGAGTGTTATTACTTATATTACAAAAAGTGATTACATATTAGGAAAACAGCTACAATTAGCGAAACACATGATAGGCTGAGTCAGACAACCAAACACAATACAGAAATAATACAAGGATAATACAAAAGCCCAGTATTGGCAGAATTTGCCACAACGATCATACAAATGCCGATTATCAATAAGATCGATACATGTATGGGCTAATTGTCTAGACATGCTAGCTTAACCCGTAGCTACCCAGACTGTATCTAGAAAAGACCATCTGTATTATTGGTGAGAAGGATTAGGGATGGTAATGAAAATACACCCCTACCAAGGTTGTACTTCTATAGAAACGGCCGATACAACAGTATCTCATTAATGCCTGGCGGCCTGGTCGCTTCAAGGCGTTCTATCCAAAAAGTCTCCTTTTGGAGTATACGTTTGTCCCAGTTGCCCCCCCCCCCCGGGTGTCTTGTGGGATCACCTCTAATATCAAAAATTTGACCATAGAGGTGTCAAACTTATGGTATAATCCTAGATGACGGCTTACCGGTGTGATCATCTTAGCAAACTGGGAGTAGTAGATGTGATCATATATGCGTTGCTTAAACTGTCGGATGGTCTTTCCTACATAGAATGCCCCACATCTGCAGAGCATAAGGTATACCACACCTTCTGTGTTGCACGTCGCATGAAATCTAGGGCAAAAACTTTCGCCATTTGGAAGCTTGAATCTTTTGCCTGGTAGTACCCAGGGACAATAGGTGCATTGTCCACAGGTATAGAGGCCCCGATCTATGTTTACAGGATAACAGTTTGGTTTATATTCACTGCTTGTTAATCTACTACCAATTGAGGTGGCCCTTCGAAAGACTATTTCTGGGGTTTCTTTCACATATTTACCTACTGTAATATCTTCACTGAGTAGGTGCCAGTGTTGTTCCAGGCACCTTCGCAGTGATGTATGTTGTACCGAATACTTAGTTATAAATTTAGTAGTTTGCTGGTCCGTATTGGTCTTAGGTCTGGAGTACAGTAAAGAGGTTCTCTCTTGTCCGTTGGCTTTGTTGTAAGCCCGTCGGAGAAGGCTTTTGCTGTATCCTCGTTGAAGCAATCTGGTACGTAACTCATCTGCCTGCTGCCTGAAATCTGCATCGTACGTGCAGTTTCTGCGCAGGCGGATGTACTGTGCATAAGGTATACTATGTACTAGGGATATGGGATGACCACTGTCAGCATGCAATAAAGTATTACCGGCTGTAGGTTTGCGGTATAGTTTGGTAGCTATGTTGCTGAAGTCCCTGTACAGGAGTACGTCCAGAAAGGAAATTTGTTGCGGATGCCAATCAAAGGTAAATTTTAAATTATAATTGTTAATGTTGAGTTCTTGTAGAAACTCCTTAAGGAGGGACAAAGTACCAGTCCAAATGACAATGATATCGTCAATGTACCTGAACCAGCACATGGTCTGGTCCAGGTACTGGCGATATCTATTGTCGGAAAAAATCTCTCGTTCCCACCCCCCCAGGTACAGATTGGCATAGGCTGGTGCACAGCATGTGCCCATTGCCACGCCCTGTACCTGGAGGTAGTGAGAACCGAGAAATGAGAAATAGTTGTGTTTCAAAATGAAAGACAACAGCTGGATTATGAAAGACTGAAATTTCCATTGCCTGTGATCCTGTTCTTTCAAAAAGACTTCAACCATTTTTAGGCCAAGATCATGTGGTATACTGGAATAAAGCGCTTCTACGTCTATAGTGACAAAAATTGCCTCCAAAGGAATGGCGAGGCCGTCCAGTCTCCGAAGGAGATCGGACGTGTCCCGCACATAAGATGGCAGGCTTGACACATGAGGCATGAGAAAGAAATCAATAAATCGGCTGGCATTCTCCGTCATAGAACCTATACCGGAGATGATAGGTCTACCTGGTGGCTTACTGGGATTTTTGTGGATCTTTGGAATTGCATAGAAAATGGGCTCTCTAGGGTGGGATACATTGAAAAAATCATAGGTGGATTTATCGATAAGTGCTGCTGAGTAAGCTGTATAAATTAGAAGTTTAAATTCCAATTTATATTGTGCTATGGTATCTGGGGTAATTGGTTAATTAGTGTCTGATATACTTGCGAAGTACAATACAAATGTATATAATATATATTTATGATGCATATCTAAAATTTGATTTTCTATCTTGGAATTTAGAAGCTCCTGAAGAAGCGATTTGCGGACAATCGCGAAACATGTTGAGCTATTTTTAAACTTTCAAGAAATACATGGACTTCCATTTAGGGGACATCTCTTTGCCATATATATCTTCAGTGGGAAGATTCATCATGTACACCCACGAATTGAGTATTTTGTATCATTGAATGTCCCAATATGGTCTTTGTCCATGTTCTCTTATTTTAGATCGTATCTTTTTGTATTCTGAGAATACAATTAGTAAATTGTACTATTGTGCTAATAAAATTTGTTTAGTTTTTATATATATTCGTGCCTTCAAAGTCCATTTTCATTCTACCTAGCTATGCACATTGAGATACCTGGCGACTGGGAGAAGTCTGAAGGACCTCAAGTTCACGACAGACATCTCCCCCCAGGCTCTGGGGATCATTATCCTAGAAACCTGTTGTCACGTGTGTACTCAACGAGGCCGAGATGCCGAGAGCATTTCACCCTTGCGACATGGCGCACTCCGCCCCCTGGAGGTGAGACAGAGAGAGGATGGCGCGAAGAGGCACTGGCTACCAGCAGGAAGGGTAGGTCTTGCTAGATGATCCGGTAGAGCTGAACAGCTGAGCGAGGGCAGAAGGAAAGCCACCAAGAGCAGGCTAAGGGTCAAACACCTGATAGGTGCCGCTCTTTGCAGGATCCTAGCTGAAGACACAAGTCCAGACCACAACAGGGGTCAGAACAAGTAGGCAGAAGACTGAGTCCGGGTGCAGGCTGAGGGTTCAGTATTGAAGGTGCAGGCTGAGGGTCTAGCACAAGAGACAAGTAACAAGTCCAATAAGTACAAGCAGCAGGTCAGGGGCTGGAGACAAGTAGCAGATCCGATATGCAGGCAGAAGTTCAAGGGCTGGAGACAAGAGGCAGATCCGAGTCACAGGCCGGGGGTCAAACACAGGTAGCAAGGCAGATCCGTAAAGCAATCTAAAGGTCAGTTCCAGGAGAAGAGCAGAATAGTCAAGCCGATCCGGGTCACAACAGAAGTTCAGATGCAGGTAACCAGGTACAGACAGGAAGCTGACAACAAACCAGCAACCTGGGCCACTTTATATAGGCCCGCCAGAGCTCCGATTGGCGCACTAGCGCGCATGCCGTTCCACCGGCGCGCGCATGCGTCAAAGCGCCCTTCCATCACACATGCGCGCAGGAATGCGGCTGGCGCGGCTGAGTTGGTAATTCCTCTGACACCTGTTCTGCCATAATGCAAGTTCTGCAGAAGGACTATATTAAGGTAAGTTTTCTCCTTTAACATCACATTCTCTGTATATAATGCTTGCTAATGTATTGTATTTCTTTCATCCTTCCCTAATTACTAGGCTTGTGCAATTCGTTTCATAACGAATCGAACTTCGTCCGAATTTAGCAACTTTCGGACATTCGGAAGCATTCGAATTTCCGAACAAAGCAATTACGAATAAAACCGAATCCGAAATAAATTATATTGCAAATAGCGAATGCCCGAATGTCTTCGGCATAATTCGTTATGAAAAAAGTTACGAATGTACGAGTCCATTCGAAGCACAATAACACTCTGCTCTGCTCTCTGCTCCTCCCTCACCGTGCTGAACTCCCTCTCAAAATGGTGTACAGGGGCGGAGGCTATAGCCGCATGTAAAAAACGAAAGTAAAATACGAGATTTTGAATCGTTATAAATAACCACAATGTATTTAGAAAAGTACAAATCCATTTGAAGCACATTAGGCATAATAGGAAACGTCGTCGTGAGAGAGACACAGAAAATTACGAATCAATGAACCCAAAAAAAGTTATGAAAGTAGGAGTTGTGTCCAGAATCAACGAAAAACAATGTGCTTTACTGAAAGTACGAATCATTCCGATTCAACGAAAAATGTCGCTTGCGAAAATACGAATTAGTCCGAACATGAAAAATCCCATCTAGCAAAATTACGAACGATTACGAATCAACAGGACCGAAAAGAAACGAACCGAAACTAAACAAATTTTTCCGTTGTGCACAAGTCTACTAATTACCATGATTGTAATATGCTGTGAATGTCCCCTTTGTCCTCATGCATGCTGTAAGCTTTTATTGCTCCTTTTTTTGCCTACATGCATATTTGCCTTCACTTACCTCTCCAGCATGCTATCCTGGCCCAAACACACCTAGCCTAGTCACTTCCCAATGTATTTTGTCAGCTCCATTGTAGTGCTCCCCCCCTAAAATGTCTACAATTGTTTTTGTTCTCATAAAATTCAGGCAGAGTGGTAGTGGCTTTTTTTGGAGGGCCCAAACTCATCTAGAACCCTCCCGCCCAAAATGTGGACAAATGTTTTTGTTCTCATAAAATTCAGGCAGAGTGGTAGTGGCTTTTTTTAGAGGGCCCAAACTCATCTAGAACCCCTCCCCCCCTAAAATGTTTCCAATGGGCCATCAGAGGGGGTGAGGAATCTGATAAGTGGACCTTCTATTTTTGTCTTTAAATGCTCCTTTAAAGAAATGTTATACTGATGTTGGCCAAGAATGTTTTTGTGTAATCTGCTTGCAATGTTATGTGCAAAATGAAAAAAAAAAAATTCTGGTTTGACTCCACAGTTTCCTTCATCTCCACAGGAATTGCAGAATGTGGCATCCCAGTTTGCCGAGCGGTGGGACTTTCCCAACTGCGGAGGGGCAATAGATAGGAAGCACATCCGTTTAGTGCAACCACCCCATTCGGGGTCATACTTTTATAACTATAAAGGTTTTAATAGTATTGTGTTAATGGCGGTGGTGTCGGCACAGTATGAGTTTATGTATGTGGACGTCAGGAAGAATGGCCAGATGTCGGATGGTGGTGTGTTCGCACAGACAGAATTTGCCCTACGTCTCCAGACTGGTGGCCTGGCACTGCCACCTGATGAAGACAACATTGAGGGCCTTCCGTTTGTTTTTATTGCTGATGAGGCTTTCGGACTGGGACCACACCTGATGAGGCCATTTCCCCTGAGGACCCTTAGCATAGAAAGAAGAAGCTACACATTGTTGATTAGAAAACAATTTTTACTCTGTGCACATTCACATGTGCGTTATAAAAAATCAGTGAAAATTCGAACCAGTTTCTTTAAAAAACGTTTAAAACTTTTTTTTTTATTTTTTTGCATAAACAGGCATGTTTCAAACAATAAAACATATAAAACAATGGAACTTACAAAGTTCAACCTTTGAAAAACTGAAGGCAATATCAGACATTATATAGTGTTTTAAAAATGTGTTGCTGTTGCCTTCATGAGATGGGGTGATGTCACCCCTGAACAAGCCAAATTTTGAAGATGCACACACTTTGTGCGTCAAAATGGGTATTTTCCTCCTGATCCCATGCCAAATGTCAACATGTGCTATCTGCCATCATGGGGGAACAATGGACGTCTTTTGGGGGTGCAAACCCTTCCTCTCACCTACTTGAGTTGCGAGGAAGGGGTTGCACCCTCAAAACACATACATTGATTTCCTCTGATGGCAGATAGTAAATCACCCCCAGTGTGTCAACATGTGCTAACAACAGTGCGCTGCGCCGGTTCATACCTTAATTGGTGCGCCGGATAAATCCTTAATTGGGCGCGTGAACCGGCGGCGCACTGTGATAGTAAATAAAAATCTCAGCGGCGCTTGTGTCTCTATTCAAAATGAATGGTTCCCTATGGGAGCCCATTGATTTGAATAGAGGTCGCACGGGAAGTCGGATCAAGACGATCCGACTTGCGGTGCGACTCGTGTGCCGGTTGACACAGGGGCAGCACGACTTTGCGAGGCAACTTGGACACGACCTGAGCGTGAAGCAGACGCTCAAGTCGTGTCCTGGAGGCGACTTGAAGTCGCCTCCAGGACAGGCTTATTTTCCAGTACCTGCTAGAGAATGTTTCCAGCGCGATCCCATAGCGCTGGTTCTCGGCGACAGGGTACTGCAAACCTCGCGCTCACTGTCCCTTGTGTTTATTATGAATCATGAAGGGGAACGCCACTCCAAATTTAAAAAAAAAACAGGCATGGGTTCCCCTCCAAGAGCATACCATCATTCCCCGGGAGAAGAGGGAAGAAAACGACAATGAAGACCGGGCCCCCGCTAGAAAAAGAGCTGGAAGAAGATAGCGGGGCGCCCGGCAGAAGGCAGAAAGGCACCGGAGAGCGGGAGAAGAACCAGGGAGCGCGGAGACGACACCGGTAGAGCAGTAAAAGAGACCCCCGAAGTCGGAAGAAGACCCCCGGAGCTGCCTAATAAATTACTTTAAAAACCTGTGTTGTGTTTTTTTATTGACATTTTTTTCCACCAGGTGAATGGGTAGGGGTAAAATGTACCCCATACTCATTCACATATGGTGGGTGGGGCGGGATCTGGGGGCCCCCTTATTAAAGGGGGCTCCCGGATTCTGATAAGCACCCCGCCCGCAGACCCCGACAACCAACGGCCAGGGTTGTTGGGAAGAGGCCCTTGTCCCCATCAACATGAGGGCAGGGTGCTTTGGGGTGGGGGGGCGCCCACCCCCCATGTTGAGGGCATGTGGCTTGGTATGGTCTAGGAGGGGGGGCACTCGCTCACCCCCCTTTCTTGACCTGGTGGGCTGCTTGCTTGGATAAGGGTCTGGTATGGATCCTGGGGGAACCCCACACTATTTTTTTTTGGTGTGGGGGCTTCCTCTCAAGATCGATACCAGACCGAAGGGTCTGGTATCGTCCTGGGGGGAACCTCACGCAAAAAATGTTTTACATTTTTCGCAGGGTTCCCCTTAAAGGTTCTCCGCACACGAGTCGCCCCGTAAGTCGGATCATCTCGATCTGACTTTTGGTGCGACCTCTATTCCAAACAATGGGCTCCCATAGGGACCCATTCATTTTGAATAGAGAAAGAAAAACGCTGCTGAAAGCTAGCGCGGGGAAACGTGCATTGAATTCAATGCAAAGCAAGGAAAAAATTGCATTAAAAACGCCTCCTTTTTCCTGGCGTCTGTACTACCTTGAGGCTCGATTCACACTAATGCATTTTTTGGTGCATTTTACAGAAATGCAGGGAAATTTTTTAACATGGGTTCCTATGGAACATGTTCACATCAATGCATTTTTGTGCCTCTGCGTTTTTGGAAAGGGTCAGGGACTTTTTTTTCCCAGCAAAAAACCTGTTTATAGCTGGTTGTTAAAGGAAATGTAAAAAAATAAACATTGCCGGCTATAAAAAAAAAACAATCGAGAAAAAAACAGCATGGGGTCCCCCCCCAGGTCCATACCAGGCCCTTGGGTCTAGTATGGATTCAGAGGGGACCCCCCCACACCAAAATTAAAAAAAAAATGGCGTGGGGGTCCCCCCAAAATCCATACCAGACCCTTATCCGAGCATGCAGCCTGGCAGATCAGGAAAGGGAGGGGACGAGCGAGCGCCCCCCCCTCCTGAACCATACCAGGCCGCATGCCCTCAACATGGGGGGGGATGGGTGCTTTGGGGCAGGGGGGCTCTGCGCCCTCCACCCCAAAGCACCCTGCCCCCATGTTGATGGGGACAAGCCCCCAGATCCCGCCCCCCCCTATGTGAATGAGTATGGGGTACATTGTACCCCTACCGATTCACTTAAAAAAAGTAGTGTAGTGTTAAAAATGACAGTAGACAGTTTTTGACAAGCCTTTTATTAATAATCTTCTTCTGGTCACCAGTCATCTCTATGCTTCCCATCCGGCGCTGGCCAATTCGTTCTCCGGGCCCCCGATGGCACGGGAGAGCACGGAGAAGTACCGGATGGCAGCGGGAGGGAGGGTGTCACCTCCCGCCGCCTATAAGAACGATCAAGTGGTGAAACTGCCAAGATGATCATTTTTATTGTGCACAGAATCGCCGGCTGAAAATAATGATATCTGAATGATGCCTGCCTGCATCATTCAGATGTCACCGCACAAAGTCACGGACGTCATTTGACGGTGGGCGGTAGGGAAGTGGTTAATATTTAGTTCGAAAATTTTGAAAAAGGTAATTTTTCTCCTTCATTGATGTACACTGATGAGACTGCAATGATGGGCTGCACTGATGGGCACCAATAAGGTGGCAAGGGTGGGCACTGAGAGGTGGCATTGCTAGTTGGTACTGGTGGGCATTGAGAAGTGGCACTGCTAGGTGGCAATGATAGCTGGCAGTGATGGGCACTGATAGGCAGCACTGCTAGGTGGCACTGATTGGCACCAGTGGTGAGCATTGATAGGTGGCAATGGCAGGGGTTACTGATTGTCACAGATGATGCAGAATTGCCTCTTCCTCTTCGGGCCCGATGTCCCTTGCACATAAGTTGGTGTTTGCCTTTTTTTATGCTCACGCTGTCAGCACAAGGAGAAAACAAAAACCATTACCGAGCTTTTGTTTACATCACGTGATCAGCTGTCATTGGCTGACAGCTGATCACGTGGTAAGGGGCAGGGATCGGCCCCTTACTCGGATATGTCATCACCCAAGTCTCAGTGACTCAGTGACCACAGCGCGCGCGCGAAGGGGAGGACGTCTATTGATGGACTCCCGGCAATTGAGGATCATGCTGTGGTCGTCGATCAGCTATAGCGCTGATCTCAAGTGGTTAAAGAGGGTCTAAATGGGCCATTAACTTAGGAATGTGTCTTTGCAAAGTTAAACTAAATGAAATCCTTTCTTATTTTTGCTTGGGGATAGAGTGCAGAGGGATTAGAAGTCTGGACAGTTTTTGGGGATGTCTGCATCCCTGATAGGGTGAAGACAACTCCCAAATTTGGCCACTTTATCCTTCCAAATGTAGCGCCCTCACCCGCTCTCTCCCTTCTTCTTCTCAGCTGGTTAACTCGTCTAGGGGGACCAGGGAGAGGGGTGAGGTGCTGCCACCAGCTCGCACCTCTTATGTGTGTAGAGGTTTGAGCTAAGATCTTTACCTTCGGGTCTGCGTCCCTGTCCGGAGCTTCCTCTTCAAATATGACAGGTAGATAGGTGAATGTAGAACACTTTGCTCCCAGAAAAGTAAGCTCACACCAGGTGACAGTACAACATCTATATTTATTTCCGCAGCGATAAATATGCCTCTTTGCAAGCAGACAGGTTGATACAAACACGAACTTGGTGGGGAGAGGGTTCAGGCACAATCCTTTCGGATCAGAGAAGCTGTTAGGAGTTCACAACAACTTTTGGCGCACGGTCGCTGCCACCGACCGTGAGGTTGGTCCCTGCCACAGACCGGGTGAACGATGAGGCCTCTGCCACAGACCTTAGGATAGGCCTCTGCCACTGACCTGATGTAGCTGGGTCTCTTCAAAGACCAAAGAACATGAACTACCTTCTAATGACGACCCCTGTTTGGGAGATGATCCATCCCGGACGGTCCCCAGAGGCCTGCACTGTCACCAGCCAATGCTGCGCCGGATCTTCAGGCCAGGTCACCTCCCTGGTTCTCCTCGCCCAGGACTCGGGTCCCCTCACTCGGTGGGCCCCTAGGTATCTTCTCCCATATGGGACCCAGTCGAAGGTACTGGGCCCCAGGCCTTGGCTAGTACCTCACCCCAGGCTTAAGGTGCCTGGGATGGAACTCGAACTCCCTCGCACCCAGGCCGAGGGCACCTGGGCGCGGACGAACAGAACAGCAGCCCCTAGGCTGAAGGTGCCTGGGGCTCGGACCTCGTGCGCAAAATGTCCGCCCCCTTTATACCCTCTCCCAGCAGGCACAGCGGGTTCCCCGCCCCGCCGCACTACTGCCGCGAGAGGACACAAAGGGCACGGCCCTACAATGATGGTTCAACCCCAGCCCAAGGCGACAGCGCCACCCAGGGGCCGCAGGGAACTGAACACCATTATATCCTCCACGAACCAAATTGGCCATAGATCCCTAACAATTAGTGTATCTGGGCCATGCTACTGCCCAGATACTCCCCCTAAATGTTAACCCCCACTACACAAATAATTCACTTCCTGTCACATAGCACAGGAAGTTAGGGTAAATCCCTACCAATGTCTTTCCTTGGGGACACACAGGTCAATCTAAATACTTTCCCCATTATGTACATTGCACTCCAGCATTTTTCTGGATACACCCCAAATTATTAGGTATTTTGGACTTTGGGGTTTATTTACTAAAGGCAAATCCACTATGTACTACAAGTGTACTTGCTGGATATCCGAGGGGGACATGCAAGGAAACCAAAAAACACCATCTTTGCTTCTAAATGATTGGATATTACAATCACCAGTGCTTCCCCAACTACACTTGTACTGCAGAGTGGATTTGCCTTTACTAAACCCCAAACTACCTAATGATTTGGGGTGCACACAACAAAGTGCTAGAGTGCAATTTGCTTAATGGGGACACTAGTTAGATTGATCTGTGTGTCCCCAAGAAAAGAAATTGGTAGGGTTTTACCTTCACTTCCTGTTTAGCTGTGTGACAGGAAGTGAAGCCATATTTACTAAAAGGGACACAAAGCCCAACCTAAAAAAAACAAAACAAGCAGGGGTTCTAACACTAACTTGGTTTTCCTCAAAATGCCCACAATTAGAATCGTATTGCCTTGAGCTATTTTAAAGTGCAGTGCTCTAAATCAGTGCTTCACAAGTACCCCCAACAGGCCATGTTTGCAGGTTTTCCTTCATCTTGCACATGTGCTTTAAATCACAGTCAATGGTTTGGTATTTTGGACAGCAGTTCTCGATAAGATAAATTCACAAAACATTTCCTGTTGGGGGTACTTGAGGACTGAGGCGGAGAACCACTGCAGTAAAAAGGAAAATGGAATACTTTCCGCTCTATTTTTCATTTCCTGGTGACTATCCATGGCAGCACACAATACATGCATATGCTACCATGAAGGCACCAGGTTAGACAAATCACACCTGTTTTGTTTTGACATGCCAATCAGCATAGTTAAGCTGCAGCTGTCATTTTTGTTGCATAGAAAACAAAAAAAAACAAACTTTGCATCAAATTTTATTGGTCAACAAAACAGGACTTATGCCGTGTACACACGATCATTTTTCCCGTCCTTTGGACGAGAAAAACGATCGTCTGTGGGCATTTTGTCATTTTCCCGACGGGAAAAACGTCATTAATCACAACGAGAAAAATTAGAACATGCTCTAATTTTTCTCGTCGTGATTCCTGTCATTTTTTTCCGCGGCAGTTTTCCCATAGGGAAACACTGCCGCGGAGCCTACACACGGTCGTTTTTCTCGTCAAGAGAAAAAATGACGGGAAAAACGGCCGTGTGTGGGGGAACAAGCCGTTCCCTCGTTTTTCCTGTTGTGATTCACGGCGGTGTTTTCACTGCCGTGAATCACGATCGTGTGTACGCAGCATTAGAAAAAACAAAGGGAAGCAAAAAAAAAAAAACAAGACAGGAAAGTAAATTTGAAACATTAGTCACATCTTGAGAAAGATTTAGCAAAATAATGCAGCACAGACAATTAAATCAAAGTGAACAAATGACACACCTTAACATCATCAAAAATATTTCAGGGGAACATATCCCCCACACAAAAAAACAACAATCAACAAAAGTAAAACAAATATCTGTTTTGCAAAGACATAACAAATAAAATGCATGTGTTACAAACTCGATAAGGACACCCAAATGTACATTTTGCCGGCCAGCGCCACACACACAATCTTGCCTCTTTTCAGGGCAAGGGAGAGAATGCTATCTGCAAGCTTTATATAACAGGTTTGTGTGCTAATGAGGCAATTGAAAACACATGCACAGTCCATGAAACACCCAAAATGCAAGTTCACCCAATGTAGAGACTGAACTTCAAAGTGGGTACACCTGTTAAGGATGTCCTTCAATTACTAACCCAAAAAACGCACTCTCTCTGAGCATGCCCACAAATATCCAGGTGCTGTTCACACACAAAAAGCACCAAAAAAAAACTAAGTTCCGTAGCATGCTCAGACCAACACAAATGCAGCTAGCAGAAAATAAGCCCCCCCCACTGTCCAAAATTAAGCACATCATCCAGCATGCTACAAAATTAGAGATGGGACAAACACCCCCCGGTCCGGGGGGCAAACAAAGAGCCTAACATGGGCAAAAGTTATACAACAAATACCATTGCAGTCTATGGGAACTGACTTGTTAATTTTGCTAGTCCCCACATGGCTGGCTTATCTTCTAGTTGTTGGCCTTAAAATGGGTATGGGGGCACAGGTCCCACCCTAAGGGACATATCACCAATTTGGACAACACCAAAAACAAAACAAGAAGAAGCGCCTTTAAATATGCCAAATTGCTTAAGGGCCATTTCACACCACATGCAGTGCATTGCGTTTTTATGCATCAAAAATGCATGGAAGGTTGGTTATATTATATGGTTCTAAATGGCAGTGTTTGTTCCAGTGCGTTCCAGTTCCACAAAAAAAGTAGAACATTCTGCATTTTACCTGCACTGGACTGTACTGGAACGCTGAAAAATGCATCAAAAACGCACCGGAACACACCTAAATGCACCAAAAACGCACTGGAACACACTTGTCGTTATATATGGTTAATAAAAAGGGGGGGGTGAAAAAAAAGCACTGGACTGCATCAAAAACGTACCAAAAATGCACTGGAACGCATCAAAAACGTGCAAAGGACCAGTTCACACCATAGAAACGCAGTCTGGATGCGTTCCAGGTGCTTTTCTGCATGCGCGTTTTTAATGCATTCCAGTGCATTTTTGATGCGTTTTTGGTGCGTTTTTGATGCAGACCAGTGCTTTTTTCCTCCTCTTTTCGCTTAACTTTAAGGGCCAGTTCACACCAGACGCAGTTCCGTTCAGTTTCGTGCGCATTTTTTCTGCACTAAAAATGCATGCACAGTATTTTCCATGTATTCCAATGGCTCTTGTTGGCTCTAGTTCACACCATACAGTCAGTTTACGGTCATTTTCCGGTGCAGAAACTGACCGGAAACTGACTGCATGGTGTAAACTAGAGGCAACTAGAGCCATTGGAATACATGGAAAATACTGTGCAGGCATTTTGTGCAGAAAAAAAGCACACAGAACTGAACGGAACTGCGTCTGGTGTGAACTGGCCCTAATAAGGACAAGTGTGTTGCAGTGCGTCTTTGGTGCATTTAGGTGCGTTCCAGTGCATTTTTGGTACGTTCCAGTGCTGTACATAAAAAATGCAGCATGACCATTTTTTTTTCCTTTCTGAAACGCACTGGAACGGACTGCAGTGGTGTGAACTATGCCATTGGCATTAATGTGATCTTTGCGTTTTTCATGCATCAAAAAAACGCACTGCACTGTATCCGGTGTGAACTTGCCCTAAATATCATACCTGGGGGGTGTCTATAGTATGCCTGTAAAGTAGCGCATGTTTTCCATTTAAAAGTTCTCGCGGCTGTAAAGAATTACTGGTTCCCGTCAATACAGATAAAAGTCATTGAAAGTCTTTGGAAAAAAAAATGCGTGGGGGTCCCCCCAAATTCCATTACCAGGCCCTTCAGGTCTGGTATGGATATTAAGGGGAACTCTGCGCCAATTTTTTTTTTAAAAATGGCGTGTTGGTTCCCCTCAAAATCCGTACCAGGCCCTTCAGGTCTGGTATGGATTTTAAGGGGACCCCCGCGCCAAACTTAAAAAAAATGGCGTGGGGGTCCACACCAGACCCTTATCCGAGCACGCAACCTGGCAGGCCGCAGGAAAAGAGGGGGGGACGAGAGAGTGCCCACCTCCTGAACCATACCAGGCCACATGCCCTCAACATGGGGAGGATGCTTTGGGGGTCTGTGACCCCTCAAAGCACCATGTCCCCATGTTGATGGGGACCAGAGCCTCATCCCCACAACCCTTGCCGGTGGTTGTGGGGGTCTGCGGGCAGGGGGCTTATCGGAATCTGGAAGCCCCCTTTAACAAAGGGGACCCCGAGATCCCACCCCCCTGTGTGAAATGGTAATGGGGTACAAATGTACCCCTACCATTTCTCCAAAAAAAAGTGTCAAAAATGTTAAAAATGACAATAGCCGGTTTCTGACAATTCCTTTATTAATGTCTTCTCCTTTCTTCCATCTTCTTTCGTCTTCTTCTTCCATCTTCTTCTTCCATATTCTTCTTTTCTCCATTCCGGTTTCTTCCTCCATCTTGTTCTTCACCTTCATCTTCCTTCTTCCTTCTGTGTTCTCGTCCGCATCTTGCTCCGTCTTCTTGTTCCCCTTTTCTTTCTCCGGACGATCCGCTTGCATTCGAGGTTCCCGCTGTGTGACGCTTCAGTTCTTCTGTCAGTTCTCCTCTGAGTCCACAGCAACCCGGTGGCCCCGCCCCCCTCTGACACCACAGGGAAAGTCCCCGTGAAGTCCATGTGCGTCACCGAACACCGAAGGAAGAAGGAAGATGAAGATGATGATGAAGAACAAGATGGAGGAAGAAACCCGAATGGAGAAAAGAAGAGGATGGAAGAAGAAGATGGAAGAAGAAGATGCAAGAAGATGGAAGAAAGGAGAAGACATTAATAAAGGAATTATCAAAAAACGGCTATTGTCATTTAAAAAAATTTTGACACTTTTTTGTGAAATGGTAGGGGTACATTTGTACCCCATTACCATTTCACATGGGGGGGCCGGGATCTGGGGGTGGGTCCCCTTTGTTAAAAGGGTCTTCAAGATTCTAATAAGCCCCCCGCCCGCAGACCCCCACAACCACCGGCAAGGGAATGTGGGGATGAGGCCCTTGTCCCCATCAACATGGGGACATGGTGCTTTGAGGGGTCACAGACCCCCAAAGCATCCTCCCCATGTTGAGGGCATGTGGCCTGGTACGGTTTAGGAGGGGGTGCTCTCTCGTCCCCCCTCTTTTCCTGCGGCCTGCCAGGTTGCGTGCTCGGATAAGGGTCTGGTGTGGAATTTTAGGGGCACCCCACGCCATTTTTTTTGTTTGGCGCGGGGGTCCCCTTAAAATCCATACCAGACCTGAAGGGCCTGGTACGGATTTTGAGGGGAACCAACACGCCATTTTTTTTTTATTTGGCGCAGAGTTCCTCTTAATATCCATACCAGACCTGAAGGGCCTGGTAATGGAATTTGGGGGGACCCCCACGCATTTTTTTTTTCCAAAGACTTTCAATGACTTTTCTCTGTATTGACAGGAGCCGACAATTCATTATAGCCACGAGTGCTTTAAAATGCATTTTTTTTTCCTTTAGAAATGTCATTTTGTGCAGGGACTGTTATATAATGGCAAGTTTAGAGCAGCGCCTGTTCAACTTATGCAAATGCATTTACGTGACTTGACATTTACTAAGATTTTGCCGGCGCAGTGAACCGGCGCATTTGAACGAGTGAAATTTCCGCGCAGTGCACATACACCTCTCGCAGTTATAAATGTAATTGCAGGCGCAGCAGGCTGGTTCAGAAAAAGTTACTTTCTCATTCTATTTTGGGCATGTTTGTTACTTGGGCAGTTGTCACTATACTTCCTCACATCACCGCACATCACCCCATTATATTGGCACTTCCAGCTTCTTTATATTTTAATTTGAAAAGGCCGTGCGCCATGTCCATAGTGGCGCACTGAGCGCCTCCTCCTGTGTGCCGAGAACACTATAGTAAATGGGGAATAGCGCTGTGTTACCGGAGCAAAAGTTTTGTAAATACCAAAACTGCGTTGCGCACACTGATGCGCCGATTCTCATGGCGCAAACGTTTCGTAAATCAGCCCCACTGTGTGCATCTTCAAAATTTGGCTGCGAAAATTAGACTAAAATTTGTGAAAGTAGGCCACAAAAACTTGAAATGGTGGCATTAAAAAGATCTTTAGACTCTCCCCAAATTATCTATCATGTTCTTAATTTGTTGGTCAAAGCAATTGAGTTTTTGCCTTATAATGTCGATTTCACGCCTCATAACCATGAGGTCCTGGATTAGGATTTGTGCGCTACCACTTGAGAAAGGAGGAGATTGATCTTCAACAAGCAGCACATCACCTAAAAACAAAAAATAAAAAAACATGTCTTATAAATATGCATGCATGCATCTATTCCCTGAATCTGTGGTGTATGACACTGACCTGTTGTGGTGACAATCTCGCACACTTCCTCCACCTCTCCTTCCTCCACCTCTTCTTCCTCCACATCCTGAGGTTGGGGTTCCCTCTGTTCTTTCCGAGGTGTGGGGTTCCTGGGCTCCTCAGAGTGGTGTCCTCCGAGTCTTCGCTCCCCATATGAGAGTGAAATAAAAGGTATACTTAGCACACAGATATTTGAGGCCAGAAATAGGAATATGGAACATTGCTTGGAAGTGGGGTACAATTGTCTGTTTTGGCAGAGTTCCAAGGTGAAGACATGTTTTTTTGATTTTTCAAAAGCTAGAATACTTACCTTTTTTGGCAAAGTTACACACATGGAGACACCCCAAGTATCCACTGTAGCAGCTGTGTGGGACACCCTAAAAAGGTTGTTCTGGTGTCCCACATTAGTGCTCCAGAGTACAGATGTGGAAACAGCTGCTGTGAGTGTCCTCTCCTTTACACTGAATCAAGTTTGCATTTCACATTCTATTTACAAACACATCATCTAGACAACAATGTTTATAAACGTTGTTTTAATACAAATAGACATGACCAAATGTGGTTTACCTGTATCTGCGCAAAACATCGTATTTTGTTGACGAAGGATGTTTATTATGAACGATTATACTTTGGCCACTACCCTGAAAGTTGCCATTTTCAAATGTCCAACCAGTCAATCAAAGCACATGGAGCAACATGCAAGTATAATAATCAAATTATTAATAACACAGGAGAAATACTTACTTTTTGCTAGCATTTTTTTCATCTTCCTGTACTGCTCCGGCTCCCTCAGCTTCAGGTCAGACCACCTTTTTCTCAGCTGCTCTTTGGATCTCCGGACCCCAAATTTCTGGTACAGACTCCTCACCACTTTGCTCATTATTTTGGCCTTCCCGAGATTAGGATTGGTGTACGGCCCATGCTTCCCATCATAATCTCTACTCCGCAAGAAATTTGTGGGAGCTAAAACACAGTTTGTACCATAACCGCGAGGCAAGGAGGGCATCAGTGGACTAATTTGTTGAATTTATGAAGACATGGATCCCAGAGGCAGACTATACCATGGTCAATAATAAAGTCAATAACTTGAGGAATATGTACAAGAAGCAGCACACTCAAATCATCAAATCCCGGAGATCAGAAGCAGCAGCAGACAAAGTGCATGTCCCTAGGCTGTGGTACTACAATTACTTGCATTTTCTGGACAACCAGCTTGAAGTCAGGGAATCACTTTCGAGCCTTCCCTCCAGCCTTCCCTCCACCCTTCCCTCAAGCTTTCCCTCCACCCCTGCAGAGGGTGACAAGGAGCTGCCTGACCTGGAAGAGCCGGATCTGAATATCTATAGCCAGGTATAGTATTTTTCTACATATTTATTGTCCTAGAATTATTGTTGGGAACTAGATGTTATTATTCCCAAATTAAATTTAAAAAAAATAAAAATACTTATCAATAGACAGTAGTGGACAGAAATGATTGGGACAGGAATGAAAAATGCTGGGGTCAGAATGATAATCTTTTCTATTTATTAACATTGAATTTGCAACAGTCATGAGCTGAAAATTGTGTGTGATTTATGAACCAAAAAGTTAAAATATGTCCCTTTTTCATACACAGGATGAGGTCAGCCAGGAGGACGAGGCTCAGGAATGTGGCAGCCAGGAGGAGGCAGGGGTGAGTGGCAGCCAGGAGGAGGCAGGGATGAGTGGCAGACAGGAGGTGGCCAGGACAAGTGGCAGCCAGCAGGTGCCCAGGCCAAGTGGCAGCACCCAGTCACAGGTGCATGCCCTCCACGTTCGACCACAAAGGCCCAGCAAGATGACTCAGGTGGAGGAGGAATCCCTGAGAATAATAAGGGACACAGCCGAGATCATGAGAGCCACCCTCAACCCTGAAGAGGCCTATGGCTCTTATCTGGCCAATAGGCTACAGAATGTTGAGGAGGGACAACGTAGCCTCTCTGAGGGGCTTATTTCTATGGTCCTTCAGAGGGCGATGAGAGGCCAGCTGAAAGACACCACCCATCTGTGTGATCTTGGCCATCCTTCTCTTCCTTCTTCTCCTCCTCCTGCCACATTTCCAACACCAGAGCCACAGCCTGCAAGGGGGCATGGAGGGAGCCGTGGAAGGAACGCTGCAGGGAAGCGTGGAGGGAACGCTGCAGGGAAGCGTGGAGGGAACGCTGCAGGGAGCCATGGAGGGAAGGCTGCAAGGAAGACCAGAAAGTGATTCCCTGGCTTCAAGCTGCTCTGCCAGAAGACGCAGTCTGTTGTAGTACCACAGCTTGGGGACATATATGACATCTGCTGCTGCTCCTGATTTCTGAGATTTGGGGACCAGATTGTGCTCCCTATTCTATGGACTCCTCAAGTTATTGATTTTATTTTCCATACACTTCATGTCTGCCTTGGGGTCCAAAGGCTGCATAAATTCGACCAATTTCTTCATTGTTGCCCTTCCTCTTTATTTTGATAGCAGAAAAAAATGGATATTTGATTTACTTTAACCCCTTCCTTACTGGGCACATATACCCCCTTCCTGCCCAGGCGAAATTTCAGCTTTCAGCACTGTCACGCTTTGAATGACAATTGTGCGGTCGTGCGACGTGGCTCTCAAACAAAATTGACGTCCTTTTTTTCGCAAAAATAGAGCTGTCTTTCGGTGGTATTTGATCACCTTGGCGTTTTTTTGCGCTATAAACAAAGGAAGTTCCCCGCTCAGGCCAATGACGTAGGCGGGGTCGGACATACCGAGGGGGCGGACCTGATGGGGAACTTTGTTCGCTGTGTAATACATGTATAGACCCGCCCCTTCTCATGTTCCGCATCTGGTCCGCTGAGCGGACCTGATGGGGAACTTTAGAAGGGGCGGGTCTATACATTTAAAACACAGCGGAGGAAGTTCCCCATCAGGCCCGCACAGGCACAACCAATGACGGACAGCGCTGGACATCGGGATCGCCGCGGGACACTGGATTTCATCGCTGGAATGTTGTTTTTTTTTTTTTTTTAATAAAGGACTTTTTCAAGGTGTGTGTGTTTTTATTTACATTTTTTGACACTTTCTTCGTGAAATGGTAGGGGTACAATGTACCCCTTACCAATTCACATAGGGGGGGGCCGGGATCTGGGGGTCCCCTTTGTTAAAGGGGTCTTCCAGATTCCGATAAGCCCCCCGCCCGCAGACCCCCACAACCACCGGGCAAGGGTTGTGGGGATGAGGCCCTTGTCCCCATCAACATGGGGACATCCTCCCCATGTTGAGGGCATGTGGCCTGGTACGGTTCAGGAGGGAGGGGGGGCCGCTCTCTCACCCCCCCTCTTCCCCTGAGGCCGGCCAGGTTGCGTGCTCGGATAAGGGTCTGGTATGGATTTTTGGGGGGACACCACGCCATTTAAAAAAAAAATTGGGGTGGAGTTCCCCTTAAAATCCATACCAGATCTCAAGGGCCTGGTATGGATATTTAGGGGGAACCCCACGCCATTTTTTTTTAAATTTGCGGCGGGTTCCCCTTAATATCCATTCCAGACCTAAAGGGCCTGGTAATTGAATTTGGGGGAACCCCCACGCTTTTTTAATTTTTTTATTAATGACTTTTCTATGTATTGATAAAAGCCGACAATTCATTAATAGCCGCGAGTGAGTTTTAAATGACTTTTTTTCCTTCAAAAATGACACTTTGTGCAGGAACAGTTCTAAGCACGGGAAACATGCGCCACTTTACATGCATATCATACACACCCCCCAGGTACGAAATTTAAAGGAATATTTCACTTTTATTTTTTCATTTTAAGCATTATTAAAAACGTCAATTTTTTAAACCTTTTTTTGCATTGATACATGTCCCCTGGGGCAGGACCCGGGTCCCCAAACACGTTTTAGGACAATAACTTGCATATTAGCCTTTATAATTAGCACTTTAGATTTCGAACGTTCGAGTCCATTGTATTTAATAGGGTTCTAAAGTTTGCACGAACATTCTGTCTGTTCGCAGGTTCTGGTGCGAACCGAACAGGGGGGTGTTCGGCTCATCCCTGCTCTTCATCCACACACTTCGCCAAGGACTGTAAGGTCAGTGTCAAATGTACAGAGTGTGACAGCACAGAGCACAACACAGCTTTACACCCAAGGCCTACTCCAAGAACCTTCACACCTGGCCATGGTGATAAGGAGCAAGGCAGGGAGACCAAATACTCTAGTACAGATGCCACAGCAATCACTTCACAGTGCACTGAAGTCTGCAAAGGCAGTACAGGTGTTACAGTAGATACTGCTCTAAAATCTGTCTAGTGAAAGTTTACCCAAAAGGACGCAGAGACAAAGCAGTCAAGCTCTACGTCATCTTGGATGATCAGAGTAATAAGTCACTCACTAGCTAGATCTGTGTTTTTTGACATTCTAAACCTTAAAGGCCCCAGCAGCCCTTACTCCCTTAGGACATGTGCAGGTACAGTGGAAACGGCGGGGAGAAGAGCTGACGGCCTACAAATTGAATCTATGGATGGCAGGGTTGCCAACTTTCAGTAAATTTACAAACAGTTTGTAAAATCCATAATGGTTGCATCTGTCCATGAATGTCATTTACGGACATGCAGCCTACATGTCTGTAATGGACATTCATGGACAGATGCAAAAAGTACGGATTTTACAAACTGTTTGTATATTTACTGAAAGTTGGCAACCCTGATGGATGGTAAGACATGCCTACCCTTACCGACCATAATAGAGTGCAACCAGATGCCAGACAACAGGTCGAAGATTCCCACACCAGACGCAGCAGCTCACCAGACCCACTTGAATCACATAGCACATCTCATACCAGAACTTGATGATCAGGCTCAGATAATCTTACTCCTAGGGAGGGATATCTTGCAAGTCCACAAAGTAAGGAAACTGATCAACGGTCCTAAAAACGCTCCATATGCCCAAAAACTGGATTTTGGGTGGGTAATTATAGGTGATGTTTGCCTGGGAGGTGCACACAAACCGGCATCTGTTAATAACCTGCTCACTAGTACCCTCGAGAATGGTCGTCCTTCTCTTTTCCAACCTTGTCAAAATCACATCCTCATGGGCGCATGCGCGACATCCACGGGACCGGCCGCATGACTGAGTAGCTCCGCACTACTCCAACCATTTAGCCTGCTTCCCGGGGCCAGAAGTGCACGATTTTCGACACAAATACTCTTTATCACCCCCGGACCGCGTTGTGCATGCCTGCAAAGCAGAAAAAGGGAAACAAGACCGCTCAGAGGTCCCTGACCACATATCTGCTGAGGAACCAGGTACGCTACATCATGTCCCAAGATGGCGCCGACGGCCCTGCTTCTCCCTCACTGCAGGCCTCACAAGATTCGCAGGACACTGTTACTTCTGCTCTGGAAGCTGCACATGAAAGTGAGTACTCCCCCCCCCTGACCAAAGCGGACCTGGACAGGAGCTTAGAGTCCATCTATAGCAAGATTGCCACTAAATTCCAAACGGAGCTGCACAAGAGCACTAATACACTGACGCAAGAGATCTCAGCCCTGGGCACCCGCACAGATCGCTTAGAGACTATGCACGATGAGCTCAATATTGCCCATAATGATCTCTCCAGAGAGTTTGAATCCCTCAATGCCACGGTCATTCAGCTACAAACCCAAGTAGAAGACCTCGACAATCGAAATCGAAGGCACAATCTACGCATTAGGGGGATCCCTGAGACCACCACGGATCTTATTCCTGCCATACATAAGCTGTTTAACTCCCTCCTGCCTGACCGTGAGGTAGAGGCGTTCAAATGCGACCGCATTCATAGGGCTTTACGCCCCAAGCCCCCCCCTGATAAACCCCCTAGGGACATTGTCCTATGTCTGAAAGACTTTCTTATAAAAGAAGAGATCCTTAGGGCCGCCCGCAACTCCCATTCCATCTCCTTAGACGGCTCCCCTGTTCAAATCTACCCGGACATCTCTCCAGCTACCCTGGATAGACGCCGCGATATGAAGGAGGTCACCACTGTGCTGGCTAAGGCGCACATTCGCTATAGATGGGGTTTCCCCTTCAAGCTTACCATTCCCCATAATGGTACAACTTACACTGCTATAACTTTAGTGGAAGGCCAAGAGATACTGGTCAAATTGGGTCTCTTGGAAGCTGATGCCCTTCCTCGTCAACCCTCTACTCCTAGACCAAAACCCGTTTGGAATACTCCCTCTTCTAGAAGAGATCGCAGACGTCACGGACAAGATGCAAGCCATAATGTCTTTCAACGCTAAAGAATCCTGTCACTTTTGTGAATTCTTCCTGCTGCATATCTTCTGAACACTTATTACACTTTTGGCATCTAGGCGCCCTCTACTGGGCTCTTTTTTGGAACTGCTGTTTTTCTGATGGATCCATATTTCACTTCACTTCAATTGATCTCAGTATGCTGACACTCAGCCCAGCCGGATTGATCCGTACATCTTCAACTCTTAATCTCTCTGGGCCCACGTCCAGTCTAATACCCCATGTGCCCTGTTTTCCTTTTTTTTTTTTTTTTATTGTTTTTCTCCTTTTTTTTTTTTTTTTTTTTTTAAAAGGGGCTGGGGAAAGGATCCTTAAATTTTGACACAGGACGTTGCTCCCGGGACTTTAGCACTCTTTTTTACTCAAAGATGTTAGTTCCCAGTTCTTTTGATGAGATATTAGACCAAGCCAACACACGCTGGCATGCACATCCCTTTTTTTTTCTTCTCTAATTTGTTGCAGGCTAGTTCGGTTGATGTCGATGCCGTGCTGCCCCACTCCTCTCATATCCCGACCTCCTTTGGAGCTCTGGATATGACTCGGGGAGTTAAGGGTGCTTTTGCCCCTTACAAGGTTTACCTCAATGTTTCAGGTTTTTGCTACTTGCAACCTGACCCATTGTTTGCCCAGCATATGTTTGCATTGCTGGCACTATGTTTAGATGCTTTTTATGCTCTATCACTTTTTTTGTTTTTTCTATATAGGATGTTGGAGCACTTTAGAAGTATTTTCTATTACTATGTACTTGAAGCGGTTTACTACCCTCAGCTCTCCCAGACTGACGACCCCCCAGTGACGGATGATATTGACACGGTTATATCAGGGTCCCTAGACCCCCCAGGTGAGCCCATGACACTCCTCATGCACAAATGGTGATTACATGCATTACACATAACGTCCAGGGCTTCAACTCCCCTCACAAGCGGAAAAAAGCCTTCACGACCTATAAAAAGCTAGGGGCGCAAATCCTGTTATTACAAGAAACCCATTTTGCTACTGACAGACACCCAATTTTCTTTCATGGCTCATATAAGCAAGCCTTTTACACTCTACACGACTCTAAAAGTAGGGGGGTAGCCATCTTCCTTCACAATTCATTCCCCATGGAAATTCAGCAGGTCTATAAGGATCCTGAGAGTAGGTTCCTTATTATTAAGGGACTAGTGGCGGGACGTGAACTCACGATCGCTAACGTTTACGCCCCTAATGTTGCACAGGCCACCTTTTTCTCGACCTTCTTTAGGACACTTGAGAAGTATTCCTCGACTCATATGTTTGTTGGGGGAGATTTTAATCTAGTGGCACACCCACAGTTAGACAGAAGCACCTCCTCCCGACTGAACCTAGCATTTCCTAAGTCCCTGACTAGAAACCTGCAAACTCTCCAGTTATCCGATGCTTGGAGAGCACACAACACAGGTGCAAAGGACTTCACCTTTTACTCACACCCCCACAACTCCTTTGCCAGATTGGACTACATTTTCTGCACACCCATCATTCTGGCCAACTCCACGCAGTCGATGATCCATCTCTGCCCCTGGTCCGACCATAATATGGTCTCCTTTTCAACAACCCTCTTAGGTCTATCTGATACGCCCTATACATGGAGACTTAATGACTCCCTTTTAACTGACCCAATCATACGACAGGAAGTATCCAACGCTATTCAGGAATACTTCACGATTAATGCCACCCCGGACATCTCCCCTAGCACTCTATGGATGGCCCATAAGGCAGTATTACGAGGTCACCTTATTAGCATTGCATCACGTAAGAATAAAGAAAGATGGCAGCAAATTTACAAGCTGACCACAGAACTGGACCGCCTGCATAAGGCCCAAATAGGCAACCCGTCGAGTACCAACGCACGACTGGTGGCGCAAAAGAGACTAGACCTGGATACTCTGTTATCAGCTAAGACCGAAAAAGCATTGAGGTGGTCCAAAGCAAACTTTCTCCTTCACAGCAACACAGCATCTGCTATGTTTGCGCGCAAATTAAATCATACACGACGTCCACCTCATGTGTACAAGATCCGTAACTCCTCAGGCAGAATAGTCTCTCACCCTAAAGAAGTCCTTGACGTATTTGAGGAGTTTTACTCCAAGCTCCTTTCTAGCCCTCCATCGGGTCCTTCTCCACCCTCCTGGGACTGGCTGTCCTCACTTCCCCTTCCCACTTTGTCCGATGTACAAGTTGACTCCCTTAACGCCCCCTTCACAGAAGAAGAACTGCTGGGCGTTGTCAAATCCCTGAAACGCTCTGTAGCCCCAGGCCCAGATGGTTTCACTGCTAGCTACTATAAAAATTATGCCCCTATACTACTCCCACGTCTCACTAGCATGTTCAACAAAATACTTGCGGGGGAAAAGTTCCCCTCGGAAATGACCCTAGCCAACATGTCTCTCATACCCAAACCTCTCAAGGACCACTCCCTCCCCCAAAACTATAGGCCGATTTCGGTCATTAATAATGACCTTAAAATTTTTAGTCGAGCCCTAGCTGACAGACTAGCCGCTATCATTGAAACACTAACCTCTCCTGACCAATCGGGTTTCATACCCAATAGACTCATCACAGACAATATTCGTTTGACACTTGATGTTCTCCAAGACGCTAATATATGTAAGAAACACGTCCTCCTTCTTAGCTTGGATATTAATAAGGCGTTCGACAGCGTTTTATGGCCTTATTTATTTGCTGTGCTTCAAAGGCTTGGTTTTCGGGATGAGTTTTTGTTGGGGGTCCAGGCCCTTTACCATCACCCTCAAACTAGAATCAAAATTCCAGGTTGCAGCTCAGAGTTTTTCACACTGGGCAGGGGCACCCGGCAGGGATGTCCACTTTCGCCTCTATTATTCGCCCTGGCCCTGGAGCCCCTTGCCACCGCAATTAAACAACACCCCGATATATCCGGATACCCCATGGCTTCCACCACATCTCATCTCTGTATGTATGCAGATGATGTCATGTTATTTCTAACCCAACCCCAAATTTCCCTGCCCAATCTATTCACCCTGTTGTCCCGATTCGCATCCATCTCTGGGCTCACAGTTAACATGTCCAAATCCACAGCACTACCAATCAATATTCCCCCGGCTCAGTGTGGGACTCTCCAGGGCTCCTTCCCCCTGCAATGGTCTACTGACAAAATACCATATTTAGGCATCTATATCACACCACATTGGTCCTCCATTTTTGCTGCGAATTATCCGGCATGTGTGTCCCGTCTCCGTAGCCTGCTTAAGCTGTGGAGCACCTACCACATATCGTTCCTCGGGAGAGTCACGGCGATCAAAATGACCCTCCTACCTAAACTCCTATTTTTATTTAGAGCCCTTCCATTCATGATCCCTAAAGCTTTTATAGATAGGCTACAACAAGATATCCACAAATTTATCTGGCAGAACAAACGGCCGAGATTCTCCAGACACGTTGTGTTCATCCCACAAACACTTGGGGGGCTAGGCCTGCCAAATCTTTGGCTCTATTTCCTTGCGGCTCGCTTCTCCCAGATAGCACAATGGAACATCCCTGACTCTAATGTACCCTGGGTAGAATTTGAATCACATGCCATCGCTCCGTACAGGCTCTCTAGTCTACTTTGGTCCCCTTCTAAAGTGGCCCATGAAATTATGTCTCTTAACACCCTAGTTGCTCACTCCCTTACCCTATGGTACAGATACAAACATAAACTAGGCCTGGTGTCCCACGCTCCCCGAGGCGCCTCCTTTGTAGGAGAGCCCTTATTTACTTTGGCCTTTAAAAACTCTGAGGGATTCTCTTGGTGGATTTCTAACTCCATGGTCACATTGGCGGACTTACAGATGGGCAACTCTTTTGCTTCATTTGACCAATTACGCACACATAAACAAATCCCACTTAGAGAACACTTCCGTTATCTGCAAATTAGACACTTTTATCTTTCCCACTTCGCCCTCTCCCCAGCAGCCCCCTCTACCACGTATGAACACATGTGCCGTGACTCCCCCAGGGGAAAGGGGCTTATCTCTATCCTCTACAGATCAGCAATTAATACACTGTTTCCTGGGGAGGTCCCATATAAACATAAATGGGAGGCTGACTGCAACGAACTTTTTGACTCAGATGACTGGGACACTATGCTGACTAACCTTCGCAAAGCGTCTAAATCCCTAGCGGTCAGAGAAACAGCGTATAAAATACTTACCAGGTGGTACTATACACCATCTAGACTTCATTCTATTTTTCCGGGTACCTCTGACCTATGCTTCAGAGGCTGTCCCCTGCCTGGGACCTTTCTGCATGTGTTCTGGGACTGTGATAATCTGTCCCACATTTGGACCAAGGTGACGGCTATAGCAACGGCTCTATCAGGTGCTCCAATACATCTTACGGCCTCTATGTGCCTCCTGGGAGCATCTATCCCGGGTATGCTTCCCTCTGAGGAAGGCCTTATCCACACAATTTGCTTGGCCGCTCTATGGGCCATTGCCCTACATTGGAAGTCCCCTACTGTCCCTATCTCCTCCGTCCTCCATAGGATGGACTCTATTATGATAATGGAAAGGATTCTCTACACACTAAATGATAGGATGCCCCTATTTGACCGTAGGTGGGATCCCTGGACCTCCCAAAGACATATTTTATTGCCACAATCTTAGCTATGGACGCAAACTCCCCAACAGCTTTAGTCTGTGGGAGAAGGATAATCCCCCTCACTGGTTTACCTCACCTCACGTAGACAACTATGTCCCCTGTAGATCCTCTACAAACCGACTTCGGCTTCTCTCAGATGCTTCAACGTCACCTTTTTTATTTTTCTTATATATATAGATTTTTTTTTTTTGTTGCTTGTTGATTTCTCTCTATTTCGTTTCTTGTCACTGCGTTGACATTTATGTTTGCAGTCTAACTGGTACTATGTTATATGCAGATTTTTTTATGTGTATGTATTATTTTCTTGCCTTTTCTATAAATAAAAAACGTTTGTAATAAAAATCACATCCTCATAAAGGAGCTACCACACAACAACCCTGTACCTCTTCCTTTCCTAAGTCCCCTCTGTGACAGAAATACCTATGACGATGACCAAAGCGACTTAGGACTAGCAGTGTTCAGGAGAACAAAGGAGGACGACCAGGTAGCAATGTCCATTGAGGATAGGATCTTCCTAGAGGTTATGGAAAGCAGTATGGAGAAAGACGTGACTAATAGTTGGGTAGCACCTCTTCCCTTTAGGCCACAAAGACAACGTTTGCCTAACAACAGAGAACTAGCATATAAATGCCTCACTTCCCTAAGATACAATCTTCAAAGGAAACCAGAGATGAGAGAACATTTATTTTCCTTCATGGACAAAATATTCCAGAATGGTCATGCTGAGATAGCCCCAAACCTCAAAGACTCAGAGGAATGTTGGTACTTACCCATATTTGGGGTCTATCACCCTAAGAAGCCAGGGCAGATTAGAGTGGTGTTCGATTCTAGCGCCAAGCATGAGGGTGTCTCTCTAAATGATGTCCTTCTCTCTGGCCCTGACCTTAACAACAGACTATTGGGAGTACTTCTATGCTCCCGCACAGGGGCGGATCCAGAGTCTTTTCTCGGGAGGGGCACTGCCAAAAAATTTTTTTTTTCTGTGGGAAATTTATCGGGGAAATGGCTGGTGTCGGCGCTTCAATCATCCCGGCACCATGGTTGTTATGGTGTCAGGATGATTGAAGCGCATTATTTCTATTATTACATTGTAATATAAAATTAAATAGTTCAATGCAGAATCAGTGGGAGCCCCGAGTGTGTCACTTGCCACCGTCGCCTGCAATTAGTGGGAGCCTTGAACGTGTCACTTGCCACACGTTGCGGATTGTCACATGCCACGTCACCTGCCACATCTTGTGGATTGTCACTTGCCACACCTTGTGGATTGTCACTTGCCACGTCACCTGCCACACCTTGCTGATTGTCACTTGCCTGCCACCAGATGCAGATTGTCATTTTCCACGTCACCTGCCACAATTTGAGGATTGTCACTTGCCACGTCGCCTGCCACACCTTGCGGATTGTCACTAACTTGCCTGATAGGTGTAGTTTTGGTTGTCTCTTGCTGTGTCCCAGACTCCCAGAGTCAGGCAGCAGAGAGATAATGTAATCTCTCTGCTGCCTGCACAGTGAGGGCGGAAGTCACTGCAGGAATGCAGGGCAGGTACGGGCAGTGAGAGATGATCTCATCTCTCTGCTCCCCCGCTCCCGGCTAGCTGATTGGCCAGCTGCCACACTGAGCCTGCTCTCTCACTCTCACCTGCGCTGCCAACACACTGAGCAGCACAGTCTGCCCATGAACCGCCCTGCCTGCCCACAAACCGCGCCGCAAGCGGAGCCGCCCGCTTTCTTACCCGTCTGTGGAGCCGCACGCTATCGCACCTGCCCGCAGAGCGGCCCGACGTGACTCACTGACGTCACTCGTTGCTAGACGCCAAGCGGCCCAAGCATTAGCAATGAATGCAGGGAAGAGGCTCCACCCACCTCCTCCTCCGCTTCTGGTATCGTGTCAGTGCGACGCGTAACTACATTAGACGAGTCTCTCTCTCGGCGCCGCTGAACGGCTGATGTGAGAAACTGAGAGAGAGACTCAGAGAGGCAGCGGCAGCCACAGAACAAGGACTGTATATACTCGAGTATAAGCCGACCCGAATATAAGCCGAGGCACCTAATTTTACCCCAAAAAACTGGGAAAACGTATTGACTCGAGTATAAGCCTAGGGTGTCCATCTGCATGCCTCACTGTGCCTCACTGTGCCTCACTGTGCCTCACTTTGCCTCCCTGTGCCCATGCCTCACTGTGCCCATGCTTCACTGTGCCCATGATTAGACTGATGTTTAACATGGGAGTCTATGGAAGGATTGCCCGGCTTTGAAAAATCGGTTATCCCCAGCTGTAGGTCTCCTAGACACCAGACTTTGCACACTTATAGAGGAGACATGGGGCTACATGTGTGCCAAGTTTGGGGTCCAGTGGACCTACGACCGGCCGGTACCGGGTCGGCAAAATCACTGGAGAAATGACCGTTTAACATTGGAGTCTATGGAAGGGGTGCCCGGCTTTAAAAAAATCAGTGCTCCCTGGCCGTAGGTCCCCCAGACACCAAACTTTGCACACTTGAAGAGGAGGGGTCCAGGGGATCTATGGCCGGCCAGTACCTGGTTCCCAAAGTTCGGGAGATCAGGCGCAAAAAAAACAACAGAGCAAGCAAGTGAGTGTGACAGATGGTCTCGGGGGGGGGGGGGGCAATTGCCCTGTTTCCCGCCCCGCCCCGGATCCGCCCCTGCTCCCACAAGGATTCAGTTGCATTCATGGCGGACATACAACAAAGGTTCTATTGCTTTCTTGTTAAAGAAGAACACCAGAACTTTCTGAGGTTTCTCTGGTTCAGGGACAACAACCCCTCTGGAGACATCACAGAATACCGCATGAGGGTGCACATATTTGGCAACAGTCCTTCCCCTGCCATTGCTATATAGGGCCTCAGACCAGGGCCGGACTGGGAATAAAAGTCAGCCCTGGAGAAAATTTCATACCAGCCCCACAGCATTTTAATACCAGCGTAACAGCATAACGTCATTATTTTCTTGTTCATTAAAGGGAAAACCATACATTTTAAAGCACATTTGAAGAGTGTATTATATATAGATAAGACAGATATGAAATCACATAGGGCTTTATATATATGAACGCAAATTCCAGTTAAAAGTGGTCAATCATCAAGTGCCTCCTTACATTATCGTATTCACTCCCCCCTTACATCAGTGACCCCCCCTCAGGTGCACCGTGCCTAGCGGTGCTGTCACTGACCCCCTCTCAGGTGCGCCATGCATGGCTCAGTCAGTCGGCTCCAGCTCGGTGGCTCTGGTTTTATCCTATATAGTCTCTACAGTCCACACACATCTGACTTCTCCCATGACCCCCATCCCGGTAGTGTTCCCACTCTTGACTCCTCTCCAGACTCCCTCAGAGACTGCAGACATGATACAGGAGATGGTCAGAGGCTGCAGACACAAGAGCTTAATGCAGCCTCACCAGTGCCCATCAAATGCAGCCTCATCAGTGCCCATCAAATGCAGCCTCACTGTGCCCATCAATGCAGCTTCACTGTGCTCATCAATGCAGCCTTACTGTGCCCATCAATGCAGCCTCACTGTGCCCATCAATGCAGCCTCACTGTGCCCATCATTGCAGCCTTACTTTGCCCACCATTGCAGCCTCACTGTGCCCACCATTGCAGCCTCACTGTGCCCATAAATGCAGCCTCACTGTGCCCATAATTGCAGCCTCACTGTGCTCATGAATGCAGCCTCACTGTGCCCACCATTGCAGCCTCACTGTGCCAATCATTGCAGCCTCACTGTGCCCATCATTGCAGCCTCACTGTGCCCATAAATGCAGCCTCACTGTGCCCATAAATGCAGCCTCACTGTGCTCATCAAATGCAGCTTTACTGTGTCCATTAATGCAGCCTCACTGTGCCCACCATTGCAGCCTCACTGTGCCCATCAATGCAGCATCACTGTGCCCATCAAATGCAGCTTTACTGTGCCCATGAATGCAGTCTCACTGTACTCACAAATTCAGCCTCACTGTGCCCATCATTGCAGTCTCTCCTATGCCCCATGTCCCAGTCTGCAGTCCCTGTCTGTGGGAAGGTGTTTTGTTGATGCTCGGTACGGTACCTTCTCTGCCAGCAGGATATCCATGATCGCCATCAGCAGGCAGGGTCTGTTCTAGTTTTGGATGGAGACAGTGCTCCTTCCAGAGGATCTGTTTGCTGTGAGATGGAGTGGTCCCTGGCCACCTGCACCTTCAGCCGTCCTCATTTTCTGCCCCCAGACAGCCTGTCCTCTGGTCCTGGGGAAGTGAGAGCACTGGGTGGGAGCTGGAGAGAAGGGGGAGCGGAGAGCACTGGCGGGGTTGGAGAGCACATGAGTGGGGGCAAAGAGCAGGGGGAGTGGAGATCACAGGAGTGGGGAGCGGAGAGTGCTGGGGGGGCTTGAGAGCACTGGGGGGAGCCAAAAAGAACAGGGGTGGAGAGCATGGGAGGCTGAGAGGGGGGGCTGGAGAGCACTGAAGGGGCTAAGAGTGTGGGGGTAAAGATCACTGGGGGGGATCTTGAGAGCACTGGGGGGGCAGAAAGAACAGGGGTGGAGAGCACGGGGGGCTGGAGAGCACTGGGGGGTACAAAGAGCAGGGGGGAGTGGAAAGCACTGGGGGGGGGGAGTGGAGAGCACTGGGGGGTGGAGAGCAATGGGGGAGCTTGAGAGCACCAGTGGGGGCCAGAAAAACAGGGGTGGAAAGTACAGGGGGCTGGAGAGCACTATGGTGGGCGGAGAGCACTGGCGGGGTTGGAGAGCACATGGGTGGGGAAAAATACAGGGGGGAGCGGAGAGAGCACTGGCGGGGGTTGGAGAGCATGTGGGTGGGGGCAAAATGCAGGGGGGAGTGGAGAGTAGTACAGGGGGGGAGTGGAGAGTGCTGGGGGGGAGCTTGAGAGCAATGGAGGGGGAGCCAAAAAGAACAGGGGTGGAGAGCACGGGGGGCTGGAGAGCGATGGGTGGAGCTTGAGAGCACTGGGGGGGGCAGAAAGAACAGGGTTGGGGAGCACGGGGGGCTGGAGAGCACTGGGGAGGGGGCTGGGAGTGATGGGGAGAGCTGGAGAGCACTGGGGGGAGAAAGAACAGGGGTGGAGAGCACTGGGGAGGGGAAAGAACAGGAGTGGAGAGCACTGGGGAGGGGAAAGAACAGAGGTGGAGAGCACTGGGGGGGGGAAAGAACAGGGGTGGAGAGCACGGGGGGAAAGAACAGGGGTGGAGAGCACTGGGGGGGGGAAGAACAGGGGTGAAGAGAACTGTGGGGGGGAAAGAACAGGGGTGGAGAGCACTGGGGGGGGGAAGAACAGGGGTGGAGAGCACTGGGGGGAGGAAAGAACACAAAGCTGACTCCCGGAGGTTTTTGCGGCTTGATGTCCAGTAAATAGATTCAAGTAGTGATATACTCATCACTGCACTGAATGTGCTATTTGCTCCTTATTTGCAAGTACCCATGCTTGGATTGTGTGGTGAACATGGAAAATTCCCTTTTTATATACTAGGACGTCCCCTACCTCTGTCTGGGCATACCCCATTGGATATACCTGATCCGTCTATAACTATTTCTGCTAGCTGTAAGCATCAGGCTCTTCCCATATGTGGAGGGTATCCCAGGAAGAACATATTTTTCTTGATTTTTTGACCAGCAGACCACAGCATGTAGCTGCTCCCACCATACTATACATATGAACCGACAACCCTTGAGCAACATTTTGCTGTTTTGGATTTCCTTTCGAGATAGTGAGATTTGTCCCAAGTGTATGTAAAAAATCTTCCCATTTTGTCCGTCCTGATGAAGCCTCACGGCGAAACGCGTCGTCATTCAAGGGACCTCTTATAGATATACATTGTATGTTTTTTATCCTTGTTTAACATTTATGTGACAATAAAGCTATTTTTCTATTCCATTTTTCGTGTGTTGCCTACAAAGTCCGACCCTTGTCTTGCTCCTTCCGAGTAGATAAAACATTTTTTCCCACTGGGGAGGGGAAAGAACAGGGGTGGAGAGCACTGGGGGGGGGAGAACAGGGGCGGAGAGCACTGGGGGGGAAAGAAAAGGGGTGGAGGGCACTGGGGGGGGAAAGAACAGGGGTGGAGAGCACGGGGGGAAAGAACAGGGGTGGAGAGCACTGGGGGGGGAGAACAGGGGTGAAGAGAACTGTGGGGGGGGGAAATAACAGGGGTGGAGAGCACTTGGGGGGGAAAGAACAGGGGTGGAGAGCACTGGGGGGGGAAAGAACAGGGGTGGAGAGCACTGGGGGGGAGAACAGGGATGGAGAGCACTGGGGGGGAAAGATCAGGGGTGGAGAGCACTGGGGGGGGAACAGGGGTGGAGAGAACTGTGGGGGGAAGAACAGGGGTGGAGAGCACTGGGGGGGGAAAGAACAGGGGTGGAGAGCACTGGGGGGGAGAACAGGGGTGGAGAGCACTAGGGGGGGAGAACATGGGTGGAGAGCACTGGGGGGGGGAAAGAACAGGGGTGGAGAGCACTGGGGGGGAAAGAACAGGGGTGGAGAGCACTGGGGGGGGAAACAGGGGTGGAGAGCACTGGGGGGGAAAGAACAGGGGTGGAGAGCACTGGGGGGGGACAGGGGTGGAGAGAACTGTGGGGGGGAAGAACAGGGGTTGAGAGCACTGGGGGGGGAGAACAGGGGTGGAGAGCACTGGGGGGGGAGAACAGGGGTGGAGAGAACTGTGGGGGGGGCTGGAGAGTGTGGTGGGGGGGAGAGCACTGGGGGGGGGGCAGCAAAAGAAGTTGGATAGGAGGAGAAGCAGGGTGGCTACATATAGAGGAATTGAGCTTTCTATTGTCCTCCATACAGCCGCAGAATGCTTGATTCTCCTCCTCTCCCTCCTGCAAGCATTCAGCGGCTGCATGGAGGACAGTAGAAAGTTCAATTCCTCTATATGCGTCCACCCTGCCGAATCCGATCCTCCTATCCAGGCACATAGGGCGGGCTGTACGGCGGGCATCTCCTTAGAGCTGGCTGAGTGTGTGTGTGTGTGTTCGGCGGCGGGCGGCACTGTAACGCGGTCCCGTCCCCCCTAGACCGGCTTGTGTGATAGGCTGAACACTGATTCTATCTACTATCACACGGGCCAGTCTAGGGGGGGCGGGACCGCGTTACAGTGCCGCCCGCCGCCGAACACACACACACTCAGCCAGCTCTGTAATGCACAGGAGCAGGAGAGAGGGGACAGGGAGCACTGTAGCAACTGAAACCGGCCCCAGGACAGGCAGCCTACCGGGAAATCTCCCGATATCCCGGTAGGCCAGTCCGGCCCTGCCTCAGACACTCTGCTAGAGTGGGACAGTCAGAGTATGGGTCAGATGTCAGACAATTTGTGGACAAGGATTTCTATGTAGACGATTGCTTGAAATCACTACCCACAAATGAAGCCGCAATCAGTCTTCTCAAAAGAACTCAGGCAATGCTTGCTTGTTCCAACTTAAGGCTCCACAAGATTGCTTCCAACAGTAGAGAAGTTTTAGAAGCCTTTCCTGTCCAAGATCATTCCAACGAGTTAAAGGACTTAGATCTAGGCACAGACTCACTTCCCATGCAACGCAGCCTTGGTTTGCTTTGGGACTTAAGATCTGACACCTTTACTTTCCAAGTGAACACAGAAGAAAAACCCTTTACCCGTAGAGGTGTCCTGTCTACCATAAACAGCCTGTATGATCCTTTAGGCTTTGCAGCACCTGTCACCATCCAGGGTAAGGCACTACTCAGAGACTTAACCTGTGAGTCATTAGATTGGGACCACCCCTTCCCCACCGTCAGGAAGAACCTATGGCTAGAGTGGAAGGACTCACTAACAGCTCTATCCAACCTTAAAATTCAATGCCCATATGCTCCTCTGTCATCTGCAGACATTCAGATGCAAAGACTTTGTGTGTTTTCGGATGCTTCTGTTAAAGCAATTGCTGCTGTAGCTTACCTGAAAACCATAGACACTAAAGGACAATGCCACATAGGATTTGTAATGGGGAAAGCAAAACTTACACCACTTTCCGAACACACCATACCCAGGCTGGAACTTTGTGCTGCAGTATTGGCTACAGAGCTAGCTGAACTACCGTATTTATCGGCGTATAACACGCGCCAGCGTATAACACGCACCCCAATTTAAGAGGGAAGTTTCAGGAAAAAAACTAAATTTTAAATAAACAACTTTGAAGTAAAATAAGGGTAGCTCAAAACTTTTTTTTATTAATATTTATACCACTTATTACATTAATGGCATATTTAATATTCTCCTATCCATTATTGGGAACTAACAATTCCCTATTACATTATTTAGGTGGAATTTATATTTCCTAGAAGGGCTGTATTCAGGGCTGGGATGTCAGACAATGTGTGTCTCTTGCCTCCCCCCGTCAGGCAGTATGTATCTTTGCTCAACCCCCCCAGATGTTTTCCCACTCTGTCATTTGTACCTGTTCACGTCTGATCCCTGGCAGCTCAACTCCCACGAGCCGTGCAGAGGGTTACCATGGTTACGCTCTGACGGCTGTGAGAGTTAGACGGCCGTGAGAGAGACTGACTTCCTGTGTGTGTACTGCAGTGGGGGATGGCTGCCGGAGGTCACAATGCTGGATCTGAGTGGCCCAGGACTCCCAGGTACCCCAGGCTGTCTCCGATGGTGTCCACTCACCATGCGATCTCAATATAGTATGTACCAATGCTTTTTTTTTATATATCGGCGTATAACACGCACACGCGATTTTCAAACTTTTTTCAGGGTGAAAAAGTGCGTGTTATACGCCGATAAATACTGTAATTGCAACAGAGACAAACTTAGAAATTCAAGAAGCTGAGTTCTACACAGACAGTAAAGTAGTTCTGGGTTACATCCATAATGAAACTAGGCGTTTCTATGTCAATAACAGAGTGTTGAGATTGGGACCACCTGTCCTGAGCAATGGCATTTAGTGCCTACAGACTGTAATCCTGCAAACCTAGCGACCAGATCTGTGGCGGCCAGCCGCCTCGAGAGTACTTTGTGGTTCACAGGTGCCACCTTTCTACGCAGTCCTGACTGTAACACTAATGACTCCACCACGTTTGACCTAATAGATGCAGACAAGGATCAGGAAATTCGCCCTCAGGTTTCTACTGCAGTCACAACAACTTCTCTCAATCAGTTTAAAACCCACCGTTTCAGCAGGTTCTCCACCTGGAGGTCACTCGGTTTTTTTTTTAAGATTTATTTATTGAGTTTTTTGCAAGTACACAGCAAACAGATTTGTAAACGGTTACATCACATATATAGATCAGTGCACATTTACAATAGCACCTCAAGGCTATATAGCAATATCAAAATATTGTGAACCCCGGTTCCTCAACGGAGGAAAACTAAAACAACAGAAGAGGTAGGTCGACCGAAGTGGACCACATAGGGCCCCACTACGGTAAGTCATTGTATAATAAACAGTGGAGATATAAGTACATTCAGACACATACATACACATAGGGATGAGCTTCGAGTTCAAGTCAAACTCATGTTCAACTCGAACATCGGCTGTTCGACCGGTCGTCGAATTTCGAACATTATGGGCCGTTCGCGCCAAATTCGAGTGGCGCGTCACAGTCCATAATTCACTGCAGTATTGCAGTGCATTGCTGGCTGATGATTGGCCAAGCATGCACTATGACCCGTATGCTTTGGCCAATCACAGCGCGGTAAGAACGGAGTGCCATAATTGGCCAAAGCCAGGGTGGCTTTGGCCAATTATGTCTCAGGGGGTTTAGTACACAGCAGCATTTTGAAGGTTCCGATGATGGTACCCAGCTAGAGGAAGACAGTAACGTGAGCCCAGAGAGAGGAAGAAGGACAGCAAACTGGCAGTCATGTTCCCTCAGCTGCAACATACTGCCAGGTTTGCTACAGCGATGAGGAGGGAGGGGATGATGAGGTCACAAACTCTACGTAGGTGCCTGATAGGAGAGAGGAGGAGGAGGAGGAGGCACATCTCCAACGAGGCAGGATGCCCTCTAGGGGCCAGCTTAAGGGCAGCACACCGACAGCATCGCACCACAGAGCTCCGCATGTGCAGGGCGCTGCTGTCTCTGCGCGTTATTCCAAAAGTTCTTTGGTGTGGGCCTTTTTTGAGACTAGTGCATCAGATCGCAGCGCTGCTATTTGCAACATATGTCTCAGGCGTATCTCGCGTGGTCAAAACATCACCCGCTTGGGCACCACATGCTTGATCAGACATATGTTGACCTGCCATGCAGTTCGTTGGCAAGCATACCTAAAAGACCCACACCAAAGAACAAAGCGGACCTCTCGTTGCTCCTCATCAGCTGGGATCTCCAACCCCACTATACCTTCATGTCCTCTCTGAAACCTGCACTGAGAGGAATGAAGGTGTAGAATTAGGTGTGTCGGAGCCAAGTACTTGCGGGCAATTAGGGATGAGCTTCGTATTCGAGTCGAACCCATGTTCGTCTCGAACATTGGCTGTTCGGCTGTTCGCCGAATTGCAAACATTATGGGCCGTTCGCGCCAAATTTCGAGTGGCGCGTCACGGCCCATAATTTACTGCGGCATCGCAGTGCATTGCTGGCTGATGATTGGCCAAGCATGCACTATGACCCGCATGCTTTGGTCAATCACAGCGCAGAAAAAACGGAGAGCCATAATTGGCCAAAGCCAGGGTGGCTTTGGCCAATTATGGCTCAGAGGGTTTAGTACACGCCCCACACTATATAAGGCCGCCGGCTTGGCGCCCTTGTGTAGTGTGTTGGAGATGTTTAATGAGAGATTACAGAGACAGACAGTGTCATTTATATTGAGTTAGATAGAGCAGGCAGGCGAGTCAGTTAGCTGCTGTTACAGTGTGTAGAGGATATATATGCATCCTAGGTGTTGTATATATATTTATACACTGTATTCATTTTAGCTAGATCCGTTCCCGTTATTCTCGATACTGTGACAGGCAGGCAGGTGATTGTGCTAGCTGCAGACAGTCAGTGTTTCACTTAGTGTACTGTGTGCTTTGCATAGCGTTCACCTAAAGCTTACCTGAATACAGTTAGTAGGGATGAGCCGAACACCCCCTGGTTCGGTTCGCACCAGAACCTGCGAACGGACCGAAAGTTCGCGCAAACTTTAGAACCCTATTAAATACAATGGACGCGAACGTTCAAAATGTAAAGTGCTAATTATAACGGCTAATATGCATGTTATTGTCCTAAAAAGGGTTTGGGGACCCGGGTCCTGCCCCAGGGGACATGTATCAATGCAAAAATAAGTTTTAAAAACTGTTGTTTTTTCGGGAGCAGTGATTTTAATGATGCATAAAGTGAAAAAAAAAAGTGAAATATTCCTTTAAATTTCGTACCTGGGGGTGTCTAAAGTATGCCTGTGAAGTGGCACATGCTTCTCGTGTTTAGAACTGTCCCTGCACAAAATGAAATTTCTAAAGGAAAAAAAGCCATTTAAAACTGCTTGCGGCTTTAATGTAATGTCTGGTCCCGGCAATATGGATGAAAACCATTGAGAAAAATGGCATGGCCACCCCATCACCCACCCCTACCCCAGCCCATTAGCAGCCCCTTTGGGTCTTGTATGGATATTAAGGGGAACCCCGCACCCAAAATAAAAAAAGGCCCTATATACTCCGAACAGCAGTTGTGACAGCAGGAAGGTAAAGTCACCTGGTTGCATCCAGGGGGGTAGATATATTTCGCCCAGATTCAGGCTTTACGCCGACTTATACAACTAGGTGGAGAGTTGTATAAGGCTAGTGGGCTCATGGATGACTCATACCTCTAGGGAGAGTGTGGGGCGTCGTACAGACAGGGAGTTGATGAGGCCAGCTGAAGCTTGTCAGCTCATTTAGGCCTCTATAAGAACTCCCAGATTCATTAGGTGTTAGCTCATGCCTGGAACCAGACCTGTGTGGACTGTCTAGGGAGAGTGAACCCCTGTGCGGTGAGACAAAGCCTGTGTGGCTATTTGCTTGGACATTTAAAACCAGGGACTTAGGGACTAGGACAGCACTAGGCTGATCCCAGTTGTTAGTTAGGAAACCTGTATGTTTAGTCAGAGGTCAAGTTGACCAGGATTTATTTTATTTATGTTTCTTTTGCTTTGCTGTGTTTTGTCACTGTAAATAGAAAATAAACCGCACCTTTTTGATTTTGAAAACCACAACCTCCGTTTGCTGGGCCTGTTTTTGTCTGGGGAGCCCATCCCGGGGGTCACACACACCCGCTGCCGAGCTAACCCCCTCACAGTTGGTGGAGAACCAGTGGCAGTTTTTTTTTAAGCCAGCATGGAGGAGATACTGAAACAGCTGGCTCTAGCAAATGCCAATCAACAGCAGACAAATGCAGGTTTTCAAAGGAGCCTTGCAGCCCAGCAGCAAGCTCATCAACAGAGCCTTGCAGCCCAGCAGCAAGCTCACCAACAGAGTCTGGAAGCTCAGCAACAAGCCCAGCAGCAATCTGAGGCCCGCTTCATAGACCTGTTACAGAAGCAAGAGCAGAGACTACAACAAATGGAAGCAGTAATGCAGCAACGTCCGCAGACCAGTGAGGAAAGCCGTCCCACTAATACCGCGTCCTTTGGGGTGAGTCGTTTATTGACAAAAATGACTGGAGAGGATGATCCAGAGGTATTTTTGACCACATTTGAAAGGACCGCTGAAAGAGAAAAGTGGCCTGAGGAGCAGTGGGCTGGACTGGTGGCTCCTCTGTTAACTGGTGAATCGCAGAAAGCTTACTATGACCTAGAGCCTAACCAAGCAAAAGACTATGTGATGCTAAAAGCTGAAATTTTGGCAAGGCTGGGTGTCACCCAGGCTGTCCGGGCTCAGCGTGTGCATAACTGGACTTTCCAGCTTGGAAAACCCCCCAGGTCTCAAATGTATGATCTCATTCACCTGAGCAGAAAGTGGCTACAGCCAGAGACTTTGTCCGCACCAAAGATTGTGGAACGTGTTGTAATGGATCGGTTTTTGAGAGCTCTTCCTACTGCCATCCAAAAGTGGGTAAGCCATGGAGACCCAGAGACGGCCGATGGTCTTGTGGATCGTGTGGAGAAATACTTGGCTACAGAGAACCTGACGGCCTCTTCCAGAGACACTCGGACTTTCCACCCTAAGACCAGACCATCCCCAGGGGCGGATAAGAGGATTCCAAGGGGTGAGGGTGGAGAGAGTGAGAGGGTGGGAGCTCTACCCCAAGTTTGGCGAGAACAGCCTGGGAAATCAGCGGCTCAAGAGGCGGCAAGAAGGATCGTTTGCTACCGCTGCCGGCAAGCGGGACATATTGCAGCCAATTGCCCGGTTGTGGAGGAACCCATGCAGTGTGACTTTCTGACGGGCAGACGTCAGTCGCTGTGTGCGACAGTCGCATGCACTGCCATTCGAGGAACTGAGAAACATTTATGCAAAATGTGTGTTAATGGTAGAAATGTTGTGGTATTGCTGGATTCAGGTAGCCTTGTGACCCTGATAAAGGCTGAGTTAGTTAAAACAGAGGTCTTTGGGAATAGCAAGGTAGCTGTTATTTGTGTGCATGGGGACACCCGAGAGTATCCAGTGACTACAGTGTGTTTCGAGACCCCCAAAGGTACCCTCTCTCATCCAGTGGGCTTAGTATCTCAGTTACCGCATGACGCCATTGTGGGAAGGGATTTTCCGAAGTTCTGGGAACTGTGGGATGATCCTGAGCCCCCCACTGGTGCCCCTATGTACCAGGAATGTGATAGCCAGAACTCCCCTGAGAGTGGTGAGGACTCTCCGGAATTTCCCTTATCAGTATTGGCAGGGGAGACTCAAGAAACTGGAGAGGAGCCCACCTCCTCAGACGAAAACCTACCGTCTGTGGAGTTTTCTGATCTTGAGGTTCACAGGGAAAACTTTGCCACAGAACAGTTGAAAGACCCCGCCCTAATAAAGGCACGGGAAAACGTAGTGAAAATAGATGGCGAGTTAGTGAACCCAGATAATACCTGCACTTACCCATACTTCAGCGTAGAGAAGGACCTACTGTATCGGGTGGCAAAAAGGGCAGAAGAAACCGTTGAGCAGCTTGTGGTGCCCAAACCTTACAGGAAGTTGGTGTTGGAGTTGGCCCATGGGCACATTCTTGGAGGTCATCTGGGGACAGAGAAAACCCGAGAGAGGGTATTACAGAGATTCTATTGGCCGGGGGTGATGAAGGACATAGAAAATTATTGTTCCTCCTGCCCTGTGTGTCAGAGGTCGGCCCCGATGCCACATTTCCGTAGCCCGCTGGTCCCTCTACCCATCATTGAGGTCCCATTTGAGAGGATCGCCATGGATTTGGTAGGGCCTATAATCAAGTCCGCTAGGGGGCACCAGTACATATTAGTTATAATGGACTATGCCACCCGTTATCCAGAAGCGATCCCTCTCCGAAATACCTTGGCCAAAACCATAGCCAAAGAGCTATCTCTTGTGTTTAGCCGGGTGGGTATTTGTAAAGAACTGCTTACGGACCAAGGTACACCCTTTATGTCCCGGGTTATGAAGGAGCTGTGTAAATTGTTCAAAGTGACGCAATTACGTACATCTGTGTATCACCCCCAAACCGATGGGCTGGTTGAAAGATTCAACAAAACCCTAAAACAAATGTTGAAGAAAGTGGTGGATAGAGATGGAAAGGATTGGGACTGTCTACTTCCTTATCTGATGTTTGCTATTAGGGAGGTGCCCCAATCCTCTACGGGATTCTCCCCCTTTGAGTTACTGTATGGGAGACACCCAAGAGGGCTGTTGGATATTGCCAAGGAAACTTGGGAAAGTGAGAGTTCTCCCCACAGGAGTGTGATTGAGCATGTCGCCCTGATGCAAGACCGAATTGCACAGGTAATGCCCATCGTGAAGGAACATTTGGCCCAAGCGCAGTTAGCACAGCAGAGAGTGTACAACCGTGGAGCCAAGACCCGTACCTTTTCCCCGGGGGATAGGATACTGGTACTTGTCCCTACGGTTGAAAGTAAATTCCTTGCCAAATGGCAAGGCCCCTATGAGATAATGGAAAAAGTGAGCGAAGTGAATTACAAGGTCAGACAACCAGGAAGGCGAAAGCCCGAACAGATCTATCACGTTAATCTGTTGAAAGCCTGGAGGGATAGAGAGTCCCTAGTCGCAGACACTTGGTCACCAGCTCAAACTGGTTGCGTGATTCCTGAGGTTGGAATAGCAGCCACCTTGTCACAACCCCAACAACAGGAGGTTAAGGAGTTTGTGCTTCGCAACAAGGAGGTATTCTCTGAGCTGCCGGGACAAACATCTGGGGTAGAGCATGACATCATTACCCCGCCCGGTGAAAGGGTGAAGTTAAAACCCTATCGGATCCCAGAGGCCCGACGGGAGGCAATACGGGAGGAAGTACAGAAAATGCTGAACTTAGGGGTGATAGAGGAGTCCCAAAGTGATTGGTCTAGTCCCATTGTGTTGGTGCCTAAACCGGATGGGAGCTGGCGATTTTGTAACGATTTTCGTCAGTTGAACAAAGTTACAAAATTTGACACCTACCCCATGCCACGTATAGATGAGTTGATCGACCGGCTGGGAACAGCCCGATACATGACGACTCTTGACCTCACAAAAGGGTATTGGCAAATCCCCCTGGCCAAGTCGGCCAAAGAGAAAACCGCATTTGTAACCCCAGACGGGGCGTTCCAATATAAAAGAATGCCGTTCGGGTTACAGAATGCGCCGGCCACATTCCAGCGGAAAATGGACCAGATGCTGAGGCCCCATCGGAAGTATGCTGCGGCTTACCTGGATGACGTAATTGTCCATAGCACAGATTGGGCCTCACATCTGCCAAAAGTGCAAGCAGTCCTGGACTCTGTTCGGGAAGCGGGGTTTACGGCTAACCCCAAGAAGTGTACCATTGGGCAGGAGGAGGCCAAATATCTTGGGTACACCATTGGGAGGGGAGTAATAAAACCCCAACTCAACAAAGTCGAGGCCATCCAGAGTTGGCCACGTCCCAACAGCAAGAAGCAGGTACGAGCCTTTCTGGGAATCGCTGGGTATTATCGGCGATTCATTCCCCACTTTGCTTCTAAGGCTGTGCCCCTAACCAACCTGACGAAGGGGAAAGGGTCGGTCATGATTAAATGGACCCCCGAGGCTGAGGCAGCATTCCAATTCTTGAAACAAGCCTTATGTAGCCAGCCAGTGTTGTACTCACCCGACTTCTCTAAAGACTTTGTCGTACAAAGTGATGCGTCAGATGTGGGGTTAGGAGCAGTATTGTCCCAGGTCTGGAACGGGGAAGAGCACCCAGTCATTTACCTCAGCAGGAAGTTGAAGTCCCATGAGGTAAATTACGCCACCGTTGAAAAGGAGTGTTTAGCGGTGAAGTGGGCTCTAGATTCCCTTCGGTACTACCTGCTAGGTAGGCACTTTGACATGGTTACGGATCACGCTCCGTTAAAGTGGATGGCTCAAAACAAGGAAACAAATAGAAGAGTGAATAGGTGGTTCCTGGCCCTCCAGGAATTCAACTTCACAGTAAAGCATCGCCCTGGCGTTCAAATGGGGAATGTGGATGCTTTGTCTCGAGTACATGAATGCCTGATTGCTGGTGTTCCAACCCCGAGGTTAAAACAAGAGGGGGGGGTATGTGACAGCAGGAAGGTAAAGTCACCTGGTTGCATCCAGGGGGGTAGATATATTTCGCCCAGATTCAGGCTTTACGCCGACTTATACAACTAGGTGGAGAGTTGTATAAGGCTAGTGGGCTCATGGATGACTCATACCTCTAGGGAGAGTGTGGGGCGTCGTACAGACAGGGAGTTGATGAGGCCAGCTGAAGCTTGTCAGCTCATTTAGGCCTCTATAAGAACTCCCAGATTCATTAGGTGTTAGCTCATGCCTGGAACCAGACCTGTGTGGACTGTCTAGGGAGAGTGAACCCCTGTGCGGTGAGACAAAGCCTGTGTGGCTATTTGCTTGGACATTTAAAACCAGGGACTTAGGGACTAGGACAGCACTAGGCTGATCCCAGTTGTTAGTTAGGAAACCTGTATGTTTAGTCAGAGGTCAAGTTGACCAGGATTTATTTTATTTATGTTTCTTTTGCTTTGCTGTGTTTTGTCACTGTAAATAGAAAATAAACCGCACCTTTTTGATTTTGAAAACCACAACCTCCGTTTGCTGGGCCTGTTTTTGTCTGGGGAGCCCATCCCGGGGGTCACACACACCCGCTGCCGAGCTAACCCCCTCACACAGTATACAGGCGGTGCAAACAAGACACGGACTGTAGGTTTGTTCTTAAGCAGAATCTGTTTTTAATTTGGAACATGTACATTTATTAAGTGTAGTTCTAGCCAAAAAATCTATTTTTAAGCTTTTTGGAGTACATAGGGAAGGGTTAACACCCCTGTAACATTTGTTTTGCTGTCTGTGCACCTGTTCAGAACATTTCACCTCACTTTCCGTCCCAATGACAAATGTTTTTGGAAAGTTTGGGGTTTTTATTGAAACACGGATTGGTGATAAAGCATCAATAGAGAGGAGACACCTTTTCCCCATATTAACTCTTATGCCGCGTACACACGATCGTTTTTAATGTCATTTTCAAAAACAACGTTTTTCTCGACGTAATTTTTCTTGTTTCCTCTCAAGCCTGTCTTGCATACACACGTTCATTAAAAAAAACGCTTGAGCAAAGCGCAGTGACGTACAACACGTACAATGGCACTATAAAGGGGAAGTTCTGTTCGAATGGCGCCACCCTTCATGTTAGTAAAGTTTGTTGAGCGACGATTCGCGCTTTTCAGCCTCGTGCTTTTCAGTCCGTTACAGTGTGACGAATGTGCTATCTCCATTACGAACGCTAGTTTTACCAGAACGAGCGCTCCCGTCTCATACTTGATTCTGAGCATGCACGTTTTTTTTCCCCTCGTAAAAGCATACACACTACCGTTTTTCACGTCGTTAAAAAAAACGACGTGAAAAATTACGTGAAAAATGGAGCGGGTTCTCATTTTTTTAGGCCATTTTTCACATCGTTAAAAATGCTCTGAAGCCTAGACATGATCGTTTTTAATGCCCAATTTAAAAAATGCAATTTTTAACAACGTGAAAAACGATCGTGTGTATGCGGCATTACAGGAGAGAATTTCCCTTCCTAGGGGTAGATTTCCTCTCACTTCCTGTTGTCTCCTTCCGTTTGCAAGTAGGAGTCGTTTGTAAGTTGGATGTTTGAAAGAAGGGGCCTGCCGTAGATACTCTGCAGAAATTTGCCCCTTAGGTGTTGGTTTTGCCACAACACTGTAAGCCCTCACAGTTACTCTTGGTGGGCGCTGGAACGCCCTGCTGTCAACTATTATATCAGGAATTGTAATTACATGCCATTGTTGAACAGTGGTAGGAAAAATTGGGCCTTTGGTGGTGGTGCTGGTGCCACAACACTGTAAGCCCTTACAGTTACTCTTGGTGGGCGCATGAATGGGCCCTGCTGTGAATTATTAGATCAAGAATTGTAATTGCATGCCCCTGTTGAACAGGGGCTGAAAAATTGGGCCTTTGGTGGTGACGGTGGTGCCACAAGACTGTAAGTTCTCACAGTTACTCTTGGTGGGCGCAGGAATGGGCCCAGCTGTGAAATATTAGATCAAGAATTGTTATTACATGCCCCTGTTGTACAGGGGCAGACAAATTGGGCATTAGGCACTGGTGCTAGTGCCACAACACTGCAACCCCTCACAGATACTGTACTTAGAGCGCAGCAATGAGCCCCGTTGCAAAGTATTAGACCAAGAATTGTAATTACATGCCCCTGTTAAACAGGGGCAGAAAAATTGGGCCTTAGGCACTGGTGCCAAAACACTGCAACCCCTCACAGATACTGTACTTGGAGCGCAGCAATGAGCCCTGCTGCAAAGCATTGCATAAAAAATTGTAAATACACGCCCCTGTTAAACAGGGGCTGAAAAATTGGGCCTTAGGCACTGGTGCTGGTGCCATGACACTGCAACCTCTCCCAGATACTCTAGTTGGAGTGAAGTAATGAGCCCTGCTGCAAAGAATTGCATCAAATATTGTAATTACATGCCCCTGTTAAACAAGGGCTGAAAAATTGGGCCTTAGCTACTGGTGGCGGCACCCAGAACCAAAAATGTTCTTCCAAGCTATCAGCAGGATCATTGAGGAGGAAGAGGATATTCTGTCAACATAACAGGACATTCACTCAGCATCAGCATAGGCAGTCTTGAAGGGATGTGACATTTAAAAAAAAATTATTTGGTTACATCAGCTTCAGGTTCTTGCTAGCTGGTGGTGATCCAAGACTGATTCATCTTTATGAATGTCAGTTGATCAACCGAGTTGGTGGACAGTGTGATCGGTAACAAAGCCTCCAGCAGCACTGAATATGCGTTCCGAAAGAGCGCTGGATGCAGGACAGGCCAGTAGCTCAATTGCATACTGTGCAAGCTCTGGCCAGTGATCTATCCTCAAGACCCAGTAACCCAGAGAATTTTTGGTGGGAAAGGTGTCCAAGTCTGACCTTGCCCCTAGGTATTTCTGGACCATGTAAATCAGACGCTGGCGATGGTTGCAGGAACCGATCATACCTTGGAGCTGCGGACTAAAAAATTGTCTGAATGCATCGGTCAGACGGCCACCTTCTCCACCGCTCCTTCTCTGACTGACCGAAGCCTCAGCAACTCGTTGTCCAGGACCAGTAGTTTGTAACCCCCCAGTCTCTGGAAACGCGTTGCACAGACCTTTCTGCAAGGCCTCCCGGAGATGTCTCATCTTCTGCTCCCTCTGTGACGGCAAGATAAGGTCCGCAACCTTACCCTTATACCGTGGATCAAGGAGAGTGGGCAGCCAGTAATAGTCCCTCTCCTTGATCCAAAGAATACGAGGATCCTTCCGCAGGCTTTGCAGGATCAGGGAGGCCATGCAGAGGAGGTTAGCTGAGGCATTCAGTCCGGAGTCCTCTGGTTCTCTAAGGACGACATGATTCGCAGCCACCTCCTCCCAGCCACATACAAGTCCACGGGTTTCTTGGGACTGTAAATCATCCCTAAAAGACTGCTGCTGCTGCTGATGCTGAGTGCCAGGCTCCACCTCCATGCTGACACAATCCTCCTCCTCCTCCTCCTCTTCCTGTGTGATGGATGGGACAGAAGGAACACTGTCTGGAAAAAGGAGGCCTTGAGAGGCAAGGAAGTCCTCCTCTTCCTGCCTCTGTTCTGCCTCAAGTGCCCTGTCCATTATTCCACGCAGCGTATGCTCCAACAGGTGGACAAGAGGTACAGTGTCACTGATGCATGCACTGTCACTGCTCACCATCCTCGTGGCCTCCTCAAATGGTGCCAGGAAAGTGCATGCATCCCTGATCATGCCCCACTGGTGTGGTGAAAAAAAAACGAGCTCCCCTGACCCTGTCCTGGTGCCGTAGTCGCACAGGTACTCATTGATGGCCCTCTGCTGTGTGTGCAGCCGCTGCAGCATGGCCAACATTGAGTTCCACCTGGTGGGCATGTCACATATATGGCGGTTCTTAGGCAGGTTCAACTCCTTTTGCAGCTCAGCCAGCCGAGCACTGGCATTATATGATCGGCGGAAATGCACACAGACTTTCATGGCCTGCCTCAGGACATCCTGTAAGCCTCGGTACCTGCCCAAGAACCGCTGCACCACCAGGTTAAGGACGTGAGCCACACAGGGCACATGGGTCAGTTGTCCCTGTCGGAGGGCGGAGAGGAGGTTGGTGCCATTGTCGCAAACCACCATTCCTGGCTTAAGCTGGCGTGGCGTCAACCACCTCTTGGCCTGTCCCTGCAGAGCTGGCAGAACCTCTGCCCCAGTGTGGCTTCTGTCCCCCAAACACACCAGCACAAGCACGGCATGGCATCTTTTTGCCTGCGTACTTGTGTAGCCCTTTGAACACCTACGGAGCACCGCTAGTTCCGAGGACAAAGTACAGGAAGAGGCCATGGAGGAAGAAGAAGAGGAGGGGGTGGAGGAGAGAGGTGTGTCACAACCAGTAGTAGCATTTTGGAGGCGTGGTGGCGGAACAACCTCCAACACTACTGCACCTTGTCCTGCATCCTTCCCAGCTGCCAAATGAGTGACCCAATGGGCTGTGAAAGATAGGTAACGTCCCTGTCCATGCCTGCTGGACCATGAGTCAGCGGTAATATGCACCTTACCGCTGACTGCCCTGTCCAGCGAGGCATGGACATTGCCTTCCACATGCCGGTAGAGAGCCGGAATTGCCTTCCGTGAGAAAAAGTGGCGTTTGGGAACCTGCCACTGAGGAACCGCACATTGCACAAACTCACGGAAGGGGGCCGAGTCTACCAACTGAAAAGGCAGCAGTTGAAGTGCTAGAAATTTAGCCAAGCTAGCATTCAACCGCTGGGCATGTGGATGGCTGGGAGTGAACTTCTTTCGACGGTCCAGCAGCTGGGGCAGGAAAATTTGCCTGCTACAATCGGACGTTGGTGTACTGCTAGCAAAGTGCCCGCAACTACTTGGCTGTGACACACCTAATTCTACACCTTCATTCCTCTCAGTGCAGGTTTCAGAGAGGACTGAAGGTATAGTGGGGTTGGAGATCCCAGCTGATGAGGAGCAAGGAGAGGTCCGCTTTGTTCTTTGGTGTGGGTCTTTAAGGTACGCTTGCCAACGAGCTGCATGGCAGGTCAACATATGTCTGGTCAAGCATGTGGTGCCCAAGCGGCTGATTATTTGGCCACGCGAGATACGCTTGAGACATATGTTGCAAGTAACAGCGGTGCGATCTAATGCACTAGACTCAAAAAAGGCCTACACCAAAGAACTTTTGGAATAACGCGCAGAGGCAGCGCCCTGCACAGGCGGAGCTCTGCGGTGTGATTCAGTCGGTGTGCTGCCCTTACGCTGGCCCCCGGAGGGCATCCTGCCTCATTGGAGATGTGCCTCCTCCTCCTCCTCTCTCCTATCAGGCACCCACGTGGAGTCAGTGACCTCATCATCCCCTCCCTCTTGATCACTGGAGCAAACCTGGCAGTATGCTGCAGCTGGTGGAACATGACTGCCAGATTGCTGTCCTTCTTGAGCATTCCCTTCTCTCTGCGCTCACGCTACTGCCTTCCTCTAGCTGGATATCATCATCAGACCCTTCAAAACTCTGGGCATCCTCCTGGAGCATGTACCCAACACTGTGCTCAAACAGTTCGGGGGACTCCTCAGGAGGACATGGTGGGTCTAGGGAAGGAGTGACTGATGATGACATTGATACGAGGGAAGAGGACACATTGGCAGCTGCTTTGCCAGTACCCTGAGCCTGGGTGAGAGAGGATGAGGAGGGCTTGGTCATCCACTCTACCAAGTCTTCAGCATTATGCGGCTCAACACGTCCAGCTGCCGAAAATAAGGACAAGCGTGTCCCATGGCCACGTGCTGATGACAATGCACCGTGTCCACGACCAGCACTGTTGCCCCCAGACACAGAGCCTGCTTGCCCTCTTTTATTGGCCTGTTACTGTCTGCCTCTCCTTGTTGGCCTTCCAGACATTCTAATGGCCTGCAGGGAGATGCAAAAACCAGCAATAAGGGGTAGCTTCAGGTGTATACTGTGCAGGAGGCACCTACACCCACTGTAACTGCTTTCAGATGCCTGTCTGTGTTACACAACCGGACAACACCACAAGCAATAAGGGGTAGCTTCAGGTGTATACTGTGCAGGAGGCACCTACACCCACTGTAACTACTTGCAGATGCCTGTCTGTGTTACACAACAGAACAACACCACAAGCAATAAGGGGTAGCGTATACTGTGCAGGAGGCACCTACACCCACTGTAACTGCTTGCATATGCCTGTTAGTGTTACACAAAAGAAAAACACCAGCAATACGGGGTAGCTTCAGGTGTATACTGTGCAGGAGGCACCTACACCCACTGTAATTGCTTGCAGATGCCTGTCTGTGTTACACAACAGAACAACACCACGAGCAATAAGGGGTAGCTTCAGGTGTATACTGTTCAGGAGGCACCTACACCCACTGTAACTACTTGCAGATGCCTGTCTGTGTTACCCAACAGAACAACACCACGAGCAATAAGGGGTAGCGTATACTGTGCAGGAGGCACCTACACCCACTGTAACTGCTTGCAGATGCCTGTTAGTGTTACACAAAAGAAAAATACCAGCAATACGGGGTAGCTTCAGGTGTATACTGTGCAGGAGGCACCTACACCCACTGTAACTGCTTGCAGGTGCCTGTCTGTGTTACACAACAGAACAACACCACGAGCAATAAGGGGTAGCTTCAGGTGTATACTGTTCAGGAGGCACCTCCACCCACTGTAACTACTTGCAGATGCCTGTCTGTGTTACACGACAGAACAACACCACGAGCAATAAGGGGTAGCGTATACTGTGCAGGAGTCACCTACACCCACTGTAACTGCTTGCAGATGCCTGTCTGTGTTACACAACAGAACAACACCACGAGCAATAAGGGGTAGCTTCAGGTGTATACTGTGTAGGAGGCACCTACACCCACTGTAAGTGCTTGCAGATGCCTGTTAGTGTTACACAAAAGAAAAACACCAGCAATACGGGGTAGCTTCAGGTGTATACTGTGCAGGAGACACCTACACCCACTGTAACTGCTTGCAGATGCCTGTCTGTGTTACACAACAGAACAACACCACAAGCAATAAGGGGTAGCGTATACTGTGCAGGAGGCACCTACACCCACTGTAACTGCTTGCAGATGCCTGTTAGTGTTACACAAAAGAAAAACACCAGCAATTCGGGGTAGCTTCAGGTGTATACTGTGCAGGAGGCACCTACACCCACTGTAACTGCTTGCAGATGCCTGTTAGTGTTACACAAAAGAAGAACACCAGCAATACGGGGTAGGTTCAAGTGTATACTGTGCAGGAAGCACCTACGCCCACTGTAACTGCTTGCAGGTGCCTGTCTGTGTTGCACAACAGAACAACACCACGAGCAATAAGGGGTAGCTTCAGGTGTATACTGTGCAGGAGGCACCTACACCCACTGTAACTGCTTGCAGATGCCTGTCTGTGTTACACAACAGAACAACACCAGCAATACGGGGTAGCTTCAGGTGTATACTGTGCAGGAGGCACCTACCCCCACTGTAACTGCTTGCAGGTGCCTGTTAGTGTTACACAAAAGAAAAACACCAGCAATACGGGGTAGTTTCAGGTGTATACTGTGCAGGAGGCACCTACACCCACTGTAACTGCTTGCAGATGCCTGTCTGTGTTACACAACAAAACAACACCACGAGCAATAAGGGGTAGCTTCAGGTGTATACTGTGCAGGAGGCACCTACACCCACTGTAACTGTTTGCAGATGCCTGTCTGTGTTACACAACAGAACAACACCAGCAATACGGGGTAGCTTCAGGTGTATACTGTGCAGGAGGCACCTACCCCCACTGTAACTGCTTGCAGGTGCCTGTTAGTGTTACACAAAAGAAAAACACCAGCAATACGGGGTAGTTTTAGGTGTATACTGTTCAGGAGGCACCTACACCCACTGTAACTGCTTGCAGATGCCTGTCTGTGTTACACAACAGAACAACACCATGAGCAATAAGGGGTAGCGTATACTGTGCAGGAGGCACCTACACCCACTGTAACTGCTTGCAGATGTCTGTCTGTGTTACACGACAGAACAACACCACGAGCAATAAGGGGTAGCGCATACTGTGCAGGAGACACCTACACCCACTGTAACTACTTGCAGATGCCTGTCTGTGTTACACAACAGAACAACACCATGAGCAATAAGGGGTAGCTTCAGGTGTATACTGTGCAGGAGGTTTAGCAAAGAATAACACTCAAGCCTCGTACACACGACCGAGTTTCTCGTCGTAAAAAACACGTCGTTTTTTTCGACGAGATTCTTGTTAACCTTGTCGATTTTTTCGTCAAACTTTCCATGTGTACACACTGACATTTCCCAATTTCCTCGTTGTTCTCCGCGGTCACGTCCAGCACGTACGACGGCACTATAAAGGGGAAGATCTTTTTTCTTGGCGCCACCCCTTGGGCTGCTTTTGCTGATCTCGTGTTACCGCGTGTGAAGTAAAAGTTTGGGAAGAGACGATTCGCGCTTTTCAGTCTTCGTACTTTTCAGTTCGTTTTCTGCGGTTCAGTTTGTGCTTGTGGGTTCGTATCTTGACTTTCAGGGCGTCTAGGCAGGTCGTATCTGTTTTACAGTGCGTTCTTGCCTGTTCGTTTCTGTTTTTCAGTTCGTTATTCATAGGTCTTGCTGTTCTAAAGTGCGTTCTGTTCTGTACGTTCTGATAAGACGACCGTTTCCTAGCCATGTCGCCTGGACGTTCTCGTCGTCGAGTTCGTGCTGTGCGTGCGCTTGGTGTTGGTCTGCTTGTTTTGGACCAAGACCAGTCCATGAATGGTGTGCGGAGGAGTTCATGGACCAAGAATTGGTTGCTCCAGCGGGACCAATTCTGCCATATGCCTCTGCTGCGGGAGATCGTCGAGAATAATCCTGAGGACTACAGGAATTTTCTGCGGATGTCTGACCCCGTTTTTCAGGAACTGTTGGCTTTGGTTTCCCCCTATATTACCAGGAAGGACACCGTTATGCGGGAAGCCATCAGTGCTGAGCAGAGGCTCATCGCCACGTTACGTTATCTGACGACAGGGAGAAGTCTTCAGGACTTGAAGTTCACAACGTGCATCTCCCCCCAGGCTCTGGGCCTCATAATCCCAGACACCTGTTCTGCTATTATACAAGTCCTGCAGGAGGACTATATTAGGGTAAGTTTTCTCCATTAACATCACATTTTATGTATTACATGTATGCTAATGTATTGTATTTCTTTCATCCTTCCCTAATTACCATGATTGTAATATGCTGAGAATGTCCCCTTTGTCCTCATGCATGCTTGAAGCTTTAGATTGCCCCTTTTTTCTCCTCCATGCATATTTTCCTTCACTAACCTTTCCAGCAGGGGCGCCTGTTGCTCCAAATGTTTGGGGGTTCAAACCCCAATTTAGGAAATAAACTTCCTCCTTTTTTGCTCTGGTGCCTATTAAACGCCCCCATTTGTTCCCTCCAATGCAGCCATTTTGTTCCCTCTAATGCAGCCATTTTGTCCCCTCCAATGCAGCCAGTTCCCCCCCAGCCCTGCACTTACCTTCTTGTGGTCAGCGCCATCCTTCTTCTGTCCTTGATGTCTTCTCCTTCCCTTGATGTTGCATCAGCCAATCATGTTACCATTAAACAGACTTGGTGAACATGATTGGCAGAGCAGCTTGTCAGTGTTTACCCAAGGAATGCCCCCCCCCCCTGCGTCCCCTATTTAACTTTTCTGAAGCCAATTACATCCCTCAGGCTGTAATGTGCAAGACAATTTTCCTTACTGTTTCTGATATGCAATTTTAAGCCCATAAATGCCGCAGTTCTTCATATGTCGGTCGCTTAACAGGGGGCCATCCACCTGAATAGTGGGCAGCATAGACAATACATAGGTTAATGCAAGGCATGAACCTATGTATTGTTCTGAGTGACGGGCACAGGAGAGAGGGGGCAGTGCTCCAGCGCCCACTCTGGACGCACCGCCACTGCAATGCTATCCTGTGTCCAAACACATCTACCCCCCCCTCCCCATTATAATTTATTAATGGACCATCATAGGGGGTGATGAATATGATACATGAGCCTTCCATTATACTTATTTAAAACACCTTAATAAACGTAGACTTTGCTTGATGTTGGCCTCTAATATATTTTCTTAGAATATACTTGTAATGTTTGATTTGTGTATTCTAATATTTTTTCATCTTGTTTGACTCCACAGCTTACTTCCACGCCACAGGAATGGCAGACTGTGGCATCGGAGTTTGCCACGCGGTGGGACTTCCCCAACTGCGGTGGTGCTATAGACGGGAAGCACGTCCGCATCATGCCACCACCCCGTTCTGGGTCCTACTACTTCAATTACAAGGGGTTTCATAGCATTGTGCTGATGGCGGTGGTGTCAGCGCGGTATGAATTCCTCTATGTTGATGTAGGGAAGAATGGCCGCATGTCCGATGGGGGATCCTTCATCCAGATGGAGTTTGCCCTCCGTCTCCAGAGTGACGACCTTGCATTGCCACCGGATGCAGGGAATATTGAAGGACTCCCCTTTGTTTTTTTGGCTGATGAAGCCTTCGGGCTCGGACCACATCTTATGAGGCCATTTCCTCAGAGGACCCTGACCCCAGAGAAGAGGGTGTTCAATTACCGGCTGGCCAGGGGCCGAAGAGTCGTTGAAAATGCCTTTGGCATAATGGCCAGCCGGTTCCGCCTTTTTATGACTTCAATACACTTGGCGGACTACAAAATAAACTATGTAGTATTATGCTGCTGTGTGCTACACAATTTTCTTTGCCCCAAATCTAATTCCTATATGGCCTCAGTTTTGCCTGAGGCTGGACTTTCCCCTGATAATCCCCTGCCGGGCCTGGAATCTGCCTGTGCTGGCTTGCCATCCCAAAATGCCCGTGAGGTTCGGGACAAATACATGGACTATTTCATGGGTAGGGGGGCAATTCCTATGCCAGGCTATGTCTAAAGATTCCTGTCTAACGATCCAAATAAAAATCTTGTTTAAACTTCTAACTTTTGTTGGTTTCCTGTCTCCTAGTTTGTCTTAGTGCATTTGTAGTGCCAAGTGTATTTTCCTTTAGTAAATACCAACCATTTCACTATGTAACCTTTAAAAATGTACCAAATAAGGTTAGAGTGTATTAGAAAAAGAAGCTACACGTTGTTTGTGTTCAAATATTTTACTATGTGCAAATTCACACACCTTTTTTTTTTTTATTTTACATTTTTTGTTTGCCTGGCCACAAACCGGCAATTGTTTTCTTAGGAAAATACAAAAACAACAGTTGCATTCCAAAAATTACAAAATTGGATACCTCGGAGCAATCTGAGACATTCACTTACACAAACTATATGTCTCTATGTGCCCGTCCTAATATGGGGTCCTGCCACCCCTTGCCCAGCCAAAAATTGAATATGCACACAATTGGGATTATTTTCCTATAGGGATTTTAGACTCCTGATCCCTATTGTCAACATGTGCTATCTGCCATCAGGGGTGATCAATGGACGTGTTTTGGGGGTGCAACCCCTTCCTCAGTTCACCTACTTTAGATACGAGGAAGGGGTTGCACCCCCAAAAGATGTACATGGATATCCCCTGATGGCAGATAGCACATGTTGACACACTGTGTGCAGTTTCAATTTTTGGCTGGTTTGATTGTCAAAAAGCTTTTTTAAAAGTTGAAGAAGAAACATGAAAAAAGGGGGTTGGGATGCCTTATTGAATTCTCCCCAAAACATCGAGAATGTCTTTAAATGTTTGATCCATCACATGAATTCTTTCTTTAATTTTGTCCAGTTCCGTGCTACATTCCATCACTTGCTGGATGAGGCGGAGGGCACTGTCAGCAGAGAAACCTGTACTATCCTTCACCCCAACATTCACATCCCCTAAAAACAAAATAAAAAGGTATTATAACTCTGCAGGCCTACCTCTCTTACCTGAAGCTGTGGTGACAGATACTGACCTGTTGTGGTGACCAGTTCCACAACGTCATCCACCTCTCCTTCCTGCACTTCTCCTTCCTCCACCTCAACTTCCTCCACATCTTTAGGTTGTTGGTCTTTTGGAGTTTGGGGTTGTTGTGAAGCTGTGGGGTTCCTGTGCTCCCTGGAGTGTCCTCCTCCCAGTCTTCTCTCCCCTATGAGAATCAAACAAAAGGTAGAGTTTTCACACAGAAATTCTCTATGTAAAAAAAAAAAAAAAAACAGGCTAAATTGCTTGGAAGTGGGGTACAAGTGTGTGTTTGGGCGGAAGTTAAAGATGAATGCATTATTTCTGAGCAAGAATATGCTTAGTATTCACCTTTGTCTGTAATTTTTTAGACATGTAGGCAACACAAAAATTCTCTGATGCACCTGTGTGGGACACCCAAAAAAGGCAGGTCTGGTGGCCCACACTATAGTGCTCCAAAGTACAGATGTGGAAGCAGCTGCTGAGTGTCCTCTCCTTTACACAGTTTACAGTTTGCATTTCATTCTCTTTACAAACACATCATCTAGCCTAAAACTTTGTGCCCCAAATTTCCCAAAAAATGGCAGATGTCTAATTACTTTTGTGGCTGTAAAATAAGCCAAAACAGCGGATAGTGGCCGAACGAAGTGTCTGTAACGTAACGAACGATTACTGTGCCCAACCAAGTTCAAAATATTACATTTTGGAAGGGAGTCCAATAAGAAAAAAAAACTAAACCAGCAACATGTCAGTTTAGAAAAGGATTAATAGCAGAAAAGTGTACATTTTACTTACTTTTTGTGAGCATTCTCTTAATGCTCCTTAACTGCTCTGGCTCCCTCAGTTTGAGGTCTGACCACCTCTTTCTGAGCTGCTCATTTGAGCGTTTCACCCCGAAATTCGTCTTCAGACTCTTCACGACTTTAGTGAGGATTTTGGCCTTCCTTCTATTTGGTTTGCTATACAGCCCATGCTTTGCTTCATAATCAGACTTGAGCAAGATGTCCACCATCTCCGCCATCTCGGCAAAAGACATATTCGATGTCTTGAATCTCCTCCTTGATCGTGACGTTTCCTCGGTCTCCGGGCTTGTCTCCTCCTCGTTAGTTGCGGAATTATCAGACACCTGCTGTAACTCCGCCATATCTGTCTGCGCGCCGAAAGAGAAGGGGCGGGGAAAAGATGTTAGTTAGAACGTTATGGGCGGGCGACGTGTGCGGAGCGACGTGTTCGTATTTTGACGCATGCGTGGTGTGTATATAGCAAACACACATGTGACTATAGTACGTTCGGTGTGCAGAGAGAGGAGTTCAAGTGACGGACGTGCGAACGAAGGTATGTGATTTTGAGACTGTGCCAAATTGTTGGCCTATACTGTCTTGAGAATGTTGTAGGATATATATGGTGACTACGATGTTAAGGAGGTTAGACTGTTTGCCTCACATTAGTTATATATTATTTATTTAACTTGCAGATACAATATGAATATCTTTATTAGCGACAAAGAGTTCCTGGCGGAATTTATTGACCGGGTAAGGGAGCTGCCGGCTCTGTGGGAGACGAAAAACCCCATCCACAAAAAAAGAGGGGTGAGAAAAGCAGCACTGGAGAAGCTGCTCCCATTTGTGCAGACCAAGGTGCCCACAGCCACAACAAAACAAGTGGACACTAAAATTGGGAGCTTGAGAGGCACCTACAGGACTGAACGCTCTAAGGTCCTGGCTTCTCAGAGGTCAGGAGCAGCAGCAGGTGATGTGTATGTCCCGATTTTGTGGTACTACAGCAGGATGTCCTTCCTGGATGACCACATTGAGGCAAGGCCATCACTCTCCACTCTTCCCCCCAGACTTCCCTGCAGCCAACCCGAGCCTTCTCTGGAGCAAGAGGAGGCAGCCATCCTGGATGAACCTGATTTGGCCATCTGGAGCCAGGTATAGTATTAAATGAAAATGTATTGGGATAAAATTAATGTTTGCCAAATATGTCAAGATGAGAAACATACAATATTTTGGCTTCCACAAGTGAAATCAAGATCTCGAGACATTAGTCTGCACTTAATTGGGTGCTAAATAGTCAATCTGATGTAGGTGTAAATTATAAAAACTGATTTCTGGATTTACATTCTAATTGCTTCAATCATGTTTATAAAGTTTGCTGCAAAGATTAAACCAACATATTAAACGATGTCCCTTTTTCATACACAGGATGAAATCAGCCAGGAGGAGGGTCTGGAAACTGTCAGGCAGGAGGAGGAAGGGCCCAGTGGCAGCCAGGAGGAGGCAGGGCCCACTGTGAGCCAGGAGGTGGCAGGGCCCACTGTGAGCCAGGAGGTGGCAGGGCCCAGTGGCAGCCAGGAGGTGGCAGGGCCCAATGGCAGCCAGGAGGTGGCAGGGCAAAGATCCCAGGTGCCTCCCATCTGGCTTCCCAAAAGAGGCAGGAGGGACAGGACCACCAGTGAGGCAGCAATGGCCCTTATTAAAGAGGCCCATGCCACCCTCAAAGAGCCCACATCCCCTGAAGAGGCCATTGCCGGCCTAGTGGAGGCAAAGTTCAAGGTGATGAGCATGGAGCAACGCCTCCTATGCGAGCCCCTGCTCATCACCTTGCTCAACAAGGGGGTGATGGGAAAAATTAACCCCAATACCGCCATTTGTGAGGTGGCACAACTGTCCCAACCTCCACCTCCTCCTCCACCTCCACTTTATTCTTCTGCCCCACCCCCTTCTCCTCCACCTCCACCTTGTTCTTCCGCCCCACCCCCTTCTCCTCCACCTCCACCTTGTTCTTCCACCCCACCCCCTTCTCCTCCACCTCCACCTTGTTCTTCTGCGCCACCCCCTTCTCCTCCACCTCCTCCTCCTCCTGACAGGAGTATCCCTCCAGTGGCCCAGCCTCCAGCCAAACGAAGAAGGAAGGCTGCAGGGAAGGCTTCAGGAAAGGTTGCAGGGAAGGTTGCCAGGAAGACGAGGAAGTGATGGCCTTGCTTCATTGTGGTCGGACAGAAGGCAGCCTGTTGTAGTACCACACACTTGGGACATATATATCACCTGCTGCTGTTCCTGACCTCTGGGAGGCCAGCATCAGATTGTGCTCAGAAATGTTGGCCTTCTCAAGCTCCCAATTTTAGTGTCCACACAGGGTTGATGTGTGGTCTGGGGTCCCTGGGATGCACAAATGGCAGCAGCTTCTCCAGCGCTGCCTTCTCTTTATTTTAGTTCAAACATGAATAAATGTTATTTTTCTTTAAGTTCATACTTGACTATGTGTATTTGTAAAAATTTTAAATCTAGCTTTGGAGTAAGCAGATACATTTGACTGACAAAAAAAGGAACAGATACCAACCCCCCAAAAAAATAACGAAATCGTATTTCCCAAAAAAGGGTGTAAAATTTTAATAATATATATTAAAAGATTCAATGGGAGATCACTACCAAAACATTGCGAAATTACAATTAACATCAGTTTGAAAAATATCAAATTTTTTAATATTCCTAAAAACTTGCACGATATAATACACATAAATCTTCTTAAGAGCAGCATGAAAAAGGTTAAAAAAAGATAGTCATAAATTCGTTTGGATTAATGTAACATTCTAACGAAGATTTCAATGCACAACATTTAAACGATGCAAAAATTTTGAGCGTGACGAATGTGCTATCTCCATTACGAAGGCTTGTTTTACCAGAAGATGCGCTCCCGTCTCATAGTTGCTTGTGAGCATGCGCGCTTTTGGAAGAGTCGTAAAAGCATACACACGAACCATTTTCTCGACACAAAACAGGCCGACGAGAAACACGACGAGGAAATTTGGAATCCTGACGAGAAAATAGAGAGCAGGTTCTCTATTTTCTTGTCGAAATTCACGGCAATTTTCTCGTCGTAAAACCATACACACGAACGGTTTTCTCGACAAAAAAGCTCAAGCGGCACTTTTCTTGCCGGTTTTGGACGAGAAACTCGGTCGTGTGTACGAGGCTTCACACTGTACCTGCCTATCCTTCTCTCTCCCTGCATGCCAGCACACTGTAAATGCACAAGGTTTAGCAAAGAATAACACTGACACTGTCCCTGCCTAATTCTTCTCTCTCCCTGCACGCCAACACACTGTAAATGCACAAGGTTTAGCAAAGAATATCACTGACACTGTCCCTGCCTATCCTTCTCTCTCCCTGCACGCCAGCACACTACACAAGGCCGCCGCGCTGGTGGGCTTATATAGTGTGGGGCGTGTACTAAACCCCCCTGAGCTATCCTGCCTGTGGCCAATTATGGCTCTCCTTGCTGCCGGCGCTGTGATTGGCCAAGCATGTGGGGTCACAGTGCATGTTTGGCCAATCACAGCGCCGGCAATGCACTGCGATGGCGCAGTGCATTGTGGGCCGTTCGCGTCACACGAATTTGGCGCGAACGGCTCACAAAGTTCTGGTTTCGCCAAACAGCCGATGTTCGAGTCCCAGCCCAAAAATCTATTTTTAAGCTTTTTGGAAAACATGGGGAAGGGTTATCACCCCTGTAACATTTGTTTTGCTGTCTGTGCACCTCTTCAGAACATTTCACCTCACTTTCTGTCCCAATGCCAAATTTGTTTGTAAAATTTGGGGTTTTTAGTGAAACAAGGATTGGTGATAAAGCATCAGTGGAGAGGAGACACGTTTTTCCCATATTAACTCCTACAGGAGAGAATTTCCCTTCCTAGGGGTAGATTTCCTCTCACTTTCTGTTGTCTCCTTCCGTTTGCAAGTAGGAGTTGTTTGTAAGTTGGATGTTTGAAAGTAGGGGTCTGCCGAATATACTCTGCCGAAATTTGGCCCTTAGGTGTTAGTGTTGCCACAACACTGTAAGCCCTCACAGTTACTCTTGGTGGGCGCTGGAACGGGCTCTGCTGTGAACTATTATATCAAGAATTGTAATTACATGCCATTGTTGAACAGTGGTAGAAAAATTGGGCCTTTGGTGGTGGTGGTGGTGTTGTCACAACACTGTAAGCCCTCACAGTTACTCTTGGTGGGTGCAGGAATGGGCCCTGCTGTGAAATATTACATCAAGAATTGTAATTACATGCCCCTGTTGAACAGGGGCAGAAAAATTGGGCCTTATGCACTGGTGCCACACCACTGCAACACCTCACAGAAACTTTAGTTGGAGCGCAGGAATGAGCCCTGCTGCAAAGTATTGCATCAAAAATTTTAATTACACCCCTACATCATAGAAGGGTTATCCGTCTTTAAATTTGTGTTCAAATAATCCGCAATGTCCTTTTGGCATTCCCCCTCCAACACTTCATTCTCCAAGCATTGAGAATCTAAGCGCCATATGGTGGGACCTATACATAGAAGAAGCTGAAGTTCCAACAAGAGTGGTGCATAGTCAGAAATGTCCCTAGGAAGAAAGGAAACAGCCAAGACCAGGGAAAGAGTAACAGGGGTAACAAAAGCCAAATCTATATGAGACACAGTATGAAAAGAGTCAGAATGGCAAGAATATTGTCGGGTATCAGGTTGCTTCCACCTCCACACCTCAGTCAGATCATAAACCTGACCAGTTCACCAAAACCTACCAAGCGATCCATGGTAGGGTTTACGACTGAATTAAAGTTCCCAATATACAGTAGTGGGCCACTAGGCAAATTTAAAGTGTTAAGGGACAACCTGGTTAATAGATCCGAGGAGGAAGGTGGTGGAACATATAGATTCACAAAAATAAACATAACAGAGGCAATCTGTAAAGTATAATAAATCTCCCCTATGTGTAGATATCTGCACAATATCAGCAGAAAGTGATTTAGCGAACAGGATAGATACTCCTCGGGAATAAAGGGCATGGGTAGCATGTGAAAATCTGTCTCACCTACAGAGATAAATCTTCCAGTATAATAAATTTCCCCTATGTGTAGATACCTGTACAATATCAGCAGAAAGTGATTTACAGTACCTTCCCACGAGAATGTGTTTCCAGCGCGATCACATTGCGCTGGTGCTCGGCGGTGCAGGCTGTACATCTCGCGCTCGCTGCAATAGGAAAAACACATTTTCCTATTGCAGTGAGCGCGAGAAAGAGAGTGGAGTGTTCTCTCTCTATGGAGGGGACTTGTGGCCTCAATGTCAGCAATGCCTTCTCGCTCATTGGGAAAGGAAAAAACAAGTTTTTCCTTTCCCAATGAGCGACAGAGCTCGGCGCTGGCTCCCGCGACGGGGCTCGCAGGTGTCAATCTTGCCGATAACAGAGGCAAGATTGACACAGTATCGCGGTCAGGTACTGTAGCAACCAGGATAGATACTCCGCGGGAATAAGGGCATGGGTAACATGAAAGGACATAGCAACCCAGTGTCGTTTAAGAGCTAATAATCTTGAAGCAGTAAGGTGAATCTCCTGTACGCAGACTATATGGGGCCTATGTTTTTTAAGAAAGGAAAACACCAGGGATCGCTTATGAGATGAGTCCAACCCCCTAGTATTCCAATAAACTATTTTTAAGGCTGTAGACATAAGAAACAAGTAGACATGTGCATTGGTTTTCGTCCAAATGCATTTTCATCCGAATTTCGGGGATTTTCACATTCGTTTTAACAAACGATAACGAATGTGCAGAGTCCGAAATCCGAAAGATCCGACATAAAAAATGCTTTATTTTAATTTTGTTGTGACAACAGTTCGATATAGATAGAAGATTCGACATGAAGGTGACAATAGCGATCTGTGTCTATCGAATCTGCGGTTGAATGTGCCTAACCTAACTATTAGTCCGACATAGAGAAAAAAGATTTGACATTACAGAGACATGAATGGCATGCAATGCCAAGCTGCGGTTTCCAAAGCGAGCAAAGTCCTTTCTTGTATTAACCACTTAAGCCCCGGACCATTTCGGGCCATTAGGACCAAGCCTGTTTTTGGGATTCGGCACTGCGCTGCTTTAACTGTAAATTGTGCGGACATGCAATGTTGTACCCAAATGAAATTTGCGTCCTTTTCTTCCCACAAATAGAGCTTTCTTTTAATGGTATTTGATTGCCTCTGCGATTTTTATTTTTTGCGATATAAACAGAAAAAGACCGAAAATTTTGAAAAAAAATGATATTTTCTACTTTTTGTTATAAGAAAAATCGAATAAACTCAATTTTAGTCATACATTTAGGCCAAAATGTATTCAGCCACATGTCTTTAGTAAAAAAAATGTCAATAAGCGTATATTTATTGGTTTGCGCAAAAGTTATAGCGTTTACAAACTAGGGTACATTTTCTGAAATTTACACAGCTTTAAATTTATGACTGCCTATCTCATTTCTTGAGGTGCTAAAATGGCAGGGCAGTACAAAACCCCCCCAAATGACCCCATTTTGGAAAGTAGACACCCCAAGGAAATTGCTGAGAGGCATGTTGAGCCCATTGAATATTTATTTTTTTCGTCCCAAGTGATTGAATAATGACAAAAAAAAAATAAAATAAATAAAATTACAAAAAGTTGTCACTAAATGATATATTGCTCACACATGCCATGGTTATATGTGGAATTGCACCCCAAAATACATTCTGCTGCTTCTCCTGAGTACGGGGATACCACATGTGTGGGACTTTTTAGGAGCCTAGCCACGTACGGGACCCCGGAAACCAAGCACCGCCTTCAGGATTTCTAAGGGCGCAAATTTTTGATTTCACTCCTCACTACCTATCACAGTTTCGAAGGCCATAAAATGCCAAAATAGCACAAAACCCCCCCAAATGACCCCATTTTGGAAAGTAGACACCCCAAGCTATTTACTGAGAGGCATGTTCAGTCCATGGAATATTTTATATTTTGCCACAAGTTGCGGGAATATGACAAACTTTTTTTTTTTTGCACAAAGTTGTCACTAAATGATATATTGCTCACACATGCCATGGGCATATGTGAAATTACACCCCAAAATACATTCTGCTGCTTCTCCTGAGTACGGGGATACCACATGTGTGGGACTTTTTGGGAGCCTAGCCGCGTACGGGACCCCAAAAACCAAGCACCGCCTTCAAGGTTTCTAAGGGCATAAATTTTTGATTTCACTCCTCACTACCTATCACAGTTTTGAAGGCCATAAAATGCCAAGATGGCACAAAACCCCCCCAAATGACCCCATTTTGGAAAGTAGACACCCCAAGCTATTTGCTGAGAGGCATGTTGACCCCATTGAATATTTTTTTTTTTTTTCCCAAATGATTGAATAATGACAAAAAGAAAAAAAAAAAATGTACAAAAAGTTGTCACTAAATGATATATTGCTCACACATGCCATGGTTATATGTGGAATTGCACCCCAAAATACATTCTGCTGCTTTTCCTGAGTACGGGGATACCACATGTGTGGGACTTTTTGGGAGCCTAGCCGCGTACAGGGCCCCAAAAACCAAGCACCGCCTTCAGGATTTCTAAGGGCGTAAATTTTTGATTTCACTCCTCACTACCTATCACAGTTTTGAAGGCCATAAAATGCCAAAATAGCACAAAACCCCCCCAAATTACCCCATTTTGGAAAGTAGACACCCCAAGCTATTTGCTGAGAGGCATGTTGAGTCCATGGAATATTTTATATTTTGCCACAGGTTGCGGGAATATGACAAACTGTTTTTTTTTTGCACAAAGTTGTCACTAAATGATATATTGCTCACACATGCCATGGGCATATGTGAAATTACACCCCAAAATACATTCTGCTGCTTCTCCTGAGTACGGGGATACCACATGTGTGGGACTTTTTGGGAGCCTAGCCGCGTACGGGACCCCAAAAACCAAGCACCGCCTTCAAGGTTTCTAAGGGCATAAATTTTTGATTTCACTCCTCACTACCTATCACAGTTTTGAAGGCCATAAAATGTCAAAATAGCCCAAAACCCCCACAAATGACCCCATTTTGGAAAGTAGACACCCCAAGCTATTTGCTGAGAGGCATGGTGAGTATTTTACAGCTCTCATTTGTTTTTGAAAATTAAGAAAGACATTTTTTTTTCTTTTTTTTTTTCTTTTTTTACATTTTCAAAACTTTGTGACAAAAAGCGAGATCTGCAAAATACTCAACATACCTCTCAGCAAATAGCTTGGGGTGTCTACTTTCCAAAATGGGGTCATTTGGGGGGGTTTTGTGCCATCTGGGCATTCCATGGCCTCCGAAACTGTGATAGGCAGTGAGGAGTGAAATCAAAAATTTACACCCATAGAAATCCTGAAGGCGGTGCTTGGTTTTTGGGGTCCCGTACGCGACTAGGCTCCCAAAAAGTCCCACACATGTGGTATCCCCGTACTCAGGAGAAGCAACAGAATGTATTTTGGGGTGTAATTCCACATATGCCCATGGCATGTTTGAGCAATATATAATTTAGTGACAACTTTTTGTACATTTTTTTTTTTTTGGTCATTATTCAATCACTTGGGACAAAAAAAAAAATATTCAATGGGCTCAACATGCCTCTCAGCAAATAGCTTGAGGTGTCTACTTTCCAAAATGGGGTCATTTGAGGGGGTTTTGAACTGTCCTGGCATTTTATGCACAACATTAGGAAGCTTATGTCACACATCATCCACTCTTCTAACCACTTGAAGACAAAGCCCTTTCTGACACTTTTTGTTTACATGAAAGAAAATTTTTTTTTGCAAGAAAATTATGTTGAACCCCCAAACATTATATATTTTTTTAAAGCAAAGGCCCTACAGATTAAAATAGTGGGTGTTGCATTTTTTTTTTCCACACAGTATTTGCGCAGCGATTTTTCAAACGCATTTTTTGGGGGAAAAACACACTTTTTTTATTTTTAATGCACTAAAAAACACTATATTGCCCAAATGTTTGATGAAATAAAAAAGAGGCTCATAGGCCGAGTACATGGATACCAAACACGACATGCTTTAAAATTGCGCACAAACGCGCAGCGGCGACAAAACTACATTCATTTTTAAAAGCATTTAAAAGCCTTTACAGGTTACCATGTTAGATTTACAGAGGAGGTCTACTGCTAAAATGACTGCCCTCGATCTGACCTTCGCGGTGATACCTCACATGCATGATGCAATTGCTGTTTACATATGACGCTAGACCGACGCTTGCGTTCGCCTTTGCGCAATAGCAGGGGGGGACAGCGGTGCTTTTTTTTTTTTTTTTTTTTTTTTATTATTTATTTGGCTTTTTTATTTTATTTTTAAACTGTGCCTTCCATATTTTATTTTTTTACCATTTTTATCGTTATCTCAGGGAATGTAAATATCCCCTATGATAGCAATAGGTAGTGACAGGTACTCTTTTTTTGAAAAAAATTGGGGGGTTAGACCCTAGATCTTTCCTCTGCCCTCAAAGCATCTGACCACACCAAGATCGGTGTGATAAAATGCTTTCCCAATTTCCCAATGGCGCTTTTTATATCCGGGGGGGGGGGGACATTCCCTCCCACTGCTTGTAAAAGCAGTCTAGAGGCTAATTATCTGCTAGAATTGCTTTTACATGAAAGCCGGCTGCTGGCTGAAAAGAATGATACCAAGATGATACCTAAACCCGCAGGCATCATTCTGGTATAAACATTCAAAGTCCAGCAACATACCAGTACGTTGCTGGTCCTTGTTGGACATGTATTGTAATCTTTTTTTTCATACAGCCTATTGGCTGAACGAAAAAAAGAGATTGATTGGTGGGTATGCCCACCATTAGAATACCTCCCTTCATCCACCCACTTCTAATGATGGGCATATATGCCGAAGCATGGGGGCATCCTCCCGCAAAAAAGTTATGCCGCGTACACACGGTCAAGCCTTCGTCGGAATTTCGACCGTATGTACGCGGCATAAAAGGTTATGCCGCGTACACACGGTCGGACTTTTCCACGGATAAGCCTCCGTTGGAATTTCGACCGTATATACGCGGCATTAGGAGCAAAATCGCTCCTCCGCCCCTGCTGCCCCCATGCTTCGGCATATATGCTCTTTTTTTTAACTGTGGTGGTGAAATCACCTCCTACAGCGTTGGAGTCACGGCTTTATGTATCGTGGGAGCAAACGCTGTTGCTGTCAAGATAAATAGATCCGTGCTGCAACTGAATGGCGTACCTGCTAAGCAAATGGTGGTTAACATTAAAACAAAGTAACATTACAGTACAACAGTAAGACCTTACCATGCCATACCTGCAAAGCAAATACCAAAACAAAACCTAGTAAAAAATAAAAAAATGTTTTAACGCAACCTGTGCCTAAAATATATATATGCCGAAGCATGGGGGCATCCTCCCGCAAAAAAGTTATGCCGCGTACACACGGTCGGAATTTCGACCGTATGTACGCGGCATTAGGAGCAAAATCGCTCCTCCGCCCCTGCTGCCCCCATGCTTCGGCATATATGCTCTTTTTTTTAACTGTGGTGGTGAAATCACCTCCTACAGCACTGGAGTCACGGCTTTATGTATCGTGGGAGCAAACGCTGTTGCTGTCAAGATAAATAATTCCGCGCTGCAGTTGAATGGCGCACCTGAAAACAAAAAATTACATACCTGAAAAGCAAGCATGATAAAACATTGCAGAATAGAATACAGTAAAAAAGAGCAGAACAATAGAGAGAAAATAGAGAGAGAGAGAACAATAAAACGACAACTATTTTTGGTTTTTTTATTTTATATTTTTTTTGTGTTTTGTTTTTTACGTTTTTTTTTTCTTTTTTACACTTTTTTTTGTAACTTTACAACTGTAATGGTTCGGGTCTCTCAAAATGTAGTGGCATCTTGGGAGACCCTGTGTAAGTGTGTCCTAGTCTGTGAAATGCTGTACCCTACGCTAAAACTTCACTTTTGAGTGGTAGCGTTCAAAACATTCACCTTGGCAAAGACCAGGCTTGTCAGGACAGCGTGGACAAAAACTACGGGTGTCACGCCTAAATCCGCGCTTGCTACAGACACGACATCTTTTTTGGGGGTGGCTTTGGGTAGGGGTACTCGGGAGGACATACGAATAATGCCTCTCATGCAGCCGGCTTACTGCATTTGGTTGGGGATGGTGAGGTGCAGAACCGCCTGGATACAGGAGTTCTGTGACTATCTCATTCTGGAATTTTAGAAGAGATAACGTCCCGCCTGAAGCTCTGTATAGCACATGAGCGTTCAGCAAAGCCAATTGGAATAATGATAGAGACACTTTTTTGTACCAGCGTCTCGCCTTACGGTCAATTAGATACGGCGCCATCAACTGGTCGTTGAGGTCCACCCCTCCCATATTTTGGTTATATTCGTGGACACAGAGGGGTTTCTCCACAACACCAGTCGCCGTAGGAATTTGGACTGTCGTGTCTGCATGAAGGGAGGTAAGAAGGAAAACATTCTTATTGTCCCTCCACTTCATAGCGAGCAAGTTATTACACTTCAAGCAGGCTCTCTCCCCCAGCCTAAGACGGGCATCTACAAGCCGCTGGGGAAAGCCCCGGCGATTAGGTCGCACGGTGCCACATGCTCCAATCTTATGATCAAACAAGTGACTAAACAGTGGCACGCTCGTGTAATAATTGTCCACATACAAGTGGTACCCCTTTCCGAATAAGGGTGACACCAAGTTCCACACTATCTTGCCAGCGCTCCCTATGTAATCCGGGCAGTTGACCGACTCAATCTGACTGTCTTTTCCCTCATAAACCGTAAAGTTCACTACATAGCCTGTTGCCCTGTCACAGAACTTGTAGAGCTTGACCCCGTATCTGGCACGCTTGCTGGGAAGGTACTGCTTGAAAGACAAGCGGCCAGAAAATTTAATCAGGGACTCATCAACGCAGACAACTTGATCGGGAGTAAACAAGGCTGCAAAACGTTCGTTGAAGTGGTTTATGAGGGGCCGAATTTTATAGAGCCGGTCGTATTCAGGGTCCCCACGTGGACGACAAAGTTCATTGTCGTTGAAGTGCATGAACCGCAAAATCTGCTCGTATCGTGCCCTGGACATGGAGGCAGAGAACACGGGCATGTGGTCAATTGGGTGCGTGGACCAATAAGCACGCAATGACGGAAATTTATGTGTGCCCATGTTGAGGGAAAGGCCCAGAAAGGTCTTAAATTCGGAAACCGTAATTGGTTTCCAATTTCTGGCAATTTTAGGCAACTGGGGGTTAGCGGCGATAAATTGACCAGCATATAAATTACTCTGGTCCACAATAGATCTATAGAGATCTTCCGTGAAAAACAGCGAATAAAAATCGATTGGCATAAAATCAGCTGTTTCCACCTGAATACCGGGTTGGGCAGTGAATGGGGGAAGTACGGGTTCTGCAGAAGTGGTGGGGACCCAATCAGGATAGGCGAATTCTGCAGGAAGGGCAGTATGGGCACGACGGGCCTGCCTTTGTCTTCTTGGTGGCAGCGGGACACTACTTGTGCTTGCCACCTCGCCAGCTTGAACTGCACTTATGGGACTCGCCACGTCACCAAGTGTTACTGCAGTGCTGGATGTACGTCCAGGCTGTACTAGGCCGCTGGTGCTTGCCAGTTCACCAGAAGGAATAGCGGCGCTAGTACTACTCTGCTCCATGATACGAGAGACCTGCGGTTCTTGCTCCTCAACAACCTCAGAAGATCGGGATCGGGTACGCCTGACCTTAGCAGGGACCTCAACTTCGTCGTCAGAGCTATCTGACGTGGGGCCGCTGACGTCACTGTCTTCTACGGGAAGATATTCTGAGCCTGAATCTGACAGATACGTGACCTCCTCTTCACTATCTGTCATGCTCAGAATCTCGTAGGCCTCTTTACTAGTGTACCTTCGTCTTGCCATTTTGGGCTCTAAATTTAGGGGTACACTAGTAAGATTCACAGGAAAAAAAGCACCTGACTGTCGTCAGCAAATATATCAAACGCTACAAAAAAACTGTTAGCGATCGCAGGGATCAGGCCTGTCTCTGCGAACGCTGCAGTTATGTGTGTTGTGTTTGGTAAGTGACAGTGATCGATCGATACTGCACTTGGGTGGGCTGGGCTGGGCTGGGCGGAGGGGCTAAACGCAGGTACTAGCAGGTATCTGGGCTGATCCCGCTAACACTGCGTTTTTGGGAACCCTAAACCGCTGGGGATGCTAGTATAGATCTGATCAGATACTATACCACTAAGGGGGGTGTATGCTTTGCGCGTGGGTGTTAGCGTTACTGGCACTAACCTAACACTGCCTGGGGCGACGCAGACCCTCTCTGGCGCTAAAACCTAATTGATCTCACCCGCCGGGCGATCAGGGGGGTTAAACCTTTATTGGGTTATATACGGCGGGTGCCCTGATGCTATAAAAAGCAAACTAATCAACCAGCGTCACCCGTAACCTTTATATGGTGATCACTGGTGAAAGGGTTAACTAGGGGCAATCAGGGGGTTAAAACCTTTATTAGGTTAAATATGGGGGTACCTGACACTATATAAAAACCTGACGGGTAACCTAAAAAAAAAATAACTGCCTATTGTGAGGGGGTTAGCTCGGCAGCGGGTGTGTGTGACCCCCGGGATGGGCTCCCCACACAAAAACAGGCCCAGCAGACGGAGGTTGTGGTTTTCAAAATCAAAAAGGTGCCGTTTATTTTCTATTTACAGTGACAAAAACACAGCAAAGCAAAAAAAACAAACAAAATAAATCCTGGTCAACTTGACCTCTGACTAAACATACAGGTTTCCTAACTAACAACTGGGATCAGCCTAGTGCTGTCCTAGTCCCTGGTTTTAAATGTCCAAGCAAAATATAGCCACACAGGCTTTCTCTCACCGCACAGGGGTTCACTCTCCCTAGACAGTCCACACAGGTCTGCTTCCAGGCATGAGCTAACATCTAATGAAGCTGGGATTTCTTATAGAGGCCTAAATGAGCTGACAAGGTTCAGCTGATCTCATCAACTCCCTGTCTGCACGACGCCCAGCCCTCTCCCTAGAGGTATGAGTCATCAATGAGCCCACTAGTCTCAGCTGGGCTTATACAACTCTCCACCTAGCTGTATAAATCGGCGTAAAGCCTGAATCTGGGCGAAATATATCTACCCCCCTGGATGCAACCAGGTGACTTTACCTTCCTGCTGTCACATACCCCCCCCTCTTGTTTTAACCTCGGGGTTGGAACACCAGCAATCAGGCATTCATGTACTCGAGACAAAGCATCCACATTCCCCATTTGAACGCCAGGGCGATGCTTTACTGTGAAGTTGAATTCCTGGAGGGCCAGGAACCACCTATTCACTCTTCTATTTGTTTCCTTGTTTTGAGCCATCCACTTTAACGGAGCGTGATCCGTAACCATGTCAAAGTGCCTACCTAGCAGGTAGTACCGAAGGGAATCTAGAGCCCACTTCACCGCTAAACACTCCTTTTCAACGGTGGCGTAATTTACCTCATGGGACTTCAACTTCCTGCTGAGGTAAATGACTGGGTGCTCTTCCCCGTTCCAGACCTGGGACAATACTGCTCCTAACCCCACATCTGACGCATCACTTTGTACGACAAAGTCTCTAGAGAAGTCGGGTGAGTACAACACTGGCTGGCTACATAAGGCTTGTTTCAAGAATTGGAATGCTGCCTCAGCCTCGGGGGTCCATTTAATCATGACCGACCCTTTCCCCTTCGTCAGGTTGGTTAGGGGCACAGCCTTAGAAGCAAAGTGGGGAATGAATCGCCGATAATACCCAGCGATTCCCAGAAAGGCTCGTACCTGCTTCTTGCTGTTGGGACGTGGCCAACTCTGGATGGCCTCGACTTTGTTGAGTTGGGGTTTTATTACTCCCCTCCCAATGGTGTACCCAAGATATTTGGCCTCCTCCTGCCCAATGGTACACTTCTTGGGGTTAGCCGTAAACCCTGCTTCCCGAACAGAGTCCAGGACTGCTTGCACTTTTGGCAGATGTGAGGCCCAATCTGTGCTATGGACAATTACGTCATCCAGGTAAGCCGCAGCATACTTCCGATGGGGCCTCAGCATCTGGTCCATTTTCCGCTGGAATGTGGCCGGCGCATTCTGTAACCCGAACGGCATTCTTTTATATTGGAACGCCCCGTCTGGGGTTACAAATGCGGTTTTCTCTTTGGCTGACTTGGCCAGGGGGATTTGCCAATACCCTTTTGTGAGGTCAAGAGTCGTCATGTATCGGGCTGTTCCCAGCCGGTCGATCAACTCATCTATACGTGGCATGGGGTAGGTGTCAAATTTTGTAACTTTGTTCAACTGACGAAAATCGTTACAAAATCGCCAGCTCCCATCCGGTTTAGGCACCAACACAATGGGACTAGACCAATCACTTTGGGACTCCTCTATCACCCCTAAGTTCAGCATTTTCTGTACTTCCTCCCGTATTGCCTCCCGTCGGGCCTCTGGGATCCGATAGGGTTTTAACTTCACCCTTTCACCGGGCGGGGTAATAATGTCATGCTCTACCCCAGATGTTTGTCCCGGCAGCTCAGAGAATACCTCCTTGTTGCGAAGCACAAACTCCTTAACCTCCTGTTGTTGGGGTTGTGACAAGGTGGCTGCGATTCCAACCTCAGGAATCACGCAACCAGTTTGAGCTGGTGACCAAGTGTCTGCGACTAGGGACTCTCTATCCCTCCAGGCTTTCAACAGATTAACGTGATAGATCTGTTCGGGCTTTCGCCTTCCTGGTTGTCTGACCTTGTAATTCACTTCGCTCACTTTTTCCATTATCTCGTAGGGGCCTTGCCATTTGGCAAGGAATTTACTTTCAACCGTAGGGACAAGTACCAATATCCTATCCCCCGGGGAAAAGGTACGGGTCTTGGCTCCACGGTTGTACACTCTCTGCTGTGCCAACTGCGCTTGGGCCAAATGTTCCTTCACGATGGGCATTACCTGTGCAATTCGATCTTGCATCCGGGCGACATGCTCAATCACACTCCTGTGGGGAGAACTCTCACTTTCCCAAGTTTCCTTGGCAATATCCAACAGCCCTCTTGGGTGTCTCCCATACAGTAACTCAAAGGGGGAGAATCCCGTAGAGGATTGGGGCACCTCCCTAATAGCAAACATCAAATAAGGAAGTAGACAGTCCCAATCCTTTCCATCCCTATCCACCACTTTCTTCAACATTTGTTTTAGGGTTTTGTTGAATCTTTCAACCAGCCCATCGGTTTGGGGGTGATACACAGATGTACGTAATTGCGTCACTTTGAACAATTTACACAGCTCCTTCATAACCCGGGACATAAAGGGTGTACCTTGGTCCGTAAGCAGTTCTTTACAAATACCCACCCGGCTAAAAACAAGAGATAGCTCTTTGGCTATGGTTTTGGCCGAGGTATTTCTGAGAGGGATCGCTTCTGGATAACGGGTGGCATAGTCCATTATAACCAATATGTACTGGTGCCCCCTAGCGGACTTGATTATAGGACCTACCAAATCCATTGCGATTCTCTCAAACGGGACCTCAATGATGGGTAGAGGGACCAGCGGGCTACGGAAGTGTGGCATCGGGGCCGACCTCTGACACACAGGGCAGGAGGAACAATAATTTTCTATGTCCTTCATCACCCCAGGCCAATAGAATCTCTGTAATACCCTCTCTCGGGTTTTCTCTGTCCCCAGATGACCTCCAAGAATGTGCCCATGGGCCAACTCCAACACCAACTTCCTGTAAGGTTTGGGCACCACAAGCTGCTCAACGGTTTCTTCTGCCCTTTTTGCCACCCGATACAGTAGGTCCTTCTCTACGCTGAAGTATGGGTAAGTGCAGGTATTATCTGGGTTCACTAACTCGCCATCTATTTTCACTACGTTTTCCCGTGCCTTTATTAGGGCGGGGTCTTTCAACTGTTCTGTGGCAAAGTTTTCCCTGTGAACCTCAAGATCAGAAAACTCCACAGACGGTAGGTTTTCGTCTGAGGAGGTGGGCTCCTCTCCAGTTTCTTGAGTCTCCCCTGCCAATACTGACAAGGGAAATTCGGGAGAGTCCTCACCACTCTCAGAGGAGTTCTGGCTATCATATTCCTGGTACATAGGGGCACCAGTGGGGGGCTCAGGATCATCCCACAGTTCCCAGAACTTCGGAAAATCCCTTCCCACAATGGCGTCATGCGGTAACTGAGACACTAAGCCCACTGGATGAGAAAGGGTACCTTTGGGGGTCTCGAAACACACTGTAGTCACTGGATACTCTCGGGTGTCCCCATGCACACAAATAACAGCTACCTTGCTATTCCCAGAGACCTCTGTTTTAACTAATTCAGCCTTTATCAGGGTCACAAGGCTACCTGAATCCAGCAATACCACAACATTTCTACCATTAATACACATTTTGCATAAATGTTTCTCAGTTCCCCGAATGGCAGTGCATGCGACTGTCGCACACAGCGACTGACGTCTGCCCGTCAGAAAGTCACACTGCATGGGTTCCTCCAAAACCGGGCAATTTGCTGCAATATGTCCCGCTTGCCGGCAGCGGTAGCAAATGATCCTTCTTGCCGCCTCTTGAGCCGCTGATTTCCCAGGCTGTTCTCGCCAAACTTGGGGTAGAGCTCCCACCCTCTCACTCTCTCCACCCTTACCCCTTGGAATCATCTTATCCGCCCCTGGGGATGGTCTGGTCTTAGGGTGGAAAGTCCGAGTGTCTCTGGAAGAGGCCGTCAGGTTCTCTGTAGCCAAGTATTTCTCCACACGATCCACAAGACCATCGGCCGTCTCTGGGTCTCCATGGCTTACCCACTTTTGGATGGCCGTAGGAAGAGCTCTCAAAAACCGATCCATTACAACACGTTCCACAATCTTTGGTGCGGACAAAGTCTCTGGCTGTAGCCACTTTCTGCTCAGGTGAATGAGATCATACATTTGAGACCTGGGGGGTTTTCCAAGCTGGAAAGTCCAGTTATGCACACGCTGAGCCCGGACAGCCAGGGTGACACCCAGCCTTGCCAATATTTCAGCTTTTAGCATCACATAGTCTTTTGCTTGGTCAGGCTCTAGGTCATAGTAAGCTTTCTGCGATTCACCCGTTAACAGAGGAGCCACCAGTCCAGCCCACTGCTCCTCAGGCCACTTTTCTCTTTCAGCAGTCCTTTCAAACGTGGTCAAAAATACCTCTGGATCATCCTCTCCAGTCATTTTTGTCAATAAACGACTCACCCCAAAGGACGCGGTATTAGTGGGACGGCTTTCCTCACTGGTCTGCGGACGTTGCTGCATTACTGCTTCCATTTGTTGTAGTCTCTGCTCTTGCTTCTGTAACAGGTCTATGAAGCGGGCCTCAGATTGCTGCTGGGCTTGTTGCTGAGCTTCCAGACTCTGTTGGTGAGCTTGCTGCTGGGCTGCAAGGCTCTGTTGATGAGCTTGCTGCTGGGCTGCGAAGTTCTGTTGTTGAGCTGCAAGGCTCTGTTGATGAGCTGCAAGGCTCTTTTGCAAACCTGCATTTGTCTGCTGTTGATTGGCATTTGCTAGAGCCAGCTGCTTCAGTATCTCCTCCATGCTGGCTTAAAAAAAAAACTGCCACTGGTTCTCCACCAACTGTGAGGGGGTTAGCTCGGCAGCGGGTGTGTGTGACCCCCGGGATGGGCTCCCCACACAAAAACAGGCCCAGCAGACGGAGGTTGTGGTTTTCAAAATCAAAAAGGTGCCGTTTATTTTCTATTTACAGTGACAAAAACACAGCAAAGCAAAAAAAACAAACAAAATAAATCCTGGTCAACTTGACCTCTGACTAAACATACAGGTTTCCTAACTAACAACTGGGATCAGCCTAGTGCTGTCCTAGTCCCTGGTTTTAAATGTCCAAGCAAAATATAGCCACACAGGCTTTCTCTCACCGCACAGGGGTTCACTCTCCCTAGACAGTCCACACAGGTCTGCTTCCAGGCATGAGCTAACATCTAATGAAGCTGGGATTTCTTATAGAGGCCTAAATGAGCTGACAAGGTTCAGCTGATCTCATCAACTCCCTGTCTGCACGACGCCCAGCCCTCTCCCTAGAGGTATGAGTCATCAATGAGCCCACTAGTCTCAGCTGGGCTTATACAACTCTCCACCTAGCTGTATAAATCGGCGTAAAGCCTGAATCTGGGCGAAATATATCTACCCCCCTGGATGCAACCAGGTGACTTTACCTTCCTGCTGTCACACTATCTAAAACACCAGCGACACGAATACAGCGATCGGAAAAACAATCGCTTAGTGACGCTGAAGTTAGGGGGTGAAAGGGTTACCTGGGGGGTGATCAAGGGGTTAAACCTTTATTAGGGGGGGTTAGGGGGCTACCCTGGACCTAAAGGGGCCTAATCCTAACTGCCTTGCAACTTTTTACAATCACAGATGACACTAAATGCAGTGATCAGTAAAATAAATGATCACTGCAATCAGTGACACTGTGATTGGGGGCTTTGGGGTGACCTGGGGGGTGATCTGGGGGTGACTGGGGGGTGATTTGTGTGCCTATGTGTACCTACGTGTCAGTGGACTGTTGGAGCACTAACCTCTGTCTTCACTCCTCGGCGCCGGGAACGAAAAGACCGCGGCGAGGGAGATGACATCACTTCCTCCAGCCTGTGTTTACATCACATGGCGGAGGAAGCAATTTCATTGGCCGGGAGCGATCGCGAGGGGGGGGGGCGTAATCGAGCGGCCGCCCCCTCATGCCTGATCGCTCCCGAACACTTAACGGCCGCTCACTGCAGTGAAGGGGGGTCCGGACAAAGGCGATCACGTAGATCTACGTGATTCTGCCTGTCCGTGCCATTCTGCCGACGTAAATCGGCGGTGGGCGGTCGTTAAGTGGTTAAGAGAGGTATGGACTCCAGAGAGAGAGATATCATTTTTCCCCTGTTCGAATCATTAGTAAGACCTCATCTGGAATATGCAGTTCAGTTTTGGGCACCAGTTCTCAAAAAGGATATCAGGGAACTGGAGAAAGTGCAGAGAAGGGCAACCAAACTGATAAGAGGCATGGAGGAGCTCAGCTATGAGGAAAGATTAGAGGAACTGAATTTATTCACTCTTGAGAAGAGGAGAATAAGGGGGGATATGATTAACATGTACAAATATATAAGGTGTCCATATAGTGAACTTGGTGTTGAGTTATTCACTTTACGGTCAACACAGAGGACAAGGGGGCACTCTTTACGTCTAGAGGAAAAAAAGTTTCATCTCCAAATACGGAAAGGTTTCTTCACAGTAAGAGCTGTGAAAATGTGGAACAGACTCCCTCCAGAGGTGGTTCTGGCCAGCTCAGTAGATTGCTTTAAGAAAGGCCTGGATACTTTCCTAAATGTACATAATATAACTGAGTACTAACATTTATAGGTAAAGTTGATCCAGGGTAAATCCGATTGCCTCTCGAGGGATCGGGAATGAATTTTTCCCCTGCTGTAGCAAATTGGATCATGCTCTGCTGGGGTTTTTTGCCATCCTCTGGATCAACTGTGGGTATAGAATTGGGTATATGGGATTGTACAATATTTTTTATTATGTGTAATAGAATGTATAAATAATCAACTCCATTTTAAGCACAAACTTTGACATACTTAGCTTAACTGACAGTTTGTATAGAGTCACACCCTGCTACTGATAGTCATTGTGATTAAGCCTGTTCATGCAGTAGCCTGATTGTATAAGAAAAGTCCCTTGCTAAACTAAATTCAGCAGTTAATATAAGATAAGAATATACTGAGTTTGTATAATTTTTAGAAACGTATGTGTTAAGACATAGCCCCTCCTATCTTTCTTTTTCATATAAGCCACTCTGAAATTCAATAAAGGCCAGAGATCTAATGAACACACTATCCGTTTCCATGTGTCATTTTGATTTCTCACGGATCCGGGGGTCACTGAAAATGATCTTGCATTTACCTGAATTACACCTGGGTGGCGGTATTACTTGCTTCAGATGGTGGCAGTGGTGGGGATGAAAAAATCACCTTTGGTAAGAAGAATCTTTTTGTCTTTTAGACAGACTGTTTTCTCTTACCTTAGCTCTGATTTAAATTTCATCTCAAACTAAATTTATGTAGAAGAGGGATACGAACCACGCCTTGGTGTATAGGGGATTTTTTGGGAAAATCCGCCTTTGAAAGTACCTTTGAGAAGGTCCTAATTAATAAGAAGCGTTTTGGGAATGCTGTAAAGTACCTTTGAGAAGATCCTAATTAATTAGAAGCATTTTGGGAACGCTGGAAAGTACCTCTCAGAAGGTCCTAATTAGAAGCGTTTTGGGAACGCTGTAGAAAGTGTACACGACAGTCCTTTTGGCAAGGAGCTGAAATGGTAAATGAGGATTATATTTCGGTGATCCAACCTACTTTCGCTTTTCTATCTGTTGCATAGGAGTAATAAGATAATTTGTTGTGTAGATACACTGACTGTAGGGGGCGGTTTGCACCATAGAAATGCAGTCCGGATGCGTTCCAGGTGGTTTTTTTACATACACATTTTTGATGCGTTCCAGTGCGTTTTTGTGCATTTTTAATGCAGTCCAGTGTTTTTTTTCACCCCTCCAGTGTGTCTTTTATGCATTTTTGCAGCGTTCCAGTGCAGCAAGGATGCAGCATGTTCTGTTTTTTCTTGAACTGAAGTGCACTGGAACTGCAAGCACTGGTGTGAACTATGCCATTGAAGACCATATAACCTGCTTTCCATGCGTTTTTTTCAAAATTTTTATTTTATTTTTTTAAAAACTCACTGGACTGCATGTGGTGTGAACTGGCCCTAAGGTTAAACAGTCAAAGTGGTCTACAGTATTAGAAATCTCCTTTGCTTATATCCAAATATCGTGAGAGTGGTAAGTACTTTTGTATGTATGATAAATGTTGACGCTGTGGTGCAGATGGGACAAAGGGGTTTTAGCTATACTATACAAGCCAAGGTTTTAAGTAGGGAAAGTTGTTGTTAGTAAAGGGAATTCTCTTCCATCTGCTCAGAGAAAAATGCTTACATTTTATGTGTTTGTTTGTTGTTGTCTTGGAATTCCAATTTAAAGTATAAGTTGTTTTTTCTTCTGAATACAAACGGATTGTTGAGTAATTGATATCTGTCCTTTGATCCTGCCAAGTAGGAGAGCGTTGCTAAAGTGGGCAGGTGAGAGGGAAAGAGTAGGGTACTCATCTGTGTGTGGTACTTCATTTGAGTGATTCCTCCTATCCAAAGTATTGTTTAGCACAATACACAGAAGTATATGTCCGCTTGCATAAATCTGCTATTTCACTTCAAGTGAAAGAGGGGATCAAACAACCGACCACACCTTCGTCAATGCTTTTGCGCAAAGCATACTGCTATATTTGCATTCCATATTCAGCGAGTCTGAGAGACTTGCTGAGGTGGAGAAAATGTTAAAGAAGGATTTGATTCAGAAAAGTTATCTATATAGATTAAAAAAAATATATGTTTATTGTTAAAATGTTGCAACTATTGTCAGTCTATTCATGAAATGTGTTGGGCCCATATTCCCATGTCAAATGCATAGTTAATTGGAAACATTAAAAGGGGAATGTGACGTCACTGATAAATTACATGTATGCGCTGGTACCAAATGTTTTTTTTTTGAGGAATCTGATCAGATACAATTTTTTTTTAGAGTAGCATTTCAACTTATACATGGGGTATTTTGATTATTTCAGTTAGGTTCTGTTTCCACTATTGCAACCCCAAATTTGCGTGATTTGCAGTGCGACTTTGCAATGCGATTTTTGATGCAATGTCATGCAAAAGTGTGAGAAAAGGTCGCACCGAAGTAGGAACAAAATAGTGCAAGAACCTTTTTGCATCGCTGCAACTTGAGTCGCACAAATTAAAACAAGGATCATTGAATTACATGGGTTTTTGACTTATCATTCGACTTCGCATGTGTCAAGTCGCACAGCAACTCACAGTAGTGGAGACAGAGCCTTAGAGCCTTAGAGCCTTGGAGTCTGACTTTGGGGACTGTTTTAATTGTGTAATTGCCTATCCTTACGTTATTGAAGTTAAAAGGTGTTGTTTTCTTTCCAGTATCAACAAATTTGATAGTTTTGTTGATGTTGAGAAAAAGAAAAACAAAGGGAACTTTTGCATTGTATAAAGACATTGCCTGTTACAAGACAAGGGAATGGTTATTTGTGCAAATGGTTTTAATTGTGTTTAGGCTGTATGAACAATAACTGGGGATTTTAAAATGTTTGATTTTCTTTTTTTTTTGGTTAAATACAAGTTTAGGGCTGGGTTCACACACATGCAGTGCGAGTTTGAGCTCTGTTTTCACAGCTAATTGACAAAGTAGTTGTTCAGCGCTTCATGTCAGTTTTTATCAGGATCAGGTCAGGATTGCATATCAGGTCAGGATTTTATACTGTTCACAACTGAATGACATGTGCGATTCAGAAGTGTTCCCATAGAAGTCAATGGCCCTGAATTTGCACGTAAGCCAGACCGCACTGCCTAGAAAACGCACACCTTTTTGGGCAGTGCGGAGTGCGAATGCACCGCAGGTGTGTGACCCAGCCTCATCCAAGGAAGTTATGTATTCCAGGCGTTACGCCAGAGGAATTGTGGTTGGTAAAGAGAAAGGAAGTAACTTAAGGTTTGTGTAATCCTATGCACTAGGGAAAAATATAAAAAACAAAACAAAAAAAAAAAGTAATGGTAAAAGGTGCTTAAAAGATGTTCAAAGGGCAAATATGGAAAACATTTCTAAATGAAGAATGAATGGAGTGGTCAAATGGATGTGAATAAAAGGAGAAAGTGGTTGTATTGTGTTTAATGAATGCACAAGGTATTATTTGATTAGTAAAGTATCTTAAGTGTTTGTTTAAAATGTACACAAAGAGATGGTTGTCTCATATTGTGTTTTCTTGTTCAGCAAGTAGAAGTTATGAGGCCCATGTTTCTGATAATATATATTTCCCTAAAAGTTTGGGTTAAGTAACCAGGATATACAAAATAAATTGCTGCATATATTGAGTCCATGAGGTACTAAAATGTGATGGGAAAGTTTGTTTGAATAACAGTCAGAGTGACTATTCTGGATATATTTACCTTTTGAATTCCCAGAGTTTCAATCATGAAGTGTTAATGATGTAATGAAGTTTATCCACCAATGTTTTGTTTGTTGCTGATGATCAGATATATTTGAAAAGTTAGGAGGCTGACTTCTGAGTCAGAATATGTGTTTGGGTAAAATGTTCTGTTCTGAGTTCCTCAGGTCCACTTGGGTCCCGAGGATAGAAGAAACTAAAGTTGTTTAAGTTTTATTGAAGTCCTGCTGTAATACTGTATTTGAAAAAATGTTTAGTTTAAACATATTGAATCTACATAATGAAGACTGTTGCTGAGAAACATTTTATATTTCTGCATGCTTTACTTATGTTTGAGTTAATGAGGAATATTATTTTTAATAATGGTTAAGGCCTTAATTGATCAGATAGATTCTGTGATTATTCATGTTGGATGAGGAATATCTGCCCCAGCCAGCCAGAAGAAATGCCCATCCCATTCCTACCCTATACCCCATTTATACCCTGCCTTATACCCTATCTGGATGAAGAGATGACTACAGCTTTTACATGGAAATCTTCGTTGTTCATCTTTGTTGTTCAAATGCCATGGGAGATGCTGAGATGAGTAAAGGCGGACACCTGCTGGAAAATATTCCTGGAATGACACCTTGAGGGTTAGCCATGACGCACGCCCAAGGTCTACGAAATTCCAGTGAGCATCACAAGGGAGTGATCCAGATACGCCAGCCTGAAGCCCAAGTCTAGCCCAATGCATCAGTTCCCGTCTGTCTGTGGATATCAAGTTCTGTCCTTACAAAGAGGCAGGGTTTTGGGGTAGAGGATCTCTGTAAAATATGGATAAACACAGAATCGAACCAAAAGTTTTGGGAAAAGTTTAGGAGAATGATAATGTGGACATTTCTTTTTCCTTCCTATTCATGAATTTATTGGACATTCAGAAGCCATACAAGAGATTTTTTTGTGCTTTTCTTTGGGACAATTTTTTTATTTTGGCCTAAAGGCTGTCATGTCCCTCCCACTTGCTTTTAAGGACTGTCATGCCCCTCCCCCCTTTCATGGACAATTGCTATGAAGCTGAGATTATCTGTTTATTGTTACATGCTTAGGATAATGATACATTTATGAGAAAGTAGTCCAGGTGAATGTCGGGGGCTTCAGGGTTTGTGATTATCACGTTCGTGATAAAAGAGGGGATTGTAATAGAATGTATAAATAATCAACTCCATTTTAAGCACAAATGAACTTTGACATACTTAGCTTAACTGACAGTTTGTATAGAGTCACACCCTGCTACTGATAGTCATTGTGATTAAGCCTGTTCATGCAGTAGCCTGATTGTATAAGAAAAGTCCCTTGCTAAACTAAATTCAGCAGTTAATATAAGTTAAGAATATACTGAGTTTGTATAATTTTTAGAAACGTATGTGTTAAGACATAGCCCCTCCTATCTTTCTTTTTCATATAAGCCACTCTGAAATTCAATAAAGGCCAGAGATCTAATGAACACACTATCCGTTTCCATGTGTCATTTTGATTTCTCACGGATCCGGGGGTCACTGAAAATGATCTTGCATTTACCTGAAGTACACCTGGGTGGCGGTATTACCTGCTTCATTATGTTTTAATTTTTTTTTTTATGGTTGAACTGGATGGACTTTGTGTCTTATTTCAACCTGACTAACTATGTAACTATGTAACTATGTAACATGAAGATTCGACGAAGCAGCTAAAAACATACGATCGCCACGAGTGGTAAAATACTCTGCCCATAGGCTATAGAAGAATTCTAATGTTGGCTGACTAGTAATAATAATTAATAAATATAATTATTACTAGTCATACAACATTAGAATTCTACTATAGCTTGTGGGCGGATCATTCGACCAGAAATGTACGATTGCGGCATCAAATCTTTTAGCTGCTTCGTCAAATCTTCTTAGAACATTCGACAGACACCATATGACAGATTCGACCTTAATTCATTCGGATTTTCGGACGAATGCATTTTTTAACAAAACAAAATAAATAAAAACAAATTTCGGAAGTAACTAAATAATTTTTTTCTTCGGACGAAAACTAAATTCCGAAACAAAATATTTCAATGTGCACATGTCTAGAAACAATTATGAGCATAAGGAAGCACACAGTATTGCAACACTGCCTGGATTGCCTTTAACCACTTAAGCCCCGGACCATTTTGTAGCTAAAGGTTCCAGAGGTGTTTTTAGAATTTGGCACTGCGCTGCTTTAACTGGAAATTGTGCGGACATGCAATGTTGTACCCAAACGAAATTTGCGTCCTTTTCTTCCCACAAATAGAGCTTTCTTTTAATGGTATTTGATTGCCTCTACGATTTTTTTTTGCGATATAAACGGAAAAAGACTGAAAATTTTTAAAAAAAATGATATTTTCTACTTTTTGTTATAAGTAAAATCGAATAAACTCAATTTTAGTCATACATTTAGGCCAAAATGTATTCAGCCACATGTCTTTAGTAAAAAAAAAGTCAATAAGCATATATTTATTGGTTTGCGCAAAAGTTATAGCGTCTACAAACTAGGGTACATTTTCTGGAATTTACACAGCTTTTAATTTATGACTGCCTATCTCATTTCTTGAGGTGCTAAAATGGCAGGGCAGTACAAAACCCCCCCCCCCAAATGACCCCATTTTGGAAAGTAGACATCCCAAGGAAATTGCTGAGAGGCATGTTGAGCCCATTGAATATTTTTTTTTTGTCCCAAGTGATTGAATATTGACAAAAAAAAAAAAAAAATACAAAAAGTTGTCACTAAATGATATATTGCTCACACATGCCATGGTTATATGTGGAATTGCACCCCATAATACATTTTGCTGCTTCTCCTGAGTACGGGGATACCACATGTGTGGGACTTTTTAGGAGCCTAGCCGCGTACGGGCCCCCGAAAACCAAGCACCGCCTTCAGGATTTCTAAGGGCGCAAATTTTTGATTTCACTCCTCACTACCTATCACAGTTTCGAAGGCCATAAAATGCCAAAATAGCACAAAACCCCCCCAAATGACCCCATTTTGGAAAGTAGACACCCCAAGCTATTTACTGAGAGGCATGTTGAGTCCATGGAATATTTTATATTTTGACACAAGTTGCGGGAATATGACAAACTTTTTTTTTTTGCACAAAGTTGTCACTAAATGATATATTGCTCACACATGCCATGGGCATATGTGAAATTACACCCCAAAATACATTCTGCTGCTTCTCCTGAGTATGGGGATACCACATGTGTGGGACTTTTCTGGAGCCTAGCCGCGTACGGGGCCCCAAAAACCAAGTACCGCCTTCAAGATTTCTAAGGGCATACATTTTTGATTTCACTCCTCACTACCTATCACTACCTATCACAGTTTTGAAGGCCATAAAATGCCAAGATGGCACAAAACCCCCCAAATGACCCCATTTAGGAAAGTAGACACCCCAAGCTATTTGCTGAGAGGCATGTTGAGCCCATTGAATATTTTTTTTTTGTCCCAAATGATTGAATAATGACAAAAAGAAAAAAAAATGTACAAAAAGTTGTCACTAAATGATATATTGCTCAAACATGCCATAGTTATATGTGAAATTACACCCCAAAATACATTCTGCTGCTTCTCCTGAGTACAGGGATACCACTTTTTGGGAGCCTAGCCGCGTACTGCGCCCCAAAAACCAAGCACCGCCTTCAGGATTTCTAAGGGCGTAATTTTTTGATTTCACTCCTCACTACCTATCACAGTTTTGAAGGCCATAAAATGCCAAGATAGCACAAAACCCCCACAAATGACCCCATTTTGGAAAGTAGACACCCCAAGCTATTTGCTGAGAGGCATGGTGAGTATTTTACAGCTCTCATTTGTTTTTAAAAATGAAGAAAGTACATTTTTTTTTTCAATTTTCAAAACTTTGTGACAAAAAGCGAGATCTGCAAAATACTCAAAATACCTCTCAGCAAATAGCTTGGGGTGTCTACTTTCCAAAATGGGGTCATTTGGGGGGGTTTTGTGCCATCTGGGCATTCCATGGCCTCTGAAACTGTGATAGGCAGTGAGGAGTGAAATCAAAAATTTACACCCTTAGAAAGCCTGAAGGCGGTGCTTGGTTTTCGGGGTCCTGTACGCGGCTAGGCTCCCAAAATGTCTCACACATGTGGTATCCCCGTACTCAGGAGAAGCAACAGAATGTATTTTGGGGTGCAATTCCACATATAACCATGGAATGTTTGAGCAATATATCATTTAGTGACAACTTTTTGTACATTTTTTTATTTTTTTGTCATTATTCAATCACTTGGGACAAAAAAAAAATATTCAATGGGCTCAACATGCCTCTCAGCAAATAGCTTTGGGTGTCTACTTTCCTAAATGGGGTCATTTGGGGGGGGGGGGTTTGAACTGTCCTGGCATTTTATGCACAACATTAGGAAGCTTATGTCACACAACATCCACTCATGTAACCACTTGAAGACAAAGCCCTTTCTGACACTTTTTGTTTACATGAAAACATTTTTTTTTTTTTGCAAGAAAATTACGTTGAACCCCCAAACATTATATATTTTTTTAAAGCAAAGGCCCTACAGATTAAAATAGTGGGTGTTGCATTTTTTTTCCACACAGTATTTGCGCAGCGATTTTTCAAACGCATTTTTTGGGGAAAAAACACACTTTTTTTATTTTTAATGCACTAAAACACACTATATTGCCCAAATGTTTGATGAAATAAAAAAGATGATCTTAGGCCGAGTACATGGATACCAAACACGACATGCTTTAAAATTGCACACAAACGCGTAGCGGCGACAAACTACATACATTTTTAAAAGCCTTTAAAAGCCTTTACAGGTTACCACATTAGATTTACAGAGGAGGTCTACTGCTAAAATTACTGCCCTCGATTTGACCTTCGCGGTGATACCTCACATGCATGGTGCAATTGCTGTTTACATATGACGGTGCAAAAACTAAAGCAAAAAACTGCGCTAAACTTTAACAATGAAATGACAGCAGCACCTGTGATATGTGATAACATACAGAACAAACAAAAATAGAAAAAACAAGTGCGCTATAATGTGAATAGTGACTGGTAATAAAATCAGTAACAAAGGTCCACAGATATACTGATAAATAAAAGTCCATTAAATTGACTAGTGATAAGGTGAATATAACGTGTGTCAGTCCCATCAAAAAACAGAAATGAAGGGAAGCCGTGAAGAGGTGAACTGAAGAAATGGTGCATGCAACACCCGTGTCCACCACCAACAGCACAAACTGCTTACCAGAGGTAAGAAACAAATGAGCCCATCCGAAATCCCAGGAAATGATCCAAAGAAATCCAATCGCCGGTTCAACCGCAGTGGATGTATCAGAGGTTTCCCAAAAAGACAGAGGAGGCTCGATAGTGCATTACCCAATATCACATTTATTTTAAAAAAGGGTATAAAAACACTTACAGAAATGAGAAGTAATTAGGACAAAACAACCGGCTGGTCCGCCGTACCTGTCCCGTGATGATGTCGTCAGCACGCACACCTTCCCGACGTACGTTTCGTGTTCATACACGTCGTCATGGGGATCAGGTGACGTGCTGACGCATCACAAGATATAGCAAGAGAAAGAGCCAAGCCTCGCTATGAGCGGCCTATGGAGACACAGCAATTTAACCAAGCCTCCACTCCGCTGCATGGCCCGGAACCATCATACAAGCCAAGACTCACTGTGAGTTACAGGCAACGGCATGCAGAATGGACAAATGAAACCCTAATTATAATCAAAATAACAAAGGCAACATTCTTAAAACAAACAATTATGTTTGTAAAATTAGATTAAAAATAACCATGACATGTGGGTAGATAGGATCAATATTCAGTATGAGAAACACTATCCGCATATCCACCACAGCACAGATTATTGGTAAGAAGCATAAAAAAATGCTACAAATATAAAAATCCAAGTATGTGATGATTGGTAAATATTTAGTAATACATCTAATAAAGGTCCAAAAAGACAAAAAAACCTCTATTACATATAATTAAAAATAAGGGGGAAATGACAAGACTCAAAGAAAACCCAAAGGGGGGTCTATAATATGGCTAAACACTAACATATATATATATATATAAATTGTGAGACAGCTTGGTCTAAGGGCCACAGACTACCCACAATTCAAATGGATTACCAAAATATATATAAGCATATAACCCACTCACACCAACCAACCTAAGAGTTATCGATGAAAGCGTTGAGATCTACCTCAACGTTCATCCCAAACGGTACATAACTCTTCAACCTGTGGATCCAGGCCATCTCTAATCTGGAAATACTCCGAATCATGGAGTCTCCTCTCCATCTGGGAGAATATTTATCTATCCCCAGAAATATCGTGTTGGTGGGATCTTTAGCGTGAATCTCTAAGTAGTGCCGGGATACTGGATGTTTAGGAAAACCTGTAAGTATATTTGTGATGTGTTCATTCAATCTCACACGGAGAGGTCGTTTAGTCCTGCCCACATATTGAAGTCCACATGGACATTGCAGGAGATAAACGACTCTCTCCGTGGAACAGGTGATGAAAGGGACTGCGTGCTGACGACATCATCACGGGACAGGTACGGCGGACCGGCCGGTTGTTTTGTCTTAATTACTTCTCATTTCTGTAAGTGTTTTTATACCCTTTTTTAAAATAAATGTGATATTGGGTAATGCACTATCGAGCCTCCTCTGTCTTTTTGGGAAACCTCTGATACATCCACTGCGGTTGAACCGGCGATTGGATTTCTTTGGATCAATTCCTGGGATTTCGGATGGGCTCATTTGTTTTTTACCTCTGGTAAGCAGTTTGTGCTGTTGGTGGTGGACACGGGTGTTGCATGCACCATTTCTTCAGTTCACCTCTTCACGGCTTCCCTTCATTTCTGTTTTTTGATGGGACTGACACATGTTATATTCACCTTATCACTAGTCAATTTAATGGACTTTTATTCATCAGTATATCTGTGGACCTTTGTTACTGATTTTATTACCAGTCACTATTCACATTATAGCGCACTTGTTTTTTCTATTTTTGTTTACATATGACGCTAGAAAGACGCTTGCGTTCGCCTTTGTGCAAGAGCAGAGGGGGACAGGGGTGCTTTTTTTTTATTATTATTTATTTTGCTTTTTAATTTTATTTTTAAACTGTTCCTTCCATATTTTTTATTTTTTTACCATTTTTATTGTTATTTTAGGGAATGTAAATATCCCCTATGATAGCAATAGGCAGTGACAGGTACTCTTTTTTTGAAAAAAATTGGGGGGTTAGACCCTAGATCTTTCCTCTGCCCTCAAAGCATCTGACCACACCAAGATCGGTGTGATAAAATGCTTTCCCAATTTCCCAATGGCGCTGTTTATATCCGGGGGGGGGCATTCCCTCCCACTGCTTGTAAAAGCAGTCTAGAGGCTAATTATCTGCTAGGATTGCTTTTACATGAAAGCCGGCCTCTGGCTGAAAAGAATGATACCAAGATGATACCTAAACCCACAGGCATCAATCTGGTATAACCATTCAAAGTCCAGCAACATACCAGTACGTTGCTGGTCCTTGTTGGACATGTATTGTAATCTTTTTTTTTCATGCAGCCTGTTGGCTGAACGAAAAAAAGAGATTGATCGGTGGGTATGCCCACCATTAGAATACCTCCCTTCATCCACCCACTTCTAATGATGGGCATACATGCACCATTTATATATGCCGAAGCATGGGGGCATCCTCCCGCAAAAAAGTTATGCCGCGTACACACGGTCAGACTTTTCCACAGGCAAGCCTCCGTCGGAATTTTGACCGTATGTACGCGGCATAAAAGGTTATGCCGCGTACACACGGTCTGACTTTTCCACGGGCAAGCCTTCGTTGGAATTTCGACCATATGTACGCGGCATTAGGAGCAAAATGGCTCCTCCGTCCCTGCTGCCCCCATGCTTCGGCATATATGCTCTTTTTTTAACTGTGGTGGTGAAATCACCTCCTACAGCGCTGGAGTCACGGCTTTATGTATCGTGGGAGCAAACGCTGTTGCTGTCAAGATAAATAGATCCGCGCTGCAACTGAATGGCGTACCTGCTAAGCAAATGATGGTTAACATTAAAACAAAGTAACATTACAGTAAAACAGTAAGACCTTACCATACCATACCTGCAAAGCAAATACCAAAAAAAAAAACTAGTAAAAGATAAAACATTTTTTTAACGCAACCTGTGCCTAAAATATATATATCCCGAAGCATGGGGGCATCCTCCCACAAAAAAGTTATGCCGCGTACACACGGTCGGACTTTTCCACGGGCAAGCCTCTGTCGGAATTTCGACCGTATGTACGCGGCATAAAAGGTTATGCCGCGTACACATGGTCTGACTTTTCCACGGGCAAGCCTCCGTCGGAATTTCGACCGTATGTACGCGGCATTAGGAGCAAAATCGCTCCTCCGCCCCTGCTGCCCCCATGCTTCGGCATATATGCTCTTTTTTTTAACTGTGGTGGTGAAATCACCTCCTACAGCACTGGAGTCACGGCTTTATGTATCGTGGGAGCAAACGCTGTTACTGTCAAGATAAATAATTCCGCGCTGCAGCTGAATGGCGCACCTGAAAACAAAAAATTACATACCTGAAAAGCAAGCATGATAAAACATTGCAGAATAGAATACAGTAAAAAAGAGCAGAACAATAGAGAGAAAATAGAGAGAGAGAGAGAGAGAGAGAGAGAGAGAGAGAGAGAGAGGGAACAATTAAACGACAACTATTTTTTTAATTTATTTTTTTATATTTTTTTTGTTTTTTGTGTAGCGATACCTCCAACTAAGAAGGCCGCAGATTTAGTTGGGTCCTGAAGACAGCTCCGCCAACCCCCGGCAATATGCTCAACCCCCTACTGGCACAGCTAGTAAGGGTGAGATAGGACCGCGTGACCGCAACTCTAGGTGACACAGTCCTATGGCAAACACACACAGTGATATACTTTAAAACTTCTATTAAAGTAAGTGAAACTGACACCAATGTATTTGACCCAGATATTTTACTGAGGCTAATGGGCAAGTAATAAACAACAGTATAACAAGTTGCAGATCCCTGCAATAAAAAGTAATAAAGATAAACAGAGTAATCAGAATAATTAAGTATTGCTATGCAACTCTAGCGCTGCCCTTTTTCAGCTACTTCCCCTCATGGGTAGACTAACACCCAGCAATGTCTACCTATGCAGTCAGGCCTGACTGATCTAATGGAAGTTCAGTGAAACAATATTCGCTAGCAATCTTTCGGTGGTGCACTTGAAGAACAACTTTGTAATCCCAACGAATAGTAAAGATAAAGTATCTGTCTTTAAACAGCTCTCACCACCCAGACAAGTCCAAGTCCGTTTCCTCCATCGATTCGTCTAGGAACAGGAATCCACCGACATCCAAGTCTTCAATCCTTCTGGTGTACTGCAGCAAGGATGAGAAGATGTCTCTAAGGTTCTGCTAGGCTGGCAGAGGGGCTCTTTGGAAAGGAGCACAAGGCCCAGGCTTCAGGCCTTGTGCACACAGCAGTTCAGTACAGAGATCCTCTTGCTAGGAGAGGGGGTGTCCAAAGAGACAACTCCACCTCCTCTTTATAAAGTCTGCCCCAGCAGTCTCTGTTCCGGAGCAATGTACCCTGGGTGCTGCAAGATGTACTGGGAGATGTAGTCTCTCTCTCTCCTCTGCTTTCACTTCCAGTAATGTCTCTTTACTTCCTCCCGACTCACCTCTCACCTGGAACTTCTTGTCTCTCTCTCATAAAGGGGAATACCCCGCTACATTTGTTTTTACGTATTTTTTTTCTTTTTTACACTTTTTTTTGTAACTTTAACAACTGTAATGGTTCCAGTCTCTCAAAATGCGATGGCATCTTGGGAGACCCTGTGTAAGTGTGTCCTAGTCTGTGAAATGCTGTACCCTACGCTAAAACTTCACTTTTGAGTGGAAGCGTTCAAAACATTCACCAATGCAAAGACCAGGATTGTCAGGACATAGTGGACAAAAACAACGGGTGTCACGCCTAAATCCGCGCTTGCTACAGACACAACATCTTTTTTGAGGGGTTCGTAGGGTAGGAGTACTCTGGAGGACATACGGATAATGCCTCTCATGCAGCCAGCTTACAGCATTTGGTAGGGGATGTTGAGGTGCAGAACCGCCTGGATACAGGAGTTCTGTGACTATCTCATTCTGGAATTTTAGAAGAGATAAAGTCCCGCCTGAAGCTCTGTATAGCACATGAGCGTTCAGCAAAGCCAATTGGAATAAGGATAGAGACACTTTTTTGTACCAGCGTCTCGCCTTACGGTCAATTAGATACGGCGCCAACAACTGGTCGTTGAGGTCCACCCCTCCCATATTTTTGTTATATTCGTGGACACAGAGGGGTTTCTCCACAACACCAGTCGCCGTACGAATTTGGACTGTCGTGTCTGCATGAAGGGAGGTAAGAAGGAAAACATTCTTATTGTCCCTCCACTTCATAGCAAGCAAGTTATTACACTTCAAGCAGGCTCTCTCCCCCAGCCTAAGACGGGAATCTACAAGCCTCTGGGGAAAGCCCCGGCGATTAGGTCACACGTTGCCACATGCTCCAATCTGATGATCAAACAAGTGACTAAACAGTGGCACGCTCGTGGTACCCCTTTCCGAATAAGGGTGACACCAAGTTCCACACTATCTTGCCAGCGCTCCCTATGTAATCCGGGCAGTTGACCGGCTCAACCTGACTGTATTTTCCCTCATAAACCATAAAGCTCCATACATAGACTGTTGCCCTGTCACAGAACTTATAGAGCTTGACCCGGTATCTGGCACGCTTGCTGGGAAGGTACTGCTTGAAAGACAAAAGGCCAGAAAATGTAATCAGGGACTCATCAACGCAGACAACTTGATCAGGAATAAACAAGGCTGCAAAATGTTCGTTGAAGTGGTTTATGAGGGGCCGAATTTTGTAGAGCCGATCGTATTCAGGGTCTCCACGTGGACGACAAAGTTCATTGTCGTTGAAGTGCATGAACCGCAAAATCTTCTCGTATCGTTTCCTGGGCATGGATGCAGAGAACACGGCATGTGGTCAATTGGGTGCGTGGACCAATAAGCACGCAATAACGGGAATTTATGTGTGCCCATGTTGAGGGAAAGGCCCAGAAAGGTCTTAAATTCGGAAACCGTAATTGGTTTCCAATCTTTGGCAATGGAAGGCAACTGGGGACTAGCGGCGATGAATTGACCAGCATATAAATTACTCTGGTCCACAATAGATCTATAGAGATCTGTGAAAAACAGCGAATAAAAATCAATTGGCATAAAATCAGCTGTTTCCACCTGAATACCGGGTTGGGCAGTGAATGGGGGAAGTACGGGTTCTGCAGAAGTGGTGGGGACCCAATCAGGATAGGCGAATTCTGCAGGAAGGGCACTATGGGCACGACGGGCCTGCTTTTGTCTTCTTGGTGGCAGCGGGACACTACTTGTGCTTGCCACCTCGCCAGCTTGAACTGCACTTATGGGACTCGCCATGTCACCACGTGATACTGCAGTGCTGGATGTACGCCCAGGCTGTACTAGGCCGCTGGTGCTTGCCAATTCACCAGAAGGAATAGCGGCGCTAGTACTACTCTGCTCCATGATACGAGAGACCTGCGGTTCTTGCTCCTCAACAACCTCAGAAGATCAGGATCGGGTACGCCTGACCTTAGCAGGGACCTCATCTTCCTCGTCAGAGCTATCTGACATGGAGCCGCTGACTTCACTGTCTTCTACGGGAAGATATTCTGAGCCTGAATCTGACAGATGCGTGACCTCCTCTTCACTATCTGTCATGCTCAGAATCTCGTAGGCCTCTTTACTAGTGTACCTTCGTCTTGCCATTTTGGGCTCTAAATTTAGGGGTACACTAGTAAGATTCACAGGTAAAAAAGCACCTGACTGTCAGCAAATGTATCAAACGCTTCAAAAAAAACTGTTAGCGATCGCAGGGATCAGGACTGTCTCTGCGAACGCTGCAGTTATGTGTGTTGTGTTTGGTAAGTGACAGTGATCGATCGATACTGCACTTGGGTGGGCTGGGCTGGGCTGGGCTGGGCGGAGGGGCTAAACGCACAGGTGCTAGCAGGTATCTGGGCTGATCCCGCTAACACTGCGTTTTTGGGAACCCTAAACTGCTGGGGAGGCTAGTATAGATCTGATCAGATCAGATATTGATCTGTTCAGATACTATACCACTAAGGGTGGTGTATGCTTTGCGCGTGGGTGTTAGCATTACTGGCACTAACCTAACGTTTCCCTTGGGCGACGCAGACCCTCTCTGGCGCTAAAACCTAATTGATATCAGCCGCTGGGCGATCAGGGGGTTAAACCTTTATTGGGTTATATACGGCGGGTGCCCTGATGCTATAAAAAGCAAACTAACCAACCAGCGTCACCCGTAAAACTTATATGTTGATCACTGGTGAAAGGGTTAACTAGGGGCAATCAGGGGGTTAAAACCTTTATTAGGTTATATATGGGGGTACCTGACGCTATATAAAAACCTGACGGGTAACCTAAATAACTAAATAACTAACTGGCTAACCAGTGTCACCAGTAAAACTTATACGGTGATCACTGGTGAAAGGGTTAACTTTAGGGGCAATCAGGGGGTTAAAATAATATATGGGGGTACCTGACGCTCTAAAAACCTGCGGCGAAACTAAAAATAAATAACTGGCTATCTAGGGCACCACCGGCACTAAATACAGCGATCGGAAATACGATCGCTTAGTGACGCTGGCGTTAGGGGGGGAAAGGGTTACCTGGGGGGCGATCAAGGGGTTAAACCTTTATTAGGGGGGGTTAGGGGGCTACCCTGGACCTAAAGGGGCCTAAACCTAAATGCCCTGCAACTTTTTACTGTCACAAATGACACTGATTGCAGTGATCAGTAAAAAAATGATCACTGCAAACGGTGCACTGTGACTGGGGGTACTGGGGGTGATCTGGGGGGTGATCTGGGGGTGACTGGGGGGGTGAAAAGTGTGCCTACGTGTACTGGTGTCAGTGGGCTGTTGGTGCACTTACTGTGAGATATCTTCTCTCCTCGCGCCGGATCGAAAAGACTGCCACGAGGAGAGATGACATCACTTCCTCTGCCTGTGTTTACGTTACACAGGCAGAGGAAGGTTTTCATTCGCCGGGAGCGATCGCGAGGGGGTGGCCGGAATCGAACGGACGTCCCCTCATCACGGAACGCTCCCAAACAAATAACCACCGCTCACTGTATAGAAGGGGGGTCCGATCGGACCCCCCAACTATACAAAGGCAGTCACGTACCGGCACGTGATTGTGCCTGTCCGTGCCATTCTGCCGACGTATAATTACAGTGGGCGGTCGTTAAGTGGTTAACTAAGTAAACAGCAGCAAGGTATTCAAAAGGAGAACATGTAAGACAGAAAAGAAAAAAAAGCACAAAAAAAAGAACCGCTTGTAAGACGCTGTAAAAAAGAACCTCAAAACACCTTCTTGACCCACCCCGCTCTTCCATCCCGATCACAGAGAGCGTAAGTCCCACAGAGAACGTTGTCTAAGGAGACAAAACGTATTGGTAAGGACTCCACTGCCGCCACGTAGATGTAAACCTCCAATGTAAGTTTTATAGCTTCATTAAACTTTTTTCAATTTTATACGGATTCACGCTATGTGGCCCTTTTTGTATCATTGTTCCCCATGAAACCATTTCCTATGGAGATCGCTCTTCCAGGGACAGTCTGATGATTTTGGTCCAGTCATTGATGCTTTTTCAAGTCTTCATCTAGTTTGTTGTCTGTCAGCATAAGCCAGTTTGACTCATATGTTCTTTTGAGTTCAAACCATCCGGTAAGCCTTTATTTTATCGGTGGTGGTTGCCCTCACTTCATGCATTTGCCTGCGTTCACCGTTGGGATGCCATTATAATGCTTTGAACTTTAAGCACACTTTAAGTTCATGTTTTCTCACAGTGCCTTTTGGTCCTGATACACAGTGGACATTTAAGTGTCATTTATACGGACTATACGTTTTTCTGTGTCCATTTGCTCTTTATAATGATATTATATTCACAATTTCATTAGAACACTATTGTTTACAGGGATCAATATCCCAAATTTAAATCTGTTCCAGACCCTTGCAAAACTTACAGCCCAGGACTGCAGGCACATAGATGACAAATAAAAAAATGTTGACTATGCTGTGCTAAATAAGACTCAGCCTGATAGAAATACATTTAATTTTACCATGAATTTGTTTGAAAAATGAATAAAGGGGCATTAGTTAGTTGATAAGCATATTATAGGACAGGGCTCATTAGTAAGACCTCATCTGGAATATGCAGTTCAATTTTGGGCACCAGTTCTCAAAAATTATATCGGGGAACTGGAGAAAGTGCAGAGAAGGGCAACCAAACTGATAAGAGGCATGGATGAGCTCAGCTATGAGGAAAGATTAGAGGAACTGAATTTATTCACTCTTGAGAAGAGGAGAATAAGGGGGGATATGATTAACATGTACAAATATATAAGGTGTCCATATAGTGAACTTGGTGTTGAGTTATTCACTTTACGGTCAACACAAAAGACAAGGGGGCACTCTTTATGTCTAGAGGAAAAAAGATTTCATCTCCAAATACGGAAAGGTTTCTTCACAGTAAGAGCTGTGAAAATGTGGAACAGACTCCCTCCAGAGGTGGTTCTGGCTAGCTCAGTAGATTGCTTTAAGAAAGGCCTGGATACTTTCCTAAATGTACATAATATAACTGAGTACTAACATTTATAGGTAAAGTTGATCCAGGGTAAATCCGATTGCCTCTCGGGGGATCAGGAAGGAATTTTTTCCCCTGCTGTAGCAAATTGGATCATGCTCTGCTGTTTTTTTTTGCCTTCCTCTGGATCAACTGTGGGTATAGAATTGGGTATATGGGATTGTACGATATTTTTTATTTTGTTTAATTTTTTTTTTTATGTTTGAACTGGATGGACTTTGTGTCTTTTTTCAACCTGACTAACTATGTAACTATGTAACTATGTAACATGAAGATTCGACGAAGCAGCTAAAAACATGCGATCGCCACGAGTGGACATTTATGGTAAAATACTCCGCCCATAGGCTATAGAAGAATTCTAATGTTGGCTGACTAGTAATAATAATTAATAAATATAATTATTACTAGTCATACAACATTAGAATTCTACTATAGCTTGTGGGCAGATCATTCGACCAGAAATGTACGATTGTGGCGTCAAATCTTTTAGCTGCTTCGTCAAATCTTCTTAGAACATTCGACAGACACCATAAGCCTTCAATGACAGATTCAACCTTAATTCATTCGGATTTTAGGACGAATGCATTTTTTAACGAAACAAAATAAATAAAAACAAATTTTGGATGTAACTAAATAAAAAAAATTTTCGGAAGAAAACTAAATTCCGAAACAAAATATTTCAGTGTGCACATGTCTAGAAACAAGTACAAGCATAATAAAGCACACAGTATTGCAACACTGCCTGGATTGCCTTTAACTAAGTAAACAGCAGCAAGGTATTCAAAAGGAGAACATGTAAGACAGAAAAGAAAAAAAAGCACAAAAAAAAGAACCGCCTGTAAGACGCTGTAAAAAAGAACCACAAAACCCCTTCTTGACCCACCCCGCTCTTCCATCCCGATCACAGAGAGTGTAAGTCCCACAGAGAACGTCGTCTAAGGAGACGAAACGCATTGGTAAGGACTCCACTGCCACCACGTAGATGTAAACCTTCAATGTAAGTTTTATGGCTTCATTAAACTTTTTTCAATTTTATACGGATTCACGCTATGTGGCCCTTTTTGTATCATTGTTCCCCATGAAACCATTTCCTATGGAGATCGCTCTTCCAGGGACAGTCTGATGATTTTGGTCCAGTCATTGATGCTTTTTCAAGTCTTCATCTAGTTTGTTGTCTGTCAGCATAAGCCAGTTTGACTCATAGAACATATGTTCTTTTGAGTTCAAACCATCCGGTAAGCCTTTATTTTATCGGTGGTGGTTGCCCTCACTTCACGCATTTGCCTGCGTTCACCGTTGGGATGCCATTATAATGCTTTGAACTTTAAGCACACTTTAAGTTCATGTTTTCTCACAGTGCCTTTTGGTCCTGATACACAGTGGACATTTAAGTGTCATTTATACGGACTATACGTTTTTCTGTGTCCATTTGCTCTTTATAATGATATTATATTCACAATTTCATTAGAGCACTATTGTTTACAGGGATCAATATCCCAAATTTAAATCTGTTCCAGACCCTTGCAAAACTTACAGCCCAAGACTGCAGGCACATAGATGACAAATAAAAAAATGTTGACTATGCTGTGCTAAATAAGACTCAGCCTGATAGAAATACATTTAATTTTACCATGAATTTGTTTGAAAAATGAATAAAGGGGCATTAGTTAGTTGATAAGCATATTATAGGACAGGACTCATTAGTAAGACCTCATCTGGAATATGCAGTTCAGTTTTGGGCACCAGTTCTCAAAAATGATATCGGGGAACTGGAGAAAGTGCAGAGAAGGGCAACCAAACTGATAAGAGGCATGGAGGAACTCAGCTATGAGGAAAGATTAGAGGAACTGAATTCATTCACTCTTGAGAAGAGTAGATTAAGGGGGGATATGATCAACATATACAAATATATAAGGGGTCCATATAGTGAACTTGGTGTTGAGTTATTCACTTTACGGTCAAGGGGGCACTCTTTACGTCTAGAGGAAAAGAGATTTTATCTCCATATACGGAAAGGTTTCTTCACAGTAAGAACTGTGAAAATGTGGAATAGACTCCCTCCAGAGGTGGTTCTGGCCAGCTCAGTAGATTGCTTTAAGAAAGGTCTGGATACTTTCCTAAATGTACATGTAGCGGATACCCCAAATTTGGGGGTCGCTATGTTCTAAATTTAGGGGTAGTATGAGCCATAGTTGGCTCAGGTTCTCTAATTTTGCTAGGTATAGACTCTGTTCTGCTACGGTGTTGCCTGGTGTGGTTCCCCTTGTCCTGTGGTGGCGCTGTTGCCCAGGTCTCAGGTTAGACCACGGGTGGCATTGTGGTGTGATTGGGTGTCCTCTCTCGGCTACCATGTGGTGGGCAGGGTTTCGCCTGCTTTGCATGCCGGGAGAGGGTACATAAAGGGCAGATGCCATGATCTGGAGGGGTGTGCTGGGGGGGATTTCAAGGAGGACCCCTGGTGGCGAAGTCGCGCCCTTTGGCCCTGCTGGCCAGGGGGTGCGTGAACTGGCCAAGGAGTCTTGGGCACCTTTAACCCGAGGCTACAACGTTCCAGGTAGGCCCAGTACCTTCAACTGGGTCTACAGCCAACACACTGGAGTCCCAGGGAGCCCGTGTGAGGGTGGCCCGCTCTGAAAGAGAGGAAACCAGGGGAGGACCTGTCCGATGGATCGGTGATGGAGTTCACGATGAAGGAAAGGCCTGGTTACCTATCAGAGGAAGGATTCGTGAGTTGCAGTATAACCCCTGTAGTGTGTCCCACTGACACCTATGGTCTCTACTAATCTACAGGGTTTTGTTCAGAAGTCATAATTCAATCATTAGGGATTCTGTGGCAGAGGATCTCTAGGACTTGTCCATGAAGGGGACTAAATTCAAGTAGCAATTGTTCGTGCTTCACTCCGGCTGCTAGAACTGTGAGAGGGATTTATCCGGGTGAGCAAAATTCATACTCAGGCTTGAGTAAAGAATAGGGTAACTGGGTGTCGCGTGCCTGAACCTATCTCCCTACCTACTTTGTCGCTATTTTCAACCTGTTCCCAAATCTGTTTGAGCAAGATAAAAATAAACTCGGCTGTTTGGAGTTTGAATACTGTTTGGACATTGAGTTTCTTTGGGGAAAGAACACAGACTTTTCCCTACATTCTAGGGACGAGAACCAGTGAACGGGAGATAACTCACTGCAGGACCCAAAAATAAAGAACACCGCTCAACCTTCTAAACCAGGAGGATCCGGGCACGTGGCACGGTGTGCCTTTATCCCTGCAAGGAGAAGGTAAGCAGGAGAAAAGGGTCCGTGTGCTACATACATAATATAACTGGGCACTAACATTTATAGGTAAAGTTGATTCAGTGAAAATCTGATTGCCTCTCGGGGAATCAGGAAGGAAGATTTTCCCCTGCTGTAGCAAATTGGATCATGCTCTGCTGCGGTTTTTCGCCTTCCTCTGGATCAACTGTGGGTATAGAATTGGGTATATGGGATTGTATGATATTTTTTATTTTGCTTATTTTTATAGTTGAACTAGATGGACTTGTGTCTTTTTTCAACCTGACTAACTATTTGACTTTAGTGTTCTTTTAATGTGGTCCAATATAAGTCAACTTTCAAATATTTAATAGTATCAGTAGTTCTACTGCAGTTTCAGATATTATGAGTAAAAACAGAGAAATGTCAATGAGAAAAATGAAATACAAGGAACTCTGATATTGACCTTACATTACATGACGGTTATTTTGTGAAGAAAATAAGCTTAATGTTCTGAAAATTGCTCTTGTAACGTCATGATATCAGTTAGTTTAAATCATAACCTCCTAGCAATCCCTAGTTGAGCATTCAGTAATGGTTTCTTCTCCCCCACACAAAATGACTGACCGATTATGAGATGACATTCTTAAGTCAAAGTGTCACTTGACCACTTGTCCACAACTTGACATAAAAAAACTTTTTCTTGTTGAGGCAAACAAGATTAATAATTATAGTTATAATTTAATGCTGTCACCCATAAGTGTCAAAATAACATTAAGTAGGAAATAGTTGATAAACTAATGCTGCATACACACGGTCGGAATTTCCGTCAAAAAAGGTGTGAGGGGAGCCTTTGGTCGGATATTCCGACCGTGTGTATGCTATATCCAACTTTTTCTGTCTGAATTTCCGCCAGCAAAAGACTGAGAGCAGGTTCTCTATTTTTCCGACGGAAAAACTTCTTGTCGGAAATTCCGCTCGTCTGTATGCAATTCCGACGCGCAAAAATACATGCATGCTCAGAATCAAGCAGAAGAGCCGAACTGCCTATTGAACTTCATTGATCTTGGCTCGTCGTACGTGTTGTACGTCACCGCGTTCTTGACCATCAGAGTTTCAGACAAGATTTGTGTGGCCGTGTGTATGCAACACAAGTTTGAGCCAACATTCAGTTGGAAAAAAAACACGGTTTACTTTTCGGAAATTCCGCTCGTGTGTACAGGGCATAATAAAAGGTTTAAAATGTGGCTGATTTACAGAGGAGGATTCTGGGTAGTAAATCTTTAACCATAACCCATACCTTTCTATATAAATCACAAATTTATTAGCCAAATATATCTTTACTGGCATTATTAAAAAAAAATCTATTATACTTTACCTTTAAGTGGAGCAACAGAAAAAAGGTTTTCTAATTTATTATAGAGTGCAGGAAGCTGAGCTCCGTTTCCTGCGCACGGGGGCGGAGTTCGGCACCAAATTCAAAAAGTGAAACACACAATACACATACAGTATACTGTAATCTTATAGATTACAGTACTGTATCAAATAATAACACACCCCCATTGTCCCTAGTGGTCTGCCCAGTGTCCTGCATGCACTTTTATCAAATAAAAACAGTTCTTTCTGCCTGGAAACTGGAGATTGTCCAAAGCAACCAAAAAGTGTCCCTTTACATCAAAAATGGTTTTAGACCAGCTAGAAAACAGCGATAATAAATTAGAATCACTTGCAGAATTGAGCGATAGCGATTTGTGGGGAAATTCGTCATCAAACACTAAAACACTTTTATTATTATTATATTATTATTTGTTATAATTATTTTATAGTTATTTATTATATTATAATTTATGATTTTGTTTTTTTAACTTTATCATACCCGGCATGTCGACTAGACTATGGTATGGAAAGATTTAAGTGAGTTATTCCTAAGAATTACAGGCCTTCAATATAAAACACCAAATTTCCATGCAGAATAATGGTACCGCTTTCAGCACCTAAAATCTGAAATAATCATACAGCCAGGGAGGTTAAAGTAATATATACTCACTTCTGTCCCAATAGCAGAATGGAGAGACACCAATCAAAACTTGATAAAGGCTTATTAAAATTAACAAGAGCCAATCACCTTTTGCCCCTTAAGCCTCGTACACACGACCGAGTTTCTCGTCGTAAAAAACACGTCGTTTTTTTCGAACGAGATTCTTGTTAAGCTTGTCGATTTTCTCGTCAAGCTTTCCATGCGTACACACTGACATTTCCCAATTTCCTCGTTGTTCTCCGCGGTCACGTCCAGCACGTACGACGGCACTATAAAGGGGAAGATCTTTTTTCTTGGCGCCACCCCTTGGGCTGCTTTTGCTGATCTCGTGTTACCGCGTGTGAAGTAAAAGTTTGGGAAGAGACGATTCGCGCTTTTCAGTCTTCGTACTTTTCAGATCGTTTTCTGCAGTTCAGTTTGTGCTTGTGGGTTCGTATCTTGACTTTCAGGGCGTCTAGGCAGGTCGTATCTGTTTTACAGTGCGTTCTTGCCTGTTCGTTTCTGTTTTTCAGTTCGTTATTCATAGGCCTTGCTGTTCTAAAGTGCGTTTTGTTCTGTACGTTCTGATAAGACGACCGTTTCCTAGCCATGTCGCCTGGACGTTCTCGTCGTCGAGTTCATGCTGTGCGTGCGCTTGGTGTTGGTCTGCTTGTTTTGGACCAAGACCAGTCCATGAATGGTGTGAGGAGGAGTTCATGGACCAAGAATTGGTTGCTCCAGCGGGACCAATTCTGCCACATGCCTCTGCTGCGGGAGATCGTCGAGAATAATCCTGAGGACTACAGGAATTTTCTGCGGATGTCTGACCCCGTTTTTCAGGAACTGTTGGCTTTGGTGTCCCCCTATATTACCAGGAAGGACACCGTTATGCGGGAAGCCATCAGTGCTGAGCAGAGGCTCATCGCCACCTTACGGTACCTGGCGACAGGGAGAAGTCTTCAGGACTTGAAGTTCACGACAGGCATCTCCCCCCAGGCTCTGGGCCTCATAATCCCAGACACCTGTTCTGCCATTATACAAGTCCTGCAGGAGGACTATATTAGGGTAAGTTTTCTCCTTTAACATCACATTTTATGTATTTCATGTATGCTAATGTATTGTATTTCTTTCATCCTTCCCTAATTACCATGATTGTAATATGCTGAGAATGTCCCCTTTGTCCTCATGTATGCTGGAAGCTTTAGATTGCCTCTTTTTTCTCCTCCATGCATATTTCCCTTCACTAACCTTTCCAGCAGGGGCGCCTGTTGCTCCAAATGTTTGGGGGTTCAAACCCCAATTTAGGAAATAAACGTCCTCCTTTTTTGCTCTGGTGCCTATTAAACGCCCCCATTTGTTCCCTCCAATGCAGCCATTTTGTCCCCTCCAATGCAGCCATTTTGTTCCCTCTAATGCAGCCATTTTGTCCCCTCCAATGCAGCCAGTTCCCCCCCAGCCCTGCACTTACCTTCTTGTGGTCAGCGCCATCCTTCTTCTGTCCTTGATGTCTTCTCCTTCCCTTGATGTTGCATCAGCCAATCATGTTACCATTAAACAGACTTGGTGAACATGATTGGCAGAGCAGCCTGTCAGTGTTTACCCAAGGAATGCCCCCCCCCCCCTGCATCCCCTATTTAACTTTTCTGCAGCCAATTACATCCCTCAGGCTGTAATGTGCAAGACAATTTTCCTTACTGTTTCTGATATGCAATTTTAAGCCCATACATGCTGCAGTTCTTCATATGTCGGTCGCTTAACAGGGGGCCATCCACCTGAATAGTGGGCGGCATAGACAATACATAGGTTAATGCAAGGCATAAACCTATGTATTGTTCTGAGTGACGGGCACAGGAGAGAGGGGGCAGTGCTCCAGCTCCCACTCTGGATGCACCGCCACTGCAATGCTATCCTGTGGCCAAACACATCTCCCCCCCCCTCCCCATTATAATTTATTAATGGACCATCATAGGGGGTGATGAATATGATACATGAGCCTTCCATTATACTTATTTAAAACACCTTAATAAACGTAGACTTTGCTTGATGTTGGCCTCTAATGTATTTTCTTACAATATACTTGTAATGTTTGATTTGTGTATTCTAATATTTTTTCATCTTGTTTGACTCCACAGCTTCCTTCCACGCCACAGGAATGGCAGACTGTGGCATCGGAGTTTGCCACGCGGTGGGACTTCCCCAACTGCGGTGGTGCCATAGACGGGAAGCACGTCCGCATCGTGCCGCCACCCCGTTCTGGGTCCTACTACTTCAATTACAAGGGGTTTCATAGCATTGTGCTGATGGCGGTGGTGTCAGCACGGTATGAATTCCTCTATGTTGATGTAGGGAAGAATGGCCGGATGTCCGATGAGGGATCCTTCATCCAGACGGAGTTTGCACTCCGTCTCCAGAGTGACGACCTTGCATTGCCACCGGATGCAGGGAATATTGAAGCACTCCCCTTTGTTTTTTTGGCTGATGAAGCCTTCGGGCTCGGACCACATCTTATGAGGCCATTTCCTCAGAGGACCCTGACCCCAGAGAAGAGGATGTTCAATTACCGGCTGGCCAGGGGCCGAAGAGTCGTTGAAAATGCCTTCGGCATAATGGCCAGCCGGTTCCGCCTTTTTAGGACTCCCATCCACTTGGCGGACTACAAAATAAACTATGTAGTGTTATGCTGCTGTGTGCTACACAATTTTCTTTGCCGCAAATCGAATTCATATATGGCCTCAGTTTTGCCAGAGGCTGGATTTTCCCCTGATAATCCCCTGCCGGGCCTGGAATCTGCCCGTGCTGGCTTGCCCCCCCAAAATGCCCGTGAGGTTCGGGACAAATACATGGACTATTTCACGGCTGGGGGGGCAATTCCTATGCCAGGCTATGTCTAAAGATTGCTGTCTAACGATACAAATAAAAATCTTGTTTAAACTTCTAACTTTTCTTGGTTTCCTGTCTCCTAGTTTGTCTTAGTGCATTTGTAGTGCCAAGTGTATTTTCCTTTAGTAAATACCAACCATTTCACTATGTAACCTTAAAAATTTTACCAAATCAGGTTAGAGCATATTAGAAAAAGAAGCTACACGTTGTTTGTGTTCCAATCTTTTACTATGTGCAAATTCACACACTTTTTTTTTTTTTTTTTCATTTTTTGTTTGCCTGGCCACAAACCGGCAATTGTTTTCTTAGGAAAATACAAAAACAACAGTTGCATTCCAAAAATTACAAAATTGGATACCTCGGAGCAATCTGAGACATTCACTTACACAAACTATATGTCTCTATGTGCCCGTCCTAATATGGGGTCCTGCCACCCCTTGCCCAGCCAAAAATTGAATATGCACACAATTGGGATTATTTTCCTATAGGGATTTTAGACTCCTGATCCCTATTGTCAACATGTGCTATCTGCCATCAGGGGTGATCAATGGACGTGTTTTGGGGGTGCAACCCCTTCCTCAGTTCACCTACTTTAGATACGAGGAAGGGGTTGCACCCCCAAAAGACGTACATGGATATCTCCTGATGGCAGATAGCACATGTTGACACACTGTGTGCAGATTCAATGTTTGGCTGGTTTGATTGTCCAAATTTTTTTTAAAAGTTGAAGAACAAACATGAGAAAAAAGGGGGTTGGGATGCCTTATTGAATTCTCCCCAAAACATCGAGAATGTCTTTAAATGTTTGATCCATCACATGTATTCTTTCTTTAATTTTGTCCAGTTCCGTGCTACATTCCATCACTTGCTGGATGAGGCGGAGGGCACTGTCAGCAGAGAAACCTGTACTATCCTTCACCCCAACATTCACATCCCCTAAAAACAAAATAAAAAGGTATTATAACTCTGCAGGCCTACCTCTCTTACCTGAAGCTGTGGTGACAGATACTGACCTGTTGTGGTGACCAGTTCCACAACGTCATCCACCTCTCCTTCCTGCACTTCTCCTTCCTCCACCTCAACTTCCACTACATCCTTCGTTTGTGGGTCTTTGGGAGTTTGGGGTTGTTGTGAAGCTGTGGGGTTCTTGTGCTCCCTGGAGTGTCCTCCTCCCAGTCTTCTCTCCCCTATGAGAATCAAACAAAACACAGAAATTCTCTATGTTAAACCAAAAAACAGGCTAAATTGCTTGGAAGTGGGGTACAAGTGTGTGTTTGGGCGGAAGTTAAAGATGAATGCATTATTTCTGACCAAGAATATGCTTAGTATTCACCTTTGTCTGTCATTTTTTAGACATGTAGGCAACACAAAAATTCTCGGAAGCACCTGTGTGGGACACCCAAAAAAGGCGGGTCTGGTGGCCCACACTATAGTGCTCAAAAGTACAGATGTGGAAGCAGCTGCTGAGTGTCCTCTCCTTTACACTGACTAAAGTTTGCATTTCATTCTCTTTACAAACACATCATCTAGGCTAAAACTTTGTGCCCCAAATTTGCGAAAAAATGGCAGATGTCTAATTACTTTTGTGGCTGTAAAATAATCCAAAACAGTGGATAGTGGCCGAACGAAGTGTCTGTAACGTAACAAACGATTACTGTGCCCAACCAAGTTCAAAATATAACATTTTGGAAGGGAGTCCAATAAGAAAAACCAAAAAAAACACCAACATGTCAGTTTAGAAAAGGATTAATAGCATAAAAGTGTACATTTTACTTACTTTTAGCGAGCATTCTCTTAATGCTCCTTAACTGCTCTGGCTCCCTCAGTTTGAGGTCTGACCACCTCTTTCTGAGCTGCTCATTTGAGCGTTTCACCCCGAAATTCGTCTTCAGACTCTTCACGACTTTAGTGAGGATTTTGGCCTTCCTTCTATTTGGTTTGCTATACGGCCCATGCTTTGCGTCATAATCAGACTTGAGCAAGATGTCCACCATCTCCGCCATCTCCACAAAAGACATATTCGATGCCTTGAATCTCCTCCTTGATCATGACGTTTCATCGGTCTCCGGGCTTGTCTCCTCCTCGTTAGTTGTGGAATTATCAGACACCTGCTGTAACTCCGCCATATCTGTCTGTGCGCCGAAAGAGAAGGGGCGGGGAAAAGATGTTAGTTAGAACGTCATGGGCGGGCGACGTGTGCGGAGCGACGTGTTCGAATTTTGACGCATGCGTGGTGTGTATATAGCAAACACACATGTGACTATCGTACGTTGGATGTGCGGAGAGAGGAGTTCAAGTGACGGACGTGCGAACGAAGGTATGTGATTTTGTGACTTGTAAAAATTGTTGGCCTATACTGTTTTGAGAATGTTGTAGGATATATATGGTGACTACGATGTTAGGTTAGACTGTTTGCCTCACATTAGTTATATATTATTTCTTAAACTTGCATATACAATATGAATGTCTTTATTAGCGACAAAGAGTTCCTGGCGGAATTTATTGACCGGGTAAGGGAGCTGCCCGCTCTGTTGGAGACGAAAAACCCCATCAATAAAAAAAGAGGGGTGAGAAAAGCAGCGCTGGAGAAGCTGCTCCCATTTGTGCAGACCAAGGTGCCCACAGCCACAGCAAAACAAGTGGACACTAAAATTGGGAGCTTGAGAGGCACCTACAGGACTGAACGCTCTAAGGTCCTGGCTTCTCAGAGGTCAGGAGCAGCAGCAGGTGATGTGTATGTCCCGATTTTGTGGTACTACAGCAGGATGTCCTTCCTGGATGACCACATTGAGGCAAGGCCATCACTCTCCACTCTTCCCCCCAGACTTCCCTGCAGCCAACCTGAGCCTTCCCTGGAGCAAGAGGAGGCAGCCATCCTGGATGATCCTGATTTGGCCATCTGGAGCCAGGTATAGTATTAAATGAAAATGTATTGGGATAAAATTAATGTTTGCCAAATATGTCAAGATGAGAAACATACAATATTTTGGCTTCCACAAGTGAAATCAAGATCTCGAGACATTAGTCTGCACTTAATTGGGTGCTAAATAGTCAATCTGATGTAGGTGTAAATTTTAAAAAAATATTTCTGGATTTACATTCTAATTGCTTCAATCATGTTTATAAAGTTTGATGCAAAGATTAAAACAACATATTAAACTATGTCCCTTTTTCATACACAGGATGAAATCAGCCAGGAGGAGGGTCTGGAAACTGTCAGGCAGGAGGAGGAAGGGCCCAGTGGCAGCCAGGAGGTGGCAGGGCCCAGTGGCAGCCAGGAGGTGGCAGGGCCCAGTGGCAGCCAGGAGGTGGCAGGGCAAAGGAGAAGCACCAGATCCCAGGTGCCTCCCATCCGGCTTCCCAAAAGAGGCAGGAGGGACAGGACCACCAGTGAGGCAGCAATGGCCCTTATTAAAGAGGCCCATGCCACCCTCAAAGAGCCCACATCCCCTGAAGAGGCCATTGCCGGCCTAGTGGAGGCAAAGTTCAAGGTGATGAGCATGGAGCAACGCCTCCTATGCGAGCCCCTGCTCATCACCTTGCTCAACAAGGGGGTGATGGGAAAAATTACCCCCAATACCGCCATTTGTGAGGTGGCACAACTGTCCCAACCTCAACCTCCTCCTCCACCTCCACCTTCTTCTTCCGCCCCACCCCCTTCTCCTCCACCTCCACCTTGTTCTTCCGCCCCACCCCCTTCTCCTCCACCTCCACCTTGTTCTTTCGCCCCACCCCCTTCTCCTCCACCTCCACCTTGTTCTTCCGCCCCACCCCCTTCTCCTCCACCTCCACCTTCTTCTTCCGCCTCACCCCCTTCTCCTCCACCTCCACATTGTTCTTCTGCGCCACCCCCTTCTCCTCCACCTCCTCCTCCTCCTGACAGGAGTACCCCTCCAGTGGCCCAGCCAAACAAAGAAGGAAGGCTGCATGGAAGGCTTCAGGAAAGGTTGCAGGGAAGGTTGCCAGGAAGACGAGGAAGTGATGGCCTTGCTTCGTTGTGGTCGGACAGAAGGCAGCCTGTTGTAGTACCACACACTTGGGACATATATATCACCTGCTGCTGTTCCTGACCTCTGGGAGGCCAGCATCAGATTGTGTTCAGAAATGTTGGCCTTCTCAAGCTCCCAATTTTAGTGTCCACACAGGGTTGCTGTGTGCTCTGGGGTCCCTGGGATGCACAAATGGCAGCAGCTTCTCCAGCGCTGCCTTCTCTTTATTTTAGTTGAAACATGAATAAATGTTATTTTTCTTTAAGTTCATACTTGACTATGTGTATTTGTAAAAATGTAAAATCTAGCTTTGGAGTAAGCAGGTACATTTGACTGACAAAAAAAGGGACAGATAACAACCCCCCCAAAAAATAACTAAATCGTGTTTCCCAAAAAAGTGTGTAAAATTTTAATCATATATATTAAAAGATTCAATGGGAGATCACTACCAAAACATAGCGAAATTACAATTAACATCAGTTAGAAAAATAAGTAATTTTTAAATATTCCTAAAAACTTGCACAATATAATACACATAAATCTTCTTAAGAGCAGCATGAAAAAGGTTAAAAAAAGATAGTCATAACTCTGTGTGAATATCAGCAGCAAAAGAAGTTCATTCGTTTGCAGGGCCGGTGCTAGGCAATTTGGTGCCCTAGGCAAGACCAGCTACGTGCGCCCCCCCCCCCAAAAAAAAATGTCCCTGCGTCCATCATATGTGATGTGCACCAGTAAATTTAAGGGGGTGGGGTGGTAGGAAGCTGGCAGGGGGGATGAAGATTACAGGGGGTGGTAGGAAGATGACAGGGGTGGGTGGGTGGTAGGAAGCTGACAGGGAGGATGAAGATTACAGGGGGTGGTAGGAAGATGACAGGGGTGGGTGGGTGGTAGGAAGCTGACAGGGAGGATGAAGATTACAGGGGGTGGTAGGAAGATGACAGGGAGGATGGAGATGACAGGGGTGGGTGGTAGGAAGCTGACAGGGAGGATGGAGATGACAGGGGTGGGTGGTAGGAAGCTGACAGGGAGGATGGAGATGACAGGGGTGGGTGGTAGGAAGCTGACAAAGAGGATGGAGATGACAGGGGTGGGTGGTAGGAAGATGACAGGGAGGATGGAGCAGGTGGAACGGGCTGGCGGGTGGCAATTTGCCTCACAGTGCAGGCAGGGCCGGTGCTAGGCAATTTGGTGCCCTAGGCAAGACCAGCTACATGCGCCCCCCCCCCAAAAAAAATGTCCCTGCGTCCATCATATGTGATGTGCACCAGTAAATTTAAGGGGGTGGGGTGGTAGGAAGCTGGCAGGGGGGATGAAGATTACAGGGGGTGGTAGGAAGATGACAGGGGTGGGTGGGTGGTAGGAAGTTGACAGGCAGGCAGCAGAGAGATAATGTAATCTCTCTGCTCCCCGCACAGTGGGGGCGGAACTGCAGTGATGCAGGGCGGGCAGTGAGAGATGATGTCATCTCTCTGCTCCCCCGCCCGCTGATTGGCCAGCAAGCCCGCTCACCTGCTGACTGTCCTGCCCGCTGACTGTTCCCCTGTTCTGCCCACACGCTCCTTTTACCTGGTCCCGATGCCCAGGTGAATGGAGCGTGTGGGCAGAACAGGTGGAGCGGGGAGCGGAGCGGAGCAGGCTGGCTGGTGGTCGGGCATCAATTTGCCTCACAGTGGAGCGCGGAGCAGGCGGAGCGGGTTGGCGACAATTTGCCTCACAGTGCAGCGGGGAGTGGAGCAGGCGGAACGGGCTGGCGGGTGGCAATTTGCCTCAAAGTGCAGGCAGGGCCGGTGCTAGGCAATTTGGTGCCCTAGGCAAGACCAGCTACGTGCGCCCCCCCCCCCCAAAAAAAAATTCCCTGCGTCCATCATATGTGATGTGCACCAGTAAATTTAAGGGGGTGGGGTGGTAGGAAGATGGCAGGGGGGATGAAGATTACAGGGGGTGGTAGGAAGATGACAGGGGTGGGTGGGTGGTAGGAAGCTGACAGGGAGGATGAAGATTACAGGGGGTGGTAGGAAGCTGACAGGGAGGATGGAGATGAGAGGGGTGGGTGGTAGGAAGCTGACAAAGAGGATGGAGATGACAGGGGTGGGTGGTAGGAAGATGACAGGGAGGATGGAGATGACAGGGGGTGATAAAATGTATGACAGGCCTCAGAGGTAGGGTGGTGGGATGCCAGGAACAGGGGGATGACGAGGAGCATGATGATGATGACAGGAGACGGTAGGTGGCATCATAGCATTAGGGCTGTGTGTGAGGTCATCACGGGTGGCTGGTAGCAGGAATGTTCGGGCGCCCTCGTTCAGGGAGTGACGTCACTGGATGCTGTCAGTGTCGGGCAGCGGACCGTCATTCACAGTACCTACGTCTTCCACACTACGGCCGTCCATCCTGGAGAGGAATTCAAGGAGCTGCCCAGCAGCGGTGGCGGCAGCAATTTTTCGCGCTCTGCACATGGTACTTGGTAGGAGATTTGCAGAGCGTGGGAGAAGGGGAGGAGCCAGGGGAGGGGAGCACATGGATCCACCTACTGACCCAACAACTGTTGGATGATCGAGGTTGCGTCAAGCTCCCAGCGCCTCCTCCTCTTCCTCCACAGGACTGTGCAGCGGCAAGGACTACTACTGTCACACATTGAGATAGGGAACCAGTGGCCGTGGCTGTGCCCTAGGCGGCTGCCTAGTGGTAGCGCCGGTGATCTGCCAAGCTGGTTCCGGCTATCTGTATGGTTCCAAGCTTGACTGCGCAGGCGCAAGCCGAGGCGACGGAAATCGCCGAGCTTAAACAGCTGTTCGGCAGCGCCTGCGCAGTCAAGGGGGAAGCATATCGATAGGACGCGCTCGCCCCCGCTGCTTCATTATACACGCCACTTTCCTCTTCATACAGCAAGGGGCGGCTGAGATGTGATAATAAGCAGTGCGATTTGTTTGTTTATACACAACGCTCTATCCAGCAAGGGGCTGGATAGAGTGTTGTGTATAAACAAACAAATCGCACTGCACAATATGACATCTGAGCCGCCCCTTGCTGTATGAAGAGGAAAGCGGCGTGTGTAATGAAGCAGCAGGGGGGGGGGGGGCGAGCGCATCCACAGTTGCCAAGCCTATGGTTCCTATCGCTCTGGTTCCCTCTACTGCGCAGGCGCAAGGCAAGCCGACGGAAATCTCCGAGCTTCAACAGCTGTTCAGCTGCGCCTGCGCAGTTGAGCGTGGAACCATACAGATAGTGGAACCAGAAGGACAAGTCACCGGCCCTGAGTGCAGGGGGAGTGGAGCGGGCGGAACGGGATGGCGGCAACTTGCCGCCCCCCTGAAAGTGCCGCCTGGTACAATGGTACCATCGGGTCCCATGGTAGAGCCGGCCCTGTTCGTTTGGATTAATGTCACATTCTAACGAAGATTTCAATGTACAACATTTAAACGATGCAAAAATTTTGAGCGTGACGAATGTGCTATCTCCATTACGAAGGCTTGTTTTACCAGAAGATGCGCTCCCGTCTCATAGTTGCTTGTGAGCATGCGCGCTTTTGGAAGAGTCGTAAAAGCATACACACGAACCATTTTCTCGTCACAAAACAGGCCGACGAGAAACACGACGAGGAAATCTGGAATCCTGACGAGAAAATAGAGAGCAGGTTCTCTATTTTCTCGTCGAGATTCACGGCAATTTTCTCGTCGTAAAACCATACACACGAACGGTTTTCTCGAGAAAAAAGCTCTCGCGGCACTTTTCTTGCCGGTTTTGGACGAGAAAATCGGTCGTGTGTACGAGGCATGACTCTTCACCTGAATGACACATTTCTCTGCCTTTGCAGCCCCCTCCCATACACTGATGTAGCTTCATATTATTTGTCACTTTTTTTTTTATTATTACATTTTTATTTTTATTAAGATTTAACATAGCCTTCAAAAACAGAACATATCGTATATTTTCCATAATATCAAGAAAAACACTACATAGACATAAACATAGGGCATCCCACCATGCAAAAAGAAAAAAAAAAAACAAAAAAAAATTAAACCTCCTCCCCCTCTTGACATGTATTGTGTACGTTAAGCCTTCTCCGGCACAACCCCTCCGTTAATGAGCCCAGACTCCCTAATTATTCAAGTTCCAAATATCCTTCAATTTTACAATCAATCATTACATCCCTGTTCAGTGAAAAAAAAAAAAGTGAAAAATTAAGAGGCTTCTATGAGCCACGTTAACACCACATAAAAAAAATGTATGAGGCTTCCATGAGCCATATTGGAACCGATCCCCAATTGAGGTAGCTTCCACTAACAAACCAGAAGTAACAAAAAAAAAACCCCACATATTGTGTAATCTTCCGGTCTCCTCTCTCTCTCTCTCCTTCCTTCTACCCATACACGCACCTTGCCTTCACTACCTAAAGTGAGTATATCCCCCTTGGGGCACTCCATTCCCCCTACGTCCCCTTACTTTAACCATGACTACTCTTGTTGCCCCGTCCCCTAAGTGTCCACCTATATAGCTCCCCTTTGGGGGCAGTGTCGGGTTCCACCACTCAACAATCACATGTATCGTTCTCACACATGCACCCATGCGCATGTACAAGAAGGGGAAGAAGGAGAAAAAAAAAGGGGCTTTAAAATTCAGGGAACATCAACTTCCATGAAAAACTACCAGGGGCATATGTGCATCCGAACCTGGAGAGCACGCAGCACTATATGCGCACTTTGGCCAAAGGCACTTTTTACTCTATCCAATCTATGGGGAGTAGGGATGGGCCCGGTGCTCGATTCGAACCCATGTTCGAATCGAGCATCGGGCGTTCGCTCGCTCGTCGAGCCCAGAACTATTTGGGCCGTTCGCATCACATTCGTGTGATGCGAGCGGCCCCGCAATGCATTGCGGCCGGCGCGGCCGGCGCAGTGCATTGCTGGCTGATGATTGGCCAAGCATGCACTGTGACCCCGCATGCTTGGCCAATCACAGCGCCCGAAACTCGGAGAGCAATAATTGGCTACAGGCAGGACGGCTGTAGCCAATTACAGCTCAGGGGCTTTAGTACACGCCCCACCATTTAAAAGGCCGCCACGCCATCGGCCCCGGTCACATGAGTTCCGGCTTTAGGAGAGATTAGTCTGCTGATTCTGTCTTTGCTTGATACTGAAAGATTTGCTCTTCTTTGCTAAACCATTGGCTATTTCTTTGCTAAACCATTGCTACCTAAGTCATTGATCGTTCATTGCTGCTGATTGCACAGTTAGTGTGTTATTAGCTGCTGCTGGGGATTAGTCTGGTGCGTGCTTACTGTTAGTACAGTATTGCAGTAGTACCAACCGCAGTGCTGTTAGCACAGCATTGCACCCCAACAGCACCCATAGGACTTCTAGTGTGTTAGTGGCAGCAAACAGAGCTCCTATATTTTCTTCTCAGCAGCACCCATAGGACTTCTAGTGTGTTAGTGGCATCACACAGAGCTCCTATATTTTCTTCTCAGCAGCACCCATAGGACTTCTAGTGTGTTAGTGGCAGCAAACAGAGCTCCTATATTTTCTTCTCAGCAGCACCCATAGGACTTCTAGTGTGTTAGTGGCAGCAAACAGAGCTCCTATATTTTCTTCTCAGCAGCACCCATAGGACTTCTAGTGTGTTAGTGGCAGCAAACAGAGCTCCTATATTTTCTTCTCAGCAGCACCCATAGGACTTCTAGTGTGTTAGTGGCAGCAAACAGAGCTCCTATATTTTCTTCTCAGCAGCACCCATAGGACTTCTAGTGTGTTAGTGGCAGCAAACAGAGCTCCTATATTTTCTTCTCAGCAGCACCCATAGGACTTCTAGTGTGTTAGTGGCATCACACAGAGCTCCTATATTTTCTTCTCAGCAGCACCCATAGGACTTCTAGTGTGTTAGTGGCAGCAAACAGAGCTCCTATATTTTCTTCTCAGCAGCACCCATAGGACTTCTAGTGTGTTAGTGGCAGCAAACAGAGCTCCTATATTTTCTTCTCAGCAGCACCCATAGGACTTCTAGTGTGTTAGTGGCAGCAAACAGAGCTCCTATATTTTCTTCTCAGCAGCACCCATAGGACTTCTAGTGTGTTAGTGGCAGCAAACAGAGCTCCTATATTTTCTTCTCAGCAGCACCCATAGGACTTCTAGTGTGTTAGTGGCAGCAAACAGAGCTCCTATATTTTCTTCTCAGCAGCACCCATAGGACTTCTAGTGTGTTAGTGGCAGCAAACAGAGCTCCTATATTTTCTTCTCAGCAGCACCCATAGGACTTCTAGTGTGTTAGTGGCATCACACAGAGCTCCTATATTTTCTTCTCAGCAGCACCCATAGGACTTCTAGTGTGTTAGTGGCAGCAAACAGAGCTCCTATATTTTCTTCTCAGCAGCACCCATAGGACTTCTAGTGTGTTAGTGGCAGCAAACAGAGCTCCTATATTTTCTTCTCAGCAGCACCCATAGGACTTCTAGTGTGTTAGTGGCAGCAAACAGAGCTCCTATATTTTCTTCTCAGCAGCACCCATAGGACTTCTAGTGTGTTAGTGGCAGCAAACAGAGCTCCTATATTTTCTTGTCAGCAGCACACATAGTACCTATAGTGTGTTAGTGTCAGCACCCATAGGACCTACAGTGTGTTATGAGCACACATAGGAGTTCTATTTTTTATACTATATACACTACCGACTACAATGGCTGGAAGACCGCCAAGGAGAGGCAGAGCGTGCCGAGGCAAGAACACAGGGCAGGCAGGCTCTGTTTCTAGAGACAACAGTGCTGGCCGTGGACGTGGTCGTGCATCGTCATCAGCACGTGGCCATGGGACACGCTTGTCTTTGTTTTCGGCAGCTGGACATGTGGAGCCGCATCATGCCGAAGGCTTGGTAGAATGGATGACCAAGCCCTCCTCATCCTCCTCATCCTCTCTCACCCAGGCTCAGGGTACTGGCAGAGCAGCTGCCAACGCGTACTCAATGGCATCATCAGCCACCCCTTCCCTAGACCCACCATGTCCTCCTGAGGAGTCCCCCGAACTGTTTGAGCACAGTGTTGGGTACATGCTCCAGGAGGATGCCCAACGATTCGAAGGCTCGGATGATGATACCCAGCTTGAGGAAGTCAGTAGTGTGCGCGCAGAGAGAGGGGATGCTGAAGGACAGCAATCTGGCAGTAGTGTTCCACCAGCTGCAGCTTACTGCCAGGTTTGCTCTAGTGGTGAAGAGGGAGGGGATGATGAGGTCACTGACTCCACGTGGGTGCCTGAAGGGAGAGAGGAGGAGGAGGAGGAGGATGCAGCGTCACATGTCCAACGAGGCAGGATGCCCCCTGGAGGCCAGCTAGAGGCCAGCACAGCAACTGTACCACACCGCAGAGCTCCGCCTGTGCAGGGCGCTGCCTCTGCACGTTATCACAAAAGTTCTTTGGTGTGGGCCTTTTTTGAGACGAGTGCATCAGATCGCACCACTGCTATTTGCAATATTTGTCTCAAGCGTATCTCGCGTGGCCAAAACATCAGCCGCTTGGGCACCACAAGCATGAGCAGACATATGTCGACCTGCCATGCAGCTCGTTGGCAAGCACACATAAAAGACCCACACCAAAGAACAAAGCGGACCTCTCCTTGCTCCTCATCAGCTGGGATCTCCATCCCCACTATATCTTCAGTCCTCTCTGAAAGCTGCTCTGAGAGGACTGAAGGTGTAGAATTAGGTGTGTCACAACCAAGTACTTGCAGTACACCGACGTCCGATTGTAGCAGGCAAATTTCCCTGCCCCAGCTGCTGGACCGTCGAAAGAAGTATACTCCCAGCCATCCACATGCCCAGCGGTTGAATGCTAGCTTGGCTAAATTGCTAGCACTTCAACTGCTGCCTTTTCAGTTGATAGACTCGGCCCCCTTCCGTGAGTTTGTTCAATGTGCGGTTCCTCAGTGGCAGGTTCCCAAACGCCACTTTTTCTCACGGAAGGCGATTCCGTCTCTCTACTGGCATGTGGAAGGCAATGTCCATGCCTCGCTGGACAGGGCGGTCAGCGGTAAGGTGCATATTACCGCTGACTCATGGTCCAGCAGGCATGGACAGGGACGTTATCTTTCTTTCACGGCCCATTGGGTCACTCTATTGGTAGCTGGGAGGGATGCAGGACAAGGTGCAGTAGTGTTGGAGGTTGTTCCGCCACCACGCCTCCAAAATGCTACTACTGGTTGTGACACACCTCTCTCCTCCACCCCCTCCTCTTCTTCTTCCTCCATGTCCTCTTCGAGTGCTCTGTCCTCGGAACCAGCGGTGCTCCGTAGGCGTACAAGGGGCTACGCGAGTACGCAGGCAAAAAGATGCCATGCCGTGCTTGCGCTGGTGTGTTTGGGGGACAGGAGCCACACTGGGCCAGAGGTTCTGGCAGCTCTGCAGGGGCAGGCCGAGAGGTGGTTGACGCCACGCCAGCTTAAGCCAGGAATGGTCGTTTCTGATAATGGCACCAACCTCCTCTCCGCCCTGCGACAGGGGCAGCTCACCCATGTGCCCTGTATGGCTCACGTCCTCAACCTGGTGGTGCAGCGGTTCTTGGGCAGGTTCCCAGGCTTACAGGATGTCCTGAGGCAGGCCAGGAAAGTCTGTGTGCATTTCCGCCGATCTTATAATGCCAGTGCTCGGCTGACTGAGCTGCAAAAGGAGCTGAACCTGCCCAAGAACCGCCTAATATGTGACATGCCCACCAGGTGGAACTCAACGTTGGCCATGCTGCAGCGACTGCACACGCAGCAGAGGGCCATCAATGAGTACCTTTGCGACTACGGCACCAGGACAGGGTCAGGGGAGCTTGGCTTTTTTTCCCCACGCCAGTGGAGCATGATCAGGGATGCATGCACTGTCCTCTCACCATTTGAGGAGGCCACGAGGATGGTGAGCAGTGACAGTGCATGCATCAGTGACACTGTACCTCTTGTCCACCTGTTGGAGCATACGCTGCGTGGGATAATGGACAGGGCACTTGAGGCAGAACAGAGGCAGGAAGAGGAGGACTTCCTTGTCTCTCAAGGCCCCCTTTATCCAGACAATGTTCCTTCTGTCCCACCCATCACACAGGAAGAGGAGGAGGAGGAGGATTGTGTGAGCATGGAGGTGGAGCCTGGCACTCAGCATCAGCAGCAGCAGTCTTTTAGGGATGATGTACAGTCCCAACAAACCAGTGGACTTGTACGTGGCTGGGGGGAGGTGGCTGGCGATCATGTCATCCTCAGTGACCCAGAAGACTCCGGACCGAATGCCTCAGCTAACCTACGCTGCATGGCCTCCCTGATCCTGCAAAGCCTGCGGAAGGATCCTCGTGTTCTTCGGATCAAGGAGAGTGACCATTACTGGCTGGCCACTCTCCTTGATCCACGGTACAAGGGTAAGGTTGCGGACCTTATCTTGCCGTCGCAGAGGGAGCAGAGGATGAGACATCTCAGGGAGGCCTTGCAGAAAGGTCTGTGCAACGCGTTCCCAGAAACTGGGAGGTTACAAACTCCTGGTCCTGGACGACAAGTTGCTGAGGCTTCGGTCAGTAGTAGAAGGAGCGGTGGGGAAGGTGGACGTCTGACCGATGCGTTCAGACAATTTTTTAGTCCGCAGCCCCAAGGTATGATCGGTTCCAGCAACCATCGCCAGCGTCTGATATACATGGTGCAGGAATACCTAGGGGCAAGGTCAGACTTGGACACCTTTCCCACCGAAAATCCTCTGGCTTACTGGGTCCTGAGGATGGATCACTGGCCAGAGCTTGCACAGTATGCAATTGAGCTACTGGCCTGTCCTGCATCCAGCGTTCTTTCCGAACACCACATTCAGTGCTGCTGGAGGATTTGTCACCGATCATAGGGTGCGCCTGTCCACCGACTCGGTTGATCGACTGACCTTCATAAAAATGAATCAGTCTTGGATCACCACCAGCTACCAGACACCTGAAGCGGATATAACGGAATAATTTATAATGTCACATCCCTTCAAGACTGCCTATGCTGATGCTGAGTGACTGTCCTGTTATGTTCACTGACTATCCTCTTCCTCCTCCTCAATGATCCATGCCACCACACCAGTGCCTAAGGCACAATTTTTCAGCCCCTGTATAACAGGGGCGTGTAATTACAATTTTTTAAAAAGATGCTTCGCAACAGGTGTGACTGCTGTGCTCAGAGTACAGTATCTGTGAGGGGTTGCAGTGTTGTGGCACCAGCACCAGTGCCTAAGGCACAATTTTTCAGCCCCTGTTGGGGCGTGTAATTACAATTTTTAGGCAATGCTTTGCAACAGGTCTCATTGCTGTGCTCAGAGTACAGTATCTGTGAGGGGTTGCAGTGTTGTGGCACCAGCACCAGTGCCTAAGGCACAATTTTTCAGCCCCTGTATAACAGGGGCGTGTAATTAAATTTTTTTAAAAAGATGCTTCGCAACAGGTGTGACTGCTGTGCTCAGAGTACAGTATCTGTGAGGGGTTGCAGTGTTGTGGCACCAGCACCAGTGCCTAAGGCACAATTTTTCAGCCCCTGTTGGGGCGTGTAATTACAATTTTTAGGCAATGCTTTGCAACAGGTCTCATTGCTGTGCTCAGAGTACAGTATCTGTGAGGGGTTGCAGTGTTGTGGCACCAGCACCAGTGCCTAAGGCACAATTTTTCAGCCCCTGTATAACAGGGGCGTGTAATTACAATTTTTTAAAAAGATGCTTCGCAACAGGTGTGACTGCTGTGCTCCAAGTACAGTATCTGTGAGGGGTTGCAGTGTTGTGGCACCAGCACCAATGCCTAAGGCACAATTTTTCAGCCCCTGTTTAACAGGGGCGTGTAATTACAAATCTTGATCTAATAGTTCACAGCAGGGCCCATTCCTGCGCCCACCAAGAGTAACTATGAGGGCCTACAGTCTTGTGGCAACACCGTCCACCACCACCACCACCACCAAAGGCCCAATTTTTCTGCCCTGTTCAACAGGTGCATGCAATTACAAATCTTGATCTAATAACTCACAGCAGGGCCCATTCCTGCACCCACCAAGAGTAACTGTGAGGGCTTACAGTCTTGTGGCAACACCGTCCACCACCACCACCACCACCACCAAAGGCCCAATTTTTCTGCCCGGTTCAACAGGTGCATGCAAGTACAAATCTTGATCTATTAACTCACAGCAGGGCCCATTCCTGTGCCCACCAGTCTTGTGGCTACACCAACATCTAATAGGGCAAATTTCTGCAGAGTATATACGGCAGGCCCCTACTTTCAAACATCCAACTTACAAACGACTCCTACTTGCAAACGGCAAGAGAAAACAGGAAGTGAGAGGAAATCTACCCCTAGGAAGGAAAATTCTATCCTGTTAGATTTAATTTGGGAAAAAGGTATCTCCTCTCTACTGATGCTTTATCACCAATCCTTGTTTCAATTAAAACCCCACTTTTCCAAAAACATTTGTCATTGGGACGGAAAGTGAGGTGACATGTTCTGAACAGATGTGCAAAGACAGCAAATGTTACAGGGGTGATAACCCCTCCCTATGTTCTCCAAAAAGCTTAAAAATTGATTTTTTTGGGATGTAGCTACACTTCATAATGTACCTGTTCAGATTCTACTTAAGAACAAACCTACAGTCCATGTCTTGTTTGCACCACCTATATACTGCTGTTCAGAGTATATAGGGTTGTAGGTATAGGGTTTTATTTTGGGTGCGGGGTCCCCCTTAGTATCCATACAAGACCCAAAGGGGCTGGGGTGGGGGGGGGGGGGGTGATGGGGTAGCCATGCCATTTTTCTCAAGGATTTTCAGCCATATGGCGGCCAGGACAAGACATGACATTAAAGCCGCAAGTGGTTTTAAATGGCTTCTTTTTTTCCTTTACAAATGTCATTTTGTGCAAGGACAGTTCTAAACACGGGAAACACATGCCACTTCACAGGCATACTTTAGACACCCCCCAGGTACCATATTTAAAGGAAAATTTCACTTTTTTTTTTTCACTTTATGCATCATTAAAATGACTGCTCCCGAAAAAACTTTAGTTTTTAAAATTTCTTTTTGCATTGATATATGTCCCCTGGGGCAGGACCCGGGTCCCCAAACCTGTTTTATAACATTAACATGCATATTGGCCGTTGTAATTAGCAATTTTGATTTCGAACGTTCGCGTCCATTATAACGAATAGGGTTCGAAAATTCGCGCGAACTTTCGGTCCGTTCGAAGGTTCTGGTGCGAACCGAACCCGGGGGTGTTCGGCTCATCCCTAATGGGGAGTAATATTCTCAGCCTGCCCATATTTCCCTAAACTTGTCCTGTTTATCTTTAACTGCATGCACCCATCTTTCAGCCCCCATTATTATTTTTTTTAACAAGAAGAAAATGTTTTATTTAGATCTTTACAATACAAGCGATGCAAACACACAATCCTTTACATGAAGGACAATACTCAGTAACTTAGAAAACCACAACAATATTAACCACAGGATGAGTGAGAATAAGGTCCCAGGAACTTCCAACGTTAGATCAGGAGGTAGACATTACAGCATAATATCCCAGGATAACCGATTTGGGGGGGAAGGGAGAAGGGGGGAGGGGGGAAAGGGAGGGGGGAAGGGAGGGGGGAAAGGGAGGGGGGAAGGGAGGGGGGAGAAGGGAAGGAAGGGGGGGAGAGAGAGGGGGGGAGGGAGGGAGGGACAAGAAGGAACCTCAAGTAAATGGATAAACAACATAACAAAACAGGTCATCAACTCACAGGAGAATCAACCTATGGATTCAGGGCTGTGGTGCATCCACAGCCACCCCATCCCGTGCGTCCTCCAGGGACCCCTCCCCCCAGGCATCTATCCATCCCGACCATATTTTATCAAATTTGTTGGGGCAGTTCCGATTAAGGTAGGTAAGTTTGTAGAGTGGTAACACTGAGTTCACAACCGTACGCCACATAGAAACTGTAGGTGGCACCGGGTCTTTCCAATGGAGGAATATCACCTTTCGTGCATAAAAGGTGGCATAGCCCAGAAACAGCCTGGTATACTTGCCCCGGACCGTTGCCCCAAAGATGTTAAGCAGCAATGCCCGAGAATCAGGTCTCAAGTCCAGGGCCGCTATTCCATTGAGGCTGTCCACTACCCCCGTCCAGTAATCCACCAGACGTGGGCAGGTCCAGATCATGTGTAGGAAGGAGGCAGCCTGCAGGTCACACCGAGGACAATTCACCGGGGTCTCCGGGTTCATAAGGGTCAGTCGTTTTGGAGTGAAGTAGGCCCTGTGGAGGAACTTAACCTGCAAAAATCGGTCTTTGGCCGAGATCATGTTCGTCACAAAGGAGAATAGGGTAGACTCCCATTCCTCCTCCGTCAGGTCAGGGATGTCCCCCCTCCATTTAATCATAGCTTTCTCAAGCTTTCCTTTGGGGCTTACGGACAAACAGAAGTACAGGGAGGATAGGGGTTTATCTATGACCCTGGCAGTAAGAAGTCTCTCCACAGAGTCCGATCCGAGGGCAATGGAAGGTGGGAATTGCTTATTGTACGCATGGCGTAGTTGGTAATAACGAAACAACATCCAGCCCAGCAACTGATAGGCATCTCTGAGGTCGGGGAACGAGCGCAATTTACCACCGGCAACTATGTGTTTAAGGTTCACTATCCCTTTATTTGCCCACACCTGGGGGTCCGGGACCGTGTTCAAGTGTGGAAGGGTGGGATTACCCCATAGGGGGAGATGGGGGGAGTATGTAACAGGGGAGCTATTACGTGCGCTAACCCTACGCCACACTGATATCGTCGTACGCATAGGCTCCGTAAGACCGGGGTGAGATTTCGGACCCCTGAACACCAAGTTGCTGAGGGAGGAGTATGAACCCATAATCGCCGCTTCAAGGGTCACCGCAGGGTTGTCTTTAGGCTGAGAGAACCACCACCTGACTGTGACCAAAACCGCAGCCCAAAAATACACCTGGAAATCCGGTAGGGACAAGCCACCTCGCGCAATGGGGAGCTGTAAGGTGGAGATGGCCAACCGTGGAGGTCTGCCATTCCACACAAAGGAGGATATGATACCATTTAATGTGGCGAAAAATGGGGCCGGGGGGATCAATGGGGAATTACGAAAAAAGTATAGGAATTTAGACCATTTTCACCAGATTGACCCTACCCACCGGTGAAAGAGGGAGGGATCTCCAGGCCGCGCATCTCCTAGAGAAGGTCTTCAGCAGTGGCATGAGATTCAAATCTGTGTAGGAGGACAGGGGCGCTCTAATCAGTATCCCAAGATATTTGAATTCCAACGTCCAGTTTAAGGGGGTACCCGTGGGGGGGCGGGGTCCCGACAGATGGAGTGAAAAAAGGAGTGACTTTCCCCAGTTTACCTTAATTCCAGAAAACGAGCCAAACACATCCACAATGTGGAGAGCCGGTGGGAGGGAAGAAACGTCCTTAAGGAACAGGAGGGTATCGTCAGCATATAGGGATATTTTGTCCGTGACCACCCCCACAGGGATGCCCTCAACCAGGGGAGCTGTCCTAATACGTGCCGCCATGGGTTCCATGGCCAACGCAAACAAGCCAGGGGAGAGTGGGCAGCCCTGCCTAGTGCCCCGGGACAGGGGGAATGGAGACGAAAGCGAGTTGTTCGTGCGAATACGAGCCGTTGGGTCGCGGTAAAGCAGTTGGACCCATTTAACAAATTGGGGGCCAAACCCGAATTTACGCAGGACGGCCCAGAGGTAGCGCCACTCCACCGAGTCAAACGCTTTCTCGGCATCTAGAGAGGCCACCACCCCTGGGCCGCCCCCGTCCGCCCTGGCAAGATGTGTGAGGAGCCGTCGTATATTAATATCAGTTCCCCGCCCCGGCATAAACCCAGATTGATCAGCGTGCACCAATGCAGTGATCACAACATTCAGGCGTCCGGCTAATACCTTGGCCAATATCTTGGCGTCGACATTTAGGAGAGATATCGGCCGGTACGAGGAGCACTGGTCAGGTGCCTTGCCTGGTTTGAGAATGACTACTATAACTGCTTCGGCCATGGTCTGGGGGAGACAATCCCCCTCCGCAGCCTTTTGTAGCATAAGTTTAAATGCGGGAAGCAGCTCCTCCACATACGTCTTAAAGAGTTCGGCAGGGATGCCATCCGGGCCCGGCGTCTTACCTCCCTGTAGGGAGGACACCGCCCGCCGAATCTCGTCTAGCGTGATAGGGGCGTCTAATGCATCTCTGCAGGCGGACGTCAAGCAGGGCAGCTCCGTCTCCTCCAGATATGCCGTGAGCTCCTTGTCCGTGCATGTCAGCCGGGAGCTGTACAGCTCCTGGTAGAAGGATGCAAAGCGGCCGTTGATGGCGGCAGGATCGGTCAGCAGCGACCCATCCGAGTCAGCTATTGCCGATATGGTCACAGGTGAAGAGCTCTCCCTTGACAGCCACGCCAGCATGCTACCCGTTTTCTCCCCATGTTCGAATATGCGTTGGGATTGGTGCAGAAATTTAGTTTTGGTAGCGGATGTGCGGAGCAGAAGCACATCCCTCAGTGCGGCCTGAAAGTCAGAGTATACCCCAGAGTCCCTGGTAGCAGTGTATTCTGTCTCAAGTGTAGTCACCCTTGCCTCAGCCCGCTTTATATCCTCCCTCATGTCCCTGCGAGTCCTCCGGATATGCGTCTGCAGGCTGCCCCTAGAGAAGGCCTTGAATGCATCCCAAGACACGGTAAGGGGCACAGTAGGGTCCAGGTCTCGCCAGTATTGTATCACCTCAGAACGATATGGTTCAGAGATCCTGGAGTCGGACAGCCAAAATCTGGACAATCTCCACAATCCCTCCCCCAGAGCCGAGGACACACCCAGCCTCAATTGCAGAGGAGCATGATCCGAGACGCCCCGAGGAAGGATGGAGACACCCCTGACCCTAGGGAGGACAGACCCCCCCACATAGGCCAGATCTATGCGCGAGAATGTTTTATGTGAGGCCGGGTGACATGTGTAGGCCCGCTGATCAGGGTAGCGCCACCGCCACACATCAGTCAAATTGGAGGCCTCTGCCCAGGAGGACAGGTCCGAAACTGGGCCAGCCACACCGGAAAGTCTGTCCAACCCAGGGTCCGGGACCAGGTTAAAATCGCCCATGATCACCACATTATCCGTACCAAACACAACAATCTTAGAAACTAGCTGGTTGAGTATTCTCATGGAGGCCGGGGGGGGGGGGCAGGTAAAGACCCACCACCACCAGCTCCACCCTATCTATCACAGCATGCATTATGACATATCTCCCATCCGGGTCCAGCTCCAGCGCCAGCAACCTAAAAGGCAGGGATTTGTGAACTAGAATGCTAACTCCCTGGGAGTAGTTGGTATGAGTGGAGTGGTAGAGGTGTCCCACCCAGGAACGCTTCAGGCTTAAAAGTTTGCTGCCAGTTAAATGCGTCTCTTGAAGGATACATATCTGGGGGCGGTGAGCATTAAGGAACTGAAACACCAGTGACCTCTTTATAGAGGAGTTGAGACCCCTAGTGTTCCACGAAACTATGGTGCACTCAGCCATAGTCACCCTGTGGTACCAGATAGAGCTGGAACAAGACTACCGGACCCTGGGACCGGACCCGGACCATTACATAAATCAAAACATACCGACCCACACATCCTAAGTCACACTGTAAAACATCGCTTGTAAAAATATAAGAAAATAACAAAACATAACCAAACAGTCCCAACCATCCCCCCCACCCCCCACCCCGCCACCCCCAACCCCAACTATGGGGAGGCTTAGGATCCCAACTGGAAACAAAGGCTAACATGCCTGCAATTGGGAAACGTGTGCGGAACGGCATCCACAGTCCAGCGGTTAGACGACACGCACGCAGTCCCCCGCCGGGGACCGGAGCAGATAGAAAAAATAAATGTGGGTGCAGTCTCCCGGCTATGCCGGGGGTACAAACTTAAGCGCTGTCGGAGTAAGTGCTGACAAACTCGAGGGCCTGGGCCTCAGGACGTGGAGAAGGGGGGGAGGAAGGGGCAGAAACAGGACAAGTTTCGGACAATCCTCCAACAGTGAGGCTGCAGCTAAAAGTTCAAGTCACAGCCTCCCGGCCCCGGGGGCCATGGATTGGAGTACACAGTAGCACATATGGCCCGTCAGGACCCAGGAAGAAAACCCAGGCCAGTGTGTAGAAAAAAGAAAGGGATACAAAAATAGAAAATAACAAGGCACGTGAGAAAAGACATCAGTTGAAACAGCCCACATCAGTAGGCAATCAGCAGGAATACTCATCCTCGCGGGAGTGTGTCGATCCACATGGAGGCCTCCTCTGGGGACACGAAGAACCGAAGAGACTCACCATCTTCCACCCTCAACCTGGCCGGGAACAACAAACTGTACTTGATGTGTTTGGAGCGAAGCCGAACTCTCACAGCATCAAAGGATTTACGCTGTTTCTGGGTTTCCAGCGAATAGTCCGGAAAGATTAGAAGCTTGGCATTGTCGAAGCGTAATTCACCTTGAGCCCTGGCCTCCTTCATCACCGTATCTCTGTCCCGGAAGTGGAGAAGTTTAAGGATAAAAGTGCTGGGCGGTGCTCCCTGGGGCCCCCTGGTGGCGGGTATGCGATGAGCCCTCTCCACAGTAAAAAACGGAGAGAAGCGTGCTGAAGGGAGTATTTGTTGTAATAAGCGTTCAGCAAAGGCCGTGGGGTCAGCACCCTCAGCCCCCTCGGGGAGTCCCAGAACACGCAAATTATTTCTTCTGTTGCGATTCTCTGTGTCTTCTGCGCGGGACTCCAGCACCTTGACCCTGGCCTTAAGTGAGTGAATGTCAGCCCCATGGTCGCGTACCGTGTCTTCGGTCTGGGAGACCCTGTGCTCCACCTCAGTCATTCTACCACGAAAAGCGTCAAAGTCTTTTCTAATAAACTCCACATTTGCCTGTATATGGTCCACCTTACCAGTCAGGGTAGTTATGGCATGCAGGACCGCTTTAAAATCGGCCACCGTGGCAGGCAGCCAGTCGGGGTCCTCAGCCTGGTTTTCCATCGGGGCACAGGCTTTTGGTGAGACCGCGGCTGCGGCCTTGTCCGCAGCGTCTAACTTAGCGGCTTTCTTTTTGGAGCGAGGATGGCAGGAGGGGTTTTATGCCCAACAGCAAACAAAAAAAAAAAAGAGGGTCTTACTGCGCCGGCCCTGCGGATGTCCGGGCCGGAATTCCAGGCGAGTCCCCGGCTTCGGCCTAGTCAACAACGCCCGATCTGCAACCTTTCCTGGAGTCACAGCCGGCCATCCCCACTTCACCAGCGTCCGGATAGGGTCCCAAGGCTGGGGAGATGCAGGAGAGAAGGATCTGAGGCGTTGTACCGCGCCGGCCCCGCGGAGCTTCGGGCCGGGATTCTAGGCGAGTCCCCGGCTTCGGCCTAGTCCGCAACGTCCGGCCGCGGCCTTTCCTGGGGTCACTGCTGGCCAATCTCACCCCCGAGCTGTCCAGGGCAGGGTCCCAGGGCTAGGGGGACACAGGAGGAGGAATCTGGGAGGGTCTGCACCCTATAAAAGGACTTATATAGCGCCGGTCCTGGGGAGCTCAGACAAGCACGTCTGCTCCCAGGGCCATCCCGTACACGCCCCCCAGCCCCCATTATTAAGTTAACTTCCCTCTTCCAATCTAACAAGGTGGGGCATCGGGTCTGTTTCCATAATCTGGGTATCAATAGTTTGGCTGCATTCAGTAGCTGCAGGGTGATACTGTTTCTATAAGATTTAATAGACATAGGAGTCCCATGGAATAGAAAATATAAAGGTGTCAATTCCATGGGTCTAGAGGTCAACTTTTTGATCCATGGGGTAATCGCCTCCCAAAATGGGCTAATCTTGGGGCATGACCACTATAAGCTAAGAAAAGTGTATTTTTGCTCACACCCCCTCCAGCACCTAGCTTCAGCTGTCGAGTACATCTGCGCCAGCCTGACTGGAGTCCGATACCACCTGGCCAGAAATGTATATGACATTTCTTGTACATGGGAACTTATGGAGGTAGAATGTGTTGAGTCAATAAGTTTTTTAATTTGTACGGGGGTATTATTTGTCACTTAAAGAGATTGTTTGGACCAAGCTGGTCCAAACAAACTATTTGCTTCACTAACCAATGCAGCAGCTGTACTTTATAAACTGAATGTAGCTGTATACATACCATATACAGCAGGGATATGCAATTAGCGGACCTCCAGCTGTTGCAGAACTACAAGCCCCATGAGGCATAGCAAGACTCTGACAGCCACAAGCATGACACCCAAAGGCAGAGGCATGATGGGACTTGTAGTTTTGCAACAGCTGGAGGTCCGCTAATTGCATATCCCTGATATACAGTGTTGTGATCTGGCAGCAGGACTTTCCAGTCCCACTCCCAGAACAAAATGGTGTCAGACTAAGGGCAGCTTAGCCATTCACAGGACGCTTTGAATTTTTTTAATGAATACAAAGTTTCCTCGAATTGGCTAAGGCAGGTCGTTGTCCTGCTGGAAGGTGAACCTCTGCCCCATTCTCAAGTCTTTTGTAGACTCTAATGCCGCGTACACACGACCGTTTTTAATGTTATTGTAAAAACGAAGTTTTTCTCGACGTGATTCTTCTCAAGCCTGCCTTGCCTACACACGATCGTGAAAAAAAAGGCTCGAGCAAAGCGCAGTGACATACAACACGTTCGACAACACGTACGCACTATAAAGGGGAAGTTCCATTTGGATGGCGCCACCCTTTGGGCTGCTTTTGCTGATCCTCGTGTTAGTAAAGTTTGTTGAGAGACGATTCACGCTTTTCAGCCTCGTGCTCTTCAGTCCGTTACAGCGCGACGAATGTGCTATCTCCATTATGAGCGCTAATTTTACCAGAACGAGCGATCCCGTCTCATAACTTGCTTCTGAGCATGCGCGTTTTTTTCACGTCGTTAAAGCCTACACACGGCCGTTTTTCACGATGAGAAAAAACGACAACGTGAAAAACGACGAGAAAAAATAGAGCATGTTTCAAATTTTTAATGCCCATTTTTCACGTCGCGAAAAATGCTCTGGAGCATACACACGATCGTTTTTAATGACCAAATAAAAAAATGGCATTTTTCTCGTCATGAAAAACGGTCGTGTGTAAGCGGCATAACAGTTTTTCTTCAAAGATTGCCCTGAATTCAGCTCCATCCATCTTCCCATCAACTCTAAACAGCTTCACTGTTCCTGCTGATTAACCACTTCCATACAGGGCACTTATACACCTTCCTGCCCAGACCAATTTTCAGCTTTGAGCACTGTTGCACTTTGAATGACAATTGCGCGGTCATGCTACACTGTACCCAAACTAAATTTTTATCATTTTGTTCCCACAAATAGAGCTTTATTTTGGTGGTATTTGATCACCTCTGGGATTTTTATTTTCTGCTATAATTTTTTTTAAAAAGACCGAAAATTTAGAAAAAAAAAACATATTTTTTTTGTTTCAGTTACAAACTTTGTAAATAAGTAAGTTTTCTCCTTCACTAATGGGCACTGATGGGGCCGCACTGACGGGCACTGATAAGGCGGCACTGATGGGCACGATAGGCGGCACGGATTGGCACCGATAGGCGGCACGGATGGGCACCGATAGGCGGCACGGATGGGCACCGGTAGGCGGCATGGATGGGCACAGATAGGCGGCACGGATGGGCACAGATAGGCGGCACAGATGGGCACAGATAGGCGGCACAGATGGGCACCGATAGGCGGCACGAATGGGCACTGATAGGCGGCATGTATGGGCACTGATAGGCGGCATGTATGGGCATGGATGGGCACTGATAGGTGGCACTGTACTGTAATCTGTTGTACTAATGGATGCCAATCAGTGCCAAACAATAATGCCTGCCAATCAGTGATGCCCATTGTGGGCACTGATTGGCATCCATTGTGGGCACTGATTGGCATCCATTAGGGGCACTGATTAGCATCCCTGGTGGTCTAGGGTGGCATACCTGGTGGTGGGCATCCCTGGTGGTCTGGTGGCATCCCTGGTGGTCCAGTGTGGGCATCCTCAGGGGGGCTGCACTGATAATAGATCAGCACAAACCCCCCCTGTCAGAGGAGCAGCCGATCGGCTCTCCTCTACTCGCGTCTGACAGACGCAAATGAGGAAAAGCCGATGACCGGCTTTTCCTGTTTACATCGTGATCAGCCGTGATTGGACATGGCTGATCACGTGGTAAAGAGTCTCCATCGGAGACTCTTTACCTAGATCGGTGTTGCGGGGTGTCAGACTGACATCCCGCAACAACGATCGCCGCGATGCGCGCCCCCGGGGGCGCGCAGCGGCTCAAAATCCTGAGGAAGTCATATGCAAAAAAAAAATTAAACAGGATTTTAAAACCACTTTGCCGATGTCAATCCGCTATAGGGCGGGCGGCAAGTGGTTAAAAGCATCCACACAACATGATGCTGCCACCATTATGTTTCACGTTGGTGATGGTGTTCAGGGTGATGTGCAGTGTTTGTTTTACTTTTAGGCCAAAAAGTTCATTTTTGGTCTCATTTGACCTCCTTCCACATGTTTTCTATGTCCCCCACATGGCTTCTTGCAAACTGCAAATGGGACTTCTTATGGCTTTCTTTCAACAATGGCTTTCTTCTTGTCACTCTTCCATAAAGGCCAGATTTGTGGAGTGCACGACTAATAGTTCTCCTGTGGACAGATTCTCCCACCTGAGCTGTGGATCTTTGCAGCTCCTCCAGAGTTATCATCTTAGCTACTTCTCTGATGAATGCTCTCCTTGCCCGGCCTGTCAGTTTAAGTGGACGGCTATGTCTTGGTAGTTTTGCAGTTGCGTCATACTCTTTCCATTTTCAGATGATGGATTGAACAGTGCTCCATTCAAAGCTTGAGATATTTTTTTATAATCTAACACTGCTTTAAACTTCTCCACAACTTTATCCCTGACCTGTCTGGAGTGCTTCTTGGCCTTCATGATGCATACATCCCAACTGTCAAACTTCAGAATGAGGAGCACTTGAGGAAGGAAGTAACCTTGCATAGTGCGCCGCAAATGTGGGCGTGGTCAAATGTCTGACCATGGGAGGAGCTTAAGGGGCGTCATTAAACAAAACTCGGGCTTCCTTGTACCTATAAAATATGCTTTTATTATTGTTCCACAAGCAAGAGTCTCATGGATACATACAAACCCCCACACATTCATTGAAAAAAATGATAAAAGCATGCAGGCTTTGGAGTGCATGACGTACAGAGTGCAGGGTTCTGGGATGAGCTATGAATAGAGTGCAGGGTTCTGGGATGAGCTATGTACAGAGTGCAGGGTTCTGGGATGAGCTATGTACAGAGTGCAGGGTTCTGGCATGAGCTATGTACAGAGTGCAGGGTTCTGGGCTGAGCTATATACAGGGTGCAGGGTTCTCGGATGAGCTGTGTACAGAGTTCAGGGTTATGGGATGAGCTGTGTACAGAGTGCAGGGTTGTAGGATGAGCTATAAACAGAGTGCAGGGTTGTGGGATGAGCTATGTACAGAGTGCAGGGTTCTGGGATGAACTGCGTACAGAGTGAAGGGTTCTAGGATGAGATAAGTACACAGTGCATGGTTCTGGGATGAGCTGTGTACATAGTGCAGGGTTCTGGAGTAAACTGTGTACAAAGTGCAGAGTTCTAGGATGAGCTTTATACAGAGTGCAGGGTTCTGGGATAAGCTATATACAGAGTGCAGGGTTCTGGGATGAGCTATGTACAGAGTGCAGGGTTCTGGGATGAGCTATGTACAGAGTGCAGGGTTCTGGGATGATCTGCGTTCAGAGTGCAGGGTTCTGGGATGATCTGCGTTCAGAGTGCAGGGTTCTGGGATGATCTGCGTACAGATTGCAGGGTTCTGGGATGAGATAAGTAAACGGTGCATGGTTATGGGATGGGCCATGTACAGAGTGCAGGGTTCTCGAATGAGCTATGTACAAAGTGCAGAGTTCTAGGATGAGCTATATATAGAGTGCAGGGTTCTGGGATAAGCTATATACAGAGTGCAGGGTTCTGGGATGAGCTATGTACAGAGTGCAGGGTTCTGGGATGAGCTATGTACAGAGTGCAGGGTTCTGGGATGATCTGCGTTCAGAGTGCAGGGTTCTGGGATGATCTGCGTTCAGAGTGCAGGGTTCTGGGATGATCTGCGTACAGAGTGCAGGGTTCTGGGATGAGATAAGTAAACAGTGCATGGTTATTGGATGGGCTATGTACAGAGTGCAGGGTTCTGGAATGAACTATGTACAGGGTGCAGGGTTCTGGAATGAGCTATGTACAGAGTGCAGGGTTCTGGAATGAGCTATGTACAGAGTACAGGGTTCTGGGATGAGCTATGTACAGAGTACAGGGTTCTGGAATGAGCTATGTACAGGGTGCAGGGTTCTGGAATGAGCTATGTACAGGGTGCAGGGTTCTGGGCTGAGCTATGTACAGAGTGCAAGGTTCTTGAATTACCTTTGTACAGAGCGCAGGGTTCTGGGATGAGCTATGTATAGAGTGCAGTGTTTTGGGATGAACTATGTACAGAGTGCAGGGTCCTGGGATGAGCTATTTACAGAGTGCAGGGTTCTGGGAGGAGCTATGTACAGAGTGCAGGGTTCTGGGAGGAGCTATGTACAGAGTGCAGGGCTCTGGGATGATCTATGTACAGAGTGTAGGGTTTTGGGCTGAGCTATATTTTTCTGCTTTGTGGACTTTAAGAAGGCCTTTGACTCCGTGTGGCACCCAAACTATTAGAGAGTGGAATAGGGGGGAAAACATTTGATGTTATCAAGAGTTCTTATGCAGAGAACAGCTGGTGCATAAAGGCGATTGGGAAAAGAACTGAGCACTTCCTGCAGGCCCGTGGAGTTAGACAGGGCTGCAGCCTAAGTCCAACCCTCTTCAACATCTACATCAATGAATTGGCTGCAGCTCTAGAATCCTCCCCAACACCTGGACTAACATCACATGACACCGAGCTGAAGTTCCTGCTGTATGCGGATGACCTCCTACTTCTGTCACCAGCAGAGAGGCCTACAAGACTACCTAGCAATGCAAGCAAAACAAAAATCATGGTCTTCCAAAGGAGGAACAACAAAAACAAATAAAGAGCCCTTCCTTTACATTAAACAGCATGCTTGATGAAACCAACAGCTACACATACCTCGGCTTACAAATGAAGAAATCAGGAAGTTTCAAGACAGTCATAGAGGCACTAAAAAGACGCGGCATGCAGAGTCTCCTAAGCCATCAGAAGACAAATGTACCACCTAAAACCACCAGTAAGAGTCTGGCTTAGAATCTTTGATAGCGTTATCACCCCAATCCTTTATGGCAGTGAATTTTGGGGTCCTGTCACCTTCCAAGACCAATCCAAATGGGACTCCAGCCTGCCAGAAATATTTCACTTGGAATTCTGCAAGCACCTCCTCCAAGTCCATCGGAGCACCTCCAACAGTGCTTGTCGGTCGGTGCCGGGCATATTTCCCTTACACCTTGCATTACAGAAAGGGCTCTATCATACAGGGAACACCTACAAAATAGCAGTCCTAACTCTTACCACCAAAAGGCCCTACTGACCAAAAAGGACCACTCCAAGCTGTGTGGACTGCAACAAAAAATCACTGCAGAGAGACTACAAACTGGCCCCGTATCTGGAGGTGCTACAAGACCCCAAAGACAGACAGACCCTGAGCCTATACAGACTGAGTGCCCACAGCCTGGACATCGAATTAGGATGGCACAGATGGCACAAAGAGACCTACAAGCCAAGGGAGAGTAGATTGTGCCAGCAATGTGACCAGGGGGTCCTGGAGGATGAGGACCACTTCCTGCTACAGTGCCTCAAATATTCATCAATGAGGGACACTCACTTCCAGAGACTCTCATCCCGGACTTTAATTCTAAGGAAGAGAAGAGGAAACTCCAAATTCTACTGGGGGAAGAGGAGCCAATTGTGAAAATAGCTGCACAATATACAATAACATGTCACAGACTGAGAGGGACATGAAAAACTGTGCACCTAAAAATCCTTTACACAGACTCACTTCATTCCCCTTTATATTACCCATTACCCCCCTTCCCATACAAGCTCAACTGCTTTGGCAATGCTACAATGTATTTGGTCCTGCCAATAAAGCTAATTTGAATTTGAGATAGAGAGAGAATGAGAGGGGGGAGAGAAAGAGAAAGAGGAGATGGGGGAGAGAAGGGAGGGAGAGAGAGGAGAGGGAGGGAAGAGAGAGACACACACAGACAATGACAACCTCTCATAATCTGAGGTTTGTCCGAGTTTATTACAAGGTATACAAACACATCATTAGTAATCAGTAGCTGGAACATTCAGGGTCTGAAAGCTTCATCCGTTGGATTCAATGTAAATGGAGGGGAGAGGGGGAGAGAGAGGGGGGAGAGAGGGGGTGAGAGAGAGAGGGGGAGAGAGAGAGAGAGGGGGAGAGAGAGAAGGGGGGAGAGAGAGGGTGGGGGGGAGAGAGGGAGTTACTGCAAGGAGGTACTAGAGCCAGGTGTTTTTGAAAAGGTGAGATGTGAGGAAGCTTTTAGTGGAGGGAGAGAGAGAGAGCGGAGGGATTGAGAGGGGGAGAGAGAGGGGAGATAGAGAGGGGGAGTGCAGGAGAGAGAGACACTGCAAGGAGGTACTAGAACCGAGTCAGGTGTTTTTGAAAAGGTGAGACATGAGTAAGCTTTTGGTGAAGGGGGATGTGGGTTGTGGAGGGAAGAATATGCAGAGGTGGGGGATGGGGGAGAGTGGTGCAGAGATGAGAAGGAATGGAAGTGAGATGTGGACAGCCTGTGAAAGAGAGCTGAACCCTGTACCCTGTGCATAGCACACCCCTGAACTCTGCACTCTGTACATAGCACACCCCTGTACTTCACTTTTACTCATTAAATAGCGCACCTCTGAACTCTGCACTATATACATAGTAATGTATAATGTACTTCTGATATTTATTGCCCCTTTAAGCTCCTCCCACGGTTCAATCTGGTTTGGTGGGGGGGGGCGAGGGGTTGAGTTCCTGTATTTATTCTCTGGGGAATAAAAGCCACGGATATGTTCATATAGTTTTACATATACAGCCGGCCCTTTGAGGGCAACCATAATGCTGATGCGACCCGCTATGAAATTAGAGTTTGACACCCCTGCATTAGAAGAATGTTGATTGAAAACTTTTGTTTCAGGAATGTTCATTTGATTTCCAAATTAAGCAGAATGAGGATGGAATTTTTGTTTCTCACACAAAGAAAATTCTACTAGTGAATGTTGTTTTTGTTTGGGAAATGACATCCATTCCAAAAATCGAATGCTAAAAGCAAACAAAATGTTAAAACACTTTTGAAGGACATCTGTTAAGTCATCAAATATACTGATAGGAAATGTAGAAAGGATACCAGTAGCGCTGCGTGGCAATAACACACTAATGACAACAAGACATAACGCCTTGTAGATGTGACATAAATGTGATACACCATGTACAATAAAATTGAATACTGTAAAATAATTATGACCAAATCAAAGAAACTGTGTGACTTCTAACCATGTCGGTTAGTCATTACAATATTCAAATTAAAAAACTCAATAGACATGCAGTGTCTCTATGAATGTCCAAGAAAGAGCTAGGAAATGACATATCTCATGGTAAAAAAAGTTCCAAGGTAACGTTGGTTCAAAAATGTTCTATTAGGTGAGTGAATATTGGTGACTTCACACTTAAACACCCAAGGAAAAGTGAAGTGTTGACAAAGATAAAGATCCTCCACCTCCAATATCGAATCTCCTTACCAGCTCATGTGGATCCCTGGTAAAGAGATCAGAAACACCTGTGGCTATTTCCCCTGCCAAGGGTCTTTCTGTAGTATATCACCAAAGGTTTTCTTCCTCCACACTAGAGGCTCCTCAGTATAATCCCTGGATGCATGATTCCATGTGGATCCCTGGTAAAGAGATTATAAACACCATTGTGACATTACTGCATAACTTTTGTACTTCACCATGGTGGCCTTTATTTCTCTTTTGGAATCATGCATCCGGGGATTATACTTTACCAGGGATCCACATGAGCTGGTAAGGAGATTCGATATTGGAGGTGGAGGATCTTTATCTTTGTCAACACTTCACTTTTTCTTGGGTGTTTAAGTGTGAAGTCACCAATATTCACTCACCTAATAGAACATTTTTGACAGAGCCACTATGCCTCCTCTGGCCAGACTACAACGCCTATTTGGCCAGAAGGTTGCTGCAGAGTACGAATGGGAGTATCCATACTTGTCCAAGGAGCTGCTCTATGAGGTGGAAGTGTGCCGGGAGCGCTGGTACAATGACTTTGTGTGGACTCACCTTCAGATTCCACACGCTCGCAGGTACCTGGCATGCTCTCCCAAGGCCTCTCAATGTTTTAAGGACTGCAAGGCAGAGTGGATGTTGGGACGGCACATCCATGCAGACAAAGTACTGATCCGGCGCAAGGAAGGAGAAGATGTAGAATATCATCTGGAGACCATGGACCAGCACTTGAAGCCACTTGTTCTGCCGCATCCCCGCTTCTACCTGTAGGAGAAAAAGGCTCCGTTCTTGTTGTATGCTGCTGAACTTTCTGGGGCCCGTTGTCCTTGTACCCAGAGGAATGAAGGACTGTTCCTGTTTTGTTCTTCACTTTCCAGCAAGAGATCACAGACTCTGGGGTAGATAGGGCCCAAGAGAAGAGGAAAAGTTCCACGAGTGCAGTTACCGCGACACTGTCACCAGGTGGCAGTGTTGCGCAACGTTAAACACTTTTCACACACTCACTCCTTGGGGAAAAGGGATTTCTTTACGAAGAGGTTTCTTTTCTCTCACACGAATATATGTGTCAGGGTTTATGTGTGATAATTTTCTTTCTTTTCCCTCTGCAGGAGAGCATCCCATCAAGACCACTGAGTATGGGGTGGGTCTTAGTCAGGATGGGTGGGAAAAAAACATAATGTGAATATGTGATTCAAAAAGTTATGTTTAAATGTTGTTGTTTCCCTTCCCTTTTATATAGGGCTCAGACACAATTGCTTTAGTTGATCAAGCTTTTCAAAAAAGTTTTATATTTTTGTACAATTGTTAGTTGGTCTCTGGATTGGATTATGCCAGCCTTTGAGAGTATGATTTGTTCCAGACACTGGGAACCAGTGTCAAATGACCAGGGGGAGAGTGTAGCGGGTATGTACTTTCCCGGGTGTAATTCAAACCGGCAGAGACACCAGCGATGTACAGTTCCTTGCGGTCCAGCGGGTGGCGCTGTCGCCTTGGGCTGGGGTTGAATCATTGCTGTGTGCTGTGCCTCCTTTTTGTCCTCCCTCGGCAGCGGTATGGTGGGGCGGGGAACCCGCCGTGCTTGCTGGGAGAGGGTATAAAGTGGCCGGCCATCTTTGTCATGGGTCGAGTCCCAGGCACCTTCAGCCTGTGGGCGTGTGGTTCGTGTCGGTCCTCTAGGCGGCCTAGGGGGGGGTAGGGTTGGATACAGAGGGGGTTGTGGACAGGGGGGATACAGAGGTGGCTGTGGAAGGGGGGTATACAGAGGTGGCTATGGAAGGGGGGTATACAGAGGTGGCTATGAAAGGGGGGTATACAGAGGTGGCTATGAAAGGGGGGTATACAGAGGTGGCTATGGAGGGGGGTATACAGAGGTGGCTATGGAAGGGGGGGTATACAGAGGTGGCTATGAAAGGGGGGTATACAGAGGTGGCTATGGAAGGGGGGTATATAGAGGTGGATATGGAAGGGGGGTATATAGAGGTGGATATGGAGGGGGGTATACAGAGGTGGCTATGGGAGGGGGGTATACAGCGGTGGCTATGGAAGGGGGGTATACAGAGGTGGCTGAGGACAGGGGGGGTACAGAGGTGGCTGTGGACAGGGGGGGTATACAGAGGTGGCTGTGGACAGGGGGGTACAGAGGTGGCTGTGGACAGGGGGGTACAGAGGTGGCTGTGGACAGGGGGGTATACAGAGGTGGCTTTGGACAGGGGCGGGGTACAGAAGTGGCTATGGACAGGGGTGGTACAGAGGTGGCTGTGGACAGGGGGGTACAGAGGTGGTCGTTGACAGGGTGGGTACAGTGGTGGCCATGGATGGGGGGTACAGAGATGGCTGTGGATGGGGGGTACAGGGGTGGCTATGGACGGGGGGGTACAGAGTGTGTGTACATTTTTTGGGATGTTGGGGTGAAGAGAAAAATTGCATGGGGGGCCCCAGGAAAATGCTTGCCCAGGGTCCAAACAATATTAAAGAAGGCCCTGGGCGGGTTGTTAGCAGGCATAAGAGTAACAATACTGTGTGTGGGAGGGTCACGTAAAGGGCGAAATACTGTGTGTGGGGTGATAATTGAATTTGTATTGTCTTAAGTATATTCTTGTTTTGCCCCGGTTTTTGTCCTTGTCCCTGCACTGGTTCTGAGGCTCATACATCATGAATTTTTGTGGCTATAGCTGTCAGGTCTTCCATATATGCATGTAAAGCTACAGGGATACATCTGCTCTATGGATACAGCCACTCATTTTCCTTTGACAGACATGTGAGTGTGGATGAGCGGCCCTGATCGCAAACAGTCTGTATAAATGAGGCCTAACACTTTTTAAGCAGTTACAGAAACAATTTTTCCCTTTTGTATGTAGCGGGTGTCAACATTTAGGGGGAGTATCTGGGCAGTAGCATGGCCCAGATACACTAACTATTAGGGATCTATGGCCATTTTGGTTCGTGGAGGATATAATGGTGTTCAGTTCCCTGCGGCCCCTGGGTGGCGCTGTCGCCTTGGGCTGGGGTTGAACCATCATTGTAGGGCCGTGCCCTTTGTGTCCTCTCGCGGCAGTAGTACGGCGGGGCGGGGAACCCGCTGTGCCTGCTGGGAGAGGGTATAAAGGGGGCAGACATCTTGCGCACGAGGTCCGAGCCCCAGGCACCTTCAGCCTGGGGGCTGCTGTTCTGTTCGTCCACGCCCAGGTGCCCTCGGCCTAGGTGCGAGGGAGTTTGAGTTCCATCCCAGGCACCTGGGGTGAGGTGCTAGCCGAGGCCTGGGGCCCAGTACCTTTGACTGGGTCCCGTATGGGAGAAGATACCTAGGGGCCCACCGAGTGAGGAGACCCGAGTCTCGGGCGAGGAGAACCAGGGAGGTGACCTGGCCTGAAGATCCAGCTGACAGTGCAGGCCTCTGGGGACCGTCCTCTGGGGACAGGTGACAGTGCAGGCCTCTGGGGACCGTCCGGGATGGATCATCTCCCTAACAGGGGTCGCCGTTAGAAGGTAGTCCATGTTCTATGGTCTTTGCAGAGACCCAGCTACATCAGGTCGGTGGCAGAGGCCTATCCAAAGGTCTGTGGCAGAGGCCTCATCATTCACCCGGTCTGTGGCAGGGACCAACCTCACGGTTGGTGGCAGCGACCGTGCGCCAAAAGTTGTTGTGAACTCCTAACAGCTTCTCTGATCCGAAAGGATTGTGCCTGAACCCTCTCCCCACCAAGTTTGTGTTTGTATCAACCTGTCTGCTCACAAAGAGGCATATTTATCTCTGCGGAAATAAATATAGATGTTGTACTGTCACCTGGTGTGGGCTTACTTTTCTGGGAGCAAAGTGTTCTACATTCATCTATGAGGGTGAGGCCGCTACATGTATAAAGGTTTTACATAAATGAGTAAAATGTAAGCACCCCTGTCAGTGTTAAATGGTTTGTCTCAACCCTCTAACTGCCACTTTTGCTGGATGCCTTGATTTGTTAACCACTTAAGCCCCGGACCATTTCGGGCCATTAGGACCAGGCCTGTTTTTGGGATTCGGCACTGCGCTGCTTTAACTGTAAATTGTGCGGACATGCAATGTTGTACCCAAATGAAATTTGCGTCCTTTTCTTCCCACAAATAGAGCTTTCTTTTAATGGTATTTGATTGCCTCTGCGATTTTTATTTTTTGCGATATAAACAGAAAAAGACCGAAAATTTTGAAAAAAAATGATATTTTCTACTTTTTGTTATAAGAAAAATCGAATAAACTCAATTTTAGTCATACATTTAGGCCAAAATGTATTCAGCCACATGTCTTTAGTAAAAAAAATGTCAATAAGCGTATATTTATTGGTTTGCGCAAAAGTTATAGCGTTTACAAACTAGGGTACATTTTCTGAAATTTACACAGCTTTAAATTTATGACTACCTATCTCATTTCTTGAGGTGCTAAAATGGCAGGGCAGTACAAAACCCCCCCAAATGACCCCATTTTGGAAAGTAGACACCCCAAGGAAATTGCTGAGAGGCATGTTGAGCCCATTGAATATTTTTTTTTTGTCCCAAGTGATTGAATAATGACAAAAAAAATTAAAAAATTACAAAAAGTTGTCACTAAATGATATATTGCTCACACATGCCATGGTTATATGTGGAATTGCACCCCAAAATACATTCTGCTGCTTCTCCTGAGTACGGGGATACCACATGTGTGGGACTTTTTAGGAGCCTAGCCACGTACGGGACCCCGGAAACCAAGCACCGCCTTCAGGATTTCTAAGGGCGCAAATTTTTGATTTCACTCCTCACTACCTATCACAGCTTCGAAGGCCATAAAATGCCAAAATAGCACAAAACCCCCCCAAATGACCCCATTTTGGAAAGTAGACACCCCAAGCTATTTACTGAGAGGCATGTTCAGTCCATGGAATATTTTATATTTTGCCACAAGTTGCGGGAATATGACAAACTTTTTTTTTTTTGCACAAAGTTGTCACTAAATGATATATTGCTCACACATGCCATGGGCATATGTGAAATTACACCCCAAAATACATTCTGCTGCTTCTCCTGAGTACGGGGATACCACATGTGTGGGACTTTTTGGGAGCCTAGCCACGTACGGGACCCCAAAAACCAAGCACCGCCTTCAAGGTTTCTAAGGGCATAAATTTTTGATTTCACTCCTCACTACCTATCACAGTTTTGAAGGCCATAAAATGCCAAGATGGCACAAAACCCCCCCAAATGACCCCATTTTGGAAAGTAGACACCCCAAGCTATTCGCTGAGAGGCATGTTGACCCCATTGAATATTTTTTTTTTTGTCCCAAATGATTGAATAATGACAAAAAGAAAAAAAAAATGTACAAAAAGTTGTCACTAAATGATATATTGCTCACACATGCCATGGTTATATGTGGAATTGCACCCCAAAATACATTCTGCTGCTTTTCCTGAGTACGGGGATACCACATGTGTGGGACTTTTTGGGAGCCTAGCCGCGTACAGGGCCCCAAAAACCAAGCACCGCCTTCAGGATTTCTAAGGGCGTAAATTTTTGATTTCACTCCTCACTACCTATCACAGTTTTGAAGGCCATAAAATGCCAAGATGGCACAAAACCCCCCCAAATGACCCCATTTTGGAAAGTAGACACCCCAAGCTATTTGCTGAGAGGCATGTTGAGCCCATTGAATATATATTTTTTTTGTCCCAAATGATTGAATAATGAAAAAAAAAAAAAATGTACAAAAAGTTGTCACTAAATGATATACTGCTCACACATGCCATGGTTATATGTGAAATTACACCCCAAAATACATTCTGCTGCTTCTCCTGAGTACGAGGATACCACATGTGTGGGACTTTTTGGGAGCCTAGCCGCGTACGGGACCCCAAAAACCAAGCACCGCCTTCAAGGTTTCTAAGGGCATAAATTTTTGATTTCACTCCTCACTACCTATCACAGTTTTGAAGGCCATAAAATGTCAAAATAGCCCAAAACCCCCACAAATGACCCCATTTTGGAAAGTAGACACCCCAAGCTATTTGCTGAGAGGCATGGTGAGTATTTTACAGCTCTCATTTGTTTTTGAAAATTAAGAAAGACATTTTTTTTTCTTTTTTTACATTTTCAAAACTTTGTGACAAAAAGCGAGATCTGCAAAATACTCAACATACCTCTCAGCAAATAGCTTGGGGTGTCTACTTTCCAAAATGGGGTCATTTGGGGGGGTTTTGAAAAAAACTGTCGTCAGCAAATATATCAAACGCTACAAAAAAACTGTTAGCGATTGCAGGGATCAGGCCTGTCTCTGCGAACGCTGCAGTTATGTGTGTTGTGTTTGGTAAGTGACAGTGATCGATCGATACTGCACTTGGGTGGGCTGGGCTGGGCTGGGCTGGGCTGGGCGGAGGGGCTAAACGCAGGCGCTAGCAGGTATCTGGGCTGATCCCGCTAACACTGCGTTTTTGGGAACCCTAAACCGCTGGGGATGCTAGTATAGATCTGATCAGATACTATACCACTAAGGGGGGTGTATGCTTTGCGCGTGGGTGTTAGCGTTACTGGCACTAACCTAACACTGCCTGGGGCGATGCAGACCCTCTCTGGCGCTAAAACCTAATTGATCTCACCCGCCGGGCGATCAGGGGGGTTAAACCTTTATTGGGTTATATACGGCGGGTGCCCTGATGCTATAAAAAGCAAACTAATCAACCAGCGTCACCCGTAACCTTTATATGGTGATCACTGGTGAAAGGGTTAACTAGGGGCAATCAGGGGGTTAAAACCTTTATTAGGTTAAATATGGGGGTACCTGACACTATATAAAAACCTGACGGGTAACCTAAATAACGAAATAACTTACTGGCTAACCAGTGACACCAGTGACGCTTATACGGCGATCACTGGTGAAAGGGTTAACTCTAGGGGCAATCAGGGGGTTAAAATAATATATGGGGGTACCTGACATTAATAAAAACCTGCGGCGAACCTAAAAAAAAATAACTGCCTATCTAAAACACCAGCGACACGAATACAGCGATCGGAAAAACAATCGCTTAGTGACGCTGAAGTTAGGGGGTGAAAGGGTTACCTGGGGGGTGATCAAGGGGTTAAACCTTTATTAGGGGGGGTTAGGGGGCTACCCTGGACCTAAAGGGGCCTAATCCTAACTGCCCTGCAACTTTTTACAATCACAGATGACACTAAATGCAGTGATCAGTAAAATAAATGATCACTGCAATCAGTGACACTGTGATTGGGGGCTTTGGGGTGACCTGGGGGTGATCTGGGGGTGACTGGGGGGTGATTTGTGTGCCTATGTGTACCTACGTGTCAGTGGACTGTTGGTGCACTAACCTCTCTCTTCTCTCCTCGGCACCGGGAACGAAAAGACCGCGGCGAGGGAGATGACATCACTTCCTCCAGCCTGTGTTTACATTTCAGGCAGGAGGAAGCAATTTCATTCGCCGGGAGCGATCGCGAGGGGGGGGGGGCGGAATCGAGCGGCCGCCCCCTCATGCCTGATCGCTCCCGAACACTTAACGGCCGCTCACTGCAGTGAAGGGGGGTCCGGACAACTGCACAAAGGCGATCACGTAGATCTACGTGATTCTGCCTGTCGGTGCCATTCTGCCGACGTAAATCGGCGGTGGGCGGTCGTTAAGTGGTTAAAGGGAGTTGAAAAGTAACAGACTTATTCGCCAGATCAACGGGAGAAAATAAAGCTACTTTCACACTGAGGCGCTTTGCAGGCGCTATAGCGCTAAAAATAGCGCCTGAAAAGCACCCTGAAAGAGCCTCTTTTCTCACTCCAGTGTGAAAGCTCGAGGGCTTTCACATTGAAGCGGTGCGCTGGCAGGGCACTCAAAAACATCCTGCCAGTAACATCTTTGAGGCGCTGTAGGAGCGGTGTAAACACCGCTTCTACAGTGCCCCTGTCCATTGAAATCAATGGGCAGCGCCGCTGAACCGCCAGCAAAGCGTCGCTGCACCCCGCTAGCGGCCGAATAGTATGGTAAATCGCTGATATTTTTTTACCGCCGACGACGCAACGCCCCAGTGTGAAAGTAGCCTACAAAAAGGAAACTAATCCAGCCACCACATCTAAAGTATGATAAGCTGCAATATAATTAATTAATCTTTGTTTTCAGGTTTACTGCTTTAAATTTCAGCAACAGCTACTGAGCTCTGTAAACAACATTCTTCTTTCAGCAAAGCTGTTAAAGATTATTAGCTAAATGCATGACTATGGGACCAGAGCTCCACTTGCTGGCTAAATATAAAATGACAACATATCCATATCCAATATTGTAGATTCGCCTGGCTGGCTGTCTAATATAGGTATACATTTTATACAAGATATAATTGTTGTATGTTTTGTATTTTAACATTGCCCATGTTACCAGTGCCACTTAGATTTTCTTGAAATAAGTGTATATTTATATATTTATGTCATGGACAGCCTAAAGGTTCAGGCAAAATATCTTTTATAAAAAGAACATTCATGTACAGTGACAAAAAAAACAAACAGGTTAAACCTTCCAGCTTTTTGAAGATAGCATTATTAGCTTAAGGCCAAAGATACCTTCCTATAAGTTAGCTAAAGCAAGGAAAAATACATAAATTTAGAGATAAGTCAGGTATAATGAAAAATCTCCTTTTAGGGACAGAAAAGATATTTCACATTTCATATTTTTTCTGGTGCTGATGAAACAGTTTTGCACATTAAGGCCTCGTACACACGACCGAGTTTCTCGGCAAGAACCAGCAAGAAACTTTCTGGCAGAGATGTCTTGCCGAGAAATTCGTTCGTGTGTATGGTTTCTCGTCAAGAAAACCGACAAGTAATCTCGACGAGAAAATAGAGAACCTGCTCTCTATTTTCTCGTCGAGATTCTCGTCAGCCTGTTTCTCGACGAGAAAAGTGAGTGTAGCCTCGTACACACGGCCGAGTTTCTCGTCGAAAAAAACACGTCGTTTTTTTCGACGAGATCCTTGGACAAGAAACTTGTCCCGGCCGAGTGTACAGACGCTTGATTCAAAGAACCCGCGGTTCTTTGAATGGAGCGTACGCGGTGACGTCATCGACTACGACGAGCATGCGCTCGTCACATTCGATGCCGTCGCCGCCATCTTGGTATACCCTACGTATGCCTAGGAAGCTACCGCGCATGCATCGAATTCATTTCGAACATGCGCGGGCTTCCCGGAGGACAGGTAAGTGTACACACACTCACTTTTCTCATCGAGAAACAGGCTGACGAGAATCTCGACGAGAAAATAGAGAGCAGGTTCTGTCCTCCGGGAAGCCCGCGCATGTTCGAAATGAATTTGACGCATGCGCGGTAGCTTCCTAGGCATAGGTAGGGTATACCAAGATGGCGGCGACGGCATCGAATGTGACGAGCGCATGCTCGTCGTAGTCGATGACGTCACCGCGTACGCTCCATTCAAAGAACCGCGGGTTCTTTGAATCGAGCGTCTGTACACTCGGCCGGGACAAGTTTCTTGTCCAAGGATCTCGTCGAAAAAAACGACGTGTTTTTTTCGACGAGAAACTCGGCCGTGTGTACGAGGCTTAAGTCCAAGAGACTCTGAGCTAACATACCTTGAATGTTTTACAACTTATATCTGAAATGCAGCGCTAAAAAAGGGGGGGAAAGCAACTGAATCACACCGAGTGAGTGTCACAAAGTGCTAACTGTGAAAAATAATTGAATAAGTCTACATAGAGTCCATTCAAAGACCGTGGAATGTGATGATCAAACCAGACGTGTAACAATATGGGTCATCTCATAAACCTTCTGGCAAAGGAATAAGGGAGAATACTCTTACCAGAACTTATGGATCTACTGGTTAGGCAGATCATTAGAGCATGTGAAATCCCAATGGCAAGTCGCATCAGCTGGCATGAAGACTCTGGATGAACCACACAAATCGCAGATGGTCACTCGTTGCAAGGAAATCCCAACCTCGAAGAGACTCTGGATTCACTGGATGTTCCCGTGGTCTTCAGATGGTAATGAAATAGCCTCCAATCTAGGAATCCTTTTCAGGACTGAGGGATGGCATGATAGAAAAAACCTCCAAGCAGCATCTCAATCAACCACAGCATGGAAGAAAGGAGAAAAAAAGGAGGTGCTCCAATAGTGTGGGTAAATGTGGGTTTATTGAAAAACCGACAAAATATTAAAAGTGATCACAGTACAAAATGATTAAAAAAGGGCAATAAGTAGAGTGCTGTACCAAGACCGACGTGTTTCGTACAAAAGTACTTCAACTGGGGCATCAACCAGCTCCCACAAATTGCCCTACATTTATAATAAACACTCCAAACATGAATAAAATCTAACCAATCAGTAAAATTCCTAATACCGACACCTAATTGGAGGAAGACTGCCACCTGATCAAATGGGCATGACTACCCCCAACTCTTTAAACCAATTGGAATCGCTGCTGAAAAGACTTCCCGGGTCAGTGATGACTATAGGATGACTAGCAGGAAGTGAACCCAGCAACGGCCAATCGGGACTGGCAAAAAGCCTGCAAAAATTGGGAGGGGGAGAGGACTGCAGTGGTAAACACCCACATATCCACTCGTCCCTCCCCATAGGTGGAACTTGGGCCCTGAATGTCCAATGAGATGTGTGCTGCCAGCTATAGATGAGGGCGGTGGACAAGTTTGTTTTTCATAACACATTGATGTTTATAATAGTCCAGCAGCGCACCAACACCTTTGCAGCCATTGTGCTACCTGCTGGGTGTTTGGTGTGCTCCTGTACCTTTAAGGAGGGGTGGCTCCCCTTCAGTCCACTTGTCCTCATCTAACCATCAGAATGCATGTTCCTCCATTGTGGGGACACTCATAGTTAGTGTAGGACCACAGATTCCAGGGTGCCTTGACGTGGATCTGTGGCTCACGCATGCGTTTGCAAATGCGTGCGGACAAAACCCCTGTTTTTAACGCATACTGTTAGACAGGTAAATTGGTTGTCTGCGATCTGGTCGGTAAGTAGGCTTGGTTTTTTCCTGGGCATGCCCCAGGCTTTTGTTGTTATCTGCTTCAGCCTTCCAATGCCGCTTACTGTTATGGCCAGCAATAGATGAGGGCGGTGGACATGTTTGTTTTTCATAACACATTGGTGTTTATATTGGTCCAGCAGCACACCAACACCTTTGCAGCCATTGTGCTACCTGCTGGGTGTTTGGTGTGCTCCTGTACCTTTAAGGAGGGGTGGCTCCCCTTCAGTCCACTTGTCCTCATCTAACCATCAGAATGCATGTGCCTCCATTGTGGGGACACTCATAGTTAGTGTAGGACCACAGATTCCAGGGTGCCTTGACGTGGCTCTGTGGCTCACGCATGCGTTTGCAAATGCGTGCGGACAAAACCCCTGTTTTTAACTCAATACTGTTAGACAGGTAAATTGGTTGTCTGTGATCTGGTTGGTAAGTAGGCTTGTTTTTTTCCTGGGCATGCCCCAGGCTTTTGTTGTTATCTGCTTCAGCCTTCCAAGGCTGCTTACTGTTATGGCCAGCTATAGACGAGGGCGGTGGACAAGTTTGTTTTTCATAACACATTGGTGTTTATATTGTTCCAGCAGCGCACCAACACCTTTGCAGCCATTGTGCTACCTGCTGGGTGTTTGGTGTGCTCCTGTACCTTTTAAGGAGGGGTGGCTCCCCTTCAGTCCATTTGTCCTCATCTAACCATCAGAATGCATGTGCCTCCATTGTGGAGACACTCATAGTTAGTGTAGGACCACAGATTCCAGGGTGCCTTGACGTGGCTCTGTGGCTCACGCATGCGTTTGCAAATGCGTGCGGACAAAACCCCTGTTTTTAACGCATACTTTTAGACAGGTTAATTGGTTGTCTGCGAGCTGGTCGGTAAGTAGGCTTGGTTTTTTCCTGGGCATTCCCCAGGCTTTTGTTGTTATCAACAATAAAAACACCCTGGTTGTAACGAGGTAAAATGCACCTAAAATAAACATGTCTGGCTTTGTAAATACCGGAGCTCATAAATTTATGTACTAATTTTTAATCTACCAGGGCCAAGCGCCTTTTCATAAAATAAAACTTTTTTACTAAATAATGATTTCAATTATTTCTTGCTGCTAAAAAGTCCCACGGGAAACTTTTTCTCTCCATGTCCAGCATTCAAATCGGGATGCGCAGCCCTCTCACATATTCCATATGTGTCTAACCAAGCCAAGTTTTTTCTTCTGGGTGGTTAAACACCCCTTTCCCATTGACACATGAGAGGTTTTTTATGAGCTGTGGTATATATTTTGGTTGAAATTAGATGTGATATGGAGGCTACATGGAAGCAATGCACAAGTTATTGTGCAAAATCTAGTTAGTTAACCACACGATCTGGGATCTGTCTGGGGTAAGACTAGTTAGGGGTAATAGGGATCCCTTGGGTCGCCTCCCCCCTCTTATTCAGGGGGGTAACATCCACATAGATGCTTATATATATATATATATATATATATATATATATATATATATATATATTAGCAAGATCTGATTGTTACCAATTACCTTCAGAGCATACAATAATTCTTCTAAGACATAAAAATAAAAATAAAGATTTTACTTATTGATCAAAAAGGGTTAAATTGTGTATACATTCGGTATATGACCCCGATTTCACCTCTTTCAGTTTCCCTAGAGAAATCAAATCCCAAGACAAAAATGCTTGTAAGATATTGACCCTTAATGTTTTCTTTCCATCTATCCCTAATCTTTCCTATTTCCATACGATTACCTTTTTAAGGCACAGCTCTTTATACTCTAAGTTATAATTATGATGGAATAACAACTAGATGAAATGGCTGCTACAATGATGTACCTTAATAACCTGTATAATAACGCATGACAACCTGCATTTCTATATTGAATTATATGCTCTGATTCCCTTCTTCTCCTCATTTCTTTCCCATGACCATGGGTCCATCCGATCCGCCGGGCCTCCGTCCCCCTGCTCTCTGTGGGTATCCTGTCATGCACGCGATCTGCTCTCCGGCACTGGGGGAGGGATGCGATATGCATCCCTTCCAAATAGCGCTAACGGTGGATGCTTGCACCACTAGATGGCGCTTTTCCAGTGCCGTGCCATCCCATGTTCACCGCCGGGCACCCGCGGGAGGTGCGTCGCCATCCAGGTGCTGTCGCGGTGCCGTGCATGCGCGCCTGGCCTTCGGGGATGCCATGGGTTTCATTCGGCGGTGACGGCTGTGCCGGGACTTTGTCCACTGGAATGATGAGGGGGCCACTCACAGGGAACCCCAAGCGAACGGCAGGGGGGAGAAGCATAGCACCTGCTTACTATCAGGGAGGATCTGCAAATCAGCAGATAGGTAGGATGGGTATTTAAATCACACACCACAATGAGAAGTGTCTGATGACCTCCTGTGAAGCACACCACACCCGACTTTTGATTTCCTGAGAGGTAAGCATGCAGCCGGCAGGCTATTGCTCTAAGCTAGTATAATTTCTAATACCCCAATAAACCCAATACCTTTACTTGATTTTGTAACTGTTATAATATACCATTTCTTTTAAAGGGTCCCCAACCTTAATGTTTCTATCAAGACTTATAGACTCACAGGTTCTGTGACGTGAGTATAGGTTTTTTATACCTATTATACTTATTATTTTAATAAACAAATATAAGTAATTTAGACCCACTCTACAATTTACACTCTCTTATCACATCACTTGAATAAGCCACCAGCTTTTTCATCCTTCGCAATCACTATTTTTTAGTAATATAAACTTTCTCATTAATTGTCACCTATAGGTCACTAATGCCCCACTTTGCACTCTTATTTTATTTCCCATCACTTCACTCACACATACTGTATATTACTCTTTATTTAATTCTTTATATAATAATCATTTATTTAAATAAAACATTACTTTAACATAAATACAATGACAAACATTTGCCAGCATCTGTTATTTTATCGATACTGGTGTCTTGGGGCATACCTTTGACATAATAGTAAATAATAATAGGACAGCCCCAGCAACGCATGCAAGGATCATATACACCTCTCAAGTGAATCAGTTAAGAGCTCTAGCCTCACCTGTTTGAAGCTAATATATACTAATAAAAAGTGCAACATATATGCAACATTGAAATTGATCATTATTACAAATTCTAGGTGCTCGGCACAGGGTACACAGCTACCCACTCACCCAACCTGCTTTCTTGCCCGCAATTGGGGCGCCCATCCTAAGTGCGTGACCCCCTGTGAGCAGAGTTGCCTGTGGGGCGGACCCACTTTGGAGCGGGAGGCGGACGCTTTGGCGGCATGGACCTCTCTTGGGAGACTTGGGGAGACCATACGGAATCTAGCTTTTTAAATCTCCGGTTCAGCCATACTATGTGGCAAGGAAGGTAAACAGGCAAATTTCTCTAGAAATAGATATATGTATAGCATTCCTTTTTTTTGGCCATCTCTCCATTAACTGATATTGACTACTATGAAAGATATTCTGTATTAACCTTATGACTTGCTGTAACCAATGGGAGACGCTTAAAGTATGCTTTAATCCTAATATATTGTTTTTTGACATTCCATAGAATATTAGACCCCCTTGAGGAAGACCTTAATGGGTCGAAATGCATCGGGGCTCTCTTCTGTTCACCATATGCATTCAAGACGTATGATCTTAGTATTCATCTTGTCCACCTTTGTACATGACTTGAACCGCTTTGTATACACTATGTCTGGCTTTGTAAATACCGGAGCTCATAAATTTATGTACTAATTTTTAATCTACCAGGGCCAAGCGCCTTTTCATCAAATAAAACTTTTTTTACTAAATAATGATTTCAATTATTTCTTGCTGCTAAAAAGTCCCACGGGAAACTTTTTCTCTCCATGTCCAGCATTCAAATTGGGAATGCGCAGCCCTCTCACATATTCCATATTCCATATGTGTCTAACCAAGCCAAGCCTAAAATAAACATATTCCCTCTAAACTGGCAGGCATTGTCCATCTTATTGCAGTCACTAAAGCCGTGGCGTACATGAACACCTCTAGGCATGCGCGGACCGAATTACGTCCGCCGCCGCATGACGCACATCTGACGCCATGACGATCGCGCGGCCCAACAGATAGGAATGCAGCACCCATACAGGAACACTGAAATAGTGTGTGCAGCATGCGTGAATGACGCTTCCGGGGACATCTCTGAAAGTGGCAATAGGGCGATAACGTCTGCGCCATCTTGTGGAAGAAAACAAAATCGCCCAGTCCACATGTAAAGAGAGCCGCGAAGCTAGATGAAAATAAAATAGCACGACAAGTGCCGGTAAATAAATACCGATACCTGTCATGCTGAAAAATAAATATCAAAATATAAATACATGAAATAAAGGAAAAAAGGAAACAAAAAGGTGCGTATGAATCTAGATAAGGAATATTCAATAATCATTGGCGACATGGACCCCATGGACGAATAGAAGCCAGGAACTGGATGAATGTAATTGATGTGGAGTGAACGTGAAGGGGACAACAACCCTAAGCCACATTAATAAAAGAGTTGATGTCCCACTCCACATTCATACCCAATGGCTCATAGGTGCGAAGTTCATATATCCAATATGTTTCAAGGCGGGATACTCTTCTCCAATGAGAAACAAATTGGTCTGATGGTGAAGGTCCTAATTGTATGCCCAAAATATTGCCTTTTGCATGGGAAAGTCAAAAGATAAACTATATATTGTGTTGCACATGTGGTGAAACACTTCATTTGGTAGACCCGTAATGTAGTGGTTGACTGGAAGGTCTCGCTTTTGCGTCTACCACTGATATTGTGCAAACAAACCTTACACCTGCAACAAGGATAATAGCCTTTACAGTCTGGAAAGAAACCCGTTTAGGGGGGTCTATAATGTTAGGGGCAATCTGTCCCTGAATGGACATACCACCCCTAAAAATCACCCCAGCTTGTTCCGGCAATACCGGTCCAAGGAACCTGACGCTATGGAGAACTCCCCAATGTCTTTTAAGAATTTCTTTGACTTGTCTGGATTGGACGGAGTAAGTGGTGAAAAAGGACCATCTGAATTTGTCATCCTTAATCCTTTTTGAACCAACCTGTAAAAGTGAATTCCAATTGATTTCTGTGATCCGGTCTATCTCAATATTCAACATAGCCTTTTTCAACAAATCTATCTTTTAGGATAGCCGCCTGTAAAGCAAATTCTCCCACTCCAGTACAGTTTCTCCGCAGTTGAAGAAACTGACTGCGTGGTACAGACTTCAACCACTGTGGGTGGTGGCAGCTATCTACAGGGATGTACCCATTACGATCGGTCGGTTTGAAATAGGTGGTGAACTCCAGATGATGGTCCACCAACTTAATTTCAAGGTCCAAAAAGTGGATAGACGTACGGCTCTATCATTGGAATTAGGTGAAAGCATGAAGTCATCCAGAGACTCCTGATCTCCCCTCCATAGGAGGAGGATGTCATCTATATATCTGGCCCACAGGACCAGCTTCGGTCTGTTTAGAGCATAGACGACATCCTCCTCCCACTTAGCCATGAAAAGATTGGCCAAACTGGGGGCAAATTTAGCCCCCATTGCCACTCCCTTTGTCTGCAAATAGAAACTACTCTGAAACCAGAAATAGTTGCGTGTGGTTGCAAACCTGAGGAGCTGCATGATGAAATTGCACTGGATGACTGGCAAAGTATTACTCTGGGATAGGTAGTGGTCAACTACCTCAAAACCCAACTCATGGGGTATGCACGAATATAGTGCAGCAACATCTTCCGTAACTATAATAGTGCCTTCCTGAAAGTTGACTGATTGTAACAGTCTGATAGTATCTCCTGTATCTTTCAAATATGAAGGCACCAGTCAAACTAAGGGCTGAAGATGGAAATCTACATATTTCCCTATCCTCGCGGTCACAGAGTCAATCCCACTAACTATGGGATGGCCAGGAGGATTGACCGGGTCCTTGTGGACCTTGGGGAGATAGTAGATGGTCGGGATCCTAGGTGCTACAGGCACAAGAAAACTCTTTTCTTTTTTGTCAAGGATCTCCAAAGAGAAGCCCTCATCAACCAACTCAACCAGAGCCTTCTTATATAGAACAGTGGGGTCTGTATGAATCAGGGTGTAGGTGTCAAAATCACTTAAAATTCTATCCATTTCTTTGATATAATCAACTTTGTCCAGCACGACAATAGCGCCACCCTTGTCGGCTGGACAAATGATTAGATCCTTCTGTTCACAAAGCTGTTTTAATCCTACTTTAATTTTAGGATTCATGTGCATCTTTTTGGTGGGCAACTTTTCTAAGTCTTGTAAGACCAGATTGCGAAAAACATTGATGGATGGTGCCATAAAACCAGGGGGGTTAAACAGTGAAGGGTTAGCCAGCCCAGTGTGTACATTGGTATCTTGTGGTGTATAGGTAGTGAGCCCTGCCTTAGGAGGGTTCAGAAAGTGTCTTTTGAATATTGAGCTTGCGGATAAACTTTTGGACGTCAATGAACGTAGAAAATTTGTTCATGGTCCTGGGAGGAACATATTTCAGAACTTTATCAAAAACAAGTCTCTCTTCGACCGTCAAGCTAACCAAACTCAAATTAAAGACACCTGAAGCAATCAAGTTCTTGGTCTTTTTGCCCTGGACCCTCCACCCACCTCTGACACCTCTTTTCCTTCTGGACTTCCTGGGTACTCTTGAGTGGCCCTGTGAAAACCCGGATGATGGGAAGGACCCAGGGGTTTCTAATTGTAATTATATGGAGATCTGGTAAGCAGATCATTATCTCTCCCCCGATCTCCATAAAAATTCTGATAGCTCTCCCTCGTGTTTTCATGTGGGGGAAACGATCTATTATAAAAATGGGTAGGGGTCCCATATTGGTTCTCATGGCCATCGTGACGATAATCATGCCAATTGGAGGGTGGTCTCCTGGGACTCTCAAAATATTGGGGATCTCTAGAGTATCTCTGTTCAAGATGATGAGGATCTCTAGAGAATCCCTGTTGTGAACCTCTTCCTCTATTCCTAGGACCTCTACCCCTGTCTGGGGGAGGGTGGGCCGTGTATACACTAGGAATATGAGGTTTAGGTCTAGGTTCTGAGCTCCTCAGAGGTCCCCCCCTAGGGGGTTGAGAACTCACAAATGGCCGTACCGAAACATCTTTAACAATAGGCTCAAATGTGAGTGTCCTGTCTGGATTCCTAATATCCTGTTGTGTGACCTCCATCTCTGAATTCTCATTACCGGAAGGCAGAGGGAGATTAATTTTCTTTTGCCAAATGAAGACAAGATTGGACTTATAATCAGTGGTGTGTCCCTGTTATACTTTTTTAGTTTTTTGAGTCTCTGCTCTTTCTCCTCTTTCTCCAAGTGATTTTTCAAACTTGTAGAAAGGGAGATGTATTCCAAGGACATTTTATACGGAGTAAATTTTTCTTTCAAATCTTTAATCTCTTAATCGATACGTGTCAATCTTGACTGTTTTTTATCGACCAAAAAAGCTAGGCGTTTAATACCTACTTCATTGAAATAGCAAAACCAGGATTCAATGTCTGACTCTCCCTGTTGGGGAGAAACATTCCAGCGGAGGCCCCTTGAAACAATATTTTCTTTAATATACTGCTCCAGAAAGGCCGTATCCCACTGGAGATGTACTTCCATGGTCATTAAATTTTTGAGTCTAAGGAACATGCCACTGATTTCAGTGTCAGGTCCGGTGGTGGTGAGCAATAGGGAAGAAAGTGTTATGTGACAGCAGCAATGTACAAATAGTCAAAGTAAATGTGGTAAAAAACAGGGGAATATTGCGCTAGTCCTGTGACTGAACCAAAAGTGACAACAAATGGAAATATACAGGTGAAGATATACAAAAGCAGCTGCACAAAATGTGGCCAAAATTTGAATACAACTTATATCTGAAATGCAGCGCTAAAAAAAGGGGGGAAAGCAACTGAATCACATCGAGTGAGTGTCACAAAGTGCTAAGTGTGAAAAATAATTGAATAAGTCCACATAGAGTCCATTCAAAGACCGTGGAATGTGATGATCAAACCAGACGTGTAACAATATGGGTCATCTCATAAACCTTCTGGCAAAGGAATAAGGGAGAATACTCTTACCGGAACTGATGGATCTACTTGTTAGGCAGATCGTTAGAGCATGTGAAATCCCAATGGCAAGTCACATCAGCTGGCATGAAGACTCTGGATGAACCACACGAATCGCAGATGGTCACTTGTTGCAAGGAAATCCCATCCTCGAAGAGACTCTGGATTCACTGGATGTCCCCGTGGTCTTCAGATGGTAATGAAATAGCCTCCAATCTAGGAATTCTTTTCAGGACTGAGGGATGGTATGATAGAAAAAAACCTCCAAGCAGCAACTCAATCAACCACAGCATGGAAGATAGGAGAAAAAAGGAGGTGCTCCAATGGTGCGGGTAAATGTGTGTTTATTGAAAAACTGACAAAATATTAAAAGTGATCACAGTACAAAATGATTAAAAAAGGGCAATAGGTGGAGTGGTGTACCAAGCCTGACACGTTTCGTACACAAGTACTTCAACTGGGGCATCAACCAGCTCCCACAAATTGCCTTACATTTATAATAAATACTCCAAACATGAAAAAAATCTAACAAATCAGCAAAATTCCTAATACTGACACCTAATTGGAGGGAGACTGCCACCTGATCAAATGGGCATGACTACCCCCAACTCTTTAAACCAATCGGAATCGCTGCTGAAAAGACTTCCCGGGTCAGTGATGACTATAGGATGACTAGCAGGAAGTGAATCTAGCATCGGCCAATCGAGACTGGCAAAAAGCCCGCAAAAATAGGGAGGGGGAAAGGACTGCGGTGGTAAACACCCACATATCCACTCGTCCCTCCCCATAGGCGGAACTTGGGCCCTGAATGTCCAATGAGATGTGTGTTGTCTGCACAGAAAGTCATTTTCCCGCATCCATGTTACTCAAATGTCATCCCGCAGGATGTGGGCCAACAATAAAAACACCCTGGCTGTAACGAGGTAAAATGCGCCTAAAATAAACATATCCCCTAAACTGGCAGGCATTGTCCATCTTATTGCGGTCACTAAAGCCGCGGCGTACATGAACACTTCTAGGCATGCGCGGGCCAAATTATGTCCACCGCCGCGTGACGTCATGACGCACATCTGATGCCATGACGATCGCACGGCCCAACAGATATGAGTGCAGCACCCATACAGGAACACTGAAATAGTGTGTGCAGCGTGCGTGAATGATGTTTCAGGGGACATCTCTGAAAGTGGCAATAGGGTGACAACGTCGGCGCCATCTTGTGGAAAAAAACTAAATCGCCCAGTCCACATGTAAAGAGAGCCGCAAAGCTAGATGGAAATAAAAAAGTACGACAAGTGCCGGTAAATAAATACCGATACCTGTCATGCTGAAAAATAAATATCAAAATATAAATACATGAAATAAATGAAAAAAGGAAACAAAAAGGTGCAAATAAATATAGATAAGGAATATTCAATAATCATTAGCGACATGGACCCCATGGACGAATAGAAGCCAGGAACTGGATGAATGTAATGAATGTGGAGCAAACGTGAAGGGAACAACAACCCTAAGCCACATTAATAAAAGAGTTGATGTCCCACTCCACATTCATACCAAATGGCTCATAGGTACGAAGTTCATATATCCAATATGTTTCAAGGTGGGATACTCCTCTTATACGGGACTCTCCCCTCCAATGAGAAACAAATTGGTCGATCACCAAAAATTGTGTCCCCATGGGGTCACAATCATGGTGTTCTAAATAGACATGTTGAAAAGGAAAAAATGTGTTTTGTTTTGTTTCGTTTTAATTAGTTAATTAATTTTGTTAAGTTGGATTCGTTAAATTTGTTTTTCAGAATTTGTTTAGTTTTCGACCGAATTCCAAAAATCGGTCGCATTCGAAAATATTTCAACCAAATTCGAAAATATTTCCACCGGATTCGATAATATTTCATCCGCATTCGTTAATATTTCAACCGGATTCGAAATTATTTCAACCGAATAGAAAAGATTATAATAAAATAGAAAAACAGAGAATAGACTAGAAAAACAATAGAACAGAATAGAATATATAATATTTTATTATATTCTGTTGTATTTTTTTTCTAGTCTATTCTTTTATATTCTATTTAAATCTTTTCTATTAAAATCAAAATCATTATATACTAAATTCGAATTTCGGAAGATGGTTATATATATATTTTTTTCCGACAACTTCGAATTTGAATAGAAAAGATTAGAATACAAATTGAAAATAGACTAGAAAAACAATAGAACAGAATAGAATATAGATACTATCTATTTCATTTTTTTTTCAGATTACTATTTGATTCCATAAGATCTCCTGCAGACTATTAGCACCTATTTCACATTTTTTTGCAGATCTCCTGCAGACTATTAGTATCTATTTCGTTTTCTCACCAGATCTCCTGCCGACTATTAGCATCTATTTCTTTTTTAGCAGATCTCCTGTAGACTATTAACAGCCATTTCACTTCTTTTTTTTGCAGATCTCCTGCAGACTATTAGCATCTATTAATTTTTTTTATTTATTTGCAGATTACTATTTATTTCCATCAGATCTCCTGCAGTATATTAACATATATTTCATTTTTTTGCAGATCTCCTGCAGACGATTAGCATCTATTTCATTTTTCTTTTCTTTTTTAGGATTAGAGCAGCCATTTCCTTTATTTCCAGCAGATCTCCTGCAGACTATTAGCATCTATTTCATTTCTTATTTTGCAGATTACTATTTATTTCCATTCGATCTCCTGCAGTCTATTAGCATTTATATAATTTTTTTGCAGATCTCCTGCAGACTATTAGTATCTCATTTTCTCATCAGATCTGCAGACTATAAGCATCTATTTCATTTTTTTTGCAGGTCTCCTGAAAACTATTAGCAGCCATTTCCCTGTGTATAGAGATATAAGCGGTGATGATGTCTCTCTTGTTGTCTCTTCCTCAAACCGTTCCTCCATTCATAAATGAAATAGATGCTAATAGTCTGCAGGAGATCTGCTGGAAATAAAGGAAATGGATCATAATCTGCAAAAAAAAAATGAAATAGCTATTAATAGACTACAGGAGATGTGCTAAAAAATGTGTGGGGTATTAGTGAGTGTGGGGGATGGATGGAAATGCTGAGCTCTGATTGGATGGTGTATGGAGGTGATTGCCTCTCTATAGATGAAGGAGGGGGGGAGGTGATGACATCACACAGTGTTTATATATTTATAAAACCATCTTCCAAAAAGATTAGAATAGAAAATATTGGAAAGAATCGAATAGAAAAAACAATAGAACAGAATAGAATAAAATACAATATATATATATATATATATATATATTATATTTTATTCTATTCTGTTCTATTGTTTTTCTAGTCTATTTTATATTTATACTTTAATCTTTTCTAATTGGAATTCAAATTCATTCTATATGAAATTCGATTGTCGGAACATGGTTTTATATATATATATATATATATATATATATATATATATATATATATATGTATATATATATATAACCATCTTCCGAAATTCGAATTTAGTATAAAATGAATTCAAATTTGAATAGAAAAGATTCGAAAAGAAGAGAACAGAACAAAAAATAAGAGAATACAATAGAACAGAATAGAAAAAATATATATATATATATATAACCGTCCATCTTCCGAAATTCGAATTTAGTATAGAACGATTTCAATTAGAATAGAAAAGATTTGAATAGAAAACAATAGACTAGAAAAACAATATAACATAATAAAATGAAATATATTATATTTTATTCTATTCTGTTCTATTGTTCTAGTCTATTCTTTTCTATTCTATTTTATTTGAATCTTTTCTATTCAAAATCATTCTATCCGAAAATCGAATTTCAGAAGATGGTTATTTATATTTTTATATATATATATATATATATATATATATATATATAATATATAGATCTATAGATATATCTCTACATCTATATCTATAGATATACATATATATTATATTTTTGTTAGGGTTGTGGTTAGGGATAGGGGTTAGGGGTTAGGGGTAGGGGTTAGGGGGTTAGGGTTAGGGGGTTAGGGTTATAGTTAGAGGTTAGGGTTGTGATTGGGGTTAGGGTTCGGGTTCGGGTTCGGGTTAGGGTTAGGGTTGGGGTTATTCTGACACCTACACCCTGATGCATACAGACCCCACCGTTCGATATAAGAACGGTCTGGTTGAGTTGGTTGATGAGGGCTTCTCTTTAGAGATCCTTGACAAAAAAGAAAAGAGTTTTCTTGTGCCCGTAGCGCCTAGGATCTCGGCCATCTACTATCTCGCCAAGGTCCACAAGGACCCGGTCAATCCACCTGGCCATCCCATAGTTAGTGGGATTGACTCTGTGACCGCAAGGATAGGGAAATATGTAGATTCCCATCTTCAGCCCTTAGTTTGACTGGTGCCTTCATATTTGAAAGATACAGGAGATACTTTCAGACTGTTACAATCAGTCAACTTTCAGGAAGGCACTATTCTAGTTACGGCAGATGTTGCCACACTATATATGTGCATACCCCATGAGTTGGGTTTTGAGGCAGTTGACCACTACTTTGCCGGTCATCCAGCGCAATTTCATCATGCAGCTCCTCAGGTTTGCAACCACACGCAACTATTTCTGGTTTCAGGGTAGTTTCTATTTGCAGACGAAGGGAGTGGCCATGGGGGCTAAATTTGCCCCCAGTTTGGCCAATCTTTTCATGGCTAAGTGGGAGGAGGATGTCGTCTATGCTCCAAACAGACTGGAGCTGGTCCTGTGTGCCAGATATATAGACGACATCCTCCGCCTATGGAGAGGAGATCAGGAGTTTCTGGATGACTTCATGCTTTCACTTAATTCCAATCATAGAGGTATACGGCTGAGCCATGAGTCTAGCCGTACGTACTATCCACTTTTTGGACCTTGAAATTAAGGTGGTGGACCATCATCTGGAGTTCACCACCTATTTCAAACCGAGCGATCATAATGGGTACATCCCTGTGGATAGCTGCCACCACCCACAGTGGTTGAAGTCTGTACCACGCAGTCAGTTTCTCCGACTGTGGAGAAACTGTACTAGAGTGCGAGAATTTGCTTTACAGGCGGCTATCCTAAAAGATAGATTTGTTGAAAAGGGCTATGCTCCCAAAGATTTGGATGTTGAGGTCGACCGGATCACAGAGATCAATCGGAATTCACTTTTACAGGTTGGTTTAAAAAGGATTAAAGATGACAAATTCAGATGGTTCTTTTTCACCACTTACTCCATCCAATCCAGACAAGTCAAAGAAATTCTTAAAAGACATTGGGGAGTTCTCCGTAGCGACAGGTTTCTTGGACCGGTATTGCCGGAACAAGCTGGGGTGATTTTTAGGGATGCTAGGTCCATTCAGGGACAGATTGCCCCTAACATTATAGACCCCCCTAAACGGGTTTCTTTCTTTCCAGACTGTAAAGGCTATTATCCTTGAAGCAGGTATAAGGTTTGTTTGCACAATATCAGTGGTAGACGCAAAAGCGAGACCTTCCAGTCAACCACTACATCACGGGTCTACCAAATGAAGTGTTTCACCACATGTGCAACACAATATATAGTTTATCTTTTGACTTGCCCGTGCAAAAGGCAATATGTTGGGCGTACAATTAGAACCTTCACCATTAGAGTGGGGGAACACATATCTAACATTAAGAGTGGTAAGACTAATCATAGTGTCCCTCGCCACTATTTAGAACACCATGATCGTGACCCCACGGGGACACAATTTTTGGTGATAGACCAATTTGTTTCTCATTGTAGGAGAGAGTCCCATATAAGAGGAGTGTCCCGCCTTGAAACATATTGGATATATGAACTTCGTACCTATGAGCCATTTGGTATGAATGTGGAGTGGGACATCAACTCTTTTATTAATGTGGCTTAGGGTTGATTATTGAATATTCCTTATCTAGATTCATATGCACCTTTTTGTTTCCTTTTTCCTTTATATCATGTATTTATATTTTGATATTTATTTTTCAGCATGACAGGTATCGGTATTTATCTACCGGCACTTGTCGTACTTTTTTATTTCCATCTAGCTTCGCGGCTCTCTTTACATGTGGACTGGGCGATTTTGTTTTCTTCCACAAGATGGCGCCGATGTTGTCGCCCTATTGCCACTTTCAGAGATGTCCCCGGAAGCGTCATTCACGCACGCTGCACGCACTATTTCAGTGTTCCTGTATGGGTGCTGCATTCCTATCTGTTGGGCCGCGCAATCGTCATGGCGTCAGATGAGCGTCATTACGTCGCGCGGCGGCGGACGTAATTTGGCCCGCGCATGCCTAGAGGTGTTCATGTACTCCGCGGCTTTAGTGACCGCAATAAGATGGACAATGCCTGCCAGTTTAGGAGGATATGTTTATTTTAGGCGCATTTTACCTCGTTACAGCCAGGGTGTTTTTATTGTTGGCCCACATCCTGCGGGATGACATTTGAGTAACATGGATGTGGGAAAATGACTTTCTGTGCAGACAGCACACATCTAATTGGACATTCAGGGCCCAAGTTCCGCCTTTGGGGAGGGACGAGTGGATATGTGGGTGTTTACCACCGCAGTCCTCTCCCCCTGCCGATTTTTGCGGGCTTTTTGCCAGTCCCGATTGGCCGCTGCTGGGTTCACTTCCTGCTTGTCATCCTATAGTCATCACTGACCCGGGAAGTCTTTTCAGCAGCGATTCCAATTGGTTTAAAGAGTTGGGGGTAGTCATGTCATTTGATCAGGTGGCAGTCTTACTCCAATTAGGTGTCAGTATTAGGAATTTTACTGATTGATTAGATTGTATTCATGTTTGGAGTGTTTATTTTAAATTTAAGGCAATTTGTGGGAGCTGGTTGATGCCCCAGTTGAAGTACTTGTGTACGAAACGCGTCGGACTTGGTACACCACTCCACTTATTGTCCTTTTTTAATTATTTTGTACTGTGATCACTTTTGATATTTTGACGGTTTTTCAATAAACCCACATTTACCAGCACCATTGGAGCACCAACTTTTTTCTCCTTTCTTCCATGCTGTGGTTGATTGAGTTGCTGCTTGGAGGTTTTTTCTATCATGCCATCCCTCAGTCCTGAAAAGGATTCCTAGATTGGAGGCTATTTCATTACCATCTGAAGACCATGGGGACATCCAGTGTATCCAGAGTCTCTTCGAGGTTGGGATTTCCTTGCAACGAGTGACCATCTGCGATTTGTGTGGTTCATCCAGAGTCTTCATGCCAGCTGATGCGACTTGCCATTGGGATTTCACATGCTCTAACGATATGCCTAGCAAGTAGATTCATCAGTTCTGGTAAGAGTATTCTCCCTTATTCCTTTGCCAGAAGGTTTATGAGATGACCCATATTGTTACACGTCTGGTTTGATCATCACATTCCACGGTCTTTGAATGGACTCTATGTAGACTTATTCAATTATTTTTCACACTTAGCACTTTGTGACACTCATTTGGTGTGATTCAGTTGTTTTCCCCCCCTTTTTTTAGCGCTGCATTTCAGATATAAGTTGTATTCGAATTTTGGTCACGTTTTGTGCAGCTGCTTTTGTATATCTTCACCTGTACCTGACATTTGTTGTCTTTCACTTTTGGTTCAGTCACAGGACTAGCACAATATTCCCCTTTTTTTGCCTTGAATATTGTCTAGATGTACACAGTTTTGTGAATTTTACAGTAAAACCGCACAAAAAATTTAAATAAAATCATAGTAATGGAAAACTGTTCTCAGAACATCCCTGATCAAAAATGCATGCATATTTTTATTTTATTTTTAATCATGTGGGACTTATGCACAAAACAACTAATATCAGTTGATATAGGTAAATGTTCATATTGTTGATATCATCTTAGATATTTTATATACATTAAACCTTTGATTTTTAATTGATCTTTCTTAAAGCAGAACAAAATGCACCAATTTAACCGTTAAATTCAAGGCATGTTTCAGGTGATACAATACAATACAGGCGGCCCCCTACTTACAAACATCTTCTTACAAACGACTCCTATTCACAAACGGAGGGGGACAACAGGAGGTGAGAGGAAATCTACCCCTAGGAGGGGGAGGGGAAATTCACTACTGTAAGAGTTATTATGGGAAAAAGGTACCGCCACTGATGCTTTATCACCAATCCTTGTTTCCACAACAACCCAAAATTATCTAAATCTAATTGTTATTGGAACAGAAAGTGAGGTGAAATCTTCTGAATAGGGGCCCAGACAGCAAAACAAATGTTACAAGGGTGATAACACATCCCTATACTATCCAAAAAGCTTAAAAATAGTTTTTTGGCTGGAGCTACACTTAAAAAAGGTACCTTTTCTGACTTACAAACAGATTCAACTTAAAGTGGTTGTAAACCCACTCTGACAACTTGCACCTACAGGTAAGCCTAGATTAAGGCTTACCTGTAGGTGCAAGAAATATTTGCTGAAAAGTCTGCAATGATGTCTGCTGCGCATGCGCACCTTAGACAACGGTGCAGGCGCTCTGAGCTGGCGAGGTCTTGAATGGGATATTGCTGGGACTATGCCAGTCTCGCGAGCATGCGCGGTAGTGACGTCATCGCCGCTCCGGCCAATCACAGCGCCGGAGCGACGATACACGGAAGATGCTCAGAGGGGACATGGCGGCGGCGGAGGGGAACGAGGAGCGATTTGGGGGCTTCGATCTCAGGTAAGTGCCACATAATGAGCTAGTATGCTATGCATACTAGCTCATTATGCCTTTCTCTTGCAGCTTTTTTTTTTCAGAGAGACAATCACCTCCATACACCATCCAATCAGAGCTCAGCATCTCCATCCATCCCCCACACTCACTAATACCCCACACATTATTTTAGCACATCTCCTGTAGTCTATTAATAGCTATTTATTTATTTTAATTTTTTTCGCAGATTACGTTCCATTTCCTTTATTTCCAGCAGATCTCCTGCAGACTATTAGCATCTATTTCATTTATGAAAGGAGGAACGGTTTGAGGAAGAGACAACAAGAGAGACATTATCACCGCTTATATCTCTATACACTGGGAAATGGCTGCTTATAGTTTGCAGGAGACCTGCAAAAAAAAAAAATTAAATAGATGCTTATAGTCTGCAGATCTAATGAGAAAAGTAAATAGATACTTATAGTCTGCAGGAGATCTGCAAAAAAATTATATAAATGCTAATAGTCTGCAGGAGATCTGATGGAAATAAATAGTAATCTGTAAAAAAAAAAATTTAATAGATGCTAATAGTCTGCAGGAGATCTGCTGAAATAAAGGAAATGGCTGCTCTAATGCAAAAAAAAGAAAAAGAAAAGAAAAATGAAATATATGCCAATAGTCTGCAGGAGATCTGCAAAAAAATGAAATAGATGTTAATATACTGCAGGAGATCTGATGGAAATAAATAGCAATCTGCAAAAAAAAAAGAAAAGAAATAGATGCTAATAGTCTGCAGGAGATCTGCAAAAAAAGAAGTGAAATGGCTGTTAATAGTCTACAGGAGATCTGCTAAAAAAAGAAATAGATGATATTAGTCTGCAGGAGATCTGGTGAGAAAACGAAATAGATACCAATAGTCTGCATGAGATCTGCAAAAAAAATTTAATAGATGCTAATAATCTGCAGGAGCTCTTATGGAAACAAATAGTAATCTGCAAAAAAAAATTTTATGAAATAGATAGTATCTATATTCTATTCTGTTCTATTGTTTTTCTAGTCTATTTTCTATTTCTATTCTAATCTTTCTATTCAAATTCAAATTCATTCTATACGAAATTCGAACATTAATAGAATAGAATATTAATAGATTAGAATAGAAATAGAAAATAGACTAGAAAAACAATAGAACAGAATAGAATTAAATATAATATATATATTGTATTTTATTCTATTCTGTTCTATTGTTTTTCTATTTGATTCTTTCCAATATTTTCGATTCTATTCTAATCTTTTCGATTCGAATTTGAATTCATTCTATACGAAATTAAAATTTCGGAAGATGGTTTTATAAATATATATAAATATATATATATATATATATATAGATAGATAGATAGATAGATAGATTATATATATCTATAACCATTTTCCGAAACTCTAATTTCATATAGAATTAAATCGAATTTGAATAGAATATATTCAAAACTAATGGAAAAAAACTATCATAAAAAAAACAATAGAACAAATCAAAAAAAAAATAAAAAAAAATATATATATATATATATATATGAATAAAGGTGTGTTGTATGAAGGCCTGACAGAACACACACTTAGCGCCAGTTCAAACTTGCAAAATACAAGGCAGCCTGAACAGTAAAATTCAAGGTATTTTTATACAAAACACATTAAATGGTAAAGCAGCTGTTTAAAATTAGTAAATAAATAAAGGGTGGTAAAACGATAAACAGGTAAAACTGTAAAATAAGTTTTATACAAAACAGCGCTAAAATATAAACAAAAATAACATAAAAGGACCCGTGGATCATGCCACTGAAAAAGTCCAGCACGTATGAAGAAATGACCAGTTCAGAGTATTATGGTGAGTAATATCACAAAAAAGTCCAAGTGTGCACTTTCCACCACCAAAGACAATTATTTGGAATCCACCGTGTGATGAAAAAAACCCCTTAGGGGTTCACACTTACCAGAGGTAAGATATAAATGAGCCTTAAATAGAAGGTAACATCAGCTACTCTGTATAAGCAAATCTTCTCCAATCAGGGTACACCAATAAGGATGGGCTCCAAAGCAGACCATAAAATAATAGGAAGATAACAGCACAATAGTGTAATCCTGTTTATTTCAAATCTGTTAACCCACCAGTAGGAGACCCCTTTAACCAAACTACGTACATCAAACAGCAGTAAAATAAGCAATGAATGGCCCAAGAGGGCGCTATCACCATTTCCAGCGTCCTAGGGAGAGTGTGTGTGTCCTCACGGATCCTGCAGACACTTCCGAATGGTAGCTGTGAGCGGTGGAACGCACGCTTGGAACGCAGACGTCACTTCCGGGTCGCAGGTAGTCGTGGTTACGCCCTGACGCGTTTCGTCACCTGACTTCAACAGAGGGCGTCTATTTCTATTCTAATCTTTCTATTCAAATTCAAATTCATTCTATACGAAATTTGAACATTAATAGAATAGAATATTAATAGATTGGAATAGAAATAGAAAATAGACTAGAAAAACAATAGAACAGAATAGAATTAAATATAATATATATATTGTATTTTATTCTATTCTGTTCTATTGTTTTTCTATTCGATTCTTTCCAATATTTTCGATTCTATTCTAATCTTTTCGATTCGAATTTGAATTCATTCTATACGAAATTAGAATTTCGGAAGATGGTTTTATAAATATATATAAATATATATATATATATATATATATATATAGATAGATAGATAGATAGATAGATAGATAGATAGATAGATAGATAGATTATATATATCTATAACCATTTTCCGAAACTCTAATTTCATATAGAATTAAATCGAATTTGAATAGAATATATTCAAAACTAATGGAAAAAACTATCATAAAAAAAACAATAGAACAAATCAAAAAAATCAAAAAAATCAAAAAAAAAAAATATATATATATATATATATATATATATAGTGGGTGTTGTGGAAATATGGGTTGTTTGCAGAGCACACAGCCTATATTTCCTGTGCTCTATAAGCACACACTTTAGATTCAAAATCCACTCACCGTTCATTCCATCATTCATCCAAGAAGCAAGGCTCACACATTTTGAATGACAATTACTCAGTCATACAACACTGTACCCATATGAAATTTTTGTCCTTTTTTTCACACAAATAGAGCTTTCTTTTGGTGGTATTTAATCACTGTTGGGTTTTTTATTTTTTGCGCTATAAGAGAAAAAAGACTGAAAATTTTGTAAAAAAATGAATTTTTCTTTGTTTCCGTTATAAAATTTTGCAAATTAGTATTTTTTCTTCATACATTTTGGCCAAAATTTATACTGCTACATATCTTTGGTAAAAATAAGTACAAATTGGTGCATATTTTTTGGTCTTTGTGAAAGTTATAGAGTCCACAAGCTATGGTGCCAATATCTGAAAATTGATCACACCTGAAGTACTGACGGCCTATCTCATTTCTTGAGACCCTAACATGCCAGAAAAGTACAAATACCCCCCAAATGACCCCTTTTTGGAAAGAAGACATTCCAAGGTATTTAGAAAGAGTCATTGTGAGTTTTTTGAAGTTGTCATTTTTTCCCACAATTCTTTGCAAAAATCAAGATTTTTTTTTTCTTTTTTTTTTTTCCACAAAATTGTCATATTAGCAGGTTATTTCTCACACACAGCATATGCATACCACAAATTACACCCCAAAACACATTCTGCTATTCCTCCCGAGTATGGCGATACCACATGTGTGAGACTTTTACACAGCGTGGCCACATACAGAGGCCCAACATGCAGGGAGCACCATCAGGCGTTCTGGAGCACCCAGGCCAATTCTGACATTTCTCTCCTACATGTAAAAATCATAATTTGTTTGCTAGAAAATTACATAGAACCCCAAAACATTATATATGTTTTTTTAGCAAAGACCTTAAAGAATATAATGGTGGTCATTGCAACTTTTTATCTTGCACGGTATTTGCGCAGAAATTTTTCTAACGCGTTTTTTACGGAAAAAAACTGTTTTGTGCCTAAAAGAAAAAAAAACCAGTAAAGTTAGCCCAATGTTTTTGCATAATGTGAAAGATGAAGTTACGCCGAGTAAATAGATACCTAACATGTCACCCTTCAAAATTGCACACGCTCGTGGAATGGCGCCAAACTTCGCTACTTAAAAATCCCCATAGGCCATGCTTTAAATATTTTTACTGGTTACATGTTTTGAGTTACAGAGGAGGTCTAGGGCCAAAATTATTGCTCTCGCTCTAACGTTCGCAACGATACCTCACATGTGTGGTTTTAACACCGTTTTCATATGTGGGCGGGGCTTATGTATGCGTTCACTTCTGCATGCGAGCTCGCGGGGGCAGGGGCGCTTTAAAAAAATATATATATATATATTATTGTCCATTTTACTTTATTTATTTTAGTTTGACATGTTTTTCCGCCCCAAATTTTTTTTTGATCACTTTTATTCCTATTACAAGGAATGTAAACATCCCTTGTAATAGGAATATGGCATGACAGGTCCTCTTTACAGTGAGATATGGGGTCAATAAGACCCCACATCTCACCTCTAGGCTGGGAAGCCTGAAAAAAAAACAAAAAAAAAAACAATCCTGGCTTTGATCGTAGCGGTGAGTCGGTAGAAGCACCGGAGGGCAGCGGGAGGGGGGGCATCCCCTCTCACCTTCCGTAAGAGCGATCAAGCGGTGGAACAGCCGCTATGATCGTTCTTATGGTGCAGGGAATCGCCAGCTGAAAAAGCGAATATCTGAATGATGCCTGTAGCTGCTCCCATCATTCAGATATCCCCGAATAAAGTTAAGGACGTCATATGACGGCCGGCGGGCGGGAAGTGGTTATTGCGGAGTATTGCCGGGTATTGCGGAGTATTGCCGGGTATTGAGGAGTATTGCCGGGTATTGAGGAGTATTGCCGAGTATTGCGGGGTATTGCGGGGTATTGCCGGGTATTGCGGAGTATTGCCGGGTATTGCGGAGTATTGCAGGGTATTGCGGAGTATTGCAGGGTATTGCGGAGTATTGCCGGGTATTGAGGAGTATTGCCGGGTATTGTGGAGTATTGCCGGGTATTGTGGAGTATTGCCGGGTATTGTGGAGTATTGCCGGGTATTGTGGAGTATTGCAGGGTATTGAGGAGTATTGCGGAGTATGGCAGGGTATTGCGGAATATGGCAGAGTATTGCACAGTATGGGCAGAGTATGGGCAGGGTATTGCACAGTATGGGCAGGGTATTGCACAGGGTATTGCACAGAGTATGGGCAGAGTATGGGCAGAGTATGGGCAGGGTATTGCACAGGGTATTGCACAGGGTATTGCAGAGTATTGCACAGGGTATTGCAGAGTATTGGCAGGGTGTATTGCAGAGTATTGGCAGGGTGTATTGCAGAGTATTGCACAGGGTATTGCAGAGTATTGCACAGGGTATTGCAGAGTATTGCACAGGGTATTGCAGAGTATTGCACAGGGTGTATTGCAGAGTATTGCACAGGGTGTATTGCAGAGTATTGCACAGGGTGTATTGCAGAGTATTGCACAGGGTGTATTGCAGAGTATTGGCAGAGTATTGCACAGGGATGGCTGAGCAGGGATGGATGGATGGCTGGATCTGTGACTGCAATTGTCACAGATCCAGCCCACAGCTGACATGGGGGAGGGAGCGGACATGATCCGCTCCCTCCCCTCTCCTCTCACACTGTACCGATCGGTACAGAGAGGGGAGGGAGGAACTGGCATCATCACATGACGCCGGTCTGTTTACAAGTGATCGCTCCGTCATTTGACGGAGCGATCACGTGGTAAACGGCCGCGATTAGCGGCCATCTACCGTGATCCGTGATGCGCCGGGTCTTCCGGACCCGGCGGTCACGGACATATCCTGGAGATTCTGTGAGATTCTGTGAGATTCTGTGAGGACGTCCCTGGGACGTCCACTCAGGATAACTTGACCGCGCTGTGGACGTCTTTTGTACATGGCGCGGTCGGGAAGTGGTTAAACTCAAAAGATCTCAAGACAGGAGGTGATTGGTTGCAGCAACCAGTCACCTCCCCCCATGGGCGGGGACATCACAGGATGTTCCTTCCACAGGAGAATGACCATACAAGGACATCCTTCCAAACAGATACAATGTTCATTCAAATTGACTAACAGTGACATACACTGTTACCAAATGACGGAAACTACACAACAATTATGCCTCAAATGGACCACAATTATTCTATAGTTATGCTACTGTTCCTGTGGACACAGATATGTGCGCTCGGAGTCATTCAACGCCCCCCGCCAGGGGCCGGCCAGTTCCCCCAACGGGGCGCAAAACAACATCTCTAAATGCAGCAAACATCGCTGTTTCCATAGGAAGATTTTCCCGCCACCGATCTTCCACCAACGTCTGTATGTGCAAATACCCTCAGATGAGCGCATTACAGCAAAACTGACACTGGGGGGACATCTGACAACATACATTAATACATTTCCATAAAAATCTCCACAACAGTCCTCCCTTTTTTGTCATATGCACCCCATGTGTCCATCGATGAGAGTTGATCTGCTTCTTACACCTGGAAATGAATCAGTCCTTAGTCCATAAAAAGGAAAACACGGCTTGACATGTAGACTCTACTCTTCAGGGGCATGACTTATAAAGGAGGACACGACATGGTGAGCTGTAGTAATCGCCGATCCGTCTGTGATCCTCTGTGTCTTGTATGTGGGTGTGGCTTCGGGGCGTCTTATCAAGGAAACTCTGGTCACGCGTCAAATCAGGCAACAGGAGCACCTCGTCACGACATAGAAAGAATAGAAATAAAACTACATGAGTATATATATTCCCACTTCCTTTAACCATGATCCGCTGTAAAATAAAAATTATATTCCCAAAGATTTCCAGACCCTTAAAATAGACTCCCAACCTTCACTTAGCTACAGCTCTGGCTTCAACAATTACATGAAGAACCCTATCCTTAACGGATGAGAATTGTTCAATCATATCCCAAGCCCGAGCCCCCCCCCCCCACCTTGTACATGCAGGACCCCATGCCCAGACCTGGTCGGGTTTGGTGAACAAATCCCTTCTAGCTGTCCCTGCCATTCTTAATTTCCTGCACCATCAGATCCTCGCGATCGGCTGTGTCAAAAGATGCTGGGACAGCTTCACCATCGCGCATGAACCTCTTGCTTTGGGGGAATTACCTTTATAAGCTGCAGATCATCCACATAAACACCAAACTAAAGTTCAAACACACTTGTGGGCTGCCTAGATACCCAAACCGACAAGAGGCAGAGCTATTAAAACTCACCAATTTTACCCTCTAAAAATGCATCGTTAGATTCCATTGACAAGTGTCTGTCTGGAGTCTTCACTAGTTTGTCAAAACTCCTCATACCCATAATAACATCATAAATGGCATGTACCGCTGTCATCGCTGGGGACTAAAACTCGGTGAAGACTCAGAACAGACCATCGGTCCTGTTCGCTTTCTGAGCTAGTCAGGACATACACTTTATATAATAACTTGGGATGCTTTTCATCGTTACCCTCGCTAAAATTTACTAAACAACAAAAATATAAATAAACAAAGATACTCCTCATTCTTTGGAGTGGTTGAGCCGCTTCTTGCAGTGGCTGGCGTGGTCTCATCCCTCAAGCTTCTTTACAACGACCCAGTCACCTGGTTGGAAAGAATGTAAACTGATTATTAAGTCAGGGTCCGGGAGGGAATCGTAAACCCTGTGGTGGACATTTTGAAGTTCATGTCACAACGATCGCACCCACCCCATCAGCCGAGAATATAAGTGACAGCTAATGAGGAGAGTACGACCCTGATTTTGATTGACCTCCAAACAACCCTCATATGACAATAACCCAGACATCGGGACTGTGGTCACTGCATAACCTGTGCGTGGCTTACAATACCTGGAACCACTGACAAAAGGTTCTTAGCCTCTGGGATGGGAACCTACTTCACCAGACTGCTGCTTGCCGATTCAAATTCTATCAAAGAAAGACAGTCTTGGCACAAACTTGGTTAGAATTACAGAGGTTATTATTAGTTTGAAAAAAAACTGTCACTCTTACATTTATCACTTCTCCCCCCTTTTCTTCCTCATTACAGACTGAAGGAAGAAATGTGTGGTGCAGGAAAAAAGAAACAATGAGATGGCCCATGATACTTATACCTCCCTTAGACTCATGTATTTATCCATATGTACCGCTGTCTACATACACCTGTTCTCTGTGTACAAACTCCTTGGACCTGAAAAATACTTATAAGCAAAATCATTACTCTATTCTTCATATTTAACCTGTAAAGAATGGAAAACAATAATGACATTCCTGTACATTGGTAAATTGTCAATGACATTCTTTCAAAACCGATTCAAACAAAACCCTCTGTAACCCTTACTTTTCCCGTTCCTACAAAAATACAACAGCCGCGACGCATCGAAGGATCGCCGCGGTAAGTTCGAACATATTCACGTTACTACATATAAACACTCCGATACAAACGTGGGGGAAATACTTCCCAGTTTCCAAAACCACAAATGAAAAAAAACAAAAACAGCCAGAATTCTACCTTCACTCTTTCAGCAATAGGAACAAATACAATGGGAATATGAGAGCAACTCGAGAAGCTTGCATGGACCAGCCATACAAAGTTCAAACAAACGGGCATGAGACTACACCTCCATCAACACTCATCATTACAGATTTCTGAAGCCGCAGCTCAACTACATCCATTCCAGAGGGATACCCAAAATAGTATCCTTGGACCACCTATGTTAATCTTTTTGGGGTTCAAAGGCCTTTGCCCCAAAACTAGGCTTCGTGCACTGTGTGACCGTCTGACTATGGGAAGCCTCCATTCCTTCCCTTTGCACAGACCTCCTTGTGTCCAAGGCGATTCGAATCGGCTTATCGTCTTAAACCTGCGTCCAGGTTAAACCGTTGCACCCATTTTCGGAGATCACCGCCCGGTGTCTTCTTATACGGTGAATTGAAGAACTACAACCACTATATGGTCAAGTCCTCCAACTAGAAACCCTAACCGAGGCGTCAACTCTATGGCTTGTTGTCCCAAAGCAACAACCACAGATCAACCCCCGAATTAGGCCTCTACCCCTCACAGTGCATGCATACACAAGCATTTTCCGCTATACACCCATACACTGCGTTGTCAGACTAAACCACACAGAACACTTACGCCAGTTTACCACCTGCAGAACAATGTGGCTTCTCTCTGTATCTAGATGATAAAATAATGGTGATACCCCCTGTTTTTCTCTCTACCCAAAACTGTATTACAGTACAAAACTTCACAAAACTGGAACAAAATATAAAAGACTTAACGAAAAAATGCTTTCCATTTTCCTTCCAGACACAAATCTCATTGCTCACCTTTAAAAACCCCAAGCTCCTCCCACTAACTTTCTGCTGATATATAAATGCTGAAAAGAAACTTCCGGTTATGCTCAGCTCTTAAAAAAAAAAAAAAACTGGTTTATTTACATATCAATTGTTCAGGAAGAGGGAGGGGAAGGGGAGGCGTTAGCCATAATCGCCTTGTCTATCAAGACTCCAAAAAATCCATGGCTACACATTATATATTTCAACCATTTAAAACCTTGTCAAGGAAATGATGGAGTAAACCCCCCTTTGCAAATGGGAGGGAATCTCCCCTAACCCACATTCCCTGGAAGTCAGACCATAAGTTGGGACTCAAAATACAAACTCCTGCCAAAAGATGGCTATACAGTACAAGATCCAAAAAATGAATTGCCCTCTGGGAAACTCCCAAATATTTAAACATAAAAACACATCATTGTACAAAAACTCTGTTAGTCTTACAATCTATCAAAATTCAGTGTAAAGTGAAGCTTTTTCTTAAAACCAAAATCCAAAACCCCAAACCCCTGCTCATATACTGCTAAGTCAGCCAATCCTGCAATAGCCCACACTCACCCAAATGAAAACAGAGAAATCCCCAACCTAACATCATGTGCATGGAGTTTGCATGTCCTCCCTGTGTCTGCGTTGGCCTCCTCCCACACTCCAACTGCTGGTAGGTCAGCCAGATCCCATCCATAAATAGGCCCCAGCATGTGCGTGTGTCCGCAAGCACGTTGTGGCCCCTCGGGGTAAAACCGCGCTATTTTAAGATGCCTCTCAACTCACCTCAAAAGGTGATGCTTAGAAAAGCAATTTAAACCAGAGACAAAACTGCGGCAATCAACAAATGCCAATACAGCATATTCAGGGGCCGTGTTTGCTAAACTGGAACTTCCTATCTCAAACTGTAAACGTCTCTCAAAATGGCCGACAAGCCAGGACTACAAAATGGTGGATGACCCACCACAGCACCTCATGGACAATAAAAATTGCATCATTGACGCATGCAATTTTTCCCGCCAAAACCAGCATGGGACGTCACAATGAACGCCACATTGGTTCCCCTACACAAAGAAAAACACAAATTGCCTCTAACAGGTTCCAACGCAGAAAAGATCGCACTATATTCGCACCAAACATCAAAATCTGCCCCAAAGGCTGAGAAATTCCACCAGCGAAATAGCAGACGAATGCCACATGGTATAGTGCCCAAAAGAAAGGTAGCTGCACCTTCCCTTATAGGATACCCACAGGCTAAGGAAAAACTGTGCCTCAAAATGGCAGACAAACCTGCAAGGCTAACAAAAGCCAAGAATGGCGCCATTACTTTTTCCCGCCCAAACCAGCATCTCTTTAAAAGAAAATCAAAAATGTTTTTCTCCACAAAGACTGACTACACCATTGAAACTTTTCTAAATTATCATCAAAATCCACTGAAAAAGGTGTCAGCTACACTCTACAAGGACCACATGTACACTTACAAACTTAGCCTCCCTTTTGCCAACTAAACAGCACATTCAATAAATGTGAGTTACATGACAATATTAAAAACATATTCATTTCTCTAAGTTCATATACTCTGAGATATTCACCACTTTTCTCTACCTAAAGTTCACACACAGTGGCCTCAGCTTCCATAACAAGCCATTGCAGAGACATACTATGTCTGCCTTCTAGCAATGCCTGGCCACTTGGATATGCGGCGGGAACTTTCAACTCAAAAACCAAACACTTTCGTTAAAATATTTTTACACTTATGGGGACATGTGTCTTTGTCCCCTATAAAGGCAAAAATCACAATCTAACCATTTCTATTTTTCATAGAAATCACAAACACCACACACATACAGTATATTGTTGCTTGTAACATCAGATCATCTCTCAGGGCCCTTCCACTACAAAACTCCTGCATGCTATTTACAGAAAGTCACCAACTTTCACCCTTGTAACTGAAATGCTGGCTGCCCCTCCCCCACTAAACCTCATGGGGGCAGCCATTTTCAGCTTCTCTCACACAGGGACCAGAACAATGCAGCAGCCATGGCTGGCTGCAAACTGCTCAATACATCGCACAAACAGTCTATATATTTCTCGCTTAGTTACACAATTTCAATCACACTCATGGGTACACATGTCCTACATCACACAAACAATCTAATCACACAGGCACATGCAGGCATACCCACACACAATCAAATTCACAGGCATACGATCCATGACAAAATCACACACACACATACGATTCGCAGACATACACACGCACACATACACACGCTGCAAACTTAAAGCATTATTTCAAAAAGACAAAAAAAAATTCTTTTAAAGAGTAGAGCCCCCCACATTGGAACGTAGATCCACTCTTCCCCCCATCTCGATCCGATGTCCAAAGGGACTCCATCTATTCCCAAAAATCCTGGCCCGCCATAAACTGTTGTGGAAATATGGGTTGTTTGCAGAGCACACAGCCCATAATTCCTGTGCTCTATAAGCACACACTTTAGATTCATCTTTTTGCAATAATGCTATCTTTAAGTTTGCTAAAATCCACTCACCGTTCATTCCATCATTCATCCAAGAAGCAAGGCTCACACATAGACCTTATCGTCAGGCCATCCCAGCATAGACTGTCCAGCCAAAGCCTACTCATAGGCTTTTATTAAACTCAAAAGATCTCAAGACAGGAGGTGATTGGTTGCAGCAACCAGTCACCTCCCCCCATGGGCGGGGACATCACAGGATGTTCCTTCCACAGGAGAATGACCATACAAGGACATCCTTCCAAACAGATACAATGTTCATTCAAATTGACTAACAGTGACATACACTGTTACCAAATGACGGAAACTACACAACAATTATGCCTCAAATGGACCACAAATATTCTATAGTTATGCTACTGTTCCTGTGGACACAGATATGTGCGCTCGGAGTCATTCAACGCCCCCCACCAGGGGCCGGCCAGTTCCCCCAACGGGGCGCAAAACAACATCTATAAATGCAGCAAACATCGCTGTTTCCATAGGAAGATTTTCCCGCCACCGATCTTCCACCAACGTCTGTATGTGCAAATACGCTCAGATGAGCGCATTACAGCAAAACTGACACTGGGGGGACATCTGACAACATACATTAATACATTTCCATAAAAATCTCCACAACATGGGGATCGAAAGTTTGGGCCCCCCAGGTAAAAATGTGTATTAATGTGCATAACGAAGCCAAGGAAAGATGGAAAAATCTCCAAATGGCATCAAATTACAGATTAGACATTCTTATAATATGTCAAAAAAAGTTAGATTTTATTTCCATCATTTACACTTTCAAAATTACATCAATCATCGTCTGGGAAGACCAGGTGATGTCAATCTCAAAGGTTTTAAATGGCCAGACTCATCTGACCTTGCCCCAACAATCAGCACCATGGGTTCTTCTAAGCAGTTGTCTAGAAAACTGAAACTGAAAATAGTTGACACTCACAAAGCTGGAGAAGGCTATAAGAAGATAGCAAAGCATTTTCAGATGTCAATATCCTCTGGTCGGAATGTAATTAAGAAATGTCAGTCATCAGGAACAGTGGAAGTTAAAGCAAGATCTGGAAGACCAAGAAAAATATCAGACAGAACAGCTCGCAGGATTGTGAGAAAAGCAATTCAAAACCCACGTTTGACTGCACGATCCCTCCAGAAAGATCTGGCAGACACTGGAGTTGTGGTACACTATTCCACTATAAAGAGATACTTGTACAAATATGGTCTTCATGGAAGAGTCATCAGAAGAAAACCTTTTCTACGTCCTCACCACAAAAATCAGCGTTTGAACTTTGCAAATTAACATATAGACAAGCCTGAGGCATTTTGGAAACAAGTTCTGTGGACCGATGAGGTTAAAATATAACTTTTTGGCCAGAATGAGCAAAGGTACGTTTGGAGAAGAAAGGGCACAGAATTTAATGAAAAGAACCTCTGTCCAACTGTTAAGCATGGGGGTGGATCAATCATGCTTTGGGGTTGTATTGCAGCCAGTGGCACAGGGAACATTTCACGAGTAGAAGGAAAAATGGATTCAATAAAATTTCAGCAAATTTTGGATGGTAACTTGATGCCATCTGTGAAAAAGCTGAAGTTAAAGAGAGGATGGCTTCTACAAATGGATAATGATCCTAAACACATCTCAAAATCCACGGGGGATTACATCAAGAGGCATAAACTGAAGGTTTTGCCATGGCCTTCACAATCTCCTGACCTCAACATTATTGAAAACCTATGGATAGACCTTAAAAGAGCAGTGCGTGACAGACAGCCCAGAAATCTCAAAGAACTGGAAGACTTTTTTAAGGAAGAATGGGCAAAGATACCTCAAACAAGAATTGAAAGACTCTTGGCTGGCTACAAAAAGCGTTTACAAGCTGTGATACTTGCCAAAGGGGGCAGTACAAGATATTAACTCTGCAGGGTGCCCAAACTTTTGCAGACGCTATTTTTTTGTTTTCTGTAATTTTGAAAGTGTAAATGATGGAAATAAAATCTATCTTTTTTTGACATATTATAAGAATGTCTAATCTGTAATTTGATGCCATTTGGAGATTTTTCCATCTTTCCTTGGCTTCGTTATGCACATTAATACACATTTTTACCTGGGGTGCCCAAACTTTTGATCCCCACTGTGTGTATATATATATATATATATATATATATTGTGGGGGATTAGGCTCAATGCAGGGACAAACTCACAGTTTCTTTAGGAAAACATCACGTTTTTTCCACAGGATATTCCCAAACAGAAGAAAAACATCTTCCCATCAATCAAACAATAAACTTCTGCTCTACCGAGCCTTACTGTGTTCATAGGCTGACCAGTCCTTGGTCTTGTAGTAAGTGTCCTTACAAACGTAAATCCTTTGTATCCAATAATCAGGGGTAAGCAGCCATGCTCCACATGGAGACACACACTCTCTCTTCACATGGAGACACTCTCTCTTCACATGGAGACACTCTCTCTTCACATGGAGATACTCTCCCTCTCAGAGCTGAGACCAGCTGCCTTAATCAAGGCCTGGAAGGAAACCAACAAACTGCGGCTCCACGGACCTGGGAGACTGTCCCACCCAGAGCTCTATCAGACTCCCAATAAAACCAGCCCCGGAACAAACTTTACCAACACAGGATAAAGAACTATCTTTCTTTATCCTAAAGTCTTTGCTGGTAATTAGTGATGAGCCGAACACCCCCGGGTTCGGTTCGCACCAGAACCCGCGAACGGACCGAAAGTTCGCACGAACTTTAGAACCCTATTAAATACAATGGATGCGAACGTTCGAAATCTAAAGTGCTATTTATAACGACTAATATGCATGTTATTGTCCTAAAAAGGGTTTGGGAACCCGGGTTCTGCACCAGGGGACATGTATCAATCCAAAAAAAAGTTTTAAATACGGCCGTTTTTCGGGAGCAGTCATTTTAATGATGCATAAAGTGAAAAAAAAGTCAAATATTCCTTTAAATATCGTACCTGGGGGGTGTCTAAAGTATGCCTGTGAAGTGCCACGTGTTTCCCGTGTTTAGAACTGTCCCTGCACAAAATTACATTTCTAAAGGAAAAAAAGCCATTTAAAACTGCTTGCGGCTTTAATGTAATGTCTGGTAATATGGATGAAAATCTTTAAGAAAAATGGCATAGCTACCCCATCACAGCCCCCCCCCCTACCCCAGCCCATTACCAGCCCCTTTGGGTCTTGTATGGATATTAAGGGGAACCCCGCACACAAAATAAAAAAGGCCCTATATACTCTGAACAGCCGTATACAGGTGGTGCATACAAGACAGGGACTGTAGCTTTGTTCTTATGTAGAATCTGTTTGTAATTTTGAACAGGTACATTGTTTAAGTGTAGCTCCAGCCAAAAAATCTATTTTTAAGCTTTTTGGAAAACATAGGGAAGGATTATCACCCCTGTAACATTTGTTTTGCTGTCTGTGCAGTGTGCACCTGTTCAGAACAGTTCACCTCACTTTCCGTCCTAATGACAAATGTTTTTAGAAAATTTGGGGTTTTTATTGAAACAAGAATTGGTTAAAAAGCATCAGTGGAGAGGAGACACTTTTTTTCCCATATTAACTCTTACAGGAGAGAATTTGCCTTCCTAGGGGTAGATTTCCTCTCACTTCCTGTTGTATCCTTCCGTTTGCAAGGAGGAGTCGTTTGTAAGTTGGATGTTTGAAAGTAGGGGCCTGCCGTATATACTCTGACCTCACAGTTACTCTTGGTGGGCGCATGAATGGGCCCTGCTGTGAATTATTAGATCAAGAATTGTAATTGCATGCCCCTGTTGAACAGGGGCTGAAAAATTGGGCCTTTGGTGGTGGTGGTGGTGGTGGTGGTGTTGACACAACACTGTAAGGCCTCACAGTTAGTCTTGGTGGGCGCAGGAATGGGCCCTGCTGTGAATTATTAGATCAAGAATTGTAATTACATGCCCCTGTTAAACAGGGGCATAAAAATTGGGCCTTAGGCACTGGTGCCACAACACTGCAACCCCTCACAGATACTGTACTTGGAGCACAGCAATGAGCCCTGTTGCAAAGTATTGCATCAAAAATTGTAATTACACGCCCCTGTTAAACAGGGGCTGAAAAATTGGGCCTTAGCCACTGGTGCTGGTGCCACGACACTGCAACCACTCCCAGATACTCTAGTTGGAGTGCAGGAATGAGCCCTGCTGCAAAGCATTGCATAAAAAATTGTAATAACACGCCCCTGTTAAACAGGGGATGAAAAATTGGGCCTTAGCCACTGGTGGCGGCACCCAGAAACAAAAATGTTCTTCCAAGCTATCATCATCAATGGGATCATTGAGGAGGAGGAGGATAGTCAGTCAACATAACAGGACAGTCACTCAGCATCAGCATCAGTCTTGAAGGGATGTGACATTTGAAAATAAATTAGTCTGTTATATCAGCTTCAGGTGTTTGGTAGCTGGTGGTGATCCAAGACTGGTTCATCTTTATGAAGGTCAGTCGATCAACAGAGTCGGTGGACAGGCGCACCCTGTGATCCGTGACAAATCCTCCAGCAGCACTGAATGTGCGTTCTGAAAGAATGCTGGATGCAGGACAGGCCAGTAGCTCAATTGCATCCTGTGCAAGCTCTGGCCAGTGATCCATCCTCAAGACCCAGTAAGCCAGAGGATTTTTGGTGGGGAAGGTGTCCAAGTCTGACCTTGCCCCTAGGTATTCCTGCACCATGTATATCAGACGCTGGCGATGGTTGCTGGAACCGATCATACCTTGGGGCTGCGGACTAAAGAATTGTCTGAACGCATCGGTCAGACGGCCACCTTCCCCACCGCTCCTTCTTTGACTGACCGAAGCCTCAGCAACTCGTTGTCCAGGACCAGGAGTTTGTAACCTCCCAGTCTCTGGGAACGCGTTGCACAGACCTTTCTGCAAGGCCTCCCGGAGTTGTCTCATCCTCTGCTCCCTCTGCGACGGTAAGATAAGGTGGATCAAGGAGAGTGGCCAGCCAGTAAGGTCCCTCTCCTTGATCCGAAGAATATGAGGATCCTTCCGCAGACTTTGCAGGATCAGGGAGGCCATGCAGCGTAGGTTAGCTGAGGCATTCGGTCCGGAGTCCTCTAGGTCACTAAGGACGACATGATCCGCAGCCACCTCCTCCCAGCCACGTATAAGTCCACTGGTTTCTTGGGACTGTAAATCATCCCTAAAAGACTGCTGCTGATGATACTGAGTGCCAGGCTCCACCTCCATGCTGACACAATCCTCCTCCTCCTCCTCCTCCTCCTCCTCTTCTTCTTCCTGTGCGATGGGTGGGACAGAAGGAACACTGTCTGGGTAAAGGGGGCCTTGAGAGACAAGGAAGTCCTCCTCTTCCTGCCTCTGTTCTGCCTCAAGTGCCCTGTCCATTTTTCCACGCAGCGTATGTTCCAACAGGTGGACAAGAGGTACAGTGTCACTGATGCATGCACTGTCACTGCTCACCATCCTCGTGGCCTCCTTAAATGGTGCCAGGACAGTGCATGCATCCCTAATCATGCCCCACTGGGGTGGTGAAAAAAACCTGAGCTCCCCTGACCCTGTCCTGGTGCCGTAGTCGCACAGGTACTCATTGATGGCCCTCTGCTGCGTGTGCAGCCGCTGCAGCATGGCCAACGTTGAGTTCCACCTGGTGGGCATGTCACATATAAGGCGGTTCTTGGGCAGGTTCAACTCCTTTTGCAGCTCAGCCAGGCGAGCACTGGCATTATAAGATCTGCGGAAATGCACACAGACTTTCCTGGCTTGCCTCAGGACATCCTGTAAGCCCGAGTACCTGCCCAAGAACCGCTGCACCACCAGGTTAAGGACGTGAGCCACACAGGGCACATGGGTCAGTTGTCCCTGTCGGAGAGCGGAGAGGAGGTTGGTGCCATTGTCGCAAACTACCATTCCTGGCTTAAGCTGGCGTGGCGTCAACTACCTCTCGGCCTGCCCCTGCAGAGCAGACAGAACCTCTTCCCCAGTGTGGCTCCTGTCCCCCAAACACACCAGCGCAAGCACGTCATGGCATCTTTTTGCCTGCGTACTTGCGTAGCCCCTTGAACGCCTACAGAGCACCGCTGGTTCCGAGGACAAAGCAAAGGAAGAGGCCACGGAGGAAGAAGAAGAGGAGGGGGTGGAGGACAGAGGTGTGTCACAACCAGTAGTAGCATTTTGGAGGCGTGGCGGTGGAACAACCTCCAACACTACTGCACCTTGTCCTGCATCCTTCCCAGCTGCCAAAAGAGTGACCCAATGGGCCGTGAAAGAAAGGTAACGTCCCTGTCCATGCCTGCTGGACCATGAGTCAGCGGTAATATGCACCTTACCGCTGACCGCCTTGTCCAGCGAGGCCAAGACATTGCCTTCCACATGCCGGTAGAGAGCCGGAATCGCCTTCCGTGAGAAAAAGTGGCGTTTGGGAACCTGCCACTGAGGAACCGCACATTGCACAAACTCACGGAAGGGGGCCGAGTCTACTAACTGAAAAGGCAGCAGTTGAAGCGCTAGCAATATAGCCAAGCTAGCATTCAACCGCTGGGCATGTGGATGGCTGGGAGTGAACTTCTTTCGACGGTCCAGCAGCTGGGGCAGGGAAATTTGCCTGCTAGAATCGGACGTCGGTGTACTGCTAGCAGAGTGCCCGCAAGTACTTGGCTGTGACACACCTAATTCTACACCTTCATTCCTCTCAGAGCAGGTTTCAGAGAGGACTGAAGGTATAGTGGGGTTGGAGATCCCAGCTGATGCGGTGCAAGAAGAGGTCCGCTTTGTTCTTTGGTGTGGGTCTTTAAGGTAGGCTTGCCAACGAGCTGCATGGCAGGTCAACATATGTCTGGTCAAGCATGTGGTGCCCAAGCGGGTGATGTTTTGGCCACGCGATATACACTTGAGACATATGTTGCAAACAGCAGCTGTGCGATCTGATGCACTCGACTAAAAAAAGGCCCACACCAAAGAACTTTTTGAATAACGGGCAGAGGCAGCGCCCTGCACAGGCGGAGCTCTGCGGTGTGATTCCGTCGGTGTGCTGCCCTTACGCTGGCCCCCCGAGGGCATCCTGCCTCGTTGGAGATGTGCCTCCTCCTCCTCCTCCTCCTCCTCCTCCTCCTCCTCTCTCCTATTAGGCACCCACGTGGAGTCAGTGACCTCATCATCCCCTCCCTCCTCATCACTGGAGCCAATCTGGCAGTATGCTGCAGCTGCTGGAACATGACTGCCAGATTGGTGTCCTTCTTGAGCATCCCCTCTCTCTGCTCTCACGCTACTGCCTTCCTCTAGCTGGGTATCATCATCAGACCCTTCGAAATGCTGGGCATCCTCCTGGAGCATGTACCCAACACTGTGCTCAAACAGTTCGGGGGACTCCTCAGGAGGACATGGTTGGTCTAGGGAAGGAGTGACTGATGATGACATTGATACCAGGGAAGAGGAAGCTTTGGCAGCTGCTTTGCCAGTACCCTGAGCCTGGGTGAGAGAGGATGAGGAGGATGAGGAGGGCTTGGTCATCCACTCTACCAAGTCTTCGGCATTATGCGGCTCAACGCGGCCAGCTGCCGAAAAGGACAAGCGTGTCCCATGGCCACGTGCTGATGGCGATGCACCGCGTCCACGACCAGCACTGTTGTCTCTAGACACAGAGCCTGCTTGCCCTCTTTTATTGGCTCCTGACTGTCTGCCTCTCCATGTTTGCCTTCCAGACATTCTAATGGCCTGCAGGAAAATGGGAAAACCAGCAATACAGGCTAAGTTCAGGTGTAATATGGTCAGGAGGCACACTCCACCCGCTGTAAGTGCCGCAAAATCCTATTGGTGTAACACACCAGGAAAAAGCAACAATACAGGCTAAGTTCAGGTGTAATATGGTCAGGAGGCACAGTCCGCCCGCTGTAAGTGCTGCAAAATCCTGTTGGTGTAACACACCAGGAAAAAGCAGCAATACAGGCTAAGTTCAGGTGTAATATGGTCAGGAGGCACACTCCGCCCGCTGTAAGTGACGCAAAATCCTGTTGGTGTAACACACCAGGAAAAAGCAGCAATACAGGCTAAGTTCAGGTGTAATATGGTCAGGAGGCACACTCCGCCCGCTGTAAGTGACGCAAAATCCTGTTGGTGTAACACACCAGGAAAAAGCAGCAATACAGGCTAAGTTCAGGTGTAATATGGTCAGGAGGCACACTCTGCCCGCTGTAAGTGCCGCAAAATCCTGTTGGTGTAACACACCAGGAAAAAGCAGCAATACGGGCTAACTTCAGGTCCCCTGCCTATCCTTCTCTCTCCCTGCACACAAGGTTTATCAAAGTATATGACACTGACACTCTCCCTGCCTATCCTTCTCTCTCCCTGCACACAAGGTTTAGCAAAGAATATGACACTGACACTGTCCCCTGCCTATCCTTCTCTCTCCCTGCACACAAGGTTTATCAAAGTATATGACACTGACACTCTCCCTGCCTATCCTTCTCTCTCCCTACACACAAGGTTTAGCAAAGAATATGACACTGACACTCTCCCTGCCTATCCTTCTCTGTCCCTACACACAAGGTTTAGCAAAGAATGGATTTGACACTGTCCCTGCCTATCCTTCACTTTCCCTGCTCCGGAACACACTACACGAGACCGCCGCCCTGGCGGCCTTTTATAGTGTGGGGCGTGTACTAAACCCCCTCAGCTATAATTGGCCACAGGCATCCTGCCTGTGGCCAATCATTGCTCTCCTCACTGCCGGCGCTGTGATTGGCCAAGCATGCAGGGTCACAGATGGCGCAGTGTATTGTGGGCCGTTCGCGTCACTCAAATTTGGAGCGAACGGCCCAAATCGTTCGTTGTTCGCCGATGTTCGAGTCAAACCTATATTCGACTCGAACACCGAGCTCATCCCTACTGGTAATATCTTAGATTGCAAATCTAAGAATCCGTGGAGGAACATATATCACTTTTCCTGTAAATTTTAACCTGTTTTACAGGCACCCTGCTACAATATATATATAAAACCAAACCATGTTCCGACATTCGAATTTCGTATAGAATGAATTTGAATTCCAATTAGAAAAGATTAGAATAGCAATAGATAAATATACTAGAAAAACAATAGACCCAAATATAATAAAATATATATATTATATTTTATTCTATTCTGTTCTATTGTTTTTCTATTCGATTCTTTCCAATATTTTCTATTCTATTCTAATCTTTTCAATTCAAATTTGAATTCATTCTATACGAATTTTGAATTTCGGAAGATGGTTTTATATATATTGTGACGGTGGGACCCTGTGCGTCCTTAAAGAGTGTTGGTTTACGCCAGATTTGGTAGAGAAAGACATGCTGATTGAACAGCTGTGTTTTGGGCTATTTAGTTCTGACATGACTATGGATCAGGGCCCCACCCAACAGACAGGAAGTCTGCGTGCCTGGGAGTCAGGTGGACTCCCATCACTCTGATAGGAGTCAGAGGCTATCTATGCTGCATGGGTGCAGCCAGAGTATGCATGTCTGCAGGAGGCAGACGTCATTGCTGAAGTAAGCAAGAAGGTGCTGACCAGGAGTAAGCAAGGAGTGAGCTTATCTCTAGGAAACTGTTTGTTCTGAGGAGCAGACTTTAGGCCTAGGCTAAAGGCCTGAGACAGCCGGATCGCTAGAATGAAAGCCAGAAGGCTAAACTGTTGAGTATGCAAGATACAGTAATGGTGGAACCCCCTGTGAGGGCTACTGATGTATTTGTGAACTTTTTGTGCTTTTAAATAAAAGTGGGCTACCATGCCCTTAAATAGAGTTCCCGACTGGCTTGAATCACTGGAAAAACGCATCTACCACGAGAGCTAACAACCCCCAATCTTACATATGGTGGAGGTATTGTCGAGCAGTTTTGGAAGAGTTCCAGATCCTTGTGTAGCAGGTGGTTACATTTAGGGGGAAGCATCTGAGTGGTAACTAGGCTCAGATGCACTAATTGTTAGGTCTTTTGGACCATTTCTATCCCTGGGAGATAGTACTGGTGTGTAAGTTCACTGGGGCCTATGGGTGGCGCTGTTGTTATGGACCCGGGTTGAATCGCAGTACAAGGTTGTGTCCTTTTTTGTCCCCTCTCGGCAGCAGTACGGCGGGGCGGGGAACCTGCTGTGCCTGTCGGGAGAGGATATAAAAGGGGGCGGCCATCTTCCAGAGGGGTCGTCGGTTCCGCGCTCAGGCACCCTAGGCCTGGGTGCGTGTGTGTCGCCTCCGGGTGCCCTAGGCCCGGAGGCCTGGTCGGGTTGTCTCTGGGTGCCCTAGGCCCGGAGACGGAGCTGCTGTTCCATCTCAGACACCTTCAGTCTGGGGTGAGGTACTTTGGAGAAAGGCACGGAGCCCAGCAGCCTTTGGATGGGATCCGCCGGGGACCGAGACTCCCAGGGATCTGCCTTGCGAGGGGACCCGTATCCAGGACGAGGAGGCCAGGGAGGTGACCCTTTCTGAAGACCCAGCGCAGAGTCGTGGTGACAGATGGGGCCTCTGGTAACTCTCCGGAGGGATGTTCTTGTCCTATAAGGGCTAGCTCACTAACGGAAGGAAGTGCGTGTTCTTTAAATCACAGTGGCAGTGATACTACGCACCCAAGGTCAGTGGCAGTGACTTTCACCTTTTTCACCCGGTCAGTGGCAGTGACCAACCTCATGGTCTGTGGCAGAGACCGTGCACCAAGCCTGGTCGGGTTGTCTCTGGGTGCCCTAGGCCCGGAGACGGAGCTGCTGTTCCATCTCAGACACCTTCAGTCTGGGGTGAGGTACTTTGGAGAAAGGCACGGAGCCCAGCAGCCTTTGGTTGGGATCCGCCGGGGACCGAGACTCCCAGGGATCTGCCTTGCGAGGGGACCCGTATCCAGGACGAGGAGGCCAGGGAGGTGACCCTTTCTGAAGACCCAGCGCAGAGTCGTGGTGACAGATGGGCCTCTGGTAACTCTCCGGAGGGATGTTCTTGTCCTATAAGGGCTAGCTCACTAACGGAAGGAAGTGCGTGTTCTTTAAATCACAGTGGCAGTGATACTACGCACCCAAGGTCAGTGGCAGTGACTTTCACCTTTTTCACCCGGTCAGTGGCAGTGACCAACCTCATGGTCTGTGGCAGAGACCATGCACCAAGCCTGTTCGTGCTGATCAGAACAGGAGAAACCTAAATTCAAGTTTGTGCCTGAACCTCCTCCCACCTTATCTGACCTGTGTTTGTCCCAACCCGTCTGCTCTCAAGGAGACTGTTTATTGTGCAAAAGGAAATAAATAAGTGTTGGACCTTTCAGTTGGTGTGGACAGTTGCTTACTGGGGAGAATTAAAAACTTGTTTCTGACTACTGCAGAAGCGAGGACAGCACTGGAGGCTTTTTTTACACTGGCTGCAAGCAGGCCCGAGAAACTAACACCGCTCAACCTCCCTATTCAGGAGGGTACGGGCTTGTGGTGCGGTGTGCCTCATTCTTTTCCTGCGGAGGAGCCAAGCAGAAGAAAAGCAGGTAAAGTCTGGGGTTGGTGCGCTACATGCGGGGGCTCGAGTCCGGGATGTGTTTGCGGTCATGGAGTGAAAATCCCCCCCAGAAGCTGAACTTTTATTCCCCAGTGAAGTTCCGTGGAGGTCGACCATGTTTGGAACTGCGCCACGAGGAGAACCCTGACTGCGTAGTTCGTGGGCGTGTCTATTCAGAAAAGCCTGCAAGCGATGTAGGAGATGGGAGGAGTCTGACCATGTATGGAGTTACATGTGGGGACTTTGACGCAAAAAGGTCAGTGCGTGATGGAGCAGCAGATGGTCAGCAAGTCGTCTCATGCATCATGGGTTCCAGCTGCTACAACCGTGAAAATGACCTCATTCGCTACTTCGCTTATGGATACAGGGATTCGGCTCAAGCCCCAGGGAAGATTTGCCCTCTACGTGTGCAAGGACGTGGAGGCCCTCGGTGTGATTTGTCCCGGCTGCTCGGGACTGGTGGTTTATCTGAAGCCATTCGGGCGATGCGAAAGCTGTAAGGAGTTTCTGTTCGAGGTGGAGCAACCTACAGAGAGGCCTCGGGTCTTCCACCTCAATTGCCTTACGGGCGCCACCACTCTGGAAGGAAGAATCGAAGCTTGTACAGCCACCCCTGCACGCACTGACGAGACTTCGGAGGAAGTCACAGAGGAGCTTGTTGTAGCGAGTGAGAAACCGGAGGATGCTGCCTCGGTAATGACAGAGTCTTTTCTCCCACTGCCCAAGAGCAAGATGGGTCTTGTGAAGGCTTCCCGCGGCTGTGGTGGAGCAACGCCCCAGCGCTTACCCGGAATGGATGTCTCTGGAGGGAAAAGTCCCCGACGTCCGAGTCCTTCTTCAAGCCGAGGTAAGCCAGGGGGAGAGACTTTGTTAAAGGCCCCTAGCCCTGGGGATTCACATGTTAGTGAGTTGGCCAGAGGGGGTGAATCATCCTTCACCAGGAATTACTTCCCTGCGGAGGAGTACGATACCTCTGACCTAGAGTCCGTCTCAGATGCGGGTGATGACGCCGCAATTGATGAACTGTTTGAGAGAAAGGGATGGGATAAGATGCCCCTGTCCTTGTTCCGTAGGCCTAGGAACCCGCCCATGTCTACTGGGGAAAGTACACCACTGGTGGTGGCCACCGAGCCTGAGGAGGGATCTGTCCCCTTGCCTGCCCTTCCACTGTCGGGAGCACCTGCTTCCGCCAATACCACTACTGCTAGACCGGTGTCACTGCGGGCCCCTGCAACTGGCCCAGAGGCAGTTAAAGTGCCTCGACACCCGGATGCTGTTGTTTTGCCTGGCGCAGGAGACCGCGCCACTATTGCGCCGCTGTCCCGTTTACAGAGACTCTTTAACCAGAAGGTTGCCAGTGAATATGGGTGGGAGTACCTGTGCCTACCCAAAGAACTTCTGTTTGAGGTTGAGGCCTGTAGAGATCGGTGGTACTCGGAGTTTGTGTGGACACACATTAAGGTACCCCAGGCCAGAAGGTACTTTTCGTGTTCGCCTGCCGCCACTCTGCGGTTCAAAGATTGCAAGGCTGCTTGAATGTTGGGTCGGCACATTCATGCGGACAAAGTGCTTATCTGCAGGAAGGATAAGGACGAGGTGGAGTATCACATAGATACCTTCCATAGACATTGGAAGCCATTGGTGTTGCCCGATCGACACTACTATTTGTGAGAGACCAGACTCTTGTGTTTGCGTTTGAACTTTCCTTTCTCTCCAGGAACTTTGCCCATGTTAAAGGGTATTTTACTCTTTGGAGGAGCGGGACCTTTGCTGTTGTTGTTCTCCCTTCTCTTCCCACCACAAAGATAACAAGGACTTTGGGGTTGTAGTTAGTTGAGGGCCATAGCTCAAAGAGAAGAGAATTTCCTTGTCATGAACAGGTGTTCTGACCGCAGCACTACCACTAGGTGGCGGTGTTGCGCAACTGTTGTATTGAAGGCCATACACTGCACTTACTGTTAGAGCGAGCAGGTTTTTCTCTAGGGAGGAACCTGTTCATTCTAACTTGCATATTGTTAGATTGTGTGTTTTCTTCTTCCTCTGCAGGTGAACGACAAGCAAGACTGCTGAGTATGAGGTGGGTCTTAGCGATCATTGTCATTTTTTTTTAGTTTGTCTCTCGATCTGGCTTATGTTGACTCAGTTTGAGGAGACGTAAATTGGTTTCAGACACTGGGGACCAGTGTTCACAATTGAGGGGGATGTGTAGCGGGTGGTTACATTTAGGGGGAAGCATCTGAGTGGTAACTAGGCTCAGATGCACTAATTGTTAGGTCTTATGGACCATTTCTATCCCTGGGAGATAGTACTGGTGTGTAAGTTCACTGGGGCCTATGGGTGGCGCTGTTGCTATGGGCCCGGGTTGAACCGCAGTACAAGGTTTTGTCCTTTTTGTCCCCTCTCGGCAGCAGTACGGCGGGGCGGGGAACCTGCTGTGCCTGTCGGGAGAGGATATAAAAGGGGCGGCCATCTTCCAGAGGGGTCGTCGGTTCTGCGCTCAGGCACCTTAGGCCTGGGTGCGTGTGTCGCCTCCGGGTGCCCTAGGCCCGGAGCCCAGCAGCCTTTGGCTGAGATCCGCCGGGGACCAAAACTCCCAGGAATCTGCCTTGCGAGGGGACCCGTATCCAGGATGAGGAGGCCAGGGAGGTGACCCTTTCTGAAGACCCAGCGCAGAGTCGTGGTGACAGATGGGGCCTCTGGTAACTCTCCGGAGGGATGTTCTTGTCCTATAAGGGCTAGTTCACTAACGGAAGGAAGTGCGTGTTCTTTAAATCACAGTGGCAGTGATACTACGCACCCAAGGTCAGTGGCAGTGACTTTCACCTTTTTCACCCGGTCAGTGGCAGTGACCAACCTCATGGTCTGTGGCAGAGACCGTGCGCCAAGCCTGTTCGTGCTGATCAGAATAGGAGAAACCCAAATTCAAGTTTGTGCCTGGACCTCCTCCCACCTTATCTGACCTGTGTTTGTCCCAACCCGTCTGCACTCAAAGAGACTGTTTATTGTGCAAAAAGGAATAAATAAATGTTGGACCTTTCAGTTGGTGTGGACAGTTGCTTACTGGGGAGAATTAAAGACTTGTTTCTGACTACTGCAGAAGCGAGGTCAGCACTGGAGGCTTTTTTTACACTGGCTGCAAGCAGGCCCGAGAAACTAACACCGCTCAACCTCCCTATTCAGGAGGGTACGGGCTTGTGGTGCAGTGTGCCTCATTCTTTTCCTGTGGAGGAGCCAAGCAGAAGAAAAGCAGGTAAAGTCTGGGGTTGGTGCGCTACACTTGCATACCAAAAACAGTGAGTAAAAAGAAACTGTGTGTTTTGCAACAATGCTGTGATGGGCAGCCAGGCGAACTGCATTGCACAGGAGTTCAATTGATGGACTGTGCTGAATACAGGTGGTGCACCTGTGGAAGTGAGCTCAGCGTGGCCTGAGAAGATGTATCTACTTAAGAAGGTCCAGTGAGTGGATGGTTCAAGCAGAATCGCAAAGAGGGAAGTCTGCATGTGAAAGTGTGCTGTTTGCAAATCTTGGAGACAGTACCTCAAATTTTCCTGTGTTAAAAGGAACTGTGTTAAAAACCATTGTTGGCCTGACTGCAGAGATGGCGCTGTCAAAACGCAAAAAGGAAGCAATGTTTGCTGAGAGGAGAGGCAGAGCGGGTGTTGTTCCTAGTAACACTGGTGCAAGCAGTGCACAGGTGACTGCAAGTATGGAGAGTTCACCAGAGTCTGAGTCTGCAGTGGATTGGTGCAGGCGACACTTGGCTGCACTGAACCAAGTTAAAGGGGAATTGCAATGTGCTAAGAACCCAGTGTGCTGTTTGCGGTGCAGTGAGTGGGGGCATAAAGTTTCCAAGTGCCCTTTGTCCCAGGTTCCAGCAAAGCAAAGGTATGAGAAGCCTGCTCTGAGTGTAAAGAGTGAGAAGATGGGTGTGGTTGCCCGTGGCAACAAAGCAGAAATCCGTACAGCTGACTTTATACAGCCTATGTTACCTTCGGAATATCTTGAAGACTTTTTGGATGAGTTTGCGATGATTGCTTCCTACAGAAGATGGCCCAAAAGTCGCTGGGTTGAGTTGGTGCAACCTTTTCTGATGGAGGAGTACCAGGAGGTGTACCGTGGGATGTATAGTAACCGAGATGACTACGACAATTTTCTAGGAGCAATCCAGTCTAGGGAGCACTGGAAAAGATCAGCGGGGAGAATGTGGTCTCCCATAGCAACAGGAGAAAGTATGTTTTCAGAAAGGAGAAGCTACAGGGAAGAGGTATACCATAGAGATACCAGTGGAAGTCTGCGTGTTGGGAGAGTGCCGTCTCCCTTGGCAACAGGAGAAAGTCGCCAAGTACCATGCCTGGAATGTGGTCAGCTGGGCCACGGGATCTTTTCTTGTCCAAGCTTGTGGAATACAGCTGCTGATCGTGTTGTTGGGTTTAATGCTTTGCCTGCAAGCCCAGAAAAGATGGTATCGTATCCAGCATCCTGCAAGGAGTATGACCAAGTGTGTGGGTCTGCTGTTACCCCTGGCAACAGGAAATTTGTTTTGCCTGCAGGCGATGTTGGAAAATCCAAGAGGGATGTAATGTTACCCTGTGTCCAGGAGGGGGCGTCTGCTTGTGAGAGCACAGCAAAGAAGGGACAACGCCCTCAATTGAAGCCTTCAACCCCTACTAAAGAGAATGGTACGACTGTTCCTGTTAAAATCATGGGAAAGGCTGACTGTGTGGTTGCTCACACTGAAGTGGAAGTGACCCCAGAGGGGAGATCCACTGAAGGTGTAAAAATGAACTTGCTGCAGTGTGCTACCCAGATCAGTGGGGAGACACAGGTTAAAACCCTGCTTGCAGCAAGGTCAAAAATTGAAAAGAACATATGGACTCTGGGTACACCTAAGGTAATCCAGCAGAGTGCTGGGAGAGATGTGCTGGGGTGACCAAAGCAGTTGGTATGCCATGTGTTGTGGAATTCCAGGCTGCTGTTTACAGAGCACACAGCCTATAATTCCTGTGCTATCTAAGCACACATCAGATTTCATCTTTTTGCAATAATGCTATCTTTAGTCTAAGTTTGCTAAAATCCACTCACCGTTCATTCCATCATTCATCCGAGAAAGGCAGCACCACAAAAGCTTATCTTCTTATCAGGCCATTCCAGCAAAGACTGTTCAGCCGACGCCTAATCATAGGCTTTTATTAAACTCAAAAGATCTCAAGACAGGAGGTGATTGGTTGCAGCAACCAGTCACCTCCCCCCATGGGCGGGAACATCACAGGATGTTCCTTCCACATGAGAATGACAATACCTGGACATTCCTTCCAACAGGAGATGTCATACATGAATACAATAACGTAGGATGGCTAAAGTTACCGCTGATAGGAATTCTTATTCTGCGCTATTCCATAGAATAACGCATATTAAGATTATACTATTATTGAATGGGGGAGGGAGGCTATCTGCAGATGCGCGCTACGAATTCCAACCAATGTTGATCAGACATAGCAGAGACAAGAGCGCCCATCTGCCTATAACCAATGATGTCATTGCAGAGCGAGCATATCCCCTCCTTAACGATCGTCCATGCTAATGCACAGAGGGCCCCCGTTGGCGGACATATCCGCACCCTGCAAACATCACACTCCAACCTCAAAACGTTTTCCCCTATCAGACGGGATTCAACCAGCCTCAGACTACCCCAATCAGCTCTTTTAGAGCGGGTTGCGGAAGTACTAACACTGGGTGACACTATGACAATACATATTAAATACATCTCCATAAAAATCTCCACAACAGTCCTCCCTTTTTTGTCATATGCACCTCATGTGTCCATCGATGAGAGTTGATATGCTTCTTACACCTGGAAATGAATCAGTTCTTAGTCCATAAAAAGGAAAACACGGCTTGACATGTAGACTCTACTCTTCAGGGGCATGACTTATAAAGGAGGACACGACATGGTGAGCTGTAGTAATCGCCGATCCGTCTGATTCTCTGTCTTGTATGTGGGTCCGGCTTCGGGGCGTCTCATCAAGGAAACTCTGGTCACGCGTCAAATCAGGCAACAGGAGCCTCTCGTCACGACATAGAAAGAATAGAAATAAAAACGACATGAGTATATATATTCCCACTTCCTTTAACCACGATCCGCTGTAAAATAAAAAATTAGATCCCCAAAGATTCCCAGACCCTTAAAAAGGACTCCCAACCTTCACTTAGCTACAGCTCTGGCTTCAACAATTACATGAAGAACCCTATTCTTAACGGATGAGAATTGTTCAATCGTATCCCAAGCCCGAGCCCCCCCCACCTTGTACATGCAGGACCCCATGCCCAGACCTGGTCAGGATTGGTGAACAAATCCCTTCTAGCTGTCCCTGCCATTCTTAATTTCCTGCGCCATCAGATCCTCGCGATCGGCCGCGATCTAAAATGTTGGGACAGCTTCACCATCGCGCATGAACCTCTTGCTTTGGG